>CM077458.1:16798603-18075160 GCA_039654765.1 Mylopharyngodon piceus | reverse complement strand
AATTTGGAAACAAAAATTATTCAGACACTTTGACACACGTTTTGCTTAAGTGTTATCTGACATAATTAAGATAAATTTTTTCTGACACAGTTTAACTCTGAGATCTTGTCATATTTTATTAGCATTTTTTTAAACTATAGTGAATAAACTGTATTAATGAATGAAATGTTCAAGGTGTCTGAATAAATTTGGTTTGACTGTATATATATATATATATATATATATATACATATATATATATATATACACACACACACACACTTTTATTTATAGTGCGCCTTTCTCAAACTCAAAGCACTACAACATGTACAAAATGAGATAAATCAAACAAAGCAAAAATACATAATATCACAAAATACACATTAATAAATTATAAATTAAAAGCTTGACTAAAATGATGTGTCTTAAGAAGTTTCTTAAAACAATCCAAAGATGTAGCATTCCTAATTGATGCAGGTAATAAGTTCCATAACTTAGGGGCATTATATATATATATAGAAAATCTGAAGTGAAAATCGCCTACTAACATTTTAAATTATTTGGGCACTAAAAAAACAAAAAAACAAAACATAACTGCACAATTTCCAACCATAAATGTTGATGACAAATGTAATAATTCTTAAATAAACTTTACACAAGTAGTTGGTTTATCCAAAGCAATATATAAACATATTACTTGGACAAACCCCCTGTAATAACCACTTCCCAACCCATGCTCCATACATACAGTAAGTGTTATCTGTTTACCTGGAATGGGATTTAAGAGTCCTCCAACATGGAGATGAAAATCAGGATCTGGATGCAAGTGAGGTTTTTGGATAAGAAAAATCAAGTGCAATAAATGAATACAAAAGGAACAGAGCTAAAAGGCATCAGAGTAAATGATTCGAAGATCTTATTGCATGAAGAACTGCAAAAAGCATTTACCTGCAGTATATGAATACTCCACCCTGAAACCCATGCCTTCCAGCTCCTCGTCACTGGTAAATCTGATCCACATGAAGCGTCCAGAGGAGGTGACAATCCCTGGACTCTCTGCCCCACAGAACCGATTAATCAACGGAGAGAAAACAAATGGCCCATCACGGATTTCAATGTTATCAAAGCGGCACTCGAAGGACGGCTCGATGTAGTAGATGTCATTGAAGGTGAGCTGGATTCTCTTCCGTGGATGGGCTGATGTAGACGAGAAAGAGGTTATGGCTGACATGACTAACTGTTGTGACTGAGAAACCTACACTACTGTTCAGAAGTTTGGGGCTGGTAAGATTTCTTAATGTTTTTGAAAGAAGTCTTATGCTCACCAATACTGCATTTATTTGATCAAAAATACAGTAAAAACAGTAATATTGTGAAATATTATTACATTTAAAAAAAAAAAAATGTTTTCTGTTTTAATATATTTTAAAATGTGATGGAATTTTCAGCATCATTACTCCAGTCTTCAGAGTCACATGATCCTTCAGAAATCATTCTAATAGCATTTATTATCAATGTTGTAAGAAGCAATGTTTCAAAATTCCTTTTTTTTAGGATTCTTTGATGATTATATTTATCATTTATTTTTATTTATTTGAAATAGAAATCTTTTGAAACATTATAAATGTCTTTACTGCCACTTTTGATCAATTTAATGCGTCTTTGCTGAAAATTCTGTCAAATTAAAGAATTTATGTATGCAGTGCATGCTTTACCAAAACAACAAATAGGAAAGAATAAGTATCTTTGCATGTGGAAGTGAGACTCATACCCTCCAGTATGTACACACACTCCTTGTTTGGCGGGTAGGTGTTGGGGTAGTTTGGGGAACTGAATGATCCTCCATTTGCTGTCTGGATCAAAGTTCCACAGTGAGCAGGCTTCTTATCCTCAACAGCCACATTCTGAGGCAAAGCTAACAGCACACACACATACACATATACATATACACACAGACATAAGATGATCTACGTTAAAAGTAATGGTTATTAAAGCAAAACAGATGGGAAAGACTCAAAATACAACATGTGGCTTTGCAGGCAAGTTCGTAATTCAAACCTACCTTGAGTTTTCTGTGCCAATGCGAAACCCTCCTCTATCAGGATAAGCAGAACCAAGGCTGCAAAAAACATTTTTTATTACAATTTAAGATAGCTGTTTTTTATTATTATTATTATTTAACTACATTTTAAAATGTAATTTATTCCTGTGATGGGAAGCTTCTTTTTCAGCATCATTACTCTAGTGTCACATGATCCTTCAGAAATCATTCTAATATGCTGATTTGCTGCTCAAGAAACATTTCTTATTATCATCAATGTTGAAAACAGTTGTGCTGCTTAATATTTTTGTGGAAACCATGATACATTTTTCCAGGACTCTTTGATGAATAGAAATTTCTAAAAAAAAAAAAAAAAGCCTTTTATCTTTTGTAACATTATAAATAGCTCTTTACTAAGCTATACTGTGTAAAAGGTGGTTGTTATATTGCACAGGTCACCTACATACATACTGTAGGGTCAAAGCAGACATTCAGCCTATATAACTTTAAACAGGTATCATTCTGGGCTGGCTGACCAAACAACATAGAGTGAAAAGCCAAAGTCAACTAATGTTTCAACAAATAAACTATAAAAGATGTTATGACCTGGATGAATGAAAAGCATCTCAGACAAAAAATTCCATTAACAAAAAATACTAAGGTATTACCATGGTTCCATTGCAATGCTATGGAATTCTTTTAAGTATTTTGGAGTACCATGCATTGTAAAAAGAAAAAAAAAAAAAAAAAAAAAAAAAAAGTGTCAACCCATAACAACTGAAAATGTAAGTTTAAATGCTTAAATGATTTTTAAATGGCACAACCTGCAGCTAATTTCAACAAATTTGACTGAAAACGTATAAAACTGAGTATAACTGACGATTGTGGCAAGTTAGATGAAGGGAGACAAAGATGCTATTATGACAATTATGAAAACATTTTACAGTGAGGCAAATTAATATGGTGAATGTCATTCAGCACCACGGTATTACCGTCTGATATAATCACTGTACTATGGTAAAACCACAGTAGCCTACTTTATTGTAAATGTAGCCTACATGACATTTACAATTCTCAAAACGTGTTTGACACAAATACGTTAACAGGTTTCGACAGACAAAAGTAGCATTCATCAGCAACAAAGCAACATTATCAATAAATAAAACAAACTCACCCTCATGCATTTCCACTTTCACTGAACACTTTTGCTCTCGTGAGATTGTTTGCTTTCTACATTTTCAACGACATGAAGTTAGACTGTCGCAATACGGTTCTGCAACAGATTTAATGAATATAGAAGCATCTCGTTCCTGGAATAAATTTGAAAAAATCCATTTGAAATCACTTAGATTAACTGTATACGCCGAGGCGTTTGCAGAAACTCCTGAGCGCTGTGCTTCTGAACAGCGTGTTTTCATTGTGACACTGATGAGAGAGAGAGAGAGAGAGAGAGAGAGAGAGAGAGAGAGAGAGAGAGAGAAGGCTTGGCTCATGAATATTAATTAAATTCATGACCTAGGCATAGTATGCGTAGTTGATTTGCTGAAAGGAGCAAATTCGGTAGAATTCAACTGCTGATTAATGGCTACTCATGAATATTAAATACGTCACTGTTAATACAACATTTTATGTTGTATATGTATATAATACGACATTAATATAATATTATGTTATTATATTTATATTGTAGATATTTAAAAATGTTTTAAATATTATAAATAAACGTGAAATAAATGAATAAAATATGAAATTATTCATAAGAATATGAAACTATAAATTATAAATAATTAACTCTGTCATGACAGTTACAGCAGCATCCAAACTGTTTTAGGCACTCAGAGCTACCATATTTTAGTGCTAATATTTTCCACAGCATTGCATCTTTGCACAAAATTTAGAGGCGTCACAGATCTGCAGTCTTAAAGGGTTAGTTCACCCAAAAATGAAAATACTGTCATTAATTACTCACCCTCATGTCGTTCCACACCCGTAAGACCTTCGTTCATCTTCGGAACACAAATTTAGATATTTTTGATAAAATCCAAGAGCGATGAGAATACTTTTTGTGCGCAAAAACAAAACAAAAATAATGACTTTATTCAACAATTTCTTCTCTACCCTGTCAGTCTCCTACACAGTTGACGCAGTGAACGCAGTGCAGACCTTCCGTGTTTATGTCCAAATGCCGGCTCAGTATTGGCTGACGCATGCGTGTGGAGCCGACCAATACAGAGTCGACGTTCTCTGACGTAAACACGGAAGCTCTGCACTGTGTCTTCAACGTAAACTGCGTAGTAGAATGACAGGATAGACAGGAAATTGTTGAATAAAGTCGTTATTTTTGTTTTTGCACACAAAAAGTATTCTAGTCGCTTCATAACATTAAGATTGAACCACTGTAGTCACGTTGACTATTTTAACGATGTCTTCTGGACCTTGAATGTGGTCATTTCGTTGTTTTCTATGGGAGATAAAAAGCAAAAAAAAAAAAAAACCCTCTCGGATTTCATCAAAAATATCTTAATTTGTGTTCTGAAGATGAACGAAGGTCTTACGGGTGTGGAATGACATGAGGGTGAGTACTTAATGACAGAAATTTCATTTTTGGGTGAACTAACCCTTTAAGTCTCCCATACTGGACACACATTTTAGGTCTTGAATCCTCTATTAATGAGCCAGTTAGTTATCAATCAGTTATGTTAGATTAGAAGGCATCTAAAAATGTATAGTATTCCAGATTGAGAACCACAGCTCTAGGAAGATTACAAAGAAGCATCCACATGACCTAAGTAATATTCACAAGCTAAGTCTTGATAGTAGGATTCGTAATATTGCAGATGGGGTCCACACAGCTGTTGAAGACAAGGGATTTGAGACTTAACACTGGTCTCTCGGAGGGGTCTGTCCTACCCATGCATGCCTGATAAGCAGTATGGGGACTGAACTGATGATGCGTGTTGCAGAAGCTGATTACATGATCACTGTAAGGAAGGATATTCTATATCTGACATTCTACATCTGATCACGTAATGCATAGACTGTCAAGGCTTGTCGCTCACTATAGCTTTAATCACCTTTAAACTTGGCAAGCATCACTGTTATTATTGCTCATAAACCCCTGACCCTCAGTATTAAACTTTGTAAGTTGCCCCACACTGTTTGTGGTACAAATATGATTTATGATTTTTGCCCAGAATATTATAGATGCTTGGAGGTGGGGATAATCTTGCAGCCATATAACCTGGCAAATGTTTGCAATTCTTTCCCATAATTGTATATTGAAATATGCATTATCATTTTCATCCTGGGCATGTTAAATCCATATTCAGTTAACAGCCCAGATTTTTAATGTCTAGGCTACAAGTTTCAAAAGTAAACATTGGCACTGCAAAAATTTGGGGGAAAAAAGTTTATCGAAGCCTCTTGAATTAAGCTCCAGAACGGTTAAAATTATGCACTGCTTAAATGATCACAGAACAGTTATTTTCCACTCATGGCCCAACAAGACCATGCCTGCTGACAACTAACATAAAAAGGGCTTTCATAAATAACTTAAGCTGCCAGTGAAGTATGATGGCACTCATTTGCAATTCAAATGAAGTTCAAACTCCCTTTCATCTCTGACAGAGGAGATGAGATTCTCACCTGAGAATAGAGATTCTGCCTCATTCATTTACAATGGCCTAGATAAGGCAATGAAGCCACTCTTACTGTGATGAAGTCAACATGTAACCATTGAGGTATGGGATTATATGGGTATCCACATTCATTTGAAGCACAACTGTGATGCCTAACTGATGCTCTTTTTGATCCTTTTGAGTGTTATTTAATATAAATGTGATTTCATATAAATGTTTTATTGCATCCTATATTTTTTTGTACAGCATCACATGAATAATTATTAATTACAGCATCATTTGCACACTGTTAAAGATTGAATTAATTTTTGTTACATTTTGCGCAAACAGCAACTAGAAAACGTGCAATTGTTAAATGTAACTGTTTTGGTTCTTTTGAAAAAGTGTACTATTCAAGATATGTTAATCAATGTGATGTTCACAACCCATTTGTCATGGATGGTGTTGGGTTTTGTTGTCTTATTTTTGTAGTTTAGTCATGTCTCATTGTTATGTTCCTGGTTTGCCATGTGCTCCCATGTCATGTGATTCCCTTGTCCTCATGTGATCATGTCATGTGCTTCCCTAGTCTCATGTGTTGTGTTGTCATTGGTTCATTGGTTTGATTGTGCACAGATGTCCCTTGTTTTGTCATTAGTCTCTGTGTATTTAAGCCCTCAAGTTTGCCATGCGTCTTTGTCAAGTATTGTCCGTGTAACACTGTTGGTAAGGTAACGTTCATGTTAGCCCAAGCCCAAGCCCAAGCCCAAGCCCAAGCCCAAGCCCAAGCCCAAGCCCAAGCCCAAGCCCAAGCCACCCCTCCTGTTCGAACCACCCGCTCTAAGGGGACTCGAACCCGGGTCCGCTGGCACGGGAGTCGGGTACTCTAACAAGAAGGCTAAAGACCACAGTCTGTAGCGTCATTCGCTAGAGCACCTTTTGAGATCAAGGAAGTGAGGTTTACACGCATAGCTCTTACCAGCCTACGTCTGTTACACCCTTATGTTTGATCTTGTAATGGAAATAAACTGCACTTGGGTTCGTCAAGACTTGCCTCCAGTGGATGCTTACACCATTTTATAATGTGCAATGAGATAATTCCTGTGATGCTGTACAAAAAAAAAAAAAACCTTATAATCTGAGGATGCAATCAAACATTAATATAAAATCACATGTATACTGGATAACATTCAAAAGGTTCAAAAAGAGCATCAGTTAGGCATGGCATTTTTTGAAGCATCTAAGTTCATGACTTATGTGTATTTGTCTGCACGCGACTGCAGATCTAAGTCAATCTTGCTGTTGCGTCTGGTTGAGCGTTGAAGGATTAAGAAAAGAGTAAAATCTTTTTGTTAATCTGGTGCTTTGTGGAGAGAGAGGGGGAGACATTGCTAGTGGGTTTCCTGTCAGCAAACTTAATTTCAATGTACTATTATCTATGCAAAACCATTTGTGAACTACCAGTGAACCCATGACATTTTATTTTTATTTGCATAATATTAATATTATAATATTGAAATATAATTAAAAATATTACATATATTGCATAATATTTAAATATAATTAAAATTAAATTTTTATTTAAAATAATTGTATATATAAAATTAAATAAACACTTATATAAATATGTGCTTAAATAGGTACTGCAAAGCTAAATGAATTATGAGAGTGGAAGAAAGACAAGTAAACGTAATAAAAACACTTATGACAGCCATATATTTACATTTAGTCATTTAGCAGACGCTTTTCTCCAAAGCGACTTACAAATGAGAGTAGTAGAAGCAATCAAATCAACATGAGTGCAACAGCAAGTGCCGTGTCAAGTCCCAGTTACACGAGCAAAGTGCTCGTAGCAGGGTTTTTTTTTTTTATAAATACAAATAGAAAATCGAAAGAAAAAAAAGTAAAAATATAAATAAAGAATAAGTGCTAATATTACTGGGTCAAGTGCTGATGAAAAAGATATGTCTTTAGCAGTTTTTTGAAAATGGCTAAAGACTCAGCTGCTCGGATAGAGCGTGGCAGGTCATTCCACCAGCAGGGAACAGACCAGGAGAAGGTCCGTGAGAGTGATCTTGTGCCCCTTTGCGATGGCACCACGAGGCGCCATTCACTTGCAGAACACAAGCTTCTGGAGGGCACATAAGTCTGAAGTAGTGAGTCTAGGTATAGGGGTGCAGAGCCAGTGGTTGATCTGTAGGCAAACATTAGAGCCTTGAATTGGATGTGAGCAGCTATTTGTAGCCAATGCAAACTGATGAAGAGAGGTGTGACATGCGCTCTCTTCGGCCATGCACTTTTTTGTTTTATGGGGATTTCCATAGACATAATGATTTTTATACTGTACAAACTGTATATTCTATCCTCTAACCCTAACTTTACCCCTTAACACAACCCTCACAGAAAACTTTCTGCATTTTTGACATTTTCAAAAAACATAATTTAGTGTGATTTATAAGCTGTTTTCCTCAAGGGGACCAAAAAAAAAAAAAATGTCCCCACAAGATCATGTCCCCTCAACGTATGGTTTACCAGGACCACAAACACACACACACACACACACACACACACACACACACACACACACACACACACACACACACTCAATGTATTAGATCTTATACATTTTCTGGGTTCAGCAGAGCAGCCAAGGGTTTTGCATCCCTCAGATTCATCAAAACCCTCTCATCCTATTGTCATTTTTCTTTCTAATACACACAAGGGTTGCACGATATTGGAAAAAACTGACATTGCGATATTTTGTTTTTCTGTGATTATATATTCTGATATGAAAAAAAATTCACCAGATGACTTGAATAGCTCTATTTGGAAAGAATTAATCATTCTAGGATGATTGGGGTGATTTTGTAGGTGAGTGAATATGCATAGAAAATAATGAACAAATTACAAGCATAGATAAATATAATAGAACAAACATACAAATTAAATAAATAATGCTTTATATTTTCCAGGTAAGTCTAACAGTATTCAGGTACAGAAATTGAATAATCAAATGTAAAATAACACTGCATAGTCTCACTGTATAAATTAAACATAATTAATCTGTGTTAAAACTAAAAAAGTGATTTTTTTCTTTGTCTTTTGTTGTTTGATTAACATTCATGACACAGAAAGCAGCAGGGGCTTCCGAATGTGCGGCATGGATCCAAAATACTGTTACACATCCGGTTTTCTTTCTCAATTGTTTCGTTCACTTAAGCCATAAGCAACTGTGTTTACGAGGATAGTCGATCTTTTACGTGCATTTTTTTTTTTTGCATGTATGTGTCCGTTCAGGCACAAATAGACGCGGAAGAGAACGGCATTCGGTGTTCACGTGCATCTGCGCGGCTCTCTGTGTGTGTGCGCACAGAAAACAGCCGCACATTCAGAATTGAGTTCTCTTTCAAGTCTTTGTGCGCTCAAATGGTTTAAAATCTCTTGAATGTTCAAACTGACATGACCTAAAACATTGTACGATGGTCAAACTTTGCAATTAATCTGAGAATCAGATGCGTTTTGAACCGTGGTGTCTGGTCCGTAGGCCTACAGATTAACGATCCCCATACTAGACATCGAACATCCTGCGATGTGACTATCGCGGATGCGCACATCGCAATTTCGATGCTAAAACGATATATCGTACAGCCCTAACACACACACGCACACACACACACACAGATTTGTTTTGCTATCTTAGTGAGGACATTGCATAGACTTCCATTGATTTTATATCAGGTCAATTATATTTTCTATCATCTAACCCAACCCCTACTCCTAAACCTATCACATGCTGAACCATGATATCACCTCTTTTCAGAATCAGTTACATTATAGGCCTATGCTTAAATTCACCAGATATTTTCAATTGATATATTCTTTCAAACCTAAAGCACAGAACACATGGTATACAGATAAACCCAGTATAGCCATATGTGGATTTGAGGGGTTAAGTCCAGGAAACACTCTGGATTAGAATATACCATGTGACAGGGCACACAATCAGACTGATTCCAAGATGACATCAAAGATATAAGTGATTTTCTTCAGATATTTCAAAGGATGTGTGACGTTAACTGTGGCTTTGGTCATTTTCTCAAAAAGAGTGGTTCTTCTGTCTGGCATTCTTTTTTATAAATTCTTATTGTCACAATATATTATCTAATGAATTAAATTTGTTAGATGCCAAAATTCCTTTTAAATAAACTTTCAGCAAAGCAGCTTTAAGACTTTGCAAATCAGCCAAAGAGCAAATAGTCTAAATTGGCAAAGAAGAACAGTTTATCTATCTGTCATCTATATATCAGTTAACAAAGCTTTATTGGCATTTACAATATTGCCAAAGTGTGCCTAGTTTAACCCATAGCTATAATCAAATTACATGAAAATTTAAATAAATTAAAAATAAATATTTTATTTATTATATTATTATATTTTTAGGTTATTTACAAAATCTGTAATTTAAACTATACATTTAGCTTATTGTAAATGGCAGTATAGTGCAGATGATCTGTCTATCCAGAGAACTGAGATTTCACCGAAAGAAATAAATGAAGGCAGCTGGCCTCTCTCTGTGAGAACATGGGGAGGGAAATGGAGAGAGTCTATCTGACTGAAGTCCTGATGTCAAGCAATCTGAGACTTCAGCAAATCTCTCAACATCCCTCAGACTAAAAATAACCTCAAAATATATTAAAGCCACCAGCAACCCACTCACACCAAAGAGGTCAGATACGCATACTGATCTTCACTGGCTGACAATTTGTTTGAATTAACTTTGTATTTATACTGGTAACGTTTCTCTTACTAAACTAACCTGAAAATTAAAGTTCCATAAACTTTTAAGTCATATTCTTATTTACAGCAGACAAAATCTGCTATATGTTTAAGCTTATAATCTTTGCTGCAGAGATGTCTGAAATGTGACCTTGGCGGAAACACAATGATTTCTGTAGAAATCTCAATGTCAAATCTGAGTATGTTGTCATGGAAATTCTCAATACGAATACAACCTACTAATCTGACTTCACCACGGACAATTTAAACAACTCCTAGTTGTTAATATAATAAAATAATATACTACAGTATCTTGAGGTAATTCCCTGAATCCCATCAAGAAGCTACTATCACTACCTCAATCACACTTGAGCTGTTACTTTTGTTGTCTTTTGAGCGTAGGATCTTTAGTACTTCTATTCCTTAGCAGCGCAACACATAACTGACACAACTTCCAAGTTGCTCTTTGCAGAAATGAAGTTTTATTTATGGCCGGGAGATCACTGGTCACAACAACCGAGTGAGTCTCAATGAATAGAAAGATATACATTCAAATCTTACAGTTGAGTAAAAATCAATGTCACTCAAGTCTTCTTTACTGTGATTTGTTTTGGTGATTGGTTTGTAATGATCTAAGCTAATCATTATGACTGTTAGTTCTACACTGTAAACTCGATAAGTTGGCAAAACTCAAAAAATTTGAGGTAATCAGTTATATTTTTAGGTAATCAGTTACATTTTTTTCATATCAAGTTAAGAAATTCAAAGTTTAAGTAAGCAGAACTGGCAGATTTTTAATTTTGTACCCATACATTTTAATTGCTCTTGAAATTTTTGAGTAAGTTAATTCATACATCAAATAATCTTAACTGCCCACGAGGCTATCATCACCAACATCTTAAATTATATTTTTAGTAGTGAAAATTTTGCTAGCTATAACTAGCTAATTCAGCAAATGCTAATTGGTAACACAATGCTTTGATAACTTTAGCATAGCATAGCAATTGAAAAAACAAACAAAAAACATTATATAACACTTAATTTTAGCATTGATTCTCCCTTTGGAGTGTAATGGCAAAGCATGCTGGGAAATAGAAAACCCAGCACAGTTTCAGGTAAATTTAAGTTTGTCTAAATTAAAAGAAACAAGTTCACAATACTCAAAACAATGAAACAGTTCAGTTTGTAAAATGTGTCAGTTTTGTGAACTCAAAAGAAAAAGAAAGTTCTAAATACTCATAAACGTTAATTTGATTGAACTAATTTGTTTAATTTGAGTTTGTCCTACTCAAACCAATTAATTATTTTGAGTGTTAGGGTTTACAGTGCTGTGTTAAGCACTTTTCGGGTAAGTCTACATGGTCTTTGATCTGAGCATCCTGAGTCTGCATTTTCTGTACATATCTTGTTGAAAATACCCTTTTGACCACTTCTGAGGCCATTACATAAAATATTTCTATCACACTGTTTATAAAATCCCATGAGTTACATCATCAGATACATCAACATACATGTGATTAAAGACACAATGGAGAAAACCCAAGGCATTATTATGGAGAAAACCCAACCCATTATTATTACACATGCTCTGAATGACTATAAAACTCTTACATCTCTGGCTGGTCTGGTATATTTGATTGTAGGCAGATTCTGCTGCATTTTAAGTTTTGATTTTTGAGATTTTTTTGGCTTTACTGTAATGTGCAACAGAAATGGACATTGTTTGTGTGTTTGTCTGGTTTTTGAGAAGAAAATCTGTGTCATTTCCTTCTCAACAGAGGGAAATGTATAATCTAAGTGGTGAGAGGACAATTTCAGAACAGCAAAACAAGAATCCAAATTACAGATCTGGAAAACATAAACACACTAGTACTGCAACTTTGCTACTGGTTTTTCTTCCGAAACACATGTTTCTAATCATCCCTTACTTTCTGTGCCACAAGCTCCTTCCAAAAAGAAAAAGCACGAAAGAGCATGAAAATGTCGTGACGGAGAGATAGAGGAATCAAAATGAAGGGATTGAGAGTCTTAAGAGTGATAAAAGCTTCATCTCTCTGTCTCTCACACTCATTACACAAGCAGAGTTCTCACAGCTCTGCAATTACGACTTCAGCTGTACAATTACTGCTAAAAACAACAGCTGCCATCATCTACAGCAAAACAACAACAACAAACAAACAGATGACTGCAGACAAAAACAAGAGAGAGAGAGATAAAGAGATAGAGATGACATGATATGTGGTACCCAGACTGTTAAAAAGGAAGATATAAACCTTTTTTATTTTTTTTTTATCTTTTATGTAAAAATTAAAAATGAAGCACTGGTTCAAAACAATGAAAAGAAGGCTAAATTCTTCATTTTCAGGGTTACATCAGATATCATCCTAAACTCTGTGTCTCCATCTTGTGGACAATTTTATATGCAGTGGCCAAAAAATGATGTCAGAAGGGTATATTTGATCAATTTCAAGTACAGGTTTTATTCCACTATACAAAATAAAATAAAATAAAAACTAATAATAATAATAATAATAATATTAAATTTAACAAAGCTCACAGGAAAGCTCATAGCAAACACTGACTACAACAATCAGTAATTAATGTCATATAATATTATTTGACAGCCTGGCCAAAAAATTATGTCCGCACGATCAATTGTATTTGTTGTGTGTGTAACCGTGTAAGTGAAAATTAACGGCTCTAAATGCCTGGGAATTATTGAACCGTTTGTGAAGTCAAAGAGGCAGAAAATGACTGACTTTAATCAATAGTTCCACATTTTAAAACGAAATCGGTGACGTTCTGAAAGAGGGCGGGGCAGGGAGTGTCTGCGTGGGACTCGCAAATTTCCGACAGCCCTGTTGAGAATGACGAAGGAGTCATTCTGGGGTAGCATGTCTGGTTCATTATAACGATTCGGTTCTCTTCAATAAACTGGTTCAAAACGGTTCTTTTGTCATCGTAAGTGAGAAATTTAGTTGTTTTCTTTTATGTATAAAAAATATATTCGTCGTTAAATACAGTGTGCGAATTATTCTTTGACTTTCATATGCTACCGGCTTTTTAAACGACTTTCTGTCAGGTAATCTTAACACGCTTTGAGAATCGGCTCAATCGAATCACTAAAAAGAATCGGCTTAACAGAGCGATTCATTTGGAAACTGTAGGCTACATCACTCTCTTCGAGTTTTCCTCCCTTTGCACAGTCAGTCTCACCATCCTTGATCCTGCATCTGCTCGCGGCTCCACTCATTCACCGTTCAAAAGAAAAAGGTGGGTTTATACTTGACTGACAATTCGCCACGCATGTATACTTTGCAATGTTTGCAACGTTTTCGGCTTAGTATATTAAAAGATAAAGTAGTATCATGTTTATCGGTACTCTCAGTAGGACTCTGCTTTGTCCCTCTGTCCCAGCTCTGATGCCACGTCAGTGGTGAAAATTATAACGGGTTTGAATTCCACCGTGATATTTCAGGGTTTATTATTTTTAAACCTTCATTTAACAGTATAATTTGTGCTTTAAACCTCTTTTCAAGAGTGTGGTCCCCAGATGAGACCCATGTTCAAAGCACTTCAGCAGATGGAAGAAGGTGTGGCTGAGTTAGAATAATAAAGTATTACTCTTAAATTTACTCTTACTTATTCTAAAATACGTTAATTCTGAGTTAGAATTCTGAGAAGCTTTTTATTTAATGTCTCCAGTATACAAAATAAAGACAGCTCTTTAAGCTGTTCATATCCATTAGTGCGCTTGTGGCTCTTTCCTACTTTCTAGCCAATAAAACCACAAGAGAACATGATGTTCTTATGTCTAAAACTTAAATGTTAACCCATGCTGGTCCCCAGTTTTAGCATTATAGTTTAAGACTTCTATCCTATATACTTTGTTTTTAAATTGTTGTTGTATGCTATAAAAGCAACAAAAGTGTGCATACTGTATGTAATGTGTAGCAGTACAAAGTTTTCATCAAATAGTTGTGTTAAAGTAATTCAGTTGATTTTTTATGTGCTTTAAATAATGATTCCACTGTTTGATGCTTAGCATAAAGATATGCAAAACACCCTGACCCCATAATACCTACATTTTAATAAGTTTGTGACCAATCATTCTTGATTTAGTTGGAAAGAATGAAAAGAAAATGACATTTAATCAGTTTTATCATGCTATTCCAGCTTCCTGTGGCCGATTTGTTCAAGCTCTTTTCAAAAGATTGTTGATTAATACTAATCGCTTCCAAAAGTGGTGTTGAAATCTCTCCAGCCTGTTTTATGGTCTGAGACCATCATCAAAAATAATTGTTTGTGTGAGCTTGCTTTAATAACTGTGATATATCCCTCTATTGCAAGGGGTCAGAATGGGAGCGAAGCTCAGTCGGAAGAAGAGTGAAGTAGGGATAGGAGCAGAGACAACAGGTCCAGCTGTAGAGGAGAATGCAACACCAGAGGACTCACCTGTGACTGAGAATGCAGAGCAGAAATGTTCTGAAGGCGAGGTTCAGGAGGAGAGCAAGTCTGCAGAAGAGGCACCAGCAGCTGAAAAGCCTGCCTCTTCAAGCAGTGTTCTGCAGACCATTACACAAGCTGTAGGAGAAACGGTCAATGCAGTCACTGAACAGATTGCTGCACCGGTGGAAGACGTTGTAAACAAAGGTATCGAAGCAGTGGAGTCCGCATTGGCATCCGTCAGCCTGATTGGGAAGGAACCTGCCGCTCCAGAGCAAGAACCTGAGCAGAAGTCTGAACCTGTAGCTGATCTCAATGCTTCTGATGGTCTTCAAGAACCCAGCCTTTTGGATGACCTGCTGAAATCTCCAATCACCGAAGCCCTCATTACTGGAGTCACAGTGGCAAGTGAAGCCATAACCAGCGAGAAGGTGGAAGACAAAATTAGTAATCCTGCACCAGCTGAGAACAAGGATTTGTTGGAATGTCTGGATAAGGTGGAGACGCCCTCATTGGACCTCCTGGATTGTAAACTGACCCATGAATCCACAATTCCTAACTCGGATCCTTCATTCACTTTGGAAGATATGGGACAGAACGCAGTTGACAATGTCAACCTTATATAAATCACTACACTCACCTCTAGAAAGCAGCAGCAGCTGGATGGTCATTAGGTGCAAGTATGTCAGAATATTCTTTTTTTTTTTCCTGAAGATGTAGTCATAAAACAGGGTTGTCATTCAGAATTAAACTGGGGTAGCAAGCTGGTTGCAGAAGTTTACTAGAACATAATAACATACATACTTAGAACATTACTAATGTTATGCCTACCGATTCGTTGACAAGCAGTCATCTGATATTTTTTCTTCTTTATTCTTCTATATTCTTCCAAGCTCTTGGTGATTGTGTATGAAACGTTCAGCCAATCTCCCATAGAAGAGGAAAAGAATGTACATTAAAACAATGATTGTAGTAAAGGAAAATAAAAACTGTAACACATCACAATAACGTTCTTTCTTGATCTGTATTTTATACTTGAAATGCATTTAATCAAATTTGTGGTATGCAATAATCTCTTCAAACATCTGAACAAAACATCAAGATGAGTGCAGTCTGTGAAAATAAACTGATAACATTACTGCAATTGTGTAATGTGTTAGAAATAATTTGGAGTACAGACAAAACTCAACACAGAAGTGTATGAACTATACCAAAACACAGGAGTTTCCCCGGGAAGTATCTGGGAAGATAACATGCACTCTCTCTCTCTTACACACATCTCAGAGTTTTCTCAGAGAAGCTACTGGGGAGAGGGGCAACATTCTTTCCAGAGAAAAGGGGTCTCATGGGACAGTTTTTTTTTTTTTTTTTGAGGTTAACTTTTTGGCTCTTATCCTAAGAAACTTTGATTCATATAAATAAACATCTTTCCACTGGGTTTCTGTACTGAGCATGCAACAAAGTTTTTGATGAAATATTAAGCTGCTTCCGTTTGCTGGAATCTCAAGGAAATGCCATGCCTCATTATCCTTGTATAACAGAGCTTTGTGTACTTCAGCCATAAGAGGAATGAATATAGATGACATGAACACTACAGTTGCACAATGTAAACTTTATACAAATATATGACTCACATGCAAATCAAGTGGATTTGAACGAAAACAAATAAACAGGTAACTGTTACCCATATCAATTATTTCTCAAATAAACTGAAGGGAAAATATAACTTTATAAGAAACAAAATAATCTCTTCTTTTTCCATTTCTCTTTAGTGCAAACAATGTTGTTTTCTAACACACCACCTTGTTATATAGCAAAATAAGGGAAAATCTATACAATCCAAAAACAACATCCAATACATTACTCTATTCAAATGAGACATAACATAAATGGTGAAAATCCTTATAGATTTGATGGCAGAAAATGTCCATTTTGAGTTTATCTGGTGATGTTTTTATACATCTCCTGCACGAGACAGATCCACACCCTGTGCTTCAGGTTTCTGTCAGTAAAAGAAAGAGAGAGAGAGAGAGAGAGAGAGAGAGAGAGAGAGAAAGAGAAAAAATTAGAATTCTAAAAGAGCAGTACTGGGGAAATGAAACAGGAAGCAAGCATACGATATGTGCACTTCTTTTCACAATATACAGGGTAGATACCATAGCCCTGAAGGTACTGGCACTGCAATATAACTAACATCTGATGGCCTCTAGATCTCATTGAGCCATATCATGTTTGTCATTTAGTCATTTTGAATTGAGAAAGACATTCAGAAGAACACGTTGTGTTCTGTAACAATGTGACCACCACATACCAAAGAGGCCACTGTTTCTTTAGCGTTTCCTTTTAGTGAGCTCATTCTTTTACTGGGAGTCTTAAATCATTTTATTCAATAATCATTTACTATATATGAATATACAACTGAAATGTTTTTGAAAGAAGTCTCTGCTGCTCACCAAGGCAGCATTTATTTGATCAGAAATATAGTAAAAACAGAAATACTGTGAAATATTATTACAACTGTTTTCTATTTAAATAAATTTTAAAATGTAATTTATTTCTTTGATGGCAAAGTTGAATTTTCAGCATCATTACTCCAGTCTTTAGTGTCACATGATCCTTCAAAAATCATTCTAATATGCTGATTTGCTGCTCAAAATTAAGCACCCCTCCCATTTCTCATTATTGTAATGTGAATCATCCTGCTGAAGCATAGTTTTTTGATTAAAGTCATGCTAAACTAAATACAGTACAACATACAATACAATGATGTTTTATGTACATTACAGTAATAAGAATGAGGATTTTTCTTTTGCATTGCACTAAAGACAATTAGGAATGTCAAGGCTTCTTTATGCACAATATACCTTTTTTTTTTTATTTTGTAGTAAAATATTAATTGAACATTCTTGACAGGCTTTGTTAAATTTATATGTTACAGTATTCAGAAAACTGATCTTCACTATTGTTCATGTCATGCCTGCATGTGTCGGTACTTCTTGGCCAGATCTACATTGGTGCGTCCAGGCTGGAAGGGATACGTCCAGAGGATGGAGTTCCAGGCCCGACCAAACCTTTTCACACCCATTTTGAGGTAGCGCAACTCGTCAGCAGACCAGTTCCGCCTATCTCTGTGTCTGCCTGAAGACTAAATGAGAAAATGATTACAAATTATGGAATAAATGTGGACTAAAGATGATTGGCATTATGCATATGAGTGCACAAATATGTACTTTGCCTGTTCATACTGTAACTGCTTAGTAAATTAATCTTTAAACTGTTTGAGAGGAAAAGCAAATTACTGAATTTTACATTTGCATTTTCTTTGATTCTGCTCAGAATATTATGACAATAATAAACCTGTACAATGTATGACTGCCTGAACATCTAAAATGCCAGGTTCAATGCAGGTTAAATTAGTTTGAAATCATGGCATACCATACATTTTTTGGGTGCCAGTATTCTGAGGTTCTCTTCAGATGTCTGTGATCCATGTTCTCTTCCATGTCAGGGCCTGAGAGAAATTAAAAAGAGAACAAGCAAGGGAGGAAATTGAATTAAAGAACCAAAGCATTCAAAATGTGTCCATGCTGGCAACAGCAATGCAAATGGTAAGACTTGCACAGGGCAGCAGGGAGGTATATTGATCTTTAGAATGATTTAGTGGGCAGACTGTGAAACTGCACACACAGTACTGAACCCTGTATTCGTAACATAAAAAACAAACACACTGTTCTTTAGCAGGACTATAGCAGGACTTTCCTCTCAGCATGAATGACATTCTTATTGTAAAATACAGTAAAATACTGTTCCACCAACTCTTGAGAAGAACAAAACACGTATGGATTTGCACTGGCATACTGGAACACACTGATCTTGTTAAAGAGAAACAATGTGTGAACCGCAAAGTTGTGAAGTGCAACAGAGTGTGTGCTTGTGTCTGGTCATATCCTCAGTCTTTAATGACTTTGTTCTGGGGTACATAACAGACTAGTCTCCATAGTAACAGCTCAATAACTAGAGATCAGAACCCCCAGGGACCCATAATCTAGTTACCCATCTTACATACACATATGCTCTCAACTATCTGTCTTTCTCTCTCTCTCTCACACACACACACACACACACACACACACACACACTCCTTTGTCTAAATCTTTATCATTTACTTGTTCCATTCAGGTATCAAGTAGACTATAAATTAACAAAATACAAATTTAAAATAATAATCCAATATAATTATGTTTTACAGTCTACATGTAAGAATTTTCATGTATTAATCACTTTATTACCAATGTGTGAGCAGTTTGTAATGAAACCTAAAAAACAAAACTTTCCCCGACTTCGTAGGTTGACTATGAAAGCCTGTAGACTGATTTTTATGTGAAGGACATTTTTGCCGGAAAAAAGAATGTGACATTTACGCTTGCTCCTGAAAGCCTCTCTTTCGTTCTACGGCACATGAAACTAATGCTTATACATTGTTCAGGATAATGCCGAAAGAGCTATTCTGTACTGTAATTTCAATGTGTAATGCAAAGAAAACATATTAATTTAAACTATAGTCTCACATAGCCAGATCTATATTGTCTATAGCAGGGCTCGTCAACTGGCGGCCAATCATCTTCATTCGGCCCGAGGGAACCCCAACCTCCCTCCTCTTTTCCTGGCGGTACGGCTAAATTTGGTTAGATACGTGGCCGCAGTGGCGCCTGCAGCTGTAGGCCTACGGCTATATACGCACTGTTCGTACCATGCACGCTCCTCCGACTCACCTGAGAAACGTTTTTCTGTGCAAATATTTCAGCAGTTTTTATGTGTGTTCCGTATTTCTGTCGACTGAACCATCGATACCTATCATTCGTGAATTAATCATTTTTTTGTCTCGATTCTCTCTTTTCTGTGAATTGGTCAAACACGCTTGCATAACGATCTGAAACGATTTGGATTCGTTCGGACCGCTCTGTCACTGAATCCTCTGAAGTTGTTTCTTGGTTAGTAACAACAAATACAGAACAAATAGCGCTGTTTTCAGGTGTTTCACTAGTTTACTTTGAACTACGCAGCACGGCCCAGTGGATAACGGAATGAAAGCTTAAAGGAGCTGTGTTTATTCCCGGTCCCCGGACACAATTATTAAACAGCGTTGCGACATCAAGTGAGAAGCGTTTCAATTCGACACACACCTCTCAGTTACAAACTACAAATCACTCAATGATTAAACTAGTTTTAAATTGGATGAAACAGCCTCAACATTCCCAACAAGACTGATGAGGAAAACAGGAGAAACATTGTGCCATGAATGAAGACAGAAGACTTTTAAATCCCAAAATCACCACCCTTACAAACATTTACCATGAATGAACTGTAGTAAATTACCATGGTTTGTGGAAATGTGGAATATTTATATTGAAAACTATGTTACAGCCATTTATATTGCAATATATTTATTAGGTTGGTAGGAGAATATAGAATTCATTTCTTTGTAAAGGTGTGTGTAGTTTTTACCTGTGTTAAGGCGTTTTTTTATAGGCCTATATAAAATATCATAATATAATATCATTTGACAGTGGTAGTGAGTAGCCATGTATGGTTTTACCTGTGGTTACCAAGTCTCACTGTGAGAATATTTTCATTTAAGCCTAATAATTAATAAAATAATTCTTAATTATTGAGTCGCATGTCGCATATGCTCCCAAAATTTAGTCTATGTGACCTCAAAATATATTTGGAAGCATTTGTGTGAGTGCAATGAATTCTTGGGGTGTGACCTGTTTTCTAGAGATGCACCGGTCAACCGGCCATAAATTGGAAACCGGCAGGTTTTTGCTCCAAACACACGATCGGCAATCGGTTTTTAGTTTTATTTTGGCTGATCTCTGTTCCAGACTTTCAGTCAAATTGCATCGCAATCATTTCCCTAAATGTCATTTGTGTGAAAATATTATTTTAAGTCTGTAAACAGGACGATAACACAGGCCAGAGACGGGACATGCTGAAGACTGACGCAAAGAGGAGAACACGGACGCACCAGCAGAGAAAATACTGTACCAGGCACAACAAGCTCACTGTTCATGATGCATGAAATATAAGAAGAATTAAAGCTGCAAGCAGCGATGAAAGGGCCCTCGCACCTGGGCTCACCGCCACCCATTGGCCTTAGGAAAACAGTGAAAAGTGGGCGACATGCATGTAAGCGAGTAAATACAGGAGAATTATGGTAAAATCATTTAAAAGTGCCACACTTCCTACTGCCAACAGGTGGCGCTTTGACCATAACTGAATATTGTAATGTAGATGTCATCAGGCCAGGACTATTATCAAACATGTGAAGTTTGGAGCAGATCGGACATTATATGCCTGAGTTACAACAACTTCCTGTTTCGTGGCGTTAATCGCATACATTAGCACTTAGCTAAGTGTTGCATGATTTAACGTGTTTCTAGCATGTTTGGTACTTCGTGGCATATTGAAATGAGTTCCTGGGATTGAATTACAGTGTGAAGCATGCCATTTTCTGTTGCCAGCAGGTGGCGCTACGACTAACTGAATATTGTCATATAGATGTCTTTAGGCCAGGATTCTTATCACACATGTGAAGTTTGAGGCACATCAGACATAGTATGCCTGAGTTACAACAGCTTCCTCTTTCATGGCGAAACATCAGACTTTGTCAGGCTGCCACGGACACGCCCTCCAACGAAAACTCAAGATCTTTGATATTTATCATCACTAAGGTCTTAAGAATAGACTGACAACATATGATGTTGATCTGGTTAAATCTCTATGAGGAGTTAATCACAGTGTAAAACATGTCATTTCCTGTTGCCCACAGGTGGCGCTATGACTGTAACTGTATATTGTCATGAAGATGTCTTCAGGTCACTACTCTAATAAAACATGTGAAGTTTGGGGCAGATCCGACATTGTACACCCGAGTTACAAGAACTTCCTGTTTCATGGCGAAACTTTGTCAGGCCGCCACAGACCCTTCAGTGAAAAATCTAGATCTTCGCAATTTAACGTCGCAAAGGCCTTTAGATTAGACTGACCAAATATGACATTGATTTGATTAAAGCTCTAGGATGAGTTCGTTAAAGTACAACGTCTGGAAATGGCAAAAAATGGCAAGTTAATTCAAAATATCTGGCTTCCTGTTCAGTTTTAGATTTTGCTCCAAGAGACTTTTTTGTAGGTATTGAGCTGTTAAACGTGTGTAATTTCAGAATCTACGTGAAATGTAGTGCGAGGGGCACTTCATTAGGTGGCGCTATCGAGCCATTTTGCCCCGCCCAATTCTGAAACCCATAACAGACGTAAATTTTCACCACTTCTGATGCGTGTGCAAAGTTTCATGAGTTTTCGAGCATGTTCAGGCCCTCAAAAATGCGATTCACTTTGGAGAAGAAGAATAATAAACGGAGCAATTCCAATAGGGTCCTCACACCATCGGTGCTCGGGCCCTAAAAATTGAAATATTGAATTGGGGGTGGGGGTTTATATGAATGTATCTCTGAAAGGAACAGATTTGTCTTTCGATGGCATTTTCTTTTCCTCTTATCTCTATCTTATCTATAAAATAGTGTTTAGAAGCGCAGAGCTGATTTGTGTTCAGTGGTACCCAAAGAAACGCTATATTGCTGCTGTTCCATAAGCGCCACTTACTGTCATAGAGTGAATTTGCATTTTCATTCTGTCCATCTGCTGTTTTTGTTTTGTGCAGGTGGCTTATGTAGCATAATTTCAAAAATCTAAAGTCAGACTGTTTTTACTTCAAATCCTATAATTAAATCTAATTTAAATAAAAAACAACTACTCATGCCACATCTTTGTTTGGATCATAATTAAAATGCAGTGGTGCCTCTAAATGGCTACAGATGTTTAAGACCAGTTTTGCATTGCAACAGCATAGACAAAAGTGGAGAGCAAAGGAAAGTTTTGTGTTACAGAACAGCACCTTATTCAATATTATAACCCAGTTCTTTGCATGCGCACACAACGTTTATCAAACTTTAGAGCAGTTTGCAGATGTTTATAGTGGCACAGATATTATGCACCCCCACCTCTAAATTCCACTGCCCAAACTCAAAGCAACTGAGATACATCTATAGTAAGAGCTACAGTTCACTTTTGTCCTCATAGGAAGAACGCTTCTCTTACTGTATGTTTCATACAGCCTTCTCAGTGGTGTGAGCCTAAAACCTGAAGATAGAAACACTGAGAATTACAGAGCAGAAAGGAAACACAAAATGCACATACAAAAAAGCCAATATAGCATGTGTGTATAAAATATGAACAGATCATCAGAATATGTATATAATTATAAATTTCCAACATTTTGTCTGAACATACATTATCATTTTGGATGAATGCATCTGCTAAATGAATAAATGTAACTCAATGGAGCGTTTTTGCTGGGGAAAAGGATGTGATGTTTATGCGCACTCCTGAGAGCCTCTCTTTCGTTCTACGACACATGAAACGAATGCTCAGGATAATGCCGAAAGAGCTATCCTGTACTGTAATGTCAATGTGTAATGCAAAGAAAAGGGATTAATTCAAACAATAGTCTCACATAGCCATACTGTCTATAGTCTCAAAATATACCTGTTATAGAGCAAATAATCAACAAATCAATTTACTTAAAAAAGGCAACCAGTATCAGAATCGTCCCATTTGCTTGTAAAAAAAAAAAAAATAAAGAAAAGAAAAATCATGATTGTTGCAGCACTACTGTTTTCATTTCTCTAAAAAAAAATGTGTTGTTTTTAAATAAAAGAAATCTGTTTATAATATACAGTATCTCACAGAAGTGAGTACACCCCTCACATTTTTGTAAATATTTTATTATATCTTTTCATGTGACAACACTGAAGAAATGACACTTTGCTACATTGTAAAGTAGTGAGCGTACAGCTTGTATAACAGTGTAAATTTGCTGTCCCCTCAAAATAACTCAACACACAGCCATTAATGTCTAAACCGCTGGCCACAAAAGTGAGTACACCCCTAAGTGAAAATGTCCAAATTGGGCCCAATTAGCCATTTTCTCTCCCCGGTGTCATGTGACTCGTTAGTGTTACAAGGTCTCAGGTGTGAATGGGGAGCTGTGTTAAATTTGGTGTTATTGCTCTCACTCTCTCATACTGGTCACTGGAAGTTCAACATGGCACCTCATGGCAAAGAACTCTCTGAGGATCTGAAAAAAAGAATTGTTGCTCTACATAAAGATAGTGTAGGCTATAAGAAGATTGCCAAGACCCTGAAACTGAGCTGCAGCACGGTGGCCAAGACCATACAGTGGTTTAACAGGACAGATTCCACTCAGAACAGGCCTCGCCATGGTCGACCAAAGAAGTTGAGTGCACACGCTCAGCGTCACATCCAGAGGTTGTGTTTGGGAAATAGACGTATGAGTGCTGCCAGCATTGCTGCAGAGGTTGAAGGGGTGGGGGGTCAGCCTGTCAGTGCTCAGACCATACGCCGCACACTGCATCAAATTGGTCTGCATGGCTGTCGTCCCAGAAGGAAGCCTCTTCTAAAGATGATACACAAGAAAGCCCGCAAACAGTTTGCTGAAGACAAGCAGACTAAGGACATGGATTACTGGAACCATGTCCTGTGGTCTGATGAGACCAAGATAAACTTATTTGGTTCAGATGGTGTCAAGCGTGTGTGGCGGCAACCAGGTGAGGAGTACAAAGACAAGTGTGTGTTGCCTACAGTCAAGCATGGTGGTGGGAGTGTCATGGTCTGGGGCTGCATGAGCGCTCCCGGCACTGGGGAGCTACAGTTCATTGAGGGAACCATGAATGCCAACATGTACTGTGACATACTGAAGCAGAGCATGAAGCAGGGCAGTATTCCAACATGATAACGACCCCAAACACACCTCCAAGACGACCACTGCCTTGCTAAAGAAGCTAAGGGTAAAGGTGATGGACTGGCCAAGCATGTCTCCAGACCTAAACCCTATTGAGCATCTGTGGGGCATCCTCAAACGAAAGGTGGAGGAGCGCAAGGTCTCTAACATCCACCAGCTCCGTGATGTCGTCATGGAGGAGTGAAAGAGGACTCCGGTGGCAACCTGTGAAGCTCTGGTGAACTCCATGCCCAAGAGGGTTAAGGCAGTGGTGGAAAATAATGGTGGCCACAAAAAATATTGCCGCTTTGGGCCCAATTTGGACATTTTCACTTAGGGGTGTACTCACTTTTGAGGCCAGCGGTTTAGAAATTAATGGCTGTGTGTTGAGTTATTTTGAGGGGACAGCAAGCTGTTATACAAGCTGTACACTCACTACTTTACATTGTAGCAAAGTGTCATTTCTTCAGTGTTGTCACATGAAAAGATATAATAAAACATTTACAAAAATGTGAGAGGTGTACTCACTTCTGTGAGATAATTATATATATATATATATATATATATATAATTACATATATATACACACACACAAATTGTGGTTGTGGTGCATACTCCTTAATTTTCAGTGGGTGCTCCTAAATTTTTGCTGGTGCTCCTTACTTTTTGAAGTTGGCAGCACCAGTGCTATCAAGTAAAAAAGTTAGTTTCGAGCCTTGCAGTGTAATTTTAATTACCTCATCTGTTGACATGATGCCAGTAAATTGCAGAGCTGGTGCAAACATACCCACATCACTATGACCAGACACTTTTCTTAACTTTTCTTTCCCACCACTGTTTTTTTGTTTGTTTGTTTGTTTTGTTATTGAGAGGAAAGCGTGCAGCACAAATTTACATATTCATCTAAATGTTACTTTTTAAAACTAAAATGTAAATTATCCATCAAGATCATCATAGAATCTCTAGTAGAGTCATTCTAGTTGAATGGGAGCATTTAAAGAAACAGAAACACATCCAGCTGAAATAGTCATGGCAATTGATTGGTATTGACAATCTGATTGAGCATTGATTGGTAAAATTCTTTTGCATAATGGCCGCTAAACTGTACATTTCTACTTTTACACCAATGCAAGTCCATTAGTGCCATCTTATGACTTTAGTAAAAATGTAAAGTAAAAATCTTTTTTTATTGGGGTCCTGATCACCCTTTCCAGACTTGCGATAATGACTGGAGGAAGGTACATTAGAATTTACTTGACAATTATAGTGAGAACATCTCTAGAGAGTCCAGTGAGTAAGTTTTGAGGTTATGGGCAAGAAGCCACATAGGAACAACTGAACAGCACTCAGAGACCACAGCTAGGCAATGGAGGGAATGGAATGAGTGAGACTGAGGGAAAAAAAAGAGGACACAAAGAAAAAAACTGAGAGTAAAGATGGAAAGACATTTCAACAGCATAGACAAAAGTGGAAAGCACAGGAGAGTCTTGTGTTAAAGAACATCACCTTATTCAATATTTTAACCCAGTTCTTTGCATGTGCACACAACGTTTATCAAACTTTAGGGCAGTTTGCAGATGTTTATAGTGGGACAGATATTATGAATACCCCACCCCCACCCCCACCTCTAAATTCCACTGTCTAATGCCCAAACTCAAAATGATTGAGATACATCTACAGTAAGAGCTAAAGTCCACTTTTGTCCTCATAGGAAAAGAACGCTTCTCTTACTGTATGTTTCACATGGCCTTCTCAGTGGTGTGAGCCTAAAACCTGAAGGTAGAAACAGAGAATTACAGAGCAGAAAGGAAACAGTATATGTATATAATTAAAAATTCACAAAATTTTGTCTGAAAATACATTATCGTTTTGGATGAATGCATCTGCTAAATGAATGTAACTCATAAGTGTGTTTTGTTCTCCAGGCCTTGTTCTATCAAAGCTACTTTCTAAACATTTGAGGTAGGTGCACATTCCTCCACAATCCCAAAGACATTGTGAAAGACTGTGTAGACGCCGTCTCTTACATCCATCTGATGGTTGATGACTCAGTCTGTGTTTTTCCCTCTTGCTCCTCTTATTATCCTCATTAGTGCATGTGCTGTGCTCTCTGTTTTTGCTGTGTGTGTTGATGGGAGCACGTGTTAAAGTGTGCCTAGTGTTCTCTAACTGCTGGCTTCTTTTGAATCGATCCTCAGCCTCTTGTAGCACCAGGTGAAAGTCACACTGAAACCTGCAGTTACGCAACACGACGCCAAATGAACGACTGTCCATCTCATTCATATGTTTCACACAACCTGGGAGATGGAAAAGGTGCATGTGTGTGCATGTGACAGCATGGATAAAAAGAATATGTGAGACAAAAAGAACAACAGTATTAAAGAACCAGAAAGCGGCAGAATGTATTGCTTTTATCATCTAATGTGTTGTTTGTATGCATTTATACAGACACAAACCTGCACAGCGTAGATTGCTGGGTTTACTGGGAGAGGGAGGCTTCAGAAACCTGTTAATTTCTCTGTCTAACAGCTCAGAGCACAGAGACATCTCATCTGAAAAAGAATGCAGAACAAATTCATTATTTAAAACATCAAATGAACGGCAAATAACTTGATTGCTAAAATAAATCTGTAGGTGAAGAGGAATCGAAGATTTTTCTGTGATTTAGCACAAAGAGAGCGTGATGTTTTAAGAAAGATTTACCATCTGAGAGAGTGCGTGCACACTGGTTTCTCTTCATGGGATCAGGATGTCTGAAAATATCTGGGCTGAAACCCAAGAAAAATAAAACGGAGAGAGAAATGTCACTCCCTTGAGGAGGAAAAATTTACTGACTGTGTCTTGAAAAGTCATTGACATGAAATGCTTTATGTGAATCTGGATTAAATGTGAACATTCTAATCATGAATAAAACAACTGAGGAAAACAAGAATAACTCATACTGTACTATCCATACCACATTTTCTTCCAACAAAAGATTTGTTTATATTTTCTGGCCACAAGTGTACAATGTATTTTTAAAAGACATTGATATGAGCTCTTTATTCTTTAAATTTCATGCAATGAAACAGTCTATGTCTCAAGCAAAACCGTAATAGCATAACTCATTAATTTAATTTAAATTAAATTAAACTCATTTAATTTAATTTTGTTTACCGCTGTGTTTCTCTGCTGCCCCTTGTTGGCGTGCTGCAGTGCTGGAGACGTTTGTTGCCATTAATGTCTGAGTCTAGATTCATCATCTTTAATCTCTTCGCCACTCTTTCAGATTTCATCTCCATGTCTCTCTTTTTAATATCTCTCTCTCTCCTTCTCTCCTGGTTGTCACTCCTCTCAATATTCCTCTCATTCTCTCTCATTTGTTCATGCTCTCTTTCTATGCCCTTTTCCCAGCTAGAGCGTTCGAAGTGAGTGACTTGGGCAGGACTCAAACACTCTTCAGAGCTGACACACTGCTGCTCACATACACAAACACACAATTTTATGTTGTTGAAACTGCTGATGCAGAATGCTCAATTATATTAACACATTACTATTAGTTGTATGCGTTTACATGTGATTCTCACCAAGCTCTCTTGGTCGTATGGTATTTCATTTGTGATTGGATGTTCTAGAGTTCCTGCAGGAGTTGTGTGTAACTCCTCACATACTCGATGATGACCTTTGACCTTTCGCATCACAGAACACTCCCACATTGCCTCATTACATTCCACAGATGAGGCTGACCTCTGCATGCTGTGCTGCTGGCTTTCAATGTCTCTTTCCCAAAGTTTCACACCCATCTGAGAATCAAAATACAAAATTAGGCTGATAAAGTTAAGAGTAAGAATGTATTCATAGCGCACTCTTACTTTACCATGATGTATGCATGCTCGAGCTAAAAATTAAAAAAGTAAAGGGCTCTGCTCTTAAGTCACATTCTGTCTTTGTTGTCACAGCATGTTATCAAATCTGGTTAAATCAATTTGGACAAAAAGAATGCTCTTGGAGGAGTTTTACAATGCACTTTTACAGGGACGCATAATAGCCATGCAAACTTGGTGAACTAATATACATTCACAAATACCTTTTTCTCTAGATGCTGTATTCTCTGGAGGATTTCTCCAGCTGACTGCCGGTGTCTCTCTAAGTCACAATCCTGCAGATCCATACTAGACATGCCTGCACCTAATGATTCAGCTGGGTGGGAAAGGAAAATAATTGTCAAATCCTCATGAGCCAAAGTTTATTAGAAGCAGGATATTAAAGACCCTCTGTGGTAAAAAAAAAAAAGTTTTAATGTTGTTTATATGTCTGTGTGGCATTAGAAGGCAGCCGTCTTACTCTGAGATGGCGAACGGGAACATGGTTTGTGTAACATTAGCAACACATTATTACACTGTGTTCCAAATTATTATGCAAGTGACATATCAGTAGGATTTCAGTACAATAAACATTCAGATTTTAGTTTTTCTAAGAAAGTGTTTGTTTATTTATCCATGTCTTTTTAGATAACTGGTATCAATCTCAGACAAAATAATTTGCCAGGTCTACTTAGGTAAATGGAAACCCTACTTAGAGGTTGTTCCACATTATTAAGCAAGTCACAGTCCTCATGCAATATGGGGAGGAAGAAAGATCTTTCTAAAGATGAAAAGCATGAAATGGTGCAATGTTGTGCAAAAGGCATGAAAACAACTAATATTGTGTGAAAACTGAATGGAGATTATCGAATTATCATAAGATTTGTGAGTGATTTAGAGCACAGCAGAACTCGGTCAGATAAAGGCTTATTAAGGAAAGTTCCTGTCAAAAAAATTAATTATATTGAAAGGGCAGCTATAAAAAAAAAGCCAATGTTGAGCAGCAAACAGGTATTTGAAGCTGCTGGTGTCTCTGGAGTCTTGAGAAGCTCTCCATGCAGGCTGGCAGTTGTGCATAAAGATGTATTTCAGCCACCACTAACCAAACCTCACAAAGACAAACATTTACAGTGGGTTTAGAAATACATAAAGACTCATTTTTAATTAGTTTTATACACTGACGAATGACGTACTACAATGGATGGTCTAAATGGATGGATTTCTGGATGGTTGGTGAGTGGCCACCATGTTCCAACAAGACTGTGACGTCAGCAGGGAGCTGGCAGGTGATGATTTGGGATGGAATATTGGGAAGTGAGATGGAAGGTCCCTTTAGGGTCTCTGAGGGTGTCAAAACAGGGTTTCATCAGGTCTGCAGGTTTCATCAAATCTAATTTAATGCTTTTTAATGCCATTTTTTTAATTTTTAATGCTATATATATATATATATATATGTCGCTAAATGTCATTAGATGATGTCATGCAGCAATTTGTTTGCTTCTCTGCTGCTACCCTTTTTTGCTCACATAATATATTTTAATACAGCCAAATTCCCAATAAAATTGTTTCATCTATATATTTTTCTGTTTTGTTGTCAGACTATATGAAATGGTGACTGGAACGCAGCCCATTAAGACTTCATACAGGGCTTGACATTAAGCCTTGTCATTCACTTGTACGAGTAAAACAGTTGCTTGTCCGAAAAAAAAAAAAAAAAAAATGTGGTGTAAATATAAATTTAAAATTTCTGAAGCAATATCCTTTCAGAATATTGCAGCTTTGACATATTTAAATCTGCATATTTGTGATAGAAATATGCAGATTTATATGCAGACATGAATTGTAGCCTCTTGTAGGCTACAATTCATGTAAAATGTATGATTCATCTTTCATTTTAAATTCTTAAATTTGATCAATAAATTTACTTGGAATAAGACACTAAGGGTTGTTACCAATCAAATTAAATCATTTACAAATTTACAATGAAAAAAAAAAATACAACTGCATTAAATAATGTTATGGGATTGTAAGAAATGTTGGGGGAAAATGATACTTTTAAAAAATTAAACTAAACCACCAGTAGGTGGCGTCAAGAAACCGTCTTAATAAGTGAGTCATTCATTCAAACGATTCATTCCAATGGCTGATTCATTCAAGAATGAGGCAGTTTATGAATGGGTCATTGAATCTTTGACTCAAAATGCTTCAAATTGCTGAATCATTCAGTAACGAAAACAAGGCTGAGCCTGCATCTCAATGAACATTCTATCCATCCTAAATAGTATGTAACATTATATATATATATATAATATTCAATACTATTTAGGGCGGATAGGGTGGATAGTATGCACATTGGGATGCAGGGTGAGAGTTGCTACGCTATGGTTCTGCTGTGATCTTTGTTTGAAACTATTTTCGCTGCTAAAATAGAACAAAAACAGTCAATGTTCCTTCTAAAATGTAAGTGAATAACTATTTGTTAACTGAACTGTTGTATGAAATCAGTGTCACGTTTTTAATCGTGATGGTAGCCTGTTTAGGAAAACAGCATTCTTGGTCGTGTGATATTGCTTAACTGTATCAAGTTATACAAACTCCACATTTTGAATTTTTACCGCAGTATGTTTAACTGAGTTTCTTTTTGTGTGTGCTTCGCTCGTTTCCATTTCTCCTCGAGATGCTGCGCGAGCCTCAACAGCGCAACCTTGTTACCGTCAGTACATTATACAGCCTATTATTAGTACATTATACAGCCTATTATTATCCACTACCGATCATAAAATCATTCTCGCGTTTTTTTAATTTTTTTTTTATGACGTTTTAATCAGATCCCTGTCCGGCCGGGCAAGTAAAATTCTCTTTCACTTGCCCCTTCAAAAAATCCACTTATCCCGGACTAATTGACAAGTGTTAGTGTCGAGCCCTGACATGTTAAACCAGCGCTAAAATCCTGATTTATAATCGAGACGTTGTCTGACAAAATCACCATACACATAAGATAAAGACAGTTGCTGTGATTTTGGCTAACGTTATATGTACACGTAAAATGATCACTCAGTCAGGTTAGAAGCAATAGTATCTATTTTATTTGTTCTCTGACAGAGCGCACATCCTCAACTGAATGCGCTGCTCCTCGCAGCCACTCACTGAACAGCAGACGCAGAGAGAGGTGCGCCTGCGGCAGGAAAGCAAGATCTCGCGCTCGTGCGGCGGTACCGGGGAGTCTCGGAAGCTAGATCAGGTTAAAAAAGTATATTCGTCACAATGCGCTTTCTTGTAAAAAAGTCGCAAAAGGGGTCTGAAAAGTCGCTAAGTTGGCAACACTGATGCAGCCTTCCGTCTCCAGGTCCCAGCCCGCCGCTGTCCAAAACGGCGTTACGGCAATTTTGCACCGGCCGGAGGCAATTACCAAACTGGTTCCGGGTGTGTATCACACCAATGTACATATTTTACGACAGCAAATCAAAGTTATTAATTATGAAGGCTATATTCAATATAAACTGATAGTATTATTTTTCTTCAAAACTATCTAAAAAAAATTTAATGCCAGTAGGAAAAAAATTTAATGCTTTTTATTGCCATTTAAGGCCTTAATTTTCGCAAAATCCATTTAATGACTTTTAATGCTTTTTAATGCCCCGCGGATACCCTGCAAAATGACTTCATCAAGATATGTGGAGTTCATAACTGGCCATTTTCAGCTATGGTATATAAAGAAGGATAGTGCCTTCTGAAATACAAAGCACTATGCACTATCCCATGCTGCAAAAAAACACCACAGCAATAAAACTGTTTGAAAATGTATTTCTACACCCACTGTAAATGTTTCTCTTTGTGAGGTTTGGTTAGTGGTGGCTAAAATGCAATTTTACACATAACTGCCAGTATGCATGGAGAGGTTCTCAAGACTCCAGAGACACCAGGAGCTTCAAATACCTGTTTGCTGCTCAACACTGGCTTTTTTTTTTATAGCTGCCCTTTTAATACAATTAACTTGTTTGACAGAAACCTTCCTTAATAAGCCTTTATCTGACCGTGTTCTGCTGTGCTCTAAATCACTCACAAATCTTATGATACTTCAATAATCTGCATTCAGTTTTCACACAATATTGTTTTCATGCCTTTTGCACAACATTGGACCATTTCATGCTTTTCATCTTCAGAAAGATCTTTCTTCCTCCCCATATTGCATGAGGACTGTGACTTGCTTAATAATGTGGAACAACCTCTAAGTAGGGTTTCCATTTACCTAAGTAGACCTGGCAAATTATTTTGTCTGAGATTGATACCAGTTATCTAAAAAGACATGGATAAATAAACAAAAACACTTTCTTAGAAAAACTAAAATCTGAATGTTTATTGTACTGAAATCCTACTGATATGTCACTTGCATAATAATGTGGAACACAGTGTAGTTGTTTGATAACAGTCAAGCCAAATGCTAATCATATCCATAACCGTTATGTGTTGACTTTTATTCAAATTCTGAATGGATTATATATATAGCCTAGAAAGTGTGCAAAGACAGCTTCCTCTATAATAACTCATCTCAGTTTGCGATCTCACAAAGTTTTGTTATCTTCAATGAAGTTGTCTACACTGCACAATGAATCTCTTATTCACTTTGAACAAACACTCTGGTGTTCTGACTAAATTAAACACCCCTGATTGGTCACTGAGTTCAAGAGATCAACAAACATGTCTGTGATTGGCTACACTGCAAAAACACGTAGTAAATAAAAACATTTGACGTTCTACGGAGCGCAAACACAAATGCGCACTGTAGCGTTCACCAAATCTGTTTTGTTTCATCAATATGATATTATTACAGTATCAAATGAGGGTGCTCTCGCTTTCATTTGAAAGTGTTTAGTTCCCTCAAGCACCCCCACAGAACCAGCACTGGAATTATTTTCAAAAGAAAAAACGTTTAAATATGTCATTTTGATTATCAAAGATGAGTTTTAAGTGATAAAATTTTTGACTGCAGGGGGACTTTTACTATAATTCTCACTATAATTGCAGGGGTATGTTTACTAAGTGGTGCTGTGTGTGATATGGTGCACCTGAGGTTAGCAGCATATCATCACCACTGCAATTAAGGCAGCAGTGTGCGTCTATTGTATTTGTATTGTCCTGAATAAGGCTTTCTCAAAGTCTTTTATTTTCAGGCGTGTTCATGAAGACATTTATTTGCATTTTTATTGTTTTTTATTGTTGTCACTACATTTTTCTTTGTTCCCTGCCAAAGACTCTTTTGCAAAAACTTCTGCATGCTACTACTAGTGATGGGTCGTTCATGAATGATTCATTTATTTTGAACAAGTCTTTTATATGACTCGGGAATAACAAGTCGTCTCAGAGAGTGATTTGTTCATTTTGTGTTGACTGTGCATGCGCAACATCCTTTTGTTCCTGCATAGGCTCTGTACAGGAAACAGAAATGATTAGTTCACCTCCAGAGTCTTGTGGTCTGAGTCGTAAGTTCTTTTGTCACGTGACGTGATAGCCGCATTTATTCTGTATTGCACTAATAAATTAGTTATTTTTTTCCAACCTTCCTTACAAACAAGCAGGTAGTTTTATTTTACTCTTATAATTACATGATGCATTTCTGGTCACAAATTGTACATTTTTTTTTCTTACAATTTATAAATTTGTGAATTTCTGTCAAGATGGATTATTTACATAACATTGAGAGCAGAAATAAAGAGTTGGTTAATGCTTTAAACTTTATAGGTATGATGGGGAAAATCACGTTGATAAAGCAAGATACTTGTTTACAGTGGATTTACTTTTATCTTATCTTCAGAAAAAAAAAAAAAATCATATAATACAAAAGGTATGAGAAATAGTGGTCTGCAACCCGACGGGCCCCGAAGAACTCGCAGGTTTCGGGTCGGGTTCGGGTAAAGGTTTCATGAATAGCTTTGGGTTCGGGTCGGGTTCGGGTCTGTAACTGAGAAAAACTATATAAGCTGTTATATAAGTCTTGCGTGCCGTCTTCTGTGTTGTGCTCAAAAGAGCGCGCGAGAGTGGGAGCACATTTATAATTCACATTTATATATTAACTGTTTTGCGCATGTGCTCCCGCTCTCGCGCACTCTTTTGGTCACAACGCGGCACACGACTCTCAAACCTCTGACTATGAGTGCGATAAGGCAAACAATTACTGAGGGAAAACTTATTACAGTGCCAAATGATGCAGGGAAAGCAGCACAACGAATTCTACCGAATAACAGGTGAGCCAGGGGATAGCACAACTATACATAAGCCAATAAAATTACTACACAATAATGTGTGTGTGAAGTGAACGACTACTGAGAAAGCAGCCACAAATCAAATAGCCGCGCTACCGTCTCTGTCTCAGAAATCAGAGCTTTGTCAAGAGGTCTGCTGTAAAATACTACATCATTTGATATGTATATTTAAATGTTTTAAATTGTATGATATCATAGACGAATAAGTGTAAACTCTATGAATGAAATGAGCCAAGCGCGTTCGTAAATCAAATAGCTGTGTTTCTCTTGCGTCTCTCAGAAATCAGCCTTGTCAAGAGCAGGCTACTATCACCTAAAACACTACATCATACACATTTCGTATTATTTTATTTGATAGGCTATGTGTATTTAAATGTTTAAAACATCTTACAATATGATAGGCTACATGACTGAGTGCAAACTATGAATGAAATGAAGCGCGATCATGTCAAATAGCCTCTGTGCGTCTTTTCTACATAGCCTGATGTTTCTGTCTATTTAAACATTGTACGATGATCTTGTCATTCAACCAATAAATAGCTCAGCGGTTACGTGAAGTGTAGGTCTTACAAAGCTGTCTTGGCTTATGATAGCAAGAATGGTACATCTCTATAGCAACGGATTTCGGGTTCAGGTCGGGTTCGGGTTAAACTATAACAGTACCGTTCGGGTCCGGGTCAGGTCGGGTCAAACGATCTTGGGTACGGGCTGGGTTTGGGCCTCAGTTTAAAGCCCGTGCAGACCTCTAATGAGAAAATCCCATATTATTGACTTGACAATTAAACTCATTTTGTATCAGCTGTGTAAAAAAAATTGATATATAGAAATTAAAAATGTTACAATAATCATGCTTAATTATGAATCACTTTTTTTGGGGGGGGGGGGGGGGGTTATAATAAATCACCTAAAAAGTTTAGAAGTAGCTTTTTTTTTTTTTTTTACTAAAAAGTCACATATTAGTTAGCAAAGTATATCACAATATTAATACACCTTCCATATGCAGTTATTTTTTAATAGATATTGTCTGTGTAGCCAACAAATTTTCAACATAGCAATGATGCACTAGACATTATGAACACAGTACACACTCTTTTGTTCAAATTCTCTGGCAATTTCCCATTCATCTGGCGACAAGGCTGGCAGAGATAAATTAGTGAATGCCAGGGTGGAGATGATTGGATCCTTGATTTCAGTGAATCTTTTCAACATGTAGAATGTTGAATTCCGCCTTGTGGCCACATCCTGTTTTAAAAGCAACTGCTCTTGTCTCATCTGTTTTTGTTTTGCCTTGAGCTTGTCTAAAGAAACTGTGCTTCTATGGAATTATTCAACTATGGCACAGAATAATTCCTAAATATAATACAACATACTGAATAACAAATACAACAATACATTAGTATGACTGACTGTAATACTGAGCCGTGAAGCAGTCATGTGACAAAAGAACAAACAACTTGGACCAGAAGACTCTGGAGGTGAACTAATCATTTCTGTTTCTTGTACAGATTGCAGAGCTTATGTGGCTGTCACAAAATAATTAATTAATTTCTGTTTCCCATAATTTGGTTAGAGATGTTTTGGGGAAATTTGGCTATTAACATGTAACATTTTAAATTAAATTCTGCTGAAATGAATGAAATGACTTGAAAAAAAGATTTGTTCATTTTGCTGAACAAGATATAAAGATCAGAGTCAGTAAAATGATCTGAACTTCCCATCACTACCTATTATAGCCATAGTGTGAACGTGTAAAAAAAAAAACCCCAAAAAAAAGACTCACTGATTCTTTTGCAGGTGTGCAGTACAAACACAGCTGCCTTTCTGATCTCTTCATCACTGTCCTCAGTCAGCAGCGAAATCATAACTGGCAAACCTCCAGCTGACAACAACTGAGACTGATGCTCTACTGCATAGACAGAGAACAGACTAATTACAACAATATACAAGATTTGTATACTGCATGAAAGGAGGCAAAACAAAACTGCTATAATTTTATATAAACAAATACTGTTAGTGTTAGTTTAATTATTTGCAGTGTTAAGGCCCGTTTACACTAAGAACGATAACTATAAATATAACTATAACAATAACTACATTAGCATCAACACCAATACTCAACATCGTTCTGTTTATTCTAAGCACTTGCTGCAGTTTTGTCATCTGTCACTTTAACCCCCGGTTTCACAGACAAGGCTTAAGCTAGTCCCAGACTAAAATGCATGTTTGAGCATACGCTGACCCCGCTCTGTGATTTTACGTGGCCTACCACTTTGTGGCTGAGTTGCTGTTGTTCCCAATTGCTTCCACTTTGTTATGATACCACTAACAGTTGACCGTGGAATATTTAGTAGTGAGGAAATTTCACAAATGGACTTATTGCACAGGTGGCAACCTATCACGGTACCACGCTTGAATTCACTGATCCTGAGAGCGACCCATTCTTTCACAAATGTTTGTAGAAGCAGTCTGCATGCCTAGGTGCTTGATTTTATACACCTGTGGCCATGGAAGTGATTGGAACACCTGAATTCAATTATTTGGAGGGGTGTCCCAATACTTTTGGCAATATAGTGTATCTTAAAATATGTCAGTGCCATTGTTTTGTCTCAAGATGCACACCAGTAATGTTTTTTTCTAGGGTACGTTTATAAAAGCTACTTAAATGTCCTAATTGAACTAAGGCCTAATCCTGGCTTAATCTAAGCCCTGTCTGTGAAACCAGGCCTAAATGCTCAAGCTCTTTAAAGCAGGATGGATTCTGATTGGCTGTCAATGTTTTTATCGTTCATCAGCTGGAACAAAATCATTCTGAATGTGATTCCAAAGATATTATTTCTCTGTGCCATTTTCGTTATAGTTGTGGTGTGGATTCTGCTATTCTATTATATTTTAGAGCTATATCTTTATTGTTATAGTTATCACTCTTGGTGTGAATGCACCCATATGTGGTTAAACAGATGCAGGAAAAGATATTGATACAAGAATGAAGACAAATTGTAATTCATATGCAAATATAAAAATACTCATTTAATATTATCTTAAATGTCTTTTAAGCTTGGCTATGCAGTAGAAATGCGAAAACTGTTTTGAAATCAGTGCTGCTACAGTACATGACTAGACAAAACAGAGAAAAGGGCTGTGGCGGCTGTGCGCCAACTGTCTGTGGACAAAAATACAAAAATGATAAACACCGAACTGTAGTTTTAACAAAAGCCCTGGAGCTGTCTAAAGTCCTCTGGATGACACAAAATGACATGTTTTTGTCATCTGAGGTATGTTTTCTAACAAATAAACAGGGATATCTGGATGTAGGTAATGTGGAAAAAGAGTACACGATATTCATTTGCATAATGTATACTACCGACATTGTAACAATAAAAAGCTGGTTTAAAATCGAATCAAACTTATCGTTTAAGTGCATCAGGCTACATTGCAGGAATTTGTTGAGAATGATAAAAAGAAGTAACAGGAATTTGAATCCAGAGTTCACTTTGCAAGCACTAATGTACTGGAGCTTTGCTTGTGTATGAACTGAATACAACCCTAATTCTTAATCTGCATACTCCCATATAGAAGGTTAGATTAAGATTGGTCTATCACAGATGATAGTGTGATCATTATGGTATTTTGAAGGGGCCTAGATTGAGTAGTTTCTGGTGAGCTTTTGAAATGTCATCAGAGCACTCTTTGGTCTTTTGGATAATACTTCCCACACACAAAAGGTTTGAAATGTTTTATGACGCATCATCAAAATGCAATTTCATGACATACAATGTCCAAATGCCTGCTCTTACTTCATACTTAAAAATACTTCTTCATTTATTTGTAGTGCAGCATGTCATTTCTGTACTTGGTAGAAGAATGCAAGACATTTTACCAGTCTGTTACCCATACACTCACCACAGGCATCCGTGAGGTGTCCAATCGTCAACACCACTGCGAGCTTGTCTTGTTGGTCGAGGTTTGGGCTTGATAACAGACACAACAGCCCTGGAATAACCCTCAACTCTGATAAAGAAGATGCCAACTGCTCTGAGACAGAAAGAGAAAGGAAATGGAGAATTCAAAACAACCCAATATGGTTCTCCTGGGGTGTGCATGCATTCCTCTTACCATTGTTGGAGATGCAGGCAGACAGTGTTTTAGTGATTACTGTAGCCATCTTACAAGCAGCAGCACTGTGTGCCGACTGAGACAAAACTCTGGTAAGAGTGTCTGAGAGTGAATTCAGGCCTCCCACTGATACAAAATACTCCTGAGCACAAGCTGAAAAACACATATTCACTTAAGATGGGAAAATGAGCACATAAGGTGCCATTATATGTTATTTTGTGCTTATGTGCTTACGGTTGTTTGCCACAGTCATGCCAATAAATGAGCATATTGGCTGTGCCAGCTCTGCCCTGGGCAATGCCACTTCCTGCAGCCAGGTCTTCACCAGGGGAAACACACGCATACATACATTCTGATTCTCCTCTGTCATAAACAAATACATTGGAAGATTGTAAAAGTGTTCATTTGTGTTCTCAATCTACATAACCGTTTGGGGTTTAATGATGGTAAATAGGTAGAGAAGGGATAGAGAACATAACCATACCATTCTGAGGATTGTTGACAGAGCCACAGAGAGCACTAGACACAGTGGCCCACAACTGCAGCTGCTCATTAGAGTCATTAGAGTCATTAGAATCCGGAAAACTTTGCCTGAAAAGTGGCATAAGAAAGAAAATAAAATGAAATCTGGTCCTGTCAAGCAGCAAAGGAGTTTTTAAGTGAATTTCCAGATGTTTATCTGGATTTTTGTGAATCACTTTAACAAACACCAGACAGTGTCTGAAATGTTCCTCTTCTACACCAAGTAGGGGAGCATATTACATTTTGCTTGGGAATGTTTTCATTTATCCAGGACATTGTCTTGGAGACTTAAAAAGATAGTTCATCAAAAATATGAAAATACCCTCATGTTGTTCCAAACCTGTATTACTTTCTATCTTATGTGGAACACAAAATGAAATATTTTGAAAAATCACATTTTTTTTCTCCATACAAATGTTCATTTTATGGATGGACAAAAAACATTCTTAGGAAATATCACACAGAAGAAAAAAGTCATACAGGTTTGGAACTACTGTACATGATGGTGAATAAATGATGACGTTTATTGAAGATGCTTTGCCGTTCATCAGAATGGCTTCATTCTTGACATTTATTATTATCAACATATTGTGACATTGTATTCTCCACATGATTTTCCTCCCTATAGTATGTCTTAATTGGGATAAAATTGTGTTTTAACATTATGCAGATGGCCTCCTACACTTCACTTATTACTTTTTCACAGTTTCGCCCCAATTAACGCCCTACAGGGGGTCATGCGACATGACAAATTTAAATGTAAAGGTATTAAAGATATTAAATAATGGCAGATAACGATGCATACCTGAACCAACTGAACTTAATGTGTGTACCTGAACAAACTAAGCAAGGTTTCAATACACCTGGAGGTCTTAGCAAGAGTCTGTCCACATCCTGGAACACAAAACACAGATTCACAAACCATTTGTGAATTGACAACCTGTTCTCTCCCCACTCTATCGACCTTTTTTTTCTACGTCCCATGACGCTTTGCACGAATTATGGGCGTAACTTCCATTAAACTGTAAACAATCAGTGAAATCTTCGCTCTATGAATGCAAAAATACACTTTTTTAAAAAACTGGGCACAATAAGATGACATTATTCTACTCAGTATTCAACCATCGAACATTAAAAGGAAATTTAAAAGTGTAAAAGCATCAATAAAGTACATTCAACAGACCATGAATAACCCTAAAAGCACAATTCTTTCCGCAGCAATATTACGGATGGGTTGAATATCACTGTGGTAATATATATCTGTATTATATAACATACGTTGCCTTAATCAAAAATGTTCATTAACTTTAGCATTGCGTGATAATATTTCAAGGTGCTTTCCGTCATTTTGACAGATAATAAATTGTATTTAGCCGTTTTATAAACATTCCAGTAAACGCTGTTAATTGGGATTAGAAGTGAAAAGAGGAGACAATTACATTTAAAAGCATCCGTGTCAAAACAAATCTGGAAAGACGTGAGGATTTGGGGAGAAAAACGAGATTCTTAGGGCATTCCAGTGAATTATTCATGGGATATATCGCATTTAAATTGGAAGAACAGAACACAAATGCAGAGTATATTTAGTCTTTTTTCATACTTTTACAGCGGAATACACAGGGGGGAAAAAAATAATCAGGAGGAAAAGAAAGTAGTGACAGAAAAGAGCTCTTGCCACAGATATCCTTGTGATACCATGTCACATTAAAATACCAAGTGTCATGTTACTCTAACAATGTCTGAAAATAAAACATAAAGAAATATTCACAGCTCATTCAGTCAAACTGACAGATAATGATTATTTGTAGTGCAAGCTGAAATTATTCGTTTCAGTCTTTTTGAATGTAAGTTCCCCAAACCGTAAGTGTCACCCATAATTCAAAGCACAGCAGGCTAGGCTCGCCTGGAAAAAGGTGGATAAAACCACATTATCAGCACCGGAATGGTCTCACTGGACTTAAGTTTTATGGTGAATCTTACTGTTGTTGGCAACCAATACAGACAGCATGTACACCACTACTCTTTTCTCCGTAATTGGCATTTTCTGTTCCAGATGCTGTGCTAATTCACGAAACGTCTCCTCTTTGCACAGTGTCTGTTTACAGCTCTCTGCAGAGAGAAAATATCTTTATAGTTAAATATTATCTCTTTAACGATACAATTATAAAACCATATACATATATATATGCATACATACCATGCAATTCAGCTAAGGATGCAAGTGTAAATAGAGCGGTCTCTTTAACCTGAGAGAAAGTGCTGGACTTTGACAGGTTGTAGATGAAGGAAATTCCTCCAATCTCTCTGAAGAACTCCACATACTGACCTGATACAAAGAAATCATTAAAGATGATTAAAAGTGTCATTAAAGTCAAATATTTTCAAATTTTTTTGAGGCAGGTAATATTTTTGTGTCATATGAGTATGTTCTGAGCTGTAAATCAGACCACTTTGTTTGCAGATTGAGATGATAGTGAGAAGAGCTTGTTTCTGTGAGCCAGGCCATTTCATCTGGTATTTCAGACATTCCAGTAACAGACGCAAATCTGTCTTGGTAGCTGAAAACGTGAACATTGTTAAATCATTTATAGCTTGTAAAGCAAAATACTTACTTGGATCTGTACAATAGATGGGTACTGTGCAATAAAACACAATATAATATAAAAAAAATTATATGTTGCCACTTCAGGTACATTTCAACAAAAAACAAACCAGAGATGTTAAAGCATTTTACTAGAAACTGAAATAATAACTTCCATTAGTCATTAAAACATTACATAATTGTTTACAGATCAATAGTGCCCATAAGTATATGAATAAATGATATTTACAGTTATGCATTTGTCAGTTGCATAGAAACTTACAGTCTAAGATATATACACATATGGTAAATATTGTCAAAATCTATCTATCTATATTATGTTACGTAATTGTGTTTGCTAATGTTGTTAATATAAGTTATTATATTGTTATATAAAATTAAACTTATATTCTGTTATGATATAATGTTGACCTTCCATTTCATTGGACTCATTAAACCATCCTTTCCACCAACGTGCAGTGTCACTATTTCCTGCACAAAAAAAGTGTTGTTAAAATATGCTATATAAACTGTAAATAAATAGCAAAAACTGTAAGTAAATATTTCTTTCAACTTCACTAGACACCACCATATTTACCTTCACGATTGAAGGGCTAGGTTACCTTACATCATATCCACGGACCACGATCCTCAAGTATTTACAAAAGAAATGTTTAATTAATGTTGATGAGGCCAGAGTCGTCAAAATCCTTCAGTTCTTGCATTAATTTTACTGATTGGTTAACAACATTTCAACGGAAGAACTTCATATTCCCGCTCCATAACGTGCCGCTCTTTTGAATCACGTGATTTGAGCCGCTCATGAAAATCGCAAATAATTAATATAATTTATTTTGGATTTATTTTTTATTATTTTTTATTATCATTTGCTTTGGATGCACATGTATCTATATATATATTTAGTTATGAAACATACAGTGTATATAAACTAAAAAAAATGAAATGTTGATTACACACAGGACTGTAGGGGGCGCTGGAAGCAGCACGTTTGCAACCTACTGCGACGATGGAACTGAAGAGCAGAAGAAGATCATCATTCAGTGAACAGTGCCAGGTATGTGTCTGTTTGACTCAGCATTTCACTCATATTAAAGCTGCTCTTTGAGGGAATTGCTCCACCGACAGTTCCAGCATATGTGTTCAATTACACAAATCTGCAGACAAATATAATTAAAATAAATCATCAAATGTGCCAGTTATCACGAAAGCCGGTATGTTAGCGTGAAATGCTAGCAGGTTTCACTTTAAAATCACGGTTTAAAAGTAAACTGTTTATACGTAAGGCTATATAGATTTTATTTTGACCCTAAAAGATATGAGAAATCGATAATGTTACATTGCAGACACATTTATAGTTTAAAGGTTTTGAGTAGGAATAGTTCATAACTATGTATTATTAACATTTTTTTAATCTTTGTTGGTTATATCACTAACGTGAGCCTCTAAAAACAACTATTTCTGCAACTTTCAGTCTGCACATTGCTGTCCATTTAATGTGATTTCAGATTTCAATTTAAGTCGGTCTGTTACTAAATATTGAGATCTCACTTTGTGTGTTCCCAGATGCTGGAGTTGTAGACTGCTTCAGTCACTGCATCCAGGCAGTAATGTCTGGCTATTTGTGTTCAAGACTCCTCTTTTACACTGGCGGAAGACATCTGTCCAGTTTCTTTGCAGCCAGCCAGCATGTTTTACCTGATAAACAGTCTAGAACCTGCTTGCTCTCTTCTCAAGCCCGGAGCTTCTCCTCCCGTAGTGGGCGATCAGATGGAAGCTCAGGACAGGAAGGAGAGAACACACTGTGTGCTCCAAGACATGAAATGGACTTCCAGTTGAGCCGGCTGCAGATCAATGCTGTTCTGCGTGCTAATGAGCAGTCTGTTCGTATTCCAGAATTTGATGGCCGTGGTGGTCCCAGTCCGGTGCTGAGGTTTGAGAGTAACCAGCTTTCAGCCAACACTCCGCTAGAGGACCGACGCAGCAGCGCCAACTGCCTTCAGACCCGTGGCATGCTTTTCGGCGTGTTTGATGGACACGGCGGACATGCGTGCGCTCAAGCGGTCAGCGAGCGCCTGCCTTATTACATTGCTGTGTCGATGATGGCAGAGTCTGTCCTGGAGGATCTAGAGGCCGCCATGGAGACCTTACGACCCGTGCCGCCCATTCTGCAGTGGTATAAGCACCATAATGACTATAACTACAGGGAGTCAGCAGCCCTCTACGTCGATCATTTGCGTGTTTACTGGCAGGAGCTTCTGGCGAGTGAAGAACATGGTGACGGCATGCGCCCTACTGATGCTCTCAGCTACGCATTCCAGCGACTCGACACGGATCTTTCCCTTGAGGCACAGGTGCCGCTCGCAAATGACCTGATGCGGAACACAGCCATCCAGGCCGCCTTCGCTGGCTGCACAGCTTGTGTGGCTCACATTGGACCAGAGGGTGTGCATGTTGCAAATGCAGGAGACTGTCGGGCAGTGTTGGGTGTCCAGGAGGATGATGGGAGCTGGAGTGCTCTTCCACTCACACAAGACCACAACGCTACCAATGTAACCGAGCTGGAACGGATAAGGCAGCAGCATCCGGCCAGTGAACGGCAAACCATAATCGTAGATGACAGGCTGCTCGGTGTCCTGATGCCATTGCGTGCGTTTGGGGACGTGCGATTTAAGTGGAGTCGTGAGCTACAGCAGAGTGTTCTAGAGAATGGAGACTCAGATTTAGAAGCGCTGAATCTTTATCAGTATGCTCCACCTAATTATCTCACCCCACCTTACTTGGAGGCCAAACCAGAAGTCACTTACCATCGGTTGCGGCCACAGGACCGATTTTTGATTTTGGCCTCTGATGGTCTCTGGGACGAGATGAACAACGATGAGGCAGTCAGGCTTGTGGCGGAACATCTGACAGGTATTCATCTGCAGGCTCCGGTTTCAGCCAGCCAGCTTAACTTGGGACAAATGCAGCAGCTACTGCTGCAGCGACGGGCCAGGGCAACGCCCGCTTTGGATTTGAATGGAGCCACACACTTGATTCGCCATGCGCTGGGCACAAATGAGTATGGAGAGATGGACCAGGAGAGATTGGCAACCATGCTGGCTCTGCCTAGTGATTTAGCACGCATGTACCGTGATGACATCACTGTCACCGTGATTTACTTTAACCCGAACTTCAACAAAACTAATAACTAATAAAGAAGAACATTTTAAAGTTTCATATATATAAAATTATATTTGAAGAATTGTTTTCAGCTGTGATTTTTTTTTTTTTATGCATTTGAGGCAATGTTTTTTTTCTTTTATATAGTTGCATACACCTCAAAATGCCTACAGGTGACTTTATTTTGAGTTCGCAACAGATTCTTGCATTTTGTTTTGGAAAATGTGAATACAAACAATGAGGGTAGAATTCAGTGACTCACTTTAAATGGCACAAGGTTACAAATGTGAAGGTAAAGTCTTAATCTGTCTATGTAGTTCAGGCACTAATAAAAAGCATTTCTGAAACTGCTTTTTTAATGCTTTTTATGACGAGTGTAATTTTTCGCATTAGGCTGTTTTTTTTTTATTTTTGTTTTTTTGTCTACAGATTGTTCATTATAGTTATATTGGGTATATGTGTTCAAAGAAGTGGTCATTTAAGTGTATTTTTCACAACAGGAGAATTTGAATAATGACAAATATTCTTCTTTACTCTGTAGCTGTTCCATAAGACATTAATATCACTTGCATTAAGTATAAGTTGCTGTGTAGCCTGAAGATTACAAGAACTTAGCACACTTGGCTCCTGCTATTTTTTTCTGGGCTGTCTTGGCTTCTGCTATGAAGACATTTTCACTTTGCACTTTGAAGTGACTGTAGCTTGTGTCAATGTACCACAACAAAATTCTTGTCAATGGTTAAACTGATAATATTTGTAGTGCAAAGTATGAAGGTCATAGGGGCCAGTTTTATGGAAGGTTTTATTATACGTTACATTTTATGTCAACGTTACATCAACTTGCAAGTATATTTCAAAATCACTTTGCTTGAGAAAAATTATCTTTTACACTGCTTATGTAGATTCATGAAGTAAAACAGGTGCACCATATTTTCTGGTAGTAAACAATGTTTTCCTTTTTTATATTTTTGTTATTTGTGTCTATATTGTTACTGTTTGTTCTGTTCTAATTTGAGTGACAGACTTCAGAGACTCTCCTCTTTTAGAAATTTTTAAATGGGATAATATATTTTCACTGCAGAATTTTGTCTTTGTATTTTTATGATGTCTGTTATATTCACCCTATCTGGTTATTAAAAGATGTTTAATCCAAATTATCGCATTGATCTGTTGATATTTCAGAATGACACAAAGCAAGAAGCAACCACAGAGCGTCTTTAAGTCACGTTGTTGTCTCTAAACGTGTTATGCCTTATAAGATAAAGGTTATTGAATAAAATCATGCAAAAACACCTCACGTCAAGGTGGCCACAGTCAGTGAGGAGGAACAGGCACATGCTGGACATGATAAAGGTGTCAGTATGAAGAAAGAGAAAGCAAAAAGATTCATATAAAGTAAAATATACGTTTTACTCTGGTCTAAATTCTGTAGTTAGTCTCTTCTAATGGCATTTGTAGTCAGATGTGTAGATTTGTTTTTAATGAGAATGAGGATTTCTCTTAATCTGATTGCTTAAACCAATTTATCTGTTACACAACATCTAATGTTTGGCATACATAACAGATACAAGAGAACTGAACATTTATATAAATATTATTGTTTAAATTTGTACAAATATTATGTAAATCTCTGCATTTCATAACGCCATCATAAGGCCACCGGAGGGCTCTACGGATTGACTTGAGCCGATGCTCTGCGCATGCGCGGAGTGCCCGCGGAAATTCAAACGCTCGAGCTCAGCTGACAGACAAGTCAGACGTTTGAAAACTCCACCAACTCTGACACGGTTCTTTTACTGAGGTAAGATAAATATATTTTAACAATAAACCTGACAAAAATGATATAATATATTTAAACGCAAACCATAGCTTTTCACTCTTTACGTCTCCGTCCATTTTGGATTTCGTATTTTCAACAATGTTCAACAATGGTTGCTTGCTAGCAGCGTTTTGGCCTCGTAAACTGTTGATATATGAAAAACACATAATTAGATCGTTTAGATTAATCCGTAATCTCACATCAACGACAACGTTCGTAGTTTATTGATGTTGATATGAAGATTTGAAATAAAACTATATCCATTTTTCTACAGTACTATGTAAACAAAGTTAGTAACACTTCTGAATATGTCGAATTTCATATAAAATAAATACCTAATATCTCAGATACACCTGATTTATGACTGTGGCCAGTCTTTTTTTCTTGAATATGTTGTAAACTCTAGATTAAAGTTAGCTGAACTTGAAGCTGTTTTTCAACTGTCAGGTGAAAAGATGGAAAATCAGAAGAGACAGAGAGATCCACTGGAGGAAAACACTTCAGCCTGTAGTGGTAAGAATGTGTTTTTTTTCACCTTTCACTCCTTCACGCTTTATACACACAAGTGTATATTAGTATATTAATATGTTAATAGTATATTATTAGTATATTTGTTAATTGTTGAGAAGTCTAAGATATGTCAGCTTGAGTTTATTCATTTGCAGCTGAGCTTTATTGTTTATATACACTTTTAAGATTATATGTGACATTTTCATTTTAACCATTAGGACACACAATGTTTTCCAGAACTTGAAAATGTGTTGAAGAAAAGGCGGTTGGCAGCAGGGGGAGAGGAGAACCTGGACCCCACAAAATCCCCTGCCAGGACACGCTTGAGGTTGGCAGAGCTAGAGGTGAAACCAGACACTCCAGCCATATCCTCCATCCGCTCCAGGGTCCAGCAACTCAGCCAGAGACGAGATGGTAAGAATTCAGATTTATCCTTTTGTAAAATCACTCTGCCAACTTTTACAATTCTATTTTTTTTAGCAGTTCTCGATGTCCAACCCTGTGTCTTTTAACTTGCATGTTGATTTTCCAGTACATTTCAAAATCATTTTGCTTGAATAATTGATTTTTTTTATACGACTTATGTAGATTTATGAAGTAAAACTGGTGCACCATGTTTCCTGAGAGTAAACTAAGTTTTGCTTTTTACATTTCTCTTATTTGTGCCTATATTGTTACTGTTTGTTCTATTCAGACACACTCCTCTTTTTGAAATTTGGGAATGGGATACTATATTTTCACTGCAAAATTTTGTGTTTGTATAATGATGCTTATTATAATCAGCCTCTCTGGTTATTAAAAGATGTTCAACAAGTTCTTTCTTGTTCATCTTTTGATATTTCAGAATGGCACATAAAAAGAAACAAACAGTCATTTTTGTTTTCATTGAACATGTAAATATGTTAGTTATTCCTTTCTATAACAGCAAGCCTATTAAATAAAATCTAACACTTTAGAACTGTATGGCCCTAACTTTTTTTTTTTTTTATATGCTAATCTTGTATAATTATTATGCATTTTATATTATGACTGCATGGAGGCTACATAGAATATCTGTACTTTTAAAATGTAATTTGCCCCGCTACAAAACTGTTTAAAGGAACTGCAAAAAAGACTAAAAGTTGTGGAGGGGAAAATGTTGACCCGTTAAATCTACAAAATGCACTTTCCTTTAAATCTGAATTTGAATGTAAAATCTTGATGTAGAAAAAAAGTTCAAAATGGCCATGTTATTTATTAACTACCCTTCATTCTCTTTTATAATGCATGCTCATTTTATTGCCTCAATGTGTTTAGAATTGTGTCGTTGATATGCTTTTAAGCATGTTTTGTAATTATATTTCCAGAGTTTAGTAATGAATTGTCCTTTTTCTGTTTGGTCAGGTGGGACTGGGTTAGTCCAGCGCTGCTTGTCTGACCCTGGGTCTGAGGGTTGCGCCAGCAGCATGACCTCGGCGATCTGTCACATTGGTGAGTATTTTCATACGCTCTGCTTCACTTCACAACTGCTTCTTTCTTTACTGCATTCTGTATTATTTCAAAGATGCTGTTTAATTGTGGCCAGCTTTCTGAATGAGTATTTTTATGAAAGGTGAGGGAGAGTTTAGCTCTCGCCTTCAGCGCTTCAAAGCTCCGACGCCTCTGAACAGCCCTGGTCCCTCCACCCCCTGCACACGTAATCTCTCCAGCTTTGTGCATGGCATCCAACAGCAGCTGAATGCTGCAATGACACCCAGCAGTAAAGAGGCCTCCCGTATACGCCAGGTAGATCCCTCTCACCCACCTGACATTTTTTCTGACTATTCAACCCTTCAAAAACCAATCAGGATTTGTATTGTTACTAAGATAAACTGTCTCTTCTGCAGGCACGTGAGGATGAGTTGCGTTTATTGAAGGTTCAGCCAGTGGCAGACAACATGTGGTTGAAGAGGAGTCTGTCTGACTCTTCCCTCACTGAGGTGAGCCAATCAGGATATGATGTTTTTGTGCTCCTTGTGGAATCTTGTCTGGTTTTAGGGCATTTAGAAGTTTAGATCAAAAGTAAATAATCTCCATTTTCCCAGAGGGCATCTCCATCCACATCCTCTCCCTGGGTTTACAGGAAAACTCGAAAACTCCAGTGGCCTCCATTACAGCCCGGGAGTGTGAGCATGTATTTGAGACAATTCGTTGAAGTGTATTTAATTTTTCGGCTTCTATTTTGGTTTTCTTCTTCTTTTTTCTTTTTTTTTTTCTTTTTTTGTGGTTATCTTCACCCTTGGTTTTGTTCATCCTCCTGTATGTGCTTACGGTGTATTCACATGGGGCGTCGGCATTAAAGCTTTTCATTTACTTTAAATGGGTGACGTCATATGTTGCCAGGCTGAATTGTGGGTTCCGTTGCATCGCTTCACTTGAGTTGCTCGCGGCAGAAGTGAAAATTTCTCAACTTTTCAAGCGGCAACGCAGGCGCCAGCCAATCAGATCGCCTTATGCAAATACCCTAGTGCAGACGCTAGCCAATTGCATTCATGCAACACCGGAAAGTAATGCCATTGGCTGTTGTCACTATGACGGTCGCGTTAGCACTTCAGACATGTCCTCCATCAAGCGACGCCCCGTGTGAATGCAGCGTTATGGTCACTGAGGCAAAGTGATTTGTTTGCACAAACTCACTTGGAGAGAACAGTGTTTTGCACTGTTTTGCACTTTCAGGGGCAGTTGTGGCCTAATGGTTATAGAGTCAGACTTGTAACCTGAAGGTTGTGGGTTTGAGTTTCAGTACCGGCAGGAAATGTAGGTGGGGGGAGTGAATGAACAGCGCTCTCTTCCATTCTCATTACCCACAACTGAGGTGCCCTTGAGCAGGGCACCTAACCCCCAATCGCTCACTGGGCACCACAGCAAAAATGGCTGCCCACTCCTCCGGGTGTGTGCGTGTTCCGTACTCACTGCTGTGTGTGAGCACTTGGATGGGTGAAATGCAGATCACAAATTCCAAGTATGGGACACCATACTTGGCTACATGTCACATCACTTTCACTTTTGCACTGTTTTAATTGTAAATGTAGGGCAAAACCTAGTTTCATCTTATATTCGTTCTGCAGGAGGAGCTAAAGGGAACTGAGTTCAGCTCCTGTGAAGGTGACAGTAAGGTATTTGATGGAAGTCTGAACACCACACCTCCATGTACTGTGGACATCCGTTTCCCCAATGAAGAACTTTATACCTCAACAGGTAAATGTGCTTCCTGAAATCTGTTGGATCTTATGTAAGCTACCATATTTGCCATAATTACCACATATATTTTTTTAACAGAACCTGAGGCTTTGAGCACCTCCACATTAATTGACAAGATGTTTGAGGACGTTCTACAGCACGCAGAAATGGAAGATAAAGGTGAAGATGAAAATAAGGAAGAGGAGGTGGAGTTGGAGAAAGATGAGAGCAATTCATCACAGACTGAAAAGAAAGACAAAACGGAACCGGACACAGTTGAAATGGAAGACAAACCAGAACCGGTCATAGTTACATTAAATGAGGAGCCTCTTGACCACAGCGAGATGTGTGAAGAGAGTGCAGAAACTCCTGATGCCAGTTCTGCAATGGATGAAGAGAAGGAGCTCCAGTCTGTTGACCATGGTGAAGGAGAAATAGAGGGGAAACAGGAGATCGCCTCCATGGGTGCTGAAGATGACTTTCTAACCCTGCCGCCCAGCTGTATCCTCTCTCCTCTTAGCAAATCTGTGGAGGCTGTTGTCACACCACTGGTATACTGGCCTGGTTTCAGATATTTTAATTGTTCTTGTAGTGACAGCCAGTGAATGGGAGAAATTGCATTAGTATTGTGTGTTCAATCTATTAATATGTCTATATATTTTGTAGCCTATGAAACCCAAGAGATTGTTGATGTTTTCATCAATATGCCTTTTAGCATAATTATGGAATGAAATCCCAGTCAATGATTTGCATCTTTTTTCCTTTGTGTAGATGAGAAATTCAAATATACAGATGCATGCAACTTTCAGTGACAGTGTAAGAATGTAATCAATTATATAGATATAAATTTATTAGGTGGTTAACAAGGCCATTTTTTGAATGTTCCTACAGAAGATTGAAATCACTGTGTCTGAGCCATCAGTCCAACCACCCTCACCTGAAGAAATGACAGCTAGTCCTGCTGAAAATGTTCCACCTTTATACAGGTACGCCTCACTTGGGAAAAAAAAGAAGAAGAAAAAAAGAACCTTTTTGTCATTCCCTATCACTGTTTTTATCCATCTTGATAATTTGAATTGGTAATGCATGATGCATACTACTGGTAGACTGATAAATCAGCCAGTTTTCTTATATAACAATATACACTACCATTCAGAAGTTTGGGTTTGTAAGATGTTTTTGAAAGAAAGTCTCTTATGCTCACCAAGACTGCATTTATTTGATTAAAAATGCAGTGAAAATATATTACTGACCCCAAACATTTGAACTGTAGTACATAAGAGTATTATATCGGTCATGAGCCACTCGGCTCTCTAGATTTCGGTCAGCCACTGGTATTTACCCTTCCGTTATTTTTAAATCACATACACAGGTCATTATGATTTATAGTTGTTTTACCTATGATTGACAGCATTGACGCCTACCGCTCACAGAGGAAGATCCACCCTCCCTCTACTCAGAGCTTGACCCCTGGAGTTCAGAGGCAGGTTCAAGAGAAGACCTGCTCAAAAAAGCCCATCAACATCAAGGAGAGAATTAAGGTTTGAAAAGGGGTTTATAGATAATTAATTAATTTGTCTACCTGTAGAAAGACTTATTCTGGGGTATTTTAAGAGACTTCATGCATACAGGATTTGATGCACGTAATTGTATTTGGTCAATTTAAGGCTTTAAACGAGGAGGCAGCCAAGTTGCAGACAATCATCACACAGACTCTACAGGCTCTGAGCTGCTGCAGTGACGAGGAACATGGGAAGGGTTCCCAGCAGGAGGCTGAGGCTGAGAAACTTTTGCTTGTCTCCAGTAAGTACAGTAGGACCCTAGTGAAAAAGCTTGAATCTTCTGCAAATCACTGAGGCTGCATGCTCTGATTTGGCTCTAATCTGTCCCCGAAATACAGGTGAGAAGCGAGCAGCTTTACTGGCGGAGGTCAGCAGGCTGAGAGAGGGTGAGTCTGGACAACCAGAGTCCCAGAATGCATCTCTCCAGCCCTGCAGGGGCACTGTCAGCATCAGCAGCATCCAGCTGCCCCTCAAGGTGGAGTTTGTGTGCTCTGCTCGCACAGGTGAGCGTTAATGCATATTTATTAATGGAAGCAGTTAAATCTTGATTGCACAAGGTCAGTGTTTACATACAATTTGTTATGGCTGCTGTCTCTATAAAGGCCGTCCAACACACTACTTCTTCGTTTTGGTCCGTTATGGCCCATGTAACATTGTCGCGACACCTCTGGCTACAGCTGCTGATGCCCAAAATGGAGACACTATCTCCTTCCCAACTTCCATCACACTGTGAGTCCATACACTACATAAAATGCTCTGCTGCTTCTTTAAACTGATGTCAGAGTTTAAAATGGCACAATGTTTTTGGCAGAAGGCTTTTAAATATATAACAGTAGTGATTTACCCTGGTTTTAATGTTTTCTTCCACAGACAAGACATTCGCTCCAGTTTTGAGATTGATGTTGAGGTCTACAGTTTGGTAGGTACATCTCATATACGACCAAAAACATTAGTTTTCATTAGTTTGAAAGGAAATATCCCCTCTCACAAACTGTTTTTGCTTATATTTTTCCATTTTAGTTCATAATAAGGTGTTATTATGTATGTGTGTTTCTCTGTTTTATAGTCCGGTACTCAGAGTAATACCTGCAGTGTGAATGCTCAGCAGTTCCGCAGCTCAACAAAGTCAAGGGTATGTACACTTTCACACATATTGAGAGAGCAGAGTGTTTTATTACTTTTATCTTTGCTGCAACAGAAATGTTTGTGTTTCTAGGTGACTCCCAAGAAGATTCTCCACAGCATCACGGTATGCATCTTCTCTCTCTGTTTCATGAAACATGAGCTAAACAAATTTCTGTATTTTCTGTAATTGTAGAATACTTATACACACAATTCAGAAAATAATTCTGCTTATGTTTCATGAATGAGGTGCAATGTGTCTTTAAATTGGCAGAAAATTAGTCAATGAAAAATTGTTGAATGATAAACAACCTCAGTTCATCCAAATGTCTATTTTTGTTTTCCTAGAAATCTAACCAGAGTGTGACGTGTAAGTATTTAAGCTCCTCATTTAATCATTGGTTGATTGGTGGTATCATATATTGATATTTCTCTTCTGTCCATTATAGCTGCTACTTTGCCTGGCCTGAGTGCTCAGCGCTCTAGTAACTTTACATTAGTGGGCTCTCACAAGATCACCCTGAATTCATTGGGACGGAGCAAGTTTCTTCTGGACAAGGTATTAATCCAGCTAAACTGGGATCACATTAGAGAGAAAAAGGAGATGAAGTGTTTGTGTGTTGTCCTCACCTTTTTAAGCATGTTGTATTACTCACATTTTTTTCTTCAAGTCAATAAATACTGTATACACTTTTACCTGTTAATTGTTGATCTTCACTTCGGGCATTAACTAGGACATCAATCGTTGAACAGTGTACTGAGGATTTGTCGTGTTTGCACTGTGGTGGGAGTTGTGGTGATGTAACTGGGTCTCTGTCCATCTCTCCTGTTTCTTTCCACTCAGATGAAATTTGAAGGCAAAATCAGGCGACTCCTCGGAGATGAGTTTCAGGAAAAGGTGTCACTCTTTCCACCTTAGTGCTTTTGGTTTAGTGGGCACATTGCACATTTTTTGCTCATTTCCTGTGTTTGTATGTGACAGTAAAATGCTGGGCATTTTATTCATCTGTTTGCTATTAGTAAATGTACTACCTGTGCAATGGTCAATCAAATTATTTTGGATTGCTTTGGGACAAATTAAACCAATATCCCACAATATATCCCCTCTTTGAATCTCCTAATGTTCTGTTTTATTACTGAGATATCAGGGAATTTTATTTTCCAGTCCTGGAAAATTTAATACACATTTTTCTAGTTATAAAATATGGCCCTGTTATAAAATATTTCACTGGCCAAATGGGTTCAGCAAAACTTCTTCATAAGCCAAAGTGATATCCCAGTTGTGAGCGAACTGTGATTTGTTAGTATTAGTATAATTAATTGTATTCAAAGATTTAGTTCGAATTAATGTTCATTGAATGTTATAGTTAAGACAGATCTATTTTTTTTAATAGATTAAAAATTGTCTCAGTTGAACTGTAATATGGTTGTATTAGCCATGACTAAAATACAGGGTTTTTTTTGTTTGTTTGTTTGTTTGTTTGTTCTTTTTTTTGTTTTTTGTTTTTTACATGCACATCTGTTGTTTTCTTTTTCCTGTGTCGTGACTAACCCATTTATTATTTTGTGTAGGTTCCCTTCCTTTCTCCTCTAGAGGGCCACATCTATCTGCAGCTGCACAGTGAGGGCCACTCCAACGTCCAGCATCAGGGCTTTTTGGTGGGTTGGTGTATATGTGTCCCAGAACCTGACTGATACCTCTGTTGGCAGGTTTTATTACATGAAAAGGGGAATTTTTTATATTGGTACTCAGTTCATTTGTGTATAAGCAAAAATGTGATAATACAGTTGGCAATACATATTTACTAAAGCAGATATGTAAAATAAGTGAGCAGTTTATCTCCATAGTCTGATCCATTTGAATGCAAGTTTTTAAATGAAAGACCAATTTAAAAACTGCTTTAGATACAAGAATATTCCATTTTGTTGTGTAGTATAGCTGCAGCTGGTCTCAGAAAGCAGTAGTCTTGCATAGCCAGACCTCTGCCTGATGACATACTGTAAGTTCAGTGAACAGAGTGGAGGCTTTGCATCTGAGGAAGACACTAAGGCCCTGTTTACACTAGTGCGTTTTCATTTTAAAACGCATAATTTTTGCTACGGTTACGCCTGTTGTTTACACTACGCCGGCGTCTTCGATCCTCGAAAAACGGAGACTTTCGAAAACGCTGCAGACCCTGTTTTAGTTTGAAAACGTTGGGGTTGCGTTTCAGTATAAACGGACCAAAACGGAGACTTTTGAAAACTATGGCATGTCTGCCCACGTTCGCTCTGTGTATCTTGATGACTGTTTAAACAATAACATGGAGACTGAACTGCAATCGTTGCTGGCTTTGTTGTAATTTTTAGCAGCCATTGTGCGGTTACACTCAGCATTTTTTTTTTTTTTTTAACTGCAGCTGCCTACATGCGTGCCCAGTGTGCATGAACAGTCATGTGACATGCGTTTTTGGCCGTGTAGTGTAGACGGAGATCGTTTCTGAAACGCCAGTGTAGACGTGGATCGTTTTCATTTTAAAACATCGTTTTAAAACAAAAACGCACTAGTGTAAACGGGGCCTAAAGGCAGGGACACACCAACCCGACTAGCGTAAATGAAAGCCGACGGTGTTGTCACCTCACGTCAGCTGCGTCAGGGAAAAAATATGTGCTTGAACACACCGAAAGAACTTCAGCCGACTGTCAACTAACATGCACATTCTTTTTAAGCAGATACAAACAAAAACTGCCCGACGGCCGACCGTCGGCTTGGTGTGTTCCGGGCTTAAGAAAGCAGTGTTTCTCCCCGATTACATCAGTACTTCATTTTGTGATTGAATTATTAATTTCATCTGGTCTGGACCAAAAATGTTTTGTAATGCAGCTTTTTGTTATTTCATGTTATTTATGATCTGTGTGTGTGTAGGAAATGTGCTGTGAAATTTATGCCATTATTATTTTCTTTTTCCTCTTGTAGACCATGTTTGAGGATGTGAGTGGCTTTGGAGCCTGGCAGAGGTTCTACTTCCTTCTGGAAGGAGGACACCTGCTTTACTGGAACTACCCTAATGAGATGGGCAACAAGGTGGGTTTGTGCCGTTATGTTTGTATGTAATGCGCATCCTTTTTACTCGTTAATGTCTTTTTATCATCTCTTCTTCCAGCCAGCAGATGGCAGTCTCTCTCTCTTTGGCTTCTGCAGTGTCAGACCTGTGGAGCGCGAGTGCTGTGCACGACCACACACCTTTGAATTAGTAGAGACCAACACCCTTCAGCAAGAAGACAGCCAGACCTTGAAGAAGTAATGCATCCATGTATTTACTTAAAGTGTAACTTAACCAATTTTCAACCCTCTTTGTATTGTTACAAATACAATGTCGGTAGTATATGTAAATGAACAATGTTTACTTGTTCTCTATGTTACCTGGACCAAGAAATTTACGTTTATTTGTCAGCAAAAGTCTTTTGACAGCTCCAGGGCTTTCGTGAAAATTACAGATTATACTTCTGCATTTTTGTATCCCCGCCCACGGACAATCGGATCGACTGAGGTCATGGCGTTCTCTCCATATTTACGATTCTTTTAGCCACTGCCTACAACACTCTGGATCCTTCACTTAGAAACTGAAAGTCACTCACTCCCGCTAAATGTTTACTCTTTGAATTTTTGCACTCCGGAACAATACAAATCGACACCATTATGGCTAAATGTTTGCTAAGAAGTATTTCCTACTAAAGTAAGGCGGTATTTGACTCTGGTCAAGTGTATCCATAGCAGTCTGGTTGTAGTGGTCTTGGTACCACTTTAAAGCAGTAGTTCAGCCAGAAATGATACTTCTTTCATCGCCCTCATGTTCCACACCTGTATGCCGTATCTTTTTCCATGGATCACAAAGGAGAAATTTCATGCTCCTCTTTTCCATATAACAACAGTGAGTAGTGATCATGTTTGTAGAGCTCCAAAAAAGATAATCAGGCAAAACCAGAAGTTGCTCCATCTAGAAAAGGGGGTTGTTCAAATGAGCTTCACATTTCTGCATTCAGTCCTGAAATATTATATCGGTTTACACTATAGTTTTGAATTTAAGTGTATTTAAATGATCTTTTGTTGTGCAGGTGCTGGTTTTCAGCAGACACACGAGAGGAGAGGGCTGACTGGATGGAGAAACTGAATCAAACCTTACTGGACTCTCTTACCTGGAACAGGAAACCTGTTTCCAACGATAACCGGGCCAGCACATCCTCTAACACCGGGACCTCTCGTGAGAGCATTCTGTAACAACACAAATGTGAAACCTTACCATGTAACACTAAGAAAGGAGATCTCTGAGAAGATCATATGTGGCACTAAAAAAATACATGAAGAGCTTCTGAGAATAAACTCGGGGGCAGCCAAACAGGACTGTTCTACGTAATAGTGTATCATAATCTACTGTGCATGTGCGTGTTCTTCTGCTTTATTAGATGCATACAGAATAATGGCATATTTGTTAAGATTTCTGATCTATCATTACTTCTTAGAGATTCTGTAAGGATAGATTTTCCAGTGCCATCAATTTTCAGGTAAGCCATGTAGTAAGAGCAGTCCAGTTTATATGTATGAGTTAAGTCTCTTAAGTGCCCATTTGAATGTTTATTTATCTCCTGCCTTAATCAGACAATTGCTCATTATTGAATGAAAGTTTTACATTTTAATACTATAATCCTATTTCAGGTTATGCTCATGTATGAGGGTGTCCTTAATTACACTAAATGATATGGTTATGTTTACAGCATTAGTTGGGAAGCGCTTTTTGTCTGCCTTCGACTAAAGCTTTTTATGTTTTTGCTTTTTCATTTACTCTGGGAACAATTTATATGACTGTTATACTGCAGTCTTCATCTAGAAGGGAGAATAGTTTTTATTTGAATGTACAATATATGAAGTAAGTCATGAATCGTATGGCTTATGATTTTTCTGGGAGGGCAGTTTCATAGTATACCTCCATATGACTTGATTTTGAAAAACATTGACAGTTGTATACTTTTGGGAGTATCTGGCCATGCATTATATCTACTGAGGTGTACATTATATTTTTAGGAGACAGTCTGCCCAGCATAAACTAAACAATTGAGTTTATACTCTAATCTGATGGTCGTATGGGGTTCTAATCTGGAATGTGCAAATGTAAGAATAACACTACAGAGCTATCTGTCTGAAAATACTGTATGATAATTGGCCATGCTTGCAGGGGGAGAGAGCAAGGTATGACCTTGTGACCTTTTGGGGGTTTATTTGAAGTTTCTGGTTTTCTTGAGAATGAAGAGTTGCCACTCTAGGGACTGTGAAACTGTTGGAAATGTTTCTGTGCTATGTATGTCCCATATGTGTTTTTGCCAAGGGTCTCGTATGCTATTGCTGTGTTAAACTATATAAAACTATATGAAATATCCTGGTAAAGGTACTATAAAATAAATATGGCTGTTAAAGCCTGAAGTGTTTGTTTTCTTTTAAACCTAAACTTGGCAGCAGATCTTATTTTTTGTTTTAATATATTATTTGTAGGACTTCATTTTACAGATCTGTACTTTGCCTGACAACATCATTACAAGCCATTTTACTTAAAGGGATAGTTCACCCAAAAATGAGAATTCTGTCATCATTTACTCACCTTCAAGTGGTCTCCAAACCTGTACGAATTTCTTTCTTCTGTTAAACAAAAGAAGATATTTTGAAGAATGTTGGTAACCAAGTAGTTGATGGACCTATGGAAGTCACTGGGGTCCATCAACTGTTTGGTTACCCATATTCTTCAAAATATCTTCTTTTGTGTTCAGCAGAAGAAAGGTTTGGAGCAACTTGAGGGTGAGTAAATTGACAGAATTTTAATTTTTGGGTGAACTATCCTTTTAAGAGAAATATGAGAACTTTGTATTTGTCCTAAATCATGTCCTAACTAAAACTAAACTAAAAAAATCCTGTTGTAGTTGAGATTTCTCTTTCTCTAATTTAATTTATCCCTGTATTTAAGTAAATGTTACATTTTTCTCAGTAATCACTTGCTATGCGTCCAGTGAACTAGATTTTTCGGTATTATTTTACATAATCTAGAAAATACTAGTGTTGGGGTTTTTATTTTTTTTTATTTTTTTTTTTCCTCCCAGAAAATCTTGCCAACTCGTCTTTAATGACTGAAGTGTTATCACGTATTTCTAAAATCTGAAGAGCAAGACTTTCACTTTAAATTACCAGATTAAATAATCAGATTTAAATACTGATCCAGACAGATACTTACTAGTAATGATCAGAAGTGAAATCCTAAAGAAACTTGATGTAGGACACACACTTCCGTATATTTTTATGAGGCAAGATAGCTTGTAATGTTCTGCCAAGTGGTTTTTCTAAGTTGGCTTATGAGTTCTTTCGGTCAGTAGGCTTTATCCTTATTGGGTTTCAAGTTTTGTCCTAAACTGTATGATAATTTTTAAAGAAAACAATTTCTTGGTGAGGGCATGGTGAACAGTGGCATGGTAGCATTTATTGCTATTGAATGACTGCAAAGGCTAGTTATCAACGTTACATGTAAGAGGTTACTTTTGTTAAGTAGATAATTAGTAATTATTTTCAACAGTCAGTCAGTTGTTCTACAGTATGTAAATACAATTCAGTAATTGATTAGCTAAAAGTCAATAACCCATATCATCTGTTTGCCACCTTTCTACAGTAGTTCTCGGTAGTGACTGCAGAATTAATGTAGTGCTGCTCCTGCATTGTTAAATATTATTTATGGAACAGTTTTATAATGTTTTACCAGCAAATTCGCCAGATGCACTGCTGTCAGTGCAATGGATTTACAGTATATGGAGCATCTCCATTTAAAAAAACAAAAACAATTCTCATGAACTAATTTTTCCATGATGACATAGCAACACTTTTGTCTATTTGTTTGCCTCAAGGGCTTAAGCATCAATACACTGCAAACAGACTGCATTTTATTATAACATTTTTATTTTGTAAAAAAAATAAATAATTGTCACTTCTATAACAACCATGGATGTTTGTTGTAGTTTGTTGAAGCTGGCACTGAATTGTTCCATGCAATGTCTGCATATGACTCCTACATTTGTTAGACCTGCTTCATGTTTTTAAACATGCCATCACCTGTCGCAAAGCTCATTGTCCTCTGACGTTTTGCATTTAGCACCTTCTCATAAACATGCAAATGCACACACACACACCGAGATCAGACTGTACAGCACAGCTACCACTGGGAACTAGAAAGAGATACACAGCTAAAGTGTGTATTTCACATGTATTTTGTTACTCCATTACATTGTGAGCATGAAAGGATACACCTGTGTTTTGTCTCTGGTGAGTGTTGTTTCTTTTCTTTTTTCTTATATTTTTGTTTTATGCATGTGATGAAGACACCATCTGTGTGTATTTCTGTCTGTAAAAGTTTAGACGATGGATCTTGCAAAATTGCATATAGTTTAAAATGAAATATTTTATGTATATATGGAATTTTTTTTTCTGTATTCAGCCATGTCATTTTTTTTTATTAATAGCTGTATGTGTAATTAAAATGAGTCATGTCTGCTGATTTTATCACAGAATGGAGAAAGAAAATGAATGCATCAGAATTGATAGTTTTCTGTGTTCCAGCTTTACCTATAGGAATTGTATGCAACCTGATTCATGTGAAAAGTCATGGATTTTTTTTATTTTTTATTATACATTTCTTTAATTTTTATTATTTGAAATCACATATAAAATGATGCATGCTTTGTGTATGCTTTAACAGGTGATATTCGCAATCCAAGGAGAGATCATACCAGAGTATTTAGAAGCCATTCAACAGGGACAGTTCATGCTTGACAAGAGAAACAGCAGCCCGCTTTGGCAGGTATATATTTACCGACTTTTTTTCTGATTTCCCTTATTATTTCTAAACGTATTTAGTAGTTCCAAAAAGTTTTTGGATGTTTGCTTGAAATTTAAAAAGTAATTCATTGCAAAAACAAGTGGCATCTGCAAACAAATGATCCTAAACTTGTCTGAGACATTTTTGCAATTACATTTAACCAGCTGTTAATTTTTTTTTTTTTTTTTTTTTTTTTTTTATTAGTGGATTCAAGTCAGTTTCTCTGAACACAAGTGTAGTTCATAATCACATTAAATATGAAAATGTTTTGCCAACGTCTGACAACCACAAACTGTCCAAATACATTTTAATCATAATTTTGAAAAGTGTATCTATTGTCATATCATTTAAAACCTAACAAACATTTTGAAAAGTGTGTTTGTGCTATCTTGCTTTGAAATAAAGGCAACTTGGTGTATTTTGGATTTTAAAATGCGGCTGAAGAGTCCAAATACTTTTTGTACTGTAACTCAAAATCTTTTAAAACACTTACATATTTGGTTATTCTATTTAAATTTATGTCATTCAGAATTGTACAACCCCAGAGACCCATAATGTCTTGATGAGGGTCTTTCCCAAGCCATATAATGGCATGATCAGAAGAAAGAGGGATTGGTTGATTCCCCCTGTCAGCATTCCAGAAAATGACAAAGGCCCATTCCCAAAGGAAGTGGTGAAGGTATATCTCTCTTCTATGTGTCCTTTTTGCTTTGTATCTTATTTTTAATTTGCATATCATTGTCCTCTTTGCTCTGTCTTTATCTGAACATTTCACATAAGAAAAGTTATTTTCTTTGCCTCTATGTTTTGCTCCATAGATGAAGTCCACCGCTGCTGATTCCATGAAAATGATTTATAAAATCACAGGTGCTGGAGCTGACCAGCCTCCCGAGGGCCTTTTCAAAGTGCACAAATATTCAGGCATGTTGTGGGTCACTAAATCCCTGGACAGAGAGGAAACTGAAGAATATGTTGTGAGTGACCTGCATTGATCGAAGAACCTGGATCTCGAACATAACATGTTAAGACAGTTTGAGTTAGTGTGTAACTTTATAGAAGTAGTTTATGTTGATAAATGTCAAGTCAAGTAACCTTTATTTATATAGTGCTTTATACAATACAGATTGTTTCAAAGCAGCTTTACAGTGATGACAGGAAAATGACGCATTTCGGCTGTTCAGTTCCATTGTAAAGATCATCAATTATTCATTTAGTTCATTGCTGTATGTTGTATGTTATGTGTGTCTGTGCACTCGAGCAGCTCACAACTCATGCCTCAGCAGAGGATCAAGACTACATTGAAACCCCTGTCAAACTCACCATAAAAGTTATTGACCAAAATGACAACAAACCCTTCTGTACCCAAAATCCTTTTATGGGAGAGGTCCTAGAAAGGGCAAAACAAAGTAGGATGTGGAGATTCTTCTATCCGTCTCAGAAATATCTTTCAATAACTAAACATTTGTTTCTTAGAAGACAAAATAACATAAAATACTATGTTTTATACAGATGTGTCTATCGTACAAGTGACGGCAGAGGACCTGGATGACCCCAAAACCTTTAACGCCATGGTGCGGTACAAACTGGTAAGACAGGAACCCAACGGTGGGGTGTTCCACATTGACCCAACCAATGGAGTCATCAGTCTGGCGTCTATGGGCATTTTGGACAGAGAGGTACTAAAACTTAAGAGAGTTTGCACATGCAGAGACCAGTTGTTATGAAAACTAAAGCTATTAAAAATATTTTTTGTTGTCGAAGCTTGTGAGCAGCACTCTGACATAGCGCACTTGTGCTTCGTCTGGCCTGAGTTCGAATCCCAGCTCATGGTCCTCTCCCGGGCTCTCTCCCACTTTGCTTCCTGTCAGTTCCCTACACTATTCTATCTCAATAAAGGCAAAATGGCAAAAATAAATTTTTAAAGTAATAATAATAATTTTTGTCCATTGAAATTAAGCTGAAATAATATATAATATTAGATGAACGTACAAAGCTTAAACTCATTCTGTTTCAGTTAGTTGGCCAATTTCATTAAAAAAAATTTTAAGTTTAAGGACAAAAAAATACTAAAACTGAAATAAAAATAAATTTAAGCTAAATAGAAAAAACAAAAACTAATTAAAAATAGTTGTCTTGAATGAGGGTCTTTCCCAAAATACATAAATAATACTAAAATGACACTGGACCAAAAGGATCTTTTTGTGTGCCCTATGATTTATGGGTGAGCCTGTAGTTTCTGCAGATTACCATACTCTGGCTACACTGACATCACAGTCAATGTTAGCATCGTGAATTGAGAATGCTTTTTAAATTGAATTTGTATCCAGGTAGCAAACAGTATGCAGAATTGCAATTTAATAGAATTGAAATTATCTGAAAATACAAGAAATTTAATAAGTGTAATTTTTAACTTGAAAAGGAAAGTTCATCAAGACAAACTTTAAATGATTGCTTGATAAAGACTTGTTTGAAAGTTTAAACAAGTTTAAAAAATCTCATAGTTCAATCCAATTCAAATTCCAATTCACATTCCAACTCATGAAATGAAAAGGAGCCAAATCTTACATTCTGAATTTTGCCCAGGTTTGTGTCAGATGCTTCTAGCAATGCAAATGACTCTGATTTTAAAAATAAAATAAAATGATTCTTTTATTTTCTTTTTTTTTTAAAATATCTTACTGACCCCAAACTTTTGAACAATGGTGTATAATAAACCAGTGTTCCCTGTTCCTGGAGGCACAACACCACTACACATTTTCAAACTCTTCCTAATCAAACACACCTGATTCAACTGATCAGCTCGTTAGTAGAGACTCCAAGGCTGCGTTCCAGTTCGTTTTTTTATGCCCTTCCCTCGCTAACTTCACTCAGTCTCGTTAACTCGGATGTACGTCATTGCTTACGTTGCATGAGTGCCCACTACTGGCGGAACCTTTGCAATGGTCTGAACGGGAACGTCCTAAGCTCTTGATCACTTGGAATCCGCTATGGAGTTGATTTATTTATTTATTTCCCCTTACGAAATTGTTTAATGTAGCATTCTATATGTATGTATATGTGTTTTAAATATTAAAAAAAAATAATTAATATATCATAGAGTTGTTTGTGGTGGGGTAAATAAAACGCGATATGCGGTGACGTCACAATCGTGTTGCATTGTGGGATATGGAGCTGCCTGAAGTGTACATATGAAGTAGACTCGCTTCCTCGGTCAAAATCGAGGGAGTGAGGATCTGTTCATATAAACTTCCCTCGTCCACTTCACGAAGTGGAACGCACTTCAAAATGGCGGCAGGGATTCCCCCAAGTGGAAGTGCTTAGGGAAGTTCGTGAGTGCTTGTCTAAAACTCAGATAAACTCCAAAATGTGTGATGTTGGTGTGCCTCCAGGAATAGGGTTAGGAAATACTATTTCGAAGGGTCGTTTCATAACCGTCTATTGAACATGGCTGTCTCTGTCACCATCTCTTTGGTAACAGACTCATACAGTGTATACGCTGGCTGTAGAGGCGGCTGATATGGATGGTCATGGTCTTTCTTCGACCTGTATGGTCAACATCAAAGTCACTGATAGCAATGATCATGCACCTAAGTTCAGCAAAAGAACAGTGAGTTCATTGTTGGTTTGGCTTCAAGCTTAATTTTCCAAACACATCTGGCATTGAGTACTTATTAAACAGTCTGTTTGTGTGTGTTTTGACAGTATGCAAGCACAGTACAAGAAAATAAGCCTGAGGAAATTGTTGCAAGGTTGGACGTTACAGATAGAGACGAGCCTTTAACTGCAAACTCAGTGGCAAAGTTCACCATCATCCAGGGCAACGAGGAAGGATTCTTCAACATCAGCACCGGCCCCAGCAGGATGGAGGGAATCATCACAACATCAAAAGTAAATAAATACTCCGATACAAATATACACTCAGATACAAAGATATAAAAACTTAAAATATTACTGACCCCAAACCTTTTGGCTAGTAGTGTAGATTTTATTTTCTTCACAATAGCACTGTGACTATTTCGTGCAATCAGCATGTGTTACAAGCTTTTTTTCCCTTTTTTTATTTGACAACCACCCAGTGATGGTGAATTTTTTCCTCAGAAAATAAAAATCCAGTTGTCCTTATATTTTCAGGGTCTGGACTTTGAGCAGGCCAACAATTTCTCTCTGCTGGTAGTGGTAGAGAACGAGGTTCCTTTTGCTGTTCCTTTGTCTACCTCCACTGCTACTGTCACCATCACGGTGCAGGATGTAAATGAGCCACCTGTCTTTGAGCCTGCAGAGAAACTGATCATAGTTCATGAGGACGTTGTGGTGGGCAGCACCATCCAAAACTACACAGCCAAAGACCCAGACACTGCTAGAGAGCAGAAAATAAGGTTTTACATTCATACATACACAAAATAGCACAATCATACAGGTTTGTCATATCATGAAACCCCTTTTTTGTGTATTTATCCAGCTGGCATGTGACAAACCTTTAAAGTTGTAATAATGTCAGTTTCAAAGTTGAAACAATGTTTAAAGCTAAATGATTGTAAAATGTTTAACAAAATACTTACAAACCAACTTTGAACAATTTTGGTATCAACGTTAATTCGATTTGCAAAATTGAAACAGATTTCAACAGTGATTTAGCTTTGCATGACGTTGATTCAATAAACATTGAAATGCTGGCTGGGTATATAGTATGTTGATGTTCTTTTATTTTAATCTGTGAATTATTTCTTTGTACTGTAAAAACCAACTAAACCTGTTTTTTTTTTTTGTTTTTTTTTTTTCACAAAATGCCTGTACAATGAAGTACTGTGGTGGTACCATTTAACAGTGATCAGATGGTACTGTAACACTATGATACTTTGATGTATATGGTATTGAATTAACATATTGATGTATTTAAATTATTTATTAATTATAATTATTCATTATTTATTATCTTTTCTACTATTTAAATTGTACTCCAAGGTACCTCAAAGATTCTATGGTATTACTATGGTACACATGCAAACAATACTATTTTATATGCACCACTGTTTCTGTCATGTTCATTGTTTTGTTTTTGTTTTGATGTCAGATATAAGTTGCTGCACAATTTTGCAAACTGGCTGGAGATCACTGAGGACACTGGACTCATCAGAGTCAGGAGCTCACTGGACAGAGAGGCCTTGTTCATAAGAGATGAACAGTACACAGTCTTAGTAGTTGCATACGACAATGGTAATTTAATTAAATATTCAGATGCTTAAAGGGTTAGTTCACCCAAAAATGAAAATTCTGTCATTAATTACTCACCCTCATGTTGTTCCACACCCGTAATTATCTTGCCATTGCCAGCAAGATAATTAACACTTTCAAATGCCCGGAAAGCTACTAAAGACATATTTAAAACAGTTCATGTGACTACAGTGGTTCAACCTTAATGTTATGAAGCGAGGAGAATACTTTTTGTGCGCCAAAAAACAAAATAACGACTTTATTCAACAATATCTAGTGATGGGCGATTTCAAAACACTGCTTCAAAGCTTTACGAATCTTTTGTTTTGAATCAGTGGTTTGGAGCATGTATCAAACTGCAAAAGTCACGTGATTTCAGTAAACGAGGCTTCATTACATCCTAAGTGTTTCGAAACGTTTCAAAATTTCAATGGTTCACGTGACTTTGGCAGTTTGATACAAGCTCCAAACCACTGACTCGAAACAAAAGATTCGTAAAGCTTCGAAGCTTCATGAAGCAGTGTTTTGAAATTGCCCATCACTAGATATTGTTGAATAAAGTCGTTATTTTGTTTTTTTGGTGCACAAAAAGTATTTTTGTCGCTTCATAACATTAAGGTTGAACCACTGTAGTCACATGAACTGTTTTAAATATGTCTTTAGTACCTTTCTGGGCATTTGTAAGTGTTAATTATCTTGCTGTCAATGGAGGCCTCACTGAGCCATCAGATTTAATCAAAAATATCTTAATTTGTGTTCCGAAGATGAACGAAGGTCTTACGGGTGTGGAACGACATGAGGGTGAGTAATAAATGGCAGAATTTTCATTTTTGTGTGAACTAACCCTTTAAAGACTGTTGCTCGAAACACATCTGATGTTGGCTTTAGAAGAATTGCATAATATAATATATTGTGTTGACTACTTAATTAAGCATTTTTGTCCTTTTTGGAGCTTCACAGCTATAGTCATTAGCCCCTTTCACACAGTAATCCCTGTAAATTACCGTAAAATTACCAGAACAACTTTTCTGGTAAATACACAAATGTGCTCTTCACACAAGCAACAGAGTTCTGTCTTTTTAACGGTAAGATACCTTTCACACATCCAAAACACTAGTGAACTCTATGATGTAAATCATAAAAAATGACCTTTAAACACTGAGCTGTTTTCTTAATCTACCTGGATGAGGAGAAGCGCTTTAGTTTCACTATCTGTCCAATTTGATTGCTTTTTTTTTACTTCTGAGTGGCAGACATAAGAGGATGATCAGACAGAATGTGGTTTTGCTCTTAAAAACATGAGATGCATAATATTGAAGCCTTTAGCATATACAATAGTACACAATAACTGCAGCGGAACCTACTGAAAACAATTGGCCCAAAGCAGACTTCTTACATCTGCGCATTCTGACCTCGTATGTGATCATACTGATAAACTATTTCTTTGTTCACACACAGCATCATACCAGTAATTCACTGGTATTGTTACAACTTCTCATACCGGGAAATCGCCAGAACCGATTTACCAGTATTTTTGAAAATGTCCTGTTCAGTGTTCACACATGATCTCTTAATGGTAATTTACCAGTAAAGACTGTGGAAAAGAGCAGAGTAGACGTTCTGCTAAACATCTCCTTGTGTGTCCTACAGAAAAAAAATGCATAACAGGTTACAGAATTTTATTCTTCTGGTGAGCTACTTTAATGCCACTTCTTTTTAAACTGCACACTCAAGCCTTCAAATTTGTTTCACTGTTTTTTTTTTTCTGTAGACATTGAGCCTGCCACAGGAACAGGCACATTAGTGATTAAGCTGTTGGATGTTAATGACAACGGTCCAGTGCTGGAGCAGAGCAGAGTCCAAATATGTTCTACAGAACCAAAGCCCATTTGTTTGACCATCACAGATCCAGATGGGCCAGAAAACGGCCCACCATTCATCACAGAGCTACATAAAGAATATCAAAGCAACTGGACCATCATCAGCAACTCAAGTAAGACTGGTTCAGCTAACATTAAGTTTTGATAATCTGTTATAAATAAACTGGATACCTCACAATCTTTTCTCTTCTCGATTCTCAGGCTGTGCGGTGTGGTTGAGACCACTCAGACATTTGGCTCTTGGTGAATCTAGCCTGCTGTTGCGTGTGTACGACTCTAAGATGTTGTTTCAGGACAGTTCTATCATAGTGGAGGTTTGTGACTGTAAAGGTGATGACGTTACCTGCTCCAGCGGTGTATATGCTCCTAACATCTCCACCCTGCCCATCTATGTTTTAGCAGCTATCTTATGCTTTCTTGGTAAGCAAACAACCCATAAATTTTCAGCATCATTACTCCAGTCTTCAGTGTCACATGATCCTTCAGAAATCATTCTAATATGTTGATTTGATGCTCAAGAAATATTTATTATTAAATCTCTACTAATAACAGTGCTGATAATATGTAAAAAAATATATTTCTTTTCTTTAGTGCTGCTGCTGCTGTTGTTTCACCTGAAGAGAAAGTGTGGGAGAAAGTGGGAACATTTCAGCCAGAAAGAAGAAGACAGGGACAATATTTTTTGTTACAATGAGGAAGGATGCGGCGAACAGGACCAGGTGCACATGGTCTTCCTCAAATCATGTTCATTGAATCCACTGAAGCGGTTTACTACTGTTAAGTCTACCTGTACTCAGTGTTTATGTTGTGTATGTACGTGTGTGTTTCAGGTCTATGATATGATGCTGTTGTGCAGGGGACCAGAGATTTCCTCTACAGATATTGCCCCGACGGCCTTACATACGGTCTTCTATTGGCAACATCCAGAAGAGAAAGAAGATATTGGAAATTTCATTTATGAAGTATGTATAGTAAGAGTGTTTGTGTGTATATGTTCATGAGAGTCGCCATCATTTCTGCAAGTTCAACATACTTGTTGACCCTGAAACAACAAAAAAAAGTATAAGGGTTGGACCAACAAAAGATCCAGGAACATGTCCATAACAGAATTACCATCATCATGAGTTACATGCATGTGTAATATATTGGACTCTGTGTTTCTGTAGAATCTGAGCCCAGCAGATGATGACCACTGTGTGGTGCCGTATGACTCCATGCTGGTGTTTGCTCATGAGGGTGAGGGGTCTGAAGCTGGATCTCTCAGCTCTCTGCAGTCGTCCATCAGCGATGGAGATCTGGACTTCCAGAATTTGCAGAATTGGGGACCTAAGTTCAGGAGACTGGCTGATATGTATGCTGTAGGAGAAGATGAATGATATGTCCTCATATAGGAGAGTGTGATGTGAAATCTGTTACCAAATATGCTGTAATGCGTTAATACGTTCTGTCAGAAAAATGTGCAAAAATGATAGCTATAGCTTGTCACTGGGGCAAGAGGTACACCTTTGTACCTGTGACGAGTATCCTGAGGGCACTTCTGCATCACCCTGTATTTACGGCTGCATCCGAAAACATAAGCAGCTTACTTGTGGCCTCACTGCCCTATCAGGCAATGACTTTCCAGGCAGCGTTTGCACACGAAGGCACCTCACGAAACTGATTTCGGACAGACTTCTGAGCAAGCGTAATGGTTTAATGATCTACAGCAAAATAGTAATTTCTCGCTAGAAATGACATCAAAAGTGGAAAGCAATGGTCAAAAATGTACATGCACACACAAACTGACCACCAAATGCAACTTTCAGATGCCATCTTTTAGCTCAAATGTCACAGAATGGAAAGCACAGGATTGTGGGATATCAAAGGCAGCAAAGGATGCATTTATGCTGCCTTCAAAAATTGATCAGATGAAGGTATCACATGAGACAGGAAGTGAAGCTAACTTTGGATTCAGACGTGCCTTGATGCCTTGGAATGCGTCCTCCAAAGGCAGCATTTTTAAGTTTTCGGATGCAGCCTACTTCTCATCATTCAATCAGCAGCTGGGAGCATGTGCTGATTGGCCACACCTGAGCCTCATTAGGATGACTGCATTTAAGTAGAGCAGCCCTGTATCAGAAATCGCCCCCAATATCCTTAAATAGGGCACTATTTGAGGGAACAGCCATTTTTAGGGGTGTCTTAATCCTTAGTGGACATTATAGAGTGCACTCATTCAATCCCACAATGCACCGCAATAAAGAGTGTACAACTGATGTACGCCAAAGAATATACACTAACAAGAAGCGACACTTAATAGAACGTTCCATTGAAACACCGGCGCCCAGCAGCCGCCCTGCGTTTCCGCCATTTTGGGGTGAAAGCGAGTCGGCTGTCCACTAGTTTCTATGGCAATATCAGCTGCTTTGTTAAAAAACAAAAAACGTACATTAAAGCTGAAATCCAACCTGAATGATGAGAACACAGAATAAAATACTATCACTAGTGACCATCAAATCCTTTTTACAGTTTATTTTACACACTTTGTGTTTAAGTCTTCCACTTTTTTCACAAAACCTTTGCTCTCTAGAAACCCAGTCAGTTTGGGTTAAAATTCTTTAAAAGGCTTATAAACACTGAATTATTACCAACATATGAAATTAAATTAAGGACATGCATCAGAAAAATTGGGAATGTTGGACAATAAATATATGAATATAACAGCTTGATTTTGCAGTGTCGTCTAATGTCTGTTAAAGCAAAAGTGTCCAAAAGTGGGAATTATGTGATAACGGACACAGCAATGCATCATGTATTATAAGGTCATTATGTTTGTAGCATGATCCATTAAAACGTACAATATAGCCTATTTCAATTCAGACCTAGATATTATTACTATTACTCCACTAGGTCTGAAATATATTGTTCGCTGCAAACATGATGATCTTAAATTTATTAATTATTAATTTACTATTAATAAATGTGTAAAGTTGCATAAAATGGAAATACTCAATAAAGCAGGCTAACATTACCTCAGATGGTTAAATGGTTCGATTCCACAACTGGTAAAATAAAACATATATAAGACAATACAACATTTACTGTGGGAGCCATACAATACTGGTGACTTAATTTAAAAAACTGTTATATTTATAATTTTACATGAAACATTAAACATATACAATAATTTTTTCATCATGTAAATTAAATGTTTTTACATTAAAATACATAGCTACATTACATAAAGTACCTTTACAACTATTTACAACAGAACTTAGGTTTAACATCAGAAAAACAACATAACATATTTAATTAACAGTATATAAAACAGAACAAAACATATTTGTGTACACTTTCATTCAGCTGAGCAGGGAGACCCTGGTGGAGCTGCTGGACCTGGATGGGCTTCAGAGACCCTGGTACGGCCTCTCTGCCAGTGGGACATCAACTGGGATGAGTGCATTTCCACTGTCCACTGCGTATCTACCAACAGGTTTGCAGGCCTGACTCAATCGACGGCTGCCATGTAATATATTTTTAGAAAGGGGAAAGAGTAAAAGAAATTAACTCACTCAAATCAAACCATAAAATATTTGAACATACAAAACAGATCTATGGTCCATTCAAATTTTGTCTTGGTCATCATAGCTTTAAAATTCTTGCCTGTTACAAATAGTCATGCTCAGCAGGTATATTTTAAGATATGTCAGTGCAAGTTTCTTTCAGTTAAAACAACTGACACAGTTAACGTTTCATTTAACATAAAAAACAAACAAGGTTAACTAGTTGCTAACGATATAAAACTAACATTACATAGTTTAACCATACATATTTTTGGTCCAGTGTCCCGTCGTCGCCGGCAGTGAAGCATGTCAAAACCCAATAGAAAGTCATAAAACTTTAAAATGCACACACAAACGTCAACTGTCAGCTGTCTGTCACACAGCCGCTAGCCATGTAACGACGCTTGGCTCATTGTTGCCACGTCTGGGATTGGGATACTTTTACACTTGTGCTGTGATTACACTACTTTTGGGATGGTTGTGTTGCGCAGACCTGGCAACCCTCCACTCCAAAGCCCCACCCCTTTCATGCACTCCGAAGTGCGTAGCCCCTGAATTGGGATACAGCTGAAGTGTGCCATTTGGGTTCTAAGCTCTTTGTGTACGCTCAATGGCTAGAAAATACCCATAATGCACTGTGAGAGATGCGCCAAATGAATTTCCCACGTCTTGCCAGAAGATGGTGTTCTTTTTATCTCTGCTTCCCCCAGATTTGAGTGAGGACTGACCGATCTGCGCTGCCCTCCTAACACTGAAAAGCCACAGACTCTCACTTCACCTTCATCACTTCATCAACCCTATTTAGAGTATCTTTCTGTTCAATAAACTGCCCTCCAGAGATTTCTGCACTATGAATCAGTTTTGTCTGTTTTCTCATTCAACCCGCAACATACCTTATCTACCCTAAAAGTACTCTTAAGGTACCCTTAAAGCTGCAGTCCGTAAGTTTTGCCTCTTTGTCGCCATCTCTGTTTGAAACCTGCAATTGCAGTTATTTGCTGAATTATCATCTTTACGTGGGTTGTGCTTCGGCAGGGCTCCTTAGCACTTATGAATCTAATGTTTTGATGTGTATGTGTGGATACTGTTCTTCAGAATCACAGATTCTACGTCTTGGAAGTATGACCAAAATAATAATTTTCACTGGAAAATGTCATCTGAACAAGTAAGTAAGTAAGTAAGTAACATGTCTGCCACTTTTGTTCTGACCAACTGAGAAAAAAAAGCATTACAATAAATCACACTACCAATGGTGATTAAATCTAGCAATCGCTTGGCGCATATCACATCAAACCGTGCAAATTATTATTATTGTTATACTTTGTTCTAAAGTTGTTAATGCTAACAACATCAGTGTTGCGTGACTATGTGTATTTAGTGTGTATTAGTGTTACCTGTAGATTTCAATTTCTGTAGCCACTCCGCAGTCCGAAGTCTTCTGCTTTTGACTACGGGTTAATCTCCAGTTGACAATGATGATTGTCGTTTGGACCTTTCTGGATTACAATATGCCATCAAAATGATACGTTTAATTATTCCAGCTACTGTGAGATAAGGCTATAAATGATCCGCCACCTGCAGCATCCTCACATATAGCCTACTAGCTGGGACTCCTTTAAGTATACAGACGTGACGTAATGACACAAACACGAAAGGCGACAAGCTCGTATTTCCCGCGGAAACCCACCAGTACCGCGCTTATTAGAAAACATTATTACAAACTTACCATTGTGAATCAGGCTAAGGTAAGGAGATAGTTTTGAACACTGGCTGGTTATGTACATGCTCAAAAATTGATTTGGGATAATTTTTAACCAAAAAAAGTTACGGACTGCAGCTTTAAAATACTAATATGCACCATTTAGGGATAGTTAGGGATCCACAGTGATGAGCTGTTGTACCCCTAAAGAGACTATTTTTGTGCAGTGTTTCTGACAGTATAGAGTTAATTCAGAAAGAATAATCCAAAACCTGGGGGTGGTGATGCAAGTATCTTGTTTTTTGTTTGTTTGTTTTCCATTCCTTACTGTAGTTTAGGATGTAGTTTTATCAGAAAAATGTTTGCAGACATTTTAAATGTGTGTTATGCAAATGAAGCTGTTGTGACTAAATGTACACAAGCACCTGCATTTGTTGTTCAATGAAGATTTTACTTTTGTTTAATACAGTAGTTTATCTCATTACTTCTTTGTTGTATTTGCCAGTGCTTTTTCTTATTATATACATTACAGAATGTTTGTTTAACTATCAGTAAACACTGCTTTAGCAATATATAGAACTATTTTAACATGTATAAGTGGTTTTTTTTTTTTTTTAAATTCTAAAAATGTAGCCTGTATAAAGCTTACTTTAAACAACAAGAGTCATAATAACCAATATGAAACTATGACACTAAACAACCTTTGACCATATTCTGGCTAATCACAAATCAGGACTCTCCCTATTGGGCAGGCTTTAAGAATGAGACCCTGAGAAAGAACTTTGACCCTGTATTTCACGAAGACGGATCTTCTTGAAGTGATTCTGTGTAGGCCTACTTCATTGTTTTTTGACTTATTTTGGACTGATTTAGAAGCGTGTTTCATATTTAATGTCTGTGATTCAAGAGGTAAGTTATGCATTATTTCATTTGGGAGGACTTGTGTCAATAGCAGTCACTATAGAATTGTATTATATTTTCAGTTGTCGAGCATGACTGTAAATGTTATGTTGTAATGCTCTAGATGTATATGTTGACCAATCAACTAAATACACAACAAAAATTCAAAATCAGTTTTGGAATTTCATCATATATAGCCAATCCATTTGTTTAATGGTTACTCGTGATGTCACTTGTTTTGTCCCAGATGACTCAGAACATGTTCCAGGAGGGACTGCATCAGGTGTTTTTTAAGGAACGGCCTTTGCCCCACCTACTTCCAGGTGCCGACTCCACAACTGGAGAGCCGATGGAAGATAGACTGGTCCGTTGGTTTGGGACAGTGGTCAATACCCGCATCCTTCTGTCTGGGGTAACAAAAATCTAGTTTAACTGTCATAGACACCCAACAAACCTGATAAAATTGATTACAATGCTCATCTGTGAATGTTAAGATAGTATTAGACTATCCAGAAAAGCATACTGCCATGCCACTTTTCTGCAATATATAGTATGTGTACAGTGAATAATATGCAATTTTTTTTGTATTACATAAAATCTATGGATGACTTATTACATTTACCAAAACAGTGATATACAACCAAAGTACACACATGTCCAAGTCTTGAAGGTCAACTTCACCTTTAGTTTTCAGTTTCACTAGGATTAGGAACTAAAACCATAAAAACTTTAAATAAAATAAACAGTAAATGTAAAAAAATTCATATAAAAACTCATATAGACTCGTATTTCAAACTTTATAGACATTTAAAAAAGAAAAGGCTAATAAAAAGAAAAAAATTAAAAATTAGTAAAAGAAAAAGTAAAAGAAGAAAATATACAAAATATTAACAAAAGCTGTAGTAGTATATCAGTGCTACTAAAATTTGACAAAGTTTGACAAATGATAGCCGAATCAATGGTGATGTTTATCATCTTTTTCTTGACTCATTATTTGATTGGACTGCCAAAAAGATAAAGAATAACCATTTTATTTTCGAGATGAACACCACTCAATTAAACATGCAAAATGATGACAATGTGGCATACTGTTATTTGAAAGATTTATTATTGCATATTGTTACTGCTTCACATACTATTTTTGACCAACATTAGGCAACATATACTGTAATTCTTGCTTTTTCTGTGTCTTTTTCTCTCAGGTTGTTCAGATTTTCAGTGCTGTCTCCTGTATTCTCTGCACCTACTCTTTTACTTGTTTGACTTTCAGCTGTTCTGCATCTTTGACAGCTCCAATATGGTGTGGCCTGTTTGTAAGTGCTCAAATTAACATTTCTGGTAACCAAATTTGACAATCAGAAAATCAGAACAAAGCAATTATCAGTATGACACGCTAGAGTAGAGTTACTAATGATTTCTGTCTGTATTATATTGTTTATGTCTCAGTATGTGGTAACCGGGTCACTTGCGATTGAGCTCCAGAGGAAACCCCAAAAAATCAAAGTAAGGTTGTTTTATGTCTTTTTTTTAATGGCCTTCATGAGTTTCTAATCTAGCTTAACCAGCTACAGTGACCCAAAAAGTATAAGCATACTTCATTAGTGAAGACACAATACTGTTTGCCTTCTTTTTGAACAATATCTGTATTTCTTTTTCTTTTTTTTTAAATATCAGTTTGTTTTGTTGTCTGATGACATTTAGATATTCATGTCCAAATTAAATGTTGTTGTATAGTTTGGGACAACTGTATGTGTATGTTCTTACATTTACATTTAATCATTTAACAGATGCTTTTGTCCAACACAACTTAGCAGTTAAACCAACTAAAGAGCAACAATATTTAAGTGCTGTGACTAGTCCAAGTTAGTCTAACACAGTATACATAACAAGGTTTTTTTTTGTTTTGTTTTGTTTTGTTTTAAATAGAAAAAAAATAGAATAGATAGTGTTAGTATTAATGGGTCAAGTGTTGACGAAAAAGATGCCTTTGCTTGAAAATGGCTAAAGACTCAGCTACTCGGGTTGAGTTATAGGCAGGTCATTCCACCAGCATGGAAAGGTCAAGGTAAAGGTACGTGAAAGTGATTTTGTGCGTTTTTTCGATGACAGCACAAGGCGCCGTCAAAGTCCCTTTCAAGGAAAGTCTGTTCACTCGGTGGCCATATTTGCAACGCCTCCGGGCAGCTATTTCGGGCATCCAAGACCAAGTCCTATCTATTTGAATGGGGGAATCCTGAAATCTCAAAAACTGCTTAGCGAACTCACCATTAAATAACATATTTCAAATCAGCAACAAAATCTGACATGAACTATCCCATAAATGTTGTTTCTTATGCTCAAATTAGGGCTGTCACGATATTAGATTTTTCACACCACGGTTATTGTGGCCAAAAGAATTCACGATATCGATATATCGCGATATCTATAGAATCCTTGGGGGGAAAAAATGTATCAGTCAAATTAATTTTCACTTTGTTTATTTAGTTTTTCTTTTTTTAGGGTTGCTGCACATTTTTTAAAGTCAAATTTAAGGCTTTTTAAGACCTTTTTAAGACCTGAAGAAATAAAAATTAATACTAGCCTAGTAGCCTATACATTAGGGCTGTTACCAATCAAATGAAATCATTATCAATAAAATCCATCTTTGCAATACAGAGGTGACACAGAATGAGAAGTGGCATTAATATATTTACACAGCATTTACAATTTGTCTACATAAATTTAATTCAATATTTAAATATGGAATTATTTCTAATTTTAACTTTTTAATTAAAATGTACTTTAAATATGAAACTAAACTGCCAGTAGGTGGCAGCAAGTCACTGTCTTAATGAGTTCATTCATTCATTCATTTATTCAACCGATTTGTTCAAATGACTCATTCAGGAAGGAAGGAAGCAAGTGACCGTCTTTATTGAATGGGTCATTTAATCATTAATTAAACTGATTCGTTCAAAACGCGGATTCAGTCAGTATAACAAAAACATTTCTGTCTGTTGCACGGCACTCTTGCTCGTGTGATATTGTACATCATATCATATGATATAAGTTAATGACAAAAACTCGTCGGGGCAAAAATGCCCGTGTATCTTGAATTTTGAGGGCATATAACTGCATGCATCGCGCTGAGTAAGACTAGTAAAGAAAACGCGGCACTTATTAAAACAATCACCCTTTATTTAAATACATGAACACAGAAAATCGCTGTTAACAGGTTAATATAGCCTAACATTTCCCATTCCATGACTAATAAAATAATCGCAATTTACTCTCTGTAAAATGGCGTAATCCGCAGGGTGATAGACACGGAGGTGGGTAAAAAGGTCGGTGGTGTTGCCACCCTTCGCACTGATGTAGCCAGGCAAATTCTGCAGAGTGATTTCTTTGAAGCCGAAAAACTCCCATACTGTCGAGCTTATTATTTATTCGGGTGTGGACAGAGCCTCCCGCTCTCCTGCTCAGACGACATGGTTCTTCTTCTTCTATAGCTGCGCGCGCTATTTACGTGTCATGATATCATAAGAGTCCTATTCATTTTAAATATTGTGGTTATCGCCAATACCGGTATATTGTCACACCCTAAATTAACACGATGTCGATATTTCATGCTTTAAACATCACGATTATCGTCAATACCGGTATATTGCGACACCCCTAGCTCAAATAGTGTTAAAAAAGCTTATTTTCCAGGCTAGATGAGTCAATGCACATGTGCAGTCCTAAGCGCGAGTCTCAGGTTTCTATGGGAATCGGAGTCTCTAACGCAAAGTCCCTTTAAGACAAGTCATTTCACTCGGCGGCCATCTTTGAAACGCCTCTTGGGCATGCAAGTGCAGCTCCTATCTCTTTGAATGGGGAAACATCAAATTCTCCAAAGCTGTTTGCCAAGCTTTCAGTTAAATTTCATATTTGAAATCACCAATGAAATCTGACAACAACTGTCTCATAAATTTTGTTTCTAAACACTCGAATCATGGTTTTGAAATGCTCGAATCATGACAAAAAATGATATTTTTCAGGCTGGATTAGGCTAATATGCATGCGCAGTCCTAAGTTCGTCTCTATAGGAAGCAAGCGTCTGACTGTTTCTATAGGAACCAGAGCTTCTAACGGCCGCTGCAGTGACACGATTGGCTTTTATTTAGAAGGAGGGACTTATTCTGCCATATTGCGAGTTGCACTTTCTCCCATTCAAAATGCAATGACTTAACCAATCAGCATTAGCTCTTTTACTTAGAAGGTGGGACGTATTCCACCATATTGCGTGTTGCAGTTTCCCATTCATAACTAATAGAAGTGAACCATCTTTCTATATCTATAGTCTTTGGCGGCGTTCACTTGCAGAACGCAAGCTTCTGGAGGGCTGAAGTAGTGACTTTACACACAAGTAGTGACTTTATCACAACTCCAAGGTTCCTGGCTGTCCTGGAAGGAGTTATGGTTGATGAGCCTAGCTGAATGGAGAAGTTGTGATGAAGTGTTGGGTTGGCCGAAACCACAAGCAGTTCTGTCTTGGCAATATGACATATCATAACATATGATTATATGTTGTTAACATTCTTAACATGACATATAGTATCATGACGTAACATATATAGGCTGCTTGTTTGCGTAATATGAGATCTGTGCTGTGTTGTAGGTCATGACTCTGATGGGCCTAAACATCTTCGGCTTGCTGTTTGCAGTTTGTTCTTTTCCCACCTTCTTTATGAAATCCTCACAACTTGACCATGCCACCACTCAGCAGGTGTGAATACAGAGACACTGACACTTAATAATAAGCCATTGGCAAACCACTAGAAATGAGTTCATGTCTCTCCATCTCTGTCTCTCTCTGTCAGCGCATTGGTGTGCATGTGCTGAAGGGCAGTGGGGTAGTGTCCATCCTCCAGTGTATGTTTGCAGCCATGTACACGCTTTTTCTTATTTGGAGAGGTATGAAGTCCTACAGCACCTCCTACAAAAAGGACTACATCAGCGTAATGCAGGTACAGCATTCACACTTTCAAACTCCAGAATATGCTGTTATAAATGCAATACTAATGGTTATTTTATGATTAATGCAATATCTGAACCTGTTTGTCTTAGAACTCAGAAGAACATACAGATCCACTGCTGGAAAACGAACATTTCAGCATTTGAGCTGTCAGTGTGTGAAATCAAGAAACTTATGCAAGCAAATTTATGGCTTATTATATTTTGTCAAGAGAACAAATAAATTTTTTTAGCATTTGCAGCCCAGTTTACTATGACAAATAACAGTGATATTGCAAAAACCTGAATATATATGTACTGCATACTTCCATTTATTCCATACAATATATAATTTGTTATATCTAATGTATAATTTATATACATTCATTACATATGCATGTAATTTGTGAGGATCACATAGACCTCATCAATGATTTTGTATAATAATATATTTATGTGCAATTAAATGTGGATATTAAATTGTGTCTTTAGATGTGTTTGTTGTGCCATTGCTGAAAGTCATATTGTTCTATTGTGAAGACAACATAAGATCAGAATTGACCATGTTTACTTTCTTAATAGATGTAACAGGTCTTATGCACAAGTCTCATTAGTGGGCATCATTCTAGAGAAAAGAGAGAAAAAATTATGCAAATTATTGCAAAATAAAAATGTAATATCTTTATCCACTTCTGAAATTACCTTTTTGCACATGTGAGGAAAAAATATATCAACAAATACTGTAATAACACTTTCAACCAAGTCCTGATCTGCATTATTTGCTGCTGAGTATTTTGTTTCATACAGAAAAAAAAATGTTATTGTCTTTAATACAGTTTTTACATCTTTAAAGCTGCAGTCCGTAACTTTTTTAGTTAAAAATTATCCAAAAATCAATTTTTGAACAAGTACATAACCAGCCAGTGTTCAAAACCATCTCCTTACCTTAGCCTGATTCACAACAATAAGCTTGTAATAATGTTTTCTAATTCGAGTGGTACTGGTGGGTTTCTGCTGGAAATTCGAGCATGTCACCGTTCCTCTTTGCGTCATTACATCACGTCTGTTTACATAAAGAAGGAGTCCCAGCTAGTAGGCTATATCATGTGAGGATGCTGCAGGTGGCGAATCATTTATAGCCTTTTCTCACAGCAGCTGCAATAATTAAAGTTATCATTTTGATGGCGGATTGTATGGTATGACAAAGTAACGTTAGAGATTAGACTGTACAGAAATTGAAATCTACAGGTAACGCTAATACACACTAAATACATGTAGTGAGGCAATGCTGATGTTGTTAACATTAACAATTTGAGAACAAAGTATAACAATAATAATAATTTTCAAGGTTTGAAGTGATATGAGCTTAGCAATCGTTAGATTTAATCACCATTGGCACCATTTTTCTCAGTTGGTCAGAACAACAGTGGCAGATTTGTTACTTGTTCAGATGACATTTTCCAGTGGAAATTCTTATTTTGGTCATACTTCCAAGACTACAATCTGTGATTCTGAAGTACAGTATCCACCGGTGCGGTGACTGACAGCAAACATTAGATTCATCCGCGCTGTAGGAGCCATGCCAATGCACAACCCACATAAAGATAATTCCGCAAATAACTGCAATTGCAGGTTTCAAACAGAGATGGCGACAAAGAGGCAAAACTTAGACTGCAGCTTTAATATATCATTTAATTTATCTTTGCACAATCTGCACACAATATACAGAAAATGAATGTGATTCTGATTATTAATGTGGCTGAGAGAGATGAGATTTTACTGGATCTACCTCAACCTCTGCCCACATACACATACATGCGCACATATACACACAAACTTCACAAATTCAAGCAAACTGCTGAATATTTAAGTATACAAATGCTCAGACACGCACAGACAGCTTCACTTCTTTGTCAGTTCAGCATCCACATCCTCTTCAGGTTTAAGTGCGTGCCATTGGGCGATGGGTCTTCTGGGATTGGCTAACATATCTGACCAATGGCGCTGCTCCGTTCCTGAGCTGTTCTGTCCAAGGAAAACCTTTCCAATGGCATCATTCTTCCCAATTTTGTCATAGTCCAACACCGTCACCACAACCTGTACTTTCTATAAGAAGACAGAAGATTAGTCAAGAACCATCAATGTGTTCTGTTTCAGAAAAATCAGACATTTAAAATAATTTTAAGATCAACAGATCTCTACCTGAATCTGCTCAGATGGAACTTCAAAACTAAATGATTCATTGTAATATGGGTTCAGTGTGTTTTTCTTAATTGTGGTTTTCTTTTTCTTTAGTCTTTTGCCATTCTGCATCAGGTGGATTTTTACATATGGGTCTGTAGAACAGAAATATAATGTCAGAATTGGTGAACTAGGTGGAAAGATATTTCAGACCTGTGATCCGAAATGTGTCAGTATATAATTGGGCACTTTTTCACCCACCTGAGAGACCACCCACATCCATTTTTTTGAGGTTTTTGGCCTCCAGAACTACAACCGTCAGCTTTCCAGCAGTGGGAACATAGCGCAGAGACAAGCAAATATCACCTAACCGCTCATGCTGTTGAGTCAACAACAAAAAGTCAGTTATTATTTCACTCATCCTGAAATCAACACATTTCTGCACAATTCAACAACCAAATAAGCAAAATATCTGACTATAAGCAACTTTAGTAACCTTACCAAAGTCATTACATTGACTACAACTGTCATGTTTGATCTGTTTTTGTGTTTTGGAATATAAATAAAGGGAATTATAAAGGGAATATTTTCCTAGGCAGGACATCTTTCCTAGGCAGGACACTTTTTGCCACTAAATATATAGAATATTTAAATATTAAGTTTCCATACAATACTTAATTCCATATAATACTTTCCATACATTTTTTCTATGAATAAATATTAATATAATGCAAAATATGAATATATATTAAAATTCTATTTGCATGTGTTATAATAAATTATTTTGTGAATATATTCTAATCAAAATTAATGATTTTGTAATGTATTTATGTTTTATTGCAAAGCTTGCTTGTGTTGGACTAATTGTTTTGTGTCATTCCACTGAAACATGCTGTGGGTTGTGGCCTATTCAATTTAAATTCCAACTCAAACTCTGGGGTTGGGCAAAAAAAAAATTCATTCTTATGTAATCAAGATTCCCTTCATCACTCGGAGTCGTACCTCCTCTTTCTCGGCTTTCTGCAAATCTCTCCACTCTTCTGTAAGATGACTGAAGTCCACCTTATTCATCTGCACCCTCACATCCCCAATAGCATCATGTTTGGAGAAACGGTCAAAGTCATACACTGTCATGACCAGCGTCTTTCCACCAAGCTCTGCATATGGAACCTGCAGACAGAATATCAGAAAGCAGAGTCTAATAAGTATCTGCTACTATTTTAATGCAATTAAATGCATCATTGTCCCCAGGTACCTTAAAGGTGAAGTGCTCATTAAAAGTCGGATCTAGAGTTTTGCGGTGAACTTTTGTCTCAAACTTTTTCTTCTTGTCAGGGAGGAGGTAAACTTTCACATATGGATCAGAAGTGCCACTCATATCCATAGCAGCAAGACCTTCTGCCTGAATCACACCTACAATTAACTGAACAAGAAAGAAAGTCTTTTTTTTTTTTTTTTTTTTTACAAATTATTTATAATTTTAATTAAAACATAAAGTTCTCCACTCCAACATTATAATAAGTTCAATGCCTAAGCAAGTTTCTTTCATTAATATGGATATTGATGACTGAATTAATGCTGGTCACTGATTTGTTTTCATACCGCACTGTCAGTGAAGTTGTAGTCAAGGGTATAGAGAAGTTTTCCTAATTTTGCAGCCTCTTTAGACTCTGGATCCTCTTCTTTGGGGTCAGAATCAATTCCGTGATGGACAACCTGTAAATACAAGTGCCATCATTAACACACACACACACACACACACACACATATATATATATATATATATATATACACGCACACACTATACTATATACACACTACCTTTCAAAGGTTTGGGGTTTGTAATATTGTAAGATTCTCTTATGCTCACTAAGGCTGCATTTATTTGATCAAAAATACTGTAAAAACATTAAATATATTACAATTTAAAATGCCTATTTTCTATTTGAATATATTTTATGTAAATTATTTCTGTGATGGCAGAGCTGAATTTTTAGCATCATTACTCCAGTCTTCAGTTTCACATGATCCTTCAGAAATCATTCTAATATGATGATTTGGTGCTCAAGAAACATTTCTTATTATTATTGTTGAAAACAGTTTTTGCTGCTTAAAGGGTTAGTTCACCCAAAAATGAAATTTATATCATTAATTACTCACCCTCATGTCGTTCCAAACCTGTAAGACCTTCGTTCATCTTCGAAACACAAATTAAGATATTTTGATGAAATCTGAGAGGTTTTTTTATCCTCCATTGAAAGCAATGTAATTACCACATTCAAAGTCCAGAAAAGTAGTAAAATTATCGTTAAAATAGTCAATGTGACTACAGTGGTTCAACCTTAATGTTACGAAGCAACGAGAATACATTTTGTGCGCAAAAAAAACAAAAAAAAAACCCTACTTTATTCAACAAATTTGTCTCTTCCCTGTCATTCTGCTACACTATTTACGTTGCAGAGCTTCCGTGTTTACTTCTGAATGCCGGCTCAGTATTGGCTGACGCTGGTCACATGAGCAGCACGACGTATGCGTGTGATGCTAACGCAGGAGCCAGCTAATAATGAGCTGGCATTCTGACGTAGAACCTTCATTATTTTAGTTTTCTAATCGTTATTTTTTTTTTTTTTTTGCACACAAAAAGTATTCTTGTCACTTCATAATATTAAGGTTGAACCACTGCAGTCACGTTGACTATTTTAATGATGTTTTTACTACTTTTCTGGACCTTGAATTTCATCAAAAATATCTTAATTTGTGTTCCGAAGATGAACAAAGGTCTTACAGGTTTGGAACGACATGAGGGTGAGTAATTAATGACAGAAATTTCATTTTTGGGTGAACTAACCCTTTAATATTTTTTGTGATACTTTTATTTTTATTCTTTGATGTATAGAAATTTCAAAAGATAGCATTTACTTGAAATAGAAATATTTTGTAGCAGTGTTTTCCCTCTGATTTTTGATCAATTTAATGGGTCCTTGCTGAAAAAAAGTATTTCTTCAAAAAAAAAAAATATATATTTTTGTATATATGTAACAGATGCAATATACTGTATTTGAATTCGAATGAATTATTAATTTGTTTAATAATTTGTACCTGTTTTGTTCCCTCTTCTCTTACGCTTGACATATTGATGGTGTTCTTTTCATTTTTTTCTTTTCCACCCTTCTCTTTTTTCTTCTTAAATATCATCTTCCTGCACAAACACAGGCAGCAACTAAAAATGATGAGGACTACGAGGAAGCTGAAGGCCACCAAAGCCCAGGATGGTACTGAAACAACACACACACACACACACACAGAGAAATTACAACAAATACAGAGCTGAGTGAGTGTTTATGTGTATGTGTATGTGTGTGTGTGTGTGTGTGTGTGAGAGAGAGAGAGAGAGACTGTGTAGTGTGTACTCACACGGGACTTTATGAAGCTCATTCATAAACTTGTTTCTGATGCTATGAGCCAAACTCTCTGCGGTTGTAGTCTGAACAGCAGTGGGTGGAGAACTCGTAGGTCCAGGTACCTTCGATCCATTCTGTGCTGGAGATGCTGGAGATAAGGAAGGACCAGCCAGTAGAGCATCGCCCTCATGCATTCTGAAGCTAAGCAGCAGAGAATTGCATTACCTGAAGAGTTGCATGCGACTTTATAAAGTTTTTAACTCCCTTACGACCTTTGGCATTTGCATAGTGAGTGAATGCTAATGAATAGGAAGCTCATTATAAGGTGTAAAGGCAAAGACAGGTTCACATTCAGCGCACACAGCAGGTGACATGAAGCTCCTTAACCTTGGATTATTTTAAGAAATGCTGAGTAGGAATTTATTGATTTTCTCTCTATTTACAGTGAAATAAGACACAGAAAGCCAGTGACACTGATACCCCTGAGATGCATTGCTGACTCAAACTTATACCTAAATATGCAGGACAATTATTAACATGCATATACACAAATAAATACACCATCAGACAAATCCTTCTAATATTTGCAAACCTCAGCTCAGATGCATTCATATAGAAGAATTTATTCTAAAATAAAGCATATAAAGCATATAAAGCATCATATAGTTTATGTAAAAAAAAAAATACATGCAGAACCTGGGACACAACATGTTCTTGTACGCACTATTAAATGTTCACTATTAAATGTAATCTAAGGATCGTAAAGAATCACACACTAAATTTGAGGAGGAAGAACACTTACCTGCTGCTCTGATTTGAGAAGTGCACTCGGACTGGCAGTTTATCTAAATTAATTTGGCGCAAGAACAGAAAATTATAGACAGAAAACAAAGATAATGAGAAAGAAAGATGTCTTGTGCGTCTTATTGAGACTCTTTCAAAAGAAAGAACATATCAGGATGATTGACTAAGTGTACCACTGCTAGAGAGAGAGAGAGACTGACTGTAAGAAGCATCCAATTGGCAAGCTGTGCAGCAGTGGGTGGAACCATATGGACATTATGACAAAGGTTTTAACCAGGGATGTAGAAACGATTTGAATCACATTAAGCATTATTTCTCAAAATCTTTGTAGGACATACATAAATGTCTAAATGTCATTGCTACCCTAGAATGTAATCATTTCCAACACAGTCTGTCAGTCAATCAAAATATAGACCTATGTAGATATTTTAATTGCAGTATATTGTATAAAAAAATCTTATTTTATTTATTATTATATTTATATCTTATTATATTTATACATATTTTGAGTGAGTATTATGGATGCTTGTTTCTGCCACGGAATAATTTTTTAAAAAAAAGGTAGGCACTAATTGACTTTTTATCTCACAATTGGCTGAACAGAGTACCTCAGGGATGACGTTTTTTGTAGGCAAAACCCGGAAGCGAGTTAGCATTTTAGGACTTCCAGTTCCATCGCCCTAAAGTCTATGGGTTTTTTGAATGGGTTTTTGCTAAATCGCCTGAAATAAGGTCTGTGGTTAACAAAGCCTCTAAATATTTTCACGTTTTGATCTATGACATAAAACACACCAGTTATACACCCGCTTGTGATTTTTTAAACCTTTATTGTGTCTTAAAAACAGCGGTTGCTAACAAATTGCTAAAAGGGACTACTTCCTTTGGCGGGGACTTTAGACATCATCATGACAAACAGGACATTTGGACAGCATTTCTCATGAAAAAGTGGATACGTATTCATACACAGCGCAGATCATAATCAGCAAGCATGTTTTTAAATAAAGTTGTTTTTTAAATAAAGTTTAAGGAAGCTTGGTGGTGGTGACGTTGATCCACGACCATGGTGTGCTGTAGTCCGTTTATAGCCTACTGTTAGCTTTTTATATCTGAGGACTTTATTTAGGCTTCAAAATGTATAAATGTTGTGTTAACTTGTAAAGATTATCTTGATAGACAAAACATGTAAGTGTCATAACCCTTTGTTAAACACAGAGCTTATTTTTTGCGATTTTCCAAAAAAAAATGAGGGAAAAATGCATAGGCTTTCGATCGAGGGAACCCGTGCGCCGCTAACTTCCGGGCTGGCCTACAAAAACACGTCATCCCTGAGGTACTCGATCCCTGCGTCTCAATCAGCTCCCTAGCTCCCTAGGTCGTGAATCAGTATATCATGTAAATGAATGTGGCTGATTCCCTGATCAGTGCCCTGACTACTGAACTAGGGAGCTGGTTGAGACACACCCAATGTCTGATGCATAGCACGCTTCAGGATTTTCGAAGTCATCATCTGGATTGTTGAATTCTACAGAATGTCTAGGAAACGTGTGTCACATTCTTTAACGGTCCGTCTGGACATGAATGCCGTGACACTAAACCCCTCATGGAAGAAGAACGCTGTCATGTTTACAATTGTATTAATGAGCACTTACCAGGATCAACTAAACGCTGGATTTTCCAAAGTATGTGAAATTCGCAGCTCCATTATTGCAGTAAACTTGCACAACATTCTTGAATGAATAATTTATTAGATGTCAGTCAAATGTACTCTTGGGCGCAGTGTTGCCAAGTCCGCGTTTTTTCCGCGGAATTGGGCTACTTTTACACTGTTGCCACGGTTTTTCATGTCCACGGGTTGAATCGACTCAAAATAACGTGATATTTAGCGTCTGGAATGCGATTTTTACCATGGGACCCCCCTGAAATGCGATTGGGCTAGTTTTGGGCTAGTTTTGAGGAGCAATTGGGCGGGTTTTGTTGTGAAAACCTGGCAACCCTGCTTGGACGGTCCTTTGACCTTCTGCCATCAGTCTGAAGGTCTGGCTACACGAGACTGTTTACTATTGCACTTATGTTTGATGCTGTGTTTATGTATTTTCTCTTTGTAGGGTGACCTTGAGCTTGGGAAAGGCGCTTTATAAATAAAACTTATTATTATTAGTTTATATCTCACTGTTCTGAAGGAAACATGTCAGAATTGCGAGATATAAACTTCTAAAGAATTCTGACATTCTTCCCTTGCAATTCCGAGTTTATTACTTGCAATTCTGACATTTTTCCCATAAACTGTAAGGAAAAATATTGTGAGATAAAAAGTCGCAATTACCTTTTTTATTTTTAGTCTTTGGTGGAAACAAGCTTCCTAAAGATAGAATACATTTTCTTTTGCATAGAAATGTTTTGATATTTCAATTAAATGCAAAGCATCATTAAACTTTACTTTTTTAGTGTTTAAAAATTATATATCATTTTTAAACTAAAAAAAATAGAGTTTAATGGTAGTACAATGCACTGATTATTATTTTTATCATATATACATTGGCTTTTAAATGCCTTTTAACAGGTTTTATTAGCACTGACATGATGAAATGTACCATGTTTGTATGGAACATATCAAATCATTACTATGCGAGAGGAAACATGCAATATATTTTATTAAACATTACTTTTATATATCATTATTATTGTATTGCAGGACACTGTTTGTCCGGTAGGTGTCAGTATATTCCGCTATGCTGGCAGGAAAAAACAGAAGATGGAAGAAGAAGAGCGTCGCCTGGATACTGCATGAAGCTTGAGGATGCTCAACAGATTAGAAGGTTATTATCGTTTCAAGATCTTTTTACACAGGTTAAAGTGATCGTTTTTATATGTTGTATCATGACACTTAAATTAATATTAATCCTGTTTAATTTCTTGTTCAGCTTGTTTTAAGTTTTATGATTCGAGCACGACATGTAGTTTTGGATTTGTTTTGGTTCAGTTCATTGGCTTCTTGTTCTATTTTTTCTGTATATCCGGCTGTGTTATTATAGTTATATGAAGGATATCACTGAACTTGTTGGTGTCTTGTGCATCTGCTTGTTTATTGGAAATATGATTTATCATTTGTGTCTTTCCGAATATATTGCTTTATGCTGATGTGATGTGCTTGATGGTTTTTGTTTGAATGTTACCAGTGTTTTTGTTGTGTCATGTGTAGATGCCCGAGGAGTGTGTGTCTCTGCAGGCGTCTGTCAGTGTGCTTGGCGCGCTGGAGTGTGTCGTCCGCCGCTGTCTTGGTCCAGACGGTGGAAGTGTGCTTTTCACTCGCGACACAGGAGAAACACTCATCACCAGACATGGACAACGCATTCTCTGCTCACTACACCTGGAGCACCCGATGGCCAGGTACCATACTCACTTTAAAAATAAATTATTGCTCATAAGTGCAAGAATCATATCATATTCAAATCTAGCAGTTATGAGCTATTGCAGTATACAATACAGTATACAATACATATTTTTTGTTTTGTTTTCTATTTTAATATATTTTAAAATGTAATTTATTCCTGTGATGCAAAGCTGAATTTTCAGCATCATTACTCCAGTCTTCAGTGTCACATGATCCTTTAGAGATCATTTTAATATGCTAAGTTGCTGCTCAAGAAGCATTTCTTATTATTATCAATGTTGAAAAGAGTTGTACTGCTTAATATTTTTGTGAAAACCATGATACATTTTTTCAGGATTATTTGATGAATATTTGATGAAGAACAGCATTAGATAGATTAACATTAATATATTTTTATGTAACAATGTAAAAGTACTGTTGCTTTTGATCATATTAATGAATCCCTGCTGATTAAAAGTATTTAAAAAAGCCTTTGAACAGTAGATAACACGTTTATATACAGTATCTCACAGAAGTGAGTACACCCCTCACATTTTTGTAAATATTTTATTATATCTTTTCATGTGACAGCACTGAAGAAATGACACTTTGCTACAATGTAAAGTAGTGAGTGTACAGCTTGTATAACAGTGTAAATTTGCTGTCCCCTCAAAATAACTCAGCACACAGCCATTAATGTCTAAACCGCTGGCCACAAAAGTGAGTACACCCCTAAGTGAAAATGTCCAAATTGGGCCCAATTAGCCATTTTCTCTCCCCGGTGTCATGTGACTCGTTAGTGTTACAAGGTCTCAGGAGTGAATGGGGAGCAGGTGTGTTAAATTTGGTGTTATCGCTCTCACTCTCTCATACTGGTCACTGGAAGTTCAACATGGCACCTCATGGCAAAGAACTCTCTGAGGATCTGAAAAAAAGAATTGTTGCTCTACATAAAGATAGTGTAGGCTATAAGAAGATTGCCAAGACCCTGAAACTGAGCTGCAGCACGGTGGCCAAGACCATACAGTGGTTTAACAGGACAGATTCCACTCAGAACAGGCCTCGCCATGGTCGACCAAAGAAGTTGAGTGCACACGCTCAGCGTCACATCCAGAGGTTGTGTTTGGGAAATAGACCTATGAGTGCTGCCAGCATTGCTGCAGAGGTTGAAGGGGTGGGGGGTCAGCCTGTCAGTGCTCAGACCATACGCCGCACACTGCATCAAATTGGTCTGCATGGCTGTCGTCCCAGAAGGAAGCCTCTTCTAAAGATGATGCACAAAAAGGCCCACAAACAGTTTGCTGAAGACAAGCAGATTAAGGACATGGATTACTGGAACCATGTCCTGTGGTCTGATGAGACCAAGATAAACTTATTTGGTTCAGATGGAGTCAAGCGTGTGTGGCGGCAACCAGGTGAGGAGTACAAAGACAAGTGTGTCTTGCCTACAGTCAAGCATGGTGGTGGGAGTGTCATGGTCTAGGGCTACATGAGTGCTGCCGGCACTGGGGAGCTACAGTTCATTGAGGGAACCATGAATGCCAACATGTACTGTGACATACTGAAGCAGAGCATGATCCCCTTCCTTCGGAGACTGGGCCGCAGGGCAGTATTCCAACATGATAACGACCCCAAACACACCTCCAAGACGACCACTGCCTTGCTAAAGAATGTCTCCAGACCTAAACCCTATTGAGCATCTGTGGGGCATCCTCAAACAGAAGGTGGAGGAGCGCAAGGTCTCTAACATCCACCAGCTCCGTGATGTTGTCATGGAGGAGTGGAAGAGGACTCCAGTGGCAACCTGTGAAGCTCTGGTGAACTCCATGCCCAAGAGGGTTAAGGCAGTGCTGGAAAATAATGGTGGCCACACAAAATATTGACACTTTGGGCCCAATTTGGACATTTTTCACTTAGGGGTGTACTCACTTTTGTGGCCAGCGGTTTAGACATTAATGGCTGTGTGTTGAGTTATTTTGAGGGGACAGCAAATTTACACTGTACACTCACTACTTTACATTGTAGCAAAGTGTCATTTCTTCAGTGTTGTCACATGAAAAGATATAATAAAATATTTACAAAAATGTGAGGGGTGTACTCACTTCTGTGAGATACTGTATATATATATACTAGATATTATACATATGTATTATACATACATATATTAGATAGATAGACAGACAGACAGACAGACAGATAGATAGATAGAATATTGATATTTAAAAGCCTAAAACAAGAGCGAAACTAAAAATTCTGTCATTTTTCAGAGTTTAATAATTTATGAATTATATTATTATATGACGATGTGAATTTATTTAGCACATTTTTGTTGCCTTTGTTCTTTAGGATGGTGTTGGACTGCATGTGTGCGCATGCTAACGCTACTGGAGACGGCACAAAGTCATTCATTCTCCTGCTGGCCGCACTTTTACGAGGAATTCAGAACTCAGCTTACATGAAGCGCAAAGGATCTTGGACCGGCTCTGGCCTGCAAAATCTTGCTAATCGCCTTCTCGCTGCCAGCCGGAAGGAGTTGGATGATGCCATAATACACAAAATTACCCCATATGCCTCATTGTACTGTAGTCGCCATAGTTACAAACTGGAGGGCGGCATCCTTGATTTGTTGATCGGCGGGTATATTTCTGGAAGAGTGGCGATTGGCCAGGCTGATATACTGAAACGAGTCCTGTGTGAGTTCTACCACAAAGTCAGTCAAGATCAAGACACAGTAGAAACAATCTCATTCATACATTCACACTTCTCTTTACTGCATACACCAGTGACAGGACTTCCTATTGGCTCCTCAGAGGTGGTTGAAGGACTGGTTGTGACTCGTGATTGGTCGGTGTGGACTGAACTGCAAGGACCAGTAAAAGCACTCATTTTATATGAGAGTTTTGGGCCTTCTTTTGTTGCCGCAGGTGACAACATATCCATATGCGTTCAACAAGACTGGCTGCACCGTACAGAGAGCATCATGAAGCAAAAGTTAGTGAGTTTATTGGACTTACAGGTGGATGTAGTGCTGTCATCCGTGAAGCAGCCGGAAAGTGTGGTGCAATGGGCACGACTGAACCACATCGCTCTACTTGAGTTTGTCGACTCGGCCCAGCTGGACTTCCTTTTCAGCATCAGTGCTGCAGAAACACTCTCTCATCCACCTCTTCAACACCTCGTGATGCTAAAGTACTGTAGACGTGTGCAACTTGGTGGGCATCGCTATGCCTGTCTGGGAACATTTTCACGCACACACACGCTTGTTATTTGTGCGCCAGCACCAGGATTGCTTGACCAGATTGTGTGTGTGAGCCAAGGTGTGTTTGCAATGCTGCAGCATCTGTCTCAGACACATGAAAGCTTTAATAAAGTGTTTCAAAGCTCCATTCTGGCTGCCGACCAATCACACAGTCCTTCATTGGACCAAACACAAAGCACGCTTTCAACTCGAGACCTGTGGGGTGGAATTATGCGTGCAGGTGGAGTGCTTCCCGTTGGTGGCATGTTTGAGTTCTTACTACACCATTTCCTGCTGAACGAACGTAACTGTGGTGACCCAGAGTGCTGCAGGCTGCTGGCAGAGGCTTTGTTGTGTGTGCCTAGAACTTTATACTCTCACAATCAGAGATGCTTCTTGAATATCCAGACATGTTTCTTGAGTCATCTTAAGCAATTGGACAGGGCCAAATTGCGAGGGTCAGAACTGCCTGAACTAAACTTTGGGCTCGGGTTTAGTGAGAGTTCTGAATTGGCACCGTGTTTAGAGTCGGTCAGTGGTAAACATCAGCTGGTTGTTTCTGTGCTGCAGTGTTTGCACAGACTCTTATGTGTAGGGGCTATTTTACACACCCACTCTCCATTACGCACCGGCGCACAAACACACTCTGAGGAGGATGAGGAAGAGGAGGAAGGAATGCAAGAGAACCTAGAGCATTCAAACTTCACTCCAAGAACAGATGCATAAGCCGTACTGAATATTCAAGCCTATAATATTGTGTGTAAATTCTATACACTGTGACTTCTGAATGTAGTGGCCCCAAAAAGTATTGGATGCTTAAGTCTTGCTTAAAAAGGTCTGAATGTTCTTGCATTACATACATAAATAAAACCAAGTGACATCTAGAAACAAATGCTGCTAAACCTTCTCTCAGAACTAACTTTAAATTTTTGAGCCATTTTTGCAATGACTTTAAACCATCTGGTCATTTGTATGATGTCTTTCTAGAACAAAAACAGTTGTAGTTCATCACATTAACTACATTTAAAGCCTTTTAAATAAATGCCACTTGCTTTGATATGTTGTTATATAATGCAAAAACATTATGTGGGTTATGGGTTAGTTCACCCAAAAATGAAAATTCTGTCATTAATTACTCACCCTCATTTCATCCCAAACCCGTAAGACCTTCATTCATCTTCGGAACACAAATTAAGATATTTTTGATGAAATCCGATGGCTCAGTGAGGCCTCTATAGCCAGCAAGTTAATTTACACTTTCAGATGCCCAGAAAGCTATTAAAACCATATTTAAAACAGTTCATGTGACTACAATGGTTTAACCTTAATGTTATGAAGCGACAAGAATACTTTTTGTGCGCCAAAAAAACAAAATAATGACTTTTCAACAATATCTAGTGATGGCCGATTTCAAAACACTGCTTCGAATCTTTTGTTTCGAATCAGTGGTTCGGAGCGCCAAAGTCACGTAATTTTGGCAGTTTGACACACAATCCGAACCGCTGATTCAAAACAAAAGATTCGAAGCAGTGTTTTGAAATCGGCCATCACTAGATATCCTTGAAAAGTCGTTATTTTGTTTTTTTGGCGCACAAAAAGTATTCTCGTCGCCTTATAATATTAAGGTTGAACCACTGTCGTCACATGAACTGTTTTAAATATGTCTTTAGTAGCTTTCTGGGCATTTGTAAGTGTTAATTGTCTTGCTGGCAATGGAGACCTCACTGAGCCATCGGATTTTATCAAAAATATCTTAATTTGTGTTTCGAAGATGAACAAAGGTCTTACTGGTGTAGAACGCCATGAGGGTAAGTAATAAATGACATTATTTTAATTTTTGGGTGAACTAACCCTTTAAGAGTCCAAATACCTTTATGTATTATATTTATTTGTATAAAATATTCTATTGAACATATTAATTTTTGTTTAAATAGAATATTTATAGATATGTGTTTTTTGCAAGTAGTAAGAATTTTTATAAAAAAGTTCTATAAGCAGTTAACATTGAAATACAAAATTGTTTCAATTAGTTTTAAAAAAGTTCGAAATCAATGTTGGCTGATGTTGTAGAAACAATACAGGTTTTTTTTTTTATTTAAGTCACTAAAAGTAGTACAATTTACTGTACCATTCAAAAGTTTGTGGTGAGTAAGATTATTTTGGAAAGAAATTAATACTTTTGTTCAGCAAGGACACATTAAATTGATCAAAAGTGACAGTAAAGATATTACTGTATGTTACAACATATTTTTATTTCTAATAAAAAGGCTTTTTTTATTCATCAAAGAATCCAGAAAAATTTATCACGGTTTCTACAAAAATATTAAGCAGCACAACTGTTTTCAATATTGATAATAAGAAATGTTGATCACCAAATCAGCATTTTAGAAAGATTTCTGAAGGATCATGTAAAGACCGGAGTAACGATGCTGAAAATTCAGTCTATCATCCAGAGGTATAAAGAGTACCTGAAAACCATACTTAGTAAAAGTACAGATACCTTGCAGTTTAAATTACTCCATTACAAGTTACAAGTCACCAATTCCAATACAACTTGAGTAAAAGTCTTAAGAGTATCTGATTTTAACAGTACTTAAGTATTTTACTCATACTGAATGTAGGCTCAAAGATGCACTAGACCTCAACACCTAAGAGACATGCCAGTGAAAATAAGAAACAGTTAGTTTGTGAGGAGAGCAATCACGTTTATTTTCTAAAATCAAAATAAAACTGAACACCTCGATATTGTAATAAAACTTAAAATGCACAAGACATAGTACCTTCAAAGCCCTTAGATGGCGATATCGCTTCTTTATAGCAGAAACAAACAGCTGCAGAAAAAGTTAGGTGCCATGCAAAATGTAATGTGTAATTGCATTACTCATCACAAATGTATTGGAGTAAAAAGTACATTTACCTATTCAAAAATGTAATCAAGCAGAGTGTAAAAGCTAATATCTTTGATACTCAGTAAAACTACAAAGTAGATGAAAAGATACTTAAGTACAGTAACTAATTACATTTACTCAAATATACTTTACATCATCAGAGGAATAAGTTACAAAGTGCCCCTGTTATGCTTAAGTGCATGACAAATAAAGTTATTGTCTCCTAAAAGAAAGAATCGATTCTGAACTGCTGAAACGAGTTGTCAGCAATTTCAGTCTCACTTCCTGTTACATACCTACGTAAAAATGTAACACATTTGTATAATGCCAGCCTATGATCTTCACTGGCTGCCCGCAAACAACGTCTGCTTTAACCCACCCTTAAACACTGTAGTTGTAGCTGAGGCCTCAAAGATTTTGGTTCGTGTTGTTGACATGCACTTCAAAAGGATGAGGACTTGTGCTCGAATTGATACGGAAAAACTGACACCATTGTTACTGTTCATATCACAGTGTATCAAGCACTGAGGAAGCCTCCGGAGCTAAAATTCAGATATGGTAATGGCCGTTTATTTACCGACATGCGCTGTAAGCGGTTGACCAATCATAACAGACTGGGCCTTCTGACAAATCAGAGCAGAGAAGACTAGTGGTTAGGAATGGTATTATACGAAAACGGAGGTGTTTTTTGACCTTGGATGCGTGTAAACCTAGGAACCTTTAAAGGGATGAAAATTATCCCATAATTTACTCAAGCTATTCTAGGTGTATATGACTTTCTTCTTTCAGCCAAACACAATCGGAGTTATATTAAAAAATATCCTGGCTGTTCCAAGCTTTATAATGGGAGTGAATAGTAACTTGGATTTTGAAGCCCAAAAAAGTGCATCCATCCATCATAAAAGTAATCCATACGGCTCCAGAGGGTAAATAAATGCCTTCTGAAGCGAAGCGATGCATTTTTGTAAGAAAAATATCCATATTTATAACTTTATAAGCTATAATCACTAGCTTCCAGTAAGTCAGTCGCAAGACACAAGTCGAGTTCCGACCAAAAAGTGAACTCTGACGCATGACGTATTGACGAACGCGGAAAGGCAGAGGATAGAGCAAAACAAAACACCGGTTAAAACATATAACATTCTTGAGTCTGTCACTGATTATATATGTATGAATAGATTTGTCAAAATTAGATATTAGATATAGATAGATGTGGTCAGAACCATGTTCTTGTGTGTCTTTCACCCAGCTCGATCTCCTCCCCTTAATAGATGTCCAGCTGGTCCCAGAAGTCACAGAAATGGTCCCTGTCCCCATGTTGTGGGTGTGACTGTAGAGTCAGATTCAGGATGGGCCAGCCCTCTGTAGCCGTGTACCGTGGCCAAACAGCAAGCCTCTGCTTTCTGCAGAAGTGCGTCTGTTCACTTTGAGAATTTGGGTCCCCCGTGTGGGCAAACGCTCCCCAGTAGCATGCCATTCGATTGGCCAAAAGGCTCTCTTGAGGTGTAAGTGTGAAGTTTGTGCTGGGGGCAGAGTCAAACAGAAAGGGAAGCTCTGCCCCATGGCAGGTGTGACTGTAACAGAACGGAAGCCCCGCCCATATGTTGGGATCAGATGGAGCGTGGTCGAATACATACAACCAAACAGATCCGCCAGCTCTTACTCCAGAACGAGCAGACAATCGAGCCGGACACAGAAACACATAATCTGTCACAATCTGCAAAAAAAGGCCCATTCCTTCATTAATAAAATTATAAGAGCGCATAATGCCTAACCTCTATCTTGTGCTGTTTGTCTTGCAGTTGTTTATGTCTGTAGGATGCTGAAGTCTTACCTGTGAAAGCATTACTCTTCTGTCCTGGTTTCGGTAGAAAGGAATGTATTTGTGCAGAATTCTGAGCGCATGTTGCTTAAAAATGGCAACAGTGTAGAGCACACATTCCAGCATCGACACGGACTGGTTGAAAAAGCCGTACACAAAGATCACGCCTTCCTCAGAGGTTGTACCTACAGTGCAGACCAGATGAAAACTCACAAAGGTAAACAATGCAAATCTTACAAAATATTCCAGGTTAAATACAAGGTAAGCATTAAATTTGTTCCACAGCAGTTATTTCCTATAGTAATAAGATACGTGTCACAGCTTATCTTGTATTTAACCTAGAATATGCTGATGTTGTTGTTGGAGTATATGTAGAAAGTATCAGAAACCTAGTATAACAGGCTTGTAACTCTGCCAGCGGCCTGTTTGGAAGGCTGTGATTGGCTGTTCCTGGATCAGTTCTCCATCAATGAATGGCCCCCATGTCTCAAAGACCTCCAGGAAATGGAAGGGGTTGATGATCTTAGAACCTTCAAAAGGCAGAATTAGATTTTAATTGAATTATTTCAGTGTTTGTGCATGATAAATGTCTGATATTTTTGTCTGATATATGCATTTATCACATGGCTCCCTGGAATCCTTGATTCTAATTGGCCAATCGGAACATTATGCATTATATTTTTATATAATTTTCACTAAATTGTATATTTGAATGTCATCCCAGATAACCATATATCACTCTGTATATGCTTTTGATCACATAATAAAATAAGTTCAGGATAAATTAATATTTAATGTTCATTTATTTATTTATTTGGCAAACAGCTGTGTATTAAGAGGGATAAAAGCAAAATAAACGCAATCAGGATTATACAAACCCCTCAATTTTGTGTCTGTATGAGTCCGTATGTAACATGTACAGTATGAGTCAGTGTTATTTCAGTATTATTTAAGTAAGCAATAAGGTACGAGAGGCTGTGCTGTATCGTGAATAAGTCACGGCTGAAGGGCGTTGTTAGGCATGACGCGAAGCGGAAGGCCTGCAACCCCTTCAGCCGTGACTTATTCACGATACAGCACTAGCCTCGAGTACCTTATTGCTTTTATAAAATGGTTACCACACAATACAAATATTAAAGCCAAAAATATGTATCAATGCAACTTTCATGAAGTAAACTTTCACTAAAAGCCTTCCTTCCGCCGGAAAAAAATAGTCCCTGACTGTGTACAGCCGTAGAAGTTACATTATTACGCCATTAGATGGCGGCAAAGACTGTCTTTATGAGTGTGTCAGTCAGTAGCGAAGACTTTTACATTGAAAAGACTGAATTGTTGTGAACACGGAACAAGACGCAACTGACAAATGCTTTGATAGCGCTGTCAGTCACGGGAAAACCCCTTAACTGTTAAAAGGACAAGATAATACATCGGACATTTAAACAGATTTTTTATTATGAACAAAGGACTGACCTTAAGTAAAATGCTAAATCTAAATGCAGGTACTTGCTCACTCGATCGCTTACTCGATCTCTTTCTCACAATACTCTTCTACATAATACAGTAAGCTTCAATGAACAATATCAATTGAGAACACAGTTTACGTTGCTAAGAGTGGTTGCTAAGGGTGTTGTGTAGTGATACACAGAATTATCGTGAATAAAACACAGCTATTGACCAATCAGAATCAAGGACAGGAACTAACCGTTTTATAAATACTATTATAGTATTTATTAATATTTTGAATTAGCTTTTATTTTTATATTTTTAGTATTTCATTTTAGTTAAAGTTTTAGTAATTTTGTTATGTGCTTTTGTCATTTTTATTCGTTTTTTTTATATTTCTATTTAGCTTGAATTTTTTTTATTCCAATTCATTTTATTTGTGAATTACTTGTTTTGAAGTAATTTTAGTACTTTTGAATTAGTTTTTTTTTTTAAATAAGTTCTTTTTTTTTCATTTTCATTTTAATGTGTATAATTTTAGTTTAGTTAATTTTATTATTATTATTAAATATGTAGTTTTTATTAAGTTTTATTTCAGTTTTAGTCATTTTAGTACTAAATGAAAATGGGAAATATTTCTTTGGCAACTATAAGCTAAAATAAATAAGTTTACTTTTTTTTTTTTTGTATTTCGGTTAAAGTTTATTTTATTTCAAGTTTTTTTTAATGGTTTTATTTTAACTTTTTTCTCAGTCAGTTTCCAAGGCAACATTTCTAATTTAAGTTTAAGTTTTTCATCTAATATTTTATATTTTACTTTATTTCAGCTTTATTTAAATTAATGAAAATGATTTTTAATAGTTTTAGTTAACAATAACACTATTTGTGTACCTGATTTAGCCTGTGCGTTGAGTACAGCATGTGAACTGAGAGAGCGCAGGCAGGGCAGATCAAATGCTGAGCAATTAGTTAGTTTAGCAAAATCCCAGCCCAATTTCACAGCATCCCATCTAAAACATAATACACAACATTATTATCAGCTTCATCGTAATTTCTGTATTGTCTCAGGAGGCTAAGGCTCTGTTCCAAATCGGTCACCGTGATTTTGCCAAGTAAGACATATTCCTGGGTCAAGGGAATATATTTTGTTTATCCTGGAACAACATCTCTGTCTGATAATTTAGCCCAAACCCTATCCCTACTCCTAAACCTAACCCTACCCATAACTTATGCCTAAAATCAGAGGGAAACGATAGGTGAATAACACTGATGTAGAAGCACCTGACCCTGGTTGTGAGCCTGAACTTGACATAAACTGTTAACCTCAAATCTGATTGGTTGATTTGAATGTTGCTCCAGGATCAACAAAGATGTAGATCCAGGATCATGTTGTACTTGGTGAAATCACGTTCACCATTCCAAAACCTAGTATGCTGCCTATGGAGGAGGAGTTCATGACATCATAGACATGCAAACGATGCAAAAGGTAAGTAGAATTGCGCTAAGATACCTTGATTTGCCTATATTCTCAAAGGCCACACTGTATTTATTCTTCACAGAGAAGGCAATCCCAGAATGCATTGCACCAAGCAATAAATCCAAGATGGTGGAAGAGGTGAGAAACATGTTGATTAAAAATTGTATGAAAATAGTCCAGATTAATCGAAATTAATTATTTTACGCTATATTTGTGTGTGCTGTATGTTTTCTGTGTTTTCTATGTTAGCAATATGTTAAGGTCAAATTTATTGGCTCCAGGCCACAAGGCAGCTGACAGGGTTTTGGGAAAGAGGTCAAGAGTGTTTTATGTGTGCTTTACCTGGTTTTCAGTGGCAAAGAGAATGGTAAACTCTGTATGGCTGCATGTCTAAACAAAGACTCACTGCTCTCCATCATCAGATGAAGACACACTGATTGGGCTCCAGCGCTCTCGCCAAACAGTGTGACCTACACACACGCAAATATATATACAGTAATTAGATGTCCACACTGTCGTCATTCATCCACCCACCCCCATGCGCTCTGATACCTTATTTGGGTCTCCTCCAAAAGCAGCAATGTTTTCTTGGACCCAGCGCAATGCTGCCTGCTGGTCTAGAATCCCATAATTCCCCACTGCAGAGCTCTCAGGATCTTTGCCTGTGACTAAGAAGCCAAATGCACCTAAAAATTGACCACAACATCTTACAAATTTGCTCATTCAGATGTCAGCACACACTTCAATATGGAAAATGTAATGCTTTTTCACTAACCAAGACGATATTCCATGTTTACAACCACTGTGTTGCTATAGTTACTGATGAAGCGACCATCGTACAGAGGTTTAGAGGCCGAGCCAGCGATGAAGTCACCTCCATGAATCCACACCATCACTGGAAGCGCTGTTACTATCGGCAACGACAGGTTGACGCTCACAGGTACAAACACATTTAGATATAGGCAGTCCTCGCTAACCTGTGTACAGTAAATGCAGATTTACATTCACACCGGCAGTAAGAAACCTTTCTTAGATTAATACACAAACCCATAAAGATATGTGCTGCTGTGATATGCGGTTGCTAAAGTGTTCTAAGTCTTTCTTAGCATGTTGGAATGTGGGTGCTTGGGGATTGCTGGATTGTTGTCAGGGTGTTGCTATGTGGTTGCAAAGTATTCTGAGTGTTTTTAGTATGTTGCAGTGTGGTTTCTAGGCAGTTGCCAGGGTGTTGCTATGTGGTTGCTAAAGTGTTCTGACTCTTTTTTTAGCATGTTGGAATTTGGTTGCTAGGGCATTTCTAGATTGTTGTCAGGGTATTGCTATGCGGTTGCTTAAGTGTTTTGAATGTTTTTTAGCATGTTGCAGTGTGGCTTCTAGGTAGTTGCCAGGGTGTTGCTATGTGGTTGCTAAATTGTTCTGAGTCTTTCTTAGCATGTTGGAATGTGGTTGCCAAGGCATTGCTAGCTTGTTGTTAGGGTGTTGCTATGTGGTTGCTTAAGTGTTCTTAGTGTTTTTTAGCATGCTGCAGTGTGGCTTCTAGGTAGTTGCCAGGGCGCTGCTATGTGGTTGCTAAAGTGTTCTGACTCTTTTTTAGCATGTTGGAATGTGGTTGCTAGGGCATTGCTAGATTGTTGTCACAGTGTTGCCATGTGGTTGCATTAGTGTTCTGGGTGTTTTTTAGCATGTTGCAGTGTGGCTTCTACTTAGTTGCCAGGGTGTTGCTATGTGGTTGCTTAAGTGTTCTGAGTGTTTTTTAGCATGTTGCAGTGTGGCTTCTATGTAGTTGCTATGTGGTTGCTAAAGTCATCTAAGTCTTTCTTATCATATTGATATGTGATTGCTAGGGCATTGCTAGGTGGTTGCCAGGACGTTGCGATGTGGTTGCCAGGGCATTGCTATGTGGTTGCTCAAGTGTTTTAAGCATGGTTCCTATGGTGTTGCTATGCAGTTACTGATGTGTTCTGAGTGTTTCTACACATGTTGCAAATGGTTTTTAGAGTGTTGCTAGGTGGTTGGCAGGGTTTATGTGGTTGCTAAAGTGTTCTGAGTGTTTCTTAGCATTTTGCAATATGGTTGCCAGGGCTTTGCTAGGTGGTTGCTTACAGGCCCAAGTCAAAAGAGCTTATTTTCGGGTCCCTATATCCATTTCAAGAGTTTACACATACATGAAATCAAATATAGTAATTTATATAGTAATTTATGCATATTTGGCGTGCTGTCCGGGGGAGGGCTCTGAGCTTGGAATTTGGCCCTAACTCAGAGTACTCCCCCTCCTTAACTGGGATAGAAACCAGCTAAGAGTGAGGTGATGGGGTGGTGGAGGGATGTTGTGAAACTTGTCACGGAACAGAGGGGAGAGACGGCTGTATATATACGGCTTCCTCTTGCGCTGATTGGTTGATAACCTGAATGTGCTCCTCCCGAATTGTGTTAAATAAAACTTCATATTGCACAAACAGTGCAGGATGAATTGGATATTTTATGGGTGCACCATGAAGCCATCCTTCATGACATTAAAAATATGCATGTGATGTGATGCATACTATAATGTCTAAATGTACTGTTTTTTAATAGGTGGATGGTTTTAAAATGTGTCATAATTAAAATGTTGCATACCTTAGGAGGACACAGCCGAGAGAATTCTCCAGCACACACCTGCATGCACGCGGGACGAGGAAATGTGGCATTATACGTGTACGACCAAGGTGACACGGGTGAAGGTGGAGTCCAGCGTTTTTCTCCAACAGGAGGGTCAGCATACGGAATGCCGTAAAACACGTGAGCTTTGTCCAAAGTACGGCCTTGAACTCGCCCGAGATGTGTGATGACCACTGGATCTTCACTAGCCGTATCATCTAGGCCATCAGAGGTGTTATACAATGAATTAATTATGCATTCACCATCACATCCCACCTTATTCAAGTCCTCATGCCCAGTAATATCCATCTCAGGCTCCTTGTGTACAATTTTATCATCTTTGCAATTCATTTCATTACATGCAGATCTAGCTGTTGTGGAATCAGCTGCTGAATGCATATTACTTGATTCAGCCACAGTGTTTCTTGAAAAATCATCAGAACTAGCATAAAATTCTAGACTCTTGAGCGAGTTTAAAGACTCATCTAGAGAAACATCATCCAAGCTCTCATGCATTTCATTTCGATCGGTGTTTGGGATGTTAAACATCATGGTCCGAGTCCCAGTTGTGTGTACAGCGAAGCCTTTTCGTAGAGTTTCACTTTCTTGTCCTCCTTTCACAATTGGCATCATTGAAAGTAGCGTAACCACAATCAGTGTAGTACCAGACGACACCATGATGGCCTTTTAAATCCAGAAGTAGAGCAAATCAAGATAGAGTTAGTTTAGTCAAGATAGTTAGTTTAGTTCCACTCACATCAGCAGAAGAATCTCAGCTGCCTAGATCCACAAACAGATGCTTGCAGAAAGTTTTATGTTGTTGATTCCCAGTTATCGTTGTCCGTAACTATCATTTGTCTTAAATCTGCAAGCAGTGAGTGCAAGAGTTGCATGTAGAGGAATCGGACTTTGCCTTGTGCCTCTGTTGAATTTCACGTGACATCAGTGAGTTAGATTGGCCCACATTCACAAATGTTTCTTTCAGTCTGTCTCACGCACTTGCTTACAAGAGTGCTGTTGTGAAACAAATCAGATTACAGGCAGTGAGAGGTCAGGATACAGCAAATGCACAGGTCATGCTGTAAACTAATGTTTTGTCTATTTATATACAACAGAATCACATAGACTTAATTATGAAAGTATAAAAAAAATTACAAAATGTAAAAAAAAAAAAAAGGTGTTTTTATCATGTATTTGCATTTGTTTTGTCTGTTACCTGTTTGTGTGTAACCAGTTCAGACTGCAGGTAAATGTGGCCCACATGTGACTCATATCTGTTTTCCCCATGACAGTGTGAACAGTACAAACCACATGTAATCTAATCAATTCCGATTTGTGCCACTTCAGCCTCGTTCAGACTGTCAGTCCAAATCCGATTTTTGTGCATATCCGATTGAAATCCGATCATATTTAGCAAGTCTGAACGGCCAAAAAACACATGAAATGCGATTTTTACAAATCCGTTTCGAGCTACATTCATATGTGGTTTGGAATCCTATTCAAATCGCATTTCTGGAAATCCGTTAAAGTATGACCACTCTGAATTTCGGATTTCACGTGGTTTATGTGACTTTTTCACGCAACGTAAACGTCAGACGTTTTTATAGGAAACATGCTGAAAGTCGCTGCAGAAACAAGGCTGTGTTGTTGCAAAATACCGGACAAGCAGAAATTAGCAATAGGCTATAACTGAGACATGTTTTGAGACCAGGGGAGACGACAGCACGGAATAAAGCCGCTCATACCTGCCTCCTATGTTTCTGCCGTTGCCTCATCACAACGCAGTAGTCCAGCGCCGGCGGCTACACATTGTCATGATGTAAATAAGACAACATCTGTATTACAAACCCCTTCATGTTGCGGTTGTTGTTGTTGTTTTTGGCGTATACGTACGAACGCAACGTCATTGTCATAGAAACCAATGCAGATATTCCGGTATTACGAGATTTTCGGTTTCTGAGATTTTCGGTTTCCGAAGGCGGAGCATACATGAATATTAATGAGTTTTCCCGACATGCGCGATTGCACGTGCAACTGAGAATTTTAGTTCACATTGTATCCTGATTGTATCTCAGTATATTAGAGGATTATTCCATAAAGGTAACTATATTCTCAGCGTTGCGGCTGACTTATGCCTAAACTACAGTTGTTTTCTTATAGGTAACAGTTTATAATGTCCTCATTAGTATGCACGTTATGTGCAGTAGTCTGTAACTGAATGACAGACACTTCGTGTAACAGCAGAGCAACCTTCAGCTATCGTCTGCAATGAGTTCAGCTCCTCGTGCTCTTCCTTTGTACCCTGCGATGTTTTAAAACTCGGTGTTTTATTAGTTGTTATCATTAAGTACATCACTGCCTGTAACAACTGAAATAAACCTGTATAAATGTTTTTGAGGACTTATATCTATTCTGGTATTGTTCTTAAATTCTTGTTCATTTTGATATGTAGCTAGGCCTATTGCTCTTCAAAAGGATTACAATTCTTTATGTTTAGGCTCACCAAGGTTGCATTTATTTGATCAAAAATAGGCAAAACAGTAATATTGTGATTTGTTTTCTATTTTAATATATCTTAAATGGCTGTTTATTCCTGTTACTCCAGTCTTCAGTGTCACATGATCCTTCAGAAATCATTCTAGTATGCTGATTTGCTGCTCAAGAAACATTCTTAGCTACTATTGTCAGTGCTGAAAACAGTTGTGCTGCTGAATGAAAGTGGAAACCGTGATACAGTGCCTGCTGATTCACAGAACAGCAAGTTTGAAGACTATTGGAATAAAAAATCTTTTGTAACATTAGAAATGTCTTTTTTTCCTTCTTTTTAGAAAAAAAAAAAAACTATTTAATTAATCCTTGTTGAATAAACTTCATCCTTGTGAAATTAATTTCTTAAAAAAAAAAAAAAAAACTACATTGATTCCAGACATTTGAATAGTATTTTAATGCAAATGCATTTGTGCAAATAATTTAGGGGCCACTGTATGTAAAAAGATAGCGTTTTGTTGTTATAAAAATAGTTTTAAATAAATAAAAAAAATGTCATTAAAATTCAAAGAGTGGTAAAAATGTCAAAATCTTTAAGACTAAAAATGTAATTTTTTGATCTGAGAATAGCTTTCTTATGTGTCATATTTTCATATATTAAGGGACTGCTACAGTAGCTAAAGTTTGTTGTTGGCAAGTCCATGCCCATCTTTTTGTACAAAAACAAAATGTCATTAAATGTCTCACACAATATCATATGTTCACTCCATCACACATTATACAAAGCATCTATTAATCAAAAGCAATAATCTTTTCCTTTCAAAATTTCATGAGTCAAAATGTGCCCCTAATTAAAGCCCCATGAAGGGGCCATTGAGATGACTGGGAAAAAGTTTCCCAATCAACCTGAATATATGCCAGAATGAATGTTTGTGTATCAAAATAAATTGTCCATTTATATCAGTGATCATCATTGTATATCCAGGTACACAAGTGACACATGGTCAAGAACGCATGGCAAAGAATAACAAAAGGTTGCAAAAATCTTTATTAGGCCACTGATTTTGGACATTTCTTTCATTTCCAGAGGGATGACCCTGTTTTAAATCTTCATAAGGTGAGGTAACAGAAGAACATACAGGTGCTGGTCATATAATTAGAATATAATCAAAAAGTTGATTTATTTCACTAATTCCATTCAAAAAGTGAAACTTGTATATTATATTCATTCATTACACACAGACTGATATATTTCAAATGTTTATTTCTTTTAATTTTGATGATTATAACTGACAACTAAGGAAAATCCCAAATTCAGTATCTCAGAAAATTAGAATATTACTTAAGACCAATACAAAGAAAGGATTTTTAGAAATCTTGGCCAACTGAAAAGTATGAACATGAAAAGTATGAGCATGTACAGCACTCAATACTTAGTTGGGGCTCCTTTTGCCTGAATTACTGCAGCAATGCGGCGTGGCATGGAGTCGATCAGTCTGTGGCACTGCTCAGGTGTTATAAGAGCCCAGGTTGCTCTGATAGTGGCCTTCAGCTCTTCTGCATTGTTGGGTCTGGCATATCGCATCTTCCTCTTCACAATACCCCATAGATTTTCTATGGGGTTAAGGTCAGGCGAGTTTGCTGGCCAATTAAGAACAGGGATACCATGGTCCATGAAGTGCTCTGAAACTTCCTGGTATACGGCTGCGTTGACCTTGGACCTCAGAAAACACAGTGGACCAACACCAGCAGATGACATGGCACCCCAAACCATCACTGACTGTGGAAACTTTACACTGGACCTCAAGCAACGTGGATTGTGTGCCTCTCCTCTCTTCCTCCAGACTCTGGGACCCTGATTTCCAAAGGAAATGCAAAATTTACTTTCATCAGAGAACATAACTTTGGACCACTCAGCAGCAGTCCAGTCCTTTTTGTCTTTAGCCCAGGCGAGACGCTTCTGACGCTGTCTGTTGTTCAAGAGTGGCTTGACACAAGGAATGTGACAGCTGAAACCCATGTCTTGCATACGTCTGTGCGTAGTGGTTCTTGAAGCACTGACTCCAGCTGCAGTCCACTCTTTGTGAATCTCCCCCACATTTTTGAATGGGTTTTGTTTCACAATCCTCTCCAGGGTGCGGTTATCCCTATTGCTTGTACACTTTTTTCTACCACATCTTTTCCTTCGCCTCTCTATTAATGTGCTTGGACACAGAGCTCTGTGAACAGCCAGCCTCTTTTGCAATGACCTTTTGTGTCTTGCCCTCCTTGTGCAAGGTGTCAATGGTCGTCTTTTGGACAACTGTCAAGTCAGCAGTCTTCCCCATGATTGTGTAGCCTACAGAACTAGACTGAGAGACCATTTAAAGGCCTTTGCAGGTGTTTTGAGTTAATTAGCTGATTAGAGTGTGGCACCAGGTGTCTTCAATATTGAACCTTTTCACAATATTCTAATTTTCTGAGATACTGAATTTGGGATTTTCCTTAGTTGTCAGTTATAATCATCAAAATTAAAAGAAATAAACATTTGAAATATATCAGTCTGTGTGTAATGAATGAATATAATATACAAGTTTAACTTTTTGAATGGAATTAGTGAAATAAATCAACTTTTGATGATATTCTAATTATATGACCAGCACCTGTAGCAATACATCATTGAAATAGCAGCTGCATGTTTTTAACAATATTTTATTTATTTATTTTCCCTGTTATATGAAATCAGTATAATCTTCTGGAACTCATTCAGATGTTCTGGGATGCTTGGTTTTATTGTGCAATTGAAAAATTAAACCTTGTGGTGTCAGTGTATCTTTCTTTAATATATATATAAATGGAAACCATGAAAAGACAATATAGTTTCAGCAATATTTTCAGCATTTGTCACCAACCGGATAACCAGAGAATGTTAGTCAGAACAGGTAAGCTAACACATGTGTAATCACACCAGTTGTCCATAGGTTACAAAAATATTATGTCCACACAGACACATATATAGGCCTAAGTTGTTACATCGCAGGGTACAAAGGAAGAGCACGAGGAGCTGAACTCATTGCAGACGATAGCTGAAGGTTGCTCTGCTGTTACACGAAGTGTCTGTCATTCAGTAGTCGACTAGACGACTGCACATAACGTGCATACTAATGAAAACATTATAAACTGTTACCTATAAGAAAACAACTGTAGTTTAGGCATAAGTCAGCCGCGACGCTGAGAATATAGTTACCTTTATGGAATAATCCTCTAATGTGCTGAGATACAATGTCAACTAAAATTCTCAGTTGCACGTGCAATCGCGCATGTTTGGGAAACTCATTAATATTCATGTATGCTCCGCCTTCGGAAACCGAAAATCTCGTAACACCGGAAAACGAAAAAGCGACATTGGACTCACAAATCGGATCTGAACACTTGCGATACACAGTGTGGACATTAAAATTTTTAGATTAGATTCCAATCGGATTTGGACTGACAGTCTGAACGTGGTACTAAATCCGATACAGGTCAGATGTTTTGTAATGCGACTGCAGTGTGAACAGTCATATCGGAATTCACGCGATTTTACTTCACTTGAGATCAGCATTTGTCACGATTCTGCGCTCGTGGGAGTCTATTCAAAGATTTTATATACCAAATGTTATCAAGACAGTTGCGAAAGGTAGTCAGTAGAAGGGCAGTGATGTGTCAGAACTAAGTTAGTAGGCTAAGTATTACAGAGAGAGCTCTATAATACAAGCAAAACATGAGGGGCTCGTATCATAACTTTTAAAACTCTGCTTTCTTTTGTCACATCATTGACTTATTTTTCATATTGCCTGCGCATAATTTCGTTGGCTTCTGCGGCAGATCACACTATAAATAAACGCGCAATCGTTTACTTTAATGCCCTCCGTGTTTACGTCCCTATGACAGCACGTGGCGGGTTGCCAAGTCCGTGATTTTCCCGCAGAATTGGGTTACTTTAACAGTCAAAAAGTAACCCAATTCTGCGGGAAAAGTTGACGCGGGTTGTTTTGCAACTCCGTGGGCTGAAGCGACCGCACTAACACCGCAGCTAACCAAAATACGTTACGTAACTACAACGTAATTTGGTGACCAAACTTTCGTCGTGGCGACCGGAAAAGTGAAATTCCCGGAATTTTGTGACATTGCCAGTTAGTAACTGCGACGTCGTGGCAATGTTGTGTATCAATAGTTGTGTGTTGGTAATCAGTTGGTAATTTTTATATTTATTTATTTTTCTATGGGTGGACATGCAATAGTTTAACCTAATTTATGTCCTCATTTGCCCAAACTAATTTACAGGCTATTCCAACAGCTGTGAACGATGAATGCAGACTCAAAATGAATTCAATTCACTTATTTTGAAAAACAAACAAACATGAACAAAAATCCAAATAAAAATAATAAAATACACCCAAACTATAAATAAAAACATATAGCCTACAGCGAAACATAAAATAAAAGCATTCAAGACGTTTTGCACTCAGCATCGTTAAAAACATATGCTATGCTAGCGTAACATTTTGCTAACATATATTTCAGACGATCAAGGAAAGATACCATATAATCACAGAGGTAAAAATATTAACAAAAGTACTTAAAGTAGACTGTGGGTAATGTTACTTAACCAATCTGACGCAGTTGTTGATCTTTATTGCTATAAAACTGACGAGAAACACGGAAAAATGTCGACGCTGTCCTCTCCAGCAGCTTGAATGTTTTCCCGGTTGCCATGGCAACTCTAACGGCCACCAGCACAGACGTAAACATAACAATAAAAAAAGGTTTAGCCAGGCTTTGTCTGTGTCATTATGCCAACGTTAGCCTCATAAATTGTTACGAAATAAAAAGTTTCACACCTCAGAAAAATTAACTTTACTCTCTTCAACATACTGTGCGCGCGGCGCGCACTCCATTTGTGGAGGCGCGCGCTGTATGTCACGTCACTATATATAAAAAGCAGTCATCCATATTCTGACTTGGTGAAAAGAAACAATTTTTTTTCTTAAGGGAAATTTCAGTCTTGTGTGTGACGTTTAATTACACATTTTAAATAGCAAATTCTAATGGTAAAAATAACATATAAAGAACGTGTAAATGATGGTAATGAAATTACAAGCACATGACGTTGCTGTTACGTTGCCAGTAAGTCATGGAATGACCATTATATGACGAATAGAGTACGTATCTGGAACGTCCTTGGTTTTCTTATAACGTTAGGAGATCGTACTGACGACGTTGTGATATGGTAATTTGATGGTAATAATATTACGGGCATACAACGTTGTAGTTACGTTACTAGTAAGTCATGGAATTACCAATATATTACGAATAGAGTACGTATCTGGAACGTTCTAATCTTATAACGTTAGGAGATCGTACTGATGACGTTGTGAGATGGTAATCTGAAGGTAATGAAATTACTGGCATGCGATGTCGTAGTTACGTTGTCAGTTAGTAAGTCATGAAATTACCAAAAACTACGAATACATTACGTAACTGTTACGTCGTGTGTTAGCTTGCGATATTTAACCCCCGGAACGCAATTTTTTACCGGGATACCCCACAGAACGCGATTGGGCTAGTTTGGACTAGGATTGAGAAGCAATTGAGTGGATTTTGTGGTAAAAACCTGGCAACCAGATTTGTATCGTTTTTTTTTTTTTTTTTTTTTGCACACGCTGGTCAGTTCAGATGCTCTGTTCACACTGGAAATCTGATATTGGTCTCATTTAAAACAACAATGTGAACAGCTATACAAAAAAAAAAAAAAAATCAGATCTGAGCAAAAATCTGAATTGAGCATTAAGGCTCGCAGTGTGAACGTTAGTCTTGTACTACAGTTTTTCTCAATCGCTTTGGCTCAATTCTCGAATGAGACTTTTTTTTCTCAAAACAATAAGTTCAGATCTCTGAAAAATTTGTTTCTTGTTCACATCAGATTTGGATTTCTTATTGATTTAAGCAATGTGCATGTGTTTTGGCACATGTGTGCAAAATTGTCTACAATTTGCACATCTAAATGCACATGGCTTGTTGATCAAAACTGATGAGTTGATTCTCTGTCAAACTCTTCACAACTTCTAAACATTCTTTCATCATGTGAACCTCCACATGCAAAATGATCCATACAGTTATCAAAATCTGCCAGACAAGCATGTTTATTCCATAAATACCTATACATGGAATATTTGTAATGTCTGCTGAATTGGCAAATGGCCTGCTATTGTAATGAAATAGGAAACACAATCTTACCAATCAACCAGTCGAGTTTGGAAGCATACAGTAGGCTATATGGAGTGGAGTTTGCTCAACACAATCACTACCGTTTTTGAACATGCAGGAATGTCTAAATCCCTAAACAGCAACAGCAGTTGTTTTTTTTTTTTTGTTTTTTTTTTAATGTATATGTGTTACATATAAACTGAAAAAACTCAGTTGCTTGTCGTGGAAGAGCAGTAGAAAGATATATAAGAATGTGTGGTGTTAGGGGAAGACATACTGTAATAGAATATGTAAAAATGAACAAGCAGAATTTTCAGTTTACATGTAAACAAATTTCTATAAAAATAAATGTGCTGTATAAATAAAAATGTTTTGTCCCACTTTATATTAGGTGTCTTTAACTACTTTGTACTAACATTCACTGTAAATGAATCATTTGATACAATGCACTTATTGTGTACATACACGTTTTTACATTGTACTTGTTTTAAATAAAAAAATAAAAAAAATACAGCAGTAATTACACTGTTAAACCTTTCGGTACCCCTTAACTTAGCATTACCTACCCATACCACCAAACCTGTCACTAACCTTACCCGTATTCACCTCAAGTGTTTTGCAACACAATATGAATACAATAAGTGCACTGTAATTGTTTTTTTATGTAAGTACATATTCGATAATAACACCTAAAGTGTGGCCAAATGTCCATTTTCTTTTTTGTGTACTATTGACTTTTCCTAGTAAATTTTTACCTACTGCTGAAATCTGTATCTAAAAAGCTCAGTGTGATACACAAGAGCATTCATCTTGACAAAACGGACATTCTTATATAGTGTAGAAAACAGACAGTGTCAACTAAAAAGTAGAAAACGCATGTAATTTGTATATAACAAATATTTTCATAGTGAAAAAACATCTAAAGATTTTGACCAGTGTGGCTCACACGATGACAAAAACACTTTTTATTTTGGTGGCATTGGCCAATTTACTGACACAAAAACTAGGTTTTGAAGCATGAATTAAATGTTTTGGGTGAGTTGCTACATTTTGCAGACATGCAAGAGAGTTCTGATGTTCAAGCAAACAGTTGTGATATTTGTACTTACAGTTATGTTAGTACAATGAACAGTAGAATGTTAGGACTGTTTCTAAAAATGTGCCAAAGCGATTGAGAAAAGCTGTAATAGCCTGGACTAAAATTTTCTTTACAATCTCTTGCCTGTTTTATCATTTTCTGTGAAGTTCTTAATGTTATTTTGATGAAAATATATTAAAAATGCAATTTCTACAAATAATGATTTCAATACAACTCTTTTATGATCAACATGTTTTCGAGATCTGTATTAAAATTCATTTTGATGTTTTTTGTGTGGCTTAAAGCAAAAAAAAAAAAAAGTGTTTTAAAAAAAAAGTGTTTTTTTTTTTTTTTAAATAAAAGTATTTTGGCAGTTCAGTTCAGTTCAGTTAAACAGTTCAGGTTTATACAATTCAAATGGAATAACACCATGAACCCATCAAGATATTTATGACTCAAAAATTCATATATTTTTAAATATTTGTTTCCTTTATTTAATTTTGTAAAAATAATGTATGTGTAGATGACTTTTCAAAGAACTTTACTTATACATTTTAAACTAGATTCTTAAAAAGATTTCTCATGTTCTTCATCTCTGACATCCTTATGTGTCATTAATCTAGGTGTATGGACATCCTAAAAAAATGGATGACACATTACTCATGTTCTAATAGAGCGCTGCTGATTGATTACTCAGAAAAATAAACTACTTCAAAACATAATTCGTAACTTATGATTCATAGCTGTTCTCACTCACGGCCTACAGTGTGCTATACGTACACCCGTTTCCATGGTGACTGTAAAATCATCAAGAATGTGTCGTGACTACGTTGGTAATATGTGTGTGAAACACACAACAACTGAATTCTCAGTCACCGTACTGATGTGTATCTTTACAACACTATTACACACAGTCATGTTCACGCTTCATAATCCTGAGAGGTTGTAACACACTTTAGAAATGAGATCACAGAAGACAAACAGTAAGAGTATAAAATAACCCAAGTTTATTTCACTAGCACTTTTATGATTGCCAATCTTAAAAGTAAAATGAAAATTTCACTTTTTTTAATCAAATGCATTTATAGACTTACTGTGTATATGGCACTAAAATAAATAATTTACACACAGCAGAAAGGGGACTATATGTATATGTCATCATATTTCAATGATTACTAATTTAATATATAACTGTATATAAATGATGGGGAGATTCAAATTTTAAGGACATTAGATAACACTGGATGACATTAATGTGTTGCATAAAAGTGCCAGCAAACTCCTAGTAGATACAGTCCAAGATTAGTCAGCCAATAGGAAATACTGGGGGCTGAAGAGGGCGGGCCATAGTCCCACCCAGGGAACCAATCATATCCTGTAAAGAGATTAAGCTGTAGGTTTGAAAGACGTCATATTGGGAAATGTATACAAAGTTTATATAAATATGGAAATAATAAATATTAAAAAAATACATCTTTAAATAAAAAGATGTAGCTGACATTAAGATATTAATATATTTTAAACATTAACATCATGATTTTCTGTAAAGCTGCTTTGAAACAATCTGTATTGTGAAAAATGCTATACAAATGAAACTGACTGTCAAATAGTCTAAAAACCTACTAAATATAGTGTAAATGTGGTTACATCTACATTATCCAGTATTATTCATGCCAAATACATTATTTCATCAAACTGACTGCATAAAATTACACAAATGTGTCAAGCAGACATACAGTATCTCCTTTGTACTGCAAACAAGGGCAGTTTTTATTTATATATGTATATATATATATATATATATATATATATATTTTTTTTTTTAAATATGTATTATATATACAGTATATATATATATATTAATACACACACACACACACACACACACACACAGATAGATAGATAGATAGATAGATAGATAGATAGGTAGATAAACACCATTTCAGATGGGCTCTCTAAAAAATAACTAAAACGAAACAAATTTACACAGTAAAATACCGTTTTCCATTGAAATATACCATAAAACCAAAGTAATATACCATAAAACAATGCATTCTGGGTAATATTATACTTTTATTTTTGAGAAAGTAACCTATAGGATACTTTCTCGAAAACGACAAATATTACCCAGAATGCATTGTTTTTACAGCATATTACTTCTGTATATTGCAATGCATTCTGGGTAATATTATTTGTCATTTTCGAGAAAGTAGCCTATAGGCCTCATTTTTTAAAATGACAAATATTACCCAGAATGCATTGTTTTTTTTGGAATATTATAGTTTCAATGGAAAACGGTGTTTTACTGTGTAAATTTGTTCCGTTTTTTTACAGTTATTTTTTAGAGGTTAGATGGGCACTCTAGAAAACAACTGTAAAAAAAATTAAACAAATTTACACAGTAAAATATCGTTTTCTATTGAAACAGTAATATACCATAAAAACAATGCATTCTGGGTAATATTATTTGTCATTTTCGAGAAAGTAACCTATAGGATACTTTCTCGAAAATGACAAATATTACCCAGAATGCATTGTTTTTACAGTATATTACTTCTGTATATTGCAATGCATTCTGGGTAATATTATTTGTCGAGAAAGTAGCCTATAGGCCTCATTTCTTAAAATGACAAATATTACCCAGAATGCATTGTTTTTTGGAATATTATAGTTTCAAGGAAAAATTGTGTTTTACTGTGTAAATTTGTTTTGTTTTGTTTTTTTTTACAGTTATTTTTTAGAGGTTGTAATAACACTAAACTGTAAACTGTGTTTGCACTGTAAGAGGCCTATTACTGTAAAAAAACAAAACAAAAAAAAAACATTTAATTGTAGCAAATTGTTTGCTGTGTGATAGTTATTGTGATGTGTCATTGCTCTTACTACAGACGTTGTCTCGGCAGATCTCTGATCCACAACCGCTGCAGGCCACACCTGCTATATATGGAGTAACACCATGAACTTGTCCTCTGCAATGAAGCATGTTAGAATAACATTACTAAACATCACCACAAGAGGCAGACATAGTAATATTTTGACCTGTGCTGTACTTTATTATATCAATGCAACAATAAATCAAGCAAAACTTTTACATTTGGTTCTCCTCCCCCCTCCCCCGGTCTTGAACATTTTGCTGCATTCTTGCAAATGATAAATTATTAAGTCTAACTTACGTATCCCCATAGTTGCACACAAAAATAGTGGATTCTGGGTGAGTGGAGAAGTTTTCGATTCCTTTAGAGCACACATTTACAGCACAGCCCAGCTTGAAGCTTGTAGACCACATTAACTGAAACATACAAATAACACAAGGTTGATAAAGATACTAGTGGAAACAAATTTTCAGTGCAGAAAAAAATTCACATACAAAGCTGTAATAATGTTAACGAACATACCTGTGCGTAGTGGCCGCACATCCGTGAGCAGTTGTTATTTTTGAGTGAGTAAACTCCTTCTTTGTTCCATCTGTGTATGGCGTTCTCCACTGAGAAGGCTGAAAACGGAGCTCCCAGCCAGATGTTCTCGCCCATCCATCCAAATGGAGGGTGCCCGAAATATGCTAGCCCGGGATGATGAGAGGCCTTGCAGTGTCTCGCCCGGTCTCTGGCACCTTTGGCCAATTCATTGTCCCAGGACTGTAGACAAACACAACAATAATCCAAATCAATAAAATGACAAAATATGATATGATTTAAGGTATGACTGACAGGATTAGATGAACAAGCACCAAGATTTGTCCCAGAACATTTGATCCTGGAACATTTTACTTGTGAAGCTATAAGTTTGGTTGTTCTGTTCTGAAATATTTAACTTAGGCTATTTGAATCAACTGAACACTGCTTATATTTCAAATAATTAAAAAATAGAACAAATTAATAACACATTTAAAATGATTATTGGTGGAGAGATATCTGAGAATATGCCTGTGAAACCCTTTCAGAACCCTCTTCAAGTATCACAAACACTTGGTTTTCTCTTCATTCTTTTACTACTAATAAAAATGCAATCCAGATCAATACACACACAATAGGGAGCCTTTTCTTTCCACTCATACAAAAACATCTCTCCATTGCCATGACAACCAGAATGATGGTTGTACATATTTGTTATATTCTTAAACCAAACACTCTGAGACAAAAACAAAAGAACATGCTGTTAGGGCAGCATGCTGAATCTGTGTAATTTACATATATTACCATGAACATTTAAATGTGGAACACTGGGACATTGGATTTCACACACGAACACGTAAATACTGACAAATGATGAGTAAACAAGATTGAGTAAACAACATACTTATAAAGCTGGGCAAATAATTATAAACACATAAATGTTTTGAGGAATGATTAATCTAAACGAAACATAACCGATGCATCAAATACCTGCGTCCCGAACACCTGTCTTACCATGGAGCGCGCACTGACCGCAGGTGGAGTGACGCGCGAGCGGTGCGTGTTATGCGCCTGCACACACCTGCGGATGAACTCCGGTTCTGTGATTCCCGGCAAGAGCGCCAGAACGCCGAATGAGCCGTACAGAAGAACCGATATCCGTAAGAGAAGACCGCCGAGAGAGTCCATGGCAGGAGACTTGTCCTGAGCCGCGCTGCTTCGCTCTGGATAAATGAGTCAATGGAGCATCACTGCAGGAGACGCGCTGACCTGTGCGTCATGGTGCCGTGGATTTGCCCACTCTCTCTCCCTCTCTGTCTGTCGATCTCTCTCTCTCTGTCTATCTGTCTGTCTGTCTTCTTACAGGGGCTTTTTAAAGGACTGAAACAGAACCACCCACCATGTCACGAAAAAATTTGATGCGCGGGGCTCTTTGTCTTCATCTCTCACGCACAAGTTCACGCGCACGCCCGCGCGCGCGCACACACACGCACTCTATGTCCAAATGTAAAACAAGCCGTGCTAAAATGGCCATTTTGCCATATTTAGCTAGTACATATTTAGAATGTTTATTTTAAAAATGCATTTAGAGTTAGTTAATTTATTTTAGATGTCAGCTGAGCTAAATATTAGTTAGATTTAGCCGGACATTTAAAAGAGTATTTACTATAAGATTTTAATGATAATTATTTCAAATTCAAAGCTAGTAAATGTTTAAAACAATAACAATTGGAATGGATATTACCTTTAATCATGGATTTATTTAATAATAAATTGATGTAATTATTGAGTATGCTGTCCTTCAAGTAGCTAATTTTGTATTTTATATGATATTTAGATTTTAAAAAATATATGTATAAAAATGAGATAGCTACACGAAATCTGTGTAATACATTTCAAAATTTGGCACATTTTATTTTTATTTTTATTAACTGTTATTATCCTTATACTAGCCTAATTATTTTTATACCGGCGTTTTTTTAAGTCTCATTCGTGATCATAGTCTTAAATGCATTAACAGGGTATTTGTAGGCTATTTATTTTTTTCATTTATTTTAGTTTTAGGCATTTCAGACTTCATTACCCACAATCCTTTAATGATGACAGTCACGCTACTATCGTGTGTGTTCTGTGTTGGGTTTGAAATCACCACAGCAACGTGAGCACGGGAGTGAAAACCGTATTAAAACTTGTTAATTTTGTACAACTATAGTATACATATACATAAATATAGTGTACAGTAACACTAATAATGAAAGCAAACGTGAAATCTTCACCATTAAATAAAAGCGTGCAACAGGTAAGTGCGCAATGTCTTTAATGGATGGCTTTTAACTCGAAAAGGTGTTAAGCGTTGTTAATAATTCTTTATGTTTGCATGTATATTTATATTGAAGCCCAAGATAACTGGAGCAGACCGCGGGCCGAGGCCAGCAGAGTAAGTTAAGAGAACTAAGATAAGCTTGTAAATACATACAGTATATTGTTTGTAGAGAGTTGTTAATTTATTAAAGTTATTTATTAAATAAATATCGCTCCCAGAGTTCCAGTGCTAAAGTTAGAGACCCTGCAAGATGCGGAGGAGGAGGTGGGATAACAAAACATTATGCTGTGTAGTTTAATAACTTGATTATGCTAGTAGAGTCGAAGCAGGTTTAATACTATTGTACATGTAATTTTTTTACAGCATCTTGCCATAATTCCAAAGAATGCTGCTATCAAGATTGTCACAGGAGATCTGTCAGCCATGAGTTGGGGCTCTCCAGCCTCCACACAGTCAAAGCAGGTGCTCATTCAAAATGAACAGGAAAATTAACTGGAAAAGGAACAGTTCACCCAAAATTAAAATTCTGTCATTATATGCTTTTTACTGGTACTTTTAGTTTTTCTGCCCAATGCAATTACAATGAATGAGGCTTTCGAGGTTTCTTGCATAAAGCCAACATGTACAGGCAGTGTTTGGATTAAGCATCTTGTGTTTTTCCCTCCCAGTGTTTTACGACCAAGATGAAAGACTCAATTAAAAATCACGTGCCTGCTGTGGATCATGGAGAATCGCTACAGCTGAGCCACAGAGACCTGGCACAGAGAAGTCCACTGTACAGTCACAAACCAAACCTGGATTCATCCACCTTCACCTCTAAAAACACAGCACAACCCAACTACAACCAGTCCAACACTGTACGGCCCAACAGCAAGATGATGGATGCGGTGAGTTCATTACATGGCCCCTATCCTATCAAGTGCCTACTTACTCTTTGCCAGAATTTTTCTTATAATGGGAGATTGCAAACTCAGGTTCTTTACCATTGAAATAAGCACAATAGACAATTTGGATCATCTATCCATCAATGCATTCATCAAAACGCTTTATCCTTTGCAGGGTCGTGGGAAGTTGGATCATCTGCACTTTATAAGCATAAAATATATAGCACCTTGACATCATTGAAAGGCTTTCTGAAATTTATAGTTAGTTAATGTTGACAAAGACCATTGAAACAAATCGCCACCTTGGAATTATAAGGTTCTATCTGCATTCTGAGCAGTTTTGAGAGATTGAGCTTCAAAGTTTTTGCATTTAACACATTGCAGGAACCAAAGTTTCTTTTGGTTTAGACAGAAAGCAGCTACTATGGGTAAAATGGCTTTTTCTCTAGAGATTAGTATGGATAGAAAAGTTAGCCAGGAAGTTAAAAGGTTTTAAGTTTGAAATAGTTTTAAGTTTTAGTTAAGTAGTTTTAAAAGCTAGAATTTTAGATAGATAGGTAGATAGATAGATAGCTTAGAAATATTAGATAGAATGGAAGCATGAGTCTATATAGCTTAGAAATATTAGATAGATAGATAGCTTAGAAATATTAGATAGATAGATAGTCCAAAAATGTACACAACTTTAAAAAACAAAAAGCAAAAAAAAAACCATCACAATGTAAATAAGTTGTAACAGAATAAGAATATGTGAATAGCTCAATTTTGACAAAAATGTCAGATAGAACCTTATAATTCCAAGGTGACAAAATGTAAATGTGCTATAAATTAATCCTACCTGTCACTCCAAAATGAATGTTTTGGAAAACATGAATAATCAATTTATTTAAAATATATATACACATACATATTTAGATATATAAAAATATTTAAATAAAATTTCCACACAAAAGCAGTTTACTCTGGCAATTATGGCATTGACTTTTATTCAGGTCAGACATTTTCTGGCACGTTTTTGACCAGAGTTTGTTGTCTCCCCCTGGAGGAGGGTGTTTGTTAAGCTCCAAAAGTCCTATGTGAGCATGTAATGTGATTGGATGATATATTTGTGTGTTTGTGAATAGGAGGGGCTTACTGAGGAGAGGAAACTGCAAGCAGTAATTGAGCAGGTTATGGTGGACCAGCTGTCGAGGTCAGTATCTCTCTTGCTCTCCTTCTCTCTGTTCCATTTTTGTCAGTCTGTGGTTAGTAATAACATCGTGAGGGTTCTCTGATGCAGGGCTGTCATTAGCGATCCGGAACAGAATGCTGTGTCTGTCAGTCCCACGAGTGTCCCACCACGCTACAGGAGAACTCTTCACCACACTAAGTAAAACCCACACACATATATGACTCAGATACAAAACGCTCTTTCTCCCCTTCTGTCTCATACTCATGGGTTTGAAGAAGGTCATAGTGGTTATTTCCCCTACTTATATTTTTATTTTTATATTTATTTTTCTATTTTTATACATAAATAGAAGTTTTTACTAAGGAAAGCACCACTATTATATATTGTTGCTCATACCTGAGGTTATCGATTTGAACAAATCATTAACCAGCCGCATGTCAGCGTGCAAAAAAAACAAAAACAAAAAAACACTCAGAACACCCTCATAACTACATAGCAACGCCTTTGCAACAACCCACAAGCACACAGTAATCGTGATGGTAAGTTTTGCAAGAACTGGCAAGAACCACTCACATAATTTTCAGAAAATATAAAAATCTATTTTCAGTATACATACATAAAATAGAGATTTTACTTAGAAATATTGTTGACTCTTATGACAAATTGCTTGGGATGTTCCTCATTTGTAAGTCACTTTAGATAAGTGGTTCTCAACCTTTTTGACTGATTTTGGTTAATCGTCACCTGACATGCAGGTAAACAATTAAAAGGTAACACTTTACAATAAGGTTTCATTAGTTAAAGGGTTAGTTCACCAAAAAATGAAAATTCTGTCATTAATTACTCACCCTCATGTCGTTCCACACCCTTAAGATCTTCGTTCATCTTCAGAGCACAAATTAAGATATTTTTGATGAAATCTGAGAGGTATAAGACTTGTCCATAGACAGCAATATAGTCAACACTTTCAAGGCCCAGAAAGGTACTACAGACATTGTTAAAACAGTCAACATGACTGCAGTGGTTCAACCTTAATTTTATGAAGCGACGAGAATACTTTTTGTGCACAAAAACAAAACAAAAACAACGACTTTATTCAACAATATCTTCTCTTCTGTGTCATTCTCCTACGTTGTTTACGTCCAGCGCTTCCAGGTTCTACGTCAGAACGCCAACTCATTATTGGCCGGCTCCTGCATCAGCATCACATGCATGTGTCGTGCGGCTCACGTGTACAGCTTTGGCCAATATGAGCCGGCATTCAGACGTAAACATGGAAGCCTTCACTGTGCTTACTGCGTCACCTGTGTAAGGATAATGACTGGAAAGAGAAGAGATTGTTGAATAAATTATTTTTGCACACAAAAAGTATTCTCGTCGCTTCATAACATTAAGGTTGAACCACTGCAGTCACGTGGACTATTTTAACAATGTCTTTAGTACCTTTCTGGACCTTGAAAGTGTTGATTATATTGCTGTCTATGGACGAGTCATATACCTCTCGGATTTCATAAAAAATATCTTAATTTGTGGTCCGAAGATGAACGAAGGTCTTATGGGTTTGGAACGACATGAGGGTGAGTAATTAATGACAGAATTTTCATTTTTGGGTGAACTAACCCTTTAACTACGTTAGTTAACATGAACTAACAATGAACAATACTACTACAGCATTTATTCATCTTAGTTAATGTTAATTTCAGCATTTACCAATACATTATTAAAATCAAATGTTGTATTTATAACATTAGTCAATGCACTGTGAACTAACATGAACAATCAACGAACAGCTGGATTTTTATTAACTACCATTAACAAAGATTAGTAAACACTGTAACAAATATATTGCTCATTGTTAGTTCATGTTAGTTAAAGGGATAGTTCACCCAAAAATGAACATTTTGTCATCATTTACTCACCCTCAAGTTGTTACAAACCTGTTTCTTTATTTTGAAGAATGTCGGTAACCAGACAGCTGACGGTAGCCATTGACTTCCATAGCATCACTTTCTATCCCTTTAATACATTAACTAATGTTAACAAATGAGACCTTATTGTAAAGTGTTACCAATTAAATTATTCAATCTTTTTTAATAAGTGTTTTATTTTGATTGGTTTTCATTTAATATTATTGTTTTATTTTAAACATTTTTTTGAAATGTATTTAATATCCAACTAACCATGTAGCAAGCATTTACAGGAAGTGAAAATAGGAGGGTTTTTGTTGAACCTATCTAGTTAAATTAAGTTAAAATTTGTCATCACTGTATAAAAAATACTCATGTGCCTGCTAACAATTTGCTCTCTTTGATAAAACTGATTTGTGATAATTAGGTTTTTGTTTTATCTATAGGGTAAAAACTCAGATGTCTTTAACGGAGAACACCTTATCCAACAAGCTCTGTTTTCAAGCCAGGATTTTATCAAGGTAGTTTAAGTATTGTGATGGAGATCCAGAATTTTTTTTTGTGTTTTATTTTGTAATGCATGTGTGTTTGATTATATAGGTGTGGACGTGAGGCTTGCCGAAAACTGATTGGCTTCTTTTTCACATATGACCAAACACTGACCGTGTACGAGTACCGAAATTTTGGGAAAAACAGGTCAGGCTATGATGCTTTGGATTTGTACGAATACAACACATCACACTTTGCTCATACACATATAGGTGTTTTTGTAAAGATAAATGTTAATCAAAACTCTTTCAGATGGAACGCGTTGCCCTTTATCGCTCGTGGTGTGTATTTGAACAGAGGGAGGCCGTACAGCCTGCAGGACATCTCACAGGTTCGACACTCATCATCTTTCACACACTCACCGAATAATATTAATTCATTAACACTCTGCCTGCATCCCCCAGGGTGCCGAGCTTCATTTCTGTACAGACGGCCCACACCTCCCCCAGAGTCTGAGACAGCAGCCGTGCCTGACCCTCAGAGTTACTGATGTGGATGACACAGCCAAGGGAGCCCTGCTGTACGTACCACTCACACACATACGTACACGAGTGAGCAAGTTAGAGTACTGAGTGTTTCTTTTGCACAGAACTCAGTCTGGGGAAAGTCTACATTGTCTCTCTGAAGAGGAAGTCAATGATCGAAACACTCTAAAGGCAATTCAAGGTTAATACTTAATACTTTTTTTTCCCAAATGCATAAGCATTCATCCAAAATGTCCACCCACACATGATGTATGTCATTTTTGATGTTAAAATTAGGCTCATTTTAATCAAATTATTTACATTTGCCAATTAGTTGCATTCACTACCATCAGGTAAGATTTTTAATGTTTTTGAAAGAAGTCTCTTATGCTCGCCAGTGCTGCATTAATTAGATAAAAAAAAAAATACAGTAAAACAGTAATATTGTGAAATATTATTACAATTGAAAATACAGGTTTTCTATTTAAATATATTGGTAACACTTTACTATAAGGTTCATTAGTTAACAGTTAACTACATTAGATAATATGAACTAATAATGAACTGCACTTATAGAGAATTTATTAATCTTTGTTAATGTTAATTTTTAACATTTACTAATACATTATTAATACATCAAGAGTTGTATTTGTTAACATTAGTTAATGCACTGTGAACATTAACAAACAATGAACTGCTGGATTTTTATTAACTAACGTTAACAAAGATTAACAAATACAGTAATAAATGTATTGCTCATGGTTAGTTCATGTTAGTTAATACATTAGCTAATGTTAACAAATAAACCTTATTGTAAAATGTTACCAATATATTTTTTAAATGTAATTTATCCCTGTGATCATTGCTCCAGTCTTTAGCGTCACATGATCCTTCAGAGATAGTTTTTGTGGAAATTGTCTAATTTTTCTTTCAGGATTCTTTAAAGAATAGAAAGTTCAAAAGAGCAGCATTTATTTGAGAGAGAAATATTTTGTAATGTTATAAATGTCTTTACTGTCACTTTTTTTAAATGTATCTTTGCTGAATAAAAGTATCAATTTCTATTAAAAAGGTTCCCTAAATGAAGATAATTTAAGAGCATTAAAGAAATTACATTACTGTGTCAGACAGGTAAATAAACATGTTGAATAGACAAAAAATATCTATTTTTGTGCATATCATTGAAACTGGTCCATTTTGAAATCGCATTTATCAATCTTGCACCATAAGCATCACATTTTTAAAATTCCCTGTCAAGTTAAAAACCTTTAAAAAGCTGCACTGAGTCACCTGAAGTTACTCACTTCACCTTAAAGTGACCTTGTACTTTTAATGGCACATTAATAATTAACCAGTCACAGTAAACTTGACATGGAATCCAGCGCTCTGATTGGTGGATGTTTTTGCAGGTGCAGTGCGTGAACGGCTGAGGGGACGTGCGATCCAAACCCTAATCAATCTAGGAAGAGACCTGCAGAACTTAGATATAAAGATTGATAGTGTTCAGCAAAAAGTGCTGCTCAGACAATCTCTGATAGAGCAACTGTGCCTTACTGAGCAGGTAAAGAAAAATAAACATAAAACATGTTTAAAAAGAAAAAAAGCTACATTTGAAGTAAGTTGATATTTACATTTTCTGAAGGATATCTCTCTATCTATCTGAAATGATCAGACTGTAGGAAAGCACCTGACATGTTGATGTAGAACATAATGTGAGAGTGCTGAGCCGTTACTTTAGCGTGTGCCGTGTGTGACAGGACTTCGAGGCGGTGTGGAGGATTGTGAGTCGGCGTGCAGAGAGGCGGGTGCACCCCGCTGATTTGATGCGTGCCGTTACCGGGGAGATGAGTGAGAACAGAAAAGCCATTTTCCTGAAGGTGACAGACCAGCCAGACTGCTTTTGTCCTCCAGAGGACGCTGTTGAGCTCTGTGAGTTACTGAATTTCCATTTTGGCTATTTGCTAATGTTTCCATCTTTTCTCTTTTTTTAGGTTTATGTAAAGCTTGACCCAAATAAAACCGGCTCCATCTTCCTGAGCGATATTGAAAAATTCTATAGGGGCAAACAAGAGTCTGACGCAGCACACGGTGAGCCACTGATCATTTAATCTCTTGCTCACAGGCAGCAGCTATTGTAGTCGTGTTTATTCAGTGTCGGTCAATATTTCATGACAAACAGTGAATGTTGGTAACGTGGAATGTGTGGTACTTCAGTATTCATTTCCGGAAAGGCTGTATAGTTCACTTTACAGATACACTTGACGAGGCAATGAGTAAAACAAACTCAAAAGAGTAATATTGCTGCATGGACAACATGGATGACTGATGTTTATGAAGATATTACTGTATCATTCTCATTTCGGACTGTTGACAGAAGCCGATCCGAACCCTGACATTCTGGCCTTCGTACAGGAAGCAGGAAAGATCACCAAGACAGTCTCCTATGCTGAGTTTGAGGACTATTATGAGGGTCTAAGTATTGAAATCCCTGATGACGAAGAATACATCAACAGTCTGAGAGCTATGTGGAGTATCTGACACTATCTGCCTAGTTTATAGAATGACACTTTCTGAATATAAGTAAAATATTGAGCTTTTATGTACTGTACACAGTAATATGTTTGTTTATAGTTTTTACTTTGTTGCAGCTTATTGTAAAGTCACTTTATATTACTCCTCATATTAATAACCATTCATATTCCAAAATTTGACTTCTGAATTGACTAAATGCTTTAGCTTTGACATGGCACGCTGTGTTATATGTTGCACAGTGACACAGTGTACACTACTGCTTAAAATTATGGGGTCAGTACTTTATTTTTTTATTATTATTTAAAGAAATTAATAATTTTATTCAGCTAGGATGCATTAAATTGGTCAAAAGTGACAGTAAAGACATTTCAGATAAGTGCTGTTCTTTTGAACTCTCTATTCCTGAACAAAAAATGTCTATAGAATAAATTACATTTGAAAATATATTAAAACAGAAAACAGTCATTTTAAATTGCAGTAATATTTCACAATATTACTGTTTCTATTGTATTTTTTAAGGCAGCCTTGGTGATTATTAGAGACTTCATGTGGAAAGTTTTAACTACTGCTTGGATTGGCACATGCTAACAACATGCTAAATTTAAAAATTGATGTTTGAAGATACTTTGTATTGATTTTATTGATCTACCATAATATCTGTACATATACAAACCTTAATATAAAAGGCTATGCAAAAATGAAAATTCACAGATGAATCATGTGTCCAATATGGACATATATGCATGCATGGCATCAAAAGGTTATTTGTGTCTATATGTGGCAGCTCTCCCTCTGTGTCAATGGCCATTAGACAGTCCATTCCCAGATCCATTAGCGTATCCATTTGTGTGCTTGTATTCTTCCTCAGAGCCCTCCTCATCCTCTTCTTCATCACTGCGCTCATCACCCTTTAGCTAAAGAGAAAGAAAGAGAATTAATCTTGTGCATTAAGTGTGAATGTGACGCACAAACATCAAAACAAAGAGTACTACTTGTAAACTGAATAAAATTGGTGTGTTTTATCATTTTGCTATTGGTGCTGTTTAATATAAAAAGAAAAGTCCTAACAACACACCTTCACCTTAATAAAATCACTGAAATGTACAGCCTCCTTTGGCATACTGCTTTAACATCTATCTTATTTGGAGAACAATGAATACTCACATTGCCGAAGAGAAACTTTTTGACCATGCGGAGGATCAGGGAGGCCCAGAACACGTGTAATAACAGCAACACCACAAGCATGACATTAAAGAAATAATAGCCAAAAAAGGGTTCAAACTGGTCCAGAGGATACACCCACGTACAGTGGATCAGCCTGCACACACGACACAGACACACAATTTAACAAATGTAACCCTAAAATCTCCCACACATTTACCTCTGTCACGCACTTACCAGAAAGGGAAGATGATGAGTCTGGTTACCATGAAGACCAGAGCGAACACCACAAATATGCTGTTGCAGGTCGTCTCCCATCCAGCATAGTTAAACATCTTAGCAGACTTAGAGAAACAGATAAAAGAAAAAACTTTAACACAAAACACCCTATACTGTACTGTGCAAAAGTTTGGGGTGGGCAAGATTTTTTTTTAATGTTTTTGAAGTCTTATGCTCACCAAGACTACCAAAATACAGTAAAAACTGTAATATTGTGAAATATTGCAATGTAAAATAACTGTTTTATATTTGAATATATTTTAAAATGCAATTTCTTCCTGGTATGGCAAAGCTGATTTTTTTTTAGCTGCCATTACTCCAGTCTTGATCCTTGATCCATTCTAAATAGTTGTGCTGCTTAATATTTTTTTTTATGTGGAAAATGTGATAGTTTTTAAGGATTCTTTGATGAATAGAAATTTTAACAGCATTTTTTAAAATAGAAATATATATATATATATATATATATATATATATATAAATTCCTGCTGACTTGAATTTTTTGGGTGATCTTTTAAGATGTTTGACTCTTCTTTCTCCATTTCTCTCTCTCACCTCGAGAAGGACATCAGATGTGTCGTGCACCAGCATGACCAGTGTGCCAATGCGGATGTAGTTTGCACACCAGGAGAAGGACAGCAGAGTTAAAGTAGCCCAATGATGGACCAACTGCTCCTTAAAGTCCTACAAATCGATACGGAGAGAGAAATAGAGCTCCATAAACCTTGACAGACATATCTCTTAAGATATGGCAATCTCATATTCATATCAGTTATTTACAAATTCCATAAAATGTCTCCAAAAGCATATTTTAATAAATGCAAAACATTGCATTCCATTTAAATAATTGAACTGCATAAATTATTGCATTATAATGACTTGTGTAAAGTAACTGCTGACTGTGTTATGACATTAATAGCAGTGCTACCTGCAGGCTAGTGTTTATGACCTTGATGTGACCTTAACGATTACCTCTGATACTCGTACATAATCTTTTAAGTGATACAGGAATACTCATAACTGATAAGATGAAATGGAAATACTGATATTGGTGCATAATTACCTTCCGTTTTACGTCTGCAGCCACACTGAACAGTAAAGAACCATAAAAACTCATCTCGATGGTGTAATACCAGTACTGAGAGTCCAGCAGTGTCTGCACACACACACACACACACACACACACATATAGAATCACACAAAACAAACATATTTAAAAAACCAACCGCCATTCAAACATGCTTGCACAAACACAACCCTCCCGGAACAACATGCAAATATTCAGAATGGTTTTCACTGTGCTACGAACAGTAAACTCGTCTTTGCTTTTATAACACTTAGTTTTTCCATAAGATGCACTTACTTGTTTGGGAAATCCTGCCCACACTTCCCGAAGATCATAAAACCATGGTTTCTGTTGCACAAAACAATGTAATTTACAGTTTATTTGTTTTTATAACCAATTAATACCATTAAATAAAATACACACGAAAATATTTGATACTGATCTTTCTCCAAGTTACATCGTTAAGCCATTAGGTGGCGACAATTGAGTGAATCATTGAATCATTCGAATCAACATTCGTTCAAAAAACATTGATTCATTCGGCAATGAAACAAGCGTGATTCACTGATTCATTCACTCACTCGATTAGTTCAAAACACTGATTCATTTACTGTGTTGCTCAAGATAAGATAGTCGTGTTGATTTGCTTTGGCTCCGTCTGAAAAAAAAATCCATTGGTGGAGCAAAAATACTCAAAGTAGCTGGCAATATTGTGTCTAAAATGTAAGTTACTCAATATTAATTTCTTGCTTATCGAACTGTTGAAATCAAAATAAAAAAACTGATTCTTCAGAACATCAAATTGATTTCTGTGTTCTTAAACGCGTAAACACAATTCTCAAAGATAATATAAGCTCTAGATATGGCTATATGGAATTTCATCTCCAAGTTGAATACATAAAATACATAATAGTGAAAACTAAAATGCTTGTCTTAACAACAAGTAAATGTTAATGTGTGTGTTTGGGTGTGTGCAGGGCCTGTCCATGCCTGTTATTGTGCCCATTTCTGGATCATTCTATCAGGCTGGAGCTGTTCACAGGTGGGAAAATGTTACTAATTACCCCTCAGGCATTTCTCACAAACACACATGCTGATTCAAGGTCTCTCCTGAGAATCTCTGCATGTGCTGTAACACACACACACTCTTACACACAGCTGTTTGGAGGTCATTCAGATGTTCATATACAGTCTGAGGTCTGTATACAGCAAAAAAACACTTACATCATATAGAGCCAACACGCCTCCGAAAGACGAACACAGATAAAAGGCAAACCGCCAACTACAGAAAAGGAAATAATAACAAACATACAAATTTGAAGAGGAAAAGGTCAAATATGGCCAAACACGAATGAGTCAGTCATGAAAGTTTGTTTAGTGTGTGTAAATATACCTTGCTTCCTTGAATTTCTTGAGTACTCCGGGTCTGTCTTGGTTCCTCCGTATGCGGAACCAGCGCTCCACCTGCCTTTCCGACCAGCCCAACTTTTTACACACACCTTTTATATCTGCCTAAGTACATGACATACACAAACATTCCTAGACACACAAACTTAACATGTCAGTAAGTGCTGGCCTTACATGGACTGTACCAGTGAGTAGGACATAATGTTTCTATTAATGATACTTAAACATTTTTGTTGAAGCCTGTTTATATATAACGCATTACAAAAGGAAATCTTAATCTAAAGTTATTTGTAATGCCTTATTAAATACATATTGCAATACATTATATATTTTCATAAATAACTCAACTACAGTTATAATACATTATAGTATGTACGTCATACCTTTAAAGAATCTAATGCATCTTAAAACATAAAATTTTGTTTTAATCGTGTTTTAAAACATACTGTTTATGTTCAAGGCTTTATTATAATATATTGCCAATACTGTTACAATAATTAATGAGAACATTCAACTTATTATAAGGTATATTATTATACTGTACTTAATATAAGGTGAATCTAAGGTAAATCTTATTTTGATTAAAGATTACGAAGGCACATGAATTAAAAAAAAAATGATGCGCACAGATCATATTCCATAAAATAATAACAATGGTTAGTTTTGATTTCATTAATTGTGATTCCCATAAGATAATCATTTATTCGGAAACAGTGTTTTATTATTATTGTTAATATCATTTGAAGAGATGGAAGTCTAAAAAATTTATTTTTTCACATTACAGTAACAACATTTTGGGGGTAAATTTGCTTAATTGTCTGAGCGAACAGGGGTAGAACTCTTTACCACCCTATTACATCAGAAATCCCTTTAAAGGTAGACATGAATAAAACACGAGACAATGGCCTTCATCATCACAGTATGCTAAGGCCTATCTGGTGCAAGGGTGCTGATTGAGGGCTGTTGGGACAATCTAGGCACAGGATGGTTTTGACTGGGGAGGGGAAGTCACTTGAACCTCTAATATACATCCGTACCGAGGACACCTGTGCTTTCCTCTACATAATATTTATCTACTTGTGTGTTCTAACATGTAACTGTCATGTATGGTCTCATCTGACAGTTTATAAACTTAATACTATTGTGGTGAGCTAAATAAAGACATTTAAGTATCCTAATGTACAATTTAGGAACTATTGCTTAAACATATATTGAGAAGAATATGTCATGTGCTTCTCCCCTATTGATCGCCACTCATTTGCCTTAGTGTTGTAGTACTCAAGACCATTTTTTTGAAGGTCTTGATCTTGACCGCATTTGTACTTGGACTTGTCTTGGTCTCAGACTAAGAGGACTCAGGATTTTATTTCAAGACAAGTCAAGACCACAACAAGATATCACTATATTGCATGTGCATTGTATGATTTATTTGTTTACTGTGATGGGAAACTTTTTTTTTTCTTTTGTTACCGTTGTCCCGGTACAGAAATCAAAGAGGGATTGAGTCAAAAATGTCACCGAAATTAATACAAATGCCTACAAAATTCAAGATATGATTGCAAAAAAGTTACTTTTATGAGATCTTGATTTTTTTTTATTATCATATAATATAATTAAGCAATATTACAAGAACAATAGAGCTGTTTTCATTGCAAATTTGATATTGATTCTGTAATTGTGCCAACTCAGATCTGTGCCACCTCTGGTGCAAAGAAGAATTTTGTTGTTAGTGATTTTATTTGATTAGTAACAGCTCTATAAAGTGTCTTATTGTTCTAATTGAATTTATTGATTAAATATAAGACATTTCTCAGGCAGTAGTTGCGGATCCTTTAGATGAATTTGAGGAGTGTTCCATTCTACTGTTTTTATATTTAAAAATGTAACATCATAAATAAGTTTGCCTGCTTTAAAGGCTTTGAGAATCTTTCCTTTTACTACTGATAATGTTGACGGCAAAAGTAATTGTAACTTTCGTTATCTAAACACATAGGTTAAATCTTTTGTTTTCCTATCAGTTCTGAGAAAGACTTTTACCCTTTAAGAATAGGAGGTTAAAGAATAACAACAACGATTGCATAATTGAATTATGCACATCATCCTTCACTTACTGTTTGTTCTGATTATTAATACAAATGAGTATTTCTGATTGCTTAAAATTATTTAAATTAATACAATACATAATGTAAAAAAAAATTATTAAAGGGCCTTAAAATAATCTTCATTTTCTTTACACAAAACTTTTTTTTTTTTTTTTTCTGATTTTGAAGTGAAATGTGATCTGGACATCTTTCAGATTAAATGCATTTAAAAAGCATTATATATACAGGCTTCAAGTAATCAGATCACTGTTTAAGTCTTATGTTTGGGATGTTACCTGTGTTGGATGTTTAGAGTGTGTTTTGTAGTATTTTTCCAGCACTGGGTTGTGTGACGCTCTCTTGCGACTTTTGTCTCTAACTCCAAGAGCCTCAGCGAGTGGCACCGCAATCAACCTATTGAATGAGGTAAAGGCGGTGAGACAAAGAGTCATGCCTCCTCCTGCTGTTAACCAGAAACCATTCACTGCACTTAAACAAAAATATAAGAACATATAATGCATATGTTGTGTTTTGTATGCTGGTGTTCCCACCAGGCTTCTTAATTAGCTTAAGCAGTAAAGTTTCCTTGACCAACTGGCTTTACCAGCTCTGTTTTGCTGATAAACAGCATGGATATACAAGTCTACCAGTGCCAAATCAGCAAAAACCAGCATGTATATTAATGCTGATGTAAGCTGGTCTTTTCAATAACATTTAGATTGTGTGTGTGTGTGTGTGTACCTTTCATATAATGCCCTTAAACCTAGCAGCAGTACTGCTACAGGTAGAGTGATGTACAAGTGGGACACACGGGCATAGACACACCCCTCACCGTCCTGTAGGTCCGCCCACGTCACCGGCCTCGGCAACCACAGCCGATCCCACCAAAACCACTCACTGAGCATCGCTCTGTGAAAAACAATAACATCATTTAAATTTATTAATTTAGCAGAAAGAATGAAAGAAACCTGGAGGTAGTAAAGCAATAGTCATTGTACATATTCATTCAGTTGCTTTGGAATGATTTGCGTTGAGAAAAGAGACATTTAAAATGAACTGAATAGAATATTTGAGTCCATTTTTCCATGCTATTGTACTATTATGCAGTAGCTCCTGTAATAGGATACCTCCCTCCCAGAGCACAATAGACATAAATGAACACAGACACCTGCAAAATGTCCTGGAACATTCTGAGCATTTAAACATGTCTTCTAGTTTCTAGTTTTTTTTAGCTAAGAAAATGTGTCAGTGTCAGAAATATTAACGTGAAACTATATTAATGAAAGATAATTGACATGCAAATACTCAAATCTACAATAACATGCAGAAAGAGCGTTTGGTTGTGTGAAAAATAGTTTGAAACATTTGAACAGCTCTAAAAACAGACAGGAGTCTATTAAGTCTCGCTGGGAGTATCCAACTTCAGTACGAATCTGGACTTACATAAAGTAATTCAGACTCACTTTTAAGTCCAACTAACCCAGTCTTGAAAGCCGACAGAACAATAGTATCTAGTATTAGTAATAGTATACATACAGTAACTTGAGCTACACTGCTTTCGCTCCAACAAAATGCTGCTTGAATCAGAGTCTTGTGCTCTTGTCTTCTGTTATACAAGATATATTATCTTGTTGTATCACGCAGAAGACAAAAGCACAAGATTCTGATTCAAGCAGCATTTTATTGAAGTGAAAGCTCAAGTTACTGTATGTATTCTTATAGTAAGTAGTGACTGTTTATGGTTACCATGACAAACAGACACACATAACATGCCAAAACTGAGAAACACATGCCAAACAGAAACACATCCATACCTTCTTTCCCCTCAGATTTGTCCTTTTCTTGATTTTACACACTTTTCTCTCCTCCTCTTCTGTTGTAATTCTCTTCACACATACACCTTTAAGCTGATCCTCCAGAGTTGTGCCCAGTCTAGATGAATCCGCTAGGTACTAACAGAACAAGCCAACTCTCTCTCTCTCTCACACACTCACACACACTTTCACTGCATACCTCAACCCCCCACAAAGAGCTCATTGAACTGCCTGAGAGTGTGTGTCTTGAAAGAGGGCCAGAGAACTAGATATGTGGGAGGGACCAGCCTCAGGTACAGTCAAAGAAAGGCTGAACTGCAGACATGAACCTTGAAATATTGCATGCCCTAAACAGGTTAATAACTCACTGGGTGAATAAGAGAAATGTTCTGTTTGCTGTAACATTCTTACTTTCAGTTAGTGTTTTAGTTCTTATTTACATTTATGCACCTGGCAGATATGCTTTTATTCAAAGCGACTTACAGTGCGTTCAAGCTGGTTTGTTTTTGTTTTTTAATCAGTGTGCGGATTCCCTGAGAATCGAACCTGTGACCTTGGTGTTGCTAGGGTCATTGCTATGCCAGCTGAATTACAGGAAAACTTCGCTATCGGTTCTTGGTAACTTGTGAGTGATTTGGTAAGAAAGCATCTACAGTACTTACACTAGTCAAAATCCTACAGGAATGTGTACAGGATTCCTGCTAGATCATAATTTTGAAACAATTGAAAATGATACTAATGGAATTTATAGGATTCCAACTGAAAAAAAAAATATATATATAGATCTTTTAGAACACTGTAGTTTGGGCTTTCATGATTAGCAATGGGATGAAATGCCCATGTAGGACATTAAAAGGAATTTTAAGAAAATTGTTAAGGATTTTTAAACTCCTATAGCGCCCCCTGTAGGATTTTTTTTTAACTTTACACACTAATAGCAACAATACTGTTATAATGCAATACTAATCAAAGTATGCTAATCAAAAATTCTTAAAGAATTTCTTTGCAAATTCTATCATAATTTAGAACCTATCTAAATGGATTCCAATGGAAATAAATGGAATCAAACTAAAATGAAAATTCTGTCATTAATTACTCACCCTAATGTCGTTCCACACCCGTAAGACCTTGGTTCATCTTCAGAACACAAATTAAGATATTTGTGATGAAATCCGAGAGGTATAAGTCCATAGACAGCAATATAGTCAACACTTTCAAGGCCCAGAAAGGTACTAAAGACATTGTTAAAACAGTCGACGTGACTGGAGTGGTTCAACCTTAATTTTATGAAGCGACGAGAATACTTTTTGTGCACAAAAACAAAACAAAAACAACGACTTTATTCAACAATATCTTCTCTTCTGTGTCATTCTCCTACGTTGTTTACGTCCAGCGCTTCCAGGTTCCAGCCAGCGTTCGGACATAAACACAGAAGCGCTGCACTGTGCTTACTATGTCAACTGCGTAGGAGACTGACAGGGAAGAGAAGAGATTGTTGAATAAAGTCGATATTTTTGTTTTGTTTTCGCGCACAAAAAGTATTCTCGTCGCTTCATAAAATTAAGGTTTAACCACTGTAGTCACGTGGACTATTTTAACAATGTCTTTAGTACCTTTCTGGGCCTTGACAGTGGTAATTAAATTGCTGTCTATGGAGGAGACACAGAGCTCTCGGATTTCATCAAAAATATCTTTATTTGTGTTCCAAAGATGAACGAAGGTCTTACGCATTTTGAACGACATGAGGGTGAATAATTAATGACAGAATTTTCGTTTTTGGGTGAACTAACCCTTTAAGTTCTACTAGATATTGTGCAATCTTTATCAGAACGTCTTGCTACTGCAGAGATAAAGGAAACCCAACTTTTCTTTAAATTTAGTATCTTTCAAAACTCATATTATTCTATTGATAATCATAACAGTGCTATTAGTAACTAGATCTAGTTTTTGTTTTGTGTTATGTTATGTCCTATCAGCAGGGCTGGAAATGGCGGGTAACGCGGGGGGACGGCGTCCGGGGGGTGAATTTCGGACAGCGTTCCAGTTCAAATTGGTTCGATTTTTTTTTAGCGAAATGAATGGATTTCTGTATTTATTCACTCAATAGCCTACGAAAACGAAACGAATTCAGCACAAAAACAAAGCGCAATAAAATTGCATGATTAATCATAAAAAGATCGCGATCATACTGCTCGAAGTGGGCCGGTACGCACCGGCACTTCTCTATTTTAATTCTGTACCGTAGCCTCGCTTTGTCTTGCGTACCGGCACTTCTTACATGTTGCCGATACTCTAACCACCACACCGAAACATAGAATCAGGCAATTAATTAATTGTATACATCGCGCGTTCGGAGCTTTTATAAGCATGAGTGACTCGCCACGCGCGAATCACCGTAGGCGCGTTCACCAGCGCGCTCCAAAAGTATAAGATTTGCTTGAGCCTTTCCTATGATAAAATGTGAAACCCATTTGAATTCTATTGAGAGTGTAGTAAAACGCTATGGAGAAAGTCAAACATGATCTAAAAACAGCCACTAAAAAGGCTGATGAAAAGAGGGGAAAACATGATGATGATCCTGCAAGCTTTTTAAACTTCTCATGACCACCTTTACTAGAATTTATCACATTCTGTTGTATTTATTGTGTTACATTTTAACTAACTTGTTGAAGAATTTATAATATATTATCTATTAAGGGAATAGATTTAAAAAAAGAGAGAAAAAAGTTAACATTGCCCTAAGCATGCAATGAGGAGTCATCAATGGTCTAGCTTTAATTATATCCTTATTATAACAAATGCTATGGTTAAACAATTACAAGAACTACTTTTTCATTGGCCAAGTACAAGTTAGAATCAAGAGCTTAAAAGTATGGACCTTCTTGAATTATTGACTAAATATTGGTTTTCCCCATGTGTAAAATTTGTTTGCTAATATGACAGATATGCCCATTAGGAAAAACCTGTCTGTATTCCAAGAATTAACATGTTCAGTATAAGAACGTTTTAAGTAAAGATAGTTTGACTTCCCATGGCACTTTGTAAACAAGTAATTGTTAACCATAGGCTGTTACTTTATTGAAGTTGTGTTATCAACCAACTTTGCATGTGTGGGCCATTTTGCAAAAATAAAGCAACAAACAAATAAATAAACCTCACGAGGGAGGAAACCCAAACTCCTCGCAACCAGTCCCCCCATCCCAAACGGAAGTGAACAAAATAGAGTAAAACACCTTTTGAAAGTAACTTGATACTTCAAGTCAAGTCACCTTTATTTATATAGCGCTTTTTACAATGCACATTGTGTGAAAGCAGCTTTACAGTGATAACAGGTAAATAATTTTGGCTGCACAGCAGCTCTTAAAGAAAATGGTGTTATTGTCCAGCTTAAGTAAATTCAGTATCGATTCATTCCGTTGTAAAAATCAATAGTTATTAATGTAGTTCGCATACAATGGTGTCAATGCAGGCAGATCAAAAACATTGTTGAATATCAAGTGTCCCCAACCAAGCAAGCCAGAGGCAACAGCGGCAAAGAACCCCAACTCCAACAGGTGACATCTGGTGACAAACAGGTGACAAACAAAATCTTCCCATCTAGAGTCCCCCCAGTGAATCTCAGCCATTTCCAGCCCTGCCTATCAGTATGCATTAGAGTTGGTTCCAAATATTATGGTCCAATAGGAATCCTGTACACATTCCTTTAGAACTTTGACTATGATTATTAATGCTTCTTAATATGTATCATAAGAATAAAACTGAACTTTCAAAACATTTCATTTTATGTCATTTGAACATTTTTGTTGGATCCTTTAGGATTGGTTCCTTTAGACATTGCCTTAAGATATTTACTAGGGGAAAAGTCCTGTATGTGGCAATAAAGTACAGAAGGAATCTTCTCACTGTAATATTGTAAAGGTGTATGAATCACTGGCTCCACCTGTGCTTACTAGTCTGTGCATGACAGGATCCTGATTCTAGTCCTTTGTCTCACTGGTGTCCCTGCCCTCACTGTCTCTTGGTGTAGGTTTGCTGTCTCCATCTAGTGGTGGTCAACAATACAGCATTATATGGGCTATATAGCAACATAAATCGGATATAGCAACATAAATCGGATATTCCTTAATTTTCTTTATTATTTATTTATTTTTTTACCAGTGCCAGTAACTATGCAATCTCTAGCTTTGAAATGGTAAATAAAAAACAGAAACTTCTTCCTTTCCAGTTTTTATTATGAAGTCTTTTTTTTTATTATAATATCAAAATATTTCAAAGTTTCTCAAGATTTCTAGAAATACTGTAACATGGACATGAATGTTCTATGTGAATGCTGGTTTGTAACTGTTCTTAGCTAATGGATTCCTGGTAGCACAATGCATAACATACACACCTGCCACAGAGTTTAATACACAGTGGCCATGCCCACACTGCAGCTAAATACAGTTGTCACTCCAGTTGTTTTAGTAGTTCACCCCAAAATTTTTGTTTGTCACACAAGCTGTTGAATGACTTCAGAATACAGCATACTGTACAACCATACAGTCATATTGACTACTTTTATGGTGCTTTTGGTACTTTTTTAGATTGTATAAAGTATAAATAGGCTAACCATTCACTTTCATTATATCACTCAACAGAATTTCTTATTTTGTGTTCCAGGGATGAAAGAAAATATTGGTTGGAACGACATCAGGGTGAGTAAATAATGACATCATTTTGAACTAATCCTTTAATCCTATTCTGTACACACAGAGTTTGGTTTTTAGTGACAACTAATGACGTATTAAAAATGACCAGATGCTAATACATCTCAGGACGCTAATATTAGTTTACGGAAAATAGAAAACACCAAACAGGCTAAACTAGTTCTTGTTTACAGCAGTGAGACATCAACTATTGCTTGTTTTGGGTAGTAGGATTGACACCTGCATTCTGTACACAAATGGAATGATAACTTAGCAATTCATTCCCGAAAATAAATGCAGGTGACACTTCAAAAACTTGGCAGTGTGCACATGGCCTGTGTGCATTCATACCTTTTTCCTGGTGGGGAACGATTTAAAATTGATGACTGGGTCTAAATCCCTGAAAACCTCTTCACAGTGAATATAGCATGCTTTACATTAGCTTTAGCTGTGCTAGCATAGTGCTAAATGGGATTTTTGTAAATCACTACAGTGTATTTGCAATGTACAGTGTAAGTGGCTTTGCAAGTCTTATGAATCCATTTCAACATCACATTTCTTTATCATGTTATGAGCATGCTAACCGCCAAGCTACGTGCTAACTTGTCATGTGGATGAGACACTACAGATGTTGCCACCAACAACAAAAAGACAATTCCACAAACAAGTTGGCTTATTTTGAAGCTGAAGTATTATGTTAAGAAGTTCACATTTAGTTATTATTCTGGTTAAGTACATGTTAACAACACCATGAAATGAAAGTTCCACTTGCTGAGTAGCATCAGTATGGACTGCAAAGCCCTTTGGCCCATATTCCTAATCCTCTCTCTTCTCACCAGTTCTGGTTCAAGATTTGGATGAGATTTGTTGTGTGTGTCTGTACAAGTGTTTATATGTGAAAGAGAGAATGGCAAGTCACAGTATAAGACAGTTTAAGAGTCATCAAGCCATGTCAGATGGCTCTAGAAGAATAGCAGAATATCCAGAATGCACAAGCATAATGAGTTGATGATTCTGTGCAAAAGAAGTCCCCCTTGTCAATCAACTGGATCTCGTTAGCAACCAAGTGAACCTCCACCAAGCCATCAACAATTGATCTACATCCAGAGTCACCAAAGATGCTCGTTCAGTCATTAATGAGAGTCAAAGATGAGTTGTTGATGGCATGGGTTGCCTGGCACTGAAAGTGATTGGATGCAAGGTGCTGAAGAGGTGGAGTGTTTCTCCACTTCGCCTTGTCACACTCATACGGGAGTGTTACGTTTGAGATCACTGGGTGAAGGTGGAATCTGTTGACTGAGGTGTGTGAAGGTGGTGGAATGGCTAGGTTTGGTTGACGTCTCCCCTGGAGTCTCTGAGCCTCTATACTTCGAAGGAAGAGTCTGGCATCGACCTTTAACTTTCAAGCCTGGATCACGAGGGGGAAGCCCTTTCATTGAGCTTCCCATCAGCTCAGGTTTGGAGGGAGGTCGTGGTAGTCCTGTTGGCTGGCTGCCCACGAGCTCTGGTTTCGAAGGAGGACGTGGCAAGACTGTCAAAAGGCCGCTAGCAAGCTCTGGTCTGGACGGTGGGCGTGGAAGTGCTATCGAAGGGCTGCCCACGAGCTCTGAATCCAGTGAATCCGAGACAGATGTTTGGCTTCCAGAGGGCTTGGTTGTAGACAGTGCTCTAGGGATGTTCCCGGTGAGTTCACTAGGAGATGGAGGAACTTTCTGGTCAAGGTGTGTGAATGTGGTGGAGTGGCTGGGTCTGGTTGCATGCTCTTCAGCTTCAGGACCTCCAGGCCTTGGTGGAAGTGTTCGGCAACGGCTCTTAGCCTTGCAACTTGGGTCTCGAGGTGGAGGTCCATTCGAGTCAAACTCCCAGTGCCGTGATAGTGAGCTGGTTTTGATTGATTGAACGGACTGCTTTGAACATGCTGATGGTGTGGTAGGTAATTCATCATGACAGCCTATCTTAAACAGGGACTCTGAAGTTGTATTAAGACTTTCACAGATCGAAGGTCGAGGTTTATCATCAGGCAGATCACTGGTGGATGCAATGGGTTCCTCTGCTGATTTTTCCTCAAGCCCTTCCTCCTCTTCATTGGTCACCCGAAGTTCTTTTAGTTCTTTTAGTTCTTTTAGCTCTTCATCTGACTGGCTTAGCATTACCCCACTGCAGACAGGCAGCTCCTCTTTTAGCTCTTCATCTGACTGGCTTAGCATTACCCCACTGCAGACAGGTAGCTCCTCCTCTTCCTCTAAACCCTTGATGACTACATCAATGTTGCTTGTTGTCAGTGGGTGTGACTGGGTGCATTGTTTGTCTGTCTCCTCAGAGAGCAGAAGATCCATCAGGAGTGTTTTCTCTCTCTTCAGCTGCTCCTTCAGAGAACGAGGCACGTCTGGGATCAACCATGCCACCAACATACTGAGGAACATGGCCAAGTTCTACAACACAACAACATACAGACATGCGTTAAAGGTAGAGTAGGCAATAAAAAAAAATTAAAAAAAACTTTTTGTTATACTGGTTGAAACTCTTCACATCCTGATAGCAATCAAAAATAGAAGTGGTCTAAATATTAAAACATGTACATATATTCTAGGGGTGTGACGGTACAAGTATTCGTACCGAACCGTTTCGGTACAGGGCTTTTTGGTACGGTACACGTGTGTACCAAATGCATTACATTGCAACATTAAAGCTGCAAGCAGCGATGAAAGGGCCCTCGCACCCGGGCTCACCGCCACCCTTTGGCCTTAGGAAACAGTAGCGACATGCATGTAAGCAAGTAAATACAGGAGAATTACAGCAAAGTCTTTTCAAAGTGCCATACTTCCTGTTGCCAACAGGTGGCGCTTTGAGTGTAACTGAATATTGCCATGTAGATGTCTTCAGGCCAGGACTATTATCAAACATGTGAAGTTTGGAGCAGATCGGCCATTGTATGCCTGAGTTACAACAATTTCCTGTTTTGTGGCGTTCATCGCATACATTAACACTTAGCCAGGTGTTTCATGATTTAATGTGTTTCTAGTATGTTTGGTACTTCGTGGCATATTGAAATGTGTTTCTGGGAGTGAATTACAGTGTAAAGCATGCCATTTCCTGTTGCCAGCAGGTGGCGCAATGTCTAACTGAATGTTGGCATATAGATGTCTTTAGACCAGGACTCTTATCACACATTTGAAGTTTGGGGCAGACCGGACACTGTATGCCTGAGTTACAACAGCTTCCTCTTTCATGGTGAAACATCAGACTTTGTCACTTCGCTTTCCCAGTGAATCACGACAACGGACAAAGACAGGTGGATAAGACGAAAGCAGTACACAATGAATACAGCGTTGTAGCCTAACCACCATTAACCACCAATAATCGCAATAAGCTCTGTGTTTTGTTACTTTCGATAAGAAACAAAGTGTCATACTTCAAATTCTGTCCACGAAATCACGAAATTCAAACAGAAAATGCCGTTTTGGCACTCTTTAATGCGTGACAGATCTCTGTACAGGCGCCTCAGTTCAACCGGCAGAGCGGAGCACGAGTGAAGGCGATCATCTCTTCCTCTTTAATACTAGTTACAGAATAAACATGATACATGAATGAACATCTGAAGGTATGTTGAAAGATACAATAAAACTTACTGAAATGGTCATATCTTGTGTAATCGCTCAATTAGTGTTTTTAACGGAGGAAATAAAACAGCTTGTAAACAATAGCACGTAGCATTTACCTCAGAAAAGCCATTCAGTGTCCACAGCTTGTTAGTTCGCCAGAGAAATGAACTCTTTTGCTTAATATATGCACTATATCAGCCTATATATTCATTATATTTTTACTTAACCTGTTAGTGATGTCCTGATTATTTAATGTTTAAATAAGTCGTGAAAATGTCAAGCCACTGTGTAGAAATGATTATATTTCAACAACGAATTGGAGTAAAACATAATTTTATAATTAGATTTAGAAGTTAATGCAAAAACTGCCTTATGTGCAGCTTACATGTTTGCATACAATTAGTTATTTGAGTGTTGATTATTATAGCTAACTAAAAATAAATAGCGATTGAATTTAGGCTACTAGTTTGGGCTCTGTTGTTAACCTTTAATATTATAGTAGCATAATGTTCAAGTAAGGGCTCCCTACATAGTTTATAGCATCAGCAAAGATAATTTTTTTATCCTTAGGAAACTTTTAGTTGCAATTTTATTTAATATATTTAAAGACAGAGACACAATTTGTTCAGTAAACCACTGTTTAATAAAAATAAAAAAAAGCAATTTTATGTTTAGTTTTCTTCCCCCTGCTGTACCGAACCTGTACCGAACCGTGACTTCAAAACCGAGGAACGTACTGAACCGTGAGTTTTGTGTACCATATCTTCTGTTGAAGTCTCAGTACCAAAAACTGTTAATTAATAAATGTTTATACATTTTTCAAAATTTTGGAACTTTTGGTCAAAGTTTGGTTTGTTATAGTTTGACACATTATCATCAGAAAATTTTATTTATTAACAAAAATCATAAACCATTTTAGTCAAATAAAAATTAGCAGATAGACTATATATTAATGTATATGACATGAAATATGGTTTTAATTTAATGGATATTTTATCATAAGACAAACTGTAAAAGTTAACACTGCCTATGGGGTATGTTGGGTTTTAAAAATAAGTGTGCAGAGTTCTGCTTAAGCATTATTTTTATAAATACTATTTGCTGGAATTTGCTCCATGTGCGTATGGAGTTCTAAAATGATCATGTCCATCTGTCAATCAGGGGCAAATAGGCCACTCCTGCTTTTGTCACTTAGATCACAATTCTTTCGGCATCCCCCTCACCTCCACCTTTATTTCTAATATTTCAGCTCTATTTTAATCTCCTACCAGTAGTTCAAAAGGGGGGAAATTAAACAGATTTAGCTTTCTGTTTGCTACGAGGAAGCTAAAGCTGTCCATAAATGCAAAGACAGTCCATAATATGTCCATAAATGCAAAGATTATATGGACATATGAACACATGCAAATGCTTTAGGGATACTTACATCACGACTATTCTTGGTATTATTGCATGGATATCATGTGAAAGATATCGGGATGACATGGCCATGACATTTGTTGAAAAATGTTGCACAGGCTAGACTAATTTTTTATTTTTTATTTTTTTTATGGTAGAGAGAGCTTAAGTTTAATCTAAGCTTATTTAACCCACAATATTCCTTGAACAACAAGAAAAGCAGAAAAGCAGTAACGAAAACTGACCTGGAAAAAAATAACAAAAGCCAGGCGTGCAGCGAGCACAGACCAGTACTGCTTAGAAAGCTGGTAAGACTCAGGAGACCAGGGTGGATCTCGATAGTCTTTGTACCTATGAAGATGAGAAATTGTTGAGGAGAGAGAACGATATCAGGTTATGTAGGCGAGTAGAGTTCACATGAGTATGTGTATGCATGTGTGTTGTGTGCACCTGCAAATACGGAGTTGTCTGTCAAAATCAGTGTCATGTGGCGCAGTACCAGGCTTAAAGTTGCTTGTGTTGAAATAAGCCAGTGTGTGGTTGGTAAAACCATGCATGGTGCCTGTCTCACTGTACAAATACTGATACACCATTCGAGGAATGAACTCCGATGTAAAGGAAATCACAAATGCCTTGAGGGAAAGAGAGAAAGAAAGAGGAAAAAACCTTAAAATATCTGCATGCAATGAGATTAATCATACTAAACACCACCAGCAACTAAATATAATTTTTTTTCACCATAAGTCACAATCTCTGTCTTAACACTCACATTTGTAATGACAGCAAACTTGCTGATTCCACTCAAGATGTTGTACCATATGCCTGTGAAAATAAAGATACATATGCAACAGTGTGAACTAGAATGAATAACAGTCATGTTAAGTGTAACCATGAGTAAGTCTGTACATATTTGCTGCTAAATTTCATACCAATTTCTTTAGCACTAACTGCATCAGGTCGGCGTATTTCAGTGACGAATTTTGCCGCATCTAGTCGGATTTCAATGACGTTATTGAGCAGAGCGAAGACTGGTGCCAGCGGGAAGGAGGCCACAAAGAGTGTGACAAATCCATACTGAATAACTGCAGACAAACACACACATACATCAATGATCGATGTCCTTAATCAAACCAGATTCCTCAAAGTCATCACAGGCATCTTTAAACACCATCGCTAAATCTCTTCTAATAAACTAATAATAGTTAGTGTAGAGCAGGTGTTGGCATACATTTTGACATTTTTTTATTTCTTGTTAATCACTGTGCCACTATGGCTTCCCATACAGCTGTGTGACTACAGTGAAGAATTACTGCAAGTACTACTAACTTATTTTGCCTTGCAGATGTGGGGATTTCAAAATAAAATAAATGAAATAAATAAAATAATACATGTAATTTTCCTCTCACTCTGTTACAAAGATTTACTGACCACTTAGCCTGTTTTTGTCTGACCTTGATGAACCAATGAGCATTTTGCTGTCCATTGGTCACGCCTTAGTTTTGCAATTTCTAGTATTGCTTTAGTATTGCATTCTTCTTGTGGGCATTTAATAATTTTTGACTTTTCCGTGCGAGTTAAATCTCTTTTTTGGCCCATTTTACCTGTAAAAGTAAACCTGCTTAATAATTATGCACTCCTGAATATAAGACGTTTTTCACTTCCAGCCTTCGTTAACAATTATATATCACTTATAAAGGATTTAATACAAAATTAATAGTAGTTATTAAGATTGATGTGGTTTGGAATTGGTAAAATGTGCTTGGGAAAAAAATATGATCAAAATATCGACTTGCATATTAATTATGCACGCACTGTATATATATATATATATATATATATTCATGCAGCACAGGACTGCTTAAAGTTATTAGCACGTTACAGCGATAAAGAAACATGCATGATTGAGAAAAAGCCAGGGACGGGCTTGATCTTAAAAAGAGTTAAGTGCAATACGCCTCAAAAAGAACTCAATGCAGTGCTCACACGCTATCACCTTTATTTATATAGCGCTTTTTACAATGTAGATTGTGTCAAAGCAGCTTTACATTGATAACTGGTACATTATTTGGCTGCACAGCAGCTCTTAAAGAATAGTGTCAATGCAGGCAGATCAAAGCACTGTTGAATATCAAATGTCAAGTCAAATGTCAAGTGTCCCCAACTAAGCAAGCCAAAGGCGACAGCGGCAAGGAACCCAAACTCCATCAGGTGACATCAGGTGGCAGACAAGTGGCAAATAGGTGTTTAAATGGAGAAAAAAACCTTGGGGGAAACCAGGCTTAGTCGGGGGGCCAGTTCTCCTCTGGCCAACAGTGCTTTGTTACGATTCAGGTTGCTATCGTAAGTCCAATAGGATCGCAACATTCAAAGTATTTATTCCAGTTCCATCCAATTGAGGATCGTATTCATCACGCCGGTATGGACCCGCTATCACACACCCGAAGCATGAAATCATCATTTTGGTATTGTGACTAATCAAGTGGCAGTCTTCACTGCATACAATGCTTTCAGTAGTTATTGACACACAGAATCAGCTTAGTGCTACTGTACTACAGGGTTAATCTGATTTACATTTATTTATATCTGTCATGGACCTTATCAACTTGATACTGTTTTATTGTTTCCCTCAATCAAAATGAGTCTATGGGGTCCCATCCACCATGGTCATTCCTTGACTATCACAAAGCTTAAGGCCTGTTCACACCAACACAAATAGTTTTTTTATGCAAATTGTCTTTTCAGACCAATGCATTAAAAAAACAGACTGGCTGAATGAAAATGTGCAGGTCCATCCCTATACAGGACAGAAGCAACAGCTTTTAAGCCACTTCAACATCTCTCACCATAAAGGTGGGAGAACGGATTTTGACAGCTGGATTGCTCGCCATTGGATTCTCTTCCCCCCATGTTTCTTATACAGTGAGGTTCTAATATTTACCAAACTGATACTGGTTAAGATCCATCCACATACGGGATAGAATCAACAACTTCTAAGCCACTTCAACAACATCTCTCACCATGGACGAACAATATTGGTAACTGCGGAAACACCAGTGCAATGAGCAGTTTGCGTGGCGGCATTACAATGAACACTAACCTAAGGGGAAACAGGTGAACAGACTTTGACAGAACAATGATTTTAGCCCCGACTTTCACTCACCGACAGGAAATCGCAGACAAATGCCTGAAATCGGAGGCAAATTGGTGCTCATTCACGTGAGTGATCGCGTATTGTGTATGATCAAAGACACAACCTGAGAGAAGCGACGATGCCTGTGAAATATTTAGCATGCTAAATATCTGGACCTTTCTGGACCCAGTCTGAAATGAGTTTTGCCTGAAATTACATCGGTGATGACCTACAGCTAATGAGAGTGCAAGATACAGGGCAAGGAAAAGTTCAGGGGGAGGAGACATAGATCTGCAACATAACACCAGCAAGCATGGCTTCTTCAAGCAACCATTTTCTCCTTTATATGCTTCTTTTTACCTTTTTTGCTGCAAATCAGTGCACAGACAACTTGGATCGCAAGCTTCTTGCGGGTTACCATTTTAACAGAAAGAAATCCAGTCTAGCACGAGAACTGTCTTGTGCGTGATCTTACATTATTCCTGTATCACTTCTCATGTGTGTTTGGTTGTGAAATGTATTTTGTAGAGTTGTTGATGATTCTTCCTACTGAAATGTTGTGTAATGTGCGACGCCCCCTGTTACCGATTCATTGTGTAATGTGCACGCAACTAAATGGTACCACAGACAGTCATGTGGTTTGAGAAGAACAGCGATCTGACGACTTTGAAAATCATGTGTACCTGGCTGGCATTAGAATAATACTTATACTGTTTGTGAGTGCCACCGAGTCATCTTTTTGTAACAGCAGCAGCTCTGGGCATGTGACCGAAAGTGCAAATCTTATTGGTCGGGCAGTGTTTTCACAGTGTGATAGGAAAGAGATTTGAAGCCCCTCCATTAAAAAAAATCTGTTACATTGACAGCATGCAAATGTTTGTGGCAATCTGAATAGATAAATTAACAGACATTTATTGTCAATAAAATGTTTATCGGACCAAATTTTCGCAACGAACAAGTCTGAACAAGTCTTTAATTTAAATAGTGGTTCGGAGCGCGTATCAAACTGCCAAAGTCACGTGATTTCAGCAAACAAGGCTTTGTTACGTCATAAGTGTTTTGAAATTTCTATGTTTTACCACTGGGGGGCGTGACTTTGGCAGTTTAATACGAGCTCCGAACCACTGATTCGAAACAAAAGATTCGTAAAGCTTCGAAGCTTCTTGAAACAGTGTTTTGAAATCGCCCATCACTAGATATTGTTGAATAAAGTCGTTATTTTGTTTTTTGGTGCACAAAAAGTATTCTCGTTGCTTCATAACATTAAGGTTGAACCACTGTAGTCACATGAACTGTTTTAAATATGTCTTTAGTAGCTTTCTGGCCATTGAAAGTGTTAATTGTCTTGCTGGCAGTGCAGGCCTCACTGAGCCTTTGGATTTCATCAAAAATATCTTAATTTGTGTTCCGAAGGTGAACGAAGGTCTTACGGGTGTGGAACGACATGAGGGTGAGTAATAAATGACAGAATTTTCATTTTTGGGTGAACTAACCCTTTAAAGTTATTATACATCAAAACAAAAACTGACAAAGCCAACTAAACGTCATTCACATTTTACTTTCATAATGTGGGAGTGTATCATTTGAAACATTTTGAAGAGCTATTAAAGTACACTGATGAATCATTTACATTAAGACCATGAATGTGTATTAAAAAAAGTATTTTTGGTTGACTTTAAAAAAAACTTTGAGCCACAACACTGTCATTAAACAGCTAAATAAGGCTTTCAAGTTATGTACCAAGCATATAGATATGACATGCTGCTAAACATTTTTATGATGCACAGCATTTACAACAAGTAGAATAATGAAAGCGACTCACCAAAAGTTGCTGACATTTGAGCATATTGTTCAGTGTGAGCATGTGGTACTCACCCATCTCCATGTACTCTGGGCTTAAACCCTCATATGGCTCCAGATCATAGTCCAAATCCCAGCGCTGCGGTTCTCGTTTGGAGTCTTTGTCCTCCTCATCTGCAGATCCATCTTTCTCCTCCTTATACGTGCGATACATCTTCTTCAGCTTTCTGTAATGTCAAGCAGAATGTCAGCTCAGCTGTGCCATTTTAAACCAACACTTCCTTCATTACTCACTGTGCACTGCTTTGGTAATGTTAAACAGTGTTGATAATTAAAATTTAATTTAACAAGAGAGTTAGGGGCTTTCTTTAATAGACTGTGGGGGTACATTGTGGAATCAAAGAAAATTAGCAAAGGGACCACAAGGAAGACTTTGCATGTGTGTAAAACACTTACGGAATGGCAATTTCAAACACATTATTCTGAATAAGCTGCTTCCCCAGCATAATGATTCCCAGCTGTATACACACTTCAATAAGACAGCCACCTGGAGAACACTAGACCAAAAACACATGTACATGCAAATAGTTATGTTATGTTAAAACACTGAAGACAAATATATTGTTGTTTTAATAATTACCTCTTCCATGCGGAAATCCTTAAAGACATAAACATAGTCACCAGGACGACCGGCAAACCTAAATTAGCACACCAGAGTTATCAGGGATATTTTAAAATATTCTCTGGATTAAACAACGCTAAGCCAGAAATTCAGCATTTTGGTGTTAGACACTGACGCCACACATACTACACAGTGACAAACTACATTGTAAACTACAACTCAAACACTATAAAGACATACAACACTACATGTAACACACAGACACCACAAAAGAAGTTGTTATAGAATCGTAATTCGCAGCTGAAAAATTTATTAATAAAATATGTTATCTTTTCATTTTAGTAGAAAAAAGGAGGTACAAAAGTAATTTAGAGAAAAAAGCTTTCATTTAAGTGCACAACATGGAACTCGTGTACATTAATTATATTAAAAAGCAGGAGAAATATATTGTCAAAAATCAAAATAGAAAATAGAAAAAAATAGAAAATTACTCTTGAGTATCAGTTTTTTTTTGTTTGTTGTGTGATTTTAGGTTAAAACTGTTTTTCTCTCTATATAAAAATGTTCTTATGAAACAAATGCTCACTGCAAAGTGATATATACAATATAAACAACAAATAACATTATCAATAATGCAGTACACAGGACAGACACACAACACTACAGTATACAGTAAACACACAACACTACAGTAAGACAAACACTACAATATACAATAAACAATACTACAGTAAGCACACAACTACACTGCAACACACTGGACATGACAAACAGCAACAAAGTACATTATAATAATCCAATTATCATAGCTCGCAACAGAGACGGAACGTCACATTAGTTTGGGTGGGTATGCTAATGGAATGCCATTTTACCTGCCCTTAAAGAAGGCCACATAGAAGACAGGTGCAAATGAATTCATGCTCTTCAGCAAAAAAGCTTTCAAGATCACATGCTCCTCAAATGTCGATTCAGTCTTTGGAATCTCTGTAAGTGCAACATTAACATCATATTCATAATAATCATCATCGTTAATGCATAATCTTATCTTTATTAGAGTCAGTAGAACATTTTTTTCAAATGCAACACGTTTCATCTTTTTGTCATGTAAACACACACACCAAGCTCTGTAATCCAGGCCGCTATAGCGCCGTAGATCTCATCCAGCACCAGAACCACCAGCAAGTTGATGATGACAGCAGTAGTTGTCACTGTAACACGCACATTAGCCTTGGCCTCGTGATCAGGGTTCATTGACATAACAGCAAACACAATGATGCGGTAGAGAATCACTCCAGACACGGCAGAGAACGTGACCCCAACCTGAGAAAACAGATAAATAACAATTTTGACAATATAAAAACACTAATGTACATGCTCTTATTAGAAAAGGTACCCACCATAAGGAGGATAGAGGATATGTTGATGCAATATCCTGGCAGCCGGTCCGTCCATGACAAAGACTCTGAGGCAAGCTACAAGAACAACAGCATGTTACTCCATATGCTCACCATATCAGACACTGAATACACTAGCTACTGGGCGAAAACAATACATAACTGAAATTTTTGCCTGATACTGATAAGCAATAATTATTTTTATGTTATGTTAATAACCAATATGATGGCCCATACTATAAATATATACTATTTTGTTCTTTTTTTAAACAGAACATCAACAATGTTTTTAAATGTTTCTACACAAATCTTGCATCAAAACATTTATAGTGTATTGTCGAAATATGTTAAAGGATTTGTTCACTTCAGAATTAAAATTTCCTGATAATTTACTCACCCCCATGTCATCCAATATGTGTGTCTTTCTTTCTTCAGTTGAAAAGAAATTAAGGTTTTTGAGGAAAACATTCCAGGATTTTTCTCCATATAGTGGACTTCAGCATGGTTCAACGGGTTGAAGGTCCAAACTGCAGTTTCAGTGCAGCTTCAAAGGGCTCTACACGATCCCAGCCAAGGAATAAGGGACTTATTTAGTGAAATGATTGGTCATTTTCTAAAAAAGAATAAAAATTATATACTTTTTAACCACAAATGCTCGTCTTGCACTGCTCTGTGATGCGCCACGCATTACGTAATCACATTGGAAAGGTCACGCGTGACGTTGGCGGAAGTACCGCGGTAGTGAGAAAATCTCATTTTCTCCTCCAACTTCCTCTGTTGGGATCATGTAGAGCCCTTTGAAGCTGCACTGAAACTGCAATTTGGACCTTCAAACCGTTGAACCATGTTAAAGTCCACTATATGGAGAAAAATCCTGAAATGTTTTCCTCAAAAACCTTAATTTCTTTTCGACTGAAGAAAGAAAGACACACATATTGGATGACATGGGGGTGAGTAAATTATCAGGAAATTTTAATTCTGAAGTGAACTAATCCTTTAACTGTTTTTGTAAAATAAATAAATAATTAATATAAAAATGAATAAATAAAATAGTATATATAGGAAAAAGAAAAAAAAAACTAAAAAGAATAAAAGCCTGTTCACACCAAGAATGATAGCAAAAACAATAAATACACTATATTGCCAAAAGTATTGGGACACCCCTCCAAATCATTGAATTCAGGTGTTTCAATCACTTCCATCTTCCATCTGGCATCTACGCTAATATTAGTCTTTCTGGTTATCCCGAGGTTCACCGTAGTCAACCGGATCCGGGCCGTATCCAGGTGAGACCAAGGACCTGCGCCTTGACACGACCACAACGCAGCCCTGAAGTATCAGCAGAGATTGAGTCAACTAGATCATCCACTGTGAGGGCCTCATCGACACGACAGCCACGACACAGTTCCTCAACAACCGTCCATACCGGCGTGATGAATACGATCCTCAATTGGATAGAACTGGAATAAATACTTTGAATGTTGCGATCCTATAGGACTTACGATGGCAACCTGAATCGTAACAAAGCACTGTTGGCCAGAGGAGAACTGGCCCCCCGACTAAGCCTGGTTTCTCCCAAGGTTTTTTTCTCCATTTAAACACCTATTTGCCACTTGTCTGCCACCTGATGTCACCTGATGGAGTTTGGGTTCCTTGCCGCTGTCGCCTTTGGCTTGCTTAGTTGGGGACACTTGACATTTGACTTGACATTTGATATTCAACAGTGCTTTGATCTGCCTGCATTGACACTATTCTTTAAGAGCTGCTGTGCAGCCAAATAATGTACCAGTTATCAATGTAAAGCTGCTTTGACACAATCTACATTGTAAAAAGCGCTATATAAATAAAGGTGACTTGACTTGACTTCCATGGCCACAGGTGTATAAAATCAAGCACCTAGGCATACAGACTGCCCCTACAAACATTTGTGAAAGAATGGGTCGCTCTCAGGAGCTCAGTGAATTCAAGCGTGGTACCGAGATAGGTTGTCACCTGTGCAATAAGTCCATTCGTGAAATTTCCTCACTACTAAATATTCCACGGTCAACTGTTAGTGGTATTACAACAGTGGAAGCAATTGGGAACAACAGCAACTCAGCCACGTAAAATCACAGAGCCGGGTCAGTGCATGCTGAGGCGCACAGTGCGCAGAAGTCAATAGCTACAGACCTCCAAACTTCATGTGGCCTTTAGATTAGCTCAAGAACAGTGCATAGAGAGCTTCATGGAATGGGTTTCCATGTCCGAGCAGCTGCATCCAAGCCTTACATCACCAAATGCAATGCAAAGCGTCGGATGCAGTGGTGTAAAGCACGCCGCCAATGGACTCTCTGTCTGGCAATTCCGATGGACGAGTCTGGGTTTGGCGGTTGCCAGGAGAACAGTACTTGCCTGACTGCATTGTGCTAAGTGTAAAGTTTGGTGGAGGGGGGATTATGGAGTGGGGTTGGTTTTCAGGGGTTGGACTTGGCCCCTTAGTGCCATTGAAAGGAACTCTTAATGGTTCAGCATACCAAGACATTTTGGACAATTTCATGCTCCCAACTTTGTGGGAACAGTTTGGGGATGGCCCCTTCCTGTTGCAACATGACTGCGCACCAGTGCACAAAGCAAGGTCCATAAGGACATGGATGAGCAAGTTTGGTGTGGAGGAACTTGACTGGCCTGCACAGAGTCCTGACCTCAACCCGATAGAACACCTTTGGGATGAATTAGAGCGGAGAATGTGAGCCAGGCCTTCTCGCCAACATCAGTGCCTGACCTCACAAATGCGCTTCTAGAAGAATGGTCAAAAATTCCCATAAACACACTCCTAAACCTTTTGGAAAGCCTTCCCAGAAGAGTTGAAGCTGTTATAGCTTAATTAAGAATGGGATGTCATTAAAATTCATGTGCATGTAAAGGCAGACGTCCCAAAACTTTTGACAATATAGTGTATATTAGCATCCATACCAATGGTCTGAGCTTTAAATGCTTGAGCTCTTTAAAGCAGAATGGATTCAGATTGGCTGTCAATGTTTTTTATTGTTCATCAACTGGAAAAAAATAGTTCTAAAAGTGATTCTAATGGTATCGTTCTTCTGTGCCGTTACTGTTATAGTTGTGAATTGGACTTCCCTATTCTCATAGAATAAGAATGATTATTAAAACTGTATAGTTATCGTTATCATTATAGTTATCATCCTTGGTGTGAAAGGGCCTTAAGACTGGTTATTATATTCTTCTAATTAGTGGATTTTGCAAAAAAAAAAAAGTTACTATTTAATTTCAAAATGCAATGTTAGGAAATGAGATTAAATGAACACTTGCTATATTTACTTAAATTTAATTAAATTTTTTACAAAAAAAAAAAAAAAACAAACAAAAAAAACAACAGCACTATTTACACCTTTTGGTAAAGTCAACCTATGATTTGCTTGCATATAGCTAAACCATGACATACGTATTTAATTTAGCATTTTTAAAAATATGCTAATATTGACCATTACCAATTTGGCTTGTAATATATGGTGTAATTGGCTATAGTTAAAAATGTAACGCTGTTAAATATTAGTTTAAAAAATCTACAGCTGTGTAGCGATTTTACAACCTGAATTCCGGAAAAGTTGGGACGTTTTTTAAATTTGAATAAAATGAAAACTAAAAGACTTTCAAATCACATGAGCCAATATTTTATTCACAATAGAACATAGATAACATCATAAATGAGAAACTGAGAAATTTTACACTTTTATGCACAAAATGAGCTCATTTCAAATTTGATGCCTGCTACAGGTCTCAAAAAAGTTGGCAGGGGGTCAACAAATGGGTGAAAAAGCAAGAAATTTTGAAAAGATTTAGATGGGAGAACATCTAGCAACTAATTAAGTTAATTGATATCAGATCTGTAACATGATTAGCTATAAAAGGGATGTCTTAGAGAGGCAGAGTCTCTCAGAAGTAAAGATGGGCAGAGCTGTGAAAGAGTGTGTAAAAAGATTGTGGAATACTAAACAATGTTCCTCAACGTCAAATTGCAAAGGCTTTACAAATCTCATCATCTACAGTGCATAACATCATCAAAAGATTCAGAGAAACTGGAGAAATCCCTGTGCGTAAGGGACAAGGCCGAAGACCTTTATTGAATGCCTGTGGTCTTCGGGCCCTCAGACGACACTACATCACTCATCGACATGATTGTGTCAATAGCTGCTTTTCCACTGTCTGGCCAGTGCGACCCAGGGCTTTCAGCGGGCCAGGCTAGGCTAATAGCCCCAGACTTGTAGCACCGAGCCCAAAATCACGCTGCATTTCCACCATCGGGCCAGAAGCTCCGCAGCGCTTCACTAAACCTGCCCGTAACACGCCTCTCTGGAACAACGTCACACAAACCCGTCATTTCACAAACAAATGGAAGTTTTATCAGAAAAATAATCAGAAAGAAATCACTGGAAACTAGCGAGATCGTAAAAGTGAACATGATAAAAGCAGGCGTTTGTTGGCATTTTGTTGTTTACTTAAAGATTTAAAAACCCAAGCATCAATGTTTTACCAAACAAATTAATCATAATGAATTAATTTGTGTCAAGATTAAACATTAGTCACAGAAATAAAGTGGTATCTACTGTTATTTCACAAAAGAAAGAGGACACGCGTACTTATTCAGTCGCGTCTGTTTCTGTTTATTTGTAGTCATAGGACAGTATGTTTACATCACATTTACAAAGAATGATATGATATGATGATTTCTACAAATTTTCCACCAAAAATATGACCTGAGGAGCTTTGGCACTCTCTCCAGTGACAGTTCCAACAGTTATATTTTCAGTCTGAGAAACAGAGGAATCCCAAAAAAAACTGGAGTTGCTTTATTTTATGAAATATGCGGAGCTAAATATGGATATCAGACAGTCCGTTAAGAGACGAGACATGCTGACAGATAAAATAAATAGCCTACTTATATGATTTGTCTGATTTCTTCAAGCCGTCGTATTTACCATGTTTACTATGGTAATAGCGCGCATAGTCTTGGTGATCAGAATCCACATCGGATCACAAACAGAAGTTGTTTCAAACACTTGCTGCTGTCTGAAAGTGAGTTTTGAGCTAAAATGATTTTAAAAGTCTTTAATGCTGATGTTAGCTGGTAACCTACATGTAATCATCCATGGCGTCTCCGTCTCCACACACAGATAAACTCCGCCTTTGTTCGTAACCACTCCCTCAAGCCCGAGCTGGCCCGCTTTGGACCAAGGTATTCGGCGGGCCGAAAAACCCTGGCCGTTGGCCCCGAGGAAGCCCCGACGAGGCATGATCAAGCCCAGGAAGTGACAGTGGAAACGCGACTGGCCCTGGCACACACTAGCACGCCCGCTTTAGGCCCGACAGTGGAAACGTGGCTAATGACATTACTAAACGGGCCCAGGAATACTTCCAGAAACCACTGTCGGTAAACACAATCCGCCGTGCCATCTGCAGATGCTAACTAAAGCTCTATCATGCAAAAAGGAAGCCATATGTGAACATGGTCCAGAAGCGCCGTCGTGTCCTGTGGGCCAAGGCTCATTTAAAATGGACTGTTTCAAAGTGGAAAAGTGTTCTATGGTCAGACGAGTCCAAATTTGACATTCTTGTTGGAAATCACGGACGCCGTGTCCTCCGGGCTAAAGAGGAGGGAGACCTTCCAGCGTGTTATCAGCGTTCAGTTCAAAAGCCAGCATCTCTGATGGTATGGGGGTGCATAAGTGCATACGGTGTGGGCAGCTTGCATGTTTTGGAAGGCACTATGAATGCTGAAAGGTATATAAAGGTTTTAGAGCAACATTAAACGAAAAATACGTCAAAGACAACCATGAACTCTTCAGCAGCTGGAAACCTATATCAGGCAAGAATGGGACCAAATTCCAACACCAAAACTCCAGAAACCCATACCCTCGATGCCCAGACATCTTCAAACTGTTTTGAAAAGAAGAGGAGATGCTACACCATGGTAAACATGCCCCCGTCCCAACTATTTTGAGACCTGTAGCAGGCATCAAATTTGAAATGAGCTCATTTTGTGCATAAAATTGTAAAATTTCTCAGTTTAAACATTTGTTATGTTATCTATGTTCTATTGTGAATAAAATATTGGCTCAAGTGATTTGAAAGTCTTTTAGTTTTCATTTTATTCAAATTTAAAAAACGTCCCAACATTTCCGGAATTCAGTTTGTATGTAACAGAACAGGAAATAGTTTGGACTTAGAACAAACTCATCATTTAATGCAAGTAAGGGTGATTTAATTAAAGTGCATGCTGAAGTTAATGAACAGCATGGATACCCATCCCCCCACCAGACGTAAACACATGAAATCTGAATTAAAACACTACACTCTCTCAGGTACACGCACATAAACAGTGAACATGTGTCTTTGATTAGAGGAAGGACACCACTCTAACTTGCGTGTTTTAATCCAGCTCTGACTCTAATCCTGTATAATCTAGTGTGGAATACCCAGAGAGGTAATCTGCTTTGAGTGCCGTGTGTAGTAAGCGTGTACGCCAGAGATAGTGTTTGAGCGCATACGTGTGTTGTGTGTATGCGGCGCAGGCCTGACACTACGTACAAGGGCACAATGACAGTAACAAAAATCCGCAAAATCACATCAAGTGAAATTGCGACCAAACTGCTCATTTCAGACAGGAAAAACATGGTGCCAATGGTCTCTCTGTTGGACTGTGTAATTCATTATCTTATTAATTAAACTGTCCGAATGAAGAAGAAAAAGATAAGAGAGTGCTAATGTGGGACGAGATAAGGAGAAAGACGGATATGAGTTGGGTGGGCAGGTGGGGTCCGACAGAGGTCAGTGCAGTGACCACTCGGTGACTGACAGCTGAGAACTAACTGCATTATCCCTGAAGCCCCGCCTCTTCTGGTTAAGTTGATTAGCTTGCTCTCTCCTAGACAAACACAGTAAACTCTCAAATTATCTCCCCCCTCCTCACCGGTGACTGCCCTCCTTTAGCAGACAGTAGCTTCTCTCTTCCTTTGTCATCTGTTCCTGCGTCCGGCTAGAACACAGAGCAGAGATTAAAATCACTGCACACACACACACTCATTCTCTCATATCTACTTGGAAATATTTGCGTGATATTCCAGGTATTTCAGCTCAGTGCATTTTTATGCAATAATTAATTTAAAACAAAAATTAAAGACTTCGCCTTGAGATCCTGACTAGTGATTAAAAAGAACTTGACACTAAAAATGCACTTATATTAAATGAAATAAATGTGTAGGAATGTGTAGAGTATTAGTAAATCCTAATGGGAATTTAAAGGGAATCAAATAAGGTGATTAATTTAAATTACTATACTTATTGGTAAACACGATTTCAAAAAGTACATGTTCCTGGATCAACATCTTGTTGATCCTGGAACAACATTTCAATCAACAAATCAGATTGGAGGGACATGTTTACAGTCTATGTCAAGTTTAGGTGCTTCTACATCAGTGTTATTCACCTATCATTTCCTTCTGATTTTAGGGATAAGTTATGGTTAGGTTTAGTATTAGTATTTAGTAGTATTAAATCCTAATGGGAATTTAAAGGGAATCAAATAAGGTGATTAATTTAAATTACTATACTTATTGGTAAACACGATTTCACAAAGTACGACATGTTCCTGGATCAACATCTTTGTTGATCCTGGAACAACATTTCAGTCAACAAAGCCACTTGTTTACAGTCTATGTCAAGTTTAGGCGCTTCTACATCAGTGTTATTCACCTATCATTTCCTTCTGATTTTAGGGATAAGTTATGGTTAGGTTTAGTATTAGTATTTAGTATTAGTAAATCCTAATGGGAATTTAAAGGGAATCAAATAAGGTGATTAATTTAGGGCAAAGGTTTTGGACAGGAATGCGGTTCCAGGATTAAAAACATATGTTAAATTTTCTTGCTTGGCAAAATTATGGCAACCTATAATTATTATATTTTATTTAAAAAATATAAAAATTATTATAAATATTCCAATAGGAATCCTGTACAAATCCCTTCAGAATTTGGGCACGAGTTCAATTATTTGTAAGAAGAAAAAAAAAAATAAAAAATAAAAAAATTGATTCTACATCCTTGTTTAGTAGTTTTTCCATACACTAAAATCAGAAATGTATTTATTTATTTATTTTATAAAAACAAATTATTCCCATGATATTGGGAATTGTGATTTCCAAGTCCGAAATGATTAAAATCTTAAAGACATGGAGAAATCATGGAAATTTGTTTATCATCAACATACATTTTTGTACGTAATAGCGCAGTTTACCTCTTCCTTCTTCTTATTCTTTGCCGCCTTCTCTTGTTTCTTAAGAAGAAAGTCCTCATATGCTGGTCGTAGCTCATTCTGAGATTTAAACACACAAACATACATGTCAAGCTCTGTGATGAAGGACTCCAATGTCAAATCCAACATCACTTCCTCAGAAATGCATAAGCAAAACAGTCTCCATAGAAACAGGATTCACAAACACATGCACAAATAGAAATAATTATCTTGGTTCCACATTAAATAATTTCTTGTCTTGAGGCAAAGACGCTGATATGATACAAAATTGCAAGTTCATTAAAAAGCACATAACCCACGGGGCTTTTCTGGGTAATATGCTATATATAACACACTGCTGTAGACTCAATCTGTTAGACTACCATCCTGTACAAGAGTGGTATATAGTTGTATGTTCAAAACACAATGTTTAAGCTGATATTTTTATAATATAAAATGTGTTTCAGGTGACAGGTAGCATTTTCAGCGTCACAAATAAGGTCGTGATTATCTGGCAAGTACATTGTGGTCAGGATTATGGCATTGAGGTTAATGGTATAAAATCACGGTAAAGGATTCGTTGGCACACAGGTTACTACAAAGTTAATCCACTGTAAATCTCTCCTCCTCCTATGAATTCAGGGTTGATTCATCAAACAGCATCATCACAGACTCGGATGCAAAGTTGATCCTCCCGCTGCGCAGAAAATCGCAAACGGGAGATGGAGCGATGATGAGGGTGGGGGGAAGTATGGTGTGCGTTTGAGCGTGACGGAAACAATATAGAAACAGAGACAGAAAGAAAGAGAGCAAGAGATAGGTTTACCTCAGCCCTTTCCTATTGGTGAGCATCAAAGCAAAGAAAACATGCAGTTAGACACACATATTTACAGTGCTTAATATGCGGTGTAATTGAACTTCATTATCGTTCACATTAGCATGATGCTCATGATCTCCATGGCGTCCTGTTGAGAGTGCAGTCCTTCATCCACTCAGCTCAATGCTTTAAGCAGAACACAATCTCATTACTCACACATGTCCTGTCACACACACATACATGCCACCCTCTCCCACCACCTTACACAGTACACACACACACACTTCAAACTGAATTAGCTCCCAGGTAAACAATTCAGACCCTCAAGAACAATGAAAGCTTGAATTTTAATAAACCTAAATGAAGACCAGGCCATCAGAAGTCAGTGTGAGGGTCTGTTGGAGAGAATTGGCTATTATCTAGCATTATGTTTAACGATGCTTTATAAACCGTGTTGCTTCCGGTGATGTTCATGGGTGAGACTCTGGAGTGTTTTTTAAGAGGGCAGCTATATTGTAGGCTGTGCGTAAAAATGATAAGAGGTGATGATAGACATGACATGAACCATGTTGCCTCAAGTGGCTAATTGGTTTTATAAAACTGCACCAAAAGCCATAAGATATGAAAAGAAGACACTAATTTTCAATAAATATTTTATCCATATGAAAGTTTTATCGCTTTTAGCGCATGTGTATTATCATATCTATATGCTTATGATGCTAATCTCTGCTGATAAATGGTGACAAAATTCACTTTTAGCAAATAAAGTACCATTCAAAAGTTTGGGGTCAGTAAGATTTTTTCTTTTTTTTTTTTAAATACTTTTATTTAGCAAGGACGCATTACATTGATAAAAATGACAGCAAAGACTTTTTATCAGAGAATCCTGAAAAAATGCAGTAAATCAGCATATTAGAATGATTTCTGAACTGAAGACTAGAGTAATGATGCTGAAAATTCAGCTTTGCCATCACAGGAATAAATTACATTTTAAAATTTATTCAAAACAGTCATAAATTGAAAGATTATTTGCACAATATCACTGTTTTACTGTATTTTTGATCAAATAAATGCAGCCTTGGTGAGCATAAGAGACTTCTTTTTAAAAAAAATCTTACTGGCCCCAAACCTTTGAATGTTAGTGTATACATTTAAAATGTACAGTCTTTCTCTTCTAAGGAAACCAAGTAAAAATATACATTGTGCACAAAAGATTTTTGTCCAGAAAAATAATCTCTAGAATGAGAATTCCCCTACTACCAACTGTATCCAACTAGTAGCAAGTAGCAAATCTTTGCTCATGGCTGTGACTTAACTATAAGCCTATTGGCATAGATATTCTGTGGCTTTGATCATGTTTCTAGAATTCTCAAATGCTTTGGATTTTACTCACCTCATCATCTTCCATGCCGGTAAGATCCCAGCTGTGCTGTAGACATCTCTGCCTCCTCTTCCAGTGTTCTAGAAACACTGCCGCTAAACACACACACACACAATTATCTATTCCTCTTTAAACCACCATTTTTCTTCTCAATATATTATAAATGTACAGTAAACACATAGCTTATCATCAAATGTACATATTCATACAGCTCATACCCCAGAGGGACATAAAGATGGCGAAACCCACGGTGGCGTGGTTATCAAACAGATAGCTGGCACGTGCAGTACTGCAGATACTGCTCAGCTGCCAGTAATCACACACACGATCACATAGAGGACACATGGTGAAATTAAGACGCTCATCACACATCTCTTGACTGAAAGAGAGAGAAATTAGTTATTGATTAGATAAGAAAAAAATCACTGCAATACATGAACATCTATTTTCTTAGAAAATGGTTTTCTTTTAAAAAAGTTACAGCTGTGCTTTACAAATTTCAGAAAACTGCAAAACCTGATAAAACATCCCCACAAGGAAAAGGGGTTCATAAAGCAAATAAATCATTCTAATTCAAATGTAAATATTCCAAAATACATATTTTAAGTTAGGTTATATTAATAAGAAAAACAGATTTCAATAGTAAGTCTCCACAAAGAAAATGGCTTAATGAACACTCTAAATAAAGTCTTACTGAAAATCTGTGAGGGTTAGATTTAGGGTTAGGGGATAGAAAAAAAATTGTTCATTAAAAATGACAGAAGTCAATAAAAAGACTCCGCCATGATGTAAGAATGTGTTTACCTGGCCACATTGGTGTCTACGGTGAAGCAGCCGTACAGGAATACTGCGACTCCTAAAGCTGAGGCAGGAATCAGCAGCTGTGTGTACACTCCCAACCAGGCAAAATACAGGCCAATCTTCTCTCCAAAGTACTTCCTGTTGAATACAGATAAATGGGTTACAAAACTGTCACAAATTTGACAAGGCAAACAACCACTGAACACCAACACATACATACTGTTTTCAAAAACGACTGCATGGAATGTGAACCTGCAGAAATCGAATGCCATACACAAAGTTTTACAAATCACACATTAAAATATTTGGGCTATTTTGATTATGCTTTCAGCAACCAATAAAAACAGCAGCTTCATTTTGCCATATTCAAGTACATTCCGGAGTTTCTCCCCCATATTCAGCTCAGACAATGTCAAACAGTATGCAGACTCCATGTGAGCCAACTAATAAGTAATACATTTACTAAGTAATCTTCCTATTGTACTGTCAAAGACATGCTATCTGCAGTTCACAGCATACATACTGTACTATACAGTGGGCACGTATTTAATATATGCGATAGCCAGATGGCATATTAAATGCACCAAATGCAATTCGTATTCCATTTCAGCTTCCATTTCCATTTGTAGGTCATTTAATAATGTTTTATTATGCTGAAAATGTAATCTATACTTGTTTGATGAGCATCTCACTTTGAATGTGATGTAGTTTTTTGCAGCACTAGTGGCACCTAGCGCAATTACAAAAATAAAGCATATTTTGCAAACACCCCTTTCGCGCGCATGTCTCAAGTACGATTGGGATACTTTTAATAAAAGGTCCAACTGTGTTGCTACGTGTCATGAGTAAGCAATTGAGTAGGGAAACACTCTGTCTAGAGCGAACGTGAGTGACTCTCTTATAATAAACCCATCCAACATATGTGCACCAGACGTTTTTTTAGACACGCCATAACTATTTATCAACACTGGACACATCAAAGTAAACTTCATAAACTGGTACATTTATCTTTTTGAACGGGTGCATGATGATGCTGTATGGTATTGAAGCGTCCATTGTAGCGCGTTGCATCACAATGTCCTGTTCGCTTTGATGTGTTCATGACCTGTTTAATCTTTGAAGGTCTAAATGCAGTGAAATTTGGCTTGCTCTTCTGTACCCAAAGCTGAATGTCTTTTCCCATGTAACACATCAGTCATGGTCCACAGTGGCTAAACACCCTCGGGCTCCGCCTGCTGCAGTAGCCACGCCCCAAACTCTTGCTATAGGTTGAGCTGGAAAAAGACTGACAGATCTGAGTAGAACGCTCTCAATAGCGTTGTTTCCATCCACCTATTTTTATGCACATTTTATGATATAATAAAGGCTGAATGGAAACAACAAGAAGCGCATAAATTCTAAAAAATGTATGCTAAGTTTTTATCCGATAAGAAAACATGGACATAAACTATGATGGAATCATTTACCGAATAAATTTCTTGATGCGCATCAAAAAAGTCATGTGACTTTGCATTATAGGATGGCATAACTGGAATAATCAGCAGACAGCATTGCATAGCATCTGAAATGTTGTTTTGGAAATGCCTTAGCCAAAGTCTGTCGTCAAAGTGGTTCTGTATAATTGCCTTTCAGAACTGTCTTAAACGTCAGCATTCCCAAACAGCAGGCATCCGGCTCTGAACATAAGATAACATCACCATGCTTATTGCGTTTCGCCTGCGCGCTCTGAGGAGCAATTAATTAATGATGTATACCAAAAAAGACCCACAGTGGCTTCTCCTATTGCAGCTACTTATATTTTTCTTAGTGATAATTGGCACCAGTTTATCAGGAAGTGACAATTTTTGTTCTCTTTGTTTCGCTGGATGGAAACAGTGTTTTATTCACAAATATTTTATACAATATTTCAATTTTGTGCATAAGTTAAATTTGCAACTTTGGATGGAAACAGCTAATATCTCAATGTTTAATGTCTCCATTGGAAACTGGGTTAAGAGAAAGTATTTTAACATAAAAAGAAAATCTTACACACTTTTAAGTAGCCATTTTGGGATAGGCAGTGGGATTTTTTTCAGGTGTTTTATCACCTGCCAGGTGAAAATCTTAAAAGATAATGAGAAGTGACACATCTCTCCTTAACAAGCCATATGCTTTGAAGTAGAACTTTTTATAGCAGTCCGCAAAAGTACACGCACATATGACAGTTCTCATAAAGGAAAACCAGTCAATAACCATCTGTGTACTGAATAAAATATTTCATAGAACCAGATGTAGTGAAGTATATAATTTCTGATACCTGATAAGGTCCATTGGCTGATATTTGTAGAAAGCTCCATAATTGGCCCATTCCTCATGCAACATCTGCAATACACACAAATATCACTCTGTTATATTAACTGTTCAGCTTTTCTATTACAAAACCCATATTCTTTGCATCTTGTTAGACAAAGACCCACACACACACACATATCTTACGGGAATAAGCAGCTTATTGCCGTTTTATCAGTCAAAACAAAGGTTATGCTAAATGTCACCGTGTGACACACTGCCATCCAATCAAAGCTGCAGGACTCACCTGTCTGTCGTTGCGATGCTCTCTATCTTCTGAGCTGTCAAAGTCTCCCTGCAGCAATGACAACACACACAGAGCTCTACCCAAACCTCATCACACATTTACACTTAACTAACAGACAAATTACATATCAGCTTCACCTAAACTAGGTAAAATGCAGCACTTACATCATGTAGAGGGAAGGCAGAATCATAAACCCCTTTGGCTAGCAGTGACGAAATGCCTGAGACAGAAATGAGAGAGAATTTCAATGTCTGTAGTAAAAATAATAAATGAAACAAACTAAATCAGTTAGTTAAACAATCCAATTTAAAAGAGTATAGTTCAGTTGTTTAAATTGTTGCAATTGCATCTCCAGGAACATACCCATAGTTTGACAGGTCTGTGTGCAGGCTGTGCGCCTCAGAATTTCATAAACCTGCGAAAGAGCATGGACACAACACAAAAATACACTATCGTTCAAAATTCAGGTCAGTAAGGATTTTTAATTTTTTTGAAAAAGTCTCTTCTGCTCACCAAGGCTGCATTTATTTGATCAAAATACAGTAAAAACAGTAATATTGTGAAATATTATTATAATTTAAAATTACTGTTTTCTATTTGAATATATTTCAAAATGTAATTTATTCCTCTGATGGCATGATCCTTGATATCATCGACCCTTGATCATGATCAGATATCATTATAATATTCTGCTCAAGAAACATTGATATTTAAAACCGTTGTGGTGCTTAATATATTTGTCAAAACTTTGACATTTTTTTTCAGGATTCTTTGATGAATAGAAAGTTCAAAAGAATAGCATTTATTTGAAATGGAAATCTTTTGTAATATACATGTCTTTACTGTCACTTTTGAGAAATTTCATGCATCCTTAAAAGTGTTAATTTTTTTAAAAAAAATTAAAGATAAATTAAAATTAAATTAAATTAAAGTCCAATTTTGTCCTATCATGGCTACTCATTCAATATAATTAAGGTGAATGAGGATTGGACCAAATGACCAAAAAGGACTATAAAATGGCTTATATAACTCATGCACTTAAAATTATCCCATGATTTACTCACCCTCAAGCCATCCTAGGTGTATATGACTATCTTCTTAGCTTCAGAAGGCCTTTATTAACCGCCTGGAGCCGCGTGGAGTACTTTTACGATGGGTGGATGCACTTTTTTTTTTGGCTTCAAAATTGTGCCCCCCATTCACTGCCATTATAAAGCTTGGAAGAGCCAGGATATTTTTAAATATATCTCCGATTGTGTTCGTCTGAAAGAAGAAAGTCATATACACCTTGTATGGCTTGAGGGTGAGTAAATAATGGGATAATTTTCATTTTTGGGTGAACTATCCCTATAACCAGTTAAGTTATTAAATAAATATTCAGCTTAGTTCTCCTGGGCATGTTCATGTGAGTCCATTAGCAAATGTCTAATTCATGAACAATTTGTTCTTTTCAGTAAATCAGCCCACAAAACTGGTCTGAAATAATAATTTTTGAGTTCACTCATATACATTTTTGTCTGCTATTGTATGGCACAATTGGTATAGTTTTATGATACTTTTATGGTGCTTTTCTGTCATTTTTGAAGCTTGAAAGCTCCAGTCCCCAATCCTTGTAACTGTACAGGGAGAAAAATGGATCATTCAAAATGTCTCCTTTGTGTGTTTGGAATGACACAATGGTGAGTAAATGACGTAATTTTCATTTCTGGGTTCAATACTCACAATTCGACCTCGTATTGCATTGCTGAACAAGCTGTTTTTTGACTTTATATCAAATCTGCAAAATAAAAGAAAAACAATAAGGCCAATGTGTGGGTTTACCATTTGTAAATGCGCTTTTATGATAGTCTGGCTGTCTGCAAGTGCTGGCACTCACAGGTGTAGCTTGTCTCTGCTGAACGGTTGGGATAGGACACGCGTGCGTGGGTCCTGGGGCTCTGGTACGCCCGGCTGGAACGGCTGATTGATCTTCGTCCAAAACGAGCTTATTACGCCCATGAGCCCCGTCTTCTCTTTCAGCCGATACGTCTGGAAAAACAAGCATAAGGGAACTGAAATTAAAGATAGATTAATCCATTTATATCCAGAGCTTAAGACAGACGAGACACACTAAGAGTTGAGACCAGGGTTCAGATGATGTGACACCACAAGTGTAGAGTGGGAATATCTTGATTTGAAGGCAAACAGAAGCACATGTGGGTCCATATGTTTCAATAGCTAATCCACCATTATCAGATTATATCATTCAATACAACTAACAACCTCAAAGGACAAATCATTTTTTCAGGATGAAAGCCAAATCTAAATGTATGGGGAAACACAACGCTAACAATCATCTTAGTATGCGGCCTATATGACAAATGTCCCTTGCAGGAATTTGAAAACATTTTACAAGTAATCGGCTTGTTGACCGTATAATCAGATCACATTTTTTTTTCTCTGCAGTGTTCAGACTTTGAGAATTGACTTTTGGCATTACAACTGCTCTTAGACCGCGCCAACCCGGAGCACTTACAAAGACGATCATGGAGCCAAAGCTCTTAACACGAAAAACATGACACTCACGGGCTGTGCCAGTGTCCATAGTTAGGGTGACTATGGAGTCTGTACAGCTCGGACAGACACACCAGTGAAAGAATTGTTTCTTATCATTGACGTTAGCTTATTGGTCAACGCAATATGCAGTAAAATGTCAAATCATACCTATATAAATTATACATGCATATATACATATGTATATGTAACATATATAATAAGGGTTAAACGGATCGTAGTTGATCCGTGATCCATACAGACCAGGCCCCATGGTTCGGCACGCAAGTAATTCGCGGATTAACTGCAAGTTTAACCACCATAGAGTGAAAGTTTATCATTTAAATGTTTTTTGTCTTGCCAGTTTGCACATTCAATAAATTTAAACCATTCCAGCGCTTGAAGAGGCGAAAGAGAATTTAATTTGGTACTCGCATGCTGTTATCTGTCCACATAGCCGCACACACCTGAAGTGCGTGCACACAGAGAGAGGCGCATTTCAGATAGCGCACAAACTCCGAATTGATTCCACTTACACAAATATGTCAAAATACCTGTCTCTGCAAGTTTTCTCGTAAACACAGTCGGTTATGTCTTAAACAGTTGAGAAAGAAATCAGATGTGTATCATTATATTGGACTTGTGCATTAGGTCTTAAAGTGACAGCAGTCTATAAATACCTGCTGTTGTCTATGTTATTAATGTTAATCAAACAACAATACACAGCTTTAACAAAGATTAATCTATATTAAATTTATACAGTGAACACTATAGTGTTATTTTATATTTAAGTATTACATTTCTTTACCTGAAATGAATACTACAGTTAGACCTTACTTTATTTGTAACTTTGTTATTGTAAATACAATAACTACTGTTATTGTATTTAACTATGCTTGTAATTAGTGTATTTGTTCTTATTTTTTACTGACTGTTCACTTGCCTTTAATAATGTTTGAACTTTATTAGTTAGGCAAATGGTCTTTGCTGTGGTATCAGAGTACTTAAAGTGTGCTTTAAGTAATAAATGGAAAGCAAAGTTACACACAACCCCACAACCCCAAAATAATTTTTTTTCTTGCTGATCTGAAAAATGATCCGATCCGTGACTCATAAACCGTAATATGATGTGAACAGTGATCCGTTGAACCACATATATCAGGTTTTGGTTTTGCATATTTGCTCTGATGGTTATTGTTTGTTGTTCAACACCTTTACATTCACCAATGCAATGTGAAATATCCTGACATTGTGCCTAGACTGGAAGTGACCAAGCGTTGCAGCATGACAGCTTGAATCTGTGTCAGAACAACAGGCCAATCAGCAGTTAGTTAGAAATGAGATTTCAGCAACAGTATAATGGGTCAAACTTAATATTCTACTTTATTTTCAATATATTGGTTTAAAAACTAACACTGCACATATTAGAATAGCTAAAATAGTAAAATAATTTTACATTCATAATTAGAAACAAAAGATGATTTAAATAAGTCAGTAGAGCCATTATGAACTGGCTTTGACAAAATATCAGAAGTTAATTAAATATATGAATACCTTTGTAATCATCAATTCATGATATTTCTGAATAAATACACTTTTTTAAAAGTTCTCATAAGCTCATGGAGACTGCCTTTATTTGTTAAAAAATACAATAAATCAATAACATTGTAAAATATTACAGTTTTAAAATAATGGTTTTCTGATTTAATATATTTTATGATATATAAAATATATTATATAATTCCTTAATTTTATTAATTCCTTTGATGGCAAAGTTGAATTTTCAGCATCATTACTCCAGTCTTTAGTGTCACATGATCCTTCAGAAATCATTCTAATATGCTAATTTGCTGCTCAAGAAACATTTCTTATTATCAATTTTTAAACGGTTGTGCTGAACGGCTCCAGGGGGTTAATAAAGGCCTTCTGAAGCGATGCGTTTTGTAAGAAAAATATCCATATTTATAGACTATAACTTAGCTTAGACTATAGCTTTTGGTATCATCTGTCCGCGCGTTCACGAGAGAGTCGAGTTTTGGCGTATGACGTAGGATGTAGGAGTAGCATAAGCTTAGGTGAGAGTAGGTTCAAACAAATAGGACTGAGCAACAAACTAAAGCTCCTCTGACATTTCTCTTTAAAAATACTCGTTTTAGATTTCTAATGATCAGTGTTTTGTTTTTTTCTATCCTCTGCATTTCCCCATTCGTCAATACGTCATGCGTCTGGTCAAAGTCCACTCTTCCGTCGGAATCGACTCTCATACGGAAGCCAGTGATTATAGTTTATAACATTATAAATATGTATATTTCTTTACAAAAATGCATTGCTTCACTTCAGAAGACATTTATTAACTCCCTGGAGCTGTATGGATTACTGATTATGATGGACAGATGTGCTTTTTTGGGCTTCAAAATATCAGTTACTATTCACTCCCATTATAAAGCTCGGAAGAGCCAGAATATTTTTTAATATAACTCCGATTGTGTTTGACTGAAAGAAGAAAGTCATATACACCTAGGATGGCTTGAGGGTGAGTAAATTATGGGATAATTTTGATTTTGGGTGAACTAATTCTTTAAGTAATCTTAGGAAATCTTTCCTGTGAATTCATAAACAAAAGTTCAATATAAAGATCAGTACAGTAGCAAAGCAAGGTTGTGAGTTTGATTGCCAGAGAACACATATAAGTTGCATCGGATAAAAGGTTCTGTCAAATGCATACATGTTAATGGTGTATCCATACATGTTTTCTGTGTGCCTGTTTGAGAGAGACCAGACTCAAACTTAGATCCCTGAGAGCTTTATAAGTGTCACAAATTATACATTACACACTGCATCACAGCTTTATATTTTATTCTCAAATGCAGCGTTTTTATGTGGTTGTTTCCCCTTTAGAATGATTTTCTTTTAGAAAGATTTATAGTGACTCACCTTTTTAGTGGGCACTCTGATCTTAAGAAGTTCTGCCTCACGACTGAGAACAGACCAGGGAACATGAAGACGAGTAAACCGGACTGTCCTCATCTTGAAAGAAAACGAAAGAAAGAAACGGCATATGTTTAAAGAGTATGCAACAGAAAATTTAGTTCAAGATAATGTGATTTGCAGTCTTGATTAACACATGCAGAGGTGCAAACACACACACACACATAGTCTATAAGAAGCAGCTGTTACTAAAATGGTCTTATTCAGCGTGGATGAGTGACACACACACACACAAACACATCAAACACAAACACCTCTGGCAATGAGGATCAACCATAATCTGCCTTTGGGATGGAGACAGCAGCACTCAAATTTAATCCACACCAACATAACACAACTGATCTACCACCATCACACCACCAACAATCAAACACACCCACGTCACAGCTTTCCACTCAGGATTTTGCTCTCATCAGTCAATCTTTATGCTAAATTAAATGAACCCTGGGGCCAATATTAGGTCTATACAGACATAAAACATAGGAACTTGCCTTTGCAGCTTAGAATTGATTATATGTAGTGTAATTTAAGGTTTACTCAAACCTGCATAATAATAAGAACTATATTTGGATTCATGAGGGTATTTCCTGAGTACAAGCTATTTTTGTGGGAAAAAGCTGCATGAGTCAACCAATCTACTCCTATTCAGAAATACTAAGCTCTCCCTGCTTCAACTTGGGAAAATCCATGATGCAGGGGGAACTGATCATCAGTTTTGACAACCACAGTTGTGTCTTTCTCAAATATCTTGCCTGGGGGCTACTACTGCGGCACTGCAGCAAATGCTTTTTGGCAGCTGTTAACTAGTATTAGAATATGCCGCATTGCTTGAAAATGAAAACTAGCTCCCCCTTAAAACAAGATAGACTTTTCTTAGTGTGGGAGGGTTTGGGGTTTTCTAAACTGGGTCCAATTCTTAAGTTCCAAGGTCACCTTGGGAATCTTTTGATTGTGCTCATTCTGTTAGTATTGCACTCAAAACTGAGCTCATCCCTGATTATTCATGGCTCAACACATGAGATGATGATACATTGATGTGTTTGCTAGGAAACTGATATAGATACATGCATGGCCAGATAAGAACACACATAGGCTATGTTCGGAATAGCATACTATTATGTTTACTGGCCTATTATGTTTGTAAAAACATACCGAATCCCACAATACACTTCAACTTCCATAACCAAATGATAAAAAACTGGAAGTAACAGTATGGTTATACCTTTTTCTTGACTTGTTATTTGATCAAACTAATTGAATTTTAAGACATTTTACACAAGATGGATATTAAGAAAAAAACAACCCCTTTTATTTCCAAAATGATAACTGGACACCACTTGTGAAATTACATACACTACTGTTCAAAAGTTTAGGGTCAGCAATTAAAAAAAAAAAATTAACATATTTATTCAACAAGGATGCGTTAATTTGATCAAAAGTGACAGTAATGACGTTTAAAATGTAAGGAAATGTCTTGACTTTGGTACCAATCGGTACTGAAATTTTAAAAATGTGACGCTTTGAGAGCTGTTGAGCGGATTCGTAAACACCTCTGATTGGCCATTGTGTTCACGTGCTCATCAGATATGTCTGTGATTGGCTTCAATGATCAACGCACGGAAGTGTTTGAATTTGAAAGCGTTTTAAAAGCGGGAGCATTTGAAGCCAGGCATTTTGCGGGCTGGTCCACGATAGACACCTGCTTTCAAATGCTCCCGTGTGTATCTGTGTAAGTGCTCGGTGAAGAGCTTCATTGATGACTATTTTCAACATGTTTTTGAAGCGCTGATCATTGTAGCCAATCACAGACATATCTATTGAGCACGTGAACTCAATGGCCAATCAGAGGTGTTTACGAATCTGCTCAACAGCGCTCAAAGTGTCACATTTTTTAAAATTTCACTAATGACTAGGTACCGAAGTCGGTACTTTTGACAACTCTAACATACACACAAACCTCTTTGTCATGTTCAATCTCCAAGCCTTCCTCCTGAAGTCTTCTTTCAAATTCCTCCCTGATTTTATCTTTTAGTCCATTGGCGGGTTCCATCTCAAGCCCCGCCTCCAGCACCGCCTCCGAAATATCGCCCTTCGTACTCCTGCGTGAAGGGGTGGGGCTTTGAGACGGCACATTACCGTTAGAGACAACAGAGAGGCGGTGTTGGAACTGACGTCTCTTGCAGTGATAAACAAGAACGTAGTCCACTCTTCTGCGGCCGTCTGCAAAACACAGCCCTCCTCCTGGACCAGGGCCTGGCTCCACCTGAAAACATACACAAACAGTAACATCTAGACACATCTGCATGGCTTCACAGAGAAAGGCAGTGCATTACAGATTCCTGGAGCTCCCTCAAAGCTGCATAGCCTTTAGTTGGCAGTTTCAGCAAAAAACTGAGGATCTGGGTCATCCACTGATCACTGGCTGGTGGTTCAAAGCAGTTGGATTTCCTGGTTTCCTGTCATACTCATGTTTGATTAGAATTCTGCTTTTAAGCAAGGTGCATAACTAGGACGGTCCCTGTGGTTGGCAAATTAATAGATAAGTGCGTCAGCTGAAATTGCCAAATGTGGTTTTCATAATGCTCTCTCGACACTACAGGAACATCCCCAAAATTTTATGTTTGAAATATATAAGATAATATATTTTTCCCCAAGATGAAAAAGACAAAAAGGAAGTTATAAAACATATATTTTTTTTTACATTGTGATTTTTTTTACATTGTGTGTGTGTGTGTGTATATATATATATATATATATATATATATATAAATGTAAAATTTATGCAGATCAAATTTTTAAATTAATGTTAATGATAAAAACATAAAATACATAATTAAAAAGTCTTAATGCATATGTTAATTTATCAATTTTAAGGTTGTAATATTACCAGTGTCTGTGGGAGCAATTTCTTACTGTATGCTAAAGAACTTTATAATAATCATAATTCACTGGAATATGAACACAAATAGGCTAACAACTGGGCAAATCTGCTGTGAATATTAAACTGATCTCAATTAGCAGATGTTATGTATTCAATATGATACAATAAAAATGAAAATGAAGTATGTTGGGATCTTGGGAAGTGCTTTCCTTTAATGGATTCTGGAATCTAACAGTAACTGTCCAGTAGTGATATGGGTTTTTCAATAGTTTATGCTGATATCTAGAGATAATTACTTGTGGGTCCATCCCACAATCTTTCTGTGACCACCTCTGATTGGCCATTGTGTTTACGTGCTCATCAGATATGTCTGTGATTGGCTTCAATGATCAACGCACGGAAGTGTTTGAATTTGAAAGCGTTTTAAAAGCGGGAGCATTTGAAACCAGGCATTTTGCGGGCTGGTCCACTGATCAGTTTACTTGTGGGTCCATCCCACAATCTTTCTGTGACCAACATCTGAAAATGTTCTGACACCTTAAAGTCCCCCTGTAGTCAATAATTGTATCCCTTAAAACTCATCTTTGATCACCAAAATGACATATTTAAACGTTTTTTTTTTTTCCTGTGAAAAAAATTTCTTCATGCCTTAAAATAGCTTGAATGTAACTCTACACCCTTGCCTCATTTAATATACGTGGGTCAATGAATATGCAAATTAGCCCCACCTCCACTCGCTCACACCAGCTCAGAGATCCACTCGGGCAACTTACTGAGGTAAACACTGCACAATGGTATCACTCTTTACAACATCAGACACATAACGGTCATTAATATGATTAGCGTTTTGCTTGACTATGTTGTCAAACAGCTAATAACATGTTGCTAATGTTACACAAACCACCTTGTCAGAGTCAGACAGCTGCCTTCTAACAATCAGTATCCTTACAAATGCTTTGAATTGCTAAATCTACACGATTTTTTATATCAACAGAAAGTTGTTCACTGTTAATGATATGCTAAAGCCCGCCGGCACGTTGACGTGATTGGTTACAAGGTAGTTTGTGACGTCACAGACACCAGCGATTTCAAACCATGGGTTTGAGACTGTCTTTTCTCAGTTTTAAGGAGGAAATACTCGGCGTTGACTTGTGGTGTACTGGTGTTGACTTATGAATTTGCTCATGGTTTGTCTTAAAGCATATTAAAAACACCACATAGACATAAACAACATTAAAAACTTGACTTGTCTTTAAGTCAGTTGACCCCTGGGGGTCTGTGAAGGTACTGCAGGGGGTCCATGGAGAAGATGTATATAACATATGCAATGTGACTATTTTAATAAGCATCAGCTAATGATTTAACCAAAACCATTATTTAATGTAATAATGTTAGCTACTAATTTAATAAAAGAGAGCATAAAGTGTTTTAAAATGCCTGTCTTGGGCCTGTCTTTGATAATAAACAACATTTCATGATAATTCCTATATTAGACAAGAGAATCCACCCACCGTGTCCTCGGCAATGTCGTTGGCATCATGCCCGCTGCTGGCCATGCCCTGCTGGCCCAGTTCAGAGATATCTCGGGCAAGACAGCGGAGTTTCTCACTCTGCATTGAAGAGGACTCACTCCTCATGGCAGAAACATGCATGCGCTCGGGAGCCCCGTTCCAATTTTCTGTTAGAGAAATGGATATTCACAAGTTAATTTTTAATGTCTATTAATATCTTGCTGAAATTATTGTATATTGCTATTTTAAATCTTTTCTTTTATGTCACAATTTCATTCACTTTCACTGCATGCAAAACAATAAAGCCAATAAATTGCTTGAAACTGAAATGGAATTGAGAGAGAGAGAGAGAGAGAGAGAGAGAGAGAACGCGTCTATCCAAAAGTAGATGAAAACCCTTTCAGCACCAAGGACAGCAACATAATTGAAGGTTGTGCGTCAGTGCTCAAAACCTGTAAACCTGACTCTGACTACAGAAAGAGCGCCACGTACACCTCTACTAGTCTTTTAAATTATGCTCACACCTGACTAAAGCGTCACTTAAATATGCCTCGTGCCCTCAGGTAAACAAACATAGGGATTCATGACTCTTAAGAGAAAGCTAAGCGCATTTACACCACCTGACCAAACCATGCATCACATCACAGTATATGTGTGTGCCTTTACTTCACAGTGCTTTCATATCAAATCACAATTTACATTATGTCGTCAGTGTAAAAAAAAAAGAAGAAAAGAAATCAACATTTGATTTCTAAAACACATGGCGTCAGTTGACGCTTGAAATAGCTCCAGCTTATTGCCCCAGCTAATTATACAAACCCCCTCAGACACACTGAGCCCTCTCTTTGTTTTCTAAAGCAAAAGGATGAATTCTAACACAATTAGTGACGTTAATGAGTGGTAAATTGTGACAGCCCGTCTGAAGGGTCAAATAATGGCGCGCGCCTTAGTGATTTCACTGCAATTAACATGAACGACCAGTTTGGTGCCCCTCAAAATGTTCAGTTTTCTTCAGATCAGACAAACTGACTATTAATGCATGATTAAATGAAATAACATGTATGCATCTGCAACAGTTGAATATTAAGCGATAATGAAACTAGCCAATTTGTTGAAGTGACAATTTCACAGATATGCAGCAAATATATTTTCGCTTTGGCTCAGAGAAACCAATGCGCGCGCGCGCGCACAAACAACATCATCAACAACATCAAGCGGAGTGCCAGGGCTAGTACTCACCCGTGGCAGAGGGCGACCTGTTCAGTGCCATGTTCATGTTCCCGGTGAGATGGTGGACAATCCGCTCGCGGCCCCGCGCAGCTTAACGCGCTCGTGCTGCTGCCGTTAATTCCGTGGAGCGCTCGAGACGCTCAAACTTCCAGGGAGAGTCGGACACAGCGCGCGTGCACCGAGAGAACGGTGACAGCCGACACTCCCCCCTCCCCCTCACACACACTCTCTCACACACACTCTCTCACACAAACGCTAAATGCAAGAATGCAAATGCAAAATACAATTCAACATCCAAAACCCGTCATGCCTCATACAGGTGCTGGTCATATAATTAGAATATCATCAAAAAGTTGATTTATTTCACTAATTCCATTCAAAAAGTGAAACTTGTATATTATATTCATTCATTACACACAGACTGATATATTTCAAATGTTTATTTCTTTTAATTTTGATGATTATAACTGACAACTAAGGAAAATCCCAAATTCAGTATCTCAGAAATTTAGAATATTGTGAAAAGGTTCAATATTGAAGACACCTGGTGCCACACTCTAATCAGCTAATTAACTCAAAACACCTGCAAAGGCCTTTAAATGGTCTCTCAGTCTAGTTCTGTAGGCTACACAATCATGGGGAAGACTGCTGACTTGACAGTTGTCCAAAAGATGACCATTGACACCTTGCACAAGGAGGGCAAGACTCAAAAGGTCATTGCAAAAGAGGCTGGCTGTTCACAGAGCTCTGTGTCCAAGCACATTAATAGAGAGGCGAAGGGAAGGAAAAGATGTGGTAGAAAAAAGTGTACAAGCAATAGGGATAACCGCACCCTGGAGAGGATTGTGAAACAAAACCCATTCAAAAATGTGGGGGAGATTCACAAAGAGTGGACTGCAGCTGGAGTCAGTGCTTCAAGAACCACTACGCACAGACGTATGCAAGACGTGGGTTTCAGCTGTCGCATTCCTTGTGTCAAGCCACTCTTGAACAACAGACAGCCTCAGAAGCGTCTCGCCTGGGCTAAAGACAAAAAGGACTGGACTGCTGCTGAGTGGTCCAAAGTTATGTTCTCTGATGAAAGTAAATTTTGCATTTCCTTTGGCACCTGCACACAGTGCCAAAGCTACCAGTACCTGGTTTAAGGACCATGGTATCCCTGTTCTTAATTGGCCAGCAAACTCGCCTGACCTTAACCCCATAGAAAATCTATGGGGTATTGTGAAGAGGAAGATGCGATATGCCAGACCCAACAATGCAGAAGAGCTGAAGGCCATTATCAGAGCAACCTGGGCTCTTATAACACCTGAGCAGTGCCACAGACTGATCGACTCCATGCCACGCCGCATTGCTGCAGTAATTCAGGCAAAAGGAGCCCCAACTAAGTATTGAGTGCTGTACATGCTCATACTTTTCATGTTCATACTTTTCAGTTGGCCAAGATTTCTAAAAATCCTTTCTTTGTATTGGTCTTAAGTAATATTCTAATTTTCTGAGATACTGAATTTGGGATTTTCCTTAGTTGTCAGTTTATAATCATCAAAATTAAAAGAAATAAACATTTGAAATATATCAGTCTGTGTGTAATGAATGAATATAATATACAAGTTTCACTTTTTGAATGGAATTAGTGAAATAAATCAACTTTTGATGATATTCTAATTGTATGACCAGCACCAGTGCAAATAAGTTGTAATGTATTTTATGATCAACCATTAAATAATAAAGCAATAGTTCACCCAAGAATGATAGTTCTGACATCATTTACTTACCTCATGTTGTTCCAAACCTCATTTCTGAAGTTAAACACAAAAGGAGATGTTATGCAGCTTCAAACACTTTCAAAAGAATCGTTTAGATCCGTTAACTGATTCGTTCAGTGACTCTTTCTGCAAGTTAACAGTAGGAGGCGACAAGTGTGAGGGATGAATCATTCACATAACCGATTCATTAAAAATACAGAGTTGACCAAGTTTTGTGTTCTTTATTAAATGTACGAATCTACAAATATTATAGCCTACTCCAGAATCTCCAATAAGATAAGACACTTAAACAGCGTTTAACTCCTCACAGTCTGTCAGCAGATGAATCGTTCATTCGTTTCTTTCGCGAACGAGATGACTTGTTCATTCAGTTTATTTACAAACGAAGTCACGCTCGTTATTCCCTTCCACACAAAACTTGCTGCGACCAAATTTCTGTACATACAACTTCTGAATAATTTACTTTTCGACCAATGGCGGATGCAGAAAGTGGATGATGGTGGGCCTCTAAAAGTGTGGATGGACTGGAATAATTTCAATTTTATTTAGTTATTGCTGTTTCAAATTGTACTTGCAAAATGTGAAAACTGTGAAATGTCTGAAATCCGTAGATACGCAGATACATTCCCAGGAATATCCGCCATCTTGATATGTCCTTTGACTTGTGCGTTCTTTGACCTCACGTACTAAAAAACCAACTGTGACAATAATTTGTTCATGTACAGTTTAAACACAATGATATTTTTATTGCCATTTACACGACTTGCACTTGAAAAAACAAACAAACACGCGGCTCAACTTTTTAAACCAGAAAGCTCCTCAGCTCGTATAGGATTATGGTATATGGATGCATACTTAAGAATCATCAGATACTATTTAAATACTGCATATTCGGACATACGTATTTACTGCTTTTGCATACTACTAGGGAACACGTGGGAACTGACGCGTGACAGTCATCTTCATGCACCATATTTTAATAGGCTATGCAAATAAGATTTGAGCGGGAAGACATGGAATATAGCGCATGAGTTGTATGGACTACTTTTAATGACACGTAATATGGTGCATTATTATCCCTTTTAGAGCTTGGCAGGCCTGGTAATCTTTTACTGTCATTGTATGGGAAAGAGAACCTAAAGATTCAGCTAAATTTCCCCTTTTGTTTTTTATGGAAGAAAGCTGGAACAACATGAGTATGAGTAAACAATGACATAGGTTTAGTTTTGTTGAAAAATTACTATACGCATTATATAATGAAATCACACTTGTTAATGATATTCATTGTGAACTGAAGTATAAAAATAAAGAGTTTTGATATACTTGAGAATAAATTAATATCTAAAGGCTGCTGACATTTAAACTGCGTCAGTAATAGTCTTCATGCTTTTTATGTCCAAACCGATTTGTAGCATTTTGTCTGCTTGGATAAACCTGGGGTTATATGCTTTGTATAAGAGCACAGTGGCATTTTCTTGGGTCACTTCTCAATAGAACTGAACCTCAGAGACTTCAACATTAAACAACCACTACCTTACCTGCCTTAGCACACTTTACATCATTTATTCAGTCAGTTTATTTATGAGAGAACATTAAATGGCCTTAAATGAGAAAACAAAAGCAAACTGATCACTAGTATTGTAGTAAATATCCGATGCTGTTGTACACGTTGAGTGCTAAGTAATTCCCATCAGAGAATGCACGGATCAGTCATGCATTTTCATAATTACCTTCAAAACACATCATAATAATGCAGTGACTCACTGGGTTTAATAAACACACTTACTGACATGATTTCTAGATGATTTTACAGTTATTGTGTAGGTCATGGCAGCTCGAATTGAGATGAATCCTTTTCTGCACATAACAAATTATTCATGTTTTCATTTGGTTACTAACCTACTTTTACCTTGTTTATACTCTATTTCATGAGGCCGAGAGGTGAATAACAAGTCTTTAATGTGTGACTCGTGGCCTCCAGATGTGTGAATTGTACCCTTCAACACCCTTTACAACTAATTGACCGATCAGTATTCTCCATGCACACAAACGCTCTCACACAAATGAGTTCAAGTGTCCTGAGCACCACCGAGTGGTCCAAGCCAAGTACTTCTTTAGCCTTGTTCTTTATTGTAGTTTAGTTTAATAAACAGCCATAAACTACAACCACACATAATTGTTTATAAACAAGAATATATTTGTATGGACAGATTGTTTAGTGGCAGCAAAATGGCAATGCAGCAATCTGAGATTATTGTTCATTGATTAATGATGTGTCCTTTATATGGTGAAATAAAAATGTATGATAAGTGCTCGATTATCAGTAAATCAGTTGTTACAAACTCCACTGAGCAACATACCTGTTGTAGATGCATATATGAAAGTGTATTGTAGCAGTTTTTCACTTGTATGTTATTTTATCATGTTTGTGTGCCTGTTCTCAGTCGGTCGGACAGGCGTGTGACATGCAGTCGCAGCCAGTGACAGCGAAGACTTGCTGGTGTGTTCGCGTGCCGTTAGCGCAGCGTAGGGAAACATTCATGGGCACGGTGCCTGTAGCGGAGCAACACACACACTCGCTCTCAACCTTGTGCTTTTCCAGAGAATAACGGGACTTGCTGATACACTTTCCCTGTGGGTGAGAGAGAAAGATAGATGGGATAAATTCTATGTATATAGCTTCATGATATTGTTGCGACCTTCATATATAAAAGTGCATCGACTCGCCTCGCAGTAAGTGAGTTCAATCTTCTCTTCTGATTGGCAGTCGTCCACCCTGATGTAATTCAGAAGACCCACAGTTCTTCTGCACTCTGGCTCGGTACCTAAATAGACATATAACATGCACACATCATGTTCAGATCAGATGGATGGAGATTATAAACTGAGCAGGTTGTTCTGGTGTTTATACTTACACATCTCACAGCAGGTGTCTCCAATCTGGCTTATTTTTCCCTGTGGACAAAGGATGCATAGTATCACTTTTATCATTGTGCAACACAATAACTGTGATTTATTCAAGTAGAACATATTCCTGGATTGGTGTTTAGGGTTTGGGAGATGACTAAAGGAATAGGGTTTGTCATGTGATCTTTTGATACTGTTAGATAACTCATTTCAATTGAGGAAACTTATTGCCTCTATCCATTTAAGCTTAGAAACCAATAGTTATGAATACTGTGAACTTACTTCATTTGAGTTCACTATAAAAAGAATATTTCCTAATATACAGTTAAACTATACTCTCCATTTAAATACTTTGTGTAGCTGAAAATTCACTGTATAGATTAAAACCCATTAAATTTAGAAACATTAACTTAACACTCTTGCAGTTGATTGCTTACTACAGCACAACATAACAGAATATTAAACACTAACAGATCTCAATCTATATTAATCTTGCGCAAAAACACAAAATAAATAACATTTAATATCAACATTTACTTTCCTTACAGAGTCTGAATCAAAGCATGCTGGGAACTAGGAGTCTGCTGCAACTCATTCAGTTTGAGATCTGCTTAATATAATCAGTTATTGAGTTTACATATCTTTTTCTATTAAGTGCAAAGAACTTTCAGTAATATTTGAGTGAAAAAAACTTTTCCATTTAATAAATTTGACTGTTAGATTATAAAGTGTGTGTGTGTACAGGTTTAGCTATACTTTTGAGGGCCAAATGTCCTCACTTATACAGTGAAACACTATGACAACCAACTAGTGAGGACATTTTACTAGTCCAGTTAAAAAGGCTTACAAATCGGCCAAAAACATGTTTTTATTTAAATAGTGTTTTGCACATGTTTCTGTGATGGGTTGGTTTAGGGGTAGGGGTTGCATTAAATATCATTAGATATAAAATCAATGGAAGTCTATCCAATGTCCTCAGTAATATAGTCAAAACAAACGTGTGTGTTTGTGTGTGTGTGTGTGTGTGTGTGTGTATGTGTGTACCCCATGCTCCAGACAGCGTTTGCGGTCAAATGGAGGGCATGTTGTCACTAGAGTCTCCAGCACCAGTTCTTCATCCTTATTCACACTGCATGTGTGTTTAGTGCAGCCATCTGTACGCGTTGTATTTGCCTGAACACACACATATGTACACATTTATGACACTATCTGATTCTGAAAATCAATAGAACATCTGGATCATTTACAGCAAGGGCTCTCAAAGTACCGGCTCACTGACTCCTCAAGCATTAATATTTGATTTTTAGTTTTTTTAAATAGCCTGCAGATCACTTCACTTTCTGGTTTGGTTATCCTGTAGTTTTCTTCAAGGATTCATAAACAATGACCTTATATACACTACCTTTCAAAAGTTTGGGGTCGGTAAGATTTTTTAATGACTTGAAAGAAGTCTCTTATGCTCACCAAGGCTGCAGTTATTTAATCAAAAATACAATAAAACTGAAATATTGTGAAATATAATTATATTTTTATTCTTATTCCTGTGATGGCAAAGCTGAATTTTCATCAAGTTTTCCAGTTTTCAGTGTCACATGATCCTTCAGAAATCATTCTGATATGCTGATTTGATGCTCAAGAAACATTTCTTATTATTGTGCTGCTTAATATTTTTGTGGAAATGATTCTTTTTTTTTTTCAGGATTCTTTGATGAATAGCAAGTTCATCAGAACAGCACATATTTGTAATAGATATCTTTTGTAACATTATAAATGCCTTTACTGTCACTTTTGGTCAATTTAATGGGTCTTTGCTCAAAAACGTTTTAATAAAAAAACAAAAAACAAAAAAAAAAAACGTTTAAACGGTAGTGCATATAGTTCATGGATGCCTTTGAAATGGTTAAGACAATTCTTCTGAGCAAAGCAGATCTTAAGATGGCTAAACATGACTGTTTTCTTGTTTTGGCCATTTTAACCATTTTCATTGACACATAGAGGGGAGATTCAAACCTGTTTTCCACACTGACTATACTGGCTACAGTTTGTGACATTGACTCATGTCTGCACATATTTATTACTTTCAGAGTGACCAGCTGTCCATCAGGTCGTCGGATGCTACAAGAAGTTGCTACACAACGGCCACAGCAAGCATTAGGTATTGGCTCCAGTGTATATCCCTACAAAACAAAACACACAACATGTGACTGTACTCATATATTTAGGGCTTATGGTCATTTTAAGGCTCAATTTACTTAGAAATATTTAGATTCTGCCATCATTTTCTCATTCTTATGTATATTTAAAAGCTTTAAAATTTAATAACTGTCTTTCTCATCTTATTTCAATATTCAAATGTGACAGATCATGACACACTAGAACTATGGCATGTGGTTTTACTGACATTAAGAGCTGTTTTAAATGATGCTGCCTTTTTATTGTATTTTCATTGCACACAAAAGCAGCTTGGATGTCTCCAAGCATGTGCAAAACATCTGCTTTTGCGCTCCATGGAAGAATGAAAGTCATACAGGTTTTGAACAACATGAGGGTGAGTAAATGATGACAGAATTGTCATTTTTCTGGGTGAACTATCCCTTTAATAATCTTCAGAGTTAGGGTTTTACCTCTGAGCAGGGGGAGCAGCTCATCTTCCTGCAAGAGAGCCGATAACTCCTCTTATCTCCCACACACTCGCAGTGTGTGCAGACATCCACCATTACTCGCTCTCCAGCCTACTCACACACACAGAGCAAGACACCCCAAAGTCAATCTGTTATGCACCAAGACATCTGCACACGGCACATTAGTATTCTGTATGTTAACTCAACGTCTTTACCGCAATAACAGTTTGATTCAGCACGCAGGCATTCATTGGAACTGCAGAGAGAAAAAAAAAAGCATTAACGTCTAAGGAAAAAAAAAAAAAAAAAAAAAAAAATTCACAGAGAGCAGTAGTAAACGAGCAGTATGTGTGTGAAGGGTCCAAAGTTAACACTTCAAGTGAGAGTAAAATTGGTTTGGGCAAGCAAATAAAACCACTTAATAGTTTTACTACTATTAAGAACTGTTTTATTCAGAAATTTCATTAATGGACATTTTAAATAAGACTTCTCTTAGGAAATGTTAGGATTTTTATTAAATATCAGAACTGAATGAGCTCTATAATAGCTATATTTTTATATTATTGCAAGAAAAATATTGTGAAATTATTGTATGTAATGTTCTTTATTTATTGAAGTTTTATTGTTGTTATTATTATTATTTTAATTTCTACTATAAATTTGCCTTTGCCGTTTATATGGTGATAAATAATAAATAAACCATTGAGAATCTTACAATTCAATTTAAATTTGATATATCCAATATTGGCTTTTTATTTATCTATATAAACCAGTTGTGGATATTTAATTGTTGGCTCCTATATAAAGATTTAAATCATCACGTAACACAGGAATAGTGATAGATTAATATGGCAAAAATTGAATCCTTCTTTCCCTTTAAAGGTGCGGACACATTAGTGAAATTTCGGTGAAATTTCACAGGCAAAAAAGATCAATTGTCTATTGTCAATAGTGAATCGATGTATGAAGCACAGCTCACACAGAAGTTACTCTCGAACCAAACAGCTGGTTTATGGATTCCTATTGAAATGCCTGGATTTCACCCTTGAAAATCTGCAGAACAATGGCAAATGTGACCACACCTTGAGAGCGAACAAGGGTGAATTCCAAATAATTTGGATTGTTTGCCACAAATATCCAAAGAAAAATCAGCTAAATAATTGCATTGTTGTATTTTAATAAATATATTGCAAAATAAAGTTTCATTGCAGGTCATAAATATTTTATCAGTTCATCTACCATTAGCAGGTGTGGCATTAATTTAAAGGGTTAGTTCACCCAAAAATGAAATTTCTGTCAATAATTACTCACCCTCATGTCGTTCCAAACCCGTAAGACCTTCGTTCATTTTCGGAACACAAATTAAGATATTTTTGATGAAATTAGAGAGGTATATGACTCGTCCATAGACATCAATTTAACCACCACTTTCAAGGCCCAGAAAGGTACTAAAGACATCGTTAAAACAGTTGACGTGACTACAGTGGTTCAACCTTAATGTTATGAAGCGACGAGAATACTTTTTGTGCTCAAAAACAAAACAAAAATAACGACTTTTTTCAACAATATCTTCTCTTCTGTCATTCTCATATGATGTTTACGTTCAGTGCTTCCAGGTTCTACGTCAGAACACCGACTCATTATCGGCCGGCTCCTGCGTCAGCATCTGCCAAGACTGAGCCCACATTCTGGAAGAGCTGAATGTAAACAGCGTATGAGAATGACACAGAAGAGAAGATATTGTTGAATAAAATCGTTATTTTTGTTTTGTTTTTGAGCACAAAAAGTATTCTCGTCACTTCATAAAATTAAGGTTGAACCACTGCAGTCACGTCGACTGTTTTAACGATGTCTTTAGTACCTTTCTGGGCCTTGAAAGTGGTGGTTAAATTGCTGTCTATGGACAGACATATACCTCTCGGATTTCATCAAAAATATCTTAATTTGTGTTCCAAAGATGAATGAAGGTCTTACGGGTTTGGAACGACATGAGGGTGAATAATTAATGACAGAAATTTCATTTTTGGTTGAACTAACCCTTTAAGTTAATTTTGGACTGTGTTAGTTTGTGTGTGGAAGAGAGTCTGTTTGTACCACAGTGGCAGGTCGGGCAGCAGTCATCTGCTGTATTGCACTGGAGCTCTGTGCCCAGTGGACAGCTTGGCGTGTCCATGAGGTGGCAGGACACGTTTGTATGCTGGATGAACACTTCTTCATTGACCTGTACACATTCACTCCACACACATCTGTCGTGCGGAGACACCCACTGCTCTCCGACCTGCACGCATGTGAAGTCAAAGAGAACTGATTTCAGATCATAGCGCATTCAAATACAAGCAGAGTAGAAAGAAAAATGCACTAAATACTCGCCTGTCTCAAATGGCTTCCTTCAACACAGCTGGATTTACGGCAGTGACCGCAGCACTCGCCTTCTGAATGAGAGTATGTGGTTCCCTACATATACAAAATCAATGTGAAATCATAATCATTTGTACTTTGCTATAAATGTCTCTAGACTTACTGTGCATGATTCATCACTGCATGTTATTGTAAGGGAAAACGTATTTGTTTTAATAATCTTTCATCAGAATGTAATCATTTTTTTATACTTTTAAATTGTTTCCTTTTTGTTAACATGACCAAGACTGCAGGGGTGAAGGAAATTATATTAAGTAGATTTATACTTTTTTTTTTTTTTTTAATAAAATGCTGTTGCAAGTAATTATTCTATTAAAAATTTCTATTTGGTTGCTACAGTGCCAGAGAGGTTTTTGGTGTGGTTGCTAAGGTGTTCTTGGTGGTTGCCAAGTGTTTGATTTCTGACTCAAATCAAAAGAGCCACTATCATATTCAGGTCACTAGATATAAGGGTCTATGGAGTTATTTTGCCAGCTTTATCCAACAGTAAACAGTAAATCTGAGAAGAGTAATAACACACCTCCTCAACATTTTGCATATTTGAGGTATTAATAGAGACATTATAAGGGGAAATGGTCCACTTGTACAGAAATTAATGGGAGAAATTATAACACTCAATATGGTGCCTGTAGTCCTGCCTTGTGAATTAAAAAAGCCAATTGCCTTTCTCATAGATTGACTGTTTGTTTACTCTTGAATGTGGATATGCTTTAGCTGGACCAGCCAGAGAATATATATATAGTATTTTTGAGTGATTTAAAAGAAGCACAATACTATTGTTGCCAGATTGTATTCCTGATTTGAAATATGTTATTTAAGCATAACATTTTGTGTCTTTTCCATTCAAATTCATGACTGGAAATGGCTGCCTAGGTTGTTACCAAGATATTCACCAAGTTGACTGGCTTGCATTAAAGTTGTATTCTCTAAATGCACATTTTTATCTTATTGTGAATGATTCTTAAATGAATATGTTTTTTTTTTTGTTTTTTTGTCTGTCACTTTCTTTGTCAACTGAAAGCTCTCACTCAGATCTGCCTCCACTTTTGAGTGCGAGCCCAGATCTCAAAATCCAATCAAAAACTGATAGATAGAACCTGCCCTAATTTTCTTCTTATTTTTTTTCTTTCTTCTATTCCAATAACTCATTTCATTTGGTTTTCTGTCACAATGCCGAAGAAGACCTGTCTCTACTTTCATTTCATCAAAACTTTAAAGGGATATTGGTTTCATTCAATGCAGCATGAGTGCAGAAAAATGTAATACTTGAGGTTAGGAGTTACTTCAATTCACTTCTGAAAGTATGAGTAATAATAATAGATGCCTTAGTAAAAATCACTTATAACATCGTAGCCTGAAATCGATTTCATACAATCATGCAGTATGTCACAATACAGAAGTTAAATGCACTGTAAATGCTGCCACATTTTGTCTTTTAAAGAGGACCTATTATGCTTTTTTACAACTTTCTTTAGCGTGTAATGTTGCTGTTTGAGCATGACAATATCTGTAATGTTACAAAGCACAAAGTCACTCCAAAGGGATATCTCTATATCAGTAAGCACTGTTTCTGAACTCCCTGAAATGCCTTGATTCCGGGAACGAACACATAATATACCTTATTTAAAGTCCCCCTGCAGTCAATAATTTTATTCCTTAAAACTCATCTTTGATAATTACAATGACATATTTAAATGTGTTTTCCTGTGAAAATAATTTCTTCATGCCTTAAAATAGCTTGAAAGTAACTCTACACCCTTGCTTAATTTAGTATACACGGGGCTATGAATATGCAAATTAGTTCCCGCCTCCACTCAATCACACCAGCTCGGACTACCTGATCCACATGGCCAACTGTAAACGCTACACAATGACAAGTGGAAATATTGGTTTAATTCTGCCATATATGTTTGAACCTGAAACTGATTCAGAATAAGAAAAGGAAGAACGAATTATATAGCCAGGCCCGGTTCTGTGGGGGTGCTTGAGGGAGCTAAGCACCCTCAAACGAAAGCAAGAGCACCTCAGTTGATACTGTAATAATATCATATTGACAAAACAGATTTGGTGAACGCTCCAGTGTGTATTTGTGTTTGCGTTCTGGAGAATGTCAAAAGTTTTTATTTACTACATGTTTTTTGCAGCGGTGAGCAATGTAGCACAGACATGTTTGTTGATCTCTTGAACGCAGTGACCAATCAGGGGTGTTTAATTTAGTCAGAACACTGGTCAAAACACCAGAGTTTTTGTTCAGTGCTAAGTTCTGCACACTCGCGAATCCTCTCATTAAAGGTGGAGTAAGTAGAATTTCAAAATCACTCTTTGGAAGTTTGTCGGACTGACATCAACAACAAACGTGTAACCAATCAGCATTAGGGGGCGTGTGATGGTCGAGGAGACAGAATGAGCAAGAGGGAGATTTGAAAAAAGAAAAAAAAAACTGCAGAACGAGAGATGGGACACAATACAAAAGAGCTCAAAAGAATATCACTGGAATGAAGGCTTATGACTGGGCAAGCGCTTTAGGACCGCGTTTATATTAGAAAAGCTTTCCAGCGCTGGAGAGAGCTAAGCGGGAAGGCCTGAAAACAGACGCGGAGGCTGCTTTGATTCCGCTTCACATGTGAGTAACACGGTTTTGATTGTCTGGAGCTGCTGTGCTGTTGGCGACTAACAACGAACACTTTGTTTTTACTTTTGTGTACTGTACGTTCATTTTTTGTGCTTCCTTGTCATTCGTTCATCAACTGCGCTTTATTTTTTGTGAAGCATTTTGTGGCGCGTCAGCTGTGATAAACAGACATCCACTTTCGCATGATAAACAGACATCCACTGTGTGTGTAACAGAGGCCAGAGAGTGAGAGTTTTGCAATTAAACTACTGCACACTGACGACTGCTAGCAAATGCGGTGTTTAGCGTCATTGTCAGTCCAATCGTCTAGCCTGTAAGCAGCGAACGGGCCAGGGTTCGAGACCGACTCGGAGCAGGGTGGTTAGGATTGGAGTGTGAGTTTTGGAGGCGAAGCAATGAAGAGAGGGGTGGGTTTGTTTGGGTTGATTTCAAATATCAACAATGTCCAACAGCGTTTTTCAAAATCTACTTATCCCACCTTTAACAAAGTGTAGACACAATGTAAATTAAAGCTGCAAGCAGCGATGAAAGGGCCCTCGCACCTGTGCCACCGCCACCTGGCGGCTTTAGGAAACAGAGCACGGTGGGCAATATGCAAGTTTGTGACGGTAGGAGACGGTAGGATGAATTTGCACATGGTTTGTCTTAAAGCATATTAAAACACCACATAGACATATAAACAACATTAAAACTTGATTCATATGAAAAATGAAATACGAAAAAAGGTGCGAGGCCTGGTTGAGTTGTGTTAGTGGTTTGGGTTTGTTGAAACTTGCGGTTATTGTAAGGGCGTGACATTTTTCTCAAACCAGCTGACCAGTCATAACACATTGGTCCAGCCGACCAATCAGAGCACATTGCTCTTTTTGGAAGGAGGTGTTTCATAGAGACAGGAACTAAACAAAGTGTTACTGACAGTTACAGGAAGAGAGGTGCTGCAACAATGTAAAATATGTAAAAAAAAAAAAAAAAAAAATTTTTTAAATTTTTGAACTTCCAAGCATGAAAACCTATTCTAGTAGACCCCAAAAACAAAATCAAGACTTAGTAAAAGGACATGTACCCCCGGTTTCACAGACAAGGCTTAAGTTAGTCCTAGACTAAAATGCATGTTTGAGCTGTTTTAACTGAAAGCAACTTGCACTGACATATCTTAAAATATGTCAGTGCCATTGTTTTGTCTCAAGATGCACACCAGGAATGTTTTTTTCTATGGTATGTTTATAAAAGCTACTTAAATACCCTAATTGAAATAAGGCTTAATCCTGGCTTAGCTTAAGCCCTGTCTGTGAAACCGGCCCAATATGGCTTTTTTAAAATAACATACGATCATTATAATACATTCAGTGTTCATAAAATTGTATAGAATTCATAAAAATTCACTAACAAATATTATTCAAACTCAAAGATTGAAACTAAGTTGTGTAGGACGCACCAGAGGACAGATCTGGTTGCAGACGGGGTCCACACACTGAGCGATGTGCAGGCCAGTCTGTCTGTCTGCTTGCTCCGTGCAGGTACAGGTTTTACACTTCTCATCCCACCTGCTGCCCACCTGGTACACCACAGCGTCCACCACACACACCTGCACATATAAATAGTCAATCACATGCTGATTGCAGAGTACACTCATCAGGACATGGAGCTGCAAGGGCAAGTGAATAACACATGCGCAGCGAGAGCACAAAAGCGTGCCAACCTTATCAGGCGTGCAGGTGACCTCTATGCAGTCACAATCGTTGGTGTTAGTATTCGTGATGTAACCTGGAGGGCACTTGCGGGTGATGTTCTGACAGTCGCACACACATCCGTACGAATCACAGCACTCTGACGGTTTGACCGTCAGCTTCTTGTATGCAGGGCAGGATGGTTTTGTTGTCACAGGACACTGATCCTTTTTACAAACTGAAAGAAGGCGGTGAAAGAGACAATGTGTACGTGATTGAAAACCATCTATGTGAAACGATCTAGAGTATGTGTGTGTATATGTGCTCTCACCACACTGATAAACTGGCAGACAATCTCCAGGGTTTGTGAGGACGACACTGAGCCCATGATCACAGAGTGGGGGATCTGGCCGCTTACAGTTTGCATCACACACTACAAACACACACAGTACATCACAACACTATATCATAGTATTGCCATTATGTGTCATCATACCTGTCTGAGTATACGGGTAGTAAAAGTGTAATATATCCATGAGCCTTTTTTATCAGCAAGAAGACTTTGTTAAGATTTGTGTAGTGGTTGACGATCTTTCCAAAATTTCATATCACGATCTTATAACAAACAATCACAATCCACGATCTGAAATGCAATCTTCCCAATTTTGAGATGTACTATTGAGAATATCCAGACTGGAACATGGATGGACTTATCTATTTGCACAATTTTAAACAATCAGTTGTCAAAATAGTCATTAAACCCTGAGTTAAACTTTGAAGGGGTGGTTGATTATGATTTCACTTTTTTAACTTTAGTTAGTGTGTAATGTTGCTGTTAGAGCATAAACAACATCTGCAAAGTTACGATGCTCAAAGTTAAATGCAAAGGGAGATATTTTATTTTAAAGAATTCGAATTTAAAGAAAACTGTTTAAGGACTACAACAAACGGCTGGTAGGGACTACAATGAGCTTCTTCCCAGGTTAGTGACGTCACAAAATTTCCAAAATGTACATAAACCCTGCCCCCGAGAACACGCAACAAAGGGGGCGAGGCCATATTTGGCTGCTTTAGAGAAAAGGAAGAGTTTTTGTAGTAGAGTGTTGTTGCCATGCCGTCATTTTACGCCGGACTGCTTCAAAAACAAGGGTGAATTCAACGCTGGATTTGCACAAAAGTTTAACATGACGGCACATGCTAGTCAATGAGTTGAATCAACTCCACAGCAACTACATAAATTTATCCACTAAACATTCAGAAATGTCCAGTTGCATTCTAAAAGTTGTAACTTCCATCAGTGTCCGAATCCAGTTTGAACAATGTAAGGCTAAACACCTACTGACAATCGTCATTTTGGGTGTGTAAGATTCTCCAGCTTTGTTGTTGTTGAGCAACCGAAACACAAGCTGTTAAAGCTCCGCCCTCTTCTGGAAAGCAGGCGGGAGCAGCAGCTCATTTACATTTAAAGGGACACACACAAAAACTGTGTGTTTTTGCTCACACCCATAGAGGTGCAAACTTGACAAGCTATAAAAAATAATCTGTGGGGTATTTTGAGCTGAAACTTAACAGACACATTCTGGGGACACCAGAGACTTATATTATCTTGTGAAAAGGGGCATTATAGGTCCCCTTTAAAACACTGCATAGTCTTCACTGTATGAATTAAATATACACTGATTCTTTTTAAAACTACTAAAGTTATTCAGTAAAGAGCAATGAGTGATTTTGTCTTTGTCTTTTTTAACATTAATGACACAGACAGCAGCAGGTATTTTCATTAAGCTTTAAAGGAATACTCCACTTTTTTTGAAAATAGGCTTATTTTCCAACTCCCCTAGAGTTAAACAGTTGAGTTTTACCGTTTTCGAATCCATTCAGCCGATCTCCGGGTCTGGCGGTACCACTTTTAGCATAGCTTAGCATAGTTCATTGAATCCGATTAGACCGTTAGCATCACGTTTAAAAATGGCTAAAGAGTTTCGATATTTTTCCTATTTAAAACTTGACTCTTCTGTAGTTACATCGTGTACTAAGACCGACGGAAAATGAAAAGTTGCGATTTTCTAGGCCGATGTGGCTAGGAACTATACTCTCATTCCGGCGTAATAATCAAGGAACTTTGCTGCCGTACCATGGGTGCAGCAGGCGCAATGATATTACGCAGCGTCTCTCACAAATGTCTCCATGGTTGCAAGGCACGCTCCCTGTGCAAGCAGGGGGTCACAGGCGCTGCGTAATATCATTGCCGAAACTCTTTGGTCATTTTTGAGCGAGATGCTAACGGTCGAATCAGATTCAATGAACTATGCTAAGCTATGCTAAAAGTGGTACCGCCAGACCCGGAGATCGGCTGAATGGATTCGAAAACGGTAAAACTCAAATGTTTAACTCTAGGGGAGTTGGAAAATGAGCCTATTTTCAAAAAAAGTGGAGTGTTCCTTTAAGACTGAATGCATGGATCTAATATAATGACACATTGATTGTTTATTCACTTAAGACATAACTGACTGTCTTTATGTAAATACTTGCCAAGACGGACATTTTGACATATTTTTGTGTATATTTGACCGTTTAGGGCTTGTTCACATAGAACGCGTCTTTGTGTCTAAACACGCAAGTCGCAGCACTCAGGAATGGTTTTAAAAAAAGCACAGCGCAGAACGCAAGGGTCTCGAGACGCACTTTTGAGACGTGATGCAATAGCAGCAAAAACGAACAAATAAAACAGTTGCCGTGCCAACTTGCTACTGTAAACAGAAGCTCGCAACGCTTGCCCCGCCTACTGGTTCTTCTGATTGGTCCACTGTTTTGGAACTGACATTGATGAGCGGTGCTGCGTGTAAAAGCTGAAATTCTTTTAACTTGACACGGCATCTTAAAAATGCAGCGCTCGTGTAAAAGACACAAGACGAGAGCGTAACGGTCATGCACGTCCGTCTAGTGTGTTTACATAGAAAAACAATGGAAAATGGAAATGGAAAAAAGTGATGATAAATTGTTGATGTATTGATTACTACAATGTACATTATTTCTGGATTCTGTGTGTATTCTCAGCTCACCACACTCATATTCAGGGCAGCACTTGGATCCCATCTTCTCCTGGAGAATCTCACATTGTCCACACTCTGGGGCTGTAGCACAGCAACAGTTACCATGACAACACACACTGAGAAACCACTTCAAGAAATGGGGCTGTTAATCGTGTAGTGGACGAGAGAGGGAATATATACACATTGTGTCTTTACCTTTAGCATTGCTACAGGGTAAAGCTGTGCAGTTAATGCGCTGCTGATCCAGACACACACACAGAAGACAGGGGTTTTCTTCAGGATTCCAGCTTTCCATAAACTGAAACACACACACCAAGGTCACGAGACTGTTGTATGCAATATCACAGATCTGACAAAGGCTTATTGGTTTTTATAAAGGGGGCAATAGCAATATCATAAAAGGCACTGATGTTCAATAAATGGCAAAATTAATATACCTGATGGGTTTTCCCATGGTGGTCCACACACTGACTGCAGGCCTCTTTGCCTACACACTTATCTCCCATTAACACAGACCCTTCAGGGCAGAAACAGCCCTCTGTGGGAGTGTTCAAGCACAGTGATCCATTGCCCTTCATTAAACCATCACCCATCATGTCACCAGGACTGAACTGGCTTTGGCCACACTGCTCCAAACATCCCGTTCGACAGGCAGCGTATTCCATAGAGTCTGAGCAAGACATGGCTACACACACAGAGATTGAGATGTAAAATTCAAGTATATGACACTTCAATCGCAATTAAGATAGCAAATACATAATTATTAACAATATGAAATGCAGTTCACAACATATTTAATTCTGCTATGCAACATTTCAGAGTGGAAAAGAGAACAGCAGCATACAGTAGGAAATAATGTGGGGTGGGATTTGATTTTGTCCATCTGGAGATTATATTTTTTATGTCATTGTTTAATATCTTTATTTTCCCCTCATGTGTGACTTGTGTGAATTGTTTCATCTGCAGTAATCTCATATTATGATCATTATTTACTCATCTTCATGTTGTTCTAAACGTTTATGCTGTTTTTTTTTATTTTTTATTTGAACACGAAATCATCACATGTGGGAAAAATGTCAATTCATAGACAAAAACTACAGAAAAGTTGTCCATAGGAGTTGTGCAAGTCTTCTGATCAATTATATGATGTGAAACAGACAAAAATCATTCAAGGATTTTTTAAATTAGTATTTATTTAATAAATATTTTTTTCTATTTCTATTTTTCCCTTTTTTTTTCTTTTTTAATCTTCTAAATAGCAGCATTGTTATTGTTAACTAAAACTAAAACCTTTAAAAATTGTTTTCGTTAAATTTAAGTACTAAAATTACTAAAACTGAAATAAAAATTTATCTAAATATAAATATTAAAAAACTAATAATATGACTAAAGAACATAAAACAAACTAAAATTAAAATTAAAACTGAAAATACAAAAAAAAGCTAATCCATAATATTAAAAATCTAATTTATTAGTATATAAACTGTACTAAATAGTGCTAGAGGAGTGAAGATTATCAGTGATTAATGACCTAATTTAAATTTTTGACTTCATATGACTTCAGAAGACTATAGTTTACAAGATAATATTTTTATGGTGTTTATATTATCCTTTTTGGAGTTTGGTTAAGAGGTGTGTAAATATGTCTCCTTTTGTGGTCATAACAGAATGCTAGTTTGGAACGGCATGAGGGTGATTAATTAATGATCTATTTCTTTAATACCAGCCACTAGATGTATAGCTCCCACATTATCTTTCTTTCAAGCTTAAGACTTTCATTACTGCGCTCAGACCTGTTGTAATTCCTGTTTGTTCTCTTTCTCAGGCACATTGATCAAAGAACCACCATCTCACAGGCCTAGAGCCACAGATCTGAGAGGGTCCTCACGCACTTCACTTCATGACTCATTAATCACAGAAGACTCACGGCAGAGGGTGGGTGTCCTCCAGTCCACACAAACTCCCTGTTGACGGCACACTGTGCTGTATGCGGTAACAAGGTCGCACACCGCGTTAGGCTGGCAGGCTACGCTCTGACAGATCTTCATATATTCCTGCGGAGGAATCAGCGCGTGACAGCGGCCGAACACCTCAGAACTTAACACATCGCAGCCCTTCGCCGCACCAGCAGCACATGACTCAACCTCCTGATGCTGGACACACTCGCCCAGAGACCATCCCTTCAGGTACACATCAGAGTCTGTGGTCACACTGCCGTCAGATAACACCAGACCTGTCTGATCATCAGAGCAGGAGCCTGAAAGAGAGATTGATAAGTTACTTTATGTACTTTACACACCCCACAACATGTTGAACTGGACATTGAATTAGATTGACAGGAAGAAGAACTGCAAATGAAAGAAATTTGATAGTCACATTTTGCAACTAAACGTTAATTTGAACTAATTATGAATAACCATTTATTTGCTGCTATATATTTCCTCAGCTGATTACATTTAACTTTATTTAACTTAGTTAAGAGAAAAACAAACATCTCTATAGGCGGCATTAGATTGATTATTAATACAGGGTTCGTACAGATACTGTCAAATGAAATTTCAGGACTTTCAAGGACTTTTCAAGCACTACTTTTCTGGTTTTCAAGGACTACAATCAGAGATCTCACTTATCAAACAATATCTTTATTTTCTTTCAAAATTTAAAAAAGGTAAATAGATAAATAAAAATAAACTAATAAAACAAGATGGTACGAATAAAGTGCAGCACATGCAATGACTGTAGTAATGTTAACCATTGAAAGGATACTATGACAAAGATATCGCTTTCCTTATTCAAACCGATTTTTTCTCCCATGAATATATGATTGATTTGAAGAATGAAAGCTGTATCATATACTTGGATATTTATATGAGCAATATCACACTCATAGCCATGAAAAATGGCTCTATATCTATATCAGATGAGCTGCAGCGTTGATTTTGTGTGAAAAGATTACACAAAAACTCTAATTTCACATATATTGTCTTTCAATAATTCAAGCACTTTTCAAGTATCCAAGTATCCAGGTTTTCCAGGACTTAAATTTCAAAAAGTCAAATTCAAGTACTTCAAGCTCTTTAAGCACCTTGTATGAACCCTGTTAATATCACATATATATATATATATATATATATATATATATATATATAGTCAAACCAATTTTTTTTTTTTTTACTAGTGGGTACAGGACACTATAGTTCATTTATGTAAGTGAGGATAGCAAAATAAAGTAAACTGTGACATATTATACCCAAAAGTTCTTCATACAGTGTACTACCAGTAAAATTGATGAAAATTTGGAACCAAAAATTAATCAGACACTTTGACCTGACCATGTTTTGCTTAAGTGTTATCTGACATAATTAAGATTAATTTTTTCTGACACAGTTTAACTCTGAGATCTTGTCATATTTTATTACCATTTTTTTAAACTATAGTGAATAAACTGAATTAATGAATGAAATGTTCAAGGTGTCTGAATAAATTTTGGTTTGACTGTACATATATATCATTAATATTATTAATAATCATCTAATCTAATGAGAATACTCCATATGTTTATCAATTATGAATAAATGATAAAATTATTAACAAATGTTAAAACCTACAGAGCAGTTATATAAACTTCTCTGAATTTAATTTCATAATCATTTCATAATTCTCCTTCTTTAAATTTGAATTTGACAATTGTGCATCTTGATTGCTACCTTAAATCACTTTTAGGAACTGAATTGGAATTTAAAAATTAATTATTCAAAAAATTAATTTTGAATACCACAAAACATTGATACAGGCAGACTTAATTATAGTAATACTCTTATCAGCAATCAAGCTCAAAAAATTACATTCGTAAGCTTAAAAGAAACTGTATTTACCACATAAGCCAGTGGTGTTGGGTTTCATGGCAATGTCCACGTTGATCATGAACTCATTGCTGTGGGGAGTGAAGGTGAGTGTGAAACCATGCTGCTCTGATCTCAGCTGGTGAAGTATTGCACCAATTTGTGTCACAGTCACTCCCTCAGTTCTGAATGGGACTGCGGTAAACACACCGCCCACTGTCACCTGAAATGTACAGAACATGCTGAATCTCTCTGCTTGGTAAGCTGTTTCCAGTGTTGGGGAGAGTTACTTTTAAAACTAATGCATTACAATATTGCGTTACTCCCTAAAAAGTAACTAATTGCATTAGTTACTTTTTATGAAAAGTAATGCGTTACGTTACTTTTGCACTACTTTTTCTCACCTGGGCTGGACTTGCTTGTTTGTTTTTTAATAACAACAAAAAAAGTTATATTTTTGGCAAATGTTAAGGCCCTTTCATGCCAAAAGTAAGCCTCAGGCTGAAGGAAATGCATATGTACACCTTTACAGTAGAGGGTGCAGCTCAAACAAACCTTTCAGCTGTGCTGACATTCTGGATTAAAGAAGAATAGGATAAAGGAGAAGGAAGTTCAACACTCTTATTTCTAAATCAAATTTAAAGTAATTTTTGCTTATTGGTATGGTTGAATTAGATCATTGAAGGTCAGCAGCAAAGACACCAGTTAATAAAGTGAGATTAAATACATTAAGTATATTTGTGTAATTTAATATAGTTAATTATCACATGTTTGCGTAAAATTCTGAGATTGCATTTCACTGTTTTTATTCATTTTGAGGAATACTGAATGTTTTCGTGCAAGTGAGATGAGTAAATGCATGTTCACATTTAGTCTAGAACTACAATAACCATCATGTTCACACAGTGCACACAACACCTCTGCACTTTATTTCTCTCAACATGTTGGTCAATAAATGTGAAAAAGTAACTTATTGTAAATTGAAAAAAGTAATGCGATACTTTACTAGTTACTTGAAAAAGTAATCTGATTACGTAACTCAAGTTAATTGTAATGCGTTACCCCAACACTGGCTGTTTCACTTTGCATGCTTTTTCAGTGCATCTACCTTCATGTCATCCTGTAGCACCACACTTGTCTCTCCCTCCCTCAGTTCCAGGCTCTTCATACAGATCTGATTGGGCGAGCTTTTACAGGCAGCTGCATGCAATACTAGCTCCGCCCCTCCTGAGCGAAGCAGCAAATAAGAGCAAGCAGCTCTTAGCTTTAGAGCCGCCCCCGAAAATGACACAACATGGCTAGTGGAGCTGCCCATGCAGCTACCTGAGGAAAGAAAGTAAACATGTTCAAGTTAGAAGTTTAGAGTTCATGCATTTTCAATCAATTTTTTAAATGGTATTTGAAACAATGCATTATGCAACTTTTTAAACAGTACGTGTATGTTTAATTCAGTATTATCTCAGAAATAAATTGCTATTTTGCAATTTTAATCCAAGTTTGAGTAAAAATGACCTAAAATGAGGACCTATTATGCTTTCTTTCTTTTTTTCATTTTTAACTTTCTTTAGTGTGTAATGTTGCTGTTTGAACAATGAAAAAGATCTGAGTTACAAAGCACAAAATCATTCCAAAGGGAGTTTTTCTCTTTATTAGTAAGCACTGTTTCTCTCTGAAACACCTTGATTGTAGTCTTGAGTTTTCTTCTGGGAACGAACACATCACAATATTCCTCATTTAAATAATTCAAGCCCAAGGCATATGCAAAATAAAGGGGGCGAGGCCTGGTTGAGTTGCGTTAATAGTGTGTTTAAACCTGCGTTATGGTAAGGGGCTTGACATTTCCAAAACAATCAATCACAACACACTGGTCCAGCCAACCAATTAGAGCACACTGCTTTTTGAAAGGAGAGTGAAAACTATTGTTTTTGAACATTTAAGTATGAAAACCTATTCTAGTAGACCCCAAAAACAAAATCAAGACTTTGAAAAAGGGCATAATAGGTCCCCTTTAATGTGTGATTCATCACAGGATTGGTTGTTGCAAAATTATTGATGCGTGTTCATACAGGGGCAGGTCCAGGTACAGCCGCAGGTGTGATTGTAGCGGAGGGCCGGGAGGCTGTTTGTGCAGACAGGAGGCTCCATCTTCTCACAGTTAATGCGGTGGCTTTGCACTGTCACTGTGCCTGATGGGTTGCACAGCACTGAGTGACAGCCGTCCGACAACAACCATGTTTCACCAGGCTGATGGACAGAAATAGTCAGAATAGTTATTTGACGCACAAACCAGAACATCAGGAGCCTTTGTTAGTCTGCATTAGGTGCTGCACGATTGAAATAAAACCGAAATCGCTATATGGCTTAGTGGCTGCGTGTTTCAGAGTGAAGCGTGGCACTGTGTTTTTTTTCACATAAATTAATGATACAATTTTTTCAATGTCTTAGAGCGGCTATAATTATAGTTTTTTCAATGTCTTACAGCGACTCGGTTAGCAGTAAATGCTGCTCCACATGAACTCCTCTGTATCTGCTCTGAGTTTGAGTCGTTTGGAAACGCAACATGCCATCTTCCAAAACATAATGAGAAACATTTATAAATCAACTGTTGTCAACAAAAGAAAAGCTTTAAGGGCTCCCTGTGGTTTTCCACCAAAATAAAAGCTTGATGATTTAATGTTTGAAAATGAAAAATGAAAGCATCCATAAATATTAATATTATAATTTTATAGTAAAATAAAATGATTAAAAAATATATAATTTTTCTTAAATATTTGTATTTTACAGTTTTGATATTTTAATTTAGTGATAATAATCATAATTCTAAAAATAAGAAGAATAATTTGATTTTACAGTATTATTATTATTATTATTAATATTATAGTCATATTGATATATAATCACAGCATTTTTGGCCAAATTGTACAGCCCTACAAACAAGCACATCAATCCTGGAGTTCTTTTTATAGCATTTTAAATTGTGATTGCAATTTCCGAAAAAATCACAATTACATTTTTCCCCCCAAATCGTGCAGACCTAGGTAGACGAAACACACTATGCAAGTAATAAACGCAAATACTTCTATCTACGGAAGCTATGCATTTGTTGCATTGCGAAATGTGTCTTCTATGGTCATTTTTCTCATTGGTCACTTTGCCATGACAGAGCAACAGTTTGATAAGCAAGTCAGTTCAAATGACAAATGATGACATTTATAGCTAACTGTCTAAAAAAGTTCCAATTTTATTGGCACAAACATTTCAATGTAACTCTATCGCCCCCTTGAGTTCAGTGATTAGCTACTGCCATTGTCACCCAAAAATGCATTGGCCTAGCATTCATGTTTGCTTACTTGCATAAAATGTTTCTGGCCTTAGATTAAATGATCTGTTAATGAGCAGCTCAACCTCAAAAAGGTTTTTGAGGGGTGAAGTTATTGGCCCAGAATGCCTGATCTAGTGAAAGAGATCTTGAGATCCAATGAAATGGATTGGATTCGAGTTCTCTGAAAGCCTGCATTCGATCAAGAGGTTATATGGAAGAAAATTAGAAGCTGATGTTCCTAAAGTTGAGGTCTTTAATGGAAGTTTGATGGCATGAAGTGAATTTAGCATCCTACATCCTACTAGCATCATCTCACCTTCCGTTCATTCCCTTCATCATCCACACACACTCCAGGAGGACCCGCTGAGGGACATTGTCATCATCATTATAATCAAAATTAGTCCTGTTTTATTGTGTTATGTGTGTGTGCGAGTGTGTACACGTGAGTCTCACCCCTGCAGATTTTGTCGGTGAACGACTGGTCGAGTAGAGCCATGGCGAGCAGGTACTCTGTGCTGCTCGGACGAATGATGTTGTCCTGAGCGTGTGGCCCTGCGAGCGTGCTTAGTTCAGTTTGGTCATATTGGTTACCCAGTCCAATGGGAAACACTGACACACCTGTATGCAACAAATACATGTGGCTTGTAAGTGATAATGTTATGAGAATAAAAGAATAAAATTTAAGAGTATAAATAAAATAGTAATATTTTGAGAAAACATTCACAGCATTATGAGAAAAGGCTACAATAGGAATAGGGTGCAGACAGATGCTGCAGCTTCATTAATGCAAAAAATAAATCGTACTGTAGGAAATCCTCAGAAATCCTTGGTCTTTTGCTGCATCAGCACCAAGTTATCATTAGTATGAGGACACTGCAGCAGTTATGTAGGAAATCGAATTTATTCAGAAGAAAGAACCAGACAGACATTCAGGAAATTGCCTCTTTTGTGCAGTCTGAAATAACAACCGGTGGTCGACTCCACTTCACTTTGATGTTTCTTTATGCCTTTATTCTCATAATATTATGACTATAATCCAATAATGCACTGACTTAAATCTCATAATGTTACGACTTTATTCTTGAAAGTTTGACTTTTTATTCTTATAAAATACCTGTTATGTTTTCAAAACATCATGACTTTATTCTCGAAAAAGTTTTTATTTGATTTTTTTATACGTTAACGTGACACTAAAGCGCTTTTGTAGTGGTATGCTGTTGATTAGGAAAAAATTTAAACTCATCCCTCTGTTTTCGACAACTTTACAGCTCAAAATAAAACAAATTTATGTACATACAGTACTGAAAAAAAATGAACAAGCTGCACATTTCTGCTTTTAAATTTGAAATGTCTCAGCCCATAGATTTCCATTGCATTACTGTAAATCTACACTTTTTTTTGTTTGTTTTTACACACTTTTTACTTGTTAGGTGGTTGCTTGAGTGTTCTAGGTTGTGTAACGTTAGTCATAGTGGCATGCTGTTGATTACCACAGAATAATTTCAACATCCTCATCCCTAACTTTACAGCTTAAAGGGTTAGTTCACCCAAAAATGAAAATTCTGTCATTAATTACTCACCCTCATATCGTTCTACACCCGTAAGACCTTCGTTCATCTTCGGAACACAAATTAAGATATTTTTGATAAGATCCGATGGCTCAGTGAGGTCTCCATTGCCAGCAAGATAATTAATACATTCAGATGCCCAGAAAGCTACTAAAGACGTATTTAAAACAGTTAATGTGACTACAGTGGTTCAACCTTAATGTTATGAAGCGACGAGAATACTTTTTGTGCGCCAAAAAAACAAAATAATGACTTTATTCAACAATATCTAGTGATGGGCGATTTCAAAACACTGCTTCATGAAGCTTCGAAGCTTTACGAATGTTTTATTTTCAAATTCGAAGCATATCTCAAACTGCCAAAGTCACATGATTTCAGTAAACAAGGCTTCGTTGCTTCATAAGTGTTTCAAAATTTCAATAGTTTACCACTGGGGGGCGTGACTTTGGCAGTTTGATGCACGCTCTGAACCACTGATTCAAAACAAACTCCCACTGTAGTCACATGAACTGTTTTAAATATGTCTTTGCTATATGTCTATAGCTTTCTGGCCATTGAAAGTGTTAATTATCTTGCTGGCAATGCAGGCCTCACTGAGCCATCGGATTTTATCAAAAATATCTTAATTTGTGTTCCGAAGATGAACGAAGGTCTTACTGGTGTGGAACGACATGAGGGTGTTATATATCATTACCTTTTATCTACTGGGTTATTTCATTATGGGTTGTTGTAGCACTGTGCTGGAATTTATTTTCAAGGAAGTACCGTGTCTAAATATTAATAGGTATAGCTACAGTAAAGTGTTCAGCTAGTCAGCATGAGATCCTTTCTATCTAATCTGGTTATATCTCTTAAGCCTAGTAGTGAATGTTTTATGAGCAGTAGGATAATCTCTTTCTCTTTTTTTAGTTATGAGAAAGAACAATTTGCTTCCACTCAAAGCAAAACACATGTGCCTCATTTACCACACCATTATCTTCAACTGGTGCTGACTCAGATCGGTATTATCGGCTAACTCAGATCGGTATTACATTTGTTTTCTCCTGGTGCAGTTGAAGTACTATGTAAATCACACAATTTGTTTGATTGTTTTTCGGTTAAGTTACATTCACAAAGTATTCATCCGCACAGTGCATGCAGTTTTGTTTTTTTAAACACTAGAGGGCAAAAAGTTACATAGTGTACCTTTAAAAATAAAATGCATTTCATGCAATTAATGTGCTTAAACAAAAATACAAGTTGCACATTATTGCTTTTACAGTAAATCTGGAATATATTGCACCATAGACTCAAGTCCAATACTGTAAACAGGATTTTTTTTGGTTGTTGTTTTTTGCTTGATTTGAGTTGAAATTATTCATGTATCACAGATACTGTTGATAGAGTTTAACTTCTATTGAACCTCGAACACTACAATAAGGACCACTCAAAAGAGTGAATCAATAAAGCTAGAAAACTATTTCACCAACCAGCGGTCAAAGCCTCGTTTGCTGCCTCTTGCACTGAGTCTATTGATCTGTCAGTCACCACCATAACCACAGCTTTAGGGATGCCCATCCGTCCCCCACTGGTGGAGGAAATGGCTGTCTGCACGGCCAATCGCAGAGCAGCTCCTGCAGAGAAAGAGGAAAGAACGCCCACATGTATGTAGTGTGGCATATGTTTTAACTGTCAGGCTGTATCGTAGCTGCTGTGTCTTCACAGCATGTTTACCCAGTCTTGGTTTATTGTCTGTCTTGCTGTGTAGGGTTTCTAGAAGCTTGAGAAGATTGTCCTCTGTCTGTTCATCTCTCCATGTGACCGCCACTGCTGATTTTCCCCCATACACTATCACTGCCACTTGTGTGTGATTGCGACCTGCAACACAGATAAGTAGAACTCTAGAAGTAACTATTATAACACACACACAATGAAAAAAATCAATCTCATGGAGACTTACCAATATTTGTGCTCTTTATAATAGTTTTCACAAATGTTTTCAAGTCTTCAAACTGGTTATCAGAAGAGCCTCTCAACAGGAACAGCAAGTCCATGGGCTTTGAACACGGCACTGAGCAAACACACACACATACATAAAATTACAAAGAAAGCATTTATGTATTCACTTCATAAGCATCTATGTATTGGCTATACTTGCAATTAACAACTAGAAAAACCACATTTCAATATTTGCTTGACAAAGTCTTAATATTTAAAAACGTTTTACCTTTTAGATTATCTAGGCCCTAAGTAGTTTGGCTAGTCAGGCTGTTTTAAAAGAGATAAATGTTAATATACTTTGTGCTAGAGAGTTTTGTTACTAGGAAGTTGGTAGATGATTGCTTAGGTGTTCATGGTTGTTTAGTCAAACCAACATAATTTGTCATACACTACTGTCTAAAAAGAATTCCTGTAGCGTGATATAGTTCCAAAAATGTATAAGATAATTTGATATGTCATCTGAAATAAGCCATCTGACATTTAGCACTGCCAAATCCAATCATTTTTGACCATTTTGTGTACAACACCATGTTTCTGCATCATTTGCCAGGCAATTTCCACAGTAATTAAGGGAACTACATCATTCCATTGTTGCGCACTAGTCACTCTCTCTGCTGCCTCACTTTTCCTTTTATCTTTCATTTTTTGAAATTACAGCAATCACACTCATTGTCAATGAAAAATCTGAGAACAGAGATGAAAAAGACCTTGTGCAGTGGAATAGGCAGTGATGACAATAGAAAAGAAAGAATGTAGCAGGGCTGCACGATTAAAGGGATAGTTCAGAAAAATCATTTACTCACCCTCAAGATGTTCCAAACCAAAAGAAGATATTTTGAAGAATGTCAATAACCAAACAGTTGATGGGCCCCATTGTCTTCCATAGTATGGGAAAAAAAAAAATACTAAGTCAACAGGGCCTATCAACTGTTTGGTTACCGACATTCTTCAAAATATCTTCTTTTGTGTTCAGCAAAAGTAAGAAATTCATACAGGTTTGGAACAACTTGAGGGTGAGTAAATGATGACAGAATTTTCATTTTTGGTTGAACTATGCCTTTAAATAAAACCAAAATCACAATATGGTTTAGTGTGATTATCAAATCGCAAAGACTGCGATTTTTCAGAGTAAAGAGCGGCTTGGTTCACAGTAAATGCTGCTCCACATGAACTCATCTCTGCTTGAGTTTGAGTCATTTACAACATGCATTTACAAAAATGCAACATGTGCCAACCATCTTCACAGATTTGTAATGAGAAGCACTTATAAACTGGTTGTTGACAAAAAAAAAAAAAAAAAAAGAGGCTTTAAGGCGTCCCTGCAGGTTTCCACCAAAAAGTTAAATGGTTTTGTGTTTACAAATGCAGAAATGAAGACAAACATAAATTGTAGTATCGTAGTTTTACAGATGTACTATAAAATAAACATTATTATTATTAGTAGTAGTAGTAGTAGTACTTGAATACTCAATTTATTTTATTTTATAATATTAGAATAGTAATATTTCTTATTTTGTGTAATATTTTTATTTAGTAATGATTAGGGGTTCAAGCGCATAGCGCTCGCCCTGATCGGCCTGACTGGGGCACCACAGCGGTGAAAAGTACGAAATCGCTCATAACTCCTAAAACGTAGGCGTAGGTTCAAGTGTCTTATATCGTTGGAATCCTTGGCTCAAGACAGACAAAATGCATGCCTCGGATTCGCTCGTCGTTTTGGCAATATTTACGGGTATTTTGGATTTTTTGAAAAACTTACTTTTGCGAACTAGTCCTAGGTTTTTGGCCCAATCGGAACCAAACCAGTGCAACAAGATTCTCTGGAGTCTGATTGTCAATAATTATCAAAAAAAGTTAAAATATTTTGATTCACGGTCCCTAAGGGCCGCCAAAACGTTCAAACTTTTACTAAAATGGCTATAACTCGTGAATGGAATGAGATATTTTCACCAAACTCAGCACACCTATGTAAGTGCTCATTCTGTGGTTGCGTAAAGAAGGTCACGTCGACTGGCCACTTGATGGCCCTATAACAGGAAAAAAAACATGAAAATGGCTATAACTACTTCACTGTTAGTCCAATCGACTTGAAAATTGGCACGCAGTGTCTTTGTCCAAGCTGCCATGGCAGTCTATGAAGACATTGAGGCATCTCAAAAAACATGTCCGCCATCTGCCAATGAAATTTGAGCAGCTATCAGAAAAGGTTAACGGAGGTCAACCGGAACGAAACTCGCTAGGCCTGTTTGACTCATGGCCCTAGAGGCCTGTGAGAAATTCAAAAGAAATTGGCCACCGGGGGGCGCCTTCGCATTTTTCACGTGCGTAAAGGATTGTGTATTGCGCAATTTTTCGCACACGCCCACAACATTCTGAGCAACTTTGCCTCTAGGACCACCGCTGTCCATTGAATAGTTCGTTAAATATTGGAGATTATTTCAAAAACCAACTTTTGCGAACTATCCTAGGTTTTTGGCTCAACCTTGATAACTGTTTATAACTATTTATAAACCATACATTTCCTATGGTAAATTACTTGTATTGGCTGTAAATTGTCTTCCATCTATGATCGAGATGGTTACAGGCTTGCTAATTAAAACATTATACATTTTTACGCATGTGCTTTAAGGCCTTAAAGCGCTTGAACCCGATAATTGCTGCTCGCAGCTATATTTATTTTTATTATTTTCTAGTCATTGATTACACAATCACACAATTTTGGGCCAAATTGTGCAGCCCTACAAACAAGCACAGCAACCTTTTTAATTGCATTTTAAATTGCAATCACAATTTTTATCAGAAAAATCACAATTTGATTTTTTTTCCCCCTAAATTTTGCAGCCCTAGAATATAGCAAGATGTGAAGAGAGTGTAGCATTGTTGTATCTGACCTGAAGGGGGCAGTGTGGCTCTCGGTGGAAGCGTAGGCAGCAGAGGCCTCCTGATTGTTTTACTGATATTGATCAGCATGGGCCGCAGTATCCTAAGATCCGAGGGATTATCCAGCATGATCGGTTCGTCCGGGAAGCTCAACTGTGCAAGATCTTCGTATCGAATCTGTTGGCCGATCCCAATTGGATACACTTTTTTATGAGTGGAGCTTGGAGGCCGCTGAATGACGTCCGTTGGAGGGCTCTGTGTTATAAGAAACACCATCTGGTCTGGTGTATTACTTGGTGTGTCTGTAGTGATAGTCTCATATACAGAACGAATGGCATGACCTGTGTTGACCTCCGCACCTTTGGTCCAACGTAACTGTTGCATTCTCTGCAGCACCTGCTCCCTGTGCTGCAATTCCATGCGGCTGATTACCACGGTAACCGTGAGTGAGTACTGCATCACCGTGATCCGTAGATTCTCCACCTCTTTCTCATCGAGTGAAGCAATTACATCGACCAAAGCATCACGTGTCTTATTGAAGCCCTCCTCACCCACTGCATTTGAGCTTTCCAACAGGAAGACAACCTCATATGTTGTTACTGTGGGCGGAGGAAATGTCGTTCCAGGACTGGGGATGCTGGGAAATGAGGTTACAATGGCAGCGGTTGGTGGGACCGTGGCGACGGTGAGTTTAGAAGCTGTGGTAGTTGTTGGGGTGACTGAAGTGGTGCTGGGCTTTCTGGTAGGGGGTTTCTTTGGGGGTTCAGGATCCAGTCCCAAAGTGCAGAGGTAGTCTGTGATGGCCAGAGCCTCATCGTCAAGCTCTGTTACGCTGCTCACTACGTATGAGCGACTGCTGGGCGTGGCCTTCGTGATCTCATTAACCTGTGCCATGTTGACGTCAGGCCCCAGAGCCACAGTGAGGATGGTGATGTCTTTTTTACGCAGCAGACGCTGAGTACTACGCATGGGCCTAGGATTTGCGCTCGCCGTCAGCAATATAGCAACTCGGCCTGCGTGCTCGCGCTTGTTTTTATCGTAAATGTAGACTGCTAGATATTTTATTGCCTCGTCCATGAATGCTACATCACCACCGCTGTAACGCAGCTCACGCACCATCTTCTTAAAGATCCATTTTTGCACCTGCATGTCATAACTTTTCACGCCAGAGTGGAAGAGCAGAACCGTGGCACGAGTGTGGGCGGAACCCATTCGGAACCGCTCCACTACCCGGAGGATAAAGAGCTTGACTAAACTGAAGTCTTCTTCACTCAAAGCAGAGGAGCCATCCACTAAGAAGGCCAGGTCCATCGCCCTATCACAGGCATCGGCTGGCACCGGGGTGGAAAACGGGAGTGGCGTAGGAGTGTTGCTGACGGTGGTTGGTGCTAGCGTGGAGGCCAAACCAGTTAGAGGACATGGGCCGCACGTCAGTGTGTTGCTTTCACAGTGACTGAAAACATAACAAACATGAATTTTATACATCTAAATCTATGTATCTCACAAAGCCTGTCTAGAACCTGTCAGAAATTTTTTTATTTTTTAAGCATAAAAATGATTTTTTTTACAGTTTATATATATATATATATACAGGTGCTGGTCATATAATTAGAATATCATCAAAAAGTTGATTTATTTCACTAATTCCATTCAAAAAGTGAAACTTGTATATTATATTCATTCATTACACACAGACTGATATATTTCAAATGTTTATTTCTTTTCATTTTGATGATTATAACTGACAACTAAGGAAAATCCCAAATTCAGTATCTCAGAAAATTAGAATATTACTTAAGACCAATACAAAGAAAGGATTTTTAGAAATCTTGGCCAACTGAAAAGTATGAACATGAAAAGTATGAGCATGTACAGCACTCAATACTTAGTTGGGGCTCCTTTTGCCTGAATTACTGCAGCAATGCGGCGTGGCATGGAGTCGATCAGTCTGTGGCACTGCTCAGGTGTTATAAGAGCCCAGGTTGCTCTGATAGTGGCCTTCAGCTCTTCTGCATTGTTGGGTCTGGCATATCGCATCTTCCTCTTCACAATACCCCATAGATTTTCTATGGGGTTAAGGTCAGGCGAGTTTGCTGGCCAATTAAGAACAGGGATACCATGGTCCTTAAACCAGGTACTGGTAGCTTTGGCACTGTGTGCAGGTGCCAAGTCCTGTTGGAAAATGAAATCTGCATCTCCATAAAGTTGGTCAGCAGCAGGAAGCATGAAAGGCTCTAAAACTTCCTGGTATATGGCTGCGTTGACCTTGGACCTCAGAAAACACAGTGGACCAACACCAGCAGATGACATGGCATCCCAAACCATCACTGACTGTGGAAACTTTACACTGGACCTCAAGCAACGTGGATTGTGTGCCTCTCCTCTCTTCCTCCAGACTCTGGGACCCTGATTTCCAAAGGAAATGCAAAATTTACTTCCATCAGAGAACATAACTTTGGACCACTCAGCAGCAATCCAGTCCTTTTTGTCTTTAGCCCAGGCGAGACGCTTCTGACGCTGTCTGTTGTTCAAGAGTGGCTTGACACAAGGAATGCGACAGCTGAAACCCATGTCTTGCATACGTCTGTGCGTAGTGGTTCTTGAAGCACTGACTCCAGCTGCAGTCCACTCTTTGTGAATCTCCCCCACATTTTTGAATGGGTTTTGTTTCACAATCCTCTCCAGGGTGCGGTTATCCCTATTGCTTGTACACTTTTTTCTACCACATCTTTTCCTTCCCTTCGCCTCTCTATTAATGTGCTTGGACACAGAGCTCTGTGAACAGCCAGCCTGACCTTTTGTGTCTTGCCCTCCTTGTGCAAGGTGTCAATGGTCGTCTTTTGGACAACTGTCAAGTCAGCAGTCTTCCCCATGATTGTGTAGCCTACAGAACTAGACTGAGAGACCATTTAAAGGCCTTTGCAGGTGTTTTGAGTTAATTAGCTGATTAGAGTGTGGCACCAGGTGTCTTCAATATTGAACCTTTTCACAATATTCTAATTTTCTGAGATACTGAATTTGGGATTTTCCTTAGTTGTCAGTTATAATCATCAAAATTAAAAGAAATAAACATTTGAAATATATCAGTCTGTGTGTAATGAATGAATATAATATACAAGTTTCACTTTTTGAATGGAATTAGTGAAATAAATCAACTTTTTGATGATATTCTAATTATATGACCAGCACCTGTATATATATACAGTCAAACCAAAATTTATTCAGACACCTTGAACATTTCATTCATTATTACAGTTTATTCACTATAGTTTAAAAAAATGGTAATAAAATGTGACAAGATCTCAGAGTTAAATTGTCAGAAAAAATTAATCTTAATTATGTCAGATAACATTTAAGCAAAACATGGTCAGGTCAAAGTGTCTGAATAATTTTTGGTCCCAAAAACTGAAAAAATCAGTTTTACTGGTAGTCCACTGTATGAAGAATTTTTGAGTATAAAATGTCACAATTTTCTGTATTTTCTATCCTCACTTACATAAATGAACTATACTGTCCTGCACCCACTAGAAAAAAATAAAAAAATTATATCTAGTGTCTGAATAATTTTTGGTTTGACTGTATATATATATATATTATATATATATATATATATATATGGTACATTTAAGTTATTTAAAAAAAAATATATAAAAAAAGTATATAAATAAATAATTTTATGTAAAAAAAAAATATATACAAATATAAAATTATATAAAAAATATACAGACCTTAGGATACTTTTATATAATTATAAAATTATATAAAAATATATATTAAAATATATGTTAATATAATATGTTAATATGTGTTTCTGTGTGTGTGTGTGTGTGTGTGTGTGTGTGTGTAAACACTGCCTGGCCAAAAAAAAGTCGCTGTTTAGATTTAAATAGGCAAATACTTAAGAGTCTATCACTGCATCATTATTGCTGTGATTATTATGTTTCTAGCATGTTATATGTTTGGGAACACTTCTTTTAAGATCTTGACCAAAAATTGATGCACCTCTTGATGAAAATAACATCACAATATTTATTTCCATCATAAGGTGCATCAATTTTTGGTCTAGTTCTTGTATTGACAATGTAAGAGGTGAGCACTCTGTAAAGTCTCCTCCAGAACATCCCAAAGACTTTCAATGAATTTAAGGTCTAGACTCAGAGGTGCCAATTCATGTGTGAAAATGATTCTTCATGCTCCTTCCCAACCATTCTTTTACAATTTGAGCCTGATGAACCTTGACACTGTCATCCTGAAATATAAGGCCATGATGTGTCTTCCTACATGGTTGTTTAAGAAATGAAAAGCTACACACTCCATCAATTAGGGTTAGAAGAACTGTTCCCAAACATATAACATGCTAGAAACATAATAATCACTGCAATAATGATCCATCCATAGACTCTTAAGTATTTGTCTATTCTCTTCATTTTTTCCTATTTGCTATTTTTTAAATTTTGAGATTAAATATGACCCAAATTTTTCTTTATGAGATTCTCCTACACACTGCATGGAGTAATGAGTGATGGAGATCAAAAAAGAATGTTGCATAGCATACCATATCTGGCAAAGATGAGGATCTTCATGGTTAAGGATGAACTGTTTTCCATGGGAGATTCTCTCCCCGTCATGCACACACACCTGACACTGTGACGGTTCCACACACTTCCTCAGCACCTCATCTAAAACTTGCCCTGAGGTATTGAAGCAGACAGAATGTGTGAATGTGAGAAAAAAAGTGAGATTGAAGTCTATGAAGTCAATTTACTTGTCAGTATGTGTGAATTGGCCCTACCTGGTGGACAGACAGCATGGCATCCCTCCACACATGTGATGGGACAGTTCAGAGGTTCAGGATGCTGGCAGGTGGTAGGGCAAGCGCTACCACAGGTGTTATATTTCCACTCACACTCCACCCCTGCATCCTTATTCAGCTCCTCACAACTCAGTGCTGTAAGTAAACAGTCATTTAGCACACACTGTTGTACAATTTGACTTTCTGTACACTTATTTCAGGGAATAATCTGTCTTGGGGTTAAAGTGTTAGTTTTCCCAACAATACAAATGGGTGCTCACCAGGCTCATAAATTAACATTTTATATAGGCTATTTCATTATATTGCATCTAAGGCCTATGCAGTTATAGGTTAAGTGCAGTTTTATGTATTTATTAGCGTTGTCAAAATTAGCGCGTTAACGCACGCGATAAATTTTTTTCAGTTAAAAATATTTAACGCAATTAAAGCAGCATACATTTTTTCCATCATAATGTGGCTAGCGTTGCATTATATGATCACGCTCTTCTTCATGTAAATACTTTTAAACCATTCAAGCGCCACAAGACAAACGATAATACGCTGTCTGTGAATGTCGTGTCTGTGTGACACAAAATGCCCATTTTTGTCGAGTATCCTCATAAGAGCAGTCTTAAATTAGTTAAATAATGTCTTAAATGAACTTAAAGCGTTGTGAGAAAATGAGATGCGCGTCCGATCCACGTCATGTTTTGCAGCGGCAGGTCTTAAAGTCACAGTAGCTTAATAAATCAGTTGCTTTGATGTCTGTCATTAATGTTAATCAAAGAACAAAGGTAAAAGAGAAAATTGTAGCTTTAATACGGATTATATTTCATTTATGAAATATAATCCTTATTAAAATTGTATGCAGTGAAGACTGTAAAGTATTTAATAACTTTATTCAATTTCTGTATACGGCCGAATTATAGCTGTGATGATGCACGGCTACTTGTGTGATATTGCTTATATGTGAGTGTGTTATATTTGCAAGCATTTGACAGAAATGAATGGGGTTTTTTTGTTTTTTTTGTGGTTAATTAGAAAATACCCTGTTAAAAGTAAAACATGACTGAAAATCTATTCCAGGCAGTAAATATTGCCCTTTAATTTGATAATAATAATAAAAAAAATTCAGAACACATTACTATTTGTACAGTTTCAGAAGACTTGGAATACTGTGGACAATTCATTTGAACTACTTTTGTTACTTTGTTACTGTCGTTTTTGGAGATCAAGAGCTTCTATACCCATTCACTTTCATTGTGTAAAAGAGTGTGAACATTCTACTTAATGTCTTCATTTGTACTCTGCAGAAGAAAGAAACTCTGTTGGGTTTGTAATAACTTGTTGGTGAGTAAATGACCTTTAAGTGCCTTGCTAAGGGTACAGTGGTGAAACTTACGACACAAATCGTTGGACCTCCAGTTCACCAGCAGCCCCTTCTGAGCACATTCGTGAGCGTATGCGGCAATGGTGTTACAGAAACATGCACAGTCACCGACCGATGGACACGAGCATGTGTCACGAGTACAGATGTCCCAGTACGGCTCAGGGTCCACCTGATACATTCAGAGTAAAAAGTAAAAAAGAAGTGGTAAGAAAGTGGAGTAATGACCACATGTCAGTGTGTTGTCATCATTTAATTGTGACTATTGAGTATAAATGTTACCAACCACAACATTGCACTCCCTGAAGATGGAGCTGGTGAGCACGCGGCAGGACTGTTCCACCGTCACCAGCTTCACCATGTCTGTGCTGCATTGAGACAGCACCTGCATGCAGATCAAAATATGTAATCTGAGATCATTTTATGTCTCTATGCTCTAACTCGCTCTAGGAAAACACTCTAGCTCAGGCCGTGATGCGCATTAACTCACCGGAACAGCGTCAGCACAGCTGGGTTGAACTTTCCATGAGTTTCCAAAGTCTGCAGCGTCCACCTCCATCTGGTTACTGCTGCTCAACAGATCGTTATTCTGACTGCCATCAAAATTTCCACAAAGGCCACATACTTTCCCCTTAAACACACACAAATAAACTTATAAGCTTATTCTTAATTTCTCAATTGTGCTCCAAGTAGTTGTAACCCATATATATTGCGGACATGCTCAAAGGTAAAAATAATTTCTAAATCATATTTTATACATCCATTTTTATTCATAAATAATTAACTAACTCTATATAAATAAATAACTCTAAAAATGTTTTTATTAGCGTTAACTCTTGCTAAATATGAAAAAAAAAAACCTCTTTTTTGGGGACATGTTAAAATATAAAAATGATTTAAAAAAATTATTCATCAGGTTTTATTTATAATATATATTTTTTTTAATAAATCAGATAAAAACCCATATTGTGGACATGCTCAAAGGTAAAAATAAATCATACTTTATACATACATTTGGATTCATAAATCATTTTAACTCTAAAAATTATTTTTTGTTTACTTGATGAATCTGACAAAAACTGACTTTCGAGGACATGCTGAAAAGTATGTTTGTCAATGATGAAAAATTAAAATATTTTTTATTCATAAAATTTGATTCATTATCTTAACTATAAAAATATTTTTATGATATTTAAATATTAAATATTTATTTTATGTATTATTAAAACATATTTTAAATATTTTTATTAAAAATGTCTCTTTGGGGACATGCTTAAAGATAAAAATGATTCATAATTTTTTTTTATTCATAATATTTGATTCATAAATCATTTTATACTCTAAAAATGCTTCTTTTTTTTTTTGGTTAACTTGCTAAATCTTACCATTGGGTAACATACTCAAAGATAAACATTATTCACAAATATTTTTCACAACAAAAAAGAAGTTGTCTATGGTATGTGCTCACTCAGATAGCTAGGCAGATGTGTGTGTTTTTCTTTTAATGTGTGTTACCCTGTACTGTCCGTTGATCTGCAGTGAGATTCGGGTCCCTGTGTCCCAGGTGATGGAGATGTGTTTACCCAGAAGGACGATGTAATACTGTCCAGAGCGCACAATCTCAACCGCTGTCTCTTTCAACACAGGCCTCTTCATCCTCACCTAGAGAAGAAGACAACAGTGAAAGAAAGAAAAAAGTCTGTATGCTTTTACTTCACACATGATGCTTGTCATAACGTGTCTATCTATCTATCTAATTTTTTTTAGTTTAATTTCAGACACAATATGACCAACTATTTGGTTTAGTTTGCTCCGCCAACAAAATATCTGTTGCAATATTGTGCGTTTAGTAACATTTTATTGGCAACAACATCCAAGACTTTAGCTTTATAATGTAAAATATAACTCTATAAATGAGTTTTAGTGTTACCTCGCCATTTTCCATTACAATCAGCCCTCCCATGTACAACACTGTGATGCTTTTACTGCAGCGGTAACCTGCGATCCCACAAGCGGAGTTCTCCACCAGAACCCTAAACGTTCCATCCAATCCATTACAGTAATCCTACACAGACAGACAAAGAAAATGAGCAAAAACATGGATGAATATGAGGGAAAGAGAGATCGAGAATATTGAGTTTACCTGAGCTAGTACGTATTGGCAACGTCCAGGAAATGAGAACTTAAGTCCATCAAAGCTGATGTAGTGTGTCTCTCCTATCACACGACACACACCGTCACACACGCGCTGTGTACACTTCCACTGACGCTTCTCACAAACACTGGGAAAGAAAGGGAAATGTAATTAATTAACAAATGTAATTAACACAATAATCTGAATGCTTATACTTGTCATCTGATGTACGCAACAAAATTACTTTACACCAATAGAGGAGCCATGATTGGCTCATTTACCAGGCGTTGCAGTCCACATTAATGCTCTGTCCTGAGGCATAGGGGCGGTTGTTATGGTAACAAGGGCACTGCTCTTGTGGAATGCATTCTCTTTTGTGTCGGACCTGCAAACACCCATAACATTAAAAAAAAAAAATTATATAGCTTAAAAAGTTTTACACATTAAAAAGCTGCATACATAAAATGCTCACTTTTACAAAAAAAAAAAAAAATCACAGTTTTATAAAAAAAAAATATCACAGTTTCCAAAACTTATTAAGCAGCACAACTGTTTTCAACATTGATAATAATAATAAATGTTTCTTAAGCAGCAAATCGGCATATTAGAATGATTTCTTAAGAATTATGTGACATTGAAGACGGGAGTAATGATGCTGAAAATTCAAATTTGCCATTACAAGATTAAATTACATTTTAAAACATATTACAATAGGAAACAGTTCTTTTAAATTTTAATAATATTTCAGAATATTACTATTTCATTTTTTTTTTTTTTTTATCAAATAAAGGCAGCTTTGCTGTGCATTGAGAATTCTTTCTAAAACAATAAAAAAGTAAAAAAAAATTTTTTTTCAAAAGTATTTTTTCAGAAAAAAATTATGAAAACATAAAAAAGTTGTGTAAATATAGTTAAGGAAACATAAAGCTGATCTGATCTGAATTTACCAGTCCTACTTGGTTCATGAATATTAATAAGTTTCTTTAATATAAACATAGATTATATTGTGTCAAACTGCATTTCCTAGCGTTCGCTTTCACACTTACCGTTCCAGGTGGACACATACAGCCAGACACACATCCCTGACTGACACACTCCATGTCCAGATTCTGGCAGGTCTTAGCACACTCTATCCCAGCATCCCTTGCACTGCCACACTCAAACCGCTGCAGTGGAGGTGGACAAGAGATAGAGCGCCGCCCTACAGGTGAAACACACACAAAGAATTAATTTTATGTACTTGTCAAAGCAACAATATTCTATCCAATTGTGTGTTTCTGTTGTATCAAGTGCAGTTGTGCTCCATTATGAAAGCGAGGAGAAATACCTCTTGAAGAAGAATGTTCGTCAAAGAAGAGGTCTGTCAGAGTAGATCCAGTGGCTTCATTAGAAGTGCATTGCATTGATCCGCTCTCACATACACTACATGCAGAAAAAAACAATAAAATTAAAAAAACAAATAAATATATATACACTTATGTTTGGAGTTGGAAAGATTTTTTAATGTTTTTGACAGAAGTCTCTCATGCTCAGCAAGGCTGCATTTATTTGATCAAAATACAGTAAAATAGTAATAGTAAAATAGTAATATTGTGAAAAATTATTACAATTTAAAGTAACTGTTTTCAATTTGAATATATTATAAAATGTAATTTATTCATGTGATGTCAAAGCTGAATTTTCAGCAGCATTACTCCAGTCTACAGTGTCACATGATCCTTTTTTGATGATGATTATGAAGTTCAGAAGAACAGCATTTATGTGAAATAGAAATCATTTTTTTAATAATGTAAGTCTTTACTGTCCATGTAGATCAATTTAATGCATCCTTGCTGTATATTAAATTGATTTTTTTAATTTACTGACCCCAAACTTTTGAATAATGTATATAATTAAGTATATTTTATATAATATATATGTAGATGTAATAATGCATTTTATTATTCATAATGCATTTTATATATTTATCTCTCTCTGTGTATATATATATATATGTATATATATATATATATATATATATATATATATATATATATATATATATACACAGTCAAACCAAAATTTATTCAGACACCTTGAACATTTCATTCATTAATACAGTTTATTCACTATAGTTTAAAAAAAATGGTAATATAATATGACAAGATCTCAGAGTTAAACTGTGTCAGAAAAAATGAATCTTAATTATGTCAGATAACACTTAAGAAAAACATAGTCAGGTCAAATTGTCTGAATAATTTTTGGTCTTACATTTTTATCAATTTTACTGGTAGTCCACTGTATGAATAATTTTTGGGTATGATACGTCACAGTTTACTTTATTTTGCTATCCTCACTTACATAAATGAACTATAGTTTCCTGCACCCACTAGTAAAAAAATTATATCTAGTGTCTGAATAATTTTTGGTTTGACTGTATATATATATATATATATATATATATTTTTATGTATGTATGTATATATATACATATATATACAGTATATACATATATATGTGTGTGTGTATATATATATATATGTGTGTGTGTGTGTGTGTGTGTATATATATATATATATATATATATATACACACACACAGGTTTTCTGACAGATGATATTAGATTAAAGCCAATATTCTGGTTATATTAATGGTAATATATAGTTATATTTATATTATATAGTTATATTAATATTAATTTATATTATATAGTTATATTAATAATTAATTAATATTAATAACACAGTTGGAATATGACTATTATCTGTGTCACATAAACACTTTATGTTTAATATCATATGAGTCCGGTGAGACACAGGCAGTTGACCAAATATCAAGCTATCAAAGAAACCTGATGTGTAACTGTATAGTAAAATACTGTGTTTTTTTCCCTACTAACCAGATGGCGTGATGGTCACCAATGATGTCATTGGGCTCAAAGATCTCTCCGTTACGGTGGCACGAGCAGTGTTCGGGTGGCACACACTCCCCCGCGTCACTGAGGAAGAGTCCTCTAGGGCAGAAACAGCCTTCTTCGCAGAACCCACCACAATCACTGTCAGGCAGCGATAGAGACCGGCACGTCTGATTACACACGTTCCCACAAACCTCGTACAACTGGTCATCCGGACAGGTCAGTTCTGCTCGAACACACACACACAAACAGGTTTCCATGTTTCCTAGGGACTTTCCATAGACATAATGATTTTTATACTGTACATACTGTATATTCTATCCCCCAACACTAACCCTACCCCTAAACCTACCCATCACAGAAAACTTTCTGCATTTTTAGATTTTCAAAACACTTCATTTAGTATGATTTATAAGCTGTTTTCCTCATGGGGACCAAAAAAAATGTCCCCATAAGGACACAATTTACTGGTATTACATTTGGTCCCCATAACCAAGATGGAGACCCCATAACCTATCATGACGGAGATTTTCCATTAATTTTATACAGATCTAGTGATATTTTCTATCCCCTAACCCTCAGATAAACCTTTCAGCATTTTTAGATTTTCATGAACATATTATTTAGTGTTTATTCAGCCATTTTGGAACTTATTTGCTGTCTAAACTCTTATATGGAGTTTAAAACTACAGACAGAATGAGATATACCACAGTATCCATGACCCCTCCAGTTGATTAGCACTCCCTTGTCTGCGCAGGCGGCTGCATAGCTGTGGACTGAATTACACAGGCACTCTTGGCCGTCTGCGCAGGAGCAGACATCATAGCGGCAGTTTTTCATGTACGGCTCAGGGCTGACCACATAATGACAGGGTTCAAACTTCACAGAGAGCAGCACAGCACAGGCTTCTTCTGCAAAACGCACTGTAGACATACAAAACATGCAAATACACTTATTGTTACCTGCTGGTCTTTGTTGCCCTCTAGCGTTCAGTGCATTTATAAATCATGACGTCATGCATTGGTGACATCAGTTCATTCCATCTTAAGTTAAGATATTGTAAAGTGAACATTATCAAACATGACATTTATATTGAGATAAAATTGCATCTATTGTGCATTTATAAATATGCATCTGTACAGGGCTGTAACCACAATATCAATATTCAGATTAGTGGTCAATATGTTCTTTTACTGGCAGATTCTTGAAATTTGACACCTGTCCCACTAATATTGAATATTTTTGGTCACATCCTTGTGTGTGTTTGTGTATACCTCTCTTAGGATTTAAGATACAGGGATCTGAGTGTTGCAATTGAACATCATCACAGTCTGCATTCATCTTCCATGCGTTGCCGAATCCTTCGACGCGTGTCTCCACCAGCCCGCCCACTGTTAAGAAGTCGTCTCCTTGGTTACCATTATAATTACCGCACAGACCGCACGTTTTCCCAGCATAGGCAGGGTTTAGCTGCAAATACACACACACATATGCTCACATATCAGGTTTGCAGCACAGGAATATTTGACACATGTCCCAGATTCTGCATTTCACAGACAGACTCTATTGTATGTATACGGAAATTATTTATGCACTATGTTGAGTGTCTAAAGCGCCCAGCATTCTCAGACACGCGAGATGTGATCCATGCTGCTGGAAATTCCAGCTAAAATCAGTTTAAGGTGGTAGAATGTTTTACAAGGTTTCTGGATGGTCGAAGCTGGTTGTTTGCTAATTCAAACTGGTTTAAGTGATTGATTGAGGCTACCAAACTTTAAAAAAAATGGCAAAAAACACCATAAAACTATTATTATAAAAATGGTCCATACAACTATATTCCAATGCATTTTGGGGTGAAATATCTGAATGTATTCCAATGTAAATATATAACTAACATTTTTGGTCTGTTCCTCACACAAAGCAACCGTATGGCTTCAGAAGATTTGAAATACGCCTCAGTTAATATTCATTTTCTTTTTAGCGGAATACAATAAGGTTTGGAACAACAATATGATGTAAATAAATAATGATCAGTGTTATTTTAGTATTATTTACTGTATATACAATTATAGTATAGTATATAGCATAGTATTTATTAATATTTTAAATTAGCTTTTTGTATCAGTTTTCTTTTTTAATTTTAGATAAGGTTTTAGTGCTTTTGTTATGTTTATTAGGTTTTTTAATATTTCAATTTATTTTTCACTTATTTTTATTTCAGTTTTAGTTTTAGTCATTTTTGTACTTCAACTTCAATTTATTTATTTCAGTTATTTGCCAAGGAAACATTTCTAAACTTTTAAGTTTAATTTGTTCATCTAATATATTTTAATTTATTTCAGCTCCATTTTACTTACCAAAAACGATTTTTAACAGTTTAAGTTTTTAGCTTTAGCTTTAGATAACAATGACAACATTGATGATGACACAATTTTCATTTATTGGGCTGGGCAAACATTTTCTTTTCACCAGGTTAGAGCAGGTAGAACTTAACCATGTTAAGTTTGTACACTGCAAAAAATACTGTTGTCCAACAGATTGTAGGAGTATGTTTTTAAACAATTTATTTCAGTCTCTCTACTTCAAAATTTCACCTTTAATTCAATGTGTTATGTACTGTTTGTCTGTAATTATTTGTGAAATATACTAGCAATTTCTGATTGAAAATTGTTTCAAAAACAATCTTTTTTCAGTGTATAGCCTGTTTTTCCCAGCAGGGCACACTCACCCTGAGCAAAACACGTCCTCTGCCATCCCAATCCAGATGTAGATCATCACCGTAACGCAATCTTACAGATGACAACACCGTATTCTGGACTCTTAGGGGACCTACACACAAACACATTACTGTTATGGTGCGTTATGATTTGTAGAGCAGTATTACATTGCAGCTGTCCTTTATTTAAAAAAAGCCATTGCATCTATATGTTCTGTGTATGCATTGTGTGTATTCTGCTACTTGACAGACCATTAATTAAGGGTGTTTTCACATCCATTCCATCCACAGAGACCACGCCCCCATGCTTGAGGTGAACAGTCTGATTGGCCAGATCTCTGAATCTCAGTGTAATTGACCGTGTGCAGATGGCATCTTGGTCATCTGCACACTTAAACAGAAAAAATACAACCATAAGCACACAGCCAAACAAATAAGCACAAGTGTATATACTACATAGAAGATTTCAGACCTGTGCAGTCTCAATTATGGCAGAAAAAGAGTTGCTCTGGCAGTCTTTAGCGAGCAGATACTGACAAATCCCACTGAAGGTGAAGAACTTATTGTCAAAGGTCTTATAATGGGACTGTCCAGTCACCAGACACTCCCCTAAGAAGAGATAGAGGAAGAAATCGATTAGAAAGCAATGCTTGTTCATCAGGGCATTCAGAAATATTAATGTCAACATTAAAACTGCATTTGCAAAACATTTTAGTGTTGTAATGGGTCGTATTTCCTGGTGAAAAAGAATATTTTGTGTTGCTTACTAGAAATTAAGCTAGATTGACATTAAAATACTGTTAATTATAGAAAGGTTAATTAAATTAAAATAAGCAACAAATTCACATTTACCAGGACATCCTTCGTTGGTACATTCCCATGATCCATGGCGACAGACGCTAGAAGTTAAGGTGAGTTTAAGTGAATGTGTCCAGATATAGTAGCCACACATATTTGAATGCATTGTTTTGTAATGTGTGTGTATATGTGTGGGAGTGTGCGTGTGTCCCACCATGTGTTGCAGTCCTGCGATATGGAGGAACCAGGAGGGTAGCTACGTCCAGCATGCGTGCAGGAGCACTGTGAGACGTCAACACAACGATCTCCGTCCAACACCTTACCCGCTGACACACACATTTCACACATTCAACATTAGGCAGGAAAAGGGACACTAAAAATAATCATTGGTGGTCTGTTTCTTTGTCTTGTTTTTCCAGTAACAATAACTAAAGATAAATGTACCTAAAAAGCAAAATTGCATATGCATCAGAGAATGTATCTATAAAACTTTTTAATGTTTTTTAAATAAGTCTCTTATTAGGCGACATTCACACTGTCAGTTTTTGGGATTGACAGCCACATTTACTCTCGAACACTGTCTGTATTATGAATGTGCAATGGGAGTCAAGCCTGTATTCTCTGTAAATCTACATATAAATGCAGGATTTATGCTCAAAATTGCTACCATAACACGGGACAAAAATATGTAAAAAAAAAATAATTATATTATATTATAAATATTATAAAATAAATTAAAATTAAGCAATGTAAATGCAGACTAGAAAAATACTTTTAAAATCCTATTCCAATTATTTGTAAAAGTAATGAATTATAAAAAAAAAAAAAAATGATCACTCTCTCTGTCTCACTGTACATTGCTATTCTTGTTATGGTGGAGCCGTCACTTACACATTACATCTGCACTTTACTAGAGCACCCTCACTAATTTCAGAAGCATCCTCAAAATGTGTCAAATGTGATTTGATTCTGGAACCGGACCTCCAAGTAACCATAACGACAGTGACCAAGGTAATATTAAAGATGGCGACGTCTATAAAACAGACGAGTTGCACCGCGAGTTCACCCATCAAAACTTCATTAACCGACAGCAGAATCAATGTAAACGCGCTAGCCGGAGTCTTTAACCGCTGCACTGGCGTCTCACGTCTTTTGCGACGTCTCGCGCATGACACGGCACTTTAATTTCGCAAAGAAACACAAAACTGACGGGAGCCGCTCCGGTGGAGAATAGTGACTGGATAGAACACCGTAAGATGACGCACAGCTCAATATGTCCGTCGCTGTAAGTTACCGAAAGCGAAACCACACACGAAACCCCTTAGAAGAGCAGCTCTCTCGCACTGTATAGGTCCAGTCCGGTTCCGTTCATACAGCGTGGATTTTCTAAAAAATAGGTTGTGAGTCCTAAAAATTTATGGATGTGAGTTCTGTTACAGTTCTGTTACTGCGTGTGAACGTAACCGTGTTAAAGTCCCCTTAAGGTTATGAATAAGCTGGTGTGTTCCAAAACAATGACAAAATTCGCATTTAGGAGATATAAGCATTCAAAACTTACAGTCTCTCACTTCCGCTAAAATGGATCACGGATTTTCATGACATCACATCGCACTTCAGTTTCTCGTCAAATCTTCGGTCCAATCAAATGCTCTCTAGAATCTGAAGTCCCGCCTCCTCCTACACTCTTATGGGGCGTTCACACCAGACGCGACTTGCGCAAATAAATCGCGCTATTTGCGCGTAGTTGGACGCTTGAACATTTTGAGTTTACTCGCTTCATTCGCGCGTGAAATTCGCTTCACAACAGACGCAAATTCGCGTCATGAGAGGGGCTTCTGCCAGGCGGCTCGAGTCTCGTTTCTGCACACTTCCTCTGAACAAACACATCAACTCGTCAGCGGGAAAGTAGTTGTAAAATACGGCGAATAAGCTCAATTTGCCGGCTTTAGCTAGCTTGTAGTCTCAATATGTGTATATATATATATATATATATATATATATATAACTCAAATTGAGTAAAGAGCGTTTTTTACAACTTACCAGATTGTCCGACCTCCTCACTCACTTTCTTCCAAGCAAGATCCTTTTTATTCCTGTTTCTATAAAAGTATGAAGATGTATCGTACAGCGAAGATGATTTTGTCCTCCATTGTTGTTTCGGATTTCTGCCGCCTCTCGCTACGTCGTAATCACGTCACTACTAGAGCAAGCTCCTGATTGGTTAACGCGGCGCGAATTTTCGCCAAAGTTCAGATTTTTCAACTCGCGCGAATCACGCGTTACACGCGTCAAACGCCCGAAACGCTCTATTGGCGCAGCCTCATTCGCGCCGCCTCATTCGCGCGAATCGCGCCGCAGGATGTCTATTCGCGTCTTTGCATTGGCTTAACATGTAAATCACTCGCGCTTAACGCTTCATTCGCGTCTGGTGTGAACGCACCACGCTGAAGCTGAGGCTGAAATCGGTCATTTGCTCACACATTTACTAGTTTCTACACGGTGAATGGCACATATTGCACTAGAGAATAGGGAACGATTCAGACAGTGGAAATATGCTTTCCTTTGGCGCGAATGAAGTCCGTTTTCACGTTGTGCCAGTGTCACATGAACCGCCGCAACACGAGCAGTCTGCTCCGGTCCAGAGACACGAGAGCACAGAGTGGATCATATGCGCCAGTCGGCACAGACCACAAAAGGTATCGGACCCATTTTAATTCTGCACAGAATGCTGTATATTAAAGCGATATAAAGGACATTAGGAGGAGAAACGATTAGAGATTAGAAGGAAACAGGTTTTACAGAGTCTAAGGGCTCTGGCCAAGCTGTGACATAAACGAAACGCTATCGGCTATTTTTAAAAAGGGGCGGGGCTGTTCGATATATCGCCCTGTCTTCCTGTTTCAGTTGAAATTACGTCAACACATTGAATAATGCTGCGCGTTCCAACACTCTTCAGTGGGCCTTTAAGGACTCAAAAAATACAGGACTGACCACATTCTGCTGTTGTGTGAACATGGCCTAGTCTCACCAAGGCTGCATTTATTTGATAAAAAATACAGTAAAAACAGTAAACTTGTGAAATATTATAACAATTTAAAAGAACTGTTTTATATTTTAATCTATTTTGAAATGTAATTTATTTCTAAGATGCAAAGCTGAATTTTCAGCATCATTAGGCTACTCCAGTCTTCAGTGTCACATGATCCTTCAGAAATCATTCTAATATTCTGATTTTTCTGCTTAAGAAACATTTCTTAATATTATTAATGATGAAAACAGTTGTGCTGCTTAATATTTTTTGTGTAAACTTTTTTTCAGGATTCTTTGATGACCAGAAATTTTATATCTTTACTGTTTTGATCAATTTAATGCATCCTTGCTTATTAATTTCTTTAAAAGAAAACATAGCCCAAACTTTTGAATGGTAGTGTATAATTTTTTAGTCATTATTTAATATTAAAGCATCAACTTAGTTGACATAAAATACACACAAGAGAGAGGTCATAAACAGTACAATGAAGCAAAAATGAAATTGAGGTAAATTAAATTTTTCTACATTGGTTGACCGCTATCACTCTCACCTGGGCAGCTGCAGCCATCAACACACTCCTCCTTGCAGACTTCCTGGATGTTTACATTCTGACAGGAAGTGGAACAGGTCGGGGTGCAGTCGCTGTACTCCATGCCAATAGGACACTTAGGAGCTGATCAAATGGAAACATACATGTGTGAATATACACAGTTAATATCAGATATGAAATGTATTTATATAAGTGTGAAAGTGAGATTACTCACAGCACTGGCTCTGTACATGCCAGTTGGACAGTGTTATGCCGTGATTGGCACAGGTGCGGGCGTACTCCAGCATGGCCTGACACACGCATCCATCTCCCGTACTGCAGTGACAGGCGTCAGACTCGCACACGGACACAAACGCAGCCGCATCCACGAGGTGAGCACAACGCAGGAAGAGTGCTGAGCTGCTCATGGCCTCACATTGTGACATCTGATCCTGAAACACACACATACACACTTTGAAAAATCGCAAAAAGTGCGAAAAATCTATATGATAAGGCTGACAGAATGGATTGTAACAAGGTTGTTGTGTTTGTTGTGCAGGCAAGCGTCTGACTTTTGCTGATTCTCCGGTGCTGTTGCAGCTCTGTGATGGGGGCAAGACGCGTTTACAGGGTTTATCTGCTCCTTTCATGGCCCAGGAATTTGCAAAGTCATATGGATCATCTGTCAGAAAACCTAAACACACACATTTATAAATCTATGAATTTCATGAAGCCTGTCAAGAATATGTTCTGGTCATATTTTATTTTAAAATGTACATTAAACAATTATAAAAAAGTTTGGAGTCTGTAAGGTTTTTTTAAAAAAGAAATTAATACTTTTTAGTCAGCAAGTATTAATTCAAGCAAAATTGACAGAAAATAAATTTATAATGTTACAAAATATTTCTGTTTTGAATCTTTTGAACTTACTATTCATCAAAGAATTCTGATAAAAAAATATATATATATATATCGCGCTTTCCTCAAAAATATTAAGCAGCTTAACTGTTTTCAACATTGATAATAATAATAAAGGTTTCTTGAGCAGCAAATAAGCATATTAGAATAATTTCTATTATTATCTATTTTTATATTTATTTTAAGTGAAATATTAAAATATTTTTACAAATTTTCATTTTTAATTAATTTAATTATAGAGTATTTATTTTAATTAATTTATGCTGATTTAAATAATAATAAAAAAGTGTCCTGACTGGAAACTCAAATAGGCTATAAATCTTCTGGACACATTAAATGGGGATTTTTTATTTATTTATTAAATTTTTACATTATAGTCTTGAGAAATGGTTGAAGAATGTGCTTAATTATCATGAGCAGTGTTCGAAGTGGGTCGGTATGCAACAGTACGCAGGTGCTTCTATATTTTAATCTTTAGTAAACCTTTTTCTTAAGTAGCGGTGTAGTGGTGAATTTCGACCCCCTGCCAGATTATTACCCCCCTAGTATTGGTAGGTTTAGGAGTAGGTGTGGGGGAGAGGTTAGAATTAGGGGTGGGGTTAAGATTAGGCAATCAGGTCGCAAATTTGGCAGGGTGTCGAAATTCGGCACAACACCGGCACTTCTCACATGTTGCGTGTTGTGCCGAACTCTGACCCCTATACCAGATTATTAGCCTCCAGGTATAGGTAGGTTTAGTAGCTATTAGGTGTGGGGGTAGAATTAGGCAATCAGGTACTAACTTCAATAAGGGCGGTAATAATTTGGCAGGGAGTCAAAATTCGGCACAACACTTTGCCACTCAAAGTGTCAGTGCAAGCGAGCAGGGCCATCAGTAGCGGGCCGAATGGTGGTGTGAGGTGACCTTTCTTTTTTTTTCCACTTCCAGCACTGACCATGTGCATAATGTCAAAATGCCAACTAATCTTCTATCAAAATATATTTTTTATTTGAGACCAGAACATGTTGCTTCACCTGTACAAACATGTTATCTCTCAGCTCTGTGGACTAGAACAAAGTTTCCCAGGCTCTCTGTATCATGTGGTGAACTCTTGTGAAAGATGTTCTAATTTTAAACAGCTGATAAGTGCACCATCAACTACAGACACTGTGATTTGGAACGATGACAGGACACTAACATGCCTTCTAAAGGCCCAAACACGCACACGCAAGGCTCTGAAACAAAGAGTTTTTTAACTTTCTAATGTTTTGTCTTCTGGATAAACACTGACGCCACCTATTTCCCAGCTCATATTAATCAGCATCCTGTCCAATGCATTTAAAACATGGTTTTACCCAGAGAGAGTTTGAGGTATGTTGTTGTGTTCGTGCCTGCGTTTGTGTCGCACCTTCTTGTGCGGTGAATTCATCCTCCACCAAATAATTGTAGTTTCCACACAGGCCGCATGTTTGGTTGCTGTGATTCTTGTCGAGCGTTAGTTGAATGTTATGCGAGGGGTCTATACGGATGGAGAACCCGAACTCTTCGCTCCATAGTCGAATGTACCCCAGCTCGAACCCTGCGAACACCGAGCTCAATGCATATGGCATTGGGAGCCTGGAGAAAAAGAAAAAAAAAAACTTAGGCAGTTTTATACACTCTAAAAAATAGCTGTAAATAAATGAAACCAATTTACACAGTAAAATACCGATTTCAATTGAAAGAGTAATATACAATAAAAACAATGTGAAAACAATGCATTCTGCGTAATATTATATTACTGCGTAACAGTAATATACCGTAAAAACATGGGTAATATTATTTGTCGTTTTCGAGAAAGTTGCTTATACTCTCTCGAAAACAACAAATAATATTACCCATGTTTTTATGGTATATTACTGTTTCAATGGAAAATGGTGTTTTACTGTGTAAAGTTTTTCGTTTTTTTACAGCTATTTTTTTGAGTGTATGCTCTACCCTACTGAAATGAGTAGCGTAGCTGGTCATTAGTTGTGTTTCTGGTGAGCTGGTGCCCCAACCAGGCTGCTTAACTACTTTAACCAGCAACACCAACTCTAATTCAGCCTGGAAATTCATGATGGTCTAAGACTGTCATTTCAACAGGGTATAGTGATATATAATGCATATAAAAATCCCAAAAGAATGCTAATGGAATATTCTACATAATTTTGAATTCCTCAAAAATAAAATAAGGATAATACACTTTAAAAAAATTCAAAGTTGTAAATAAAACAAAGATTATTAGTATATGTGTTATAAGAACACTTTTTTACTACAAACATTCATGTTTAAGTACTGCCATTGCCATATCTTTGTAATTTGTGAAATTTCAAGTCAAAATTGTAAGAAAATCCTACACCATTTTTTTCAGTGTAGAATATTCCATATTCCAATTTTCAAAAAAAATGTGAAACTCAGTTAATCCAGTGGAATCTGATGGGATTCTTATGGGATTCTTTTTTATCCTTTTAGGATTTGTTCCATTGAAATTACATGAGCGAGCCATAAGCATTTCCTTTATATTTTGACCACAAAAAAAATTAAAAGGTTCTAAAAGGGGGGTTTCGCTTACCATAGAAGAACCATTTTTGGTTCCCCAATGAACCTCTCAATGAATAGTTCTTAAAATAAACATTTTGTTAGTGTGAAGAACATTTTAATAATCTAAAGAACCTTTTTCCACTATAAAGAACCTTTTGTGGAATGGAAAGTTTCCATGGATGTTGAAGGTGCTTCATGGAACAACAGATGTCAAAGAAGAACCTTTATGTTTAAGAGTGTACGAAATTTACAGTTTGTACCTCTCTGCTCCTTGTGACAACATTCCATCAACAGAGAGGTGAAGCTCAAAGAATTCTCCCAGAAACAAAGTCACTCCTTTCCTCTTTCCATGAGAGAAATCGGCTAGATGTAAACACACAGACACAAGAAGGCATTTTATCCTCTTGACATTGTACAAACTTTTCCATAGCTTGTTTAGTTCATGGAAAATTGTTTGTGTGTGTTCGTGTGTGTGTGTGACAGGCTTTTACCCAGTATGGAGAAGCTTCTGTGTTGGCAGTCTCCCGCCAGCATGTAGCTGCAGTCTCCAGGGAACTCATAAATCACACCGTCAAATGTGTGTATATGCTGCCGGCTAAACAGACTACAGCGACTGGATCCCTCGACAGTCACAAAACCTACAGAACAAAGAGGGTAGGAGAATTAAGCTCTTGCACGCTAGCTTTAAATCAAAGTGGCATAACTACCATTCAAAAGTTTGGAGTCAGTAAGATTTTTGCAACCAAGGCTGCATTTATTTGATTAAATATACAGTAAAAACAGTAATATTGTGAAATATTATTACAATTTAAAAGTTTTTTAAAATGCAATTTATTCCTCTAATGCATAGCTGAATTTTCAGCATCATTACTCCAGTATTCAGTGCCACATGATCCTTCAGAAATAATTCTAATATGCTGATTTGCTGCTCAAGAAACATTTCTTCTTATTATTCATGTTAAAAACAGTTGTGCTGCTTATTTTTTTTGGTGGAAACCATGATACATTTATTAGATTTATTGATGAATAGAAAATTTAAAAAAACAACATTTATTTGAAATATCTATGTCTTTACTGTCACTTTTGATCTATTTAATGTGTCCTTGTTAAATAAAAGTATTAATTTCTTTAAAAAAAATTCAAACCAACAGACAGGAGGAAATGCAAACAGGCACAATCACGCACAAACATGCTCAGCTCTCACCTGAAAAATTCAAGACGAAAACCCACAGGATTCTGCTCCATCCTTTCCATCTGCACGACTCCATCTGATTAAAGAAAAAGAAGAAATCCTGTGAGATTTAGCCCAGTAATCACCTGAACCACCCTAGAAAGCACACAGTAGGTAATGCATTGCAATGTCTAGGCACTATACCCTTTTTTTAAACTGCCCATCAACAATAGTGAGCATGTGAGGGTTAAATAGCATGAGTCAAAGCAAAGGTTGAGCTGGAAGTGAGAAACAAAGAAATCTCTGAGCCCCTACAAATCTGTCAGAGAGTTTTACACAAGTCACGTATTTCCACATAGATGGCACAGAAAGAATGCTGTTATTCTTGAGCATGAACTTAGGATGGGAAAAACTGAGCAATATATTCACAAACATGCATGGTATATTTTCATGCATGGTTAAATAGCAAAACATTACCTTTAAACACAGTGTACAGCTTCATACTCGCTTATTCAAAGATTTGAAAAAATCATAGACACCAGCGATCAAAACAATATTCAGGACAAATATTCAGTGGCACCTGTTACCTTTGACCTCTGACCTCTACCCAGCTGTAGGTTCAGCAACAGGTTCTCTGAAGCGCTTTGCTGTGCAAGGTCTAACCTATCCAGTGTCTCAGAATTCTGAAGACATGACTGGGACCCAGTCTAGATGGAAACAACCACTTTATAAGAACGAAAAAGGGAGGGATGGTGTGATTTCCGTTTTCAAACTCATTAAGTGTGGACAATAGGAGGAAGTCTGGGCATTAGAGGAACTGAAGGATTAGTCTGGCAGTGAAGACAGATAAGACAAACCAACAGAGGACATTAGTGCCAAGCCAAACAGCACACACACGCACACAAGCTGCAGCATATGCAGCGAGTTCACAGCCTCTGCGATGTAACTCGTCTTTAACACTGACAAATTAATTGTTGGAAAAAAATCTCACGATCAACTGCATATTCAGAGCATGTTCACATGAACTCCACACATTCATCATTAATATACTCTGCGTTCTTTTTCCACTACCTTTCTTTATTGACCCCTGACTCGCTGCCAAAAACATGGAGAAAACAACATATCCTTGCTTCAGGACCCACACTGGACACATTTGACATTAAGTGGCAGCCCAACACAATGCTGTAAAAGTCATTTGAACAAAGATAAACAAACATCATAAGCCCAACAAGATGCTAATATATCCAAATAAAAGAGACTGAATAGAAAAATGGACAACTTTATAAATGCATTAACAAAACAACAACAGAAGATTGATTTACTTATGAACCTAGTCCAAGTTGTTTGTTCTTTTACCATTGCAACAGTTTTTATTTTGTATTTCATATCCTTGAAAACCATGTTATGCAATTTGCCCCTTTTTTGCCTAATTTTGAGAGCAAAATATATATCTGTCCCAAGTGACAGATATATATATATATATATATTTAACATCCCTGACCCGTCGAGGCATGAACTCCACTAGACCCCTGAAGGTGTGCTGTGGTATCTGGTACCAAGATGTTAGCAGCAGATCCTTTAAGTCCTGTAAGTTGCGAGGTGGGGCCTCCATGGATCGGACTTGTTTGTTCAGCACATCCCACAGATGCTCGATTGGATTGAGATCTGGGGAATTTGGAGGCCAAGTCAACACCTCAAACTCGTTGTTGTGCTCCTCAAACCATTCCTGAATCATTTTTGCTTTGTGGCAGGGCGCATTATCCTGCTGAAAGAGGCCAGAGAATACCGTTTCCCTGAAAGGGTGTACATGGTCTGCAACAATGCTTAGGTAGGTGGTACATGTCAAAGTAACATCCACATGGATGGCAGGACCCAAGGTTTCCCAGCAGAACATTGCCCAAAGCATCACAATGCCTCCGCTGGCTTGCCTTCTTCCCATAGTGCATCCTGGTGCCACGTGTTCCCCAGGTAAGCGACGCACATGCACCCGGCCATCCAGGTTATGTAAAAGAAAACGTGATTCATCAGACCAGGCCACCTTCTTCCATTGCTCCGTGGTCCAGTTCTGATGCTCACATGCTGACCCACTGTTGGTGCTTTCAGTGGTGGACAGGGTCAGCATGGGACCCTGACTGGTTTGCAGCTATGCAGCCCCATACGCAACAAACTGATGCACTGTGTATTCTGACACCTTTCTATCAGAACCAGCATTCACAATTTGGCCCTTGTCAAACTCGCTCAAATCCTTACGCTTGCCCATTTTTCCTGCTTCTAACACATCAACTTTAAGGACAAAATGTTCACTTGCTGATAATATATATATATATATATATATATGATGCTCCACATATTAGAATTGTATCCTTAAGCTAGTATATTAAAGTCAGACTTTATGTGCATAAAGAAATATATAGCTCAGGAATATTTATGCACCTAAACTCTTAATAATATGGTGAAATATTATTAAAATTGAAAATATATAACTTGTCACTTTTCTTATTTCTCCCTATGTGAAATGAGTCGGTTTAAATTAAAACATGGAGAAGAGTAGGCCAGGAATTTTTTATTTAAAAAATGTATGGGAAAAAAAATGACAAAATATCCCATAATGATCTATCTGAAATGTTGCTGTAATACTAAAAAAAAAAAAAAGTTAAGATTTTTTTAAGATCAAGATCTGGGTCATTTTAAAGTTTAACAGATTATTTCAGAATAATTTCATGCTGAAAGAGAAATTTTTCTTATAGAATTAAATTATAAAATTAATATTTTCTAATATTTCACTTGCACAACAGGGCCTATTAACACCCGCATATGTTGAGACATGAAAGTTCACATAATATATCTTATGCAACACTCTAAAATGCCTGAGAAGAAACCACTGATCAGTGGAAGAAACCTTTGGGCTCTGCTCTGACTGGGTGACGTCATTCTATCATGACGTAATTCGCAACGAATAGAGACCGCGGGGATGCTGAGATAAAATAAATGAATAAAAAAGAGATTCCTCTGCTCGGACAAAAAACCCATCGAGCATAACAAAATAAAGCGTATGGACGATCTTCAATAACCCTCCAAAAATAGCAACTGGATCGAAGCAAAAAGTGTTTGACCCTTGGCACGTTCGATTTTGCCACACAGAAAACGATTGCAAAGTTGATCTTTGGCAGGAGGAATGAGGCAGTGAGTTTGTGTCTGTCCTGACTTTTTCGTGCGCGCGCTCCACTCACTCAGTCCCTACACGCACTAAAGTCACAGCCGCACGCGTGAGCCGCCTGCGAGACACTGGGACACGGACGCTGCTCGCGTGATCTTTACTCTTTCATTCAGTATTGTGTGTGTGGACAGACTTCTGTGATGGCGGCGTTGACCGGGGGAGAGATGTGCGTCAAGTATCTGATGTTCGTCTTCAATTTCATATTCTGGGTGAGTGAGCGAGCGTGTGTTTAATGATTGATGTGTGCAGAGGTTGGCTTGCGCTCGGGACGTTGTTTAATGACAACTCGCTGTTTTCCCCATAAATGCATATGCACAGCGTCCCTTTTGGATGCTTAGTTAGTTTAGACTGTAATTAATGACGTAGAAACGTCTGTGTGAAGCCATGCAACGAGATTGCATCCATTTGGCTGACCTAATTTTAAGATTTTCAGGATTTCGGATTTCAGGACCCTGGTCGTGCAGTTAAAATACTGCGTGTGTGTGCGTTTGTGAGTCACTGTGTGTGTGGCGGGACAAGCACTGAATTTTGAGTGTTTCCTTTGACTCCTCTCTGTTCGTGGATATGTGTATGTGTCAGCTGTTCTCTCTCACGGTTGTACAGGCGCATTCTTGCTGGAGATGTCCGATTCGTGAACATCGTTCATTTGAACCGATTCTTTTTAATGGATCATTCGAACCGATTCGCCAAGCGATTCTGTTCGAACTGTTCGAATTTGCATCGAACTCAATTCTAAATATTGTGTGGCGTTACCTGGATGATCAGTGACTGTTTGTGATGGTTGTTAATGAGTCCCTTGCTTGTCCTGAGCAGTTAAACTGCCCAACGTTCTTCAGAAAAATGCAAATTCTTTGGTTTTCCAGCATCTTTTGCATATTTGAGCTCTTTACAGCAGTGACCGTATGATTTTGAGAACTTTTCACACTGAGGTCAACTGAGGGACTCATACGCAAGTATTACAGAAGGTTTAAACATTCACTGATACTCCAGAAGGAAACATGATGCTTTAAGAACCAGGGGGTGTAAACTTTTGAACAGGATGAAGATAAATATCTGGGGCCGTAATATTCACAAAACATCTTAAGGCTAAAAGTAGCTCCTAACTTGCCGATTTAGGAAAAACTTAAAAATAATGGCCGTGTCAGTCCTAATTTTAAGACTCCTAAATTTTTTGCTCTAAGAGTATTTTTACAGAGCATTTTAGCATTAAAACTAGCTTCTAAATCTGTGAAACGTTAGTAGTAGTCAAGAGGACTCCTAAGTCACTAAGACCAAATCACAAACAATCCTAATGGCCGTTGCTGCCAATCCACCTCAGCTATCCACCCAAAGACACTGTACACCATTGAGGCAATAGCGATAGAGCTTTGGGTGCTGAACCTTTTCTTCATAAATGCAATACATATTTTGATTTATAGATTCGAATCTACGATAAAACGCCAAGTATATATGTATATATATACCTCCTCTCGAGCTGATTAGACCGTTTGAACGTGCTCCTCCCAAACTTTAAATAAAACATCATTTGTCGCTTGAATTCTGCATTCTCTCAAGATTCAGACTTGTAAGAGGCTGACAGTTAGCTGAACATATACTAGTTTCATTAGTGGTGACACTTAAACATTTTAAAATCTTTATTTGAATATGGCAGCATTTGTATTTTAAAACCTTTATTTGTATATGGCAACATGATACCTCATTCTACAATATTTCTATGATTAAATCGCTGACAGAAACTCCTCCCCCATCAGCCAATCACTGTGTGCATGGTTAGTAAGCGTGTTGACATCATTCATAGCAATGAGGTCAACCCCGCCTTACTCTTAGCTTAAGACTTCTCTTTATTCCTTAGTAAAAGTTGGTCTCAGCAGCTTTGTGAATAGGTTTTAAGAAAAAATTCTTAGCTAAGAATTTTTATTGCCATTTAGGAGAACTCTTAGTGGTAAGATAAAATGTTTTGTGAATACGGACCCATATCTTTTTATTTAGTACTGCCTTTCGGAAGCTACAGAAGATATTTAGCCTACATGTCTCCCAGAAGACAAATTAAGTACAATTTACCTTGATCTTCAAATTCATTCATATATATAAAACAGCACAAAATTGAGCTTGCATTGCTGCGTACTCTCAAGGAGTATGTATTGGGCCTAAATCCAATGTTTTTTTTTTGTTGTTTTTTTGGCAATACAGTTTGCACCATACTGCAATAGTCAATCGGATGATGTGCTGTTTCATACCAGATTTGTTTCTCTTCAGAAAACTACATAATCAAAAAGAATGGAGTATTTTTGTAGTCTCATCTCAAATAAAATTTAGTTTCACCAGTATGAAAATGGTTGCAAAGTGAGGCTATTTACTCACTCTGGAGTCATGCAAACAGATCAATGTTTTGATCTTTCCATAGTGTTTACATATTATGGGGGAGGCGACCTACAAATAGCTTATTTTTGTTGCCTATTCACATTAAGCTGGGGGAAAAAAATCACCTTAATGTAGTGAAACAAGTAGACAAGACTAGTTGATTTTTTTTTTTTTTTTTTTTTTTTTTAATCCGTTCACTGAAGTGAACCGATTCACTAAATGAGTCACTAATTCTTCAGCACAGTGAACCCAGAGCCGTATGGTGTGTGTGTGTCTAGCCCTGAGGGTTTATGTGAGCACGCGCCCTAGATTGTCTTTAATCTGCGGGTCTATTTATAGAGTATGATAATCTCATGGACAAACTCACTGTAAACTGCATTTGTTGTGGGTTTTGATGGAATAATGTGCATGTTATTATGACATTTTTATGTGTGTGTTTTTTTTTTTATTCTTATGTGTGTGTGTTGGATTTGGTCTCATTAATTTGCTCTCTCTAAATATTACTTAATATCTGCATTACTTAACACCTCTGAGCACACACACACACATACCCTGCAGGTAGGGCTGGGCGATACAGCTAAAAAAATTATCACGATATAATGTTTCATATTGATCGGTATCGATAATTATTGAAAAAATTTTAGTAGAAAAAAATGTTTGAATTTAACCAATGCATTTTTAATTAAGGCAAACAACAAATAATTTTTAAAACAAAGCAAAATAAAATGTAAACAAATCTTTTTTATATTTTATATGAAGATAATAATTAAATAAAGAAGTGTTAAAGAAACTTAGAGCTGCACAATTCTGGATAAATTGAGAAACTTTTTTGTTTGTTTCAAACCGAGATCACAATTCTGAATGACAAGTAAACGAAATAACGTAATTTACTAGAGGTTCTGACAAAATATTAATTGCTGCAGTCTATTTTAAATTTTTAAATATATTTGAATTAATTATTTAAAAAAAAATCTGTTTGGATGCATGATTCAATGACACGCCCATAAATACTCTTGTTTCATTACTGGATGAATCAGTGTATTTGAAAGAATCTGTTGAATGAAGATTCAACGTCAAATACATTTTTAACAGTCACTTGTCGCCACCTGGTGGTGAAACAATGTAATCGATAAATGCATCATTTTCAGCGCGTTCAAGTTTCTTTCAAAAGCTGATTTGCTCTATTTTGATCGATAACATAGACTTTTAACTTTTATCTCAGTACTTCTGTGATAATTTGAATATTTGTAGCACAGAAATAATGATACTGTGTGATTGAAAACACTGTTTGTGCAGCTGTTAATACCGACATGACAACTGCTCTCTCAAGACGAACTTTGAAGTAGATCAACTGTAAGACGTAAGGAAACCATGAAACTGCCACACTGACGAGCTGATATGTTCTTTTTTATTCACAATCTCCTCGTCACCGGCAGGTACAGCACTCATTTTCATGTGTTTGTGTGTTCTGATCTCACGTGGCGATTGCACAACTGAACTCCACAGCAACTTGTTTGCTGTCACTCGTAGCGCATCATTTAAGTGAAACTAAAGACTATGCCTACCTGAGGGTCTTTTGAGCTGTTCACTGTATAAATTAAATATAGATGAATCCTTATTAAAGTTAAACGAAAGTTATTCAGTCACAGCAGTGAGTGGTTTTTCTTTGTCTTTTGTTATCTGATTAAAATTAAAAACACAGGCAGCATCAGGAATATTAGGCTGCTGAAGACAATGCACGGATCCATTATACTGATACTGTATGCATTAGTTGTCTTTCTTGACTGTTTACATTCACTTAAGACATAACTGACTATGTTTACTAGGATACTCACCAAGATGGGCATTTTGACATAATTTTGTGTGGAATTGTCCGTTCAAGCCCAAGAAGACATGAAAGAGAACTCAGTTCAGTATTTGCATGCTGTCAGATGCAGCTTTCTGGGTGCACATGGTGTGCGAGTACCGAATTGAGTTCTCTTTCACGTCTTCTGGCGCTTGAATTTTTAAATTGGCAAGGCTTAAAACGTGCAAATGATAAACATTCATGACGATGCAGCAGTGACAGTTCCGTCAACTCTTGGCCATCAGACAGTCCTGTCGAGCCTGTGCATTTAGATCTAGCACGTCAGTTCTCTTTACGTGGCATGTGTAAGCTTCTCTCTTTCTCTCACGTTGAGTGCGCGTGTGTGAGAGAAAGCAACAGAAGGCTCTCTCAGCCAAACGATGGTGCGTAAAGCTCAGCAGGCAATGAAATAATATGTGCGCTAAACTTATTTTTTGCCTCTAACTCAATCACAGGCGAGTGAAATTGTACAATTTACTAGCCATTGGCTAATTAAAGACATTTTTAGTCGCCTAGCGCCTAGGTTTATAGTTTGCATAAAGAGAATTATGCCTATTTTTAAACCAATAAGATTATTTTACATTTACATTTGCATTTAATCATTTAGCAGATGCTTTTATCCAAAGTGACTTACAAATGAGATTATATTAAACACCCACCCTCCAATTCTCATTACTATAAAAGGTCTCATTCTCATTACCGTAAAGTGTATTATGTAATATTTATAGTATCATATATATAAATTATTATATAATCATAAGGTTATATAATAATGTGTGTGTTAAATAGTATTATATTATTTTACATGATGTTAATGAGATTATTTCATCCCAAAATCTATTAAAAAAGTTTGAAAAAAGAAAATTAAGCCTATTTTAAGACCATTTAGGACTGTTTTTTTATTTATTTATTTATTTATTTATTTATTGCATTGTGACATTATTTTCAGGAAAATTAAGTACATTTACCCCCAAATTCTCATTACAATAATGTGAAAAAATAATATATTTTTAAACTGTAATGTATTTATACACCATGGTAGTATCTGTTTTACTGAATTTAATTTATGGTCATTTCAATAATAAAAATATGAATGGCAATTTAGAGGTAAATAATTATCATTAAAATTTCACAGTTAAAAAATAGGCTTCCTTTTTTAATGCAAAATATGCATTTCTTATTCAAATACGGCCCAACTAAAGCATTAAAACTGAATGCAGTGGTAAGTCACCTGTAAGAACTGAGTGGACAACAACTCTAACATACTAACCACTTCCTGTAAGTTCCTCCCACTGATGCACGGAATATTACGCAACACACAGACATTTTTTAGTTTCCTTTTGTCAAACAAAGGGAGGACATGTGTAATGGACAAACAACACATCTGTGAGCAAAGTTTGTAGAAGCTTGTGCAGGTTAACGCGCGGACACTGCTAACACAGTTTGTTGCCCTGTACCCGAACGTGACTAGGAAAGCAGCAAAATGGGGGTTGAAGGATGTACAAAATGTATAAAATACACCATGTTTATCTTTAACTCGGTGTTCTGGGTAGGTGCACTTTCATATTTGTGTGTGATTGTGTAAAAATAGCATGTCAGCATTTATTTTTGAAAGTTAGTGTTGTGTTTTTATGTACAACTTGTGTGTGGAATGGGGAAAGAGGGTGAAGTGGTGTTGTTTTAATGGTGTTTGTTTAGCTAAGCATTGGCCTGGAGATTTGGAACAGATTTGTGGACCTTTTAGTTTTTCAAACAAAAGATCTGGGTCAGAGAGAATAAATCAAAGAGTAGGACGTGAATTCTCTTAAACATGAAACCATTACATTCAGCTTAGTGAGCTGGACATGACTAGAAAGAAAAATAAGTCACGTGATATAATGAGGAACATGGCATTAGTATGTGTGATCATTCACAACAGAAAGATTAAAGATTAAATGAAAGATTCTTGGTCAATGTATTGCATCTGTTTGTTTGTGTTTTTGTACATAACTTTGAAGCAAAATCTCGTGGTGCCCTTGAATGCTCTAAGCTGGCTTTACATTTTTAAGCTGCAGTAATTTTGGGTCAAACCAACAGATGTTGTATCTGATCAAAGAGTTAAACATGCTGCATTATTTTTAGTGTTAAAAAAGGAAGCAAGCAGGTTTTTTTTCATGTGACAGAGGTTAATTTATCCCTGGATGGAGGAAGTAAAATAAGGCAAGCAGTTTTGCCAAAAACACCGCATACATGCATACATACTGTATATGAGTCAAAATTTGCTAATTAAGAGGTAATTAAATGTAACAAATCATGTAAAAAAAAAAAATCATCTTTATTGGAAAATTAAATCTTTTATTTAAACCCATGCAAATGCAGATCCTGTTGTAAATAATACTGAAGAATCACTTTTTAAATCACTTTTTAAAACTCTTGTTCCACTAGCAAATTTTGACTCATACAGCATCACATGTGTAACAGATTGGCAGAACTTCTGCCAGTTTTATTTGGATTCTGCCATGTAATTTTGTTTGCTGGTGTATTCTGTACACTCTCAGATCAGATAAAAAGATGGATAGTCTGTGCTGTTGCGTTTTACTAAGCTTGCACACATTATTACATAATTCATGCACCTCCAGTTTCCTGCTGATTTGTTTTGTCCTCTATGAACAATCAAACTCGATCAAGTGGGCAAGGTTTGGCTGGTTAATACTGACAGTTCACCCCTGCTGGTATAAAAATATTATATTTTTGCAAGCTACCTATAAATTCTAAATATTTAATTTGTCATAATACATTTTATTTTTAGTTTATTTTATAATTATTTATATATTACTATTTTTTTATTTTTTTATATTCAATAATTCTAATTTTATTTTGAATTATTTATTATTTATTCAGTCACCTATAAATACATAATAATTCATTTTACTGTAATACATGTTTTACTAGATTCATTTTATTTACATTTCTATTCATTTTTAAATAATTTATGTAATTTATTTTTTATTTTATGTATTTTTTATTTCTTGTAATTTCATTTTACTTAAATTTTTGCATCTCTAATACACTTATATATTGGACAGTTACTAGTGAAAGGGACTACGTAATCAGGCATTCTCAGGATGTAATTTTACCTTGGCACTAATTATCGTCATGGCTTTTAAAAAAAACTGGGCCAAAACTAAGTGGCGTCATGTTTTACCAGGGGTGTCCTGTGCCAGCCAAGCAACTGCCCTTCAGATGAATGGGAATGTTATCGGATGGCTTTTAGACCTCCTTGAATCAAGCCAACAACCTTTCTGAGATCATTTAGCACCATACCTGCTGTTTTCTTTCTAATGTTAAAGGAATAATTCTGATTGAGCTGTTTGTGTGTATTTTAGTCCCTTTGTAGGCATTCCAGGGCGAATTATTTACAAACCTTTGACCTGCATGTCATTTGTTGTTTTATTGCAGATTGCAGGTACAGGCGTCTTGGCTATTGGACTTTGGCTGAGGTATGATCCCAAGACTAAAAGCTTGTTTGAAGGAGAGAACTCACCTTATGTCTTCTACACAGGTCAGTAGTTATATAAGTCTTTTTAACAGATGTGTTGTGTTGCCACATCTGAAGATCAACTGGTAAAAATAAAGTGTGTGTTGTAGGTGTGTACATCCTCATTGCGGCCGGTGCGCTGATGATGGTTGTAGGGTTTTTTGGATGTTGTGGTGCCATCCAGGAATCCCCTTGCATGCTGGGATTGGTAATTAACACATTGTGCACCTTTTCTTTCTCAAATATCACTTAGTAGTATTATGAGGTGATCAACTTTGGTGTTTGAATGTGTTTTTCCCATAGTTCTTCTTCTTTCTTTTGGTCATATTTGCGGTCGAGGTGGCTGCTGGAATTTGGGGCTTTTCCAACCAGACCAAGGTGGGAGTCTCAAATGCTCAGTGCACACACACCCAAACACACAGACGGTGCTCCCGATTTATGTTAATATCTTTGTGCCCATAGGTTACTGAAGATATAACGAATTTCTACAAGGAAACATACAAAAATTATCAAGACACCAAACAGGAAGCTCTGAAAAAAACACTCCATCTCATCCAGCATGGAGTAAGATCTCGTCCCTTTCTCCTTATTTCTCAAAGATATTTTGTGTAATTGCAACTGTGTGTCTGAAACTCTTAAATATCTTTCAATACCATGAGCCTTGCGAACACCAACTGCTAGTTCTTCCTCTGTAGTGCTCATCGTAACAGCCTGGGAGATTGTAAACCTCCTCAGAAAGCGCTTGCTGTTTTTATGTGCTATATGCATCAGATGATCCATCAAACACTAATTATTCTTAGCTCGTGGATTTTGAAGGCTTACTAATTTGCGATGACATCTGTTCCTCATCTCTCAGCTGAACTGCTGTGGACCGTCAGGAATTACCCAGGATGTTCCTGAAGAGACCTGCCCCAAAAAGGAGGGGCTTGATGTTCTCATTACAAAGGTAATGGTGTTTACAGATTAAAATGTTGCTCAGATTCAGAAACTACTGATTACTTAGTACAAAACTAAGTAATCAGATTCCACTGATTACTTAGTTTTGTACTGATTAATTGGACAAAATCCATGCAGCCTATCAGTCAAAAGAATAAAATTAAATAAAAAATAAATATAAGCATAAAATACAGAGCAAAAAAAAAAAAATGAGAATGTGAGAAATAAAGGAATAAACAAATGCCAATCTGAATAAATGTATATAGAAACGAAAATGTATAAATTACGACATTTTAGTATTTATGCAGTTTTTCATATAAGAAAGTACTGCAATACAGTCAAAATTAAAAAAAATTCTCAAGTGTCTGAAAATTGTCAGTGTTATTTTAGTGTTAATATTTTGAATTGGCTTTTATTTCATATTTTCCATTTTAATTTAAGTTTTAGTCATTTATATGTGCTTTTGTCAATTGTATACATTTTTGGTTTTGTTTAAATATATTTTTTTAGGTTTAATTTATTTTTATTTTGGTTTTAGTAATTTTATTACTTCAACTTATTTTTTTAGTTAATGCAAGACAATATTTCAAATTTACGTTTCATATATATATATTTATTTTCAACCTTATTTCAATTAACGAAAATAGTTTTAGCTAACAATAACAACATTGATATTTGGCAAAGCAAATCATAACTCCTTAAAATTGGGATTCAATTTACAGTTGATTCAGTTTCATGTCTGTGTGTTTGGTAGGCACATCTATAGTTACAGTATAATAATTTGCTAGTGAGCAGAAATACTTCCATGAAGTATCAGTCAATGATTTATCAGCAGGGATTTACAATTGACAGTACTGGACTAGATTATTCTAGGCAGCAGGTATGATTGTGGAGTGCATTACACCAGCTTAGCTCAGATTTAATGCACTGGAAATGTTTCTAACCCAAGGCACCCCGTGGCGGCTCAGCTTGAATGAGTCAGTGAAACACTGTTTACTCTGCCAGTAGAAGGTCAAGAAAGAGGTCATCACAGCGTAGTAACCGTTCAGAAAATTGAGAAGGGTTTAAGAGGTTTAAGTAAACTAATGAACAAAGTGTATTAGACATAAGAATATGTTTCCCACCAAATAAAGACACTGATTCCTGTGCTCTTCTGTATCTCAGCTCAGTTTAACTATCAACTATGACTACAGTAGATGGATAAATAGATGAAAGATCTTTGAATAACATAACAACATTGATAAACCATAAATGATAAATCCATTCTGCCTTCTATACCTATTACAAATCTTATTTTATATGTTCAGAGCTGCCCTGATGCCATTGATGAAGTTTTCAACTCCAAACTTCATATTATTGGAGGAGTTGGAATCGGCATTGGAGTGATCATGGTACATTTTTAGTTTTACTGTGTGTGTGTTGTTGTTGTTTTATTTTTTTAAGGCTTGTTCAGCATTTTTCCCTTTAGAACATCTACAATTTATAACTGTGGTCCATATCTTTACCAGCTTAAAGGGTTAGTTCACCCAAAAATGACAATTCTGTCATTTATTACTCACCCTCATGTTGTTCCACACCCGTAAGATGTTTGTTCATCTTCGGAACACAAATTAAGATATTTTTGATAAAATCCGATGGCTCAGTGAGGCCTGCATTGAAAGCAAGTTAATGTACACTTTCAATGCCCAGAAAGCTACTAAAGTTATATTTAAAACAGTTCATGTGACTACAGTGATTCAACCTTAATCTTTTATATACCTATATCTTTTTATACTTTTTGTGCACCAAAAAAAAAAAACAAAATAACGACTTTATTTAACAATATCTAGTGATGGGCGATTTCAAAACACTGCTTCATGAAGCTTTGAAGCTTTCCGAATCTTTTGTTTCGAATCAGTGGTTCGGAGCGTGTATTAAACTGCCAAAGTCACGTGAACCATTGAAATTTCGAAACACTTACGACGTAACGAAGCCTCGTTTACTGAAATCACGTGACTTTGGCAGTTTAATACACGCTCCGAACCACTGATTCGAAACAAAAGATTCGGAAAGCTTCAAAGCTTCATGAAGCAGTGTTTTGAAATCGCCCATCACTAGATATTGTTAAATAAAGTCGTTATTTTTTTTTTTTTTTTTGGTGCACAAAAAGTATAAAAAGATATAGGTATATAAAAGATTAAGGTTGAACCACTGTAGTCACATGAACCATTTTAAATATAACTTTAGTACCTTTGTGGGTGTTTGAAAGTGTAAATTAACTTGCTTTCAATGCAGGCCTCACTGAGCCATCGGATTTTATCAAAAATATCTTAATTTGTGTTCCGAAGATGAACGAAGATCTTACAGGTGTGGAACGACATGAGGGTGAGTAATTAATGACATAATTTTCATTTTTGGGTGAACTAACCCTTTAATGTAATATTATATCAAATTAAAAGTGCATTATTTTGTTTATATATACAGACTACTGTTCAAAAGTTTGGGGTCAGTTTTAAAGAAGTTAAAGGGTTAGTTCACCCAAAAATGAAAATAATGTCATTTATTACTCACCCTCATGTCGTTCTACACCCGTAAGACCTTCATTCATCTTCAGAACACAAATTAAGATATTTTTGATTAAATCCGATGGCTCAGTGAGGCCTGCATTCAAAGCAATGACATTTCCTCTCTCAAGATCCATAAAGGTACTAAAAACATATTTAAAACAGTTCATGTGAGTACAGTGGTTCAATATTAATATTATTAAGTGACGAGAATACTTTTTGTGCGCCAAAAAAAAAAAAAACGACTTTTCAACAATATAGTGATGGGCTGATTTCAAAACACTGCTTCGGAGCTTTGCGAATCGAATCAGTGACTCGGAGCGCCAAAGTCACGCAAGTTGTTAATAACGATGAAAAGTCGTTATTTTGTTTTCGGCGCACAAAAATATTCTCGTCGCTTTATAATATTAAGGTAGAACCACTGAACTCACATGAACTGTTTTAAATATGTTTTTAGTACCTTTATGGATCTTCAGAGAGGAAATGTCATTGCTGTGAATGCAGGTCTCACTGAGCCATCGGATTTAATCAAAAATATCTTAACTTGTGTTCTGAAGATGAATGAAGGTCTTACGGGTGTGAAACGACATGAGGGTGAGTAATAAATGACATTATTTTCATTTTTGGGTGAACTAACCCTTTAATACTTTTATTCAGCAAGGATGCATTAAATGGTTCAAAAGAGACCGCAAAGCCATTTATAATGTTACAGAAGATTTATATTTTTAAAAATGTGCTTCTTTTGAACTTAATATTAATTAAAATTTTTTTTTAAAAAGTATCACGGTTTCCAAAAAAAATATTAACTGTTTTCAATATTAATTAATAATAAGAAATGTTTCTTGAGCAGCAAATTAGAACGATTTCTGAAGGATCATGTGACTGAAGACTGGAGTAATGATACTGAAAATTCAGCTTTGCATCACTGGAATAAATTACATTTTAAAACATATTTAAGTAGAAAACAGATATTTTAAATTGTAATAATATTTCACAATTACAGTTTTTACTGTATTTTTGATCAAATAAATGCAGCCTTGGTGAGCATGAGAGACTTCTTTCAAAAACATTTTAAAAATCGTACTTACCCCAAACTTCTGAATGGTAGTGTATGTTTTTGCATTTCCTTTTTTTCCATTTTCATTTCTTATTACCATGATTGTAATTTGATCATAATGCTTTTTGAAAACACTGTTACGTACACATGTATGTGTGCGATTGATGTCTCACTGAAGAAATGTTTTCTTTATGTGCACAGATCTTCGGCATGATCTTTAGCATGATGTTGTGCTGTGCCATCCGGAAAACCCGGGAGATTGTGTGAGGGTCTTGTTGCCTGGGAAACTGCCAGTATATTTGTGTTGCATGATGTCTGTCACAAAGCACTGTCTTGAACATGACCTCATCAGCTAAGAGCCAGTTAGATCACAGCGTCAGGCACACAATCTGTACACATCTCTGATTGACTGGAATTCACTCTTTTTCTTAGTGCAGCTGTATCACTGGTTCAGTCATGAGTAATGAGAAGAAAGGGTTGGTTTAGCATTCCAAGCCCATTTGAAAAGGCCTTTATTAAGTCTGACTTTTTATATTTTTTTATCGTTCATAATAGATTTTAAAGATTAACCATTGTTTGCTTTATTGTACTTGCAGTAATGCTTGATATGAATTGTTCTGAATTTTTCTAATGTTTTTGTTTTTGGTTTGTGAATAGGGTTGATTGATTTACCCACATCGGCACATATGGCTCAAATAAAAGCCAAATAATTCATGAATTTTGTATTGGGAGTTTTTTTTTTTTGTATCCAGGATGAAGTTTGTTTGTATGGATCTGTTTTACAAGGCTCAATGTTTCACTCAACAGGCTGATAAGAATCCCTGTGAAAGGAGGGATGGTCAAAACTTGATCCAGTTTCCCATAATCACAATGTTGACTCATGGTCACTCCATTATGTGACCGTTCTACAACCTCACAGTTTCCTTAATCTTGTTTGTATCATTTTCTCTTTCCACTCCCCCCCCCTTCTTCCTGTGTGCCTTACTTAGTCTCAATTAGGCCGAAATTTGGCAAAACCACCCTAGAGCCAAATTTGTATGGTGGAAAAGTGGTTGTATAATTATAAACTAGTACCTCTATCTCTTGCCTTTGATTGCATGTGATCTGTGTTTCACAAACACAACAGTGACACACTGTGAAAAAATGTTTATCTGCATCATAAGTGACACTATGACTCACCAACAAACCCAAACAGATCAAGCAAACAAAGAGATCAGAGAGTTTGAAATCATATTAATACACGCAGAGGCACACCCAGAAAAACATTTATTTTATCAAAATCTTAATGAAAATCTAAGCAAATCAGCAGCAGCATTGATAGGAGATCAACAACATGGCATTCGAATTCTGGACCACAGCTCTGTCTTCACAGCCGAGGCTCCAGCATTTCTCCTGGTTCTGGAAAATATTGAGAAGGGTCAAGAACTGAACTTTTTAATCGCATCTGACTCAAGGTTTTGTCTTCAAGCACTTGAATCTGTAAAGACTAACCACCCCATAATTGTTGAAAGTTTAACTAAAGAAGAAAAAATTTTATATTATCTTTTGCTGGGTTCCAAGTCACATTGACCTGAATGGTAATGAGAGAGCGGACACGGCTGCCAGGGATGCGCTTGACCTGGAAATATCTGACTGTCAAATACCACCTTCTGACTTCAGACCATTAATTAGCTTATAGATCACTAACAAGTTGCAGAAGGAATGGGATGAATATAAAAATAATAAACTGTATGAAATAAAACCCCAGCATAAAAAGAAGTGTCTTCTATAACTTCAAATCAAGACATGACCAAGTCGTCTTAACTAGGTCGACTGGGTCACTCAAGACTTACACACGGGTTTCTATTGATCGGCGATGTTCCTCCTTTATGTACCTCGTGTCAAGTTCCTTTGAATGTTAAATATTCTGTTGGACTGTAATTGTTTAATGATACTGCGAGAAAATGCTTTTATTCAGAAACATGTTTACATGGAATATTTCACAATGTATCACCCGAATGTACTTTAGATCTTCTATCTTGTGTCAAGTTGAAATGTTTTATATAATAATTTAAATTTTATGGATTGTAATATTGACCTTGTGTTTTCCATGTAAATAGCCCTGATGCTAACACATGCAGTTAAAAACTTAATAAACAAATAAACAAACTCCTTTCCATTTCCTTTTTCAATGCCCAGAAAGGTACTAAAAACATATTTAAAACAGTTTATGTGACTACAGTGGTTCAACCTTAATATTACAAAGCGACGAGAATACTTTTTGTGCAGCAAAAAAATAAATAAATATTGACTTTATTCAACAATATCTAGTGATGGGCGATTTCAAAACACTGCTTCATGAAGGTTCGAAGCTTTACGAATCTTTTGTTTCGAATCAGTGGTTTGGAGCGCGTATCAAACTGCCAAAGTCACGTGAACTATTGAAATTTCGAAACACTTATGACGTAATGAAGCCTCGTTTACTGAAATCATGTGATTTTGGCGCTCTGAACCACTGATTCGAAACAAAAGATTCGTAAAGCTTCGAAGCTTCATGAAGCAGTGTTTTGTAATCGCCCATCACTAGATATTGTTGAATAAAGTCGCTATTTTGTTTTTTGTTTTTTTGGCGCACAAAAAGTATTCTCGTCGCTTTATAATATTAAGGTTGAACCACTGTAGTTATGGAATCCCAAGTCTGCCAAAATTAAAAAGAAATAAATAAATATACAAAGAAATGTATATTTATTTAAATATTTATTTATTTATTTTTACTTTTTTACATTTGTCTGTATATTTATTTATGTATTTATTTATTTTTTAATTTTGGCAGGCTTGGGATTCCATAGTAGTCACATGAACTGTTTTAAGTATGTTTTTAGTAAATTTCTGGGCATTGAAAAAAAGAATGATCTTGCTGGCAATGCAGCCATTGGATTTCATCAAAAATATCTTAATTTGTGTTCTGAAGATGAACGAAGGTCTTACAGGTGTGGAACAACATGAGGGTAAGTAATGACCCTTTAAGACTTAACCTCCTTCCTCAGAGAAACAGCATATATATATATATATATATATATATATATATACAGTATATATATGTATGTATATGTATATACGCCCTCACACCCAAGGTCATAACTAAATATTTGTTGCATAATGACCCCCAAAATGATTCCCCCCCCCCCCCCCAAAAAAAAAAAAAAATGTTTTTCATGTTACATACAATTTGATATAACATGAACTTTGTTGCCCCCCGGTGGTCTTTATGATGAATGACTTTGAACCAGATTGAACCAGAGACAAATAAACAAACAAACTTTATAACTCAACAAACTTTACAATACACTTGTATTGTGTGCTGAAGACATCTTCAACCTAATGTAATTCAGATGCTCATCAATTAAAGATAGAACTTTGAGTTCCTCAGTTCCGACTCTCTGACGTCTAAAGGGAATGAGCTCCATTACACTTTTAAAAGGTTTGATAACTTTAATGAAGCTGTAGGCTATACTTGAACAGAGAAAGGAAGTGTGTTACAGTCTATAAAGATCTCATCACTCGCTTCAGTACAATACAGAGCAGATGCTGGGTCTGTTTGACTTCTGTTTGACTCCACTGCTGTTTGCATGTGATTTGGGACAGTCTATGCGCATCAGGACAAATCCTCAGATGGTACAGGTGGGCTTCCATTTTCATTCTATTTCTTAGAAAATAAAGAAAAATTAAGAAAATTCATGTGCTCAAAAACTTGTAAATCTATACCTTATCTCAATGATTTTTAAATGGATTTTATTATTATTATTATTATTATTATTATTTAGGCTCTTTAGTACATAAAAAAAAGATTTGTTAAATATATTTGGAAATCAAATGTATTACATTTATTTAATATGTAAATCATTGATTTATTTTTATCATTATTTAATAAAAAAAAATATTTTTATACAGATATAGGCATATCACAGAGCAAAGCGCAGAGGAGAACTCCAAAGGTAAATGCAACTCCAATACATTTCTATTAAATCTACTTATATTAAGTGACTTTTATTTAGCTTTTATAATAATTAACCAATTAGTAAAAATAAAGTATAGAGAAATGTATAAATTAATATGTGTATAGATACATTTCATAGTAATCTTTATAGGTTGATATTTCTGATTTTATTTGTTTGTTTGTTAATTTCTTTATATTTATTGACAAATTGTTATTTTCTTTCATTAATCAATATATTTGATATATATTTTTAAATCGATTTTTATTAGTTTTCATTGATTATTTTTTAATAATTGTATGTAAATAACAAAAAGGAAATCATTTATAATAAATTTATAAGCGGGTTACAATTTTTGTACTTTACAATACACTTCTCCTTTAGTGTGTTTATTGTTGTGCAGTAGAATAGCCACTAACGTCATGCATGACTTTGACCACAGAAGCTCCGTGTGCAAACACACCAACTGGAGGATGCAACGCTCCTGTCACACATGAAGCAGATACTATCTATGCTGTTTCTCATGTACAGGACATTCTGATCAACTCATTAAGGGATGAGACCCGGGATTCATGGCGTCTCTGGAGACCCCAGGCGACCTGCTTTTCTGCACTGATCGTGGGACTGACCGCTGCCTGGCCACTGACTGCTGCTTTACCAACAAGAGTCTCTCAGGTGGGACCCTGATCACTGGAGATGGACGATTTCACGATGTCACTAATGGTTTCTGCGCTTTTCAAATGCTCCGATCAGTTGCTATATTAAGGCTTTGAATAAGGTCAGCAATAAATAGCTTTATTCTCAGCATCATATCCCAGTGACAAAAGGTAACCGCTTGTTTTTATTGCACATTCCTTTTTTTGGACTGTTTTAACTTGGATAGGATTTATATGAAATCAATGCAAAAGTCATTTTTGTGGAAATCCTCCTCTGGCTGACCTGATTTCACTGCTGTGCTCCCTTTTGCAGAGCTGCATGTTCCTTTGATGAAGGGGGAAAGCAGAGGACAGTGGGCTTAAATTTCTACACGTAGTGTGCACGGCTAAAAGTTCAAATCTGGTGCAAATATGGCTGAAAACCCTGAAGACCCCCTGGTATTGTTGGAGATCCTTGAGGTATTAGGTGCATGCCATGGGAGCGTGTCGTATCCTGACATTTGCGTCTATCTGAGTGGACGCTTCAGCCTGCAGCCGCTTCTAGAATTACGGAGTCTCTTATACTCCACCGCCTGTAGAGACCCCTGCTTCCCCGCCACCCTCTTCCGAGAGCGCCTTCACCCGCCCTGCAGCAACCGTCTCTCAGCGGCCGCCGATGTCGTGTCGCTGTTTAACCTCCTCATGCACACCCGCATGGCTCCTACATACACTCAGAACCTTCGGTCGCTGACGCCCTGTCAGGTCTGTGGGAAGGGATTTGTGCGTTACGACTGGCCGGCCGCCTTACCCGTCACAGTAGGAGGGACCACCTCTGAGGACTGTAAATATGAGAACCTCCCTTGTGAAGCATTCAGTCATAACACGGAGGCTTCACACGCTTGGACCACCTCCGCATTGATTGCTCAGTCTCACTCACACATGCATAACCAAGACAGCATGCAGAACGCGCATTCTGGGGACGTTTCCAGTGATACGGTCAATCAGGAGGCAGGCAAGACACCGGCGACCAATCAGGGAGCCCACGTCGCTCGTTCGTGCTCTCAGAAGAGGAGTGCCTTTAAAGAAGGGTTCCACAACATACCACTTATGTCTACGGAAGGCGACGGCCAATCAGATCAAAGCCCAGACGGACCAAGATCGGATGGTGAGGACCTACTTTACATTACTCAAAAGAACCCCTATCCAGACCCCACAACATATGCAAACGACCACCACATGTGCAACCCGGCATCACATGTGCAACGTCTGCAAGACCATTCGTACGCTCATTCAAATGCACCTGAACCAGATGCACATGGTGCCAATGCGCAATCGTATGCTGACGGCAGAGACCCGTATGACCCTCAGACTCAGTGGTGTCAGGCGAAGCATGAGAGTTTGGACGAGCTCCAGACATCCACATACTTCGGCCCTACAGTCTCCGACCAAAAGCACCAAACTCCGGTCCTTCAAGTCAAGAGCCACAGCTTGGACATCGACAGCAGGACGGCGGATGAAAGACCTGAGCCTGAAACGACTGGGCTGCAGAAACCCAGATCAGAGCGGTCTGTTTTAGAGAAGTCTGGTTTACGAAAACCAGGAGCTGTTAAACTTAGCATTGACGGGTCAAGCTTTGACATTCCTGGCTTCGATCCTCACATCGTCAACTCGGTTCGGGATACCTTCAAGCGGCTGAGCGGCATGAGTTTGGATGCATGGTACGATTGGTCACCGAGTTTTGAGGGCGTGGTTAGTGTTGGCACCCAGACGGAACCTGCAGATCGGCGTGCTTTACGAAGCCTCATGCTTGCCGATAAACTCTCCATTGACAACCCTGACATCGGCGAGGATGACATTAGTGCCATCTTCCGTTTTCTAGACGACATTAGCATGTGTGGCTCCATGGCAGTGTTGCCAGGAGAAGGAGGTGGGGCCCAGGAAGGGGGCGGAGGCGGGCTGCCGGAGAGGCGTGAACGTTTGGGAAAGTTACGGAGGTTGTTTCACTCCTTGGAGGCACCTGAGGAGGGCGTGAGATGGGGTGTAGGACGCCTGCTCCAAAGGGTCACAGAGCTGGAGCAACAGCTAGAGCCGATCGCAGAACTACGTGAGAAACTGGCCCTTGTGCTCTCCACGCTGAACCGACTGGAACAGCGGGAGCAGGTCGCATGCCCTCACACACATCAAATGAATATACAACCACAGCTTGTAGCACGGCCTAACATACAGCAACAGCAGGGGTCCCCGAGGACCAATCCAGGAATGGAGGCCGTCAACGAGGCAGCGGCAAAACGTAGACGTCTGTTTGTACGAAGGGCCTCCAGGAGCCACACGGAGAGCAGCGGGTCTGAAGCCCAGAGAGAATGGAGCATCAGCTTCAGCAAGGAGCCACACATACAGCCTGCTAAGGTAACAGGACAAGAAAAATCTGCTGAGACAACAAATATAAAGTGGGGTCCAAATGTTGAGTGAAAACATTTTAAATGGTTTGTAAGTGATATTTCTTCCATATAAAATCTCCTTAAATCACTGAAATAAGTGTGAGAAATCACTTGTCTTTGTGACAGAACTAGACTCTGACTAATTTTGCCATATAAAGATATGTAAAATATAAGAAAAATATGAAGATTAGTATTCTGATTTAGGCCTCTGTAAACAACAAAATAAGAGTCAGTTGCCAATCAAAAAGTTTTGTATCCAATTGGAATACTAGCCAATCAGAAATGCTCTCTGCTTGACATTCATTTTGTGCATATGTGCAGGGTTTTGGCTAATTATGCTAAGCAAAATGGCTGAAATCACTTTTTCTAGGTCACAAAAAAACAAAACAAAACAAAAAACTACAACAAATTTGTGATACTGACAATGTGTATAGAAAAAAGGTCCGATTTTTGTGTGTATGCTACAGGAATGAGTCCTAAAACCCAGAAAGAAGTTAGCATTTTTGCACTTCCGGTTCCATCGCTCTGAAGTCAGTGGGTATTTTAAATGGGGTTTTGGTTAACTGCCTGAAATAATGTATGTGGTTAACACAAGCTCAAGATATTTTCACGTTTTATTCTACAATATAAAATACATAAGTAATACCCCACTCTTGATTATTTGAAGTTGTCAGTACATTAACCGTCATCACTCCAGAAAGGACAAGTCATCGGCTCACTAATACGTATTTACAGCCTTGTTGTCTTTATATTCGCACTTATTCTAACTAAAACTTCCCAACTTGAAGACGTTGGATTGAAGTTGAAGTCATGTGTAAGAATAATATATGTTTGCTGGTCACAGAGCTTAATTTCTGCAATAATCCAAAAGTCAATGGAAAAAAGTCTTATGGGTATTTGTGGAGGAAACCAGGGTAATGCTAATTTCTGGGTTGGCCTAAAAAATTACGTCATCCCTGAAGCATATTAAAGCATAAGATCCACATTCTCAAATCAAGCTTGAGAACATGATCAACAGGTTTTGCACAAACTTGTGGAGTTCATGGAGCTGGAGCAAATTTTGAAATTCATGTATGTTAAGCTCTGCACTCAATTGAGGAAAATAATACAATTGTATTAATTTAGAGACGAATGCACCATATACAGTATGCATTTTCACTAGTGGTCTGTTTTGGACCCTTGTCTTGTTTGGCTCCTCAGTCAGATCATTTAGGTGGAGTGTATAAAAGAGAGGTCCCCGTAGTGCAGGAAGTGATGGGTTTTCACCTCATGCCACCTGAGACCCAGAATGCACCACGCCGCACATCAGTCCAGAGCACTGCCCAGAATCTGACTGACCGCCCCAGAGTGACCTGGAGCCAATCAGACTTAACACCTCTGGACCTTCAGGTAAAATGTCCATATAAAAATCTATATAAATCTATATTTTGCATGTATTTTTTCTGGAGTCAAATTGACCCAAAGTAGAATAAAATTACTATTTTGGATGGTAATCCATTTTTCCAAAGAATTTGAGATACAAGAGAGGTTTGCAGCTTGGGTAAGTAGGTAATATCATTCTAGGTTTTGAAGAGGTTTGTGGAGAACATGTTTAAAGAATTTGGGATAATCTGGGTTTAATAATGGGTTATTTTCAAAATGACTTTTATTGTTTTTATATATCCATCATTGGGCTCTTTGGGACCCTAAACATAAAATAAATCTTAACAGAACATGAAAGAAAACAGATTCTGAAACAGTACTTGTTGTGCAGATAAACCTTCGCTTGACATTTTCGGATTATATTTTGCAGGCCCCGGAGTCTTTGGAGTTCTGGACGGATGAGATTTACACTCCAGCCTCCGACACGCTCCTGCGACGTTCGCATTCGTACACCCGTTGCAACAGGAACCAGGCGTACCGCATCGCTGCCCTCAGCATCACTGCCACCATCATCCTCATCCTCATCATCGTCATTCCAATCAGCACCGTGTAAAGTACATGCAGTCACATGACATGCCTAAAGCTACTTTGAATGGTACAATACGTGTTAGATAATATTATAAAGGTTTGAATGAAAGCATGATTTCTTCATGAAGCCAGTCCAACAAGCATGGCAGACTGTAAAACCTATGCAAAATAGACTTCATTTTAAAAACAAACTTTCCATGGGCCTTTTTGGAGTTTCCCTACCTTAAGTTTTGTTTTTGAATTTTAGCACACTCTGAGTTAAATGCTTATTCGGCAGTTTATGGATTTAGGACGTTCCGGTATACCCTCTTTGTTGATGGATATTGGGGAGTTCCCATTAGTCTAATGTAATTCTGCTGAAACCTGAAACGGACATCCACTCGCTCACACAGCGGCACAAGTTTCTCTCGACCCACGCCTCTGCTTTCTCCATTTAAATGCTAGGAAAATCCATTCACGGCGGCAAATTTACATGCAACTGCTATTTAAATCTGCTAAATGTCCCCATATATGGAGGAAATGCTGAGGTATGAGTGATATGAGTCTTATCTCTGTTTTTGTTTGATGCATATTCTTTATTAATGAGTTTGTGGTGAACTCGATCACAACCAAAAAAGTGCAACAAAACGTAACATCCTCCCTCACAAAAGCTTAAAAGAAAAGGAAAATGAGCCTCCAGAGATCCAGAATGGATGCATGATGGTGGATCAATACCAGCACACATTTTCAATTTGCTGAACAACAGCACTAAACTTTTAATGGGCTGTGATGGGACTGAGTGAGTGAGTGCGCGCGGGAGGGGAGAGACCAAGAGAAAGGGAGTGTTTGTCCTCTTTTATTGAGCCTGAAGGTTTCTGAGTCCTGCTTCTGTCTACTGCGGCTGATTAATGAGCAAAGCCTCTGATTAAAAGAGTTTCCAATAGGAATTAATCAGACTTTAACTTGAGCCAACTTGCAGTTTGATCTAAGATACTGTAATTCATCTTGCACCACTTGTGCTACAGACTATGATGATACCTCAAAATGTGCTATTACTTCTCTAAATGATTGGTTTACGATGAAGCATTGATCCGTGCCATATAGGGACGAGTATATCACAGGCCAGGAGACAACCACCTAGCAACCACCCAGAACAACTTAGCAACGCTTTGGCGACCATGCACAACACCAAGCACATAGCAAGTCTTAGCAATGCTTTCTACAGCACAGAATTATCTGAATACTGCAATGTGAAGACAATTGAATGAGATGTCCTATTTTAAGGAGGCAATGTTGGAAAAGTTTTGACTTTTAACCTCATGATTTTGGCTGATATTTTTCGTCTTCCTCTTGTTCTTTAGAAATAGCCTGTTGATTTCTCATCAGAATCATTTTTGTTATAATTTATAGCAATTGTTTTTCATTCTATGATTGTATGAACATCTGTATATTTCTTGATAGGGATTCCTTATTTCTCAGAGCACCTTTGACTGTGAATATATACACCTTTGTCTCTTATTTTGTCTTCATAAAGCTAGTTTTGGTTATTCAATGGGTCTTGTGTGTTGTTTCTTCCAACAGTTAAACAAGCTGACAGGTGCATAGGAAGCAAATGAGTCCTTCTGTAATACTATCAGCAATACTTTTGCACACTGCTACACTGCTGCTTGCTGTTTTTCCCATTGGAGTTTTAATATTTCAGAGCACAGCTCTCATAAACGTGTATTATCTATTTATGATCTGTCAGTTCCGTTATTGACGTGAAAGCACTTAACCGCACTTACACACATCTCTCAAGCTCAAATGAGCCTTCCTTCTAATGTAGTTTATCTAAAATCTCCACTGCCTTTTTCTCTCTGCATATAGTACACATTGTGAAAGTGATCTGGTTTCATATCTGATAATGCTGCAAGATTCATTATAGATATACAGTAGTACACATATTAATGCCATTGAAACTTTGAAAAGTGGCTTAATTTAATTAGAAAATCCAATAAAATGCAATTTCATATAAAATATATTAATATATGAAGATATAATATTAAAGAGTTTTATTGAATCATGATTGTAAGATTTTTAATAATTGCATTTCTGCTTATTTGTGTATGTTTGAGTTTGTTTGGTTGATGTGTTCATTTAATCAGTGGATTTCTATAATTCAGTATAATTCAATATTCAATAATTTAATATAAAAGAATTAAGAATACTTTTTTTTGTTGTTTGTTTTTTTTGGTTTTTATTGAAGACATGTACAAGCGTGTCATGTACCTTGGGAACAAATGTGATCATATCTTTTAAACCAGTCAGTGATTGAATTATTGCATTGAATTATTATTATTGAATTGTCTGTGTTTACCTTTTAACTATACTGTTTTCAATCAATTAAAGTAAAAAACAATTAGAAGGCTTAATAAATTATAATTGGTGAATTAGGGAAATTAGTTGATGTATTACTGCAGTGTATATTGCGTCTTGAAAAAATGGTGATGTAAAATTACCTAAAAATAGGTAATGATGATTTGTAAACATAAACAATTTGGCAACATAAACAATTTGGCATCTCTCTCTCTCTCTCTCTCTCTCTCTCTCTCTCTCTCTCTCTCTCTAGTCATCCGCCATTTTGGAACGGTCAAACATGAACACTGTGACTGAACACTCGAGAGCGAGTTGACTGCGTCTGCAACCGTAGACGCATGTATGAATATTTTGTTAAACTAACACAGTACAACAAGACGAAGGCGTTAGCTAACACGACATTAAAAAGTTACCATAGTTTAAAAACCTATAATATTGAGTAAATACATATCAAAACACAAACCAACACATTCTCACCTGTGAAAGGTTATCCCATTTCTTTGGGAATTTAAATCTCGGCGGTTTCACAACTTGAAGCTACGCAATGTTGTGGCACCATTGCTTCTTACTGTGAGCAAAGAGTATGTAAGTTTTTTGCTGTGAGTGTCGACAAGTTGACCGTTCCAAGATGGCGGGAGCGCCGACGTGTCTGGAGTGGTCAGCGAAAGCACAGAACTTTGGCGAAAGGACAAAAGTGTTACCATGGAGACGTAACAGGCGCAGGCGCATTAGCGCACGTTTGTTGTTACGCATCCATGGAAACAGTTCTTACCTGTAGTAGGGGCATTTACTGTAGTTTACGTTTGCATTAAACAGTATAGTTGCACACTTATCATTCTGTCTGACTTTACAACGACTTTGAAATGGCTCATGTCCGGACCTATAATCCGCGCGTTCGTGTGGGAAACTGGAAAGAAGACGTGACTTTAGAAGAGGTTTGTTGTTTTGACGCATTTCAAAAGGGTTACTGGCTGCGTGTAAAATCTCAATAGTGAACACACGTGAGTAAATGATCAGTGTCTCTGCAGGAAACCCTAAAGAACTTTATTCTTCAAAAAGACAGAGGCGAACTCACAGTCCAGAAAGAAGGAGCTTTGAGACAAAACATCCTGAAAACAGTAAGACGTTTTTTTCTTAAATGACAGAAGAGTTTTTCAACAGTGTTGCAAGATGATCAGGTTTATCAGATAAAATATTAATAGAACAATATTTAAAAGCCTAATTAATACCATAATTTGTTGTCTAATTTAGAATATTTAAAAAACTTTTTTTGTAAATGTTTTGCTTGAATTGTGTGCTTTTGTTTGATATTTTTATGTAATTAATGCAATGATGCTTAGACATTTTTAAAGTCACCATGTAACCAAAATTGACAACTCTTTTTTTTTTTTTAATGAAATATTGCAGTATTTATTATAAATGATTTATCCATGCACTTTTTTTTTTTAAAATTCATGTACCTTCATAATCTTTAATCAAAACAACTTCCCCTTCCTCTTTCAACAACATTCCATCTCTTCTACTGGCGCAAGGATGGGACAACCCGTCATTCACATGAGATCACAGCAATAGCAAACTACAACCATCCAATCAATTCCCGATGGACAATATCAAGTCCCGCCCTACATTTTTTCCTGTTAGAGAAGCCAAGTTTCTCTTGGATGTTATGGCAAACCGTTTTGACTTTTTTCATTCTCAGGATATGAATTATTGATATCAACAGTTCAGTTCTTGATATCAGGAATTACATTTCCACAAGTAACAATGGCAATTTTTGATATCAACAATTCAATTCTTGATATCAGGAATTACATTTCCACTAGTAAAAACTAGGATTCTTGATATCTGTAATTGTATTTTCACTAGTGAAATGTCACCATAGGCTGCCATTCAAATTCAATTGTTGATATCAAGAATTGATTTCTTACTAGTTGAAATTCCAATTTCACATATCAGAAGTACAATTCTTATTAGTAAAAATGTGAATTTTTGATATCAAGAATTAATTTGGCACTATAGTTGAAATCAGTTCTTGATATCAACAATTGAATTACTAGTAAAAATGTTCATTTTTGATATCTGAAAATGCATTTCTGATATCAGTATAATTTCAGATATCTAAAATGGCTTTCTTACTAGTAACAATCACATTCATGATATCAGAAACTAACACTGTCACTAGTGACAATCAAATTATTGATATCAAAAATTAACATTGTTACTAGTAGCAATTCAATTGTTGATATCAAAAATAGATATTTGCACTTGTAACAAAGTAATTAATGATATCAAAAATCATGATTTTTACAAGTAAGAATTGTATTTCTTATATGTGAAATTGGAATTTCAACTAGTAAGAAATCAATTTTTGATATCAACAATTGAATTTGAATGGCAGCCTATGGTGACATTTCACTAGTGAAAATACAATTACAGATATCAAGAATTGGAATTGTTGATATCAAGAATTTAATTGTTGATATCAAGAATTAACATTGTTACTAGTGGAAATGTAATTCCTGATATCAAGAATTGAATTGTTGATATCAGTAATTCATATCCTGAGAATGAATAAAAGTCAAAACGGCTTGCCATAGGATGTGTCACAATAGAGAAGAAAAGATGCAACTTCTGATCTCATGTTGACTTTAAGTGTGACAGTTTGTGTCTGCTAAATGTGAGACTGATTATATTTTTTTGTTTAGGTGAGTTTATCAGTGTCGCAGGATGGCTTTCTGCACTTTGGAGACACAATCATGCTGGTGAACTCTGGAGGTGGAGAACATGACCAGCGTGGCTCTTGTGTTCTTAGCATCATTGCCGACAGCAGTAATATTGCATCACAGACAAATTCAGTCCCCCACCTTCTCGGGCCCCTCCAAGTGGGGGGATCTCACAGCATGACCCCTTGTGTTAGAAACGCCTTTATTATTACAAGGTATTGCACATGCACTTTCAAATGTACTCAATCGCACACACATAGTTGCTGATCTGTTATGTCATATGTGGTCTGTGATTCAGTGTTGATGGGACCTCAGATGGAGAGGTGCTCAGGTACGATCAAAGCTTTGCCCTGAGAACTACTGCAGGCTTCGCCGGAGAGGTAAACAAGCGAATGGAATCTATGCACAGTTTTTTTGTAATTGCTGATTTTGGATCCCAAGTCTTAACATGTTATGTTCGACTCCACATAGCTGTTCCTTGCCAGTGATCACAGAACATTTCTGAAGTGTGCTAAGAAGTCTCGACTACAGGAGTTGAGCTTAGTAGAGGAGTTTGATTTCCTGTGCTGGTGGAAGGTCATTTACTTTGACCCCCAAGAAAGGCTTGAAAATGAGGGATACCCTGTTCAGGTGCACACACTTTCAAATGAAATCTTTTTCAAATGTACTTGTTGCGATTGCCGATTGGCAACTTAATAACGTGGCGTGAATGCTTTGTTTTGGCAGGTGAACAGCAAGGTTTTGATTTCCCACTGTAAGACCAATCAATGTCTGGCTGCATTGGGCAATCACATCCTATGGTAATGTTATATTTCATACTGTAAAAATGTACTGTATTCAAGTTAGCAAGGAATAGTTAAATATTACAGGTACTCCAAAATTAAATTCCTAATGAATAAAACTCACTCTACATTCTACATTTTCTTGATGAAAATCTTGTTTCACTCAGAAATATGTAGTTGCATTTAGTGTAATTATTTAAGAAATAAACTCAATGTTTATCCATATATTAGGTAAGTTTTAGCCATATTTAATATTTAGAAATAGATTTAACTTTTTTTTTTAGAATTATATATATGTACTTGAGGTTTAGAACAGGTCGGTCTAATTTAATGTTTATTTTGTGTGGAATATTTACTAGTGTTTATGTATTTATTTATTTATTTTGGTTTGTGTGTTTAGGACTCCATTTGGTAAAGAGTATGAACTCACTGCTCACACCTTCTTGGACTCCCATAAAGCTGAGCAGGACAATAACCACTGGCTGTTTTTTACGGCTCATCCTGCCAATCAAAATCAAAGCCTGATGCAACTGCAACAAGACACAGTCATAACGGATGAGCACGGAGAAAACCAAGTGGATGCACAAGTAAAGGAGTGCAGTTAAAAAGAACAGAGACATGAAAGAAAATAACAGAATAATTATATCAATAAATATTTTTGGAAATACAGTTTTTTATTTCTTTATATATTTACTGATTTTTACAAAGTAGAGAATTCCATAAAGCCACCGAAAGGAGCCAGCATCCCCTCCTAACTCACTGCTGCCCCCTGCTGTTGAATACTTAGCTCAGCATTGCAATGTTTATTCAGCATTTATTCAAGCCATCTTATACACAAATTCAGTCTCTATTTACAATGTTTGAATTGGCATAAAAATATACTTTTAGAAATTCAAAAACATGCCCAGTTCAGAGGTTTATTCTTTTTCCCCAATGTCCCAATACTTTTGATTTTTCTTCTTTTTTCTTGGTCTTGTTTTTTTTCCCACTTTTTTTCTTTGCCACCTTGTTTTTGGTACGGTTTCTTTTTCCCTCATTGGGCACCTATACAGAAAACAAGAAATAATGTGCATTCTGTCATAAACACACACAGATATCTGGACTCAAAGCTTCTCTCTCATGTATACATACAGTTCAAAAGTTTGGGGTCAGTAAGGCAATAAATTGATCAGTGAAAAGTAAAGACATTTTTCCAGGAATAAATTTGGTAACACTTTATTTTAAGGCGTAGTTACACGTTACTACATGTACTTGCTATAGTAATTTATTTACTATAGTAAATTATGCATATTTACAAGTAACTAGCCCTAAACTAAACCCTAACCGTAACTCTATAGTAAGTACATGAAGTTAATTAATATTACTCAGTACTTATTTGTGTAAGTACAATGTAACTATGTCACCTTAAAATAAAGTGTAACCATAAATTACATTTTAAAATGCATGAAAATAGAAAAGTTATTTTTATTTGTAATATTTCACAATATTACTTTTTTATTTGTTGATTGCCGATCAAACAAATAAATAATCACCAAAAAAAAACAACAACTTGGTGAGCAAGGGACTATTTCCAAAAACATTAAAGGGTTAGTTCACCCAAAAATTAAATTTCTGTCATTAATTACTCACCCTCATGTCGTTCCAAACCTGTAAGACCTTCGTTCATCTTCGGAAACACAAATTAAGATATTTTTGATGAAATCCAAGAGTTTTTTCTCCCATAGAAAGCAACGAAATTATTACATTCAAGGTCCAGAAAAGTAGTAAAGACATCATTAAGATAGTCAACGTGACTACAGTGATTCAACCTTAATGTTATAAAGCGACAAGAATACTTTTTGTGCTCAAAAACAAAACAAAAATAACGACTTTATTCAAAATTTTTCCTCTTCCCTGTCAGTCTCCTACGCAGTTGGCGCAGTGAACGCAGTGCAGAGCTTTTGTGTTTACGTCCAAACGCCGGCTTAGTATTGGTTGACGCTGTTCACGTGAGCACCACGACATATGCGTGATGCTGGCGCAAGAGCAGGCCAATACTGAGTCGGCATTCACGCAAAAATTAAAATTACCCCATGATTTACTCACCCTCAAGCCATCCTAGGTGTATATGACTTTCTTCTTTCAGATGAATACGTTCGGAGTTATATTAAATAATGTCCTGACTCCTGGCTTTCCCAATCTTTATAATGGCAGTGAATAGAGGATGAGATTTTGAAGCCCAAAAAAGTGCATCCATCCATCATAAATGTAATCCATACGGCTCCGGGGGGTTAATAAAGGCCTTCTGAAGCGATGCTTTTGTGTAAGAAAAATATCCATATTTAAAACTTTAAAATCTTAAATAACTGACTTCTGGCAGACAGTCATACGCACATCGACTTACGCCAAAAGAGTAACCCCTTATGAGATGTAGAAGTAGTGTAAGTTTTGACGCCTCTTGCTGTTCAAACAAATAGGGCCGTGCAACAAACTCAAGCTCCTCTTCTCTTATGTCGAAATCCTCCAACATTTCTCTTTAAAAATTCTCGTTTTAGACTTCTAATCCCTGACCAGTGTTTTGTTTTGCTCTATCCTATGCGCTTCCGTGTTCGTCTTTGCGTCATGCGTCAGGTCAGAGTTCACTCTTTCGCCATAAATCAATGGAAGCTAATTATTTTAGTTTTTAAAGTTTTAAATATGGATATTTTTCTTACACAAAAGCATCACTTCGCTTCAGAAGGCCTTTATTAACCCCCCGGAGCCGTCTGGTTATCTTTTATGATGGATGGTTGCACTTTTTTGGGCTTCAAAATCTCATCTATTTATTGCCATTATAAAGCTTGGGAGAGCCAGGACATTATTTAATATAACTCCAATTGTATTCGTCTGAAAGAAGAAAGTCATATGCACCTAGGATGGCTTGAGGTTGAATAAATCAACGGGTAATTTTCATTTTTGGGTGAACTATCCCTTTAAGGTTGAACCACTGTTGTCACATGGACTATTTTAATGATGTCTTTACTACCTTTCTGGGCCTCAAAATGTGCAATGACGTTGCTGCCTATGTGTGCTTCAGAAACCTCTTGGATTTCATCAAAAGTATCTTAATTTGTGTTCCCAAGATGAACGAAGGTCTTAACAGGTTTGGAATGACATAAGGGTGAGTAATTAATGACAGAAATTTAATTTTTGGGTGAACTAACCCTTTTAGCCTTGTCTGTGAAACCGGGGGTTAAAAAACCTTACCAACCCCAAATTTATAAACATGTATTATACACCTTTATACTTGTACATCTGCAATACACACAAGCATGTTTATTGTAAATCAACGGAAAATGCTCCTATCAAACCCTACACCACTTTTGTCTGGAGAAAGCAAGCTGCCAACATTTAGAGATTGTTTTAGGGTTTAGTGAAAGATGGAAAGCTATAGCTGTATAAGACGTTGAAATGTGTTAAACAAACAAACAACATTTCACAATAACTCCTGTCAATGAAGGCCAGTGAATTGTAACTGTGATACTTCAGGAATAAAGAGACAGAATAGAAGAGCAAAGGATTTTAATAGGACAAAGACATGGTGCATACATTCATACAGTGTGTAACAGTCATATGTAACCAATGCCATGATCATTCATACATAAACATAAATAAATAAATAAGGAACTGGAAAATGGGAAAGGAGATATAAATAAAGGGATCAGGAGGAAGGGAGGTTTAAATCACTAGTTTACGTTTTTCCATGTGGTCCACTCGCTCCACTGAGAGAGGAGCAGCATGTCTCTGCAGCGCACCCTTAGTTTACTGATTTGCCCTTGAACTTTAATCTTTGACCCCTCCTCCCATTCTTTAGTCTTCAGCTGTGAATATAAAGGAACAGAAAACAAGAAGATTAATTAAAATTCTTAAAAGGATAGTTCACCCTAAAATGAAAATTGTGATTTTCAGTAAGTAATGACTTAAATTGTTCCTAACACCGCGTCTATACCGGACGCGACAGTTGTCGCATTAGCGTGAGGCTGTCTACGCTGGATGTGACTGTTGCAATTGCAAATCCATTTGTTCTTTGTGTCAGAAGCAGTATGTCAGAAATAGAACAGGCCATTAGTTTACTGTTGGGATTGTGTCACGCCACATCCAGTGTAGACAGCATCACTGATTATAATGGGCTCTATCTGCTTTTGTCGCTTCGCTTCTGGTTTAGACACGGTGTAACACAAAGCCATCAATACTTCTGTTAAACTTTCTCATAAAAGAAAGAAAGTCATATAGGTTTGGGATGGCATAAAAGTAAATGATGACTGAATATTTATTTCATTATTAGTGAACTAATCTTTAAAGATGTGCACTAGTGTGTGCAGGAGAGCATTCTTACCTCCCCATTGTGTCGAATCTGGTACTCGATCTGATGTTTCAGAGGAAAGAAACTGTAGGGCTGCGGCCAGGAAGAAGGAGGCATCACCTCCACTTCTATGATTTGCTTATCACTCCCCTTATTTTTTACTGTGCAGATTGAAATGTTTGGATCGGCTGGCTTAACTAGGAAAAAAGAGAAATTACATTCAATCAATGATGATGCTTTAGACCAGTGGTTTTCAACCAGGGGCCCACTAGGGGGCCTCAGCACACTTCAAAGAGGGCTGCCGGATGACTTAAATCATTTTTAAAAGAATATATTATTATTAAAATTATTATTTTTAATATGTTAAATACAATTCAGCGTAATAAAAAAAAAATACACACAATCAAGATGTAAACTGATATTTTTTTTTTTTTTTTTTTTTTTTTTTTTAACTTTTTACCTTCTTTTTTACAAGTTACCTCAATACCAGAAAACTTTGTCCTTGTGGAGACATTTTTTGGTCCCCATGAGGAAAACAGCTTATAAATCATACTAAGTGATGTTTTTTGAAAATGTAAATATGCAGAAAGTTTTCTGTGATAGGTAGGTTTAGGGTTAGGGGATAGAATATACAGTTTGTACAGTATAAAAATCATTATGTCTATGGAAAGTCCCCATAAAACATGGAAACCCAGCATGATGACTTAAAATTATTTGAAATAAGACCAAGGTGACCAGGTGGCGAGTGTCGGTTTGGCGTGTCAGGGCAACTGACAGACGCTGCCGACGTGAGCCATCTCTGCAGTCTGCTTTTGTCGCCACTATTTCGTCGGCTTGGTGTGTTCCGGGCTTAAAAATCAACACATCACTTATTGTGATGTGATTTTTATAATGAATATACATCTTTCTAGTTATGCCAAGCTCTAAAATGTTTTATCGGATAGAAATTGTGAGGGGGGGGGCCTTCAAATAACGTTGTGCACAATGGGGGGTCAAAAAGATTGAGATCAACTGCTTTATACAGTTCCTTTGGTAACTGCCTTTGTGACACCATAATTCAGATTAAGTTTTTTTGTTGTGGTTTTTATTTATATTTTAAAATAATTTTAAACAATTTTTTTTTTGTCTGCAACTTGCTCTTGGCCCGGTCACAGGTCACAAGATATTCAACATCAGCACTCAAGCGTGGTTTAGGAAGGAGTCAAGTGTAGGTTTGAACTCTGATTTGGACTAAGCAATCGAGGCAAGTGTTAAAAAAAGCCTGATTCTTTAAATACTATAAAATAACTAACTTACTGAGTTAATCAGAGCATAAACTGACAGTCTTAACCCACACACTCACCGATGTCTCGGAGGTAGAAGCTGTAGTCAGTTTTCATATAGCAGCAAGTGGAAACCGCCTCTCCAGTTATCAGCAGTCGCTCAGATTCTTCAGAATAGGAATTCGTTGAATGTGGGAGAAAAAATACCCCATCCACAGACTGTGACACCCAGTCACCATTATCCCTAAATAAATATAAAACGCATATACAGTTGAGCTCATTGTATCTGTGATGAGCTCAGTGAATCAAAATAAGCTCATTGTATCCGTGGGTGTGTTTGCATGTCTGATACCTTGTATTGCGAAGTCTGAAAGCAGTAAATTCATCTGAGGTCCAGGTACATTTGATGTGTTCAGAGCAAGAAAAAGTTTCAGCTGTGCAATTGATGTTGAAACCTGAAAAGGAAGAAAGAAATATGCTGAAAAAGCTAAACCTGATTGAACAGACAAAGCTTAAATATTCTCACTGTGTCCAAAACCAAACATAGCTGCCTTCCTGCTTTGTGGCCCAGACAGTCAATGACTCAACAGGCAGCTATTTATCACTTTAAGGAAACTAGTTTTAAACTGCTTTCCAAAACACTATAACAGCACATATAATGATCTAGATAAGCGGTTCCCAACTAGTTTTACTTCAAATACCAGAAAAAAACAGTACCAACATGTCCTTAAAATCTGTCGGCTTGATTCTACCCACTGACAGCAGAATTTACACAAAATGTTGTAGAATTTGTTTGTACACACAGCCTTTGGCGTCAGGAACAAAAGATATGGAAAGTGTCTTCTCATTGTTTGATAAGCTATGCATGATTTTATGGTTGGTTGTATTAATATTTGCATTTAGCATTGTTATTTCTTGATATTTTGTGACTGTGAGCGTAAGGATATCATTAGAGAGAATCACTGACCTAGAACGTAGAATGATCAAGTGAGTTTACTGATAACAAGTGACTATTTCATCACTAGAATGCTTAGTTCTTATTAAAAATATGATCAAATGTTAAAAAAGTATATTCATGAACTGATTTACTGCTTCATTGTATGCACTTTTTATTTGGCTGTGCCTTCCTAACTCCATATACATGGCCTCTCATAGAGCTGTTGGCAAAATACTGTGGTTTTTTCACCATTGTGGACAGTGTTTTAATGTGTAATGTATTAATGTAATATTGGATAATGACATGGTTAATGAATATCAGAATGCAGGGTCAACATCCTTTTTGGTCTTAGGATGACAATCCTATCAAACAATCATATGCCAAACCATTCCTAACCATAACCTAACCTTAAAATCTGCTTCACTCAACAAAAAAAAAATGCTGCGTTGAAAATGGACAAACTCAGCGATTGACTTGATTAACCCAGCGGTTGGGTTAAATGTTTGCCCAACGTGCTGGGCAGTTTTATTTAACCTAACTATTGTTTAAAAATTACTATATGACTGGCTTAAAATGAACCCAAAATCAGACACATAATTACTAGAGGCAACAATAATCAAAAGGTGAACATATTAATAAACAATTATTAATAATAAATGTTTATTGTTTAATTATTATTCATTAAACTTATTAATAAATGTTCATTTATTAAACATATTAATAAATGTTAATTTCCAACATACTTTGGGTTCATTTTAAGCAAGCAATACAGTAATTTTTTAACAATAGTTGAGTTAAATAAAACTACCCAGCAGGTTGGGCAAACATTTAACCCAACCACTGGGTTAAAACAACCCAATTGCTGGGTTTGTCCATTTTCAACCCAACTTGGGTTGTTACTAACCCAGCATTTTTTAGAGTGTTGATAGAAATGTTAGGAATAGATGACGTTCCCACCTGTAGCTTCTTTAGACTTGTCAAGCAGGAGATAGGTGTAGTCTTCAAGACCCGTATCACTCCAGCAGGTGTAATTCCCGATTTGGTCTTTCTGCAGGTCAATCACAGTCAGATGCCGACCACTGAGTTTTTCATATTCTGATTCCACTATATCCACTATGCCAAGTGCGTCCTCACGTTTCCATGTGACACTGTCTTTATTTGTTTTACAGGTCAGGGTAACGGATGTGTGTTTCTCACCAATTTCAACTGCATAAAGAGAAACAATTCAGAGAACAGAATAGATGCCAGAACTGTGAATGTGTGTGTTTATATTTGTGGAGGCTAAATGTTTGTGTAATGATAGTAAAACCTGTAGTCATTGTGTACATTGTGGGCACTTTCATTTTAATATACACTGGATAGATAGATAGATAGATAGATAGTTGCTTTTTACACCAGTGAATATTTTTCTGGTTAGAAAAACAAGTAGGAAAGTCCCCACTATGATATAAAAACAGTGTGTGTGTGTGTGTGTGTGTGTGTGTGTGTGCGCGTGTATGTGTGTGCGCGCGCGTGCGTGCGTAATGATGTGGTTAGTGCTCTCACATTTCTCAGGGAAAAATTTAAGAGCAGACATCCTCGTTATGGACAAACAGACGAGAACGATGAACCTCATCAACAAACCCATCTGGAGAAATAATCCACAAATTGAAATGTTAAATATTTATAATGTATTTAATATTCAATGATCAAAAGAAAATGCAAAACAAAAATTTATGTAAGCAGCACAATACCTTCATCAAGCATTAGTGTAGCAATACACTCTAAAAAAATGTTGGGCTAAAAACAACCCAAGTTGGGCAAAATATGGACAAACCCAGCATTTGGGTTGTTTTAACCCAGCAGTTGGGTTAAATGTTTGACCCAACCTGCTGGGCAGTTTTATTTAACTCAACTATTGTTTAAAAATTACTATATGGCTGGCTTAAAATGAACCCAAAATCAGACACATAATTACTAGAGGCAACAGTAATAATCAAAAGGTGAACATTTATTAATAAGCAATTTAATAAATGTTTATAATTTAATCATTATTATGAAACGTATTAATAAATGTTCATTTCCGACCTATTTTGGGTTCATTTTAAGCAAGAAATATAGTAATTTTTAAACAATAGTTGAGTTAAATAAAACTACCCAGCAAGTTGGGCGAACATTTAACCCAACCACTGGGTTTGTCCATATTTAACCCAACTTGGGTTATTTTTAACCCAGCATTTTTTTAGAGTGTATTTACTGAACATTAACCATATTGGTAAATGCCAATTATAATAATAACTGCCATCATAAAAATATATACAATAATTATTAATTGCCAGTATTGACAGGAGGAATTTTGCGATTGTAAGCCATGGACCAAAAAGGATGAAACATTAGGTAGTTGAAACTTTTCTCTTGTTAACATTCATATTTACATAGGGTACAAATATCCCACATTAATATGAGCTCATGAAACTGATTGTAAAGAATTTATATATAAGATTCAGCGAAATGTTGTCTAAAATATGGAGAACTTCTTTTCTCTTATTTTAACCTTGTATATTGTTATATAAACTTTTAAATACATCTGTACAGCTTTAATGTAAATGAATATGATTTAAGTGAATCAAGTTTAGTTTGCAATCGCTCCGAGCGTAAATCATGGTCTTACCTTCGTGCTGTTGCTCTGACTCACGTCAAATTCAGCGCAGAAAAAAAAAATCAAGTGCGACTGTCTGTGGTGCGTTCTATGTTCTCTAGCGGGGTCTGTGCGTGCTTTTATTCCACACATTTCTACACCCACGTAACCCTTTGGGCAAAATTGTGGATTCTTAGAAAGTGCTCATCATGAACAAGTGTTAAAATTACCACTAAAGACGCGCGCGGTCATTCTCTGAGAGAAGGGTTCTCTTCCCCTCTCTGTCATAACTCCCATTATAGACTAGTTTCACAAGTGTGATCGTTTATCCAAATCGTATAGTAGCCTACTAGAGTGAATTCAGGGTGATTGGGACACTTTTTGCCATTGAGATGAATTGGAAAAAATGTCCCAATCAACCTTAATTCACCTTATATAGCTGGGTAAATTTGGGCACATATATATTCCCTGGTACTTATCTAATGATTGCTATATGTGCCTTTAGTAGCATTCTATAAACTGCTAAAATAGATATTATACTATACTATACTATACTAAACTATACTATACATAGGGTAACATTACAAAGTGGGTGAACAGAAACTTTTTTAAAATTTTCTATTCATTTATTTTTTTTATTAAAGGGCAATATTTGCCCTCTTTTTAAATTATTTTTACATAATAAAGAGACACACTAGAATCCATTTGAATTAATTGTCTAATCCTTATGTTGAAAATATATATATCTTCAAAATATATCTTCAAAACAACCGTTTTTATCAGCTACGTATTCAACAGCATTTGCCCTTGAGATATTTTGTACATTTGTTAGAGCAATTGTTTTTAATAAATGACATACTTTAAGAAGGACACAACACACTGTATGAAAGAACATCTATATAAATATTAGATTAGATGATTAGACTATAATCTTCATTAGATTATAAACATTATGTGAGGGGAAAGGGCACAGATTTTGGCTGCTCCTTGTTACTTGATGGGTTATCTTTTTCCATGCTTTTCCTAATCAATAACTAAAATAATTTTGTATATATTTTTATTTTTTTCTATATATTTTAATAATTTGTGGTGATGCTTTTTTAGAGCTCAAACTCTTTCAATTATTTCTGCTTTAGCTTAATTCAAGAACAACAGAGAACATAAGAGTGGGTTAGAATAAACTGAGAGAAGAAAAATTCTTGCATTTTGTTCTTGCCAGAATTCTGTTCTTGTCTTCAATATAATCAGCCAGCCAGGAGGTCAGACCTTTAACCACAAGTGCAAATATACACACTATAAGTGAGAGAAATAAGGAAGTGAGAAAATTACATACATGAAGGAAAGACTGATATGGCTACAAAAGAGACATGGAGTTCAGTGAGTTTAAACTCTCATTGAAACATTGATTTTGAATTCAAAGTGCTTACAGGTTTATCTTCTAAATATAGATTATATAGTTTGCACATTGCCTGCAACTGGTCATAACTCAATACTAGTCTCTTTCTTGCTCAGTCTTTCTGAATTCTAGAAAAAAAATATGGGGTCTGAATTTCCCCTTTCTTCTCACGTCCACTTTAAATAAATGTGTGACAGAAACCAAACATGTTGTTGGTAAAGAAGATAAGAGGACTGATAAAGATCTGTGGTTGAAGCCTGTAAATGTGCAGTACAGTAGTTCCTCTGTTCAGCCTTTGCTTTGCAAATGATCTAAACACTGAACTTCTGTATGCCACGCAGGGGGAAACCATGTCTGGTGGGTGGTTGGCAATTTTGGGTATTTCAGGAGATGAAACATGCATTTTATTGCATTGTGTGTGTGTTTGCGACTATTTGGTTAACCTGTGAATACGGTGAAAAGCTGATTCCTTATAGGCATGCATGTGTAAGAGTTTTTTTAAAAGGGCAGTGGACTGACATCATTCTGGCAGGTCCCCTTGATGTCAGAAACGTAACACTTTCTTTAAAAGTGCATAAGTCATTAGGTGTTATTAAAAGTCGCCAGGCCGTGAAATTTCCTCAAGCGCAGGCATTATGTTGAAAATGACACATTTCTTTGCCTTGACACACGTGTCACTAATAGCTAAAATTAGGGAGGCACATGGAAACTCAATTTTGTCCTTTGAGTTTAGTCCAACAGTGCAAAGCTTCTTTGTACACTCTTAAAAATAAAGGTTAAAGGATTAGTTCACTTTCAAATGAAAATTACCCCAAGCTTTACTCACCCTCTAGCCATCCTAGGTGTATATGACTTTCTTCTTTATAATGGCAGTGAGCAGGATCAACGAGTATGAGCTGAAGAAAGTGTCTCCATCCACATCCATCCATCATAAACATACTCCACACGGCTCCGGGGGGTTAATAAAGGCCTTCTGAAGCGAAGTGGTGCATTTGTGTAAAAAAAAAAAAATCCATATTTAACAAGTTATGAAGTAAAATATCTAGCTTCTGCCAGACCGCCTTCCATATTTAAGTTACGAAGAAAGTGTAAACTGACGTCACGTCAGTTACTTTTTTTTCCGTAAGTTAAATAGGGAAGGCGTAGGACATAGCGTAAGCTTTTTGAACTGCGACAGTTTTACACTTTCTTCGGAAGTTGAATACGGAAGGCGGTCTGGCGGAAGCAAGATATTTGACTTCATAACTTGTTAAATATGGAACACTTTCTTCAGCTCATACTCGTTGATCCCGCTCACTGCCATTATAAAGCTCGGATGCATCAGGATATTTATTAATATATCTCCGACTGTGTTCATCAGAAAGAAGAAAGTCATATACACCTTGGATGGCTTGAGGGTGAGTAAAGCTTGGGTAATTTTCATTAGAAAGTGAACTAATACTTTAAAGGGGGATTTCTTTTCACAGCAATGCTACAGAAGAACCATTTTGGTTTCCTAAAGAACCTTTTTTTTCTTAGTGTGAAGAACATTTTAATAATTTAAAGAAACTTTTTCCACTATAAAGAAGTTTTTGTGCTATGGAAAGGTTCCATGGATGTTAAAGGTTCTTTATTGAACCATCAATGCCAATAAAGAACCTTTATTTTTAAGAGTGTAGCAAAATTTAAATAACTTTGCTACCTCAAGAGGAACTCAGACTGTGACTCTCCCCAGTGATAGCATATGTGCCCACATCCTGAAAGCACCAAAGGACACGTAGGTACTTCTGCTATGAAAAATGCTATTTGACTAATTTTGTGAACATAAAGCTTAACCTGATGTTTCCCTTTCATTTAGACATATGCTGAGGAAGACATATTCTGAAAAGTCATACCATGTTGTTAATTTCTAGAAAGCCAGAATTGGCCTGTCCCCTTGTCTAAATATCATGAGCATGAAAGTACCGAATAAGGCCAGTCACTTCTCACTTTACTCTTTCATTTGGGTTACACATGAAGATGCTGTACATTCCGGTTCTATTCATACATCTCTCTTGTCTGTCTAGCTATCTATCTATCTATCTATCTATCTATCTATCTATCAGGACATAATAAAAAATTATCTAAATTAGGTAAATACAACTTCAGATGAACATCAACACATGACATATTACTGTCACGTGTGTTCTGTTGTTTGTCATGTTCTCATTAGTTGCCATGGTGTCTGATTGGTGTCCATGTGTGTTACATGCTGTTACGCTTCCACCTGCTTATTATATTAAACACTGTTTATTGTGAATCAGCCTTCGTCTACTTTTGTTACGTGACAATTACATTGTGTCATTATTTATTTAACAAATAGACCAAATTGGAGAAGCCATGTGTGACATACTAAGTACATCCTTACTGCTTCCATAGAAATTAAGAGGGTAAGAAGCAGTCAGGCACTGCTACTCAAATGCCTTTGATTAACTGATCATCAGCAAGCGTGACCACCTCTATAAAAGCAGAATTTTTGGCAGTTTGCTGGTCTGGAGCATTCAGTTGTGTAAACACAATGCCATGGAGGAAAGACATCATCAATGATCTTAGAGAAGCAATTGTTGCTACCTTCAATCTGAGAAAGGTTTTACGGCCATTTCCAAACAATTTGAAGTCCATCCTTCTACAGTGAGAATGATTATTCACAAGTGGGAAAACATTCAAGACAGTTTCCAATCTTCCCAGGAGTGGATGTCCCAGCAAATTAACCCCAAGTTCAGACTGCAATGATCAGAGAAATTGCAGCAAAAAAAACAAACAAACAAAAAAAAAAAACAAGAGCTACTTCTCAGACTCTACAGGCCTCAGTAAAGTTCATGACAGTACAATTAGAAAAAGACTGGACAAGTATGGTATGTTTGGAAGGGTTGCCAGGAGAAAGCTTCTTCTCTCTAAAAAGAACATGGCAGCATGGCTTAGGTTTACAAAGCTGCATCTGAACAAACCATAAGACTTCCTTTGGACAGAGTGGAGATGTCTGGCCATAATGCACAGCGCCATGTTTGGCAAAAACCAAACACAGCATATCAGCATAAACACCTCCTACCTGCTGTCAAGCACGGTGGTGGAGGGGTGATGATTTGGGCTTGTTTTGTTTTAAGAGAGCTGTGCATAAACAGACGTCCACAAATCTCAAAGAAATGAAGCAGAATGTGAGAGGCTGATAAAGTCATACAGAAAATGAGTACTTTAAAGGTGCGTTTTTGAACAACGCTGTTGGATATTGTTGATATTTGAAATCAACCCAAACAAGCCCACCCCTCTCTTCATTGCTCCACCTACAAAACTCACATTCAAATCCTAACCACCCTGCTCCGAGTCAGTCTCAAACCCCGGCCCAATCATTGCTAGCATGCGAGGCGAATGCACTACCAATGACTCTAAACACCGCATTCTCTAGCAGTTGTCAGTGCGCAGTGGTTTACATGCACAACTCTCACTGTCTGGCCACTGTTACACGCAATACGAGAGTGGGTGTCTGTTTATCACAACTGACGCACAACAAAATGCTTCACGAAAAATAAAGCGCAGTTGATGAACGAACGACAAGGAAGCACAAAAAATTAACGTACAGTACACAAGAATAAATACAAACAAGTGTTCGTTGTTAGTCTCCAACAGCACAGCAGCTCCAGACAATCAAAACCCAGTGTTACTTACATGAGAAAGAATTAAAGCAGCCTCCACGTCTTTTTTCAGGCCTTCCGACTTAGCTCTCTCCAGCGCTGGAAAGCTTTTCTAATATAAACGCGGTCCTAAAGCGCTTGCCCAGTCATAAACCTTCATTCCAGTGATAGACGTTTGTTGCTGGTGTCGGCCCGACTAACTTCCAAACAGTATATTTGAAATAATACTGAGTCCACCTATAAATTATTGCTGCTAAAAGTGGATCTACAAGCAACTGAATCATAGGGTGTAGATAGTTTGTCACCTATCCATTTTGGCTTTATTTTTGTAAAAAAAAAAAAAAAAAAATGACACAGTATAATATGTCATGTGCTGTTGTTCATCTGAGGTTGTATTTACCTAATTTTGAGACCTGCTTTTTTTAATATGTCCTGATACTTAAAACCAAAGAATTCAAAAGGATGCCCTACTTGGTACTACTTGGAATATTAAGTTTCACTTACGAATGGGAACACTCACTGCATCTGAACAAGATGCTATGGGTAACTACTCCAGCGTTACCGGTGTCTGAAGCATGTGTAATAACACGACAATAACATTGGTCGGTGACAGCCTATGACACCACTACTGATGCAACGTGAGTAAAAAAGGGCTCCTGTAGTACATGTCATCCTCTTCTTTGTCTTCAGAGATCTTTTGTTTGTGACGTGTTGAAGGAGATTATGGATAGCGCTAGTGCAAAGCATTTCAGGAAGTGTGTGCAGCAGTGTCAGCGTTGATGACTCGCACGACCTGTGTGTTATTTGCATGGGTGAGGAGCATGCACGCTCAGTCCTCAGTGGGGCTAAATTTGAGCACTGCAAGGGTTTCTCTCGTTTGTTCCTTTTCTCAAGGGAATTGGGACAAGCCCCTGTGTCCTGTGAATTGGGACCTGCTTCTGCTGAGGCGAGGAGGAAACTGTGTTCTTGGGGTTCACAAGTGAAGTTTGCCGAGGAATTTTAATGAGGTATGGAATTTTCTTGTTCTTCTGCGGCTGTTGATGCCGATCTGCTGGAAGAGGATGTATTATTTCTCACATCCTCTGATCCAGCAGGCAGCACACTAGACAGTAATACCAGATGTGTATGGCTCTTTTGAGTGTGGCGGGCAGGACGAGGCCAAGCCATGAGAGCGGGGCGAGGCCTGTGGCACGAGTGTTAATGAATGTCACCTGCGCGCCGCACCGGTCTCGTTTTGTTTATGTATGTGCATCAGTTGTCCGCGAGGGGCTGCCGCTTTTACTTTCGTTTTGTGTTTGTTGAAACGTTCGCTGGTTCCCGCCTCCTTCTTCCCTGAACTACTAACCTTGCTACAGTGAGCCTCCTTGGTATACAGTCTGATGGGTAGAATGTTGTTTGGTCTCCTCTCGTTTTATCTTGCTGAGGCCTCCGCTCCTCATATAGCAATATCGAGTTGTATGGCTCTTCTGAGCCTCCTTGGTAAGGTTATCCTTAGCATAGAGTGTAGTAGGTCTCCCCTCACTCTAGAGGGTCATCATGTTGAGGCCTCTGCTCTTTAGATCTTAGTCCAGACAGTGATACCACATGGATATGGCTCTTTTTGGGCCTCCTTGGTAAACTGTCTGTTGCTAGGTCTCCTCTCATTTTAGAGAGTCGTCCTGCTGAGTCCTCCGCTCCCCAGAGCTCCGCCTTGATAGTGAAAATCGAGTTGTATTGGTAGGGCTATCCTTAGCGTAGAGTGTAGTTAGGTCTCCCCTCTTTCTAGAGGGTTGTCATGCTGAGGCCTACACTCTTTTAAAGCTCAATCTAGATGGTATCACCAATTGTGTCTCCTTGGTAGGATTGTTCTTAGTGTAGATTGTAGTAAGGCCTCCATTTGCACTACAGCGTCATCATGCTGAGGCCTCCGCTCTTTAGAGCTTGGCCCAGACGGCGTTACCAGATGTGCATGGCTCTTTGTGATCTCCCTTGGTGATTGGTCTGTTGGGTGGAGTGTCGCTAGGTCTCCTCTTGGTCTAGAGAGTTGTCCCCAGAGCTCCGCCTTGATAGAGATATCGAGTTGTATGGCTCTTGAGAGCCTCTGTGATAGCACTATCCTTAGAAATTAAGAGATAGCAATATCCACTATCCTTGTAGGGTGTAGTTAGGCCTGCATGCTGAAGCCTAAGCTCTTTTAGAGCTCAATCTAGACTGTGTATGACTCCCTGTGAGCCTCCTTAGTGAACAGACTTAGGGTAGAGTGTTGATAGGTCTCCTCTTGGTCTAGAGAGTCCCCAGAGTTTGATACCAATATTAAGTTGTATGGTTCTCTTAGAACCTCCTTGATAGGGCTATCCTTGGCTTAGGGTGTAGTTAGGTCTCCCCTCAGTTTAGAGGGTCGTCATGCTGAGGCCTCCGCTCTTCAGAGCTCAGTCTAGACGGTGGGCCTTAGGGCAGTGTGTTGTTAGGCCTCCTCTCGGTCTGGAGAGTCGTTCTGCTGAGGCCTTCACTCCCAGAGCCTTGCCTAGATAACACTCTTGAGTTGTATGGCTCTCTCTGAGCCTCCTTGATAGATCCATCAGTAGAGTGTTTTCTGTGCCTTCTCTCACAGTAGTACCATTGTGTATGGCTCTCTGTGAGCCACCTTTGGTAAACTGTTTGTGGATAGAGTGTAATTAGGTCTCCCCTCATTTTAGAGGGTCGTCACGCTGAGGCCTCCTCTTTCTAGGCCGATCTAGAGTTCTCCTGTTGCTCAGAGGGTCATTATGCAGAGTCTCTGCTCCCCAGCAGATGGGTTGTAGGCCTCTGCTCCTAAACTAGCAAAGCTGCCTCCATGGTGTATGTATTAGGGGTAGACTCGGATTCCTTACGTCCCCCAGAAATAACAGGCCAGGACTGACATTTTATTAATCATTGGACATATTCCCTTTAAGGTATTTGGGGATTCTCTCCTGCATTACTGCAATCCTCTTCTGTTGAGTCAATGCCCCCTCCTGGAAAGGCGCAACCTCACACAGACAGATGGATGGAGGAGGCTTTGGTGGAGGATGGCGATCCAGGAGAGGGATGAACAAACAGAAAGTCCAGGGTGGTGCAGGGGGTGGAACTATCCAGGGGATGGCCTTAAACAAGGACAGGCTGATGCTGACCCAGGCCACAGCCAGGACTGCGCTCCACGGCAGTGTCGCTGGAGGGAGAAGCCATGGAAGAGTCCAGACAACCCCATGGGGATGACCGGAGGTGATGGCAATGTAGGAGGTGGAGCCCACTGTGCAGCCGGAGAGCCTAAGTAATGAAGGGATGCCGATGATCTTGGCGGCCGTAACGGAGCCACAGTGATGACCCAGGTGGAGCCGACAGTCCGAGAGAGCCCAGCGAGGCCGAATGCCCAATGGTCACTGCTGGAGTCGAGGGAGGAAGGAGCACAGGCGCAGAAGCCAGGGCCATGGGTCGACATGGAACAGAATGCTCTGAGGCCAGAGGTGGAGCCATGGACTCCTCACACCCATGAGATGACTCCCAGCAGTCCCAATGTGTATCCACGCCAGTGAGAGGAGGCTTAGGTGGTAGTGAGGGGCTGATGGGAGACAACGATAACTGGGTGGTATGAGTGGCTGAGGACAGAGAAGGAAAATGGAGAACAGAACAAAAACCAACAAAAAAACAAAGCCTTCATTATGGCAGTCTGGAGAGGTGGTGGGAGAGGGAAGCTGGGTGGGGTTAGCAGAACTGAAGATGATTATAAACATTCTGGCATGATGAAGGGACACAGGGAATACATTTCTCCACACTCACATAAATTGTCCATTAATTCCAGCCAGTACTCACTCTCAGTGGTGGGAGGGTGGGCAAGGCTCGCTTCCATCCCCTTGTACTTCATGAGGACTCCCACGGCGATGGATGGTGCAGCCGACTCACACACCTGGTCAGACACTAACAGCTCTGGGGTGATGTTCTGCTCGGTTGCTCCCACTTGTGCTGCAGCTCCTTGCAGTGAGATGGTATCTGGCTGGGCACTGGATTTGGAGTGGGGTTGGCGTCATCGTCAGCTGGTCTGATAGTCAGCATTGATCCACAGGATACCAGCAGCCACTCAACATAGTTAGCAAAGCTCCCCTGAGTACCCTCCCCGGACAACAGCTTCTTATTGGCGGTGTTCAGGCCAGCATATTGAAATGAGCAGAGGCAGTCATCCGGGAAGTTTGATAGATGTGCAAAATAAAGGAAATCCTCTAAATGTTCCTCAAGGGAGCGATTCCCTTGTTTAAGGCATATTAACAAAAAGAAGGATTGTCCATGGTGAAAGAAGAAACATTTCAAAAAGCCAAAAAAAAAAAAAAAAACACGAGACGAAAAGAACATACAATATGCAACACGTAACGTCGATCACTTCTGGGTCGGGTCTTCTGTTACAACGCTGTGTTGTAAATGCACACAAAGATGAAGATAACCAGGCAGTCTTAAATAAATCCACAGGTATATCCACAAACAAAGAACAGCAATTCAATTCAATTCAATTCAATTCAATTCAATCCAACACAACTTAACCATAGTCGAGACCCAACAGCAATGACCAGAAATGAAGGAACTTAAGTACACTGGCAAATAAGGATAATTAATGACACACATCTGAACTGAATGAATCAAATTAACAACCATGACAACTAACTCAACAGGGGAAAAGTGCAAACTGAAACAAAGTCCAAACTAAGGTATCCACACAGAGATCTGATCTCACCATCATCGAGTCCATCTAGGATTATATGAAGAAACAGAAACAACTGAGACAGACTAAGGGGCTATTGAAAACTTTTTATGCGTTTTGTCCGTTCATTTACACAACAACGCCGTTTCGGTGGCCTGAAAACGCAAACTTTTGAAAACGGGTTTCAAAGTGGAAGTTTTTGAAAACGATACAGTTATCATCTCCGTGTAAACTGCAAAAATGCGAATCTGTGAAAACGGTGACGTCTTGCACATGCGTATTACGTGTTTAGTCTATCCACCTTATTTGCCAATGCAGAAATAAGGTGTTTTTTGTGAATGTGCAAGACTTCCGATTTATTAGCCGCTATAGGGAAATAACGGGACGAATATCAAAGTGCAGTAAACTGTAAAAATAAGGTGGATAGGCGTGCGCGAGGTGAGTGCTCTGTAAAAGAATGCGTATATGCGCAAACGCGTAGTCTTTCTTTATAAAGTGACATCGCCAACTACTTGTCTGACATGTGTAGTACAGCGTTTTTAGTCTTTTACGCGGATCCGTGTGAACAGGGATAGTTTTGATAACGTTGTCATCTGTACAAAGAAAAAACATTTCCGTTTTTAGTGCATTGTTGTCATATAGACATACCCTAAATTCAGAAGAACTATGTTGCAACATGGCTTATTCTTCCAATCAGGAATAAGCTACAGTGATGATATTTATACTGCACATACTCCTGCTAAAAAAACAGGCACATGTGATTGTGTCCATTCCTTCTGCGTAAAATGCTTTAAGCTAAAAAGTATTTTTGAGAGTTTTTGTCATACTGAATAAACTGTTTGCGTAAAGCATTGTAAAGTCATATAATTTTAATCAGTGTTTTCTTAGCTTCTAACAAGCATAGCTAGCATGTGTCAAAGCTATTATGTCAAGCAAGCAAGTTTTATTATGGCTGTCATTTATCACAATATTGATGAATTTTATTGATTAATAAAGAAGTTTAATTGTAATTTTATGGATTAATACAGAACCCCTTTCAATAGTATGGTCTTGATTAGCTGGTTCAGATGTGTTTAATTGGGGTTAACGCTGAAATCTGCAGGACAGTGGGCCTCCAGGAGCAGGATTGGACACCCCTTCACTAAACATTTTGCTAAATGTTTAAAAACATGTTTTGGCGATTTATGAACCTTTTTACTAGTGAGGACCAGTAAAATGCCCTTACTAGTTGATTGTCATAATATTTCACTATGTAAGTGAGGACATTTTGCCTTCACAACAAGTATAACCAAACCTGTGTTCAAGTTCACAGAGTTATTATTCAATTTCAGTGTATTGATTTTGATTTCAAAAAAATATTTTGTAGTTCAAATGTACTTACTTTTGATGCCTAAACCCCTACTGATTTAAAATCCAACAATCCAATAATTCCTAGATTTATTTTCATAATTTTCACGATTCATACAGGCACATGAAGTCACTAGTGCAGCAGGCAAGTTTGGAATATGGAAAAGCTTACATTCAGCGGATGGAAATATTGCCATTACATTGATTTTGTCAGGAGGAAAGATGATCTGAACACTGTTGTGTAAGTTATGGCAGTACATTACTCTGGCATTACACATTACAGTGCCCACCCACATCTCTCTGATCCCGATATAAATTATATTACTATAATTAAAAATCTTTTTGAAAAACTAAACATTTTCTTACGAACTTATGTGATTTCTTTTGATAAAATACATCATTAAAAAATAATCGTAACTGGGTAACAGAGTAATTATAGCTACAATTAGCTTCAAGATACACATAACAATTAATGAGATTAAAAGTCACTATCAATCACCATTGAGAGTGTTTGAAATAACATCTGACTGTGATCCAATGTGGATTTTGGTCAAATGATGAGGCAGAAATATGTTGCTAGTAACTTTTTAGAAAAATTTTATGGGAAAGATACACAATTACAACTTCTGTGGGGCGTGAAGGAAAAGTAATATAACTAGTAGTGTAACTAATTACTGTTGCCAGAAATTAATAAGTAAAGTAATAATATTACTTTTGAAAGGAGTAACAAGTAATAAATTACATTTTTTGAGTAACAAGCCCAACACTAGTTGCAACCGTCCCCACTCTCCCCTATATATAATTTACATACGGTGGTTTATTGTCACGTATGAAGTTAGTCTTCAGGCTGACCAGATTCCTCCTGACTTTTCCTGCAACTTGTGGAGATAATGTAGGCTAAGTAACTCGAAGAAATAGGTTGATCTAACACTTCATTAGTGAAATTCAGTAGGCTACTCACCTGTTCAATTCATCAATTAATTTACAAAAAAAAAAAAAAAATTCTAAAAGAAATGTAGGCTATAGAAAATATTCTTGACAGATTATGACAGTTCAGCCATTCTACATTTAATGACATGCAATTATCAGGGTGAGACTATTCAACAGATAACTACTATAATATAGGCTATTTTGATAAGCATGACAAAAAGCAATTGATAAACAGCAGACATTTGTACAAAATCAATTGCATGAACATACCAAAGCATACAACAATATGTTCAAAATAATGAGAAATGTATTTTATGATGTCCACAAGTGACTGGATAATGTGGAGGTTCATTGTGTTTGGGCTGATATTGGAAAATTATTCATTCATAGGCTATTCATATTCCAAGCTCCAGATACTTCCAATGCCTTCAATAAGAAGCGAAGAAAACTTATTTGATCAATGATGTTTTGCACAGTCTGGCTGTTGTGTGTACATTTACGTGTATTATATTCACAAACAAGACCATAAAATCGCTACGGATCATGTAATTCAATAAAGTTTGTTCAACACCGGAAGTGTGACGTCACACAATGGCGGCCTCCATGTGGTTGTAGAATCAACGTGATTGTGCTCATGTTTTGTAGTCTGTAACGTACAGAGGAGCTATCAAATATCTGTTTAAATATTTTTGGAGGCCACAATAAAGGTAAGAAAACATTATAATATTTAGATTAAGCGATGCTGTTTATTGAAAAAAACCATACAAGAGTTAATCTCCTCTTATCATAAGACTGTAAGTGTATGGCTGATAGAAGTAGTTATTATTTGTAGAAAAAAGTTTTATACAGGGACTCCTTATTTTAAGCGAGACCGTGAGCATATTTTATGTTTCCTCTTACATACTTTAAAAAAAGCTGCATGTTCCAAATAAAAATAAACACAACTTGTGTTCCTGTACTTTTATGAAAATAATAAAAAATATTGGTAATACAGATGTATTATTCAACATTTGCATTTGTGTATTTGTAAATTATATTATTCGGAATTGTATTTGTTGTTTTTTGATTATTTTATGTTGATTGCCAAATGTCATATGTAAGGTTTTGAAAACGAAATCAAGCTGCAGTCATAGCTTGCGATACAATGGTAATTTATATAAATTATAAAGCTGCCAAGTCTGTGAGCCTGTCCTTTTTATTTATTTTGTGTAAAGTTGTGATATTCATTGTGATGTCCGTATGAATGTTTTGATATTGCAGGTCCTCAGAGTGAAACTGCTGTCAACTGAGAATCAGAGTGTTCATATCTGAGATGGCTTCGTTTAAACCCACCAAAATTCAAATCTATCCAAAACTAGGAGAGAAAGTAACAGAGGATACGCTCTACTGGAAAAATTACAAGGTCTCAAGGAGAGTTTTGCTCATAATTTATATGTCTGAAGGTGTATCTTAGAAGCTTTCGTTCACAATTTATACACACTCGTTTTGATGACATTCTGTGTTTTTTTTCTTTCAGCCTGCTGTGCAGATTAAAGAGTTTGGTGCTGTAACAAAGATCGACTTCTCTCCTCACCCACCTCACAATTATGCCGTCACAGCCTCCACTAGAGTGAGTCCATTTTCTCTCATTACGTATTAATATTACTCTCATATTTACATATTCACATATTCATGTACATACAGAGTAATGCCATAAAATAATAATTGCCATAAAAATAATGTCACAATAAAAAAAAAAAACAAAACCTGATGTTATTATGGTCTGCATCAGGTCCACGTATATGGACCTCACTCTCAAGAGCCCATACGGAGCTTCACACGTTTTCGGGACACAGCATATGGAGGGAGCTTTAGAGGCGATGGGAAGCTGTTAGTGGCAGGAAGTGAAGAGGGACTCATCCGACTGTTCGACATCAGTGGCCGAGTGGCTCTCAGACAGTTCACAGGACACTCCAAGTATGACCTGGAATGGAATAATGACTATTGAATAATATATTTAATAACCTAAATCTCTCAAATCATTTCTTTAACCCCAGTAAAGCAGCTTTGTCAGCAATTCTCTTGTCTTAAGTCTGTCTTTCCTATTCTTTCTCTCATGTGCAGGGCGGTACACGCAACCTCTTTCCTGTCGGATGGGTTTCGTGTGGTGTCGGGGTCTGATGACCTGTCGTGTCGTGTGTGGGACGTTGCCAGTGCTGTTGAGCTCAGCTCATTCACTGAACACACAGACTATATCAGAGCTGCCGCCCCCAGCAAACTCAACCCAGATCTGTTTTTCACAGGTTACTATTTTTTTTTTCTCCTCACTTTATTTTAATTTTCCATATTAACAAAATATAACATACAATTACAAAACATATACTTATATAACCTCCATATAAGGATCCACACAACAAATAACATCAGAATAAAATGAATACTAAAAAAAAGAAAGTGTTTCACATGACATAAGAATAAATGGGAGGGGAAAAAAATACACCAAAGCAACCACAAAGCAACAATCACACATGCAAAAAAAAACAAACAAACAAAAAAAACATATCAACAATGATAATAATAATATATAATAATACAGGTTACTATTTTTAATTCAAATCTCAGGCATGATCATGATGAAGCAGCACAATTGTTTTCAACATTGATATTAATAATAATAAATGTTTCTTGAGCCGCAAATCAGCATATTATAAGATTGATTTCTGAAGGATCATGTGACACAGAAGACTCAAGTAATGATGCTGAAAATTTTGCTACCACAAGAATAAATTATATTTTAAATTATATTAAAATAAAAAGCTTTTATTTTAAATTGTAGTAATATTAAACTGTATTACTGTGTTGACAGTATTTTTGGTCAAATAAATCCTGCCATGGTGAGCATAAGAGACTTCTTTCAAAAACATAAAGAAAACTTACTAACAATTAATAAGTAAAGTAATTATTCGGAATTGTATTTGTTGTTTTTTGATTATTTTATGTTGATTGCCAAATGTCATATGTAAGGTTTTGAAAACGAAATCAAGCTGCAGTCATAGCTTGCGATACAATGGTAATTTATATAAATTATAAAACCCCCCACCATTAGTGTGTGTATATTATTGTGTATATGATATTGTTAAATATGCTCATAAAGGTTATAGTTTGTACAGTAGTTAATGTTTGCCCTGAATAATGGTTGTCTCTGTTGCAGGTTCGTATGACCACACAGTAAAAGTCTTTGACGTGCGGTCAGGGAGCAGTGTGATGACCATGCAACACGGCCACCCTGTGGAGTGTGTGCTGTTGTACCCATCAGAAGCCCTGCTGGTGTCCACAGGTAGACAGCACTCATCAGTCATTAGTAATGCTTAGAACCCCTTGAAACCATTTATTCTCATAGGTCATAATGCAGATATATAGACTTGGTGCATTAATGTAGTATTTAACTGCTGTGCTATTTTATTTGTGGCTCTTCCAGTTAAGATTTCAACATTGTCTGTTTGTTTTATAATAAAATTTCTGAGTTGTGTTGAAATAAGTTTGTGTATGCATTACAGGAGGGCGCTATGTGAAAATTTGGGACCTGTTGAAAGGTGGAGAGCAGCTTGTTTCTCTTAAGAATCATCACAAAACAGTTACGTGTGCATGTCTGAGTTCTACAGGCAACAAACTGCTCACAGGATCACTGGACAGGTATGTTTGCATGTGTGAGCCATAGTAAAGAAATACTGTGGTGAAAAAGTTGGATTGATTTCTTCTGTTTTCTTTCCATGTTAGGCATGTTAAAGTGTATAACTCCTCCTATAAGGTTGTGCATAATTTCGACTGTGCAGCATCCATCCTTAGTCTGGCTATTGCGGTATGTTCGGTTCACTACACAGGAAGAAACCTATAAATATGAACTTTTAAAACTGATTTTTCACTTGCACTTGATTTAAGGTGTTGTTCATTGTGCTTATCCTCTAGCCTGATGATGAAGTAGTTGCCGTGGGGATGACCAATGGTGTATTGAGCGTCAGGCACAGGAAACACAAAGAAGAAAAAGAGACGTTAACTGGTCGAAAGCGACGGGGCCCAGCGTACCGGGTCTTTGTCAAGGGGAAGAACTTTGTGCCCAAACAGGTGATATTTTATTTTATTTTATTTTATTTTATTTTATTATTTCAATGAATAATTCAATGAATTTTAATTTAATTTTAATTTAATTAAAATTAAATTAATAACCTGCTAAAATTGCTCTGTAATATTGCTATGCTACAGCAGAAATATTCATATCATAATATAATTCATAAAATAAGACTTCTTATTATTTTAATAAGGCATGTATAAAATGAACTTTTTTTATTTTTTATTTATTTATTTATTTATTTTTTGCTTCATTTGTGTCTTAGTGTCTTCATGTCTGTCTCTTTTAGGATGATTTTCTGGTCAGTAAACCAGTGAAGCTGCATCTACAGAAATACGACAAACAGCTAAAAAGCTTTGAGGTGTCCAAAGCGCTGGACACAGCTCTGCAGGTAAACACACACCTGTGTGGATACAAGACATTTCATGTTTGATATGACTGTTCAGATGAAGACATCAGTATATGTTTGTGCATGTTTACACAGACATGGACACGCACCCATAAACCAGAGGTGACCGTTGCAGTTATCATGGAGCTTAACCGCAGAGGAACTCTGAAAAACGCTCTCGCAGGACGAGATGAAGAGAGCTTAACCAAGATACTCAGCTTCCTTCTCAAGTCAGTAACAGTATTATGACTTAATACTCTCATACAAAACATTTTACATTTATGAACACTTCAAAATGTAAAAAAAATAAAAATAACAAAAAAACATTAATATATAGATAGATAGTACAGCCTCATCAGGGGACTTGTTGAAATTCATAAATGTATGAAAGGTTACAGCTGTTCATGGGTGAATGGGTTATATTTCACTTTAAAATGTAAATATTAAAAACAGTATAGTTAGCAGGTTTTTGCATTGAGATAATTTCATGATAGTTAAGCTCATATCATGTTTTGAGTTTTGTTCTCATTTTTCTCACTGATTATAATTACTGTTATACAGTATTTTTTTTTTAAAATGTTAGATGTAGTAATTACTGTCATGATGTATATTTACATTTTAAATAACATTTTTTTCACATTTCAGTTATGAGAATTTACTGAAAAAGTGCTTGTCATGAAAATATATAAAAAACTCTTGAAATTTTATGCATTTGATATATTACATTTGATAGTAGAAATAGTACAGATAAGGCATCATTTTGTTGCAAATTTTTTATATATATATATATATATATATATATATATATATTACAGTCAAACCAAAATTTATTCAGACACCTTGAACATTTCATTCATTAATTCAGTTTATTCACTATAGTTTAAAAAAATGGTAATAAAATATGACAAGATCTCAGAGTTAAACTGTCAGAAAAAAATAATCTTAATTATGTCAGATAACACTTAAGAAAACATGGTCAGGTCAAAGTGTCTGAAGAATTTTTGGTTCCAAATTTTTATCAATTTTACTGGTAGTACACTGTATGAAGAATTTTTGGGTATAATATGTCACAGTTTACTTTATTTTGCTATCCTCACTTAAATAAATTAACTATAGAGTCCTTCACCCACTAGTAAAAATATATCAAAAATATCAAAAATGTCTGAATAATTTTTGGTTTGACTGTGTGTGTGTGTGTGTGTGTGTGTGTGTGTATGTATATATATATATTATATATATAATATACACATATATACATTTATAATTTTAATTTAATTAAAAGAAAAAGAAAAAATATATTGTGTGTATATGCATGTTATTGGAAGGCTGAGTGAGATTCACCTTTCAACAGTTTACACTTAAAAGAGTTTCAGCACTGTTACTATTCTGTGAAATGCATGCCATTAAATTCTTGTGACGAAAGCTGGACTTTTTAGAATGGTTAAAGCACTGGGAAATTCTTAGGCAGGATCTCGCTGTGTGGTGAGTATGAAAATTTGGGTCACACGACACAAAAGTGACCCAGAACAGGAGGTCAAAATCTTAAACATGAACAAGCCAAATGAGTCCAGATCACATTTTCTTGATTCAAAACATTTAATGCCACTATACATTTATTAAGTGATAGTGACTTCACTTAATATGAAAGGAATGATTCAGAAATTAGGTTAAAGTATGATTTTTGGATATTGTTTTTCAGGCACATCACTGACCCACGCTTCTCTCGCCCTCTGCTCACGGTTGGGGATATTGTTCTTGGTGAGTTTCATATCAATTCATGTGCACGTGAGCAAATGAGAATGAAGAAGTGAACTGCTGGTTATGAAACAACTGTTTTTCAAAGGTTTTCTTCATGTGAAATATGTGTGTTTAGATTTGTATCAGCAGGTTATTCCCCAGTCACCTGTAGTCGAGCGGTTGATGCAGCGTCTTTTAGACCTGTTGGGTCGGGAGGCAGAACTTCAGCAGGAGCTTTTACAAGTCTTGGGAATCCTGGACACACTTTTCGCATCCTTGACCCTCAAAAAAGAGGTCACCACCCTTGCCGCCCCACCAGTAGCGCAGGGGTCACAGCTACAAGCCGCCTGATGCTCATTACAAAACTCTGTGTAATCTTGTGACGCAACCGAAACATGCTGGACTTTGACAGAGGCGTGGTGGAAAGAAAGGGAAATTGGAAGGAAACAAACATGAGAGACAGCTGTGGGAAAGATGTTTCCCAACGTCAGTGAATACTCACTGTGTCTGTGTGTCATCCATTTTCTGCTGATGTTTGCAGAATTTGAAACTGTAATTTGTATTTTCCTATCATAAAATCTTTAAACCTTTGTGTTTTGGTTAGTTCTTTTTCGTTAATAATCAAAAAACATGCTGCTATTATGAAATGGGCCAATACATTTACGGTTGCTGTTTTCTGTCTGTCTTGACCAATATCACTTCATGAAATCAAGCATGTTAGTCAATAATTTTGTGCATGGATGGGATGTTGTGTGGTCTGACAGAAGTTAGAGTAATTTATTTAATATAAGTATAATTTATTACAGCATGTAACCAATAACCATACGTTCAGAATTAGGGGGATTAAAGAATCCATTATAGGGAAATCTTTCATTCACTAATCTGGCTATTGTTGACCTTGAATGTAACCACAGATTTCTGGCAATATATTAGTGGCCTAATATAACATTACAATTTTTACAGAATTTACTGACAATTCAGAATTCCTCTAACAAAAAAAAAAAAAAAAAATTAATACCGTACGCAAAGAAGAAACTTACCCATTTTCAAAATACATTGTATTATATGTATTTTTATTATATGTAATATGTAAACAATACTCAACTCTATAGAAGCTTGTTTCTTGTTTATAACTTATAAAAAAAGATTATTGCGACTTTTTATCTCAATTTTGACTTTTTTTCAGAATCACGAGATATAAACTACATTTTTTTAGGTTTTTATTCAGTAGCGGAAACAAGCTTACAGCTCAGTACTCCATCCTATCGAGCCTTTAAAGGTGTTTGGTGATTCTATAGTGATCAGTCAATTGGCTGATGACACAGCCTTATTTTTAAAAAAAGCTGATCAGGTTCCAAAAACTCTCCAAATTATTAATTTTTCTAATGCCTCGGGTCTATGTCTTAATTTAAGTAAATGTGAAATAATGACATTGAAAGAATCTCATCTTACACAAATTTGCAATGTACCAATTAAATCTAGGATTAAATATCTTGGGATTGTAATTACCAAAAATAAAGTGGAATGTGAAGCATTAAATATATCTAATAGAATAGCTGAATGTAAGACCAGATTGGATAGATGGATGCAGAGACATTTCTATATTTGGTCGAATTTTATTGACCAAAGTTGAGTCTTTGTCCAGATGCATTTACCCTGCAGGATCCCTTCCCATTTCTGATAAGAAAATTAAGTTAATTAATCAGATGAACTTCAATTATATTTGGAAAAGAAAAGCTCATTATATTAAAAAAGTGACAATAGTGAAAGATTATAAAGAAGGGGGTTTACAGGCCATAGATTTTGATTGCATGAATGGTACTTTCAAGATTAATTGGCTTAAAAACTTTCTAATAAATAACAATAGTTTCTGTTTCTGCACTCCTAATATCTTTAAAAGTGTTGGTCGGACAGAATTTCTATGATGTTGTGATTTTTCAATACAAAAACTCCCTCTTAAACTGTCAGAATTTCATGAACAGGTTCTTTTATACTGGAAGTTGATTTATAAACATAACTTTCCCCCCCACAATTCACCGATTTGGAATAATAGGTATATTTTATTTAGGAATAAGTCAATCTTTTTGAGAGAATGGTGGGAGAGAGGTATCTGGTCTGCTGTTCACCTGTTAGATAAGAAAGGTTGTTATATGAATCACAAAACTTTTTGCGAAAAATATCATTTTTATTGTGATTACAAACAATTTAATATGGTGTTGAACTGCATTCCAAAGGCCTTTGTACAGATGGTTAGTCGTACAGTGCCCAATCTAACTGAAGCTCTGCATTTACCATCTTTAAAAATAAATGGGCAATATTTTTTTACAAGTAGCTTGCCAAATAAATTAATCAGAACTTTATTAACCCAAGATAAATTTCCAAATCAAGCCAGTCGAAATAACGTAACTCAAATTTTTCCCAAGAGCTCCATTCATAAATTAAGAACTTTATATCTCTCTTTTCCCATTCCTCCCAAAGCCAAGGAAGTACACTTTAAAGTTTTTAATGATATCTATCCGTCGTCAGAATTTCTTAGACATAGATTTAATATTGACCACAATAATTGTACTTTCTGTGATTCTGACATTGAAACGACTGTACATCTTTTCTTTGACTGTATATTTAGTAGAGCATTTTGGTCTGATATGTATGAGTGGCTTAAAGTTCCTATTAAGGTGAATTCTCAATTTTCTAAAAATTATATCATTTTTGGTATTATTATGGAAGATATACATATTCAATTTTTGCTGAATAATTTTCTTATTTTGGGAAAATTTTTCATTCACAAATGTAAGTGCCTTAAGACAAAACCATTATTTTCTGTCTTTCAAAAAGAATTTTGGTTGTACTGTAAATCTTTAAGGATGTTAAAATGCATAACAGGAAGAAGACTACTTAGCTTATTGAGGAAATGTAAACTAGAAGACCCTGATGTGTATTTTTTTTTTTTCTTTCTCTCTCGTTTTACTTTTATATTTTGTTGTGCTCTGCTCTATTGGATTTTCTTAAGATTCTGTATTGCCTTATTGTACTTGTTTCTTTCTGCAATAAAAAAAAAAAGTACTCCATCCTAAAAATATACAAATAGTAAACACGCGACAGACAACATGTAACGTCTTATAACATGTAATACAGTGCTTAATAAAAGTTTAAATCTAACATGCATAACTGAATGTAATTTGATTGAAAAAATGACATGTCAAATGACTGAATGGCTGTTTGAAACATCTAAACACTGTTCAGAAACAGTCTAAAGCGCAGCCTGCTTTGTTTACAGAGGTTACCGGGGTAACGGCTGCATTTATGATGTTCCATAAGCGCCATCTGTCTGAGTAAATGTGCATTTTCTTTCATATTTAAAGGTTAAAAGGTAATATTTAAAGGTTATTGAAACTACAAATATTCCAATAATTTCTGTGAGAGATGCTCTGGCTTGTGATGTGATGCAGGAGGGCAATATAAGTTTCGAACTTTATTATTTTTGTATTTAATGTTGTAATTTAATGCTGTACCATAATGCATTTTTAAGTGTGGGTTAGGTTTTTAATATACTTTTAGGACCATTTATTATTTTCACAATATTGTCAAGAGTAAAACAATATTATGTGAAATTTATAAGACCTGCGATGTGCGGGCTGAACAAGAACTTTTTTGTAAAATGTCTATTCAGATATAAGGTGTTGTTTAACCTTTATTACACCTCTTCAAACAACAAACAAGCATTATCTTTGTTAAACACAACTACAATAATTCCAAGAAGCGTACATGAAAAAACAACACACCAAAACTTACAAATAATGAATACCGAAATATATAATATAAAGTATAAAATATAATAAATAAAAAAAAAAATTAATAAAACAATTGAGTATACCATGTTTCAGCAGACATACAAGAAAATATGACTTCAAAAGGAGAAACATTAACATACAAGACAACATTCCGAATAAAAAATAATATTGTATAGGTGCCTTGAGGACGTGGCAGTTCTAAACCAATGACATAATCACGTTTGGACTGAAGTGGACCAATCTTGAAGCGGCTCAGACGACTTTGCTCGGGCGGGCCTGAGTGCAATCTACAATCTGATTGGTGCGTTGAGCGAATTCTGAGCGTTATGTTGAATCTGATTGGTCGGTTGAGCGGGGCATCCAGGGGAGGTGTCTCAAACTAGTTTTTGACATCCGGAGTTACTGAGATCAGCCGGGCGGCGTGAAACGCTACGATATTTGGTAGGTAAAGTTGCATTAAACCATAAAACAGTTTATCGAATATACTCCGATATGCAGTGGTATGCTTCCCTGTTTCATTTATCTCGTTTGAGAGTTACGTGTATTTGCATGAAGCTTAACGTGGGGAGTTTAAAAGATGTTTGCATGTTTAAATATTGGTGATATTAAATAAATGTAACAATGAAATATTAAGAAAAAATGAGCTAGTATAATAGTATAATTTATTTGGTAACACTAGCAAAAAGGTATCAGGGTATTACCCTGTTGTTTTTTTTTTTTTTTTTTTAGATATGTATTATGGGAGTGCCTAAAAAAATATTCAGTACCAGGGTGTGTGTGTGTGTGTGTGTGTGTGTGTGTGTGTATATATATATATGTGTGTATGTGTATATATGTGTGTATGTGTATGTGTATGTATACACTGAAAAAAATATGTAGAGAACTTACTCTATGCATCTAGGAGCTTCCTGTCACATAAAATAAATACTATCAATGTATATAGAGTTATGATAGGAATTAATATTTGTAACAATATTGCATATATTTGCATTGATATACACTCTTCACTTTTTTCACCCTGTTAAAAAAAGTGTACGAGAAGATGGACCTGTTGCCGCTCTTGTTGTTCGTCGCCCTCTGCGTTCTTCAGTCCTCCAGCAAACCCATGGAGAAGAAGGACCGCGTCCATCACGACGCCCCCCTCAGCAACAAGGAGCACGATGATGAGGAGAACTTCGACTACGACCACGAGGCTTTTCTCGGACAAGAGGAGGCGAAGACTTTTGACCAGCTCACGCCAGAGGAGAGCAAAGACAGGCTGGGGTAAAAACGGATGCACCACATATTTATGAGCTCTTCTGAGAAAGTTCTCCGGATCATTTGCTCTCTCTTTCTTTCTGTCTACAGTAAGATGGTAGAAAAGATTGATGAGGATCACGACGGCTTTGTGACTGTTGATGAGATGAAACGGTGGATTAAACACGCTCAGAAGCGATGGATCTACGACGATGTGGACCGGCAGTGGCATGCTCATGATCTCAACTCAGATGCTTATGTCTCCTGGGAGGAATACAAGAACGCTACCTATGGTTACATCCTTGGTGTGTTCATTGATGAGTTATATTTTAATCACGCTGCACATAAATCTGATTTGGTTTTCCAATCTGATCTTTGGACTGATTGGCTACACCCTCATTTTCCAAGTGATGTAATCAAATCTATCTGACTATAATCTCAGCTCGAAAAAAAAAAAAAAAAACAGATTTGAGTTAGGTCAAAAAATAAAATGTTTACCAAGCAGTAAATTTACTTTTTTTTCTTTTTACCATGAATAGCTTGAAATCGTGACTAATATGATGTCTGTGTGTGTTTAGACGAAGCAGATCCCGAGGATGGTTTTAACTACAGACAAATGATGACCAGAGATGAGCGCCGTTTCAAGATGGCTGACCATGATGGTGACATGAGGGCAAATAAAGAAGAGTTTACAGCGTTTCTTCACCCAGAGGAGTTTGACTACATGAAGGATATTGTAGTGCTGGTACGTATGGACAATCACACGTTGCATCTTCCATACTATTGCTGTTATCTTCTTTCTAGGGCTGTCGATTTAACACGTTTATTCAGAAAAAAATAATGTGTTAAAATTATTAACCTATTTAACGCTGCCCTGCCCGGCCCCACTCCAGACCTACATAGGTCATCTTACATTTCATTCAGTTGATTGTTGATGAACATGATGCAGGGCAACAAAAATTCTATGAAGCCTATAGAATGCAGTTAGAATGTCCCTAAAATTGAAGATATTGGGGCATAAATGCCCCTGTAAGAGTTTGTCTCATATTTATTTCATATATGATATAGTTAAGCAATATCACTCGATTTAGACACAATATTGTCTGTTTTTTGCTCAGTTGAATTTTGCCAATAAAAATATTACCTATAAAGACACAGCAGAACTAATCCTGAATAAAACAACCGTTTGAACGAATCAAATGAATGAGGCTGCTTTTACACTGGCACAAAAAAATTGATTTTTAGTCACATCTGACACACATGTAAACACAAAGATTTTTTTGCATCCATTCTAAGCAACTTACAAATTTGTTTATAAATCAGATCCATATCCGATATCTGGACATCTGACCTGCATCTAAACATGTATATCTGATTCCCCTTGGAATTCCAAGCCACTACAAGGCGAGGGCGACACGTTTGCCCACAAAGATAGCTGAAGCAGACATGTCTGTATGTGCTTGCCCTAAAACTCACTGCTTTTTTACTGAAGTGGAAACTTTATATATACAGTAGGTAAGAAATTGCACACACATAGAAACATTGCCACTGTTGCCTCTGGCTTGCTTAGTTGGGAACACTTAATATTCAACAATATTATTGATTTGATTGCACTGACACTATTGGATGAGAACTGAACTGAGCTGGATGATGACATCAGTGTTTTCTGCAGAACTGCCTTATAGACGAATTGAACTAATTTAATAATTGATGATCTTTACAGCGGAACTGAATAGACAGTGAACTGACTTCAGCTGAACAATGACACTATTTTCTTTTAGAGCTGCTGTACAGCCGAAATGAACTCTGTTTGCATCATTGAATCATTTTCCTGTTGCTGCTGTAAAACAATCTGTATTAAATAAAGGTGATTTGACTTGACATTCAGGAGCATAGAACTAGTTTTCAACCTCTGCGCCATGAATTTTATAAATAAAACAGCTTCGCTACTGAACACTACATTATATTTCTCAGCAACAAGGGGATAGCTTTGCTGTTTCTGTAATTAAACTCACAGGTTCACTATTACATAGACACTGCACAGACTCTGGTAATTCGCGCTCACAAATCTCTCTCTCTCTTTCGTTAATTTGATCAAATTCATTCGAATAATTGTAATACTAGTCATGTCTAAAGTGAGTGTGAACAGGCGGGACAAAAAAAAAAAAAAAATCAGATTTGGACAAAAGATCAGATCTGTGCATTAAGACTTGAAGTGTAAATGCAGCCTGAATTGGCAGCACCTACTGGCAGTTTATGTTTCCTATTTAGAGTATAATTTCATTAAAAAAAAAAATTCCATATTAATAAAAACCCATTAAAGGGACAGTTCACCCAAAAATGAAAATTTTGTCATTTACTCACCCTCATGTCGTTTAATGTCGTGTGACTTTCTTTTGTTGAACATAAGAGAAGATATTTTGAAGAATGTTGGTAACCAAACTGTTTTGGTTATCAGTGACTTCCATTGTATGTGAAAAAAAAATACTAAATTATCTTCTTTTTATTTACCAAAAAAGATAGAAAGTCATACATATTTGAAACGACATGAGGGAGAGTAAATAATGACAGAATTTTCATTTTTGGTGAACTATCCATTTAATACCCATTTAAAACCCATTAATCTCATGGCATTATTTATGCAATTGTAATTGCAATGTAAACGCATTCATGAGCTGCAATAAATGGTATGTAAATATCTAAATACCAATTCAGATGCAGCTTTTGGGGGGGAAAAAATCATGGCCATTGTAGCCTAAAAGTTTGTGTAAAAAGTTCTGTGTTGACTCAAAATATTTCTTTCTCAAGCTACTTTTTGTAATGTCTTTTTGAAGCTTTTCTCATTTAACACATTAATGAATTTAAATTATCTTTTGTGGGTAATTTGGATTTTTTTGTCTGTTTTGATCTACAGGAGACCATGGAGGACATTGATAAAAATGGAGATGGTTTCATCGACTTAGATGAATATATTGGTAAGTTGTGTGTTTTGTTGTTGTTGTTGTTTTCTTTTAAAGTGTGTATGTGTGTATTTAAGAGAAACTGGAATGGGCAGAATTCAGTTGTATTGATTTGTCTCACATTTGCCCTTGTGTGTGTGTGTGTGTGTATTTCAGGCGATATGTACAGTCAGAATGGAGACTCAACTGAACCAGAATGGGTGAAAACGGAAAGAGAACAATTTACAGAGTTCAGGGATAAAAACAAAGACGGTCGTATGGATAAAGATGAGACCCGTGACTGGATCTTACCCTCCGATTATGACCATGCAGAAGCTGAAGCCAAACACCTTCTGTACGAGTCTGATGCAGATAAGGTAAAAATATGGTAATTCTCTATAATCTTGCATTTAAAGGGATCCTTTGCAAAAAAAGTAAAATCCATTACATATTCAGCAATCTTGTGTGAAAGCTGTAGTTTTCTCTATGCCGTAAATCATTAAAATCATTGTAAAGTGAATTTCTCTCAGAAAAAAACATGCAAGATCTTTGCATGAAATTTAAATAGCTTTTAAATAAATAGTTAAGCGAATAAATAGACAAATAGTTTAGCCAAAACTGAACATTCTAGCATCATTTAATCATCCTCATGGCATTGGAAACCCATGTAATGAAAAGTTTAGCACAACTTCCAAGCCATTCTTTTCCATACAAATAGATGGAAAAAAGTTTCCGGGTCAACCTGCTAAACCTCTCCTTTTGTGATCCATGGAAAATATTTGACATGTGCTTTTGTTCAAAGTGACTTACATTGTGTTTAAGGTATACATTTTATCAGTTCATGCATTCCCTGGGAATCGAACCCACGACGGTGCCATTGCCACCACCATCCCCTACTGTTTGAGCTAAAAAAATGATGAATTTTTGGATGAATTAATTTGATTTAATAAATAAGCCATAATTCTGTTTATATTTTTAAAAAAAATAATTGTATGATGTGCTAACTGCTTAAAATCATATATGATGATATGATTGTCTAGGCTGTTTTTTTTTTTTTTTTCTTTTTTTTTTTTTTTCATCTTGAAAGCTGCTTCAATAACAGCTTTTTTTTTTTTCCATGATAGGATGGACGCCTCACAAAGCAGGAAGTTGTGAATAAGTATGACCTATTTGTCGGGAGCCAAGTAACAGATTTTGGAGAAGCTCTGGTCCGACACGATGAATTTTAATTTTGGGAACATTACTCTTGAGAAATGCAAAAAGAACAATAATTTATTTTATGATTTAATGCATACAACATTATGAATCATTACTGTGTTTACAAAACATTTCTGTTTTTCTACGCCAACTTGATCAAATCCATTTTTTTTGCCTTTTTTACGTGAACATGTCTTTCGTAGCTTAACTCATTGCCGTTGGATTCTGATGAGATTTCAAATGTGCTGATGAAGTAATATTCAGGTCAGCTTGTGAAGCTTGTCAGTGATGTGTAGAGGCTTGCCTAATGGTTTATAATGCACTAAAAGCTCCCATATAATGCAGCATAATGGCATTTGTGTAACCCAACACAACATAGAGCACTAATTTCAAGTGGAGATATTGCACATATGATTTTTTTTTAAATAAAAAAACAAACCATACCATAATGTAAACTACTTCTCTAAATAATATCAAATGTCTTACAACCACTACATGTAATCTTCATTTAGCCAGAGGATGTATGATATTGAAAATCACGCATAGTAATAGATCATAGTTGATATGTTGCTTAATTTCATAGTCTTTGGATCAAAATAGACCTAAACCAGAGTTCTAGATTAGTTTGTTTCTCAAGCCTGCAGGAACAAGGGATGTCGTGGCTCAATGTGCTTATCTATGATCAATTTTATTGTTCTTTCATACTCAAAGTAAGTGACAGTAAGTGCAAGGACAGAAACTAATCAGGGACTTTTTTATGAAAACCCCTGCTTAAAGGACCATTGAACACCATTCCACCCGCTGTGACCTGTCAGTGAGATCTTTTTGAAGTGTTAGTACTGTCATTAATGGACTGAACCTACAAACTAAAGCTGTTCTTTCCTCAAGTGCCTTTTTCCATCTCCCTTAACCTTCAAACTGCTTCAAAGTTGTTATTATGCGAGGCTTTTTTTCTTACCCTTTTTTTCCCCTGTGCAATTCATACATGACTGAAAATGACCTCCTTAACGTTAGTATATAATTTGTGTATATATGTGTCTATAATTGAATGTGAACAATATGCTGTGGTCAGGTATTGTAAATACTGTCTTATAGCTGAGAGTGTTTTCTCAATAAAATTAATTAAAACAAATGTTTTTAATTGGATTTCCATTTGTGGGGTTTCCAGGTGAATTGCTAGTTTACAGAGATACTTATCCATTCTGGTCATTTGTACTTAAATTTAAAATCGATTTTTTTTGTGCTCATAATGCACAAAAATAATTTTAGGCCTATTGTTTTTCCATTACTTTGACATTATACAATATTATTATATTGAATGAGTTCTACGTAAGTTTAATTTTAGCTGATCAGGGTTGTCAAGGTCGCTCTCACTCTGCCTATGTAAATTGGCAACCCTGCTTTTGATATGAAAGTCTCAGCTTTCAAATTTTGTAACTTTTATTACAAAATTCAAACAATAAATACTTTTTGGCGTATTTAATGTGGCGTAACAGCTCGCTGCAGAGTTCTTAGTTCAAGCCAGAGCCGTTGAAAAACAGTTGCGACAAGCTTTCATATCGCGGCGGCGCGGTCACGTGGTTCATCGAGCCCTCAGGCCCCATTTACACTAGTGCGTTTTCGTTTTAAAACGCATAACTTTTGCTGCGGTTATGCCTGTCGTTTACACTACGCCGGCATTTTCGAACCTCGAAAACGCTGCAGACCCCGTTTTAGTTTGAAAACGCCGGGGTTGCGTTTCAGTATAAACGGACCAAAACGGAGACTTTTGAAAACGATGGCGTGGCTGCCCAAGTTCGCTCTGCGTATCCTTGACGACCGTGTAAACAATAAGATGGAGACTGGACTGCAATCTTTGCTGGCTTTGTTGTAATTTTAGCAGCCATTGTGCAGTATTTTTTAATACTGCAGCTACCTACATGCGCAAGAGGCAACTGTTTACACTTGTACGCCCATGCCCAGTGTGCATGAATGGTCATGTGACATGCGTTTTCGTTGTGTTTCAGAGACGGAGATCGTTTCTGAAACGCTGCGTAAACGCCAGTGTAGACGAGGATCGTTTTCATTTTAAAACGCTGTTTTAAAACAAAAACACACTAGTGTAAACGGGGCCTCAGTCTCAATAGCTCTTAACAAACCAGCGCTGTCAATACATTTGAATGGGTTTAAGCAGGATAGGATAGACAACCGCTTCATTCGCAGCAATGTTTGGTAAGCATTACAGCATGTTGTGCACTGATTATCACGTTGACCACATTTACAGTATCATTTTATTCTGGATAGTGATGGAGAGGCAACATTAATAGCCTATGTTTAGCCTATTTACCCTCAGATATTCCTTACTTATGGATCATACTCCTTGGTGGTCAAATGTGAATGTTTTTCAATTCAATAAACGTTCTGTATTTTATAGAAAACATTTCTATTATTACTATTATTATTAACCTATTTATATTACAATTAGTGTAGGATTCAAGGTTAAAATAGAAAAAAGAAGCAAATAAAGGGCAATGCCAGCGTTATGGACGTGACATTTGGAGTCAAAACTAGAAATATAAATTCTCAGAGAATGCATTTAATACCAACATATTGAACCGTCTGTTTATATATATTCATAATCCCTTACTAAAGGAGTCCAGACATTAGAAAAATGTCAGTCTATACAATCGTTTTATATTTTAGATGACGGAAATATACATGAGTTAGGGACATGACAAAAAAAGTTTTGGGTGACAATATATTTTTAGGAATTCTGTGAATTACACTGCGCGAACCAAAAGTAATAGGCTGGCCACCGAATGAAGAAGGGTTGGCTCTCCACAGAGCATAAAATAATAATTTTATTTCATTTTTCGTGTTCGCATTTATGAGGAAAAAACAACGTTACGGACGTGACCAGTCTGAAAGCGGCACAGAACCAGCAGGGGCTGGCGCAAAATGCGGCATCGGCATCTCGCAGCGGCACTTCCGGTGGCATCTCCAGCGGCCAGGGACTTCTTCGGCATCTCTCCCTACAGCGGCATCTCCAGCGGCCGCGGCATCGGCATCTCGTAGCAGCACTTCCGGCGGCATCTCCAGCGGCCAGGGACTTCTTTGGCACCTGTCGCTAGAGCGGCATCTCCAACGGCCGCGGCATCGGCATCTCGTAGCGGCACTTCCGGCGGCATCTCCAGCGGCCACGGATATTCTCCGGCAGCTGTCGCTACAGCGGCATCTCGGAGCGGCATCTCCTGCAGCCACGGACTTTCTTCTTATTTCAAAAAGCTACATTGCAACAAAATAGCATTGTATATCACAGGACTGTCATTTGTAAGCATTTATCATTAACTTTGTTAATACAGTACGTAGTTTCTGACGCTGCAGTAGCCTACATCAGAGAACGCTAAAAATTACTGCGTGTGTATGGCAGTCTTGTGATAGGCTATATAGCCTAATGTTATTTGTTCAAATGTAGTTTTTAAAGTGAAAATATTACATCGAATTAATGTAATTGGCCAGCGGCAGGTGCTACAAACAGCGACAGCTGCCGGAGAAAGTCCGTGGCTGCAGGAGATGCCGCTCCGAGATGCCGCTGTAGCGACAGCTGCCGGAGAATATCCGTGGCCGCTGGAGATGCCACCTGAAGTGCCGCTACGAGATGCCGCAATTTCAGCTTTGTGTAGCCTATCAGAAATTAATTTCTGTATTAACTGAATATCAGTTTATATTAATGTGCATTTCAAAGCAATGGATAATACTGCAGTTTTATTTTATCAAAGCATGTGATGTAATATTTTCGTCGGCACTGAAAAACACAACTGATATTGACACATATGTAGCCTAAATAAACACATGCAACAATTTCAGCTTTCTCTTATGTAGTGGAGCATCAGAACGTTATTAACAAAATTTGTGATAAATGCTCACAAATGATAGTCCTCTGGTATATAATGTTATTTTGATGAAATGTACTTTTTAAAATAAAAAAACATCGAATTATGTTGGCCAGCGGCAGGTGCTGCCGAATAAAGTCCCTGGCTGCTCTAGATGCCGATGCCGCGGCTGTTGGAGATGCCGCTGTAGAGAGAGCTGCCAAAGAAGTCCCTGGCTGCTGGAGATGCCCCCGGAAGTGCCGCTACGAGATGCCGATGCCGCATTTTGCGCCAGACTCTGCTTTAAAACTTTCACAGAGACCTCAAGCAGGCATTTAAACCGCGAAATATAGATATCTGGGATACCGGTATCTTAAGACTGCACAATTAATCAACTTTTTAATAAACTTTATACAACTTTATACTCTGTATTGCAAAAGGTTATGGATTAGACCTATTTCTCATGTTGACAAGCGTGTGCGTTGTTCAAGAATCAATTTAGAGACCATGATTTTCCTTATTACAGAACTGCTTGTTAAAATAGGCTACATTAACAAATATTAAAGTTGATCATAAAGCAGTTTAAAATCGCAGATTTCTCCCAGTCAGGTGAACCGATGACACTATTGTCACTCGCAATCATGTCAGTTTTATGTTTTGTTTAAATGATCGCGTGGTTTTCGGCTAGTTTGAGCAGTTTAAAGCAAAGTCTCGAGTAAAAATGATCAAATTTTATTTAAAGTCAAAATTATTGCAATGTTATTATTATTATTATTATTATGCTTATATTATTATTATTTATTTCGTCAGCTTGATCGCGGGATTATGATCAGCTAAACAGGTAAAAACGCGACATCCCGAGGGAAGTGTCCTATGAGACACAATGCTCTTCTGTAAGTTGTACACTGTATCATATAGGCCTACCTTCTGATGTTTATATTTCGTTCTGTAACTGGCAAAGAGGAAGAGAAGATCGGTTCAGGTGCTCTTGATCCGCTTGATCTGCCGCTTACACTGAGGCGCTGCAGTAATCTGTCACGCGACGTAGGTTATAAAGAGCGACATCTATTGTTTGAATTTTGTTATAAAATCGATCGAATTTGAAAGTTGAGACCTTTTTTCATATTAAAACAAACGAAGCACAAAGATGATTGCAAATATTGGATATGTTCTGATATATACAGTAAGCCCGAAACAGATCACAGCAATATTAAGAAGCAAAGTCATATGATTTAATATGAAGCGTCAGTAACGCTTATTATGGTTGTTCAGAGCAAAGTAGTGAGATGAATTGTTGATCCTAATAAGCATAAACATAATTTAGCTTTGTAAGTTTCAAGTTATTTGTATTTTATAATTGTTATATGACATAAACTTAATATTTAAAACGTTACGGACGTGACAGAGCACTGAAGCGTCCTGACCTCTTTATTTTAGCCCTTATAAATTCGACAGGCAGCTGTTATGACAAAATGAGTGTATTTATTTCTCAGACATGCCTCCATCTTTCTGCACAAAGCTTACTGTTAAAATAAAGTTTAAAAAAGGGGGTCTTTGATCCCTTTTTTTGAAAGCATGAAATATGGTTGGTTGAAAATTTAATTTAAGCATTGTTGCTTACCTCATATGTTGTGGATAAACAAGGCAGTTTTCTTAAAATTTCTGTTAGAGCACATTAATACTGTATATTACAGACCTAAATGGACAACTTAAAAACAGTTTTGTTCTTTTTTTTTGTTTCTTTTTTTTTTTTTCATGGTAAAGATGACCTTTGCATAGAATTGCCCAGGGTCATTTTGTGACCGGAAAAATAATAATTTTCATTTGTAATGCCATCTAGGTGCCTGTATGGCTCTTTAATAAATATACATGCATTTACTAGTCTAACAAAAAGTTAATCACTCACAACCTAATGTTTTTTTTAAATGATTCTAAAGTTTTTTAAGCACACACAAGTAAATATTAGCTAATGAATGCAAGAAAATACTGAATTTAACCCAAGAAGAGTAGAGAAGTAAAGAATATTACTAAAAAACAAGGCAAACTGCATTCAAATGAATTGATATTGAAAAGTTTAAAAGTTGGCATCCCTGAGCTGATGAACTATCTACACCACAGATAATCTTATTGTTTGTCATCATTAGATTTTATTTGAATTTGTACACTGCAGTGCAAAGTGCAATTTCAATACAAAGGAAGCATGTCTATATGCAATGTTGTACATATTGTAGGAAGGGCACAGGATGTCTGAGAACCACCGGTGCAGGACAATTTACATGCAAATCTTAATTTAATACATGAGGTTAGAGGTTAGTTTGAAACCCTGAACTCTAAGCATACTTGTATTATTGAACCATCTGTTCATTGCCCTGCAGATGCTTCTTTTCCCATTTTACGAAGGCTCATTTGGTGCTCAAGCTCAAAATTGTAATTTCAAACAAGAGTTGCAGAGCATTTTATCTTTCATCAATCTTCATCTCCCATCATTACTTTCATCATTGTCGAGTTGTTCATTGAAACATTCTATCTGCATGTCATGAGGATCATGAACATAGTTCAGATGTTGACCACTTGTATCTAGATTAGATACAGACCCCTCTTCTAGGCTACTGTCATCTAAATTTGTTGCAATGTCCTCGTTGACATAATACATATTTAAGCTTTCAATGCTGTTTGTCTCTGCTGCCAGACATTGTTCTGATCCATTGTATTGACTTGAATCAAGTGGTAATGTGCTTAGAGTGTTTAACATTTTTGGTGTAGCAGTGCCCTGGTTACTTGCATCCTGAAACTTTTGTACAGAACTTTCAACTGCTGAAACCTGAGGATCCAAACCAAGATCACCAGATTTTCTGATTCCATCTGATTTAAAGTTTTCTGGATATTTGATGGGTTTGTTGGCCTCTGAAACCAAGACTTTAGGGTTAATGATATATGGCTCTTCTTTAAAAATGGAGAATTCTGCTTGTGTAGGATCTCTTTCTTGACTTTCAGTTAAGTCTGTTTGTATTCTGTCCAGGTCAGACTTGAATCTGTGCTTCCCAGCTATTTTTTGGTGCCTTAATTCCAGTGGATTTGCATGAATTATATCTAAGTCAGTTTTTACCTCTGTATGGTCAGTATTAGGTATTTCATAGTCTTGGTTGATTCTTTTTAGGTGTGTATTGAGCATTTCTGACTCATTTATGTCTTCACAATATGAAATGGTTCTTTTTGATTGTATTGTAAATTCTTCTGTGATATAGTTGTCGTCTACTGATTCACAATCCATGTTCATTTCATCTAAGTCAGGACAGACTTCCGCCTCTGTTGTGAACGTAGTCTCCATATATCCTTCACCCTCTTCATCACATTCCCGAACCACAACGTAGTCACGAAAGGTCACCGTTTTATTAAACCTATTCACGGGCCTCCCGTTGGGCCGCAGTGCCAGATAATTGCGTCTTGGTTCCCTTAAGGATTTGTTGATGGTAATTGATGGTAAGTTCACAGATGATGATGGTGGTGATTCCTCTTTTTTGGTGTAGATGCCCTGTTTGCCGTAGAAAGGTGAGGTTGAGTAGTCGTACTCGCTGAACGCCTCGTTGTGATATGAGAACGTTTCCTCCACTAGGGGCATCGGTCGGCTGTGGTTCACCTGATGCAGAAAAACTCTGTCAGCTGTATTTAAATGGCTTCTCTGAAAACACATTTCTATTGTTTAAAAGCACAAATGCACAAGAGTTACTATGGGAAATTTGAAGGTGCACTGAGTAATATTGTCCTTATTTCAATTAAAAATGTTTAAAATGATCTACACTAGCGTTCAGTACTGTTTTTTTTTTTTTTTTTTTAGTTTTTTTTTTTTTTTAAGAAATTAATACTTTTATTCCACTCATACAGAATTAGGAAAAAAAATATACTTATACAATATACTTAGTGCACTTTCAAAGTGAAAAGGTCTGGGAAGTGGGAAACTGCATCTGTTGACTATAACTCTGTGACTCATAGAACTGCTTTGATAGATCACCCCAGTTTAGTAACAAAACGCCATGTCTGAGATGACTTGTCAATCTACCCTTTAAAGGTGCAGTGTGTAAATTTTAGCGGTATCTAGCGGTGAGGTTGCGAACTGCAACCAACCCTCCCTTTCGAAGCACATAGAGAAGCTACGGTGGCCGTCTGGCCCACACAAGACAGATGTCGTCATCTGAGACAGCAGAGAGTAGCCAGTCAAGTAATTAGGTTTCTTCTTACTTCTAACAAAGAATGGTCTCTGCTTCTAATAAACCAGACGACTACTACTACTACTACTTCTTCGTGCATATTCAACGTAGTGACGATGCAGGCTGCCTCTAAAAACACGAACGATTTAGAAGAACAACAACATAGTGACGAAACGCGTTCTGTAGAGCAGTTTGTCCGTTTAGGGCTACTGTAGAAACATGCTGGCGCAAAATGGCGGCTTAACATGTAAGGGGAGCCGCGGTGTATGTAGATAGAAATGGCTCATTCTAAGGTAATAAAAACATAATGGTTCATTATGTAAGGTCTTTATGCACCACTGAAAACATAGTTATGTATATTATATTGCATTTCTGTCAATAGATCCTCCCAAATTTTACACATTGCACCTTTAAGAAACCATTGTATTTCCACTTTGTTCATCTCTTTATGAAATGAAAAATATTGTACAATGAGGTTCGCTAAGGGGGAATAGAGTGACGTTAACTCACCATCTGGAACCATCTCAGACTCTAGACATGGAATATTAGGAAACGCAAAAAGATTCATTTTAAGACTTGTTTATAAATGTACGAAAATAATCTTTAAAAATTCTATTTCTTTTTGTTTATCAAGGTATGCCATTCAAAAGTGTGGGGTTATCAAGACCCCACTTCTTTGCTTTTTTTTTTTATTTTTTTTTTAAAGAAATTAATACTTTTAAGTGTCAAAAGTAACAGTGAAGACATAATGTTACAGAAGATTTCTATTTCAAACAAATGCTGTTCTTTTACACTTTATATTAAGAAATCCTGAGAAAAATCTATCGTGTTTTCTACAAAAATATTAAGCTGCCCTGTTTTCAACATTGATAATAATAAGGATTTCTGCAGGATCATGTCATGTGACACTGAAGACTGGAGTAATGATGCTGAAAATTCAGCTTTTCATCAAAGAAATAAATTACATTTTAAAATGTGTTAAACTAGAAACCAGTCCTTTAATATAGTAATAATATTTTGCAATATTTTTCTATAATTTGTTTTTTCTTTCAAAAAAATTTTTACTGACCCCAGATTTTTGAATGGTAACGTAAGAAGTTGAAAGTTGATGTAGTGCACTGTTCTGTTTCTTATGTATTGGGTATTGTGATGGAATTTTTGAACTAATTAATTATGAACTAACATTTCTTTTCTCCTACAGGCCTAACAAGCAAACTTTGAAATAGAGAAATAGTCACTAGGACTGTGTGTTGTAACAAGTGGAAAAAAATTTGCTGTGCTGGCTAGACAGCATCCTTCTAGAGATAAAAAAAAGTCTATAAAAATTGTTTTGACCTATGGAGTAATCAGTGAACTATTAACCCGGTGATTTTTTTGATGATTCTGTGATTCAGTTGTTTTAATACTCCGCCAGTAAGCGTGGCAGAGGAACTATGTTGTTTTTCTTAAATCTGAACCAATCATATTAAGACTGATGATTATGAGTAATAGATCATGTTATACTGACTGTGAGATGTACCCGAAATCCTATAAAACCTGCTGTATTCTTTTGATTAGGGAGAGATTCTCTGAGATTGATGAGAACTCTCCCGGCCGTGATTTGATTAAAAGCATTTAAGGACAACAACTGGAGAGCAGCACTGCAGACTAGACACTAGAGAATCTTACTTCTATACTCAAGTGATAGTGTTTAGTGGAGCACTAAAAATCTTATTACCAGGTGATAGTGCTCAAACAGGCCGAGACGTCGGTCGACTCGAACAGAGATTGAAGTGGGCTTAGTAGAGTATAAACTTATTCATAGGTGTCTGGGACGTTTGGAACAAATACGTTTGGAACAAATGGACATTTTCCACACATATGCAAAGTTTAACATGTCCTTTGTTCATGTTGTGCAAGTTGCATGAATAGATCTTGAATGATCATGAATGTGTCTTACCACATTAGGGTGTGTACTGTCAGCCACATTGTTCCGGATGGCATGATCCCGCTTCTCTCTGCTCATCCGTATGCAGCGCGTCAGTGTAAATAAGGCAATGGCCAGCAGGATCAGACACACCCCTGCCACGCCCTCTGCCCTGGCCACTGTCTCACTGCTATACAGATGCCCTGCCCCCAAAGGACCCTGTGGAACTTATATAATGCATTTATTGTTTATTATTTATTATTTTACGTTGTTGAAAGTTTTGCGATCGCGACACACGGCTCGAGAGCAGCTGAACTTTTATTATGTCGCCGCTTCCGCTTCTTCCGGTTGTTATAGTGCTACTCTGCGTTCGCTCGGCGGCTGCTATGAGACACTTAATGCACACTGCAGTAAGCTAGATCAATATTAGGCATGGTAAAACATGGTATTCGCTGTAAATCAAGAAAATGAGATTTAGACAATAAGACTTACTATGTTGAGCTATATAACATGATTAGTTTTCTGTCGATGAATGTATCCAAACAGTTGCTCACCTGTCTAATAAAACACATAATATATTAAAGCGTCTTTGGTGTTTCCATGGTTCTAAAAATAAAACCGGAAACCGAGGGTAACGCGGGTATGATGTCATTGATAGGCGATGCGCGGACATGGTCCGCGACCTGGTTAAAATAGCTTATTTCTCTGGATTTAAACATTCTTGGAAACTTTTAGGATAATGTAAGTACACAAGTCAATAAAATATATAACATTGTTCTAGTGGTTTTTGGATATTTTAATCCAAAATCGTACATATTGTGCCTTTAAGATAATAATTCTTGAAGATTTTCTACCTGGCTGGCCTTTCTGAAGAACTTCCACATGCAATGCAGCTTTAACAATGTCTCCCGATTCAAGGTCAGTGGCTAGAACCTGCAACACAGTTGTCAATTGTCATTTTCTAGAATAAGTAGTAGTAGAATATTGTTCAGATTTTGCATATGAATATAGCCTACGTGCCATACCTCTAGGAAGTATTTGTGGCTGGGGTGTAGTCGGTTGGTTTTAGCAATGAGCAGTCCCTCTTGTGTAATGTAAAAGAGCCGAGAGCTGTTGTGTTGAGAGTTTAGAGAATACTGCAGTCTGGGATTGAAACCCTTTAACCCAAAAACATAAAACAAACTCAGTTTCTTAGTCTTAAACAGGAACATAAATCCATATTTCATGCAATGAATGTCAAACCAGGGCCTTTGTGATGATGAAACTGGATGTTGACACTGGGATGTTACTGCTGTGTGGTTGTAAGAATTGTATGTGGTCTTGTAGTGTTTTGATCGTGTTGAGTCACGTACATCGGTGAAGTCTTGATCAGTAGCCTCCAGGATAAGTAATTTGTTGCCATACGTCACGACAAGCGAGGCAGGACTTGTGCTATCACTAACAAAGCCACGGTACGCTGAACGGTTGAAGTGGGGCGGAAACCTGTTCTCTGCAAGAACCCTTACCAGAACCGTGGCTACTGCATACTTCAAAGGGTCATCCATCTGAGCTGCCTGAGCAGAAACATAACAATGCTTTCAAAATGTGATAAGGAAAACCATACTTCTTAAAAAAAAAAAAATAAAAAAAAAAATATATATATATATATATTAAAAAATAAATAATTATATATGCAAAGAATTGGTTCAAAGTCAGAGTTGGAAACATCTTTAAAAAAAAATGTCTTTTTCCACAAATTTTGTATGTATGCAAATTGTAATAATATAACATTAATATTATATTATTAATAATAATATAATATCCAAGGTACACATTTCTAGTAAGTGTACAGTTAATTCTCATATTGTGTTTTCAGAAAGTTTTGGAATATTTTTCCTCTCCCCAAATTTGTCACTACCGAAACTCAATGATAAATAATTTAATAAGCAAGGTTACATTGACCTATTAAGATTTTGTTTATAACAATTACAATTTTAACAATATTTCAAATGTTATTTATGAGATTTGTTGTATTTTGAATCCAATCTTTCTTTGTAAAAGGCATACATTTTATCATACTGATTTCAAAGTTAAGGATTCATTAGTTTGAATATGCATTGAACCAAACATTATAAGAAACATCTTAGTTGATAATTCAATATACTTTATTTCTGACAAAACATCCCATATTTCGGTCGTGACTGCACATTTTCATTAGTGACAGTAATGTGTTGGTAGCCACCACATCACATTACAGAATTTTAAATCACATACTAAAACACTAATGATTTGCATAATAAAACATACTAAAATTCTATTAATTTGCATATCTGTACTAAAATTTTGTTTATTTCCCCAAATAAACGATTATGTGTTCCCTTTTGTCACTACCAAAACAGTGTCTCTACCGACATGTGGTGAAGTTTCGGTTGTGACAATTTTAGATACTTTTGAGCCAAGCTCAAAGATGATAATCAGCACATGGTTACATAGCACAGTTCTGGACAGTTGTACACATATAAAAACTAAATTTTATGGAATAACACCCAAAAAAGTTTGCTTAATTGCAGAAAAAAGGTGTTTGGTAGTGACATTCCAAAGTTACACACAGATTTTCAGACTTTTGAACACATTTAACTAAAAATGATGGTACCTATCTACTATGAAAGAGAGGCTATAAGAGGGAGGGACACAGAAATATTTCCTGATCAAAAATGTAGGGGTGTAGTTAAAATCAGTCTCAGCCAATGGACTAAAACATACACTGTTTCAGTAGTGACATGAAAATGCGGGACACATTTTTTTACATAAAATTTCATGATTTAAAAATAAAATATAAAATAAATATTTTTTTGAATTTCACTTTTTTAAAAAAAAAAACAAAAATATATTTTTAAAAACAACAATGGAAAAAACTGCAAAAATTATTTCAATATCATTTTCACAAGTTGAAATTTAGGGGTTAGGGTTCAGGACAGCCACCCACCTCCCATTTGAAAGTACCCAATAAATTATGATTTTATATATATTAAGCTTACTGATATTTTAGATAATGGGATTCAATAGATAATAGAAGGATCTTAGTAAACATCTAAAATTTGAATACTTAAATGCTTCTTAAATATGTTTTTTGGCTGTGAAACAGCAGTTTGCACCAACTCTGTAGAATGGCCCATATATATATATATATATATATATATATATAACAATTTTACTTTTTAAAATTTTTGTTCTTCACCCTCAAACGCACCATAACACGCAGTCTCAGTGTTGGGATCAGCAGTCTGTTCTCCACACGTCTGGTTAACCTCACTTCTCCAGAACTACTGTCAATGACAAATCTGCCATTATCTGCCCCTGTATTAAAGCACACACATATATATAATAATTAAAAAAAATCTCAGGAGTTTAGATTAGGTTCAATAGCAGAGGATAACAACCTGATAAGATGGAGTACTTTACTGGCGTTCTGAGACCCTCATCGCCATCCAAAGCTTGAATTGGACCGGGAAAGAAATCCAAGACAATGTCCTGAGTGACAGTTAATCAGATGATAACAATGAATCATATACATGTACACACATTTTTTTTTTATTTTTTTTTTTTTTAAGAAATTAATGCTTTTATTCAGCAAGGAGGAATTAAACTGATCAAAAGTGAAAGTAAAGACTTTTACATAGTTGTTGTTCTTTTGAACTTTCTATTCATCAAAGTATCCTGAAAAAATGTATCAGGTTTTCCACAAAAAGATTTTGGTTTCAACATAATAAGAAATGTTGCTGGAGCACCAAATCAGCATATTAGAATGATTTCTGAAGGATCATGTGACACTGAAGACTGGAGTAATGATGCTGAAAATTCAGCTTTGATCACAAGGAATACATAACATTTGAAAATATATTAGAATACATTATTTTAAATTATAATTTAAATAAAATTATAATTTTTTACTGTTTGTGATCCAATTAATGCATCCTTGGTGAGCATAAGAGACTTTTAAAAATAAAAAAATTGTACCAACCTTAATCTTCTGAACTGCAGAGTAGGTAAGTTCAGACATTGAGATTTGTTGTATTATAGCTAAAAGGCGTCAAATTAATATGCCTCATGATTGTCAAAAAATGTTATTTTTCAACATTTAATTTCTCATTTAATTTAATGTCTACAGTGGACTAATTCAAGTGTATAGCTGGCCCCGATCCAACATGATGTGAGTGTAACCAAATAAATATTTAATATTCACATTTTCTTTTTTTTTTTATATAATTATTTAATAATTTCATTGATTTCAATTAAGTAGTCATTTCGTTTATTTTATATATTCACAGGGATTACCTGCTCGTTCTCTGTGATGTTGGCGGTGTACAGTGGGTTGGCACATATGCGGTTGCTGTGATTGGCTGAGAGAAGAGTGCAAGGCTGGAATTGTGGGTATTGGTCGTCCCCATCTGTCACATTGATGATTACTGTTGCTGTTGTGTTGTAGTGCTCATTTGTGTTAGTTTCCTAAAGCCACATCAACATTTGAGTAAATAACATTTCTGTTTGTTTGGGTTTTTTTTTTTTATTATTACCAAACAAGTATTTTCTGTATGTGCTTTACCACTGCATAAATAGTCAGTTGGAGCTGAGTTTTGATCTCGTAGTCCAATGACTTGTTGAGAATCACTTTGCCACTGTTATGCAAGTCCACTCGAAAATACCTGGCATCAGGCTGGAAATATATAATCAAATGTCCACAGATGATTATCAAGTAGCCAATTTGATTTATCACCAACAAAACTTTAAGTCAGATGAAAATAAAGTAGGACTAGCAGAAGGTTTCTACTGTGGGTTTGTAGATCTGAAGAGATGTTTGGTTCACCTACTGATTTTTCATCAATGATGTATGTGAGTGTGTCTCCATCAGCATCTGTGGCCTGGACTGTAAATGCTACAGAGTTCACCGCTGTCAACTGAACAAACACATCAAACAAGAAGATCTCAGGAATAGAATAAAATATATCCGCAAAATATATAGACGAAATTTTGGGGTCGGTATAAAGAAAGAAGTCTCTTATGTTCACCAAGACTGCATTTATTTGATCAAAAATACAGTAAAAACAGTAATAAACTGAAATATTATTGCAATTTAACATAATTGTTTTCTATTTGAATATATTTTCAAATGTAATTTACTTATGTGATGTAATGCTGAATTTTTCAGCTTCATTAAGCCCAAAGAATACTTTACTTTTTATGCGTACGCGAGGGTCAGCGTACAGTGCGCGTGACGCGAATTTCGTCATCAGAATAATATGCTCGTACTGTATGCACACAGCTGAATTCGCACATGCACATTTATTTTTTTTTGTTGCAGTAATTAGTTTGTCCACAAGGTGGCAACCGTGCCCTGGGGGCGTCGATTCTAAAGGTAGTCCAAGAAAAACTGCATAAACAGAACAGACCGAAATGCATGCAAGGTACAGCGACGATGGAGGCCTACATAGGCGAGAGATTGTGCGAAGAGGTTAGAAAGTACCCTCATTTGCACAACTCTAGCATGAAATAATATAAAGATGTTTACATGAGTTGTGACTCATAGCGAGACAATCTGCGCATGCGTCGAACGCCTGTGTATGCATACGAGTCAAACGAAGTATACTTTGCAAGGCTGCGTGTTTGACTGTGCGCATACACAAAAAATGAATATACCAAGGGTCAAGTCTTCAGTGTCACGTGATCCACCAGAAATCATTATAATATGCTGTTTTGACATTATTATTATCAATGTTGAAAACAGTTGTACTGCTTAATAATACTGTAGAAACTGTGATGCTTTTTTCCAGGATTCTTTGATGAATATAAAGTTCAAAAGAACTTTTGTGACATTATAAATTCTTTACTGTCACTTTTGATCAATTAAATGCATCCCTGCTGAATAATAATAATAAAAAAATCTTACTGACCCCAAACTTTTGAGCGGTAGTTTACGTCAACACATGAAAGAAAACATTTGTTGTTTTGTTCCTTATTTGTGTTTTTTACCTCACTGAGCTGCAGCGGTTGTATGGAGCTTTGTAAGAACTCGGGTTTGTTGTCATTCTCGTTCAGAACCTCCACCATGATCCTGTGTTCAGCCTGACAGCAACATTTGACTTTTATTTGACATGTATAAATTATATAGCTAAATCCAAATTTCTAAGAGCATGCTGCTGTATGTCACAGATAATTAAACTTACTTGTAGGGTTTTATGTTTGTAACACCTTACAGTTGCTGTTAAAATGGAGCCGTGTATCTGTAATATCATCATAGTCAGATGATATTATTATTTAAACAAGACAAGATGATAGTGTAATTGCATGCATTTATATATCTTTTTATTGTTACCTCACGGTCAATAATCCTAGTTGACGTTGAGTTCAGTCTGACGGTTCTTCCCTCCAGATAAAACCAACCAGCATCTTTTCCAGAAAGCTTCAAGTGCATGTGATTGGCTGATGGGTGTGTAGTGAAACTGAGGTTGGCAATAAATGTTCCCATCAGGCTGTTCTCTTTGACTGTGGCAAACACATCATGCCCACCATCACATTCACTGGCTGCCAGAAACACACATAACATTCATTTAAACAACATTTTCATTGTATTTCTAATTGCAGTCTGATCTAATGTAAAATGTTGGTTGCTTTTCATATATGTTTGACAGTTAATTAATAGTAAATTAAATTGTCAACTTCTAGTCAGGTCAAGTAGCCTTTATTTATAGCTCTTTCTACAATTGTTTCAAAGCAGCTTTACAGTGATAAACAGGAAAATAATGATTAATTATGCAAACAGAATTCAATTCTACTGTAAATTAGCCTAAAAAAGACAATAGAGTAATAATTCAGCTGATGTCAGTTCAGTGTTGTTTAAGTTCAGATCAATAACTGTGTAAAGTTGATCAATTATGAAATGAGTTCAGTTCAGCTATAAGCAGCTCTACAGAAGACAATAATTTTGTTATTCACTTTGAGTCAGTTCAGTGTGGATTTAATTCAGTTCAATAACAGTGTCAATGTTGCAAAATTCGTCAATTACTAAGTCGAATCAGCTATAAAACAGCTCTAGAGAAAACAGCAATGTTATCATCCAGCTCAATTCAGTTCACGTTTTGTTCTCATCCAATTGTGGATGAGATGCAGGTAAATCAATAATATTACTTAATAAACTTCTGACAATTCTTAGAATATGCATTACATCAAGACTGTTGTTCAGCATAGTCCTGACAGATTAGTCTGACTGGATTGTTGCCAGTGATTTGGTCTTAATTTCCCATGGCACACATTCAAATTCCATCGAATTTACCTGCTAAAACAATCAAAATTCCTTGTGTTCGCCTACTGTAGTCAATATTTATCACGTTGATGTTATCTATAGCCACTTTTCCACCGTCGAGCCGAACGGTTCTCATTGCGTAACCGTTCCATTCCGTGCCGATCCGGGCCAGATGGTATAGTTACGGTTTCATTTTCCACTGTGGGACTGATAACGGTTAAAAGTGTCAGTCGTTGCCTTGGTAACGCAACGGCTTACTGATGATATTATATAACGACCGTGTTATGGAGGATGATGAGATATTTCTTTTAATTTTATTAATTTGTGTTTACGTCGCTCAAATAGAGCACTTTTAGCCAGCTACAGAAAAACTGGTAGCCAGGCAACAGACAAATTACCAATCCTGAGTGGCGACGTCACCCGTTTGAGGTTGTAAGGTTGCATGTCAAGTGTGTGTGTGTGTGTGTGTGTGTTTTCCATGTGGTTTGTCTCTGTTTGTGTTTATACCAATTACAGAATGCCGGCTGACCACAGAATAAAGGTAGCAGAATATTAGAATCTTCCACAGTGGCTGTTGACTGAAGATCAACCTCAAAAACATTTCTCACTGCATGGATAAAAAACAAAGCAAAACAAAAATTATGTTAAAAATTACATTTCGTTGTTATATTTACTGTCTGTTAAAGTGTAGAACATTACTGAAAGCTCAACAATTCATTCTCATGCCATTGTTTGTATAGTGCATTACAATACCCCACTGTCATAATACAGCTTATGAATTGGCTAATTTAGCTCCAGAGTAACAGATGCTGAAACAAGGTTAAATGTAGCTAAACGGGCTGTAAATGTATTATAGCATTCATGTTTAGGAAATCTAGCATGGATGGAGTAACATGACCTGTAAATGTATGACCCAAAAAAGACTTTCAGCAAACAATCCTGCTCTTGTTTAAGACTTATAAATCTCCTAAGGAGGTTCTCAGCAGACAGTTAAGCCTTCTTATGTGCAAACACCCAAACACACTCTTGCTTACACACCAAGACACACGTATCCAAGCAATTTCCAAGCAATTTCCATTCATGCCATCAAGAATACATTTAATTTTGCAATACATCAAGTAAAGTTTAACGCTTAAATATTTTTAATATGTAGTACAATATAATATACAATAAAATGTTAATTATATTTCTAAAACAAAACATTTGCTAATATTTAACAACTATATTAATTCTGTATTCATTTAACTCAATTGAAATAAATATGAAAGAATGTAATACATTAACTCTGCAAACTTATACAGTATTCCAGCATTTGACTTATTTTGTAGCTGGAGTTTTTTTTAGAGCACTTGTGACTTGTTTTAAGCAACAGAAGAGGATTAAAAGTGACAATTCCATCGTATGTTCACTATACATCTTTATTATTAATATTTTGTAATTCTGTAATGTCCATTGTGGAATTTTGTATTTTGTTTTATGTGACAGTATAGTATTGTAGATTGTATTGTATTGTGGATTGTTAGGGATTGAGGATTTATGGGTAATAATTGTGAATGAATTTCCAGTCAAGCAAGAAAAATTTCAGACTTTGTCTGACAATAAAGTTATATCATCATCATTAGAGTTTGACTATCTCGGCCATTGTGTTAATGTGAAGACAAACAATCATGCTAAGATGAACACGCACACAGTTAAAATTAGACAGAGAAACCCAAGATAGATCATCTAATGATGACTTTGACTTGCCTATAGTTATACAAGACTATTACACAAGTTAGATGGAGCATCTCTCTCTTTTATACAGAAGAAAAGACAAGCTAAAAATAGACTTCAGGACTGTTTGAGCTCACAAAACCTGGTCATCATGTTTTATTCTGCCGTTATTTTGATTGTATTGTATTGGAGAATAAGAAAAGAAGTTAACCTACCTGTCCCATCTAACTGTTCTTCAGGTCCAGATGTCCAGATATTCTCTCCAAAGTTACATTATTACCATCCTTTATTTGGATGTGAGTGTATAAAAGAGAGTTAGAGTAGAGTTTGTGTGTGACTTGCGTATAAGAGTCCACCTCATGTCTGTTTGGAGCAGTTGGAGAAGAGTGGATAAGTCTGAGGTTTAGTGTTCAACTGACTGGATCAGAGCCAAGTTAAGATGTCAAGTCAAATACTACAGCTAGGTTTAACCATCATCCTAGGTCTAACCAATAGCGTCACTTCACTCCTGGCCAATGCAAAAACAGTATTCTAAAATGGCCAGTAGCCTTTAAACAAAACCACGTCATAACCAATATGGAGATAGTGTATATAATCAAACAAATACAGTGGGCTACAAAAGTCTGAGACCACATTGAAAATCTGGGATACAACATCTGGAAATTAACAGAAACTAAGATTATTTTAAAAAAAATTGTTAAAAATATTTAATTCTGCACAATATTTAGATATAGCATGTGAACATATCACTCATTTTGAAATGCATCTTAATTTTTCAGTTCAACTTTGTTATGCTTATAATTTGTAATGACAAAATGTGAATTGAATTTGGAAAACAAAAAATTTCTGTAGTGGGCAGATTTTTAATTGTCTATTAGGGTAGATAGATAGATAGATAGATAGATAGATAGATAGATAGATAGATAGATTACCATGTGTATCTTGTTTTGAAAAAAATAATTAAAGGTTTTGTGTTTTACATATACACACATATATATGTAGAAATAAGTTTGGTTAATGTTTCTGTATGTCACATTCAAAACATGTTATGAGATGTTTTCAAGATCCTGATGGTAAAGTGTAACAGCATGTGTCTTGTGTGGTAATCTGGGCTATTTCTGTCTCGTCCTAGTGTACTTTATATGCTTTAACAAACCCTGACAGAGCGCACACACACATACACACTAATAGAGTTGACTTGGAAGCACACTGTAATTAAGACAGGATTAGGAGGCTGAAATAGTGTACTCTCTTTAACCAATAAGAAATCAGAAACAAAGGTCATCTGAGACTTTTACACATGAAGAAACTAATTCAGACTTACAAACACATATATTATCTCATTTTTTCTTCTGAAAATAGGCTTCATCTAGTATAAGTAACAAACCAATCAATACACTCAAGATTTCACAAGAAAAAAATTGTTAGTTTATATAAATTCTTACTCTAACAATGTCATAATAGTACTTTTTTGTCTTTTTGTTTTTGACTCATTCAGTAGCAGTACCATAGATTTTTGTACGTACTATGGTACTATACCATGGTATACTGAAACTGGCCATCACTGCCATGATACAGCCAGTGTAAGGGTATAGATTCTTATTAATTTATTAGTTAAAATTCATAACACCTCATATATATTTCTTTTTTAATTGCCTATATGATATCACATATTTTCATAATTCATATTTATTCATTTTTGAATGCACGTGATCTGTTGAGCATAATATTTGCATAACTTATTATTGTGCATTATGTGTTAATGAAACTGCTTTGTTCTTGAGGACTTCGCTCGAGCAGTCCGGAAATCCGGAAATGTTCAAACGAAAGTCTGCAGTTATTCTCCATTGGCTACAGAGAAGGAGGATCAGGGTTAGAGGAGCAGAGGAACTCCGATCATATCAGAGGAGAGAGCTGGAGTCTCCAGCGGCTGTCACATTTACAGCCAATATTTCAATCGAGGAGGAGGGAAAAGAACGAAGCGTTGCCTTGTTTTGTTTGAAGGCGACAGGAAAGCAGCTAAACTCCCCCCCCCCCTCCCCAGCTAAACAGCCGAAAACAAGTCCAGATGTTTCAAGTCTGAGGGTCGCTGTCATACGAGACCATACCAGAGGACTCTTCATCCAAGATCTTGCCTCATATATATATATATATATATATATAGGCTATATACTTTTTTTAAAAAAGCTTTTAATGTATTTTGATATTTGTAATCATTTTTTCCTTCAGTTTTAAGGAAAACGGTATTTTTCCTCCTGAGGACTTTGTGACAACTCTGGCTGGTGAGAATGGGGTTGAAGTCTGTAGTTGGACATCTTGTCTGGAGTTTGTTTATCCTTTGGAATGTTTGTGACTGTGTTCAAACTCATCAGGACGCGAATCACCCGCGAGGCGCTGAGACCGGTGAGAGCAGCTGTCAGTCAAACACGTGATACATTGATCTGTGCTGCCGCTAGACTGCATCACTGATGGATTAGAGGAACCAGTGATGGATGAGTAAGTGTGTCTTTCTGTTGACATGTCCACGCTACAGTCCAGTGCAGGACATGCCAACAGAAAGACACAATATACAGTCAAATCAAAAATTATTAAGACATTTTTGATATATTTTTAGTGAGTGCAGGACACTACACTCTAAAAAATGCTGGGTTAAAAACAACCCAAGTTGGGTTAAATATGGACAAACTCAGCGATTGGGTTGTTTTGACCCAGCGGTTCGGTTAAATGTTTGTCCAACCTGCTGGGTAGTTTTATTTAACTCAACTATTGTTTAAAAATGACTATATGAACCCAAAATAGGTTGGAAAAAAAAATCAGACACATAATCACTAGAGGCAACAGTAATAATCAAAAGGCGAACATAAGCAATTTAATAAATGTTTATTATTTAATTGTTTATTAAACTTAGTAATAAATGTTAATTTCCAACCTATTTTGGGTTTATTTTAAGCAAGCAATATAGTAATTTTTAAACAATAGCTGAGTTAAATAAAACTACCCAGCAGGTTGGGTTAAACATTTAACCCAGCCGCTGGGTTTGTCCATATTTAACCAAACTTGGACTATTTTTAACCCAGCATTTTTTGGAGTGTATAGTTCATTTATGTAAGTGAGGATAGCAAAATAAAGTAAACTGTGACATATTATACTCAAAAATTCTTCATACAGTGGACTACCAGTAAAATTGATAAAAAATTGGAATCAAAAATTATTCAGACACTTTGACCTGACCATGTTTTGCTTAAGTGTTATCTGACATAATTAAGATTAATTTTTTTCTGACATAGTTTAACTCTGAGATCTTGTCATATTTTATTACCATTTTTTTTTAAACTATAGTGAATAAACTATATTAATGAATGAAATGTTCAAGGTGTCTGAATAAATTTTGGTTTGACTGTATATAATTATTATATTTGCAGTTTTATGACATTTTAGAATAATCTAGACTACATGGAATATGTATTATCTGTCATTACATAACAGTTTAAGTGAACTGCACAAAAGTTTTATAAATGCTATTTCAAAAAAATATATATATATTAGTGAAAAAATGAAAGATGACTGTATTACATTGATAGGTGTTGCAGCACCTAATATAAACATTTATAAAAATGACTCTTAAAGATAGCCTATGCATAAATTCATACCTAAAACATCTATGTTGAATAAGTAAATAAAGACATTATTTTTTTTAAAGACATCTTTTTGAAATTTTGTTCCCTTGTTTGGGAACATCTCCAAATTGACTGTTTTCCCCAGATGTACATTTTTCGACATTTTTTGCTTAATACTATAGCTAGTCAGAAACATCTAAATGAGAACATACTATTGACTTCTATTTCTTTTTTTAAGTAAAGCTAATAATGATTATTAAAATCTAACTCTACCTCTAAACGAAAACGTTTTGCATTAGAACAATAATTCAATTATTTACTCAAAATTATGATTATTACAGACTAACCCTAGACCTAAATGAAAACTATTGGCAATAGAATAAAAATCTCTTGAAGATTTTGATTCTGATTTTAGATTTAGTTGTCTTCAGCAGACCATGTTTTTCTCAAACCATAGCTATGTAGAAACACAAATAAGCTCTTCTCTCTCTGTTGACTGTTATCGCTGTCTCTACTAACCTCTATTTATCTGACGGTTTATGATTTCTGCCCAGTTCAGGTATGTTTCTGCTTGCCTGCTGAGATTCTTTTTGTTTATTGTTGTGTTTTTTTTTTAATTTTCAAAAGACCATCATCACTTCACATAAACTTTGTCTTCTTGCTCGTCTCTCTGTCTCTGTCTGCCCTTTTAAGTTCCTGTCTGCTATCTTTTCAGTCATACAGAAATACCTGAGATACGGATTGAGACAGTGTGTTTGTGTGTGTGTGCTGCTTTGTCCTGAGGGAAGTTTGGAACAGTAAAGATCTGACAAGGAAAAGGAAGTCATCAAGAGCATTTTCCTCATTTGATATCAGTGCTCCGCAGGGTTTTTTCCTCACATCTCACTATATATATACACCGCGTTCCCAATTATTATGCAAGTGACATATCAGTAAGATTTCAGTAAAATAAACATTCAGATTTTAGTTTTTCTAAGAAAATGTTTGTTTGTTTATTTATCCATGTCTTTTTAGATAACTTGTATCAATCTCAGACAAAATAATTTGCCAGGTCTATGAAAACCCTACTTAGAGGTTGTTCCACATTATTAAGCAAGTCACAGTTCTCATGCAATATGGGGAGGAAGAAAGATCTTTCTGAAGATGAAAAGCATGAAATGGTGCAATGTTGTGCAAAAGGCATGAAAACAACTAACACTGTGTGAAAACTGAATGGAGATTATTGAATTATCATAAGATTTGTGAGTGATTTAGAGCACAGCAGAACTTGGTCAGATAAAGGCTTATTAATGAAAGGTCCTGTCAAAAAAATTAATTGTATTAAAAGGGCAGCTATAAAAAAAGCCAGTGTTGAGCAGCAAACAGGTATTTGAAGCTTCTGGTGTCTCTGGAGTCTCAAGAAGTTATCCATGCAGGCTGGCAGTTGTGCGTAAAGATGCATTTCAGCCACTCCAAACCAAAGCTCACAAAGAGAAACATTTACAGTGGGTTTAGAAATACATGAAGACTCATTTTTAATTAGTTTTATACACTGACTAATGATGTACTACAACGGATGGTCTAAATAGATGGATTTCTGGATGGTTGGTGAGTGGCCACCACGTTCCAACAAGACTGCGACGTCAGCAAGGAGCTAGCGGGTGATGATTTGGGCTGGAATATTGGGAAGTGAGATGGAAGGTCCCTTTAGGGTCTCTGAGGGTATTAAAATGACTTTTGCAAGATATGTGGAGTTTATAACTGGCCATTTTCAGCTATGGTATAAAAAGGAGGATAGTGCCTTCTGAAATACAATGCACTATGCACTATCCCATGCTGCAAAAAAACACCACAGCAATAAAACTGTTTGAAAATGTATTTCTACACCCACTGTAAATGTTTCTCTTTGTGAGGTTTGGTTAGTGGTGGCTAAAATGCATCTTTATGCACAACTGCCAGCCTGCATGGAGAGCTTCTTGAGACTCCAGAGACACCAGCAGCTTCAAATACCTGTTTGCTGCTCAACACTGGCTTTTTTATAGCTGCCCTTTTAATACAATTAGATTGCATGAGAACTGTGACTTGCTTAATAATGTGGAACAACCTCTAAGTAGGGTTTCTATAGACCTGGCAAATTATTTTGTCTGAGATTGATACCAGTTATCTAAAAAGACGGATAAATAAACAAACAAACATTTTCTTAGAAAAACTAAAATCTGAATGTTTATTGTACTGAAATCTTACTGATATGTCACTTGCATAATAATTTGGAACGCGGTGTACTTATAAATTGTCAAAAATCTTTTCAGTGTGTATCGTTTCATCTGTATGATGTAGATACACTACTGGTTAAAAGTTTTTTTTTTGAATAATTTAGATTTTTCTCTCTTATGGTCATCAAGACTGCATTTATTTTACTTTTAAAAACAGTAATTTTGTGAAATATTATTACAATTTAAAATAACAGTTTCCTAAATGTAATTTATTAGAATGCTTATAATATTTATTAGCATGTAAAAAAATCCCCGTAAAATTTACGGTAAAAAAAACGGCAGCTGTGGTTGCCAGAACTTTACCGTAAAAAATACGGTAGCAACGTTTTAGGTTTTACGGGACAGCACTTAGTTTACTCAGGGTTCCCACTCGTCCTGGAAAACCTTGAAAACCTGGAAAATTGATGACAAACTTTCCAGTCCTGGAAAACACATGGAAAATGAGAGAAAATGAAAAATGTCCTGGAAAATCTTGTTGTTGTCCTTGAAAATTATTTTTTAAAAAGTTCTTCGGTTTTTCTTTAGTCGAGAACAAAAAGTTTATTACTGGCCAAAAACAATTACCATTAGTTGCAGAAAGTGTGATGTTCAGGAATGTTGAGTTTTGACATAGTATTTTCAATGTTGATGTTTAGTCTTGTGTTGCCACTTGCAGCAGTTAGCTAATGCTATTAACTGCTCAAATGTATGCAGAAAATGTTAATTAGTAAGCAGCTACCTAATTCAGTAACTTGCTAACTAATAATTCTGATGCGATATAAGGTCAATAAGAGATTAATTGTGCAGTGTAGCCAGCTTCATTGATTATAACAGGAGTTTTCACAACAGTGCAGAACTTTGTGAGTTTGATTGACAGCTGCAGTGATTAAAAAAGGAAAATCTGTATATAACCCATTCGCAATTTGAAAGTTTTTCATGCTGCTAAGTATACACACTGCAAAGTTTTGGGAATGACTAACTTATTTAAATGCGGGATTGAATCCAAAATTATATTGATTGACATGGTGATAACCAGCATTGGACAGGACAGAAATAACTAATAGACCTGCCACATATTCTATTACGTGTTATGGGTTTCTTTGTTGTTCATCGACTTTGTCTTTGACTAATATTTTTTACTTTCAAATAGTTAAACAAGACCTTAAAATAGTTCCAATATTTTTTGCTATGATATATACACTGGTAACGAGAACAATTTGTTATAATGTATGATTAAGAGCTCATATTAAAAACTGATTTTATACTTAAGTCATGGCAATAAACTATGGAAGTGTCTGCTGCTGAATAAAAAATAAAAAAAGGTAATTGCAACTTTTTATCTCAAAATTCTAAAAAATTCTGAGCTTACATAATTGTGATATAAACTCGCAATTGCTTGATATAAAGTCAGAATTATAAATTGCATAACTAAACTCACAATTGTGAGAAAAAAAGTCAGAATAGTGAGATACAAAAAAGGTAATTGCGACTTTTTTTTTTTTTAATTCTGTGGCGGAAACAAGCTTCCATAGTCATAATGTATGATTAAGAGCTCATATTAAAAACTGATTTTATAGTTAAGTCATGGCAATAAACTGTACGCCTTTTAAAGACTTAGAGAGCAATATATTACTTTAGGGCGTGATCCTTGTCTTTTATTCCTGCCATAGTAAAATTGAAAATGTCCTGGAAAAGTCCTGGAAAATGATCGCTGAAAAAGAGTGGGAACCCTGTTTACTGTCTATTTTACAGTTCAAAACCGTATATGAAGGTTTATATTGTAATAATTACGGTTCATAACTGTTTATTTTACATCACTGTAAAAAAATTTCCTTTAAATTTACGGTAAAAATACATAATTTCATTAACTGATATAATTTTAATTTACCAACCTATTGAAGTACTAATATCTGTTTTGTACGTTTGTAATACACTGACAAAACTAAGAAAAAACTAAGAAGAAAGTCCGAAATCGCGTACTGTTGAGTAGGTACTACTTTTGAATTTAAATTTACTTTACAACCGTTGAAAAAGTACGTTCTATATAGTACGACTGCGTGTAGTATGAATGAATTCGGATGTACTACGTCCGATATGTTGTTACTGTCACATGACCTACCAGCATCAGTTACGTCCCTTCAACTCCATTCACAAATCCTCTCCCGTGGCCTCATGGGATAGTAAAGTATCCATCGTATGCGCACTTCAGAATCTCACCGGAAGTAGTAAGTCATCTGGGTACTTTTCGCCTACTGTTTTTCGAATACTGTGAATACGGACATACTACTCTGTTCGCATACTGTTTTTTGCGCACTATATAGTAGAGAAGTATTCGATTTCGGACGCAGCGAATGTTATTTCAACGAAAATGTATCAAATGTAAAGTGTTACGCAGGGAATTGTGGTAATGTCAATTTATGGTTTTTCACTGTAAATTATACAATGACTTGTTATTTTTCAATTCCAAAAACTGTAAATTTAACAGTATTTTACTGTAAAATTATATTAAATGTACCAATAAATCTATTACAGTTATTTACCGTATATAGTACAGAAACTTTCTGTAAACTAATTAACTGTTTTTCACCGTAGCATTTTTACAGTCTTTTACTGTTAAAATCCCGATCATTTTTTACAGTGTATTAGAATGATTTCTGAAGGATCATGTGACTGAACATTCAGCTGTCTTCACAGAAATAAATTACATTTTAAAATATATTCAAATAGAAAACAGTTATTTTTAATTTAAATAATATTTCACAATATCACAGTTTTTACTGTATTTTTAATCAAATAAATGCAGCCTTGGTGAGCATAAAAAACTTAAAATAAATAAATAAATAAATCTTAATTATTCCAAATTTTTGACTGGTAGTGAATTTAACATATCAGATATTTTCATCTGTCAGGACTGTGAGAACAAGAACAAGTACTATGTAGGTACCATGGTACAGTTATGGTACTCTATCATATACTGTAGTATTACCAGAGTGTACGTTGATATATATCATGGTTCTGAATACTTGCCAGGCATAAAGCATGTGGCTTTTTAATGTAAAAATGTCATTGCTAATGTCATTCTTCATGTCGTTAATTTCCTCTATTAGTAATCAACCTCTTGAAGGCTCTAAATGTCACTCACTCTCAACGGTTGGTATCTAAGGCCAAAGGTCGTGACCCAGAGATGCCGGCCTGGCGTTTCCGTTCCCGCACGCCTCATCTCACGCTACCCCAGGACTTATCCGACTACCTCTTTAGCACCTCACAGGGCGTCCTGGGTTTGCACCTAGTGGGACGGCAAACCAAAGGCTCGGAGGCCACTCTCATCTCCTTCATCTCCCCTGCCCACCTGCAGCATGACGGACGCCCCCTGCTGGAGCTTGTCTCCAACACCCAAGAAAACTGGCTGCAGTTGGAGTTCAGGTCAGCGAATGGCCAGCCGGAGGTGATTAAGCTGCCGGGTGGGAATCCGTTCATAACCGGTGGTTGGGTGAGGATGGCTCTGAGTGTGGAGCCCAGACAGGTGGTGATGTTTTTGGAATGCGACGAGGCTGTGGTGCTCAAACTGAAAGAAGGTGGACGAATCCTGACTCTAGACTTCCCACACGATCTGCAGTTTACGTTCTCCAGCACTGCAGGAAATAAGGCTAGCAAGTTCAACGTAAGTTTATTGACACAAACACATATGTTAGCTACATGGTAGTGTCCCTAAAAAGTGTTTTGACTAGAGCTGTCAAATCGATTAATCGCATCTAACATAAAAGTTTGTATATATATTGGGGTTAATTCAGGTTGATTGGGACAATTTTTCCCAGTCATTTCAATGGCAAAAAGTGTCCCAATCAACCTGAATTTACCCTATATATGGGTCATTGACGAATAAGGTTTTTAAAAGTGTAAAAAACATAATGGAGATAAAATTAATTTTGAAGTTTTATTAAGTGTCAACAATGAGATTATGTGTTTTTTATAATCAATTAATACTGCTTTTGTCATTTTTTACAAGATGGACAAAATTTGTCACCAAAAAAGTCGGTTTAACCAAAATTTCGGTTTTACCGAATGACACTTTTGGTTATACTGAATGACAGTATTTTCAAAAAATGCTAACAGGCTGATATCTAGCTAACTAGCAAAAGGACAATCAAACATTTTATATTTAGTACAAGTTTTTAAAATATTACAACATTTTCCATGTTTTATAGCGGTTGTACCAAATGACCGGATGTTTCAGGATGTGTATGATCAAGTGAAAACATGAATATTTCAAATAGTTAAGAGAGAGTTACTTTGCTTCACGACCATGTGGTCCTTTACTGACCGCATGACTTGATCCAAAATGGTCCATTTATATTGGTTACTCTGAATGGCATCAATGAAATTCATTTTCCCGGACATTCTTTCTCATAACAAAGCAACAACTTCTACACATAATTTTAATACCATTTTACACTATGTTGATATATGATGTTATAAAATTATGCCAGAATAAAAAATATATACATCTATTACATTTTAAGATATTTTAATCACATAATTTTAATGTACAAACATATACATATATATATATATATATATATATATATACTGTATATGTGTGTGTGTGTGTGTGTGTACTATGTATGTATGTATGTCTAATATATACACACGTATATATTTACAGACATTTATGTTAGATGCGATTAATCGTGATTAATCGATTTGACAGCACTAGTTTGGACACTTATGTAAAGCTAAAGATATGCAAAAAAATTATATTTTTAAATTGCTAGACATCTAACTGGTCCCAAGGTGAATTTTAGTGAATGTAGTGAATTTTAGTGAATGTATGAAGTCAGTTCTCATCAAATTCACACAGGTGTAGTTCAGCACATTAATGGACATGTTACAGTGACATTTCACAACCACAATGTGTATAAATACTTTTTGTCTTAATTGTATCAATATGTATTTTTTATCATTTCAAATATCACAAATTACTTTTTGTACATTTTTCTTACAAAATGTGACCCTGAAGACTGGAGTTGTCATGCTAAAAATTCAGCTTTGCATCACAGGAATAAATGACATTTTAAAACATATTTATGTAGAAAACAGTCATTTTAAATTGGAATAATATTTCACAGTATTTCTGTTTTTGCTGTATTTTTGTGCCAAATAAATACCTTTTTGAACATAAGAGACTTCTTTCAAAAACATTAAACAATTGTAATTATTCCAAACTTTTGCTAAAAACATGTTGCTGTAAGATGAAACATAGAGAGCATTTAGTGCAGGGCTCTTCAAGTAGTTTCATTCAAGGGCCGGATTATCAAAGCAAAAAGTTGAGGTGGGGGGGGGGGGTCTTATTGGTAAAAGTTATTTTATTAATTATTAGGCTTAAATGAAAATATTCTCACAGTGACATGGCTACTCACTACCACTGTCAAAAGATATGATATTATGATATGTTATATAGGCCTATAAAAAACGCCTAAACACAGGTAAAAACTACACCTTAACAAATACATGAATTATATATTCCTCTACCCACCTAATAAATATATTGCAAAATAAATGGCTATAACATAGTTTTCAATATAAATATTCCACATTTCCACAAACCATGGTAATTTACTACAGTTCATTCATGGTAATTGTTTGTAAGGGTGGTGATTTTGGGATTTAAAAGTCTTCTGTCTTCATTCTAACATTTCCTCATCAGTCTTGTTGGGAATGTTGAGGCTGTTTCATCCGATTTAAAAGTAGTTTAATCATCGAGTGATTTGTAGTTTGTAAACGAGAGGTGTGTGTCGAATTGAAACGCTTCTCACTAGATGTTGCAACGCTGTTTAAAGGGTTAGTTCACCCAAAAATGAAAATAATGTCATTTATTACTCACCCTCATGTCGTTCTACACCCGTAAGACCTTTGTTCATCTTCGGAACACAAATTAAGATATTGTTGATTATATCCGATGGCTCAGTGAGGCCTCTATTGAGAGCAAAACCATTCAAACTCTCAAGGTCCATAAAGGTACTAAAAAATATTTGAAATATTTTGCGCCAAAAAAACAAAATAAAGACTTTTCAACAATATCTACATGGGCCGATTTCAAAACACTGCTTCATGAAGCTTCTGAGCTTTATGAATCTTTTGTTTCGAATTAGTGATTCGGATCTCCTATCAAACGGCTAAACTGCTGACATCACGTGACTTTGGCGCTCCGATTCACTGATTCGATTCGTAAAACTCCGAAACAGTGTTTTGAAACCGGCCCATATAGATATTGTTGAAAAGTCTTTTTTTTTTTTTTTTTTTTTTGGCGCACAAAAAATATTCTTGTTGCTTTATAATATTAAGATAGAATCACTGAACTCACATGAACTGTTTTAAATATGTTTTTAGTACCTTTATGGACCTTGAGAGTTTGGATGGCTTTGCTCTCAATAGAGGCCTCACTGAGCCATCGGATTTCATCAACAATATCTTAATTTGTGTTCCGAAGATGAACGAAGGTCTTACGGGTGTAGAACGACATGAGGGTGAGTAATAAATGACATTATTTTCATTTTTGGGTGTACTAACCCTATAATAATGGTATCCGGAACCAGGAATAAACGCAGCTCCTTTAAGCTTTCGTTCCGTTATCCACTGGGCAGTGCTGTGTAGTTCAAAGTAAACTAGTGAAACACCTGAAAACAGCGCTATTTTTTCTGTATTTGTTGTTACTGACCAAGAAACAACTTCAGATGATTCAGTGACAGAGCGGTCCGAACGAATCCAAATCGTTTCAGATCGTTATGCAAGCGCGTTTGGCCAATTCACGGAAAAGAGAGAATCGAGACAAAAGAATGATTAATTCACGAATGATAGGTATCGCTGGTTCAATCGACAGAAATACGGGACACACATAATAACTGCTGAAATATTCGCACGGAAAACGTTTCTCAGGTCAGTCGGAGGAGCGTGCATGGTACGAACAGTGCGTATATAGCCGTACAGATGCAGGCGCCACTGCGGCCACGTATCTAACCAAATTTAGCCGCACCGCCAGGAAAAGAGGAGGACGGAGACTGGGGGGCCGCGGGCCGGACGAAGATGATTGGCGGGCAGAATTTGGCCCGCGGCCGCCAGTTGACAGCCCTGATTTAGTGCAACAAATTTCAGGGAGGGGAACAAAATCAAGACGACCATGCAAATACCACATCAAACCCAAATCACAGTTGTCTGTGAGGGCTGTTTTTTCCACAGTAACAAATATTTCTGCAGTTTTTCCTCAATTTTCTGAATCTTTTACAGGCAAGTATCAGACGACTCCAAGGTGATCTATATGACCTGGAGAAAGCAATCCATTAGCACAGGGTTGGTGCAGGACTATTGACTTCAAACTGTTCACTGGCAGAACATCTGCTATAATATAATATTTATATTTATGTGTTGCTTGCAACAAATTTGATTCAGTCAGAATATACGGCTACCTTTAAGTGGCTGGAGTAAAATGCGTTTAACCAGCCAAACAATGACACAACAGAATACTGGAATATTATAATCTGTTACATTTTGATTATGATTAATGCTACAGTAACTGTGCTGCCATGATGTTAATGTTAAATGATTTTTACAGTTAAAGCATTCTATAGTGGTGACTGTTTCAGTGTGTTGTCATTGCTCATCTGTTTTACAATGTTACTGTCATGTGACAATGTGACTTTGCAGTGGGTTGCTATTGTGTTTGTGGTTACAGAACTGACTGTATGTGTTTTCTTATTGTTTCAGGGTATTTGGCAGACTGCTGAACTCTCCACAAGGGCATATGAGAGGCGTCCGTGGATATGTGACAATTTAACAGGCATGAAAACAATAATAACATTTAAATAAAAACATTTCAACATCTGAACTACACGTGCACATGCAAAACAACAACAACAACAAAAAAACACTCACAACAGGAAACTTTCAGAGCTGCAAATAAAGGTCATACAGCTCCATAAATCTTAGGATTAGATTAAGGTTTAGTTGGATTTTCAGCTTTTTGTTTTTCAGTTTTTTTTTGTTTGTTTGTTTTTTTCAGTTTGAATAAATTCATGCTTCTGCATTATAGAAAAAATACTGATGCACACATATTCAAATATGTCTAAACTATCCAGGTGAAAAAAACTTGAGCTCTTTTTTTATTTTTGATTAAAGCCCAGCACAATGTATTCTTCTTTTATAATGTGTGTTTGCATTTGCGGTTGTGTGTGTGTGATTATTACAGACTCCCTTCCTGACACAGTCCAAATGACCAGTCCCACCTTATCGGCAGTCTCAGACCTGGATATGATGCAAGACCAGGGAGGCCGTGGAGATGAAGTAGCAATAAGTCAAGGATACCCCAGTGATTCATACTTGCGTTTTGATGTACTGGAGAGCAACCTGCATAGCATGATGACCATGCTGGACATGCTAAAGAAACAGGTACACTGAGAATGTATTGTGTGTCTGCACTTCCAAAAAAAAAAAAAAGTAAAAAAAAAAGAAAAAAGGACTAAGTAGTACCATGGTACTGTCATTGTTATTTTGTGCTTGTACCATGACCATACCATGGTTTGTATAAGGGATAAGTAGCATGATAGTACCGTGGTATGTTTTGAAATACTTTGGAGTATCATGCAAATGCCATGGTAAATGAATATGGTATTTATTTATTTAATTAATTATTTCATAGTGTGTGTGTATATATATATATATATATATATATGTTAAAGCCAGTGTTGTTATCATTAACTAACACTAAAACTATTTTACAAAAATAAGATTTTTGTTCATTTAAATAAATATGAAATAAAATAATATAGAAAAATTAGATGAAATACTTAAAAAAAAAAAAAAATGAAAATGTTCAAATGTTGCCTTGCCTTGGCAACTATGTTTAACTACTAAAATTACAAACTGAAAAAAACTACAACTGAAATAAAATAAATAAAAACTTTGTCGAAAAAACTAAAACTAATAAAAATGACAAAGCACATAACCGAAAATATTAGTGCTGTCAAAATTAATGCGTTAATGCATTATCCTCGTAAGGTCCTAAATGAATTAAATAAAGTCTTTAATGAACACAAGGGGCCCTATCATACACCCGGTGCAATGCGGCGCCAGGCACGACGCAAGTGTTTTAGCAAATGCATTTGCGCCCATTTGTGGCACCCATGGGCGTGCTGGTCTGAAAACGAAGTGTGTTCAGGCACATTGTTGGTGCATTACTATGCCATATATTAAAAATAAAAGAATTAGTAAGTAAGTAAAGTTTATTTATATAGCACCTTTCACAGACAAGGAGGGTGTCATGGTCACCAGCACTAGCACTCCATTTCCCAGCATCCCTCCTGCTCCTCACCTGCTCACATTCATTTGTTTCTGTGGACACTAATCATCTTCACAGCTGCACGTTATCAGTTAATTTCCCTGTGTGTGTATATAAGTTCCAGTTTCAGTTCTGTCCCTTGTCCGTTATCCGTTTGTTTATGTTGTGTTGTTCCTGCCCATCTGCCTGTTTGGATTCTATGCATTAAACGTGGAGTATTTTGTATTTGACCTGTTCGTCTTCGTCTTCCTGCTACACAACCTGACAGAATAACGGACCGCCCGAAATGGACGAGAGGGCTATAATGCTCGTCAGGGCTCAGGAGAGCCCAGACCTTGTTTCTTTTGTTCAGGACTTTATTTTTTTGGCCGTCACCAGCACCCTGGACGACGAGACCCTCAAGACCTTGTTCCGGATCGGGGTTACTTTCCACCAACCCTTCGACCTCCCAGACACCACCGGACTGAACTGGAGAGAAGCTGTCATTCGGTGTCTGGAGAGCATCGCGCCCCGATCTGGAGCACAGCCAGACCCAGAGCCCGTAGCAACACCCACGACCGCGGAGAACTTGTGTGTGCCCCCCGCAGACGGTGAGCCAGCACTCGCCACGACACGTCAGCCAGAGCCCGAGGAAGAGAGGACAGAGCTGACCCTCGTCCCGGATGTGCAGCCTGACCGCAAGTCTGACCAGGGGTGTGAGCCAGCGACATCAGCGGACGAGGGAGTCTCAACTACGGAGGATGAGGACTGGCTGATTAACTTCAGGAGGTAATTCCATCTCCCACCCTTTCCCACCCAGCATCATCATCATCGTCTCTGAACGTTTCTAATGACTGTATACTACTCACCGTTACGCCGTCAAGATCCTCACCACCTCCATTACCCCAGAGCTCAGCCAGTCCTCCAACCATGTCGCTGCCGGAAGTCCACAGCCCTGCATTGTCTCCGTGGGAGCCCCGTTCTGACGTCGAGCCACAGGTCGTGTGTCCACCTGCAGCGCCATCACCTGAGGATCCTGCGGCTCCGCCACCGGCCTCTGGGATCCTCGTTCCATCTCGGCCTGTCGACCTGTCGGCTCCGTCGGGGCTCCTCCCACCTACGGCTTCACCAGAGACCCTCGGACTTCCGGTTCCTCCGGGTTCCCTCGTCCTGCCGGCTCCCCCTTGGTCCCTCGTCACACCTCTTCCGTCACGGACTTGCGGTCCGTTCGCTGCACTCCGTCCCTCCACCCCTACGATGTCAGCGGGCTCCTGCTTCCCCTCGGTGTCGCCTCTGTCCTCTGTCACACCGGATCCACCTCAGCCCTCGGGTACTCTGGCTGCGCCTTCGACGGTCGTCGCCGCGACATCGCCTGGGTCTCCAGTACCAGCGATGTCGCTCGTCTCCATCGCCTCTCTGTCTGCGCCGGTGGATCCATCGGCCATGCCTCCGTTGGTCGTCCCCCAGCTGTCGTCAGCCAAGTCACCATTTGGGCTCCTCCCTCCTTCGTCTTCACCGCGGGCTGTCGGCACTGGGGAGCTCTGGGTCTGTGCCAGCGGTCCATCATCTCCATCACCGCCAGAGGATCGTCGTCCAAGCACCACCTTCACGTCTCCTCAGCCTTCCACCTGCCCTTCATCACCATCACTTCGCCCGCCTCCAGAACCCCCTCCGGCCCTCCCCGTTGATGTTCCTTTACAGCGCGAGGACGCGCCTTGCCGGAGGGGGGTGTAATGTCACGGTCACCAGCACTAGCACTCCTTTTCCCAGCATCCCTCCTGCTCCTCACCTGCTCACATTCATTTGTTTCTATGGACACTAATCATCTTCACAGCTGCACGTTATCAGTTAATTTCCCTGTGTGTGTATATAAGTTCCAGTTTCAGTTCTGTCCCTTGTCCGTTATCCGTTCGTTTATGTTGTGTTGTTCCTGCCCGTCTGCCTGTTTGGATTCTATGCATTAAACGTGGAGTATTTTGTATTTGACCTGTTCGTCTTGGTCTTCCTGCTACACAACCTGACAGAGGGGTCACAAAGTGCTTTACAATAAAAATAATATCAAACAAATAAAATATGCATTAATATACTTTACAAATACCATCAATACAAAAAGCTTGTCCAAAAAGATGTGTCTTTAGATGTTTTTTTAAAAGACTCCACAGAACCCATAGTTCTCAACATTAAAGGAAGAGAGTTCCAGAGCCTTGGAGCTACTACACAGAAGGCACAATCACCTCTTGTCTTAAGACGTGTTCTGGGAATAGCTAAAAGGTCTTGGCCTGAAGACCTCAGAGACCGACCAGGGGTGTGTGCATGCAATAGATCCTGTATATAAGAGGGTGCTTGACCGTGCAAGGCCCTGTAAGTAATAACTAAAATTTTGAAATGCACTCTAAAATTAATAGGAAGCCAATGAAGGGCCTTAAGCACAGGAGTAATGTGCGACCTCCTGCTGGACCTAGTCAAAAGCCTAGCAGCTGCATTCTGTACAATTTGTAATCGATCCATAGAAGATTTGTTCAAACACGTGTACAAAGCATTACAATAGTCCGACCGTGAAGAAATAAAAGCATGAATAAGCATCTCCATTTGCATCGAAACCATAGATCTAATCTTAGCAATGTTTCTGAGATGGAAAAAACAGGAACGAACTACAGACTGCCATTAAAGGGTTAGTTCACCCAAAAATGAAAATAATGTAATTTATTACTCACCCTCATGCCGTTCCACACCCGTAAGACCTTCGTTCATCTTCGGAACACAAATTAAGATATTTTTGTTGAAATCCGATGGCTCAGTGAGGCCTGCATAGCCAGCAATGACATTTCCTCTCTCAAGATCCATTAATGTACTAAAAACATTTAAATCAGTTCATGTGAGTACAGTGGTTCAATATTAATATTATAAAGCGACGAGAATATTTTTGGTGCGCCAAAAAACAAAACAAAATAACGACTTACATAGTGATGGCCGATTTCAAAACACTGCTTCATTAAGCTTCGGAGCGTTATGAATCTTTTGTGTCGAATCATGATTCAGAACGCGTGTCAAACCGCCAAACTGCTGAAATCACGTGACTTTGGCGCTCCGAACTGCTGATTCGACACAAAAGATTCAGAACTTTAGGTTTAATAAAAATTAATCTGTATTTTAATCTAAATTATGCAGTGAAGACTGTTTTGATTCTGGATATTTCCTACTTGTTAGATCAAATAATTAAGCAATACTGTCTTTATGTTGTTTCTACACTAATTTGGAGATTAAAGGGTGAAATTATTACAATATAAAAATATATAAAAATGTAATTATAGGTGCGATTAATCATGATTATTTACAGAAAAATGTTTGATTAATTAGATAATTTTAATAGATTGACAGTACTAGGAAATATAAAAATAAAAGCTAATTAAAAATATTAATAAAAATCTATAATAATATATAAATAATACTAAAATTGCACTGTATCAAAGTGTGTCTGATACCATCATCTGACCATGGTACTTTTTGTAAGGGTGACAAGCAGGATAAGTATACAACCAAGTCATATACACACTTTTTTTTAATCAATTCTCTGTGTATGTAGAACACTGACCTGCAAGCGAGGGTTGATCACTTGGAAACATGTGAGTGTTCGAAACGAAAGTGTGTTTATGAAGGACGTCAGGTGGATGAGGGGTATCGCTGGTCTCCTGACAGCCGCACCACCTGTTCCTGCACCAATGGACAAGTTCAATGTGACCGCTTAAGTGGTGAGTAGTCTAACATCCATTACATCATCATTACGAATCAAAACACAAGATAATTAATTACATCATACTTATGAACCATCTGATCTACTTTAATCAGCAAGCCAATCATCAAACCATAGATCAGAGAAATGTTCATGCATACCAAAAATTAACATAATTAACCACTCACAATGACTTCCTTCTCAGTTTGTTTATTCTTCAAGGAGAGTGGTTTTACCTAAAGTCCTGTAATCACTTGGAAAGTGGGGTGTGAGAGTTTTTTGTTTATTTGTGGGTATGTATGTTTGTAGCAGTATTAAAAGCATCTGCAGATCTTTAATCTCTCTGCATCTATTTGTTATGACAGGTTCAAAACTGATTTGCACTGGTGCACCCCTGTAAAACTAATATACAATGCGTGCTTAATTATAAGGCAAGTCGATATTCTGATCATATTTTTTTCCAAGCACATTTTACCAATTCCAAACCACATAAATCTTAATAACTACCATTAATTTTGTATATAATCATTTATAAATGACATATAATTGTTAATGAGGGCTGGAAGTAAAAAACTTCATATATTCAGATGTATGTAAGTGTAATTATTAAACAGGTTTTCTTTTACAAGTACAATGAGCCAAAAAAGAGATTTAACTCAGTACTGTATCCTTCTCATGGGCATTTAATAATTTTTGACTTTTCACTATAGAAATTGCAAAATTGAGGTGTGGCCATTAGACAAGAAATGCTCACTGGGGCAGCAGGGTCACAAAAATAAGGCTGAGAAGAAAAGATATTAACTGCAAAAGACATTAAAGGGATAGTTAACCCAAAAATGAAACTTCTGTAATCATTTACTCACCCTCATGTTGTTCCAAACCTCTATGAGTTTCATCTTCTGCTGAACACAAAAGAAGATATTTTGAAGAATGTTGGTAACCTGTTGACAGTAGCCATTGACTTCCATAGTAGGAAAAAAATACTATGGAAGTCAATGGCTACTGTCAAATGTCTGGTTATCAACATTCTTCAAAATATCTTCTTTTGTGTTCACCAGAGGAAAGAAACTCATAGAGGTTTGGAACAACATGAGGGTGAGTAAATGATTACAGAATTTTCATTTTTGGGTGAACTATCCCTGTAAGAATTAAGGTGAAGAATTAGGTGTGAAACCATCAGGAACCTTTTAGTCTCCAGTGCCACCATTTTCCAAAACTGCAACCTACTTGGAGTCTCCAGAAGTGCAAGGTGTCAGGTTCTCAGAGACTTTGCTAAGGCAAGGAATCCTGAAAAATGACCCCCACTTAATAAGAATTACAAGCTGAAGTGTTGTGAAATACATGAAGACTGATTTTTTGAAGTCTTCATAGACAAATAGGTTGAGAGTGGCTCTTGAAGGACCAGCACCACATTCTCTTGTACCATTGTTTGAAGAATTTATCTTCCAGACTCTGTCAGTAATTTTTAGGAGTTCATTTTAAGTCCATCTCCTACCCTGAAAGGTCTGTCTTGCTCATTGTTAGTAGCAGCTCACACCATGACTTCCTCTCCACCGCTGCTGTTGTCTTGAACTTGAACTGGTGCTGGTCCCTCAAGAGTCCCTCTTAACCTATCTGTCTATAAAATTTTTAAAAAAAATCAGTCTTCGTGTATTTCATGACACTTCATAGTGTGATTCCTATTAAGTGGGGGATCATGTTTCAGGATTCCTTGCCTTAGCAATGCCTCTGAGAACCTGACACCTTGTACTTCTGGAGACTCCAGGTAGTTGGTGGCACTGGAGACTAAGAATTAAGGTGAAGAATTAAAGGGTTAGTTCATCCAAAAATGAAAATAATGTCATTTATTACTCACCCTCATGTCGTTCTACACCCGTAAGACCTTTGTTCATCTTCAGAACACAAATTAAGATATTTTTGATTAAATCCGATGGCTCAGCGAGGCCTGCACAGACAGCAATGGTACATCCTCTCTCAAGATCCATAAAGGTACTAAAAACATATTTAAAACAGTTCATGTGAGTACAGTGGTTCTACCTTAATATTATTAAGCGACAAGAATATTTTTTGTGTGCCAAAAAAACAAAATAACGACTTTTTAACAGTATCTAGTGATGGCCGATTTAAAAACACTGCTCCGGAGCGTTATGAATCTTTTGATTCGAATTACTGATTCGGATCGCGTGTCAAACCACCAAACTGCTGAAATCACGTGACTTTGGCGCTCCGAACCACTGATTCGATTTGTAAAGCTCCAAAGCTTCATGAAGCAGTGTTTTGAAATCGGTCATCATTAGATATTGTTAAAAAGCCGTTATTTTGTTTTTTTGGCGCACAAAAAATATTCTCATCGCTTTATAATATTAAGGTAGAACCACTGTAGTCACATTAACTGATTTAAATATGTTTTTAGTATCTTTATGGATCTTAAGAGAGGAAGTACCATTGCTGTCTATGCAGGCCTCGCTGAGCCATCGGATTTAATCAAAATATCTTAATTTGTGTTCCGAAGATGAACGAAGGTCTTACGGGTGTAGAACGACATGAGGGTGAGTAATAAATGACATTATTTTCATTTTTGGGTGAACTAACCCTTTAAGTGTGAAACCACCAGAAACACTTTAAAGACTTCTGCCGTTAACATGCATCTTTTCTTTTACTTTTTGGTGATCCTGCTGCCCGAATGAGCATTTAACTGTCCAATGGTCACACTTTAATTTTAAAATTTCTAAAGCATTGCATCTTTCTCATGGACATTTAATAAGTTGACTTGTCAGTGTGAGTTAAATCCACTGATCTATATAAATGACTGGATTGCTCATGACGTCATAAAAAAGTGAAGCCACCACTCCCACCATATTGGTATTCCCTAGTATTCCCTCACATTCTATTGAATCAATAGGAAATCATCTGATTTTAATGAGAAAACATTACCTAATGAGTCAGCATTTTTATATCTAAAGTCTCCCTGTACATTCTTACTTTACTTTATACTTTATTTGTCCCTGTTAAGGGAAAATTGTCTTGGGCAATACAGGTGAAGCTGCACAACAAGACACCCACATCAATAACATAATCACACAGTCATGTCCTTTGAATTAGAGTTCAACAGCCTTGTAGCCAAAGGAACAAAAGAATTCCTATAGCGGTTGTATCTAAACCTTGCAGTATGGAACCGTCGACCAGATGGAAGTAGTTCAAATTCAGGATAAAGCACATGAGATGGGTCCAGAGTCATTTTCCTTACCTGTTTAAAAGCAATTTTGTTGAATATAGACTGAAGATTGTGGTAAACCCCCAGACCAACCACTTTCATTGCCATATGCACCAGCTGATTCAACTGTGATCTAAGGGTAACTGTCAAATTACCAAACCAGGCGGCTATACCATACAATAAGATGGATTCAATACAGGCATGATAAAACAGCAACATGACACTCTGAGTCTCCGTAAAAAGTACATTTTTTGTTGCACCTTTCGACACAGATTATCCACATGCACTTCCCATGAAAGTTTATTATCGATAAGCAAACCTAAGTATTTGTATGAAGCAACCTGTCTAATGGGCTCATTGTTAATCATGATGGGTGAGTGGTTGCCCACTGATCTGAAATCAAAAATCATTTCCTCTGTTTTTCTAACATTGATTACAAGACTGTGTTCTTTACTCCATGTAACAAATTCAGCAATCTCTGTAGTATAATGTTGAATGTCCTCATCCTCAAACAGAAGACCAAGAATGGCAGTATCATCTGAGAATTTTACAACAATATTCCCAGGATGGTGACTCCTATATTCATTGGTATACAGTGTAAATAAGAGTGGTTAGCATACACATCCATGGGGTACACCAATACTGATGGACTTACACTCAGAAAGAGTCTGCTTGATTTTAACTTGCTGAGTCCTACCAGTAAGAAACGCATGGAACCATTTGATGCTATATGGATTAACAGCCATACTACTTAGTTTGGAAAGCATGAGGTGTGGCTGCACGGTATTAAAAGCAGAGCTTAGATCAAGAAAGAACCACCTGGCATAAGCCTTAGGATCCTCCAGATGTTTTAAAACATGATGCACCACAGTAAGGATAGCATCGTCAGTGCCCCTATTGATTTGATAGGCAAACTGATAAGGATCAAAATGGTCCATCTTTAAACAACATTAAAAAAACTTTAAAAAAACATCTTCTTTAAGCTTCCACACCATAATCCTCTCCAAACATTTCATCACAACACAGGTTAAGGCAACTGGGCGATAATTGTTATACTCTTGAGGACTAGGTCTTTTTGGAACTGGTATAATAATTGATTTTTTCCAACTATCTGGAATGATATGTAAATCAATGGACCTCTGAAAAATGTCCACCCATGCAGGGGCTAATTCATCTTCAAAGGTTTTCAGAATAAAAGCAGAAAGACCATCCGGCCCCGTTGCCCTTTTAATGTCAAGACCTTTAAAAACCTTAACAATATCCGTCAAACTCATTTGAGGTTTAGATACAGAATCATCAATCCTAATAAACCCCAGTACATCACTACAATCATAAGAATTAACATCGAACCTACAGTAAAAATCATTAAGCTCATTTGCCAGTATCTCATCATGTACAACCTGCATACTTATCCTTTTAACAACAACTTTTTTGGATTATTACTCAGATCACTATCATTTAAATCTCTGTAATTCCTACGAGTTTCTCTTATTTTATGGTTAAGCTTTTTCTGAGCCAGTTTTAAAAGTTGAGGGTCCCATTGTTTAAAAGCCAAATGTTTCTGATTTATACACTCTTTAACCTCCTTGGTGATATAAGGCTTGTTATTTGAAAAATGTCTAACTTGTTTAACTGGAATCACAGAGTCTATATAGAATTTAACATATGCTGATTTCATATCAGGATCATATCCTGATTTCATTATGCCTGTCAATATCTGGATCATACAGCACCTCCCAGTTAGTACATAAAAAACAGCCTTTCAATATCTCCACTTTTTCTTACCACCTTGTTCCTAGGCTTATTTGACTTCAGCAAGGTACGGTAAACAGGAATAAGATGCACAGTATTATGGTCCGAGTTTGCTAATGGTGGATTAACTTTCACAGTATATGCATTTGATATGTTCCCATAGCACTTGTCCAAAATATTAATGCTCCTTGTATTAGAGTTAGGGGTTGAAAAGAGACCAAATCGCCATTATTGTAGATATCTTACAACAGCGCAAGCTTCCAAGGTGACGATATGTTCATGCTTAAAATTTCCTGCATAATTACGTACATAAAGAAATCTATTTTGTGTTAGTTCAGTTACCTGTATCGGCAGTGTGCAGTAGACACACCCATCTTAACGTGCCTTATCCTGCCCAAAAAGACCATAAACATTACAGATAACGTTCTAAATATCAATTAATGTACATATCATTAAGCTGGCAGTTTATCGCCTATTAATGATTATATACAATCTTAATAATAATTATTAAGATTGATGTTTTCAATTGGAAAAATGTGTTTGTAAAAAAATATATGATCACAACTTGCCTATGCATGCACTATATATGTATATATATTGATACATTCTGTTTATATACATTAGATTTTGAATGAAGGAAATTTGAGTTTGGTCTCTTTTCAACCCCACTTTACACGAGAACTCATTGAACTGCTGTTAAAACTCATTTTCAGACATCAGATGTCTGGAGCAGTCTGGAAAATCTCTCATGAATACCTATAGACATCTTTTAGAGTTCATATTGTAGATAAGATTTGATCTGATGTGGGCAGAAAATATGCTTGCAGGCACACACTTTTACCTGGAGTGGTTCATCTCACATGATTATCTCAGGAGGTCTCATAGGGGTATCGTTTTTGTGTATGTCTCTGATTGTAGAATGCAGCTTTCATGGCAATGTCTACAATAATGGCGATGTCTTCAGCCCAGACAACTGCAACCGGTGTACGTGTGAGGTATGAAATCTAAAAGATGTAGTCTTTGATCTTGACTTATGTGCTTCTCCCGCACTGGCATCTCTTGTACTATTTTGACATTGTTATTGATGTGTGTGTGTGTTTTTTTTTTCTATAGCATGGAAGAGTAGAATGTAATGTGAATCCATGCCCATCACAGTCCTGTGAGGAACCGTCTGTTCCTAAGAGACCATGCTGCCGTGACTGCCAAACAAGTACCCACAATGCATCTCTATACATACACATAAATACCCACACTGTACTTTCATATATACCAATGAATCAGTGCCATATTAATAAAATATGGTATTAACATAGTTCTATTAACTTGCCTTTGCCTCATACATGGTGTATTTTTTTTTTCTTTGTGTTAATCTTTAGAATGTAAACATGAAGGTCAAATCCATGTGAACGGTGATGTGTTTGTGTCGAGATCAAACCCTTGCCTCAACTGCAAATGCTCTGTGAGTCTAGTGTGTATTTGTGTGTGTGTGTGTGTGTGTGTGTGTTTGCCCTCCTTGTGGGAATGAAATATAATTTAAAATTAAAACTGAAATTGAATTAAAAAACAAACTGCACCACAAAACATGTAAAAACCATACTCTCAAAGAAAAGGTTCAAGTATAAACTAACGCATACAGACTTTTTTAAATACTTTGTATGTTAAATAGTTAATTTTAAATAAGGTTCAGTGGTCAAAAGACATTTCAGTGATTAAGTTTTGCAGATTAAAATGGTCAGTGTATGTTAAGTTTTTATGTGAAATATTTGAATGTAAAAGTAAACTATGTATATGCGGACACAGTGTAAATTTTCTTACAGGGGTCAAACAAGAGACTTTTGCACCTTTATAAACGAAGTTTCTGTTTATAAAAATTTTCTATAATAAAAAGGTGACCAAATGCTATTTTATATCGCAAATGTTACATGAATTGTGTTATGTATGTTTCAGGGTTATTATAGTTAACTAAAACTAAAATGATAAAAACATTTTTGTAATAAAACAGTAATAAAACAACTGAAATAAACTAAAACTAATGAATAAAAATGAATAAAGACTATATATCAGGTATGGGTGTTGTAGAGAATGCGCACGACGAAGGAATATCCAAAATAAGTCTTTAATAATATTCAGAGCAAAAAAAAATGAAACTAAAACAGAACACATACATGTTATACTATATAGGCATAAAAAAAATGATAAAAATGACAAAAAAACTACTTTAAAAATAAAGTAAAAACATAGATATGTAAATATAAAAATAAAATCTAATTCAAAATATTAACAAAAATACAGTAAAATAGTATATCAATGATATACTTAAAGGGGTGGTTGATTATGATTTCACTTTTTTAACTTTAGTTAGTGTGTAATGTTGCTGTTAGAGCATAAACAGCGTCTGCAAAGTTACGACACTCAAAGATCAATGCAAAGGGAGATATTTGCTCAAATGCTCATTTGCATTTAAAGGGACACACAAAAATGGCGTGTTTTTGCTCACACCCAAATAGGAGCAAACTTGACAAGCTATAATAAATGTTCTGTGGGATATTTTGAGCTGAAACTTCACAGACACATTCTGGGGACACCAGAGACTTATATTACATCTTGTGAAAAGGGGCATTATACGTCCCCTTTAACACTATTACATTTACATTCATGTACATAGCTTTGCGCTGTTTAGTTTTACAGTACCAAATAAATTGCTAAAGTACAAAAAAATGACTAAGAGCTGAATTTTAAACATGTCATGCAAATTGCCCAACTAAACAGCTTTTACCATGTTAAACTGGAATGCATGTGTTTATTTGCAGAACAGTCAGGTGTCGTGTAATCCCATTCAGTGTCCAACCACCCCGTGTCCCAACCCCTACAGGAGACCTGGGGAGTGCTGCCCTACCTGCTCTGGTACATGCTCACAAGCACATTTGAACTCTTTCATTTGAGCTCTATCATTTCTATGTGACTCCAATGGTTCTGGAACCGCTTACTTGCACAGTAATTTGCGTGCCTTATTGCGTCCATTGCAGCATGTAATGTGGACGGCCGACCATACAACGGCTCTTTCAGCACCATTGATGGCTGCCAGACCTGTACATGTCAGGTGCTTCTCTCTCACTTACACGCATAATGTATGAAGTGGATGAAATGACCCAATAGTTTGCATCAAACTGTGCTGTGTTTTGTATTTTGCTCATCAGGGTGGGAATCAGGCATGTGTAAACGTGCAACAGTGTCCTCAGACGTGTCAAGATGGTGTGAAGCCACCGTTTGGCTCCTGCTGCAGAGATTGTTCCCGCTGTAACTTTGATGGGCAAGTTGTCCTAAACGGCATCTCTTTTCAACCCCCCCGTGACCCCTGCAAACGCTGTGTGTGCAATGTAAGGCTGTGAGATGACAATGTGCATTTTAGTTTTGTCCTTGTTTGGATTCATCAACCTCAAAGTTACAATTAGGCATTGTACATAGAATATTGTAATTATTATTTAAAAGAAATGTATATTTTTATATATATATATATATATATTTTATATATAAAGTGCTTGTATTAGTGACTTTCTGATACATTTTCTGGACTGTCTGATACATTTTCCTGCTCTCTTTTACTCTTTTTTTCCCCTCACACACTACTTTAAATGTAATGTGCTTATTGTTTTACATTACATTATTACTTATTATGGAAAGTAATATAGTTTTATAGTTGCATACCACCACTTAATTTGTTACTTATAGTGTTGTCTGTAAAATGTAGGCCTGAATGTAGGTTTGCAAAAAATTGTAAAAAAAAAAAAAAAAACATTACAAATTGAAACAATTATGTTGCAAATCCAAAAAGTAACATGTTACTTCACTCAATACTTTCACAAATGTAATTTTATTACATAACAAGTGTTATTTTAGAATTATTTATATACTATTATAGCATTACATTTTCATTTTAATTAGTTTATAATTCTTTTATATTTCTATTTGGCTTTACTTAATTTTTATTGTTTCAGTTTTAGATTTAATAATACTTCAACTTCAATTTATTTTATTTCAGTCAATTGCAGACTTAATTTCTAATTTTCAATTGTTTCTAATTTAATTTTATTTAGTTTTTTTTACTTTAAAAATTTCATGTAATATTTATATTTTATTTCACTTTTGTTGGTTAATAATTTTTAATATATTCCGTTTCAGTAAATAACAGCACTGTACATAACACACATTGCTTGTAATGCATTATCCTTAACGTTGACCAAAAAGATTATGTAATTACTTCTAAACACATCTTGCATATATATTCTAAAATTCACTAAAAATGTCCTCTACAATGGTGCTTTTTGTCATTTTCTGTTAAAGTTTAAAGCTAACTAGTTATTTAAAGTTGTATCTTTGAAATCAGCACTAATTAAGTGTGTGTGTGTGTGTGTGTGTGTGTGTGTGTGTGTGTGTGTGTGTGTGTGTTTTTTCCTTGTAGTCAGGGAATATAGTCTGTGACACTCAGTCGTGTCCTACACCTCCTTGTCGTTTGGTGGAGACTGTAGGTGGGCAGTGCTGTCCCAGGTGTCGAAGTAAGTGTAATGTGAATTTTTGTCAATTGTAACGACATGTAACTTGCTCAGACATGCTCATACTCATCAAAAGAGTCTTTTGTTTGATATGAAGGTTGTGTCCAGGACAATGTGTGGCACCTGCACGGCTCTCAGTGGAAGCGTCCTGATGACCCCTGCACGACCTGTACATGCACGGTGGGTCGCCACCTGTTATTGAATACATAGCTTGTTTTCTTAATGTATTGCGTGTCTAATGGACTATCAGGGTTTTAGTCTTTAAATGTAATCTCTCTCTCTCTCTCTCTCTCTCTCTCTCTCTGTAGGAGGGTCAGGTTCAGTGTGCGAGTGCAAACTGTCATGTCCCCTGTACGAACCCAGCCTCTCCGCCCCCTGGATCCTGCTGTCCTGTCTGTGACGGTGTGTCCAACCTTTTAAATATGACTTGATCCTTTTAAATCTGTCTAAAACAGAACATTTGAGAGCGTGCAATCAAAATTTACTTTTACGATTTACTTTTTTGATACTATTGCTTTTCTTATTGTGAATGATTCATTTGTGGATGTTTTTCCAAGAAAAAAAATTAAATTATATTAAATGGCTATTTATACTACATATGAGTTTGATATATTTACAAACATTAAATTTTTCACAGGTTGTAGTGTGAATGGAAGGGACTTCCTGAATGGCATGGGTTTGCCGCCAGGACCCCAGTGTGAGGGCAGATGTACATGTGAGGTAAGTTGCAAAAGAACCTGCTTTGCAAATTTAATTTATAATTTCTACTTAAATGTTTATTTAATTTATTTTATTTTACTTTTTATTTTATTTATTTTATTTATTTTATTTATTTTATTTTGTTTTATTTTTTTATTTTATTTTATTTTATTTTAGCAGAAGAGCATGGCACTTGCAAGGTCATGGATTCAATTCCCAGGGAATGCATAAACTTCATTTAAAAAAAATAAAATATATACCTTGAATGCAGTGTAAATCACTTTGAAAATAAGCGCCAAATGAATAATTGTTGTAAATTGGTTTAGATTAAATGGATTAAAAATAAAGAAAAAATAATTGCATTCTAGCAGAAGATTCTTAACTATTTTTCTTTTAGAATGGGAATATTAATTGCGTTCGGGACCCCTGCCCACCGACTCCCTGTCATAATCCCGTGAGGAGACAAGGAGAATGTTGTGAACGGTATTAATAACAGATTTTCATAACAATTTTAGCTAAAATAGTAAATGAGACGGGGGTCTTAAGGGAAACACTCTTTATTAATCAATTGGTGTTCAGATGTGAGGAGTGCAGATATGAGGATGATGTATACGTAGACGGTCAAACCTTCGTATCCAGACAGGATCCGTGCTTGAAATGTCAGTGCTCGGTGAGTGTTTTCTTTGGATAAAAGTGTGTACTAAATGTATGAACATTTGAATGTATTTGTATGTGAATGTGTAAATCTTGTGATACAGGGTGGGCAAGTGTCGTGTGAAACTACAAGAACTTCATGTCCAACTACGAGTTGCACGCACCCAACAAAGCCACCTGGCCAGTGCTGCATTACTTGTCACAGTAAAGAAGACAAATACACAAACATCTCTTTCTTTTAAGACAGATCTTTCTTTCTCTCCTTCTCTAACATGCAACATAATAACAAAGCGGTCCTGGATTCCAAACACACAAGTAAAAAATGTTTTTACTGTTTCAGTGTGTGAATATGAAGGAAGGGTTTACGAAAATGGAGAGGATTTCAGGCCTCCCAGAGGTGGTCCCTGTGTCCAGTGTACATGCAAGGTGAAACATACACTTGGCGTGAAAAAGAGCTATTGTTAATCCAGTTTACAGCAATGTTAATCTCTTCAATGAAATTATTGATGAAAATGTTTGTTAACAAAGGGTGTTTTCATTTCGACAATACGATTTTGACAATGTTAAAATGTTGTTTTTGTTAAATGTTGATACATGCTAAAGTTAATATATAAAATGTTTAAAGGGTAAGTTTACCCAAAAATGAAAATTATCCCATGATTTACTCAAGCCATCCTAGGTGTATATGACTATCTTCTTTCAGACGAACACAATCTAAGATATTTTAAAAAAAAATATCCTTAGTCCTCCAAGGTTTATAATGGTTGTGAATGGGGGCCCGCATTTTGAACAAAAAAAAAAATGCATCCATCAAAAATCAAAGTAATCCATACGGCTCCAGTGGGTTAATAAAGGCCTTTTGAAGTGAAGCGACGGGGTTTTGTAAGAAAAATATCCATATTTAAAACTTTAAAATAATAAATAACTAGCTTCTGGCTGACGACCGTACGCATACCGCGCAAGTCGATTTGGGCGGAAGAGCAACCTTTGACCCGAACGCAATGACGCAATGACGAACGCGGAGGTGCAGAGGAGAGAGCAAAACAAAACACCGGTCACGAATTAGAAGTCTAAAACGAGAAATTTTAAAGAGAAATGTCGGAGGATTTTGATATAAGAGAAGAGGAGCTTGAGTTTGTTGCCCAGCCCTATTTGTTTGAACCGCGAGAGTTGCGCAGTATATGTGTACGGTCGTCTGCTGGAAGCTAGTTATTTGGATTTATAAAATTTTAAGTATAGATATTTTTATTTTTTGCATCAAATAAAATGTTGACTAAAAATTAAATGCCAAATTTGGCTAAAATTGATGAATATGGCATGACAAAATATTGAGTAAATTAAAAGAATATTTATGTCAAAAGACAAAAACCATGACTTAAAAACAAAAAGTTGTGTTAAAAAAGTCCAAAAAAAGACTCACAAAAGTGCACAAATGTAGTCCTGAAGCCATATGATAGTTTTATGTGAGGAACAGGGCAAAATTGAAGTCATCTGTTTAGAATCTCGTTTGCATATGTGCATATTCAAACAGAGCACATCAAAACACATCAAAAATCATGTTAGGTTTGACGGCATTGAATCCATTGTTTCTTGTGTGTGTGTTTGTTAAAGGAGGGTAACGTGAGATGCCACCAGGAAAGATGCCCGTCTACAAATTGTGCAGTCCCCACTCCTGCCCCTCCTAACATCTGCTGCCCAGTGTGCAGAGGTAATGTGACACTGAAGATGTAATGATGCTGAAAATTCAGCTTTGCCATCACAGGAATACATTGCATTTTAAAATATATTACAATAGAAAACAGTTATTTTAAATTGTAATAATATTTCACAATATTATTACTATTTTTTTTTACTGTATATTTGATCAAATAAATGCAGCCTTGATGAGCCTAAGAGAATTCTTTTTTTAAAAACACTAAAAAAAATCTTACCAACCCTAAACTTTTACTTGTGTTCATTCTCTGTGTGTTTGTAGGATGTATATCGAATGGTGTTCAGTATGAGGAACAAGCCACATGGACTGAAGCAGGTCGAAGTTGTTCTTGTGTGGGGGGGCAGGTGACGTGTAGACCAAACTGTGCACCGACCCCTGTGCCCTGCCTAAAACCCACCACTCCAGCAGGTAAGAGAGAAAGAGAAGAAAAGACAAGACAAAGAAAGCAAGAAAAGTGAAAAATATTAAGGCCTACATAGTTGTCTACATAGGCTGCTACGTTTTAAGGCAACATACAAAGTAAAAGATAGAAAGTAACTGATTTGAATACAATTTTGACCAAAAAAAAAGTTCAAATATACAGTATGCTGAATATATTTTGTAAACAGGGTGGCTTAAGGAAATATATTTTTCGAATTTAGCTTCAAATATTAAAATATACCTGAATAAAATATATCTGAAAATATATTTGAAAACATCTGCATTTTAATCTGCATTTTCTCTCAGGACAATTCTCAATACTGAATAAAACAGGTATATCTAAAGTAGCGTTTTACTTGTAAGTTTCCACTGCAATCAGCTCATTGCCATGCTTGCTTGGATTTCCTGATATATGTTTGTATAAAAGCCATGCTGCTTTAGATTTGCATAGGCTGTCTTATTTTCAAATTGTGAGTGTTCCTATAGTGCCTACAAATGCTGCCTTGGTAGGCAGCTCACCAGGGTTTGGAACAGAGCCACAGAATATTCAGGCTAAGAGGGTGTAACGGTTGCCAACATCAGTAACAATCCATCCAGCAAGACTATTAACTATCAGGATAAGTTATTGAGAAGATTTTGATCATTATATGACAGGTGGTGAATGCTGTGACTCCTGTGGGCAGTGCGAGTACAAGCAGCGTTTTTATGAAAACGGCCAAAAGTTCAATGACCCGGAGGATCCCTGTGTGACATGCACCTGTCAGGTACACACAATACTAGATTTGATATTTTATAAATGTTTAATACAAGGTTTTAATAGGCTTCAGGGTTTGTTCAACCGCTAACCATAAGTACAATATGAGCAACTGTGGTTGTTAAACACTGTTTAAATGTTTCAGTGTTTATTAAATGTTTAACATTTTGATAAAATATGTTGTTCTTTTCTGAAAGTGTATCTAGTAACTATTGGCTAGTTTCTATACATGAATGTGTGTGTGTGTGTGTGTGTGTAGGACGGTCATGCTTTGTGTGGTATAGCAGGCTGTAGTGGAGTGACGTGTTCTAATCCATACACTCCCCCTGGAGAGTGCTGCCCCCGGTGTCCAGGTACACCTTCACTAACTAACCTCAGATAACTTGATCTTAGTGTGCACACTAACAGTTATTGTGTCCTCTTGCCATTTTCTTCCCTTTCAAGACTGTCAATATGATAACCGCATCATTACTAATGGAGGTACATTTCCGAATCGTGAGAATCGATGTGAGGATTGTGTTTGCAATGATGGACGTGTGGAATGTGGGAATCACGAGTGTCCAAAGCCTAACTGCAACTATCCCCGGCCGGGGACGTGCTGCCAAAACAACTGCAATGGTGAGAGCCTTAAGCATCAAAATTGCTTTAGAACAAATTTGATTTCACAGATTAACTTATTTTTTAATTTATCTTCATGTTTTACCTTAATGAAGGCACATTTTCCCTGACCATTTAAAGTTTGTCATCCTTTAATTGAACCAATTCATTTAGAAATGTTGTGAGTTTTTGAGAATTTGATACTTTATTATGCTTACCAACAAAATGAAATCAACTAATATGTATGTTATAATATGTAATGAAGCCTAGAATAAAATATTAATTCATTAGGGACAAATTTGCCCACTATATTTAAATTTTTGAGGGCATTTTTGTCATGTCAGGTGGCCTGAAACCCTCTTAATTTCTGACCCTAAATTTATTATTTTTTGTGTGCATTTGAATAGTCTCAAATTGCTCTCCATTCAATGTAATTTCTGTTTAGGAGAAATATTTTATATATATATATATATATATTTACATATATATTTATTTATATATATACTGTATATATATATATATATATATATACTGTCTTTCCTGTAAGTATATGCAAACCAGTCACTTAAAGCTTCTCTCCCTTTCGTTCAGGATGTAGATATGCAGGTAATGAGTATCCAAATGGAATGGAATTTTCACATCCAGTAGACAAATGCAGGATGTGCCGTTGCACCGTAAGTGTCTCTTTCTCATACGCTACCGTTCAAATGTTTGGGGTTGGTGAGAAATAAATCTCTTATGATCATCAAGGCTAGATTTATTTGATCAAATATTATTACATTATTAATTTATTTAAATATTATACATTTATTTTATGGAATATTACATTTTAAAACAACTGTTTTCTATGTTAATATATTTTCAAATGTAATTTGTTCAAAGCTGAATTTTCAGCATCATTACTCCAGTCTTCCGTGTGTTACGATCCCAGTTTCAAAGAAGAGCTTCTCATTCCCAGCCCCAGCACTAAAGAACACTGCCAACCACCAAAATCAACTGCAAATTTAATTTATTATGTAAAGGAATGGTAACAGGAACAAAAAGGCTTCGGGAGGGGGCATGGCCAAAATAACAAACTAAACAGAATCTACATCAGTTTTAGATCTAGCTTACCTGTATCAAAAGAAAAAAAGACCAACAAAAAGACACTAGCACTTTCTTGACTCCCTAACATACCTAAAACCAGGAGAAAAAGGATTAACAAAAGAAAATGATACCCTCCTCCCTACAAGTTACAAATAAAGCATTCAGTTTAACAAAAGAATAAGAAAAACTATCAAGTAGCTCAGCAATATTGAGAGTTGGGATTAACACTCTAGGCAGGAGCACAACAACAATACTGACTGGATTCTGGAACACTATCACAGTTTTCACCATTTAACACTGAGGGCCCTATTTTAACGATCTAAGCGCATGGTCTGAAGTGCGTGGCACAGGTGCACTTAGGGCGTGTCTGAATCCACTTTTGCTAGTTTAATGACGGAAAAAATGTTCGCCGCGCCAGGCGCATGGTCCAAAAGGGTTGTACCTAGTCTCTTAATGAGTCATGGGTGTGTTTTGGGCGTAACGTGCAATAAACCAATCAGAGTGTCATCTCCCATTCCCTTTAAAAGCCAGATGTGCTTGCACCATGGCGGATTCGCTATTTACATGGCGGAATATAGACCCTGACGAGTCAGTTTAAATACATGTGTGTACTGCCACGATTGGTCAAATAATTAGCCAATTTCATTCGTCATTACTGCAAATAGGTAATTCTGATACATGCAATGACTATCCATTATGACATGTAGGCATTTTTATCTTTATGTGCACAATAATAATCTTTTACATTGTAATCCTTTTATTTTTAATATTTGGCATGTTTGTGTGCTGCTGCGTGTCCCTGTGTGTGTAACAAGCAGGGTGTACGCACGCTGTGCTCCCGCCTATAGGTGCATATTACTAACATGCCCATTAAATAAAAAAATATATATATACTGTATATACAGCTGCCTCCAAATAGCAACACACCACCAATGTGCCTGAACACACCTCGTTTTCAGACCAGCACGCCCATGGGCGAAAAGATGGGTGTGAGTGCATTTGCTATTTAAACAACATGGACGTGAAAATGATAACTGCATCGGGCTGAAACTAGTAAAAAACACTTGCATCGTGCCTGCCGTTGCATTGCGCCGGGTGTATGATAGGGCTCTATGTGTCACTTAGTTAACACTAAAACTAGCAACAGTAGTCTGGGGCTGCAGAGAAGGTCCATGTGGAGAGAGAAATGTCTCTGTCTCTCTTCCCTCTGTGCCTACTTGATGTCTTTTATAGCTGGTTTCCTCCCTGGAGGAGCCAGTAAGTGAAGTGCTAGTTGGCTATCAGCAAACGGGTAGCAGTTGTCAGCAATCAACTCCTATTAGAGCAGCAGCACAGAAAAGAAAAAAGGGAACAACAAACAGCATAGAGAAAAACAAACATTTAATCAATATAATACATCCTTACTGAATAAAAATATAAAGAAAAAATCATACTGACCCCAACTTTTGAACGGTAGTGGACATCCACACCTATCAGAGTCATACTGTAGATCTGTGTTGTGCATCTGTGTGTTTGTCTGTAGAATGGTAACGTCCAGTGTCTGATGAAGCGATGTCCAGCGGTGCATTGTGCTGATTCATTCATTCAGTCAGGAGAGTGCTGCCGCCAGTGTCCAGGTCACAGTGCTGCTCTTATACCACAATTAAGTCATGTCTGAATCACCTTAATTACAAGATGACAATTTGAAGATTGTACTCTAAGCTGTTTACGTGCAATTTACTAGTCAGCAACTCAAAATTCTCATAATTCCAAAATGATGTGACACACCATTACACCCCCTTGTATACTGTATGTCCATAAAAGTGTTTGTTTGAGTGTATGTAGATGTAAATGTGTTTATCTCATTCCTTACAGCACCCCCTGCTGAATGCTATATTGAAGGACAGCTTTACAGACACATGCAGCAGTTCCACCATCCCATTGACAGCTGTCAATCATGCTTCTGCGCCAATGGGACGATGAGATGCCGGCGTAGGCCCTGCCCCGCTGCCGCCTGCTCTCACCCTATAATTCAAGAGTGTTGTCGCACATGTGATGGTGAGACACTTAATAAAAACCCCATGAAAGAGCATGTGGAGTTATAATGAGGTTTCATCAATAAATATCGATATGTAGAGAGCAGTATTTATATTTATGTATGTATGTATGTGTATATGTACACTACCGTTCAAAAGTTTGGGGTCAGTACGATTTTTTCGATTTTTAAGAAATTAATTTTTACGATTTTTAAGAAATTAATACTTTTATTTAGCAAGGGTGCATTAAATTGATCAAAAGTGACAGTAAAGACATTTATAATATCAAAAGATTTCTATTTCAAATAAATGTTCTTTCTATTTATCAAAAACTGTATGTACTGTATTTTGTTCAAATAAATGCAGCCTTGGTGAGAACAAGTGACTTCTTTCAAAAACATTAAAAAACGTTCTGACCCTTTTGAACGGTACCATAAAATATATCACTTTTGAACGTTAGCGCATATATATATATATATATATATATATACACACATATGCGCTAGCGTTCAAAAGTTTAGGGTCGGAAAGTTTATATATGCAAAGTATATATTTATGTCTCTGTCTGACTTCGGCCATGCAGGCTGTCTGTATAATGGGAAGGAACACGCTAATGGCGCTACATTTGAGGATGCATCAGACCCATGCAGGACGTGTGTTTGTCGTGACGGGACAGTCACATGTGACAGTAATCACTGTCAGCGCACCGCCTGTCCTTTCCCTGTACAGGGCAAGTGCTGCCCACAGTGTGATGGTACGTGTTTGCATAAATTTATACACATTTATGTGAAGATTTGCGTATTGTACAGGAAATTAAAAGAATTGAGTATTATTAGTGGCTGTTTAAGCGTCTTATATATTATATAATTGAATTGATATTATTATTATTATGAGTTGTATTTTTTTTTCTTCAGCGTGCTTGTATGCTGGCGTGGAGTACCAGAATGGTCAGGAGTTTGCAAACCCTGCTGATCACTGTGGTCGTTGCATGTGCATGAATGGTCATGTGACCTGCAATAGGAGGCCATGTCACAACCCGGGATGTACTTACCCCACCACTCGGCCAGAGCAGTGCTGTCCTGTGTGTGATGGTACTGTATTACACTCTCTACAGACAAAGTGCACTTTTAGCAGAAATTAAATTTTACAGTCAATTCTCTTCTGATAAAAATGAGAATTAAGTATTGATGACTCATCCTGCACTACAATGATTTTTGTCCAGTTAGATGCTCTTTAGAATGAGAATGCCCCTCCCCTTCATAACACCTGCAACTGACTTGCAATTTGCAAATTAGGGTTCATGGCTGTGGCATAAACTAAAACATATGACCCTCACATTGATAAGTTTGTGTGCGTGTGTGTTTATTGCACAGGCTGTCAGTTTGAGGGAAGAGCTTATGCAGATGGTGAGTCGTTCCCATCACCCACAGGATCATGTGAGGAGTGCAGATGTTCTGTAAGTACACACACAAACAGAGTCATAATTATGTTTTGTTTTGTTTTGTTACATTTTAAAGGGGACCTATTATGCAAAATTCACTTTTACATGGTGTTTAAACATAAATGTGTGTGGGCAGTGTGTGTCCACAACCACACTATAATAGTAAAAATCCACCCACTCCTTTTTTTTTAATCCCCATAAATCATAAGCAGTGTCTCAGAACAAGCCGTTTGCAGTTTCTATGCAATATGACGTCACATTGCTTAGGCCCCGCCCATGACTGCTGACAGACTCTGCCCTATTAGCATAGACCCTGCCCTAAGTGAGCTGTACACAGTCCGCTATGTTTATCTCCTCGCCAGAGCATTTAACAGCAGCATTCAAGTAAGAAATGTATTCTTATTAAAGCTTCTAAAGTTATTCAGTCAAGAGCAGTGAGTGATTTTCTGTTTTTCTTTTGCTGTTTGATTCATATTAACAGCATATATAGCAGTAGTTACTGTATATTATGCTGTTTTCACTTTAATACACAGATCTAATTTACACATGTGATTTCTTTACTTGTTGTTTATGTTCACAGATATAACCGTCTGTGTTTATTTAAACTCTGTGTTTTTGACATAACCTTGTGTGTATTTGACAGTTTAAGCGCAATAAGACATAAAAGAGAACTTAGTTTAATACTCACAGGACGTGCCGTCTGACATCCAGCTTTCGGATGTGTGCGCTCAGAAAACCATATACCAGAAGTTTAGACTGATATGGCTTTAAAACACATGCAGATGATAAACTTTCATGATGATGAAGAACTGCAATGTCACACGAGCGTGACCGCGAAAGCAACCCGATGACATGATCAATAGTACGCGTTTGTAATCTCATGGAATGTATACGCCAAAATGAGTTTTGGCGTGCATATGATACGCAGGTTTCGCGTGCATATGATACGCACCTTATGGTGTGTATATAATACGCATGGTACTCTTGGGTAGGATTAGTGGTGTGGGGTTTGTGCGTATTATATGCCATACAGTGCATATCATATGCACACGAAAAACTGCACATCATATGCACACCAAAACTCATTTTGGCGTATACATTCCACGAGATTACACACGCATACTATTGATACGCATTTTCATGTGAATAGGTTGGTGAAAGAGATGATAATCAAAACCAAACAGATGTTTTGGTTTTTGGCAGAGTATCCAAGGCACGAGCTGTAAAGGCTCCGCCCTCTTCTGTAAAGCAGGGTGGGGAGCAGCAGCTCATTTGCATTTAAAGATACATGCACGAAAACCTTTTTTTTTCCTTCCACTCAAAAATGGGCATTTACAACATGGTATAATAAATGATCAGTGGGGTAAAAAAATCTTGTAAAAAGGGGCATAATAGGTCCCCTTTAATACTATCTATCCATCCATCCATCTAAATTGCTCTTATTGGCATGCCTGTAAATAATTCAATATTTCCAAAGCTTGGAATAAATGTGCAAAAAATAAATAAAATTATAGATCAAAATAATATAAGAACATATTATAACATAACTCAAACTTAAACAGTATAACAAATTATAACGTGTAAAAACATTTGATACCTCAGTGTTTATCTGTCATTCTCTCTATCGTTCTGTATATCATTCTGTCGTTATATCTGTCATTCTGTCTATCGTTATATCTGTATATAATTGATCAAAGGTAATTACGTTTTATATGAGTTTGTATGTGAATTAATGGTGGGGCTGGATGTTTTTTGTTGATCAGAGAGGTGAGGTTCAGTGTTCTCCTAAAAGCTGTCCCAGCGTCTCCTGCCCTAACCCTCAGCGGGACCCCTGCGCATGCCAAGTGTGTGAAGGCTGTCAATACCACGGTCGGGATTGTGGAAACGGAGAACGCTTCCCTGATCCCAATGACCACTGCCAGGGCTGTATTTGCCTGGTACACAAATAAACACCACACTGTTACCATACCTGTAGTTTTTCTTCATTTTGAACTGTATATCATTATACATTTTTTTTTTTGTGTGAAATGTTACTAAGTTGTAGTTTTACTTAACATATACTGTGTTGTGTATGTGTGTAGAATGGAAGTATATCATGCACACCCGTGTCTTGTCCGGAAGCGCCCTGCAAGCGGCCTGTGCGTCCTCCAGGTGAGTGCTGTCCTGTGTGCACAGGGACATGTGAACACCTGGGACAAGTGCATGAGAACGGTGACAAATTCACCCCACCCAACGACCGCTGCTCTACCTGCACATGCCTGGTGAGACCACAGATGTACTGTATATGTGTACATTTACCATAGTATCACAAAAATACACTAGTTACTTTTCTGATTGTCACAATAATTATTATTATTTTTTTAATTTTTTTTTATTTTTTATGCTAGCAACAAGGGAATAACAAAAAAGTGCCCTTAAATACCATGTTTTTTCAACAATAAAATAGAATATCAAATAAATGAATAAAATATCAAATAAAAATTATTATAAAATAAAACAAAAAAAATAAAATAAAATAAAATTCCATTGTATTAACATGTTTTTTGTTCATGTACTATGTACTATCATGTGTTCTCTCTTGAGTACAATGCAAATACCATAGTACTGTACATGAATATGGTAATAAAACAGTTACATTGTATACTGTATATCAATATATCATGGTATTACCATCTGATACCATCACCGTACCATACTACCAAAATGTTTTAGCATAATGCATTTGTGTTTTCCAGAGCGGAGTCGTGTTGTGTGAGAAGAAGTTGTGTTCTCAGCAGTGCACACATCCGGTGCGCAGTAGGCACTGTTGTCCGGTATGTGACGGCTGTCTGTTTGAAGGGCAGAAGTACGGAAACACACAGACGTTCTACGCCCCCTCGGACCCCTGCAGGCGCTGCGTGTGTCATAGCGGCTCTGTTCAATGCACCATGGTCCGCTGTCCTGTGGTTTCCTGCCAGAACCCCATCACCCCACCGAGACAGTGCTGCCCACAGTGCAGAGGTCAGTGTGTGTCCACAGACTCCACACATGTGAAGTCAGTAGCAAAAAAAAACACTAAATATGATTATTGTGCTGTCTTCTAAGATGCCACGTTTGGATAAAAAAGGCATGTAAAATGAAATAAAATAAAATACACATTGTTTTGAAGGAGGATCCCAGATGAATGTATTTTGATTTTATGCTAGCAACAATACATTAACAAAAAAGTGCCGTTGTAATGCCATGGTTTTTTGGACAGGTACCCTGGTAGGATCATGTGTTCTCTCTCGAGTACCCTGCAAATATCATAATACATAAATATGGTATTTAAACAGCATACTGTTACGGTATACTGTATATAAAAAAACCTAATTTCAAGCTCTGTTGAGATCAATTCAGCTCATTTGTCTGTTTAGTTGTGAGTTTGTGTTTTTGTGATGATTGTGTCTGTATCTGATCTGAGTTTGACCTGTGATCTCTTTGGCCTCATAGTATGTGTTCAACAAGGTCAGGAGTATGAAGAAGGACAGAGCTTGACCCTCCCCACTGACCCCTGCTTAAACTGCACCTGTGTGGTAAGAAACACAATCCACAAATTCAGCCGTTAGCATCTCATCCGCAACATCCTGCTGACTTAAACATGATATTTGACCGATCGAAAGGATCAGTGTTTACAAATGTGTGTTTCAGGATGGTGAGGTGAGCTGTGTAGGTCCTCAGTGTGCTAAACTGACCTGCATGCATCAGGTCATTGATCCCGGCTCCTGCTGTCCCCGCTGCAGAGGTAGAGACACATCCATTAGGGTTTATAGCATTTTATTTTTTTTCCTCTGACATTGACTCATAATGTTAGTCAAATTTCTTTAAATCAGTTTAGTTTTTAATGAAAATTTTCCAGTCTTTCTGTGACTCCTAGACTTAAACAAGCTGCTTTTGCTGCTGTACCTTTAAAACATGCAAATGACCTCTGTTATGATCTATTATGATTAGGGCTGTCGATTTAACGCGTTAATTAGATTAATTAATTACGGGAAAAAATAATGTGTTAAAATTTTTAACGCATTTAACGCACCCAGACCTACAGGTCATCTGACATTTCATACAGTTGATGATGAAGGTTGTTAAATAATTACCTAAAGTATTCAGTCTAGTGCTGCAAGCATATTGCACAGCACCAAGATAACCAACCTTCTCGTCTGAGCTGTCAGCGGTCTGTCACCGGTTGTCAATGTTAAAATATTTGAGATGACCAGTCAAATCAAACCAGGTTATGTTCACTGAAGCTGCTGAGCGTGAATTCCAGCGCGATGCTTCAGTTAGCGATCATAAAGTGCGAGATAAGATGTAAGTAGCTAAACTACTAATTTCTTGATAACTGTTTTATGCTTGAAATTTTAAACGACCGACAAAAATAATCAGGGATGCAAACTAATAAACTTCAGTCTGATTTCGCCGTTTTGAATAGTAGTTATAGTTTACGTGATTCATGTAATAATTAATAGCTTAACTGTCAATGTGAGGGATCAAGAAACAATAACAAAACCGTTTTCATCATATATTAGGCATATGATTAATAATAAATACACATATTGTGAATTAATTTAATAATCTTAGCTACCTAGTTTTCCTTGCAGCCTTCAATAAATTAACTTCTCTAAGAAAATAATTCATAAAACATATAAATATCAATTGACCCTATGTTTATTTTCTACATTGACACAGATGAAAATGAAAAGACTAATTATGCCCTAATTATGATATGCTAAACTCATGGATTTATTTTACAATCTCTTTATGGACGTTTTGAAGAATCAGATAGACTTCCAATGGAAGGACAAAAAATCTCTCAGATTTTGTTAAAAGTATCTTCATTTGTGTTCCTGAAGATTGATTTGGATTTTTTGGGAAGAATTTTCATTTTTGGGAGAACTATCCCTTTAAATAAGATCATACTTTGATAGACTTTAAAATAAGTGTTACTAAGCAGAGCTGTCTCTCTGTCAGGCTGTTTTTATGATGGCGTCGAGCACCATGAAGGCAGTACCTGGTTTCCATCCAGTGGTCCCTGCATGTCCTGTATGTGTGTGAATGGAGTGACCACCTGCTCGGAGGTCCACTGTCTCTCCACCTGTCTAAACCAGATCAGCGTGCCGGGAGAATGTTGCCCAGTGTGTGCAGGTACAACTACAATCCCTACAAACAGTTTTGTGCCTGGATAGTTTTTCTTTGGAAGTCTAAAGTTTGAAATGTGTGTTTTTCTTCTGTCAGACTGCGTGTTTAAAGGCCATGTGTATGGCCCTGGAGAGAGTTTCCACCCTTCTGGTGACCCCTGTCAGATCTGCACCTGTGAGGTATGGCTCATCACACCATTTTGTGCACATATTTTTGTTTGCTTGCCTTACTGTGTGTGTATGTGTTGTAGGTGATGCCAGACGGGCAACAGCACTTGCGCTGCTACAGGAAGCAGTGCCCGAGTCTGGTGGACTGTCCTAAACACAATATCCTATACAGCGGCTCTGACTCCTGCTGCCCTGTCTGTGCACGTTAGTATGAACACTGCTGTGAAGAGATTTTCTACATTGCTGTGCGAGTTTCGTGTCTCTCGTATAACTCTATTGTCTCCTTCTTCTCACATATTAAAGGGTTAGTTCACCCAAAAATGAAAATTCTGTCATTAATTACTCACCCTCATGTCGTTCCACACCTGTAAGACCTTCGTTCATCTTCAGAACACAAATTAAGATATTTTTGATTTCAGATGCCCAAAAAGCTTTTAAAAAGACATATTTAAAACAGTTCATGTGACTACAGTGGTTCAACCTTAATGTTATGAAGCGACGAGAATACTTTTTGTGTGCCAAAAAAACTAAATTACGACTTTATTCAACAATATCTAGTGATGGGCGATTTCAAAACACTGCTTCATGAAGCTTCGAAGCTTTACGAATCTTTTGTTTCGAATCAGTGGTTTGGAGCATGTATCAAACTGCCAAAGTAACATGATTTCAGTAAACGAGGCTTTGATACGTCATAAGTGTTTCGAAATTTCAATGGTTCACCACTGGGAGGCATGACTTTGGCAGTTTGATAAACGCTCTGAACCACTGATTTGAAACAAAAGATTTGACAGAACAAAAGATTAATGACAGAATTTTCATTTTTGGTGAACTAACCCTTTAAATTAATTGGTAACGCTTTACAAAAACAAAGTAAAAAAAAAGAGCAAAAGCATATTTATAAATTATGTTTGTTCAAAATACATTAATGTTAATTTATATAATTTCATTGTTCGTAATATAGTACCTAATGTTAACGAATTGAACCTTGTAAAGTTTTGCCCAAAATAATTTTGAGTCAAATCAGTATCAGTGTTGTTATTGTGTTTACTAAAACTATTAAAAATTGTTTTTGGTAATTGAAATAAAGCTGAAATTAACTGAAATAAGTGTAAGACAAGTACTAAAATATCTAAAACTGAAATAAAAAGCTAAGTAGAAATATAAAAAAAACTAATGAAAATGACAAAAGCACATGACTAAATTACTAAAACAAACTAAAGTGAAAGCTGAAAAAAAGCTAATTCAAAATATTAATAAATATTATAAAAGTATATAATAGTATGTATTTTATGCCTATTGGTCTATCTATATATATTTATTTATTTTATTTTATTTTTATTTTGTTTATATATATTTGAATGAGTGGGATATTATACATTCAGTCGGTCAATATCAGAATAAAGTATTCTTTAGAGCTGTGGGATAATAACCCTGTTTATTTTGCTATAATGAGTGGTGGGCTGTAGATTCTATTGAAAATAGACTGTATTATATGCCAAATTTGAGCAAAAGTACATTTTAAGGGGTTCAAGTAATGTAAAATTTATAATTGAATATTATTTTCAAAATGTTTTCACAAATGCAACAATTTAAACTAACTGTAACCATATGAGTATTTCAAATCTTTTTCATATAGTTGAATCATTTGATTCTAAGCTAGATGTTTTTGTAGGATTATTGTTGTGGTTTGTATTTCAGAGCCCCTCAGTAACTGTACAGCTACCCTGATCGGTAATGAAGTGTTGGCCACTGATGATCCATGTTTCACCTGTCAGTGCAAGGTATCTAAACGCACTACTGTTTTGTAAAGTTTTGTGTATTGATATGGAATGATGACATTTATGTGTGTGTTTAGGATTTGACGTGGACGTGTATTCATCGGGGCTGCCCTCCTCTCAGCTGCCCTCCAGATGATCAGCACACACCCCCTGATTCCTGCTGCCCCGTCTGTGACGGTACAAAAACACTCTATCAGAAATAATACAATGTCGCTTCTTCCAGTGTATGTGTGCTCACTTATATCTGTTTGTTGCAGAGTGTGTATTAGAGGGCGACAAAACCCATGTGCCAAACGGCCAGAGATGGACAGACAAGGAGAACGAGTGTATCACCTGCATCTGCAATGTGAGGAAACTAAAATGGAACTATCATGAAACCATTTCAGGAGAAACAAAAAAAACAACAACACAATTTTAAGCAAAAAACGTATTTTGATGGTTTTATGTTATTTTTGATCAAGCAAACTGTTCAAGTTATGTTATTTTTATCAGAAAGTTGTTGTTATGATGCTTTTTTAAATGTGAAAATTCAATTTAAGTTTATTTGTTGAACCGACTCGCATCTGCACCAAAAGCTCTAGAGTTACATTTATTGATTGTTTAATGCAGTATTAAGCACATTTTAAAGTAATTCATGTGTGTGTGTTTTAGCAAGGGCACATTGAGTGTGATCTGCAGGAGTGTCCTCCTCTTGATTGTCCGGATGGATCAGTCAAAGTGAAGAAACCTGGGAAGTGCTGTTTAGAGTGCAAAGGCATCAAAGCTGTAGTGCACTACATAGACACTGGTGCACACTGTGTGTACGAGGGACAGCTGTACAGCCACAATGACCACTGGGAAGTGGACGAGTGTACGTCCTGCACCTGTGTGTCCGGAGACGTGCACTGCCAAACCCAGAGATGCCCAGCGCTCACGTGTGCCTCGGTAAGATGACGATATGCACCTTTGAGGTTATATTAGTGAGGACTTCACATAGTTTGAAACCCGTTTTTAAATGTGGCTTTTAAATGTAGGTCCCTGCGAGTCCTTAAAAAGTCTTAAATTTAGTTTTATCAAATTAAAGTCATGAACATGAGGTCTATTGGAAGACCATCTGGTCCTGCCCTTTTTCCTGACTTCATATTATCAATGGCGTTCCCTATTTCTTCCTTGTTAATTTCCATCTCCAGGTCTTCTTTACGTTCATTTGGGAAATTAGATATAGGCAGTTCATCTAAAAACCTATTTAGGTTTTGCGAATTTTGTCTCATTTTTTGTATCATATAATTCTTTATAGTAGCCTTTAAAGGCAAATTTTATTTTAAAAACACTGCAGATACCCTGTAAAGAGTGAGGTCCAACTTACAAGTCAGTGTACTATATTAGTGGGAATTTTTGACTGGCAAGGACATTTTGGGCCCCTCTCAGGTATAATCTATCTGGATATATAGTAGCATTTGTGTGTTTGTAGGATGAAACTCCGGCTCTGGTTCCTGGAATGTGTTGTCCTCACTGCATTCCCCACCCCGCCACCTGCATTGTGTTTGGAGACCCTCACTATCGAACATTTGATGGAAAGATGGTGAACTTCCAGGGGACTTGCACATATGTTCTGGCTCAGGACTGTAAGGGCGGAGACTTCAGGTGCTCACAATTTTCTCTCACTACACTACTGTTCAAAAGTTCAGAGTCAGTAAGATTTTTTAAAAACTTGACTCTACTCAACAGGGATGGACTAAATAGTTCAAAAGTGACTGTAACGATATTTATAATGTTACAATTTTTTTTTTTGTATCACAGTGTCCACAGAAATATTAAACAGCACAACTGTTTTCAACATTGATTAAAAAAAAAAATGGTGGGTTGCACCAATAAGAATTAATCTTAAATCTAGATTAAATCAAGGTTTATCTAATAATTCTGTTGCACCAAACTTTAAACCTTGTTTAAAAATGAGCAGGTTTACATTTAAACCATAATTTTGATACTGGATTTAACTTATATTTAAGATAGATTAACTTTAATCCTGTTGCTCCGTAACTTTAAACTCAGATTTAAATCTCAATTAGGGTGCGTTGCACCAATAAGAATTAAATTAAGCAATCAAGGATTTGTTAATCTGGATTTTATTTTAAATCGAGTTGTGTTGCATTTGAGTTGTCTAATCTGTGATTAACCTCCATTTACGATAAATTTTCTCCACCATGATGGATTTGCCATTGTAATTAAACAGCAACAATGTTAATATTCCATTTCCTTCTGTATTGACCACCAGAAACTCTCTCTCTGACATAAGTAGGGGGTAGGTTTAGGGTTAGGGATAGAATATCCCCGTAAAACGGAATGTCCCTGTAAAATATGGAAACACAATGTGTGTGTGTGTGTGTGTGTGTGTGTTCCAGTGTCCATGTGTCTAATGAGGACCGGGGACGTAGGGGAGTGTCATGGACCAAAGAAGTGACCGTGTTTATTGGAAATGTTGTGGTGCAGCTGTTTCAAGACTGGATTGTCAAGGTTATATGCCTTTAGACACAAAGAATGATAACTATAAATATAACTAAAACGATAAATATATTAGCGTCCACACCAATTAACTGTAATGTTCTGTTTACAGGTGTGAATAGGCCAGTGTTATTTACTTTTTTCACACTACTTATAATACACCAAATATATATAATGATGTCGTTGTCACAGTTGCATAATAGTTTGTGATTGGTCTTCTTTTTTACACATGTATGTTTGTATTTATAATGTGATTTTAGCTGATATAATTAGCTAAATCAGGGATTCCCAAACTTTTATGTCAGCCAAACCTGCTTTGACCTAAAATATTTACTCTAGAGATTTTAATTTAATATTTCAATATTTAAAAAAAAACTTTCACATTGTTTACAGTTCTCTAATTTAGGTTAATGATCACATGACATGCAGGTAAATCTTTTTTAGTAAGTGTTTTATTTTGATTCTTTTTATTTTTTAGAATTATTTATTTTAATTTTATATTTTTATACAGTTTCTTTGTGAACCCAAGATTAGGGAAAACCGTCAGCTAAATTATCAATTTACCTTCAGCTTTTCTTTAGACACTTTTATCAGTGTTGATTATTGACAACTTTGCTTGTTGCTTGTTTTCTTCCTCCTTTTCTTCGATCCGTCAGGTTGATTATCAACACGTCTCCCTGCCATTTCTTAAAGAGCCGTATGTTTACCTGGAGCGCAAGACCAACACCATCCTCCTGAACACCAATGTTGGGCTGAAGGTACAGTCTCTGTATGAGTTCACTCTGGGTTCAATTTTAGGAAAGAAACATCATAAACAAGATCTCCTTAATATCAATTGTTTCTTTATTGTATAGCAATAAGATTAAATATAGAGCAAACAGAGATGTATGGATAAGTTTCTTGCTTAGATTTTTCTCCTGAGAAAAAAAGGCCCTGGTAATCTCATATGTCTCCTCTAGAGCTCATTTTTGCTAAGATACTAAATATCAAAAGTCTGAGATTTCAATATAAATTCAAACATTTCTCATGAAATTCTTTCCACACCACATTGTCTTTATTTATTGCCCACATTTATTTTTATTAATTTGTAATATTTTATATTAATTTTATATCACTTTTTATTTGTTGATTTGGTGATTGTGTTTTAAGGTGTTATGGAATGGCCGGTCTCATGTGGAAGTTAGTGTTCCTGGTACCTACAAGAAGAACATGTGCGGTTTATGTGGAAACTTCAATAACTATCCTCAGGACGACATGAAACTTCGCAACGGACAAATCGCCAAATCTGAAGCAGATTTCGGAAACAGCTGGAAGGTTAAAACACTAAAACATCTTCATGCTGTGTGTTTTGATTAATATGTGGGTTTGTAGTTGACAGCAAAAGTAGAAATGTGACAGCTGAGAATGCATGAATGGGAATTGGGATGTGTTTTTTTTTAAAATCTTTTTTCTGTTTGAACACCAAGGCTCAACATGTCTGAAGAACCAATGCTAGCCAGTAGCCACACAATCTTGTATTGTAATTAGTTAATAATGTATTTTCAAATGTTAAATTATAATGTTAAATATTATTCTCCTTGCAGGTGGGCAGTGGAAAATCAAGTGTTCATTGTTCTAATGTGAAAAACATTAATCCATGTAAGGAGGCTGGATACTCCGCCCGTAAGACCGCAAACGCTCGCTGCGCAGTGCTTAAGTCACCCGTGTTTGAGCGGTGTCATAAGGTGGTGCCACCCGAGATGTTCTTTGCTTCATGTGTGTATGATCTGTGCGCCTGCGGGTCCAATATGGACGAGTGTTTGTGTGACGTGTTGGAGGCTTACTCGTCCCAGTGCCGTGAAGCCGGGATTGTCCTGCAGTGGAGGTCGCCGACACTCTGCGGTGAGTGAGATATACTCATGCAGTTAACTGTAACCCCCCCTTTTTGAGCATAGACTATCCAAACTTAAATGTTTGTAATTTATAAATGCTTGGGAATACAGACCTAAGGTCTCTTTTTAAAGAAGACACTCAGCAGATTATTGCTGAAGTGAAAGCACTTCAAAAAATGAAAGTGTAAAAAAAGTTATAGTTTAAAGGGTTCGTTCACCCAAAAATGAAAATTATTTAATTTATTACTCACCCTCATGTCGTTAGACCCGTAAGACCTTTGTTCATCTTCAGAACACAAATTAAGATATTTTTGATGAAATCCGATGGCTCAGTGAGGCCTCTATTGCCAGCAATGTCACTGAACCTCTCAAGATCCAGAAAGGTACTAAAGACATATTTAAAACAGTTCATGTGACTACAGTGGTTCAACCTTAATGTTATGAAGCGACGAGAATACTTTTTGTGCGCCAAAAAAACAAAATAATGACTTTTTTAACAATATCTAGTGATGGGCAATTTCAAAACACTGCTTAATGAAGCTTCGAAGCTCTACGAATCTTTTGTTTCGAAACAGTGGTTCGGATCGCGCAAATGAAGCCTCGTTTACTGAAATCACGTGACTTTGGTGCTCCGAACCACTGATTCGAAACAAAAGATTTGTAAAGCTTCAAAGCAGTGTTTTGAAATCGCCCATCACTAGATATTGTTTGTGTTCTGAAGATGAACGAAGGTCTTACAGGTGTAGAACGACATGAGGGTGAGTAATAAATTACATTATTTTCATTTCTGGGTGAACTAACCCTTTAAGTTTACTGCAAAACAAATGTACTATACTAAACATTTTTCATTTTATACATTTTACTAAATTTTTACTTTTAAAATTGCTATAAAATCGAAGCCATATGGCTAACCAAGTTGTGTTCCAAGTTGATATCACAAATATTGAAGTTCCTATGAGATTTTGTTTAAATGTTAACAGGAGTGAAGAGGTTTGCTTGTGTCATGTAAACAATCTGTGTTGTATAAAGCGATATATAAAGTAATGTGACTTGATTTGTTGTGCTTTTTTCTTTTCTTTTCCTTTTTCTTTTCCATCCTTATAGCCGTGGGTTGCCCGCTGGACCGTGGTTATGTGTTTGATGAGTGTGGGCCGCCGTGTCCTAAGACGTGTTTTAATAAAGACGTGCCACTCGGTGTGATCGATGCTCACTGCTTTAAACCCTGCGTACCAGGATGCCAGTGTCCCGCTGGACTGGTAGAACACAACTCCCACTGCATCGCCCCTGAGAAATGCCCTAAAATTATCCATGGCAATCTTTGAGAGCCTCAAACTGTGGAGTCAAATCAGTTTGTCTACAAGGTCTTAATCTCACTGAATCTTGTTTTTAATTATCCCTGAGATCTGATGAACTAAAACAAGTAAATTGGCATTAAGATTCATTAGTACACATTATTTCGTATAAAAACATTTGTAATTTTTATCAAAATGTAAAAACATTTTCAGCTGACATCATAAATCCCTCTTACTTATCAACCATTGTCCTTCCAACATCTGCCTCCACTTTTCACAATCCAATCATTTCCTGATGGATAAAAAGTCTTTATCATTTTTTCTCATTGAATGTCCTGTTGCACTCAGAAATACATCAGATTACAATGAGTTGCGAATGGAGTTTTGTATTGACTTTAAAATGCTTGAGATTACCGCACATTTAATTTTTACTTTATAGCTCAAACCACTTAAACAATCCTCTACTGTATACTGCATTTAGTTTTTTGTTTGTTTGTTTGTTTGTTGATTGGTGCTACTGTCTGTAAGTGTTTCTGACACTATGTTAACCTGTGTTTAATGGAGCGAAATTACACATTATCAGTTAACATCCACTGATAGGAGGATATTTGAGCCAACTGGACAAATTTTTCCTCTTTCTTTCACCACAGATGCAAAGAGGAAAAAGCTTTTTTGAATCATCATGAGGTTTCTTTTTTAGCATGGTTTCTTGCCATAAAAGATCAAGATAAAAGATTATGGACTTTTCCTCTTCAATTTGATATTTTTAAACAAATTAATGAGTTGAACAAAATGACAAAGACAAATCTGCATAGTTTTTTGCACTGTTTTTGATGGGCCTTTTTTGCTGTTGCACTGGTGTTGTGATTAAAATTTTTTCATCTTTAAATACAGAGTTTTATAAGTAATGTTATTACACTTGATAATTTTATTTACAATACTGACAGTGAATCTATGTAAAAATAGAAACACAAAAAGAGCTAATCTGATATAGTGCCTTCAAAGAATTATTTTGAGTTATGTATGTTTATATGTTATATTCATCAGGTGCATTGACATTTTTCAGTATTCGTATATGTCATATTTAATGTATTCTCATATTTACTGTATGTCCTGTTATTACACCAAATGCCATCTTCACACAGTCTGTTTGTTCTTATTGCTCATCTAAAATGGGTTACTCGCATTACATTCAATAAAAAACAGTATCTTTTTTTACACTATTTTGACTATTAACTTTTTGAGGATAAAATGGCACATAAATAGCTAGCCAATTTTGATTAATAAGATTTCATTTAGATTTACTGTAGAAAACAAAAGATATCATTTTAATAAAAATTAACAAATGGGATATTTGCTCAACCAATACCATAAATATATTGTGGTCTTACAATATTTGGTTGGTTGTCTTAATAATTTTCATCAAAGTTCCATTTCTTCAACTTTGATATAAAACATAAATGTCATTTTAACTGAATGTAAATCTTTCAATTTAACCAAAAATGTAAAGTCTAACATGAGAGCTATCTAACATAAGGTTTAAACATCTAACATAAGATATATTGTAGCTGACTGAGTGTCATGATTTGTCTGAGGAGTGCGGTCAGCGCTGAGCTGCCTCTGTAATCTGACTCTAATGGTTTCCTCAGCGACAGACGTGGCTTTGTTGTAATCGTGCATCATTCATGAAGATAAACTCATCGAACAAGTGAGACACTTTCTCTTTTCAAGTTGGAATTGTATAAGGTAGAACTATGTTATGTTTGTATTTTTTATTTGTATTATGATGTACAGCAAGAACACATTTCATTATGTTGATTGTGCTTGTAGTGTGTATATTTCTTTCAAAGACCTTTGTGGTGATGAAATTAAGCTTATATGAAATGGTTTGTCTTTTTTAGGATGGAAGAGTGTTTGAATTTGGTTTGTGAGACCATCGGTGTACACGAGGATGATGAGGTTGGCATGGACGTCATCTGTTCCCTCTACAAGAGCGTCTTTCTCATCACCGCCAGCCTAGAGGAAACAAAGAGAGCCATTTCACAGGTGAACATTCATCACACCAACACTCATGAATGAGAAGAGTGAGACAGAAAATAGAAGTATAAAGAGAAATAAATGAAAAATGTTTGACGTAATATTAGAGTTTGATGTGTTCAGGTCAGAGGTCAGAGTGGAAGGTTGTCATGTTCAGCTAGAGGAGTTCTGCATGTTCTCCTAATGATGGAGAAACAGCGGGAGAACAGAGAAGAGGTATTTATTTTTAATTTCATTCCTTCTATATTTTCTCTAAAACTATTTCTTATTTCTAAAGTAAGATTTTATATATATATATATATATATATATATACACACATACAGGTGCATCTCAATAAATTAGAATGTCGTGGAAAAGTTCATTTATTTCAGTAATTCAACTCAAATTGTAGAACTCGTGTATTAAATAAATTCAATACACACAGACTGAAGTACTTTAAGTCTTTGGTTCTTTTAATTGTGATGATTTTGTCTCACATTTAAAAAAAACCCCACCAATTCACTATCTCAATAAATTAGAATACTTCATAAGATCAATAAAAAAAAGGATATTTTAAACAGAAATGTCAGGCTTCTGAAAAGTATGTTCATTTCTATGCACTCAATATTTGGTTGGGCCTCCTTTTGCATGAATTACTGCATCAATGCGGCGTGGCATGGAGGCAATTAGCCTGTGGCACTGCACAGGTGTAATGGAAGCCCAGGTTGCTTTGATAGCGGCCTTCAGGTCATCTGCATTGTTGGGTCTGGTGTCTCTCATCTTCCTCTTGACAACACCCCATAGATTCTCTATGGGGTTCAGGTCAGGCGAGTTTGCTGGCCAATCAAGCACAGTAACACCATGGTCATTGATCCAGCTTTTGGTACCTTTGGCAGTGTGGGCAGGTGCCAAATCCTGCTCGAAAATGAAATCAGCATCTCCATAAAGCTTGTCAGCAGAAGGAAGCATGAAGTGCTCTAAAATTTCCTGGTAGATGGCTGCACTGACTGTGGACATCAGAAAACACAGTGGACCAACACCAGCAGATGACATGGCAGCCCAAATCATCACTGACTGTGGAAACTTCACACTGGACTTCAAGCAACATGGTTTCTGTGCCTCTCCACTCTTCCTCCAGACTCTGGGACCTTGATTTCCAAATGAAATGCAAAATTTACTTTCATCTGAAAAGAGGACTTTGGACCACTGAGCAACAGTCCAGTTCTTTTTCTCCTTAGCCCAGGTAAGACGCTTCTGACGTTGTCTTTGGTTCAGAAGTGGCTTGGTACGTGGAATGTGACAGTTGTAGCCCATTTCCTGAAGACGTCTGTGTGCGGTGGCTCTTGATGCACTGACTCCAGCTTCAGTCCACTCCTTTTGAAGCTCTCCTAAGTTCTTAAATCGGCTTCGCCTGACAATCTTCTCAAGCCTGCGGTCATTTCTTTCACTTGTACACCTTTTCCTACCACACTTTTTCCTTCCAGTCAACTTTCCATGAATATGCTTTGGCACAGCACTCTGCGAACAGCCAGCTCTTTCAGCAATGACCCTCTGTGGCTTACCCTCATTGTAGAGGGTCTTGATGATCGTCTTCTGGACAACTGTCAAGTCAGCAGACTTCCCCATGACTGCTGTTGGGATTACTGACCTAAACCCAGTATTTATACCCTGAGAATGGTAATTTAATAGAACTTGAAATTAAATATTCTAATAATTTGAGATACTGATTTTTTGATTTTGATGAGCAGTAAGCTGTAATCATCAAAATGAAAACAAAAAAGTCTGGAAATATTTTACTTTGTCTAATAAATCTAGAATATATTTAAGTTTTACATTTTGAATTAAATTACAGAAAGAAAAAAAAAACTTTTTCATGATATTCTAATTTATTGAGATGCACCTATATATATAAATTCAAACACCCACGCGATCTTATTCCTAAATGATAATGATTTGCCTGTGTCTAATAATCCTTTGACAAAACCACACTGGAACATTCAGATCTGCATTGGCACTGACACTGACCCAGAAAAAGAAGTTCCCTTTTAATATCGATCTCTCAACGTTGCATCATTGATGACACAATGGGGAAACACCTTTGTCCTACAATACTAAAGCCTGATTAGCATAACTACATCCAGTGGTGTTTAAGCATGTGAATCAGGGGCGGGAACGCCGCGTATATAATGCGCCGCTTGGGTTTAGTGGTGAGCTCATGCCAGCTCAGCGCCTGCATGCCTCCCACTTCTCTGACCCTTCCTCACCACCAGTGGCGTACGCTGAAGCAGGTGCCCACCCCCCTTTATGCACCGGGGACGTCGTTTCATTCAGAGCACCAGGTGAGGAACAGGACAAAGCCATGTCCAGGGTGGCGTCCAATTCGGTGGACTGGTCCGCCAGTCATGTCGATGGCTACCCACAGCAGCAACACTGAATTCACAGACAATGAGCTTCTGCGTGTGCTGTCGAAGGTGTTTGAGGAGCTGGATTGATGGCGTGCCCCCCCACCCCCACCCCCTGTGGAACCCAAGCGCAGCAGGTTGGACGAGTTGTTCCTCCATCCTGGCCACCTTCAAAAAACTGCAGAGGCCGGCTCCGTTCTTCCCTGAGGTGCATGCTGAGGTGACGAAGATGTGGCACGCCCCCTACTCGGCTCGTGCCGATTCATTGTTGACATCCGTCAATGGTGCCAATGCACAGAGATATTCAAAATATTGGAGGGGCCCTCCGCCCATCAGGAAAGTCAAGAGAGGACAAGGAGTTTGCAGCTGGATGTCAGGGACAGACCGGTACCTAAGCTTGCCTGTCTGTTGCCCGTCTGGACTGAGTGCTGCCCATTCTGTGTGTCCCCCTGCCTGTTGTGGGCAACAGAAATAAGAATTATTGTTGTGTTCATGTGTTTTGTGCAATACTCTTCCACCTCTTACCCTGGAAGTGAGCTGCCAAATCATTGAAAAAAATCATTGCCAAATTGCTGAAACGCTCTCACATTATGCAGAGGAGTGGAGAGTGCTGCCAGGTATGTCAAGAGTGTTAAACATAAAATCAAACAGATACATGCTCCAATTCGGCCGCGGGCTACCCCACTTCAATGGTGTGGTGATGTCTGTGGTTCAGACTCAAAATGCCCCGCTTTTGTGAGCACAGATTCAGTCTCCTCACGAAACGTGCTGTGGAAATGTGAAAGGTGCTCGAGGAATGCGTAAGTGGGTTTTACAGGCGCTATCTTCTGGTTCCCAAGAAAGATGGTGGGCTCCACCCTATTCTGAACCTGCATCGATTGAACCACGCACTTATAAAGCGATCATTCTGAATGATTACAGTGAAGCAGATCCTCTCACTAGTACGGCCAGGGGATTGGTTTGTATCAGTAGATCTAAAAGACACATATTTTCACATCCAGATAGCACCTTGTCACAGGCGCTTTCTGAGATTTGCGTTTGAAGGAATTGCTTATCAGTTTACAGTCCTTCCTTTCTGCTGGTCTTTGGGCCCGCACACATTCACAAAGTGCAAGAATGCTGTTCTCTCCCCTCTGTGTCTGAGGGGAGTGCGCGTTCTGATGAACTATCATGAACTCACTTGCAATGCTCAAAGAAGAAAAAACCCTTCCTTTAAAAAATTTTCAAAATCCGCTTGGATTGATGGCAGCTGCCTCAGCGGTGTGTCGCCTGGGCCTGCTTCAAATGCGGCCACTTCAGTGTTGGCTGAAAGCCTGCATCCCCTCTCATGCGTGGCACTTGGGCTCAACACGCGTCTTAGTGAGAAGAGATAGCCCTTTGTACAAGTACAGCTCTGAACGAACAGGCCGTGTCAATGGGGCAGGTTCACAGATGCAAAATTGTCAAATCAGGTACGGGCTGGGGAGCTCTTTGCAATGGCAGTCTGAGCTTCTGGTACCAAGAGAACATGGCATATAAACTGTCTGGAGCTGAGAGCAGTTCATCAATTCTCGCCCCCTTTTAAGGCTTACGAGGACTCCGTTGTGGGCAGAGCAACATCTTTAATATTATCACTGAAGCACAAGCCCCTTTTACTAGACACCTCTATGCCCATAAGTAGAGAGTTTTTGAAAACTGGTGTAGGGTGAGTAACGAGAACTCTGTAAATTGTTCGATTCCAGTCAGTCTTTCTTACAAAAGTGATTTGACTGTGGCAGCACACCCTCTATGCTTGTAGTGTGCATTGCTGCTGTATCAGCATTTCACAGCAAAGTCAACGGCCATTTGGTTGGCAGAAATAACCTGGTGGTCAAGTTTCTACATGGCGCGAGACAGTTGAACCCCTCTCGCCCTTCTACGATCCCCACTTGGGATGTGACCTTGGTGTTGATGGCACTGACGTGTTCACCGTTTGAACTACTAGAGTCTGCTTTGCTAAAAGTGCTCTCTTTTAAGACAGCGCTTTTATTGGCACTTATGTCAGTTAAATGAGTAGGCGACTATGGCAAGCAGGACGAGGCAGAGGGCCATGAGAACGGGGCGAGGCTGGTGGCATGAGTGTTAATGAGCGTCACCTGCACGCCGCACCAGTCTCGAGTTTCCCATGGAGGAGCTTCGGAAGCATAAAAGGAGGAGCAACGACAGTGTAGGATGAGAGAGTACCAGGCCTGGACTATTTATGTTATGTGCGCCAGTCGTCCGTGAGGGGCTTTCATTTTGTGTTTTTTATTTTATATTATTAAAGTTATTGTTGAATGTCCGTTGGTTCCTGCCTCCTTCTTCCCTGATCTACAAACCGTGTTACATTGGTGCCGAAACCCGGGAATGAAGGAGGGACGGGCAACACGGAGGAGTGGAGACCACCAGTGGCTGCCCAAGGCATTGGTGCTGGAGCGATGGATCGGGTGGGACGACGAGCTCGCTGCCATGCTCCTGGGCCGAGGAGGGGTTGCTGCTGTCTGAGAGGGAGCGGAGGAGTCTGCGCTTTTGCCAGGAGGCTGGAGCCTGCTGCCGTCCGCCATGTTTGGGGAGGAGCAGGGAACGGGGGACTCGCTGCCGGCTGCCCTCAACTGGAGGAGCCATTGCCGTCCGCCAGGAGGCGGAGGAGCGTCGAGCCGTCCACCAAAGGATGTCCAGTACCATTGCATGGCACCACGAGTGAGAGTGTCTCAGCTGGTTGAGGACTGAGCGGCAGTGTGTCCGGGACCTGGACCAATATTGTATTTTCTTTTCCTCTCTCTCCTCTCTCGTCTATGTCGCTCATCATGCTTCTGTCTCCTTTTCTCTTGCCTCGTCTGTCCTTACCCCCAGGTGTTGCGGCCACCGTGATGGGTCCCCCCGGAGGGGGGGAGTAGAGCGCAGTCTCGTGGGTACCCCTGGCCTGCGAGGGGTGATGGGGGTATGTGGCAAGCAGGATGAGGCAGAGGGCCGTGAGAACGCCGTGAGGCCAGTGGCACGAGTGTTAATGACCGTCACCTGCACGCTGCACCAGTCTTGAATTTCTCACGGAGGAGCTTCAGTAGCATAAAAGGAGGAGCAACGACAGTGAAGGACGAGAGAGGACCAGGCCTGGACTTTACATTATGTTTTGTTTATGTGTGTGTGTCAGTTGTCCCTGAGGGGCTGCCGCTTTTACTTTGGTTTTGCATAGCTGTTTTGGAGGCCATACTAAGGGTCTACCCGTCTCCCGGCTATCCCATTGGATTATAGATGTGATAGCCCTGGCTTATAATTCACAGAATGTGACATGCCCTATAGGTGTTCGAGCCCACAAGAGGTATGGCTTCTTCATCATCATGGGCCTTTGGGATGTCCACTGAAGACATCTGCTCGGCAGCAGGATGGAGGCTGGAGGCACCGCTTGATCAGTGTATTCCACTAAGGTTGTGTATATTAACTGAGTTAACACTACTTAATTCTTTGTGCTATATTAACTGAGTTAGCACCCTTCACAGTAACACGGCGTGATAGGACTACGTTCCCCATAGCGTCATCGATGACGCAACGTTGAGAGATATGATATTGAAAGGGAATATTTGGGTGCCTGAATTTGAAAATCATGAAGGGTTAAATTGTGATGTTATATTTTTTGTGAATTAAAAGATGTGAACTGCTTATGATTTCTGTAGCTGTACTGGGAGCTCCAGATGTTGAAGGCTGGTAGAATCAATTGTACTCTCAAACAAAACAGACAGTCCTCAACAATCAACTTTGTCTCTAAACAACAGGTAAAAAAGTAGTTCATACTAATTCATATATAAATTAATATATTATATATGGAATCATTTACATATATTTAATATAATATAAATTATTCCATATTTCATTTTAATTTATATTTATGTTTTAAAAGGTTTTTAGTTATTTAGCTTTGCACTCTATTTTAGCTGGAATCATGATCATTCACTCATTTGTAAATCACTTTGGAGAAAGGTGTCTGCTAAATATATGCGTACATACTTTATTTTCTGTGTTGTTTTCTTCTAGGAGCAGGATCCAGAGCAGTTTAGTATCTTGTGTCTTCAGAATAGGGCCAAGAGACTTTACACCAGGTCACTTTAAACACACACTCTTTCATTCATTTGCTTACACTCACAAATTTATTACATATTCCTTCTGCTTTCTGATCCAGACTTGTTCTTGATGGTGTTTGGAGTGTCCTACCATCTCTTTCTCAGAGGAATGCTGGCATCATGCGACCGGGCAGGATCTCTCCCAGCAGTACCGACATCCTCCAACTCCTGTACTACAAATATGATGTCATCAAAGAGCACCTGTACAGAGAGATGTTACAGGATGAATATGGTACAAGATATTCAGAGTACTCAAACACTTCCTTTCAAAGACTAGTTAAAGAGTTTTTTTGGGGTTTTTTTGCATATCATTAAAGGTGTTGTTTGGTGGGACTCGATGTCAGAGTGGGATCAGACAGATTGTGTGTGTGAACTGGGAGCATTTGTAGAGCAAGCTTTCAGACACAGAGACCTTCTCCAGTTGAGTGGGCTGCCCGGGGCCCTCCGGTGCTACAGGTACTACTAGCTATTTGTGCATCTGTAAGTTTATTTTTTGATTTTTGAATCTTCCATTATATATTTGCCATTTAAACCTAAAAATAATTATAAAATTACATGGTAACACTTTACTTGAAGCCTTAATGTATAATTCATTATAAATGTATTCATAATGTATGTTAAAATGCATTATATCTTTTCATAAACAATTGTAACCACAGTTAAAATGCATTATAATGTTTGCAGATTCCTTGTTACATATGAAACTGGTTGTTTGTCATGTTTTTAATACATTATACTTTCTAAGGGTGTAACAATTAATAGATAAGAGTTTTAATGTATTATAACTGGTTACAATTATTCATAATATCATGCAGTGCATAATGAGGTGCATTACAAGGCATAATTAATGCTTTTATAATGAATTATATATAACAACTTTAAGTAAAGTGTTACCAAATACATTACTGCTTTATTATATTTGATGAATATGGTAGAAGCTGTGGTTCTGTGGTCTTGCGAGGCTGTCCTCAGAGCGTTAAACCTAGAGATCAGGCTTGGTCATCCAAACCGAGGGAACAGGCTTGGTCCGCTGTCATCTTCCTGTCGGAGCTGGAGTCACATTATCAAGATGAGAAGGAAGCAATCAGCGCGCTCATAAACAGGTCATTCATTTGTGTTCATTGGTTGATGAATTCTCATAAATGTAATGCTGAATTCAGAACCGCATACTACTTGTACTATTTCCCCCATGTCTTTTATGGCCAAAATAGTAAGAGTAGTATGTTAGTATGTGGTTCTGAATGTGATTGGCTAACAGCATCAGTCGGTCGAATACACCAGACAGTTGATGACCTGAAGAAGAAAACTAACCATAGAAGAAGACAGTTTAATGTTTTTGCCCGCTATAGTGCCCCTACTGGCAACCCTGAGAATGCAACACGAACACAATGACAAGAAATTTGAGTATGCATAACTAGAAATGTTGACATTCATATACTGCCATAGTTAAGCACGACTTTTTAATGTCAATTTTAATCTATGATATTAATGGCAATATCAGTGCTAATGGTTGCAGATGTTGTGATGTGATTTATTGCTCCTGCAGAGTGGGACAGGAAGCTCTGCGTATAATATATCTCAGTATGTGTGTCGCTGTGCGGAGAGCCGAGAGAGAAAATCAGTCCTACACAGCGCTGCTAGTTGCCAGACAGCACTGGGACAGATGGTGAGTGTGTTAAATATGGGATTTAAAACACTGATTCTGTGCTGACAAGTACACCTTTTTTCACTTCAAAGTGTGCAAGCTTGAATAAAAACCATCTCTATGTGTTCTAGGCCTTATATGAGAGGTTCAGTCAGTCAGGACCTTGCTGGAATCTGGCTTCAGGAAAATATGGATCCCACTGCTAAAAAACAGCAGGGCTGGAAAAAAGGAAATTGCGCACAACAGGTACTGTGTGCACATACACGTTATTTGCTGCCCTCAAGTCCTCCAAATTCCTATTTATTAATTTGAAAGTTACATTGTGTTATATGTTCAAGTTGAAATAAAATAAACTTGTTGGGCAATTTCTCTTGTTCACTTACCAACAAGACAGAAAGACTTTTTAGTGTTGATAAAATGAAGAGGATATGCATTAAATGTGCAGTTGGTACACCACCAAAATTTGGGGTCAGTTTTGGGGTACGATTTTTAATGTTTTTGAAAAACATCTCGTATGCCAACCAAGGCTGCATTTATTTGATCAAAAATACAGTAAAAACAGTAATATTTTGGAAATATTATTACAATTTAAAATGATATATAAAAAATATTTTAAAATGTAATTTATTCCTGTGATGGAAAAGCTGGATTTTCAGCATCATTACTCTAGTCTGATTTGCTGACATTTTTGATCAGTTAAATCCTTGTTGAATAAAAGCATTACTCTCTTTCAAAAAGAAAAAAAAAAAATCCTGACCTTAAACTTTTGAATGATATTTTGTCATTCTTGTGCTCCTACAGAGAATTATGGAAGCTTGTTTCCGCCATTAAGTAAAAAATTTAAAAGGTAATTGTGACTTTTTATGTCACAATTCTGACTTTTTTTCTCGCAATTGCGAGTTTATATCTCATAATTCTGACTTTTTTCTCAGAATTGCAAGATATAAACTCACAATTGTGAGTAATAGTCAGAATTGTGTGATATAAAGTCAGAATTGCGTGATAAAGTCAGAAATGTGTGATATATAGTCAGAATTGCTAGTTATAAAGTCAGAATTGTGTGATATAAAGTCAGAATTGTGTGATATAAAGTCAGAATTGCTAGTTATAAAGTCAGAATTGTGTGATATAAAGTCAGAATTGTGTGATATAAAGTCAGAATTGTGTGATATAAAGTCAGAATTGCGTGATATAAAGTCAGAATTGCGTGATAAAGTCAGAATTGTGTGATATAAAGTCAGAATTGCGTGATAAAGTCAGAATTGTGTGATATAAAGTCAGAATTGCGTGATATAAAGTCAGAATTGCGTGATAAAGTCAGAATTGTGTGATATAAAGTCAGAATTGCTAGTTATAAAGTCAGAATTGTGTGATATAAAGTCAGAATTGCGAGTTATAAAGTCAGAATTGTGAGATACAAACTTGCAATTGCGTGTTATAATGTGCAGTTTTGAGGGAAAAAAGACGTTTGTCAATCGCGAGAAAAAAAGGCAGAATTGCTACTTTATATCTTGCAATTCTGACTTTATAACTCGCAATTGTGAGTTTAAATCTCGCAATTGTGAGAAAAAAGTCAGAATTGTAAGATAAAAAGTCGCAATTACTTTTTTAATTTTTTTATTTAGTGGCAGAAATAAGCTTCCATAGAGAATGGTGGAGAAAACAAGAGAAAATCATTTGGTCTTCTCATAAATTATTTGGTCTCCTCATTTGGTCTCGGCTTTAATTAGCAGTACTAAATATACTGCTAAATACATACATTCATGTGTGATTATCTCAAAAATATAATCATTCCAACAAAACTTGAAGCCAGAAATATTTGTCTTATATGTTTGTGTTATGTGCAGTTTTATTGTAAGCTGTTTATTTTCTTACCCACAAGGCTGTGCTGCAGTTTTTGGTTCTGTGTCAGGAGCAGGAAAGGAAACAATTGGTGGAGATCTTGCACAGGGTTTCCCTGAGTGACCTCCAGGGGCTCCGAAACATTCAGGAAAACAACAGTTAATCAACTACATATAAAAAACACAAATATCACAATTAAATGGATAGTTCCCCCAAAAATGATTATTCTGTCATTATTTACACACTCTCAGATTTTCATTTAATTTTTGGGTGGACTAGCCAAAATGTACTAGTAACTTAGCATTAAAATACAGCAGTAAAATATGCCTTCTCTGGTTTTCATTAAAAGTGTGTATATTTGTGTCTTTAAGATGTGGTCCATGGAAACGCAGTGGATCAGAGCTGTGTGTTGAGCCTGCAGCAGATTAAAGCTTCTCTACAGGAAGCACATGGTTCTTATACTGGATCCTTCGCCCCAGGGTGTTCTCAGATAGATGTCTCATGGGTAGAATGTGCCATTCATTTGCTGACCCAGCTGACACAAGCACATGAAGAAGAGGCCTGGACTGTTTTATACTCTCTGCCAGATTTGGTGAATCTCACACACACTCATAAACTTACCCACAGGCTATGATCTGAATAGCATACTACCGTACTACTATCAGTATTTCTGCAGTATTATTTAGTATGTATGCTTAGCACAGTCTGTGAAATCTCATTTACACAGTCTGTGTAAATGAGATTTAAACCACAATTTTTAACGTCTCTATCTTTTTAATAACATGTTTGATCCAGTCTCTTTCCCTTCTCAGCACCCTGAGGGTCTTTGGACTTTACTTCGCAAATATGAGAGTGAACTGCACGGACCCAGTTTCCACAACCTGCATGAAGTTTTGCAGTCACGTGTACCAGCACACGCCAGCAGAGGCACCAGCACAGTGAACGCTGACTCCGTAATGACAAATGACCTCTACACTTAGACATCATTAATCACAAATCAAGCTTTCCTGATGCCAAAATCATCTATGGAATAGATCTTAAGCAAGGCCTCACTTTTGCTTTTAACAGATGATACCTAGAACCTATGCAATGATCTGAAGAACCGACAATCTTAAAATAAAGGTTCTTTATTGGCATCTGTGGTTCCATGAAGAACCTTTCAATGTCCATTTAACCTTTCCATTTTACAAACGGTTCTTTATAGTGAAAAAAAGGATTTTTTAGATTTTTAAAATGTCCTTCACACTAAGAAGAAAAAATGGTTCAGTTAACAACTGTTGCCTGAAAGGTTCTTTGGGGCATTGCTGTGAAAACCCCCTTTTGAAACGTTTATTTTTAAGAACTTTTTTAATATCCAGAGAACCATATTACAAACCCAAGGAACGTTTACTTTGAGAAATGGTTCTTGATGCATAGAATATTCTTTGCTGAACCTAAAGTACTTCAAGAAACCATTGAAGAACCTTCACTTAAAGAGATTAACTAGATATTCAATTGAAGGGAATACAAGGTGAGTAACTGTTTCCTGTGTCTCTGTTAGGAGAGAGAGAGGACTGAACCGGAACATGAAGAGCCGTCAGATGGTGAAAAACAAGAACTCTGCACTGGTAAATGACAAACATTCATATGCTACATCCTTCATATAATGTCTTAAAGATGTATAGGGATACGAGAAAGTGTTTTAACATAAAAACTAGTAACATTAATCATATATATATATATATAAATGTTCACTATAGCATTCAAAAGTTTGGTGTCGGTAAGATTTAAAAAAAAAATTTTTTTTGAAAGAAGTCTCTTATGCTTACCAAAGCTACATTTGATTGATCAAAAATACATTAAAACAGGAAAATTATGAAATATTATTAAAATTTAAAGTAAGTGTTTTCTATTTGAATATATTTTAAAATGCAATTTATTCCTGTGAAAGCTGAATTTTCAGCATCATTACTCTAGTCTTCAGTCACATGATCCTTCAGAAATCATTCTAATATGCTGATTTGCTGCTCATGAAAACATTTTCTTATTATCAATGTTGAAAACAGTTGTGCTGCTTAATATTTTTGTGGAAACTGTGTTTGTTTTGTTTTTCCAGGATTTCTTGATGAATAGAAAGTTCAAAAGAGCAGCATTTATTTGAAATAGAAATCTTTTGTGATATCATAAATGTTTTAATGTCACTTTTGATCAATTTAATGCACCCTTGCTAAATAAAAGTATTATTTCCTTCAAAAAAAAAAGACTGATCCTGTTTTGATGGGTTATAAATTTATACAATAAAATAGAACTTGTTGAGATATAAGCAAAGCATTTATTCTGTATTTTTGTGTTTGAAGGATGTGGCATGGTTTTAGATCCAGAAGATACTCCATATTTAGAGATCTTGTGTGTCAAAGACCCAAGAAATGAAGTGAGCATGATGAAGACGAGGGATGGAGACCGAAAAAGTGAAGAGGGAGACATTAAGAGCAAAGGAGACCTTGAGGAGATTTCAGTGGAGAAACAAAACTCTTTGATCACACTGGCCTGGAGCAAACCAGCCCATGGAGAGAATCACATTCAGGTACATATGCACAACACATGCACTCTTTCTGTCTTAAATCACACCTCAAACTGTTCATTTATACATAGAAAGGTTTGATTTCTGCAGGAATTGACCTCGACTCAACAGAAAGAAGAGGCTGTCTCTGTTGCAGTGCAGGAGGATAGAGCTAATAACACACACGTCCTTGACACAAATCCACATGATGTGAACATTTACACACACCAGGAGAACATAAGCACCGTCTCACTGCAGCCAAGTGTACAATATGAAGAAACGCATTCAGAGAGTGAGAAAAGAGAGACACAGACACAGATCCAACAAGACCATTCAGGCTTCATCACAGTAAGTTACTTTTGACCCGTTATGTGTTCCTCTGTGTCAATAGCTGTATTATTAAAATCTATCTATCTATCTAAACTCATATAGTGCTTTTCACAAACCCAAGAATTAAAGCTTTAACTGAAACTAGATGATAGATAGATAGATAGATAGATAGATAGATAGATAGATAGATAGATAGATAGATAGATAGATAGATAGATTGATTGATTGATTGATTTTTGAAATCTGGAATATCTAGGAATCTTTCTTTCACATTATACAACAAATATCATTGTTTTTCCAGGCTGGGCAGCAACAGGAGGATATAAGAGATGGAGAGCTCACACGCCAACCTCTCGGGGACACCCATCAGCCCGACTCAACACCACCCACTGCTTTACAGCTGCTACAAAACACTGACACAACAGACACTAGCACGGCACCAGCAAGTGTCCATTTCCCAGACAGTAAACCCACGCAAACATTCGAGACCCATAAGATGGAGGTATCACTTCAGGAGCAGAGGAACGAGGAGATCTGTGAGGGAGTGGGTGAGGAGCAGCACCTACAGCGGGAGGCCACGATGCGCTGCCTAGTGGACATCCAGAGGAAAGCAGAGCGACGCTGGCAACGAGACAGAGACAGACAACTACTCAGAGTGAGCAAACTCATCTGTGCCATCTTCACAAGAACTTTGGAATGCTTCACAATATTTATGGAAGCCCATTTCTGCCACACAAGGAAAAACAATAATGCTTCAGTAAATTGTAATTAACATAAAAAGTTTACCTTTATGAGATACTGATCACAGCTATGAGATAAAAAGTCAAAATTATGAGATAGTTATAGTTGACATGACATAAAAAGGTGAAATTACGACAAAACAAGAATGAGATAAAAAGACAGGATTATGAGATACTAAGTTATAATTATGAGATAAAGTCAAAATTATGACATACTAATAATGAGATTAAAAAAAAATTAAATTGACAAAAAGTTGAAATGATGACAAAAAGTCTTGTCATAATGAGTTTTTATGCCACAGTTATGACTTTTTATTAGAATTTTGAATTGTCATAATTATTACTTTATCTTATATTTTTGACTGGTCATAATGTAGATGTCATAATTTTAATTTTCTTATCTCATAATCATGACTTAGTATCTCATAATTAGTATCTCACAGACAAGGTTTAAGCCTAGTCCCAGGCTAAAATGCATGTTTGAGCCATTTTAACTGAAAGCAACTCGAACTGACATATCTTAAAATATGTCAGTGCCATTGTTTTGTCTCAAGATGCACACCAGTAATTTTTTTTCTAAGACACATTTATAAAAGGTACTTGAATGTCCTAATTGAACTAAGGCTTAATCCTTGCTTAATCTAAGCCCTGTCTGTGAAACCAGGCCTTTATGTCATAATTAGGATTTACCAAAGAATGATTTTTTATTATGTGGTGGAAATGGGCTTCAGTTTTATTTTCAGTTATATTTTCAAGTTTTATTTGTGGAATATTTAGTTAAAAAGGCCATATCCTAGGCTTTTCGACTTTATTCGAGTTCATAACCCATTTTACTTTCATAATATGATGGTTTTGGATGACACAGGATATTCACTGACAAATGCACACAGTCAGACCAGGAATGTGAATTAAATATGTAAACAGGGTCACTTTTGATTCCAAGTTAACAATAAAGGCAGGAAAAATAAAAAATAAAAATTTAAAAGTTTATAGTTGACTGTTGAATTGCGAGTAAATTGTTTTCATCTCTTAAGGTTCAAGAGCGACTGGCTATCGTCCAGACTCGGAAGGCAGATGAAGATCTGTTGGGCCTGACGCAGGAAGACACACTCAGGCATCTGACTGACACACTACGACAGGTACACACAAATTCATGTGCATTCTTTCACACACCACTGTGTGGACATGATGTAAATGTTGACTGAATGTTCTAGGAGGATGAGCAACAACAGAAAACTTTAGTAAGAGAGAAGCTCCAGCAGATGAGGAGAGAACGCTCATGCATTCTCCAGACCAGACGGGAGAGGTAACACATGCGCACATATGCTAGGCTAGCTCATTCTGATAGTGATCACCAGGTATTTCATGTCATTTAAAGGACTAATTCAAATCTAAAATTAAAATTCTTTTATCATTCACTCATCATGTTCCTGATGTCCTAAGTCTTATGGAACACTTTTATGGAAGCCCATTTCCAACACATACAAAAAAAAAATCAAAATTATAATATAAAAAGTCAAAATTATGAAATACTAAGTCATATTTATAAGATAAATGTCAAAATTATGACATTAATCCAACATTATGATATATTAATTAAAATTAACTTCTGATTACTTTTGAAATGATGAGATAAAAAGCCATAATTATATGGAAGCTTGTTTCAGCCACAGAATAAAAAAATACAGAAGGTAACTGACTTTTTATCTTGCAATTCAGACTTTTTTTTCCCGCCCTCAGAATTGTGAGATATGAACTTGCAGTCAGAATTGCAATATATAAACACACACTTTAAAAAATGGGGGGTTAAAAACAACCCAGCTGTTGGGTTAAATGTATGCCCAACCTGCTGGGTAATTTTATTTAACTCAACTATTGACTACTGTATTGCTTGCTTAAAATGAACCCAAAATATGTTGGGAATAAACATTTACTAATATGTTTAATGAATAATAATTAAACATTTATTAAATTGCTTATTAATAAATGTTCACCTTTTGATTATTATTGTTGCCTCTAGTAATTATGTGTATGATTTTTAATTTCCAACCTATTTTGGGTTCATTTTAAGCCAGCCATATATAATTTTTTAAACAATAGTTGGGTTAAATAAAACTGCCCAGCATGTTGGGCAAACATTTAACCCAACCACTGGGTTTGTCCATTTTCAACCCATCATTTTTTAGAGTACACAATTGTGAGGAAAAAAAAAAGTCATTACCTTTTGTATTCCGTGGCAGAATATGGGCTTCCATACAAAACAGCCTGTGGTGATTCAAAAAGAGCAGCATCAACAATCTGCTAGTTTTTTCCATTTGTGGGGATAGAAAATGAAAGTTGTGCTAATGTATTTGTTTTGGTTTTATAGAAATACTGCTGGGTTTAAAGAGCTTCTTGCGCCCACAGCTCAACGTATGACAGAAACTGAAGAGGGACACTAGTGCGTACTCAAACCCACTTCTACAAACATACAGAACACACAGTAAAACATTCATCAACTTTATTGATGTATGAGCACAAAAGTAACGGTGTTTGAACGACAGCAACTTGTGTTCAAGGTTCAAACACTTTCCTAGTTGCCAATGATAAATGCCGCCCCCTATAAGTTTATATTAGTGCTTACAATGCATGCACACATTGGCTGTTGATCTTTTAAGAAGACTGTGGTGTTTCTTTGGCAAATAATAAATTGCATGACTTGTATACCTTTATCATAGACAGTGAGCACATTAAAACACTTTTGGGTTTGGTTTGCTTTGTATTAATCTCAGTGTGTCGCCCACATGCATATTATCCTGTCCTGCCATTAAATACAAACCAGCACTTCCTCTAAATTATTAGTACATGATGACTGACAATGCCTGAATAACTGGCAAGTATATAATGAAACACGATTGAACATTTTATTAAACTCCAGGAAACTGCACAATGCTTCAGTCTTTAACAAATTTGTGCGTGCGTGTGTTAATTCTAACTTAAATAACACAGTCTGCCTTCCCACAGACATTGTGTTTTATATATTCAGAGAGCATATATACTGTGAAAGTCTACAATGGAAATGAAATTAGTGAATAAATTATTTTGCTTTGCCTCTAGTTATGCTTGTCTATTCTTTTAAAACGATGCATGAATGAGTTTACTTGTAGGTTCGCATGTGAGATTGCAGTACATAATGCAAGTGTAAGTGTATGTCTATATATACTGCAAGTGTGTGTGTTTGGTTCACTATATGATGAACATGAAGGGTGGGGATTGTATCTGTCCGACAAAAGGGAATCTAAACACTTCCCCGAACTGGGACTACTGGTGGGCGCACTGCACCCCCGGACCATGCGGACCCCCTTCCTCGTCGGAGCTGTCGTTGTAAGCTTCACGGCGGTGACCGCCAGATGATCCCTGACTAAGGTCAAAATCCTGCAGATCAACTTCTTCCGCATCCGCTGAGATGACAGAAACCTCTGTACGTGACGGCAACAGATCTTCCAACTCCTGTATGAACAGACACAGATGTGAAATAGGGTACATTAGTGAGTGGGCCTGACAAGATGGATTTGTCTTCAGACAAAGTCTGCTGAAAAGACCTAGTAAGCTACTTTAGAACGCATTTTAAGGCATCCTTCAGATTCAAAGACTGTTCTAAAAGGACTTTTAAGATAAAAACTAACAATTTTCCCAATATTTGTGTACTTTTGAAACCAGTTATTTTAGTATTATTTATATACTATTATAGTATTTAATTCATATTTTGATTTAGCTTTTATTTTTATATTTTCTGTTTAATTTTAGTTTTACTAATTTTATTTCATTTTTAAATTTTCTTTTAAGTTTAAGATTTTTTATTTAATATTTGTATTTTATTTTATTTCAACTTCATTTCAATAAATGAAAACAGTTTTTAATAGTTTTAGTTAAAGGCACAATATGTAAGAGTTTTGGGTTCAAATATCCAAAAACCACTAGAACAATGATACATATTTTATTGACTTGTGTACGTACATTATCCCAAACGTTTCAAAGAATGTTTAAATCCAGAGAAATAAGCTATTTTAACCAGGATACGGATCATGTCGGTGCCTATCAATGACATCATACCCGCGTTACCCTCGGTTTCCGCTTTATTTTGTAGAAACCATGGAAACACCAAAGACGCTTTAATATAGTATGTGTTTTATCTAGCTTACTGCAGTGTGCAACAGTGTCTCATAGTAGCCGCCGAGCGAACGCAGAGTAGCACTATAACAACTTTCATCACACAAATGTATCTAATATGATAAACAGCGCTGCGTTACACATACGCTCGACCGGAAGAAGCAGAAGCGGTGACTGCGGCATAATAAATCTCCACTGCTCTTGAGACGTGTGTCGCGCTCGTCTCTCATTAGCAATCGCTTCAGCGGCCTCATTTCAGCTCTCACAGCAGCACTCAGCCCTGCTCGGCTTCATACTAAAGTAACGTTAATAATCTCATCCGTGAACATGATTTCTGCCTGAGTCCCGTCCAGATTCTTTTCCACCGGCTATAGATGTGAAGACAACACCTCCCATGATTCCGCGAAATCAAGGCGTCATCAAGCTACGCCTTTGTTTTGAATAAGCGACCTCTAGTGGCGAAAATTTACACAGTGTGCCTTTAACATCAACACTGTTGGAAACTCACCGTTAGTTTCTCTGTGCTGATCCAGCCGTTCTCAGGAAATTGCACGTCAAACTTGATGAACAGATCTCCTTTCTCAAACGGGTTTCTGTACTGAGGCATTCCTTCCCCCCGGACGACCCTTATAGAACCTGACAAAGGACACGACAATAATCCCTAGAAAAAATTCTATAAAAACATGAACAAACCACTGACCAAAATAATTGTGCTCACCTGGCTCTATGACTTTGCCAGGGGGATATTTGATGACGAGATGTCGTCCATCGAGGTGCGTGAGCATGAACTGAAATCCGCAGAGCGCCTCCACCAAGCCAATCTTGTGGCACATGTGCAGATCGTTTCCATCACGACGAAACTCCTGTAAACAAATACATAATGCTGAAGGTTTTGTTCTTTAAAAATAGTGGAAAATGCATTTACTTACATTTTAATGTTATATTTCTATAATGCAAATATTCTCATTCTGCAAAACAGCACATCCTAATAGCCAGAAAGTGATTAAATGCTGCTTGCTGCATTTCTTCAATATACTTAAGAGAGCATGCATATGTAAATGAAACAAAGTGCACAATCATTTATCAAAACAATATTTGTGCTTCAACATCATATAAAGTCCCCCTGTGGTCAATGATTTTATTCCTTAAAACTCATCGTTGATCACTAAAATGACATATTTAAATGTTTTTTCCTGTGAAAATTTTTTCTTGCCTTAAAATAGCTTGAATGTAACACTACACCCTTGCTTCATTTATTATATAAATGGTCCATGAATATGCAAATTAGCCCCGCCTCGACTCAATCACACGAGTCAACTTTGTAGTAAACTGTAGTAATCGCTGCACAATGGTAAGTGGAAATACTATTCAGCCATATATGTTTTAACTAGAAACTGATTCAGAAGAAGTGGAAGAGTAAATTATACAGGCTTGTCTACAAGTCGATGTATCAGAATGGTAAGGCGTTTTATGTATCGCTCTCTACAATGTCGGACACATAACGGTAATTAATATGATTAGCCTTTTGCTTGACTTTTGATTTTCAAACAGCTAATAATGTGTTGCTAATGTTACACAAACCATAGAGACAGAGTGACACGTATCATAATCTGAAAAACCACGCCCACTGGAGGGGAAAACAATCCAACCCTCTCCATTGACTTTGTATTGCGTGAGGCTGCCTCTTTGTCATTTCTGACTTATAACAAAAAACAGAACAATGTTAAAAGCTGCTGTGTGACAGGGTGTACAGCAAACAATCTAAAAAACCCAGAACTAAGTTTTTATAAGCTGTCGACCCCCAAAAAACAAGCGTTTAAAGACACAAAAGTGGATACAGGCAATTGAGACAGAGTCCAACGTGTCATATTACTCTGAGAACTACGCCCACTAGAGGGGAACGTAATCGGTGACAGGATAAGCTAAAAAAAAAAAAAAAAAAAAACAACATTATTTTTAACCATGTCAAAGAATTATTTCACCACCCTATGTGAACCTGCACACGTAGGCATACTGAGTGTCAGGAACCCACAATTTACCCATTCTTCCTGCTGATGCTTCACGTCTTATTGCCTGTATCCACTTTTGTCTCCTTAAAGGCTGGCTTTTATGCTTCGGTAGCTTTTAAAAACTTAGTTCTGGGTTTTTTAGCTTGTTTGCTGTACACCCTGTCACACAGCAGCTTTTAGGCATTGTTCTGTCTTTTGTTAGAAGCAAGAAATGACAAGGAGGCAGCTTCACGCAATACAAAGTCAATGGAGAGGGTTGGATCACCCACTATATTGCTAAATATACCTGATTTTTCATATCAACAGAAAAATATACCTTGATAACCTGGCTTCTTGAGACCCCCCTGCTTCGCAGCAGTTAATGATATGCTACAGCCCGCCTGCATGTTGATGGGATTGGTTAGAACATATTTGTAACCTAGAGAACGGGTGATTTCAAACCGCATCTTTGGTTTACTGCAGTTAAGGAGAAAATACTCAACAATGGTGTTGACTTATGAATTTGTACATGGTTTGTCTTAAAACATATTAAAACTACCACATAGACATATAAACAACATTAAAAACTTGATTTTCACCACAGGGGGTCTTTAAGTTAAATGAATCCTAACCGAAATTTGAAATCCTGTATACTGCACAAGTAATGTTGTTTTTTATGAGCAGTCACATACATTTATAGACTTCAGTGTGCACATTATCTAAGGAAGAGCATTGAAAAAGTTGTGTAATTACTGTAACTAAATACATTAGCCGATAATCACAATAGTTGTCCAACTATTAACTCTTTTCTGCTCTTTGTGTATGTTTTACCTCATGATCTTTCTCCTGCAGCACCAGTATAATGTCTCCAGGCTCTGTGTTGGGCGACTGGTCCGCCTCTCCACTGAATGTGATCTTCTGTCCATGTTTCATTCCTTTATCCACGTGCACCTCCAAGACCTTCACCTCTTTACACACCTTACGACCGTCACACTCTTTACAGCGGTCTTTCTCATGGATCACCTCCCCTACAAACACAACCAAGCATCAAAATGTTCAATTTAGACCATCACAAATCATGCTCACTGCATACAAACAACGAAAAACAGTACTGAATTCTCACCCTCTCCATTGCAGTCGGTGCACACAGACTGCATCTGCTGTACCATGCCAGGAGCCAACTGTCTGATCATGATCCGCATGCCGCGGCCCCTACACGTAGCGCACTTCTGCACGGCCCCCGTTTTACCCCCTTGACTGAGGAAGAGTTATGGGGAGGAAAAAGGGGTATTTTGGTTAAAGTCTTTAAAAACTGTACTATTAAGCTTTTTTACATTTTCAGCTTTCTTTAGAGTGTAATGTTGCTGATTAAGCATGGAAAAAGTCACTCCAAAAAGAGTAATTCTCTATATCAGTAAGCACTGTTTCTGAACTACCGGAAACGCCTCGATTGTAGTCTTGAGTTTTCTTCAGGGAACAAATTTCTCATTTAAATAATTCCCACCCAAGGCATAAGCAAAATAAAGTGGCGAGGCCTGGTTGAGTTGTATTAGTAGTGTATTGAAACACACGGTATGATAAGGGGCGTGACATTTCCGAAACACGCTCAAAGCTGTTTACAAATCACAACACACCGATCCAGCCAACCAATCAGAGCACACTGCGCTTTTTGAAAGGAGGGGCTTCATGGAGACAGGAACTAAACAGAGCATTACTGACAGACTGGGAAGGGAGGTGCTGCAATAATGTAAAATATGTTTTTTGAACATTTAAGCATGAAAACACATTCTAGTAGACCCCAAAAACAAATATATATAGGTCCTCTTTTGTTTTATAATCCTTAAAGATGTTGCATAAAATCCTGCTCAAAACACTCACCCATTGCAGGCACTGCAGAGTACGTTCTTGCTTAGTTGTAGTTTGGTTGTTTTTCCATTGTACAGATCTTCCAAAGACACTCTATTAGGAATTTAAAAAAAAAAAAAAAGATTCAAAATCCTTTGTTTAAAGAACTTCTTTCCTGCATTTTAAATTATAACTCACCACTTAACAACTTTCCTTTGGAATAATGTGCACAGATAAATCATGCCCAGTAAGAACATGTATTAGGTAAATAAAATCGATGGTAACACTTTACAATAAAATCTCATTTGTTAACTTTAGTTAATGTATTAACTAACAATGAGCAATACATTTGTTACATTTGTTAATAATGTATTAGTAAATGTTTAAATTAACATTAAGCTTAATAAATGCTGTAGAAGTATTGTTTGATCATGTTAACTAAAGTAGTTAACTAATGAAACCTTATTGTAAAGTGTTACCAAATCAATTTTGATTTCATGCGGACTTAAAAATAGGTTATGCATAGAATAATTTGCCATCTTTAACTACTTCACTTTATTTTTTGACTTCTCAGGTTCTCCAGGGAAAAAAGCATAAGCTTTGTTTTCATATTCACTCACTTCAGTGGATGTATCATGTCCTCTCCTCTCCGTCGGCCTCCGTTCCGGCTTCTGCTGCTCTGGCCGCCCATAAAGCCGAACAGACCTCCGCCAAAGATGTGAGAGAAGATGTCCTCCATTCCGGCTCCGCCACCGCCACCCTCACGCAATCCCTGTTCCCCATACCGGTCATACAAGTCCTTCTTCTCCGGGTTAGTCAGTACCTCATATGCAAAACTGATCTCCTTAAACTAACACAAAAACATTGAATTAGCAAAAAGGTAAATTTATTATTATTTTGTTAATGGCTTTTAGAACTTACATTTCCATTCAATGAGAACTCACCTTGTCACCTGCATTGGGGTTTTTATCAGGGTGGTACTCTTTTGCTAGTTTCCGGTATGCCTGAAAATAGAAATCACAAAACATCACTAATTAGTGATGATGTACTAATTAGCACTATTACTAATTCCCATAATCAGAGTTAAGTCTGAAACTTTAAATATTCAGTCTGATAAACATTAATTTATCATAGATTTACATTGAAAGAGAGACCAGCGCCATAGAAACTAGAATATCACAGAAATTTAAAATTAACTTAAATCAAGAGTTCATAGAGTAACCACTTAGCAACCACCAAGTTCACCTAAGCAACAACATAATGCAATGGCAAACAGCCTAGCACACTGGAACAAATGTTTTAATTTATTATTTTCTATTTTTTTTTAAGTACTTCTTAAATAAGTAATTAAATGAACATAAGTAAATAAAAATAAAATAAATAAAAAAATGAAAATAAACAAAATATCATAAATAAAATATCAATTTCATCTTTTTCTACACATTTAGCAGTATTTAAATAGTCCTGCAGTTTCACAAATGAATTTTTAAAAATTCAAAAATATTCCATGTAGTCTGTCAATTAATCTAAGGCCATGAAACTACATGTAAATAGTTAAAAATAATTGTAAACAATTTTCTAAACAGTGTTACTATGTACTATATAATGTCGCACTGCTTAATATTTTGTCAAAATCCTTTACCATTTTAACAACTACAGTACATAATCTGTGAATATTAAACTAAAGCCATGTCATTGAAAACCCCAATTGTGAGTATGGAGGTGAAGACCCCAATTTCCTCAACATCTGACATGTCAAAAGAAGCTGATTTCTCATTTCTCGCCTTATTTTTGGTCTTGCTGTGCTTTCTGAAATCCTTTGTGTGGACACAATCAAACAACAACAACAACAAAAAGCCAACATAACACTCAGGCAACTTGGGCATCAAGGCCAGAGCCCGTTCACCTTCTAACAAAGGACTGAACACAAACATGATGATTCATATTTTAAAAATACCTAAAACAATACATTTACGTTGCATTAACCATCTGTAACTCATTTCATATCATATCAGATGGCAGCTCAGGTTCATCACAGCAGCTGGTTAGCTAAGCATCTCCTTCCACTGTAAAGCTCTTGAACTGCAAGAAGCACCTTCAGCTGTCTACAGCACCTGGCTGATGCTCACAGCCTAAGAACACTTACAGCAATACACATAGTAAACAAACTACATATTTGACCATGTATCTTTCAAATCCTTCCCTAAATTATTTCCAGATCCAAAAAAGGCCACACTGGAGGATATCAGCAGCATGCAACCTACAAAACACACCAGTGGCTGCTCCACCAACATGCAGCATCCCGCGTCACACGCATTTTTGGTTTTGTTATGATACAATGCGCGGGGCGGAAAGGACTGTCTCTACCTTTTTAAGCTCGTTTTCGGTGGCTGACGGAGATACTCCGAGGATGTCGTAGAGTTTAGTGTCTGCGACGTTCGCCATGTCTGCAGACCGGTGCAGCAGCTGCGCGAGGAGGAGCGGAGAGAGAGAAAAGCCGGCTGCGTGACGTCACGTGCGCGCCGCCGCGTCATTGAGTCCAGCGCGTGCCTGAGCACAGTGCGCGCGCTCGCTTGCTCTCCTGCGCCACAGTGTAATTGATAAACAATCGTCTTTTTGGACATGAAACCGCGATTTCTTTCTATATTTCATTTATTTGTGTTATTTGCTTTTATAGTGTCATATTATGCCTCGCCCTAAAACCTCAAATAAAGTTTTGATTGCACATCTGTACTGCATGCTCTAGTCTTTCATTTCATTTCTAATGACTGCTTTTGTTTAAATGTATATTTTGTCTTTAGAAAATCATAAATTCAATCATTAATTATTAATAATTAAATTCCTATTTTGTGCCTATATTTAATATATTTGGAAATGTACAAAGTATTCAGGTAAATCCCCACTTTTTACCAAAAAACATTTATGTGGTTTAAACTAAAAAAATAAAGAATAATAAAAAACGTATTATAATATAATATAATATATTATACTAATATAATATATCATAATAGTAATATATTAATATTCAGTTGTGAGTATTTCCTTATAAAACCTATTGGGGAAAAAACATAATTTTATATTAGATTTTTTTACGTTTGTATTTTTGTCTATTTTTTTCTTAAATCATATAAATAAACGATACATTTATTTTTGGCCTATATATATATATATATATATATATATATGTTATGTTTATATGTATATTTCTATGATATACAACTTTATATATTGTTATATATAATGAAGGATATATTTCCTTCATTAATTAATAATTAAGAGTAATGTTTCACTCTTCCTATAAAACTAAACCAATACATGATAAATCGAACAGAACGCCCAAGCGCGTTCACACACAGCGTGCGCGTCCGTGTCTCCTAGTCGGCCATTTTGACTCAAGAAATAATGTCAAAATCTTTTTCTGCTAACAGTTTAAAGCTCTGAAGGGGCCAGTGCTGAAGCAGGGCTGCTGAAGGAGGGAGGACGTTTGGGATCTATGGATGTAGAACGATGCATCGTAAACAAAATATCACATCTGCCCTCTGACACCCTACAGAACAGGTCTGATCACAGATTGCTGTTTGTTTGTCTGACATCTCAAAGTGTTTCTGGTAAGTTCACAGCAGTTTATTTGTTCACAGTAATGTTGTTTTTTTTACTATTTCTGTGCGTGTATATGCTAGTCGATCGTCTCTGATGAACAGTACAGATGCGTTTATGACCTGCATATGGACTCACGTGACATATGAGCAATTATTAAATATTCCATGACTGTTAAACAGAAATGCCTTTCACCTTGAAATGTATGCTCATATTACAGCCATCATATATTCTGAGATCAAATAAGATAGCTGTAACGTTACGTGGTAACATTTCCTCGACACGCTTCTTGGGCTTCTGAGTATGTTTACCTTTGTTTATGGAAATGAGTTTAATATGATTTAAAGGCTTTTGGCAGTGGAGGCACTTACAGTGCTTTGCAACATCCAGTAAATGGGCATGCAAATTCTTAGCGTTCTGATTGGTATTTCGAGTCTCGCTTCTGCGTTCTGATTGGTGGATCACGGGCAGTGACATTGAGCGAGGCCGCTGTGTGTGTCTGACATTGATCTTGAACGAGGGATGTGATTTCGCCTCGTTAAGATAAAGACGTATTTTAGTGAAAAATAACATGGTCGTCGTACAGTCGTCAGATTGTCATTGAATGCCCGTAGCCCTGTCTCACACGTACGCGTGGGCGTGAAGTGTGTGTGTGTGTGTTGCGCCGTGGACTGTATGATTTGATCACACACATGTTGATCTCTGTAGCATTCTTGCTTTCACCAAACACACACGATTTCAATTAGTATTTGCTGACTGATGTTAATAATGTTAAAACCTCACTTTACACAATAACGACAATTTTACATATTAGATATATTTATACATTCGGACATCAACATTTATATTTAATTTTATAATACATTACATTTTCTATCTATCTGTCCGTCTGTCTGTCTGTCTGTCTATCTATAGTCTGTCCATCTTTCTATCTATTGATAGTTATATCTCTGTCTTTCTGACTATTTATCTATCTATCTGGAAATATTTGATTTATCTAGTGCTGAAAAAGTCATAAAAATGAATAATCGCTGTTGTAGTATTTCTCTCTGTGAGTGCGCTCTATATAGATGTGTGTTGTAATAGATGCAGTCCAGTAATGGTCTGTAAAACTGTATGATGTGGTTTAGGCTAGCGTCTGACCTCATATCCGCTGCATATGCTGATTAATCCCATTAAAAGACTAAAATGGAACATGCTGTTATCTGTAGGTGTGTGACCACCTTCATGTTTGTTTAAACAAGAGCTTATTCAGCCCGAGTCCTAGTCGTTTTACAGAACCGTGATGTGGCTTAATTCAAACGTGCATCGTGGCATTCTATCCTCGCCACTGTTTTCCTCACTGGTCTTAGTCATTTCTTGCTGACTTGTCTTTGTCCCTATAGGTGCCTGTGTTGAAATGTAAGGCAGCCCTTGTGGATGGATGGGTTATCTGACCGCTGACCACTCAATCTAAGAAAATTAATGTGTGTAAACTGGTCTCCGCATCCCAACCAAGGAAATACACCATCTCCCTGAAGGTAATTTACTGCTTAAAGTGTAACTTCACCGATTTTCGAAACGCTTTGAATTGTTACAATGCCAGTAGTATATGTAAATGAACAATGTTTACTCATTCTCTGTTACCTGGGCCGAGAAATTCATGTTTATTTGTCAGCAAAAGGCCGCCAGACGACAAGACTTTTGACAGCTCCAGGGCTTTCGTGAAAACTACAGATTATACTTTTGCATTTTTGTATCCCCGCCCACAGACTGTCGGATCAACAGAGGGTTATTAAAGCTGCTGTCCGTAACTTTTTTTTGGTTAAAAATGATCCAAAATCAATTTTTGAGCAAGTACATAACCAGCCCATGTTCAAAACTATCTCCTTACCTTAGCCCAATTCACAACGGTAAGCTTGTAATAATGTTATCTAATAAGAGTGGTACTGGTGGGTTTCTGCTGGAAATTCGAGCATACAGCCATTCTTCTTTGCGTCATTACGTCACGTCTGTTTACATGAAGAAGGAGTCCCAGCTAGTAGGCTATATCGCATGTGAGGATGCTGCAGGTGACGGATCATTTATAGCCTTTTCTCACAGCAGCTGCAATAATTAAACTTATCATTTTGATGGCGGATTTTAATCCAGAAAGGATTTATTGTAATGCTTTTTTCTCAGTTGGTCAGAACAAAAGTGGCAGACATGTTTGTTACTTGTTCAGATGACATTTTCTGGTGAAAGTTCTTATTTTTGTCATACATCCAAGACGTCGAATCTGTGATTCCGAAGTACAGTATCCACACCGATGTGGTGACTGACAGACAAACATTAGATTCATCCGCGCTGTAGGAGCCATGCCGATGCACAACCCACGTAAAGATGATAATTCCACAAAAAACTGCAATTGCAGGTTTCAAACAGAGATGGCGACAAAGTGGCAAAACTTACGGACTGCAGCTTTAACAGAACAGTTATTGTAAAAATGAAACACTATAGCAACAGCTTTCTTACCTGTATGCTACGGCATTTTGCTTCAGGGAGTTGGCCAGAATGGACAGCATGGCAGTTTTTTTTTAGTTTTTCCCTTCCGTTTGTGTTTTTGGTCATACAAACACTGAGGTTTTTCAGATTTTCTGTCACGGCGTTCTCTACATATTTATGACTCTTTGCAGCTATTAGCCACTGCCTACAGCATGTGTGGAAATGTTACTAAGTCTGTAAACAGGACATTACACAGGCCAGAGACGGGACACGCTGAAGATGGATGCAAAGAGGAGAACACACCAGCAGAGAAAATACTGTACCAGACAGGCACAACAAGCTCATTGTTTGCGATGCACGAAATATAGGAAGAAAAATATAAATATTGAATTGGTGTTGGGGTTTATACGAATGTTTTTCTGACTGTCTTCAGAAAAGTTTCGATGGCATTTTCTTTCCCTCTTACCTCCGTATAAATTAGTGTTTATAAGTGCAGTGCTGCTTTGTGTGCAGCGGTAACCAAGCAAACGAAATCGCTGCTGTTCCATAAGCGCCACCTACTGTCAGAAAGTGAATTTGCATTTCCATTCGGTCCATCTGCTGTTATTGTTTTGTGCAGGTGTGTCTTATGTTGCATAATTTGTCAAAGCTAAAGTCAGACCATTCTGTTTTTGCTTTAAATCTTGAAATGATACAATCTAATTTAAATCAAAAACAACTGCTCGTGCTACATGTGTGTAGCATCTTTGTTTGGATTGTGATTAATATGCAGTGGTTGCCTCTAATTTCAAATGGCTACAGATATTTTTTGTTGTTGTTGTTGTTGTTGTTGTTAAATGCCAGTTTGGCCTGTAACAGAAGAAATAAGCAACAAATAAATTTACTTAAAAAAATTGGCAATCGGAATCAGACAATTTGCTTGTAAAAAAAAAAAACGGAATCGGCCATGAAAAAATATGATCGGTGCATCTCTGTATAAATTTAAGCAATTTAAGATTCAGTATGGTACACTGTGGTACAGGGACAGTCCAACCTGAAGTCAAATGAAATTAGATCAGCTAATAGTCTTTAATTGATTCTTTAGCTGCTTATCAAGAGTGTAATTACAGCTGACTCACTAATGTTTAATAGTTGCTGTATGTGCAGCACCTGCTCTGGATTTTACTATGCATTATTTATACAGTGATCTGGTCTGGTGCATTAAGCATTTTCTACTTTTTGGCTTTAAAACAGCAGCTTGCTTTCTTATTCTGCTATGCTTGAGTAACTAACAGCCTCTCTCTGTCTGTCTCAGGCACTCTCTTTCTTCTACAGGCTGCAGTCATGTTCTGGAAGTTTGACCTGCACAACTCATCTCAGGTTGAGAAGCTCTTGGAGAAGGAGGACGTGACCCTACAGGAGCTGCTGGATGAAGAAGATGTGCTGCAGGAGTGCAAGGCCCAGAATCAGCGCCTCCTCCTCTTCCTCACCCGGGACAGCAGCATGCTGGAGCTTCTCAACCTCATCACGCACGAGCCCCCTACTGACCGGGAGGAGAAACTGCGCTATAAGTGAGTGGAAAGATGGTCTGGATTATCAACACTTTCTGAGCACCTCTTAAATAAATTAGAGATTATGTAGCAGGCTGATTTACAAATGACAAATTATCATATAGTCTAAATAATCAACTTATTTTTGGCAATTTTAAAAAATTAGTCCAAATATTTTCAATTCAAAATATTTTAGTGAATTTTGAGTAAATATTTATTCATGTGCTGCCATTTAATTTCCATTATATATTGAATTTTTTTTAAGATATGTCGGTCATCCACTATTCGTATATTGTTTTTCTCTCTGTCTCTCATGCAGGTATGCTAATGTAGCATGCGAGTTGTTGACGTGCGACGTGTCCCTCATCAACGATAAAGTTGGTGGAGAGGAGTCTCTGCTGAACACACTCTATAACTTTCTAGAACAGACGCCACCGGTGAACCCTCTACTGGCCTCGTTCGTCAGTAAGACTTTTGGCAACCTCATCACCCGCAAGACAGAGCAGGTGCGCAAACAGGCATCTCTTTGTTCATTTGAAAATCTTTGATTTGTATCTACATGAATTTTTTATTCTGCTCATTGTTGATTAAAATTTTTCATCAGGTGATCGGTTTCCTAAAGAAGAAAGAGGATTTTATAGGGCAGGTGTTGAAACACTTGGACACGTCGGCCATGATGGATCTGGTGCTGCGTCTCATTAGCATCGTGGAGCCCGCTTGTCTCAGACAGGAAGTGCTTAGTGTGAGTGCACTCAACCAGCTGATTAATTTATATTTCTATAATGGACACTTCGGCTCTGTACAAAATAAATTCATTAAATAGTTCTAATATGTTGATTTGCTGCTCAAGAAACATTTCTTATTATTATCAATGTTGAAAACAGTTTGAAAACTATTTTGGTGGAAACTGTGATGCTTTTTATTTTTCAAGAAAAAAACAGCGTTTGATTGAAATAGAAATCATTTGTAACATTATAAATGTCTGTACTCATTTTTTTATCAATTTAATGTGTCCATGATGAGTAAAACTAAAAAATCTTACTGACCCCAAACTTTGAATGCTAGTGTTTATAATATTGAAAGCATTTTTGATGATTTTAGTTCTTGTATGTCTTATCTTATAGTTGGAATAATTCATTTTTTTAATGGATTTGTATTGATTTTATATTTAAAATGGGACAAGGGAAAATCAATAAAATCTGTACATAGAAGTTATTAGAAATAATAGAAGTGATGAAGACATGGTAAATATTTTCCAAGACAAAACAATAAGTAAAAACTGTAATCTTTAGTTTTAATAAAAATCAACCCCTGTGACATAAAAGTGCTCAAATGAAATAAACACCTGTATCTGTATTTTTTTATTTTTATGTCCTTTGTTTTCAGTGGCTGAATGAAGAGAGGCTGATCCAGAGACTCATTGAGCTGATACACCCTCACAGTGACAATGAGGTCAGTCACTAGAGTTGTACTAGAGCAGTGTTTCTCAAACTTTTTCTGCCATTCCCCACTTTGGAGGTAGGGAAGGGTTCCGAGCCCCACCTGTCCCCAGTCGCCCCAACAGAATGTTAATAAACTAGGCTTTAAGTTTTAACTGTTAAAATGTATTAAAATTTATTTTATTAACATCACATTTTAAAAACATAACATCAAATAACAGCATTAAAAACTTTCAAATAGAGAAAATAAAAGTGCAATTATATTATCACTTTGCATTATAATTTATTATATATAAATTAATATTCTAGCTGAGTTTTTTTTTTTTACGCGACCATTATTTTAGAACATTTCCCCTTATTGTTTCCATGGCGACGCGTCATGCTTGTCACGTCACACACCGCAGCCACAATAACACTGTATGACAGATGTAACGCTTTTATTTCGTTTCTCCTTTTTTTTTTTTTTTTTTTTTTTTTTATTCAAAATATTCACAAACTTGCTTACCATGTCAACTATCTGATATTCCGATTCTCAAATATGTGTAAGTGAGTGTGTTTTGTCGTTTAAAAATGTTAATAAATGATCTTGATCTATAATGCGAGATGGGCGCCGCCATGTTTGTTTGCGCAGCAGGTCAGAGTCCTGTCAGTCGGATTTACAGCACGTGAATTCATCAATTTCTCCCGAAATCCATGTAAGTAAGTGGCCGGTGATCTGGGAGAAAAATAGAGTAAACTTTATAGTTACTTACACTATGTGTATCTGATATGAATAAAAGACGTCGGTAAATTATATTTGAATTGATTGTTATTGCTGCTTCCATAGACATCAATGTGTACTTTACAAACTCTAAATGTATTGTTTTACTAGTACTTATGTATATTTAAATGTCCGAAACCTAAAATAAACATTATGTTGTTGAAAACACTGCATAGTTGTGATAAAAGACACTGGCTCTGCGCCAGCCAAAGCGCGAAAGCACAGTTTGAATCTGGCAGTTAAGTGACGTCTCTGAACGTTCTAAATCCCATATGTGGGACCGTACCACTCAAAAGGTTAATAGAGATGGGCACAAAAATGACCAAATTTTCTCTCGTTTGTCGCGCCCCATTTGTCATGTCTCTATTCCCCACCAGTGGGGCGCGCCCCACACTTTGAGAAAAGCTGTACTAGAGAATGAATTACACAACAAAGTTTAATACTTACAGTTAAAGGTACAATATGTAATTTTCGCCGCTAGAGGACGCTTATTCAAAACAAAGTTGTAGCTTGATGACGCTTTGATTTTGGGGAATCATGGGAGGTGTTGTCTTCACGTCTACAGCTGGTGGAAAAGAATCCGATGGGGCACAGGCAGAAATCATATTCATGGATGAGCTAATGTACTAAAGATTTATTAAAATTACTGTAGTATGAAGCAGGGTGTGGCTGAAAGCCCTTGGAGCGGAACGAGGCCACTGGATCCATTGCTAATGAGAGACAATCGCGACACGACTCGAAAGCAGTGGTGCTTTTATTATGCCGAAGACGACCGCTTCCGCTTCTTCCGGTCAAGCGTACGTGGGGTAAAGCAGCACTGCATTAGATACATTTGTGTGTTGAAAGTTGTTATAGTGCTACTCTGCGTTCGCTCGGCGGCTACTATGAGACACTTGTTGCACACTGAAGTAAGCTAAACTGATATTAGGCATGGTAAAACATGGTATTCATGGTAAATCAAGAAAACGAGATTTAAACAATAAGACTTACTGTGTTGAGCTATATAACATGATTAGTTTTCTGTCGATGAATGTATCCAAACAGTTGCTCTCCTGTCTAATAAAACACATAATATATTAAAGCGTCTTTGGTGTTTCCATGGTTTCTACAAAATAAAACCTGAAACCGAGGGTAACGCAGGTATGATGTAATTAATAGGAGATGCATGTCGGACACAGTCCGTGTCCTGGTTAAAATAGCTTATTTCTCTGGATTTAAACATTCTTTTAAACATTTGGGATAATGTAATTACACAAGTCAACAAAATATATAACATTGTTCTAGTGGTTTTTGGATATTTTAATCCAAAAATCTTACACGTGATCCATACGACTCCACTGGGTTAATAATTGCCCTCTGAAGCGAAGCAATTGGTTTTGTAAGAGAAATATCCATATTTAAAACTTTATAAATTATAATCACTGGCTTCCGGCAACGGCCATATGTGAGTCTAGTTCCAGTGAAAGAGTGACCAAACTCTGACCAAACTTGCAAATTTTGACAAATAAGTATGTGTATTTAAAGGGTTAGTTCACCCAAAAATGAAATTTCTGTCATTAATTACTCACCCTCATGTCGTTCCAAACCCGAAAGACCTTCATTCATCTTCAGAGCACAAATTAAGATATTTTTTATGAAATCCGAGAGGTTTTTTTTTTATCCCCCATAGAAAGCAACATAATTACCACATTCAAGGTCCAGAAAAGTAGTAAAGACATTGTTAAAATAGTCAACGTGACTACAGTGGTTCAACCGTAATGTTATGAAGCGACGAGAATACTTTTGCGTGCAAAAACAAAACAAAAATAACAATATTTTTCAACAATTTCGTATCTCCCCTGTCATTCTCCTATGCTGTGGATGTTGTACGTCTGAACGCCAACTCGGTATTGGCCAGAGCTGTACACGAGAGCAGCACGATGCATGCGTGTTATGTTGACGCAGGAGCCGGCCAATAATGAGAAGGCATTCTGACGTAGAACACGGAAGCTCTGCACTGTCTGTACTTCTTGCACACAAAAAGTATTCTCGTCACTTCATTACATTAGGGTTGAACCACTGTAGTCACATGGACTATTTTAACAATGTTTTTACTACTTTTCTGGACCTTGAATGACGGTAATTGCGTTGCTTTCTATGGGGGATTAAAAAAAAACTTCAGAAACAGTCTATGAGCATGCATATACCGAAATGAGTTCTTTCGCTGCTTATTGCGCTTCATTGGTTAAAAATCACTTGTTTTTAAACAGCAATGATTAATTGTGCATGAAAATTATGAGCTTTGTGACCACACAGCACAGCAACGTCACGTGAGCGTAACAGCGATAGTGATGATAGTCCAAAATCTCTACCAGTTGACAAATTTCTACCAGTTAATCGTGTCTACTGTTATATCACCCACCCCTAATAAATAGACATGAAAGATGACATGTATACATAAATGTGTTTACAGAGGCAGTCGAACGCATCTCAGACCCTGTGTGACATCATCCGTCTGAGCAGAGATCAGGCCAGCCTGCTGCAGGAATCTTCAGAGACCGACCCTCTGCTCACAACACTAGAGCTGTGAGTGTGTGTGTGATCACTACCACTGTGCTCAGTCACTTTTCATGTCAGCTAGATGGTTTCTTACTGTCTAAGTGGGCAGTTGTCGGATGTCGGACAGAATATACAGAATGTGGAACAGACTTTATGCTTGAACAGTATAACTAAACTAAAATCTCTGGCTACTGTTTCAGACAGCAGAATGTTGAGGCCCTATTGAAGAACATGTTTGAAGGAGAAAGGAGTGAAATGTGCATAGTCTATGGAACGCTAGTGTTACTTACATTGTTGGAAACTCGGAGACCTGGGTGAGTAACACACAAACACATTTCATCACACAGTCACACAATCACTGTTACTAAAGTATGTGTGTGTGTAACAGTGTTGAGCAGGTGATTGACCCGTGCTCTCAGGGATTGGAAAAGTCTTACACTGTAAACAACAGCATTTTAATGGGCATCCAACCACATCTAAAGCACTTCCACCATCTTCTGTTAAACCCACCCAAGGTTGGTCTGCCCCTCCGGTTTTATCATAGGTCTTTAAAACAAAGTGATATCACGGAAAGATGTCACATAGAGGAAGTTAATGTTTTTTTTTGGACTCTCTCCGCGCTCAGAAATGTGTGATGTTGACCACGATGGGTGTTCTGGAGGAGCCGTTTGGCAACGCACGGCTGCATGCGTCCAGATTGATGGCTGCTCTCCTGTATACCAGAGCTCCCAGAATCCACCATGAGCTCTGCCAACTGAACATGATCAACCTGCTGCTGGTATGAGTCATCCTTAGTCTAACTTATGACAAAGTCGACAAATAAATAAGATGTTTCCTTTCTTTTTTTAAAGAAATTAGTATGTTTATTCAGCAAGGATGCATTAAATTCATCAAAAGTTACAGTAAAGACACTTATGTTACCAAAGATTTCTATCTCAAATAAATGCTGTACTTTGCTGTACATTTTCCACAAGAGTATTAAGCAGCACAACTGTTTTCAACATTGATAATAATGAGAAGTGTTTCTTGAGCAGCAAATCAGCATATTAGAATGATTTCTGAAGGATCATGTGACACTGAAGACTGGAGTAATGATGCTGAAAATTCAGCTTTGCGTCACAGGAATAATTTAATTATATTAAAATATAGTACAATTGAATTATTTTAAATTGTTATATTTCTCAATAATACTGTTTTACTGTATTTTTGATAAGAAAAACATGCAACCTTGGTGAGCAGAAAAAACGACATTTTTACATTTTCTTTCTTAATCTCTTTCTCTCTGTAGGACTTGTTTTTTAAATTCTCCTGGAATAACTTCCTACACATCCAAGTGGAGCATTGTGTCTCTGCCATCCTTAACCAGACAACACCGAATGGAAAATCACATGACAGTCCAGATCAGATTCAGCTGGAAACACAAAACTCAGACACACAAAACTCAGACAGATCTGACATGTCCACAAGCTGTGACTTGATAAAGCATGTAAGCATGACCCTCACTTATTGATGCTAATGTATTATCTAACATTAGTGTAGTCATATATAGTAATAAGTAATAAAATAATATAAAAATAAATTAGTAATAAAGTTTGAGTCACTTGAATCACTTGCTAGATCTTGACTCAGTTGGTAAATGAGGTGTAGTTATATGTTTGTATATATGTATGCATGTAAATGTACAAATGATTGGTTGTGTGTGTATGTGTGTGTATACACCAACACAACATATATAATTCATTTACAGCACTTTTTATGGCATCAATTGTCAAAAATTGTAAATGTTTCCTCTTGTTAAATACAGTATGCAGTATGTGTACGTCACTGAAATAATATAATTGTTTGTGTGCAGCTACTGAAGGACTGCAGGCTGGTTCAGAGGATTTTGGATGCTTGGGAAGAAAATGACAAAACACAGTAAGGACGAATTTAAATATCTGTTAGCTGAAGAGTCAATACGCTTTTGCTGGTTAAGTATCGTATTATCTCTCTGTGTATGTTATAGGGAAGCTGGGGGCATGAGAAAAGGGTATATGGGTCATCTGACCAGGATTGCCAACACAGTTGTGCAGAATGCAGAGAGAGAACAAGAACAGATCACACAACTAATAAAAGGTAGCTGACACACTGGGAGTGTTTTTGTTACACACATATATATATATATATATATATATATATATATATATATATATATATATATATATATATATATATATGTCCATCCAAAAGTTTTGGGATGCCTGCCTTTACGTGCACATAAAAATTTAATGACATCCCATTCTCAATCCGTAGGGTTTAATAAGGAGTTGGCCCACCCTTTGCAGCTATAACAGCTTCAACTTTTCTGGGAAGGCTTTCCACAAGGTTTAGGAGTGTGTAGTCATGTTGGAACAGGAAGGGGCCATCCCCAAACTGTTCCCACAAAGTTGGGAGCATGAAATTGTCCAAAATGTCTTGGTATGCTGAAGCATTAAGAGTTCCTTTAACTGGAACTAAGGGGCCAAGCCCAACCCCTGAAAAACAACCCCACACCATAATCCCCCCTCCACCAAACTTTACACTTGGCACAATGCAATCTGGCAAGTACCGTTCTCCTGGCAACTGCCAAACCCAGACTCGTCCATCGGAATGCCAGACAGAGAAGCGTGATTCGTCACTCCAGAGAACACGTCTCCACTACTCTAGAGTCCTTTACACCACTGCATCCGACGCTTTGCATTGCACTTGGTGATGTAAGGCTTGGATGCAGCTGCTCGGCCATGGAAACCCATTCCATGAAGCTCTCTACGCACTGTTCTTGAGCTAATCTGAAGGCCACACAAAGTTTGGAGGTCTGTAGCTATTGACTCTGCAGAAAGTTGGCGACTTCTGCGCATTGTGCGCCTCAGCATGCTCTGACCCCGCTCTGTGATTTTTACGTGGCCTACCACTTCGTGGCTGAGTTGCTGTTGTTCCCAATTGCTTCCACTTTATGATACCACTAACAGTTGACCGTGGAATATTTAGTAGTGAGGAAATTTCACAAATGGACTTATTGCACAGGTGGCAACCTACCACGGTACCACGCTTGAATTCACTGAGCTCCTGAGAGCGACCCATTCTTTCACAAATGTTTGTAGAAGCAGTCTGCATAGTCTGCTAGGTGCTTGATTTTATACACCTGTGGCCATAGAAGTGATTGAAACACCTGAATTCAATGATTTGGAGGGGTGTCCCAATACTTTTGGCAATATATAAGTTTAGGGTTGGTATGTTTTTGAAAGATGTCTCTTTTGCTCACCAAGGCCGCATTTATTTGATTAAAAATGCAGAAAAAACAGCAATATAAATAACTTATTTGAATAAATTTTAAAAAGTAATTTGTTTTCCTGTGATAGAATGCTGAATTTTCTCCAGTCTTCAGTGTCACATGATCAGAAATCATTCTAATATGCTGATTTGCTGCTCAAGAAACATTTCTTTCTATTATTAATGTTGAAAACAGTCGTTTAACTGCTTAATATTTTTGTGTAACTGTAAACCATACTTTTTTTCAGGATTCTTGATGAATATGTAATTCAAAAGAACAGCATTTATTTGAAATAGAAAGTTTTTGTAATTTTTTTAAATGTCTATAAATGTCTGTACGGTCACTATTCTTAAAAGAAAAAAAATACTGACCCCAAACTTTGAGCAATTTTTTTTTTTTTTTTTTTTTAAACAAACTACATTCTTTGTTTTCAAATATTTGGTATGCCTTTGTACGACAGAGCTACCGGAGGACTACAAAGCACACTGGGAACAGTTTGTGAATGAAACGCTAACAGAAACTAACAAGAAGAACACTGCAGACCTGGTGAGATTTCGCACAAACATATGCTGTGAAATCATAGGAAGTCTTTTAACATCAAACATCAAATCACCTTTAATGAGCATCTTTCTCTTAACAGGTGTTCTCAGATTATCAGATCCAGCAGATGACGGCAAACTTTGTAGATCAGTTTGGATTGAATGGCGATGAATTCGGAGAGCATGACGGCAGCATCAGGTGATTCCTGCGCAAAGGTTTAGATTTAGAGTTAAGGTAAAAAAAAAAATGCAATGGAAAATCAATTTAAGGGTACAAATATTGTCCCTTAATGGAAAAGGTGTAACTGCAGTCGAAGTGGAAGAGAGGGGGTACGCAGAAGGATGTTAAATGCCTCAGGGGGTATGCCATTTTAAGAATTTTGGGAACCACTGGAATAAACCATTAATAAATATATAAATATTAATCTGAATGTTAAATAAAATGTATTAAATTCTTTAAAACAAACTGCATGTTCTTAAATCCTTGTTATTGTAAATCTACCACAGAAAAAAAAAAAAAAATTACGTTTGGTGCCTCATACACACGTGCAGTCACATGAAGTCCAGCAGTATAATTAAATTTAATTTAATTTAAAAATAATATAATTTTATTGAAATATTTAATATTAATTTCAAATAAAATAATTTGATAATTTATTGTTTTATGTTTTTAGCAGGTTTAAACTCTGACATTGGTAGTTTGAGTCAAGTTTCTGTGTCTCTGTTTTTCCTGCAGCGCCACGTTTGATCGAATCACAGAGATCAACTTTAACCTGGTGGACGAGGGGGTGAGTCCTAATTATTTTTCTATATTCTTTTTATTCTTTCTATGTTCTGTATTCTTTTTTTTATTATTATTATTATTATTATTATTATTATTATTATTATTATTATTATTAATAATAATTCTATATTCTTATTACGTTGTGGGTTTTTCCTGTTTTGGGTTATAATATCACCATGTTTTTGTGTTTGTTTTCTCCTCGTTGACGCTCTTTTGGTTTTTCCTCACTGTTGTTATAACCCTTCCCGTTTCTCTCCTCTCTCAGACGAGCTCTGCAATTTTTGAGACTCGCACAAAGGAGCGAATCCGGCCGTTTGAAGATCCTGAGGAGGAGGAAGATATTTGGGAGGATAAAGAAATCAACTATGCAACACAAGTGAAAGCCAGAAGCAGGTTCATAAAACACACACACACACACACACACACACACACACACACACACACACACACACACTCTCTCTAAACATTCACTGCTCTGACTGCTGTGTGTGGTTTATTTTTTAATAGGTTTGGATTGGTGACAAACGCTCAGAAGAGTGAAGTGGACGTTGGCTCTCGCAGGCGTCTGGGGTCACCTGACATGGAGTGGTTTCCAGAGACCAAACAAAATCTAGACAAGACCAAGATCCAAGACATGGACAAGCAGTCCAGCGATCCGCAGAGTACGTTCACAGCTCACATGGTCTAGACCAGGGGTCGGCAACCTTTGTCACAAAGTTTCTAAGTTAATAACCCCACCTGTATGAATAAATACACAAACATATTTTAAATATTCAGAATGACTAACATAGAAATAGTAAAGAACCTTAAATATTTCTGAAGCTATTTTTCATAAAATCATAAATTTGTCAAAATCCTTTAGTTTGTTTGTTTTCAGGTTTAAATTAGACTTTGAACAACAGATTTCCAATAGGCTTATTTACACCTGGTCATCGATATGTTTTTACCAGTGTTGGGGAAAGTTACTTTTAAAAGTAATGCATTACAATATTGCGTTACTCCCTAAAAAAGGAGTATGAAAAGTAATGCGTTACATTACTTTTGCGTTACTTTTTCTCACCTGGGCTGGGCTTGCTTGTTTGTTTTTAATAACAACAAAAAAAGTTCTATTTTTGGCAAATGTAAAGGCCCTTTCACACCAAAGGTGAAATTAATAAGCCTCAGGCTGAAGGAAATGCATATTTACACCTGTACAGTAGAGGGCGCAGCTCAAACAAACCTTTCAGCTGTGCTGCCATTCTGGATTAAAGAAGAATAGGATACAGGAGAAGGAAGTTCAACACTCTTATTGCGTTACCCCAACACTGGTTTTTACTGATCAGATAGCTATCTGTTTTGTTACAAAACTGTTCCATTTACACTTGGCAACATAACTGTCTCCGCAAAACAAATAGAAACCTGAGCTTCATTTCATTTATCATCAGCTAATTTCAAGATTGGAGACAGAGCAGCATCAGCACTGGTAAGATAATTTAGTGTCACTACTATTAATGAAGATGAATGTGACGCTGAACTTTCAGTTTCATTTGCTGCAGTTTGCACGTCGGCTTGCTGAAGAGATGCTCAACTACTCCTCTGTGGTGGGCCAGATCTGTGTCGATGCATGTTGCAGTAGCGCTGTCATATGTGGCTACCAGGAGCCGTTATAACACGCATTTTGGGAGGAGTAAAATTTACATATGTGACTTCAACAACCAGATGCATTTTGTCCAGTTGCATCTAGAATGTGAAAAAAATGCCCTCTTTCAGAAGTCTTTTTACAATTGGATAGCTATCCGTTCAGAGAAAACACATGAAGTGACCAGGAACACGAACGGAGTTTCCACATGCGTCACAGTCACTTTGATGACTGTGTAATGTTTAATAAGGATTCTATATACTTGGTTGAAATTTATAGCATTAACTATTTACAGTGGAACAAGCATGCCAGTGTTAGCACGCATGCCATAGGTTGCCGACCCTTGATCTAGACCTAGACATCTCACCTGATCTCATATAACTGAATGGAATATCGATTGTCACCTATCAGGTCCTGGATGGACAGCGAGTTTTGAAGATGACTTCAGCTGTCGGGATTTTGCGAGTATCGCCATGGATACAGGCTCCAATGTGTGGGGAAGCTCTACCGCCCAGCTCAGCGAGACGGAGGAGAAGGGATGGGCGACTTTCACTGACTTCCAGCCTTTCTGCTGGTGAGGGAGAGACTGTGTTTTAGTTGATATTGTGTATTCAGGCCATGTAGACACTGTGCTAAACGTTCTTGTTCTGCAGTTCAGATGCAGGACCCAGATGCAGTTCACCTGTGGACTCGGAAAATCCAAACAAACAGAGCCAAAATGAAGAAAGTAAGTGTGTTCATGTAATTTTTTTGCATCATTCCTCCTTGTACTAATGAACAACAAATACTTTAATTTGTGTAATGTTTTATGTAAATGAACACTAAAATGTTACCAACTTTTATAAGCATTGTGCAGTTTTGCATAAAAATTATTATTCTTTAATATTTTATTATTTCTAAGCATTTAGAGGAGAAAATGCATTTATTGAATTAAAACATTACATATTTTTATTAGTAGTAGCAGTAATAATAATGATAATATTTTTACTATGTGTATTTATGAGACGAGTGACGTGTTTACACAATTTCCCGTGAAAACCATCCCGACAGGTCTTAAAATATAAACAGGCTTACCATAGTGAATCATGAATCATAGTGAATCATCGTGAATCAATCATTTTGTTTTGTACAAAAAACATTATATAGTGTACCTTTTACTAAAAGGGGTCATGAATTGAGAAATCAACTTTTCCTTGAGCTTTTGATATATAAGAGGTCATTGTACTATAAGAATATCCTGTAAGTTTCAGAACTGAAAACTTCCTTGTTAGTCCAATAAAAGCTTTTATTGACGCCAGGCCCAGCAAACAACTGATCCTGGAATGTGCATAGATAGGTGAAACGCCGCTTCCGCAGAAGAAACCAACGCCTACTTCATCATTGTAACGTTAGCCCCGCCCACTGTCGTGTTAGTGAGATGATGAGGAGGAGAGAATAGTGATACATGACAAAAATAACATTACCTTTCAAGGGATCCTAATGCTAGGAATATGGTTATTTATTTTCAACAATGTGAATGTCTCAGTTGAGCTTTATTTATTTGTATTCAGTACATTTCACTGTGGATTCTTTGGTAAATCAATCGCATTTCGGCGCAGGCTTTACAAACAGACTTTTAAGATATGGACTCGACAGTAATGTAACAACATGTAAGTAACTGTGTTTATTCTAATGCCTGATCTGATGATTCGTACAGTCAGATGTTCTTTGTCTATGTGTCAGTAAATCAAACCAGTGACTAAACGGTCAACTTCACGTTGTTTCTCTTAGTAGGATGAAATAATCTGTTATTTAAACGGTGATTAAATTATATATAGAAAGTGATCAATGAACGCTCCCTTTACAATCGCTGGAGCTGTCAATCAAACAGCGCGAGTTTATCAGTGACTGAATTCTGGATTTGCGCCAAAACTCCCGTTGAACTTTTATTCAACGAATCTCTTAGTTATATCGCATTTGCACTGTTAGTGATAATGAAAGCATTTGTTAGTGTGCAGAAATTGAGTTGCAGTGACGAGATCACTGCTTTCATGCGCTCAACATGTCTGTGATCGGCTACAGTCTTCATCACTGCAACCTTTCATGCCACTATCTAGATATAATGCCATAGATCTAAATGTAATGCAACACTTTTCACGATTAGTTTACCTTGAGAGCTGTAATAGTAAAAACGTGCTAAAAGAGAGAGTAATACTTGGCTATTTCAAATGGAAAGATGTTAGCCAGTCACAGCAGTGGGCGTTTACACTGAAGTCTCACAGCAGACACGCCCCTTAAAACAGAGCGTTCAAAATACAGGGCTAAAATCTGGGTAGAAAAATGCCTTTTATTTCTAAATTATGACTATTTTTGATATAAAAAGCATACTAACGTTAAAAGTGCACCCCAGGAAACATTGTAAAACATTAAAACAACGCAGTTCATCACCTCTTTAAACATTTATGTAAACATATATTAATAATAATAATAATAATAATAATAATATTTATTTTTTGCATATTTATGATACTTTTGATTGTTGTTTGTTCTTTCTTGAAATGGTCCATTAACATGAGTTAATCAGCATGTGTGTGTTGCAGTTAAAGGCTCATCAGCGTGTGTGTGGAGTGTGTGTGGGGCGAGGAAGGCTCCGCTGGTGGCGTCCGACAGCAGCTCCAGTGGGTCAGACAGTGAGGAAGAAGAAGACCGAACCAACATCATCACAGAGAGCGTCGCCACGGGCAATGCCAAGGAGAGCATTACACTCAGTGTAGATGCAAAACATGAGAAGGCAGTCTTCAACAGGTAAAATCCAATACACATTCTTGCGTTCCATCTAAGCATAAATTGTTTGCAGACAGTTGTTAAAAAAATGAGCAGCTGCTTTGTCATTAACTCAAGACATGACAGAAAACTTGATATAACAAAATGTGCTCAGTGATGTCCTTACTGGTTGCTTCCACTGTCTTTCAGTGACACTAATGCCAAAGCAACAGATGGCATGGCAACAGGAACCATGGCGATACCCATCACCGGTACTCAGTCGCCGAAGGAGCAGAAGTAAATATAGATACATCTGAGTGTTCCTCCCTAGGAAATTACTGGACATGTATTTAAAGTCTATAAATATGTCTCGTTCTGCAGGGGCGACTCCAGTAGTAACGGCCCAATGTAACAGCGTTTGACTCGCCTCCATGCCCATGACAACCGTTGCTCCACTCATGAAATGTTAAATGCTGTGGTTTCCCTGTTTTGGCATTTGCTGTTCTCATTGATCTGCCGTGTAGTTACGTGGGTCTTTTTAGTTTGAGCATGAGCGGTACTCTAGATGATCTCTGTCTTCCCTAATGAAGACATCTTCACTGTTGGAGCGCTGACCTTTGAACCCTGTGAGAGCGGCCCCACTACAGTCTGTGTGTGTGTGTTGTTGAGCGTTGTGGAACTAGAATAAGATGCACATCCACAGATGGATTCTCACGTAATGCATAAAAATGCTTGGTACGTTGACAGGCGTGATTTTTTTTTTTTTTTTTTTTTTTTTTTTTTTTTTAGGTTTCTGAACCAGTATTTTCTATTTAGAACAAGGCATGATATCAAGTGTGTGTACTTGTACAATTATCTGTGTGAGGACAAACTGAGTAAGGTGAGAACCTTTCTGAGAACCCTTTAAAGGCCTGTTTAGGTCTTTTCACACCTGCACTTAACCCCGGGTTATCGTCGTTCTAAACCCCGCTTTTAACCCCGGGTAAAAGAACTTTTCACGCTTGTAATTTAGAAGCGGGGTTAGCACCGCTTTTTACCCGGGGTTATGAAACCCTGCTCCGGAGCAGGGTTAGCACCACTTTTGCGGTGTTAACCCCGCATTGGCAGCCATACTTAAGTGTGAACCGATGCAGTGTTAGAATGTTACAGCTAAACGTTTAGCAACAGACAACGAATCACGTACTCATATTTGCTTGCTTTGGACAGTCACAGAAACACTGCGCATTGTATATAAACAGTAAATTCAGCGTTTGAGAGGAAAAATGGTAAATGCTGACAGAAAGCACGACAATTTGAATGAAGACCGTTTCATTCTTACCTTTTATAGTCCGAAATGTCCAGTCAGCAATACGAGTATACATCATGTAAACAGGTCGCATGCTGATTTTATCCAATCAATGACACTGAAACCGCAAATATACAAATAAAGATGTTAACCCAGGGTTTAGGAATGTACAATGTGAAACCTCAGTTTATGAATACCCAGGATTAATTGTTAAACCCGGGTAAATTATGAGCAGTGTGAAACGTGAAGCAAGATAACCCAGGATTCCATTTACCCGGGGTTTAGAATGACCCAGGGTTAACCATTTCAAGTGTGAAAAGCCCTTTTGAGGGTCAAGACTTGGTTTTAGGGATAAGGTTATAATTAGGTTATGGGTAGGTTTAGGCTCGGGTTAGGCTCTTAGTTGTGGTGGGTAAGGAGCAAGAGATTGCATTGTGTCAATGAATGCCCTCACAAAGATAGATGTACAAGTGTGTGTGTGTGTGTGTGTGTGTGTGTTCTGTCTTGATCAGAGTCTCTGTTTGCTGTAGCCCTTGGGCCCGGTACTGATTTTATTTCAGTACTGATTTGTTTGCACTTACGTTCCCACAGCATTTATGTTTCCAGTTCTGCCCACCATCCACACAAACACACACATATATGAGCAAAAATAATTTGGAGCAGGTCTCAATAGTTCTGTTTTGTTGTGGGCTGTTTTTATCCTAAAGGAATGGAATAGTTCACCTAAAAGTAAAAATTCTGTTACACATCATCGTGTTTCAAACGTTCACGCTGATCTTTTTTTATAGAGCGATAGCGCAAAAGTCTTATGAACCAACGTTCCACGCATGGAAGGAATGTCATAAGGGTTTGGAACGGCATTATGAGGGTGAGTAAATGATGACAGAATTTTATTTTTGAGTGAACTATTCCTTTAAGTGTGTTTACGTAAGACTGTTTTGACTCTGATTGTGTTTGTGGTTGGTATTTGAACGAACTCTCAGGTGAACGTTGTGTGTCTGAGCGAGTCTGTGTGCAAAAGAAGATCCGAGGGCGCGTGTGCCTTGAAATATCAGAGAATGACACATCAGTATGTTTAACGTGTGCGCACTTATCCTTAATCAATCTTCCTATATCACTGTCAGGTCTTAGTAATAACTGTCTGTGTATTCTTTACGCTATGTACACTTAATATTATATTTTTTATGACTAATTACTAGCCAACACTAGAACGCTGCAGTGTCCATTTCAATCTAGAGAGATAGCAATAATAGTATGGATAATTTCTTGGAATTATTTTCTTTTTTAGTAATGTAGCTTTGACGAAATGTGCACACAGGCACACAAACTGTTTGTGAGAGTGAGTGTGTGTGAATGTTAAAGAGGCTCGGTGTGTTTTCAGTTTGATTTTGCACTTTTAAAAACTTGATTTTGATACCAAATGCATTGGGATATTAGTGGCGGTGCGATGGCGATAATGAGAGCCCTCGGTCATTGTTTGGTCTATGTGCAATTTTGAATTTATAAGCCGTTGTGTAATTAATATTGTAGATGTTTGCCGATGCGAGTGTGTTTGTTGTGTTTAGGAGACTTTGAGCGAGACGCGAGAGAAATGGCGACCGTACAGTACCAGGCTCTGTGCTTGAATGTAATTCATATTTTTATGTTTATTTTATTTCAATGTTATTTTATTATTATTATATTTTATTTTTTTGGCCAAAATATCTCTTTAATATTCCGTCTTTCTCCCATTCTGGATGACAGGGTTTCATTCTCTCATTCCGGAGACTGATTTTCTCATTTCGATCGTTCCTTCATTCGTTTTTGTTTAACTTGAATTCATCACTTAAATACTGCCACTTTTAGTTGTGGAATATCAGTAAGGTCTTTACTAGAAATAAAGTCATGACATTAATCCCCCTTTATCGTCTTCCACGCACATATTAACCACTTTTTCTGAGTGTACTCTAGTCCAAGCATTTTTAGTTGACCTGTCAGATACCGTTACACGGGTATAGCAAGTTCTGCTGCTGTTAATAATAGTTATAGTTTGTCAATACATTAGCAGGGCATGAGAACGAGAAAAAAAAAAATTGGGTTTTTAATCAAAACTGTGACGTAAGAATTATGCCAATGTAATGCCTCTCAATTTGTGATTCTAATTTACACCATTTTTTTTTTTTCTCAATCATTGTTTCATATCCCCTTCTTCCTTCACACCACTATGAAGATTTTATAGCTGAGAAATAGATGCATTAGAACCTGCAATGTGAAATTTGTTTATGTTGTTGGGTTCTTTTCTCTTCAGCTCTTGTATGTATTCATGTACCCAAAAACACACTCATATTGTATGTTATGAACTGGTACAATATTTTGTGGTATGTTCTGCCTTGAGCGTCTGTCCATGGTATGAAACTGGAACACTGTTGTCATTTAGTCAAATGCCTTTTTAATGTAAACTGATGCTGGTGGTTTCTTTTTTTTTTTTTGGTATAATGCAATACTGTACCTGTTATCTGTTGTCAGAGTTAGGCTTTAAAATCAGATATCAAACAAATAAATATTTCAAATGGGTTTTTGTCACGTGTGTTGTTTTGGCCAAAACACTTAAACATTGTATTACTGTAGTATTAATTTTTAACAATTTTGAAAGTTAGTATTACATTGTAAATTAACAGACCCTCAGTTAATTGATGTATTTCATCTAGCTAGCAAGCACTTTGCACAAACATGGATTGTAGATGATGCTATGACTCTGTAGTTTTTAGCTAGTTTGTTACTGTACTATTTTATTTATGGAATATATTTATCAGTAACTGGTTGAATCATGTAATAGCAGGGTTGAGTTTGATGAATGCAGTCTACATTAAAATTTTTGTGGAAGCAATGAAAATTAAACTTTTTTTTTTTTTTTTTTTTATTTAAAGTGTCAAAGGTATGATGATAGTAATTGTGTAAACAAAGGTTTACTCACTCACCCTGTGGGAAACAATGAATAAAGCCATACCAAAAATAAAACTTGGGTAGGCATAACACAACAAATGTTAACAAATGAAACCTTATTGTAAACTACATTAGTTGACATGACCTAGCAATGAACAATAGTTCTACAGCATTTATTAATCTTAGTTAATGTTAATATTAACATTTACTAATATTTTTAAGATCAAAAGCTGTGTCTGTTAACATTAGTTATACACTGTGAACTAACATGAATATGAACATTTTTATTAACTAGCATTAACAAATGATAAATTGTTAGTTCATGTTAGTTAATACATTAACTAATGTTAACAAATGAGACCTTATTGTAAAGTGTTATCAAAACTTGTTCACATACTTCCATATACTTTGGCAAGTCAAGGCAAATGTATTCATTAAGCACATTTCATCCTGTTTTTAGCATGTGAAACTATGAATAATCACTAAGAAAAATAAAAGACAAAATTAAATTTTACAATAATTTAAGAATACAGAATATAATATAAGGAAAAATACAGTATAATGTTTGTGATCACATGCATATAACAAAGTTCCATTAAAGTGTTTAAATAATGTGGGTCCACTTTTTCACAGAAATTAGTGCAAAACAATAACATCTAGATTTTATCCTGTAAATGTGTGCATCATTTCTTTTTTTCTCTCTCTTTAGCATTTGTCTTTGGAATAAAAATATTGTTTGTACAGCGATTGTATTTTTTACATTTCCAATCCCTCCCCAACCACCCCCAAACAAACTGCCTTAGATGATGTTAATTAAACGGTAATAGTACAAACAATAATGAAAATAAATAATAATAATGCATTGCAATTATAATGCAATAATAATAATAATAACAATAATAATAATAATAACAATAATAATAATAATAACAATAATAATAATAATAACAATAATAGTAATAATTCAAATTAAATAATAAAAAAATAATATTAATAAAATTAAAATAAATAACTATATATATATATATATATATATATATATATAAAGTAAGTGAGAAAAAAATTGGACACCACAATCAAAGGTGTAACGATACAACAATAAGCAACAAAAACCCTGCATATTTACATATGTAAAGGTACCAAGCATCAAACACCACGAGACCACCATATAGAGAGGCGTGTGAAAAAGAAAAGTTACAATATCAATGTAAATCCCATTACACCCCAAGAAGTATATTTATGGATGAGAAATATGATAGTAAGTGTTGCCAGACATAAGAGAATTTATGAGAACCTCTGATTGAATATTTAATCTTTTCCAAGTGTAAGTATACCATCAAATCCTGAAACCAATGCAATGCTTTAGGTGGGTTTGTAGATTTCCAATGTAATAAACCCATCTGTGAGCCAATAAGGATGCAAAGGCAATAATGTTTAGTTGATTCATCACCTGGAGCACAAAAAATAACAAATTCAGCACATGGCTTCAGTTGTACTTCACATACTTTAGAAAGTGTTTCAAATATGGTTGACCAGTAAATGGTAAGTGTGCATCATGTCTAACCATGTTTAGCCATTTTGTGCCTGATTAATGTAGTCTTTTTTTCTTTTTGCAAATGCCATTTGGTTTTACATTGGTAACACTGTACAATCTCATTTGTTAACATAGCTAATATAAACTAACGATGAGCAAATGCAAAGTTAGTGTTACCTAATGTCACCTAGTGATATCTAATGCCCTGACATTCATACATTTTTAAATGTGACTAAAAAAAAAAAAAAAAACCATTTTGGATGAACCATACCTTTTGTTCTGCCTTTTGTCATCATGAACCCTAGTGAACCAAAAAAAAAAAAAAATGAAACCAAACAATCCAAAATTCCATTAATTGTCTCGGAATGACACCAATCCTGTGTGACGTGCACAGAAAGTGAAAGTTCCCCTGGAGGCACAAGAGGGCGGGGCCTCAGGTGAGGGGAGGTGGGGAAGCCTAGAGATGGGGGCGTGGCTTTTGAGTGTGTCTGTGTGTAAGAGAGTAAATATTTTTCAGTACTGGTGGAACCTGTCCGTCTGCTTCACCAGAGACACAGGGAGACTGAGCCTGAAGTGTAGGACACACAAAGAACAGCAGAGAGAACACAAACACACGTTTACCAGCAAGAGAAACCATACAGAATGCTGGACGGAGCGACAGTCTGGACGTAGACCACAGGCTTGGACAGACAACATGCGCATAGGGACCCGCTGTGTTTGTGTTTGTTTATGTGTCAGGTGCATCGGTGTGTTTGAATGAGGTGTGTGTGTGTTTCTGGTTACATTTAATGGGTAGAAGCATCCTGGATATGGGGGGATGTCAGAGTTACAGTAGCTCTGATGAAGAGGATGTCAGCGCTCTGAAGGCAAACTACACCAACATCAGCCTGTTCAAAGTGTGAGTATATACTTTACCTAAACACGCACTACACCGGGAGTAAAGTAAGGAATGCACACATCAGACGAATGCCTGCTGAAGAGATAAGCACCAGCATACCTTCAGAAAGAGAATGCGTGTGAGCATATAAGCGTGTTTGTTCAGTAGTTTCAGTTGTGCAGCGTATTGGAGAGGATCTCAAAGTCAAAGGAAACTTCCACAAGTCCATGTGTGTTTATGTGTGAAAACATGGACCCCCTGCACAAGGGTTTATGGGTAAACACGCCTGCTGCAGCCCGTGTATTTACATATTGCATAGCTGCGCATAAGTGCAACTGGGCATTTTGAGGAAAAACGCATTGCTTGCATAGAAATATATAATATAAATCAACACTGCCTAAAATCACTTTATCCTTCACATAAGCATTAAATACATCAAATACTCATGTGGTACAGTAGGGTAATACTGTGGTACTTTGATATAGACATATGCTATACTATAGTACAGTTACATGTTACTCCAAGGTAAGGACATTACCACAGTAAATGCCCAAAACCATGGCAGATACATTACCAATACCACTGTACTTGTTGGTACTTTTTATTAGTACCAGTAACTGCAAAATTAGAAATACATGGCTGTTATATTTGTTAATATTTTATATACTTGGGACAAGGAAATGCTAAAAATAACTTTTTTAACTATTCAAATTTATTTGTTGAGCTTGCACTAATGCGCACCTTTCACCTAAACTAAAAAAAAAACTAAAAAAAACCCCAGAAAACTTCTGTAATATTTATGACTACAGAATTAAAAAAGGAAAACAAAATACTTTAACTGATAAAATATAAAAAGACAATATTAAGGAAATATGGGTATTTGAGTCATTTTACTTTACCGTACAAGAGGTTATAGACCTGTATTCTATATCTGTGCAGGTTTTTTTCTTTTTAGTAAAGAAACAAAAAAAAAAACTTTGTAAACAAAATAACATGGTAAACAGATGATGAGACGTGATGGAGGTGATGCCTGAGGGATCTTGCTGAGGTTTGCAAAACAAAAACTATAAACCAAGTGGTTGACATATGAAATCATGCGATAACTAAACGGTGTGATGAGAATCTCATCAGCTTTAATACTTTATGAAGATGATGTTTACCTTAGTAAGTAATGAGCAAAAAGCTGAGCCTTTCTCTCTCTCTCTCTCTCTATATATATATATATATATATACACACATAGAGAGAGTATATACATATATATACATATATATATATATATAACAAAACATTTTAAACCTACTAAACTTTTGCTTGAAACTTTTTCCTACTAAAACTTTTTGCTTGCTTATTATAAAGTGCATGTTCTGTTTCTTTAAAATAAATGCCACTTAGTTTGATATTCTGTAATGCAATGACAGTCATACATTAAGTGTGGCATATACTTTTTGGGGCCACAATATAGAAGATATTCCACCCCACAGCCTGTTTTAATCAGTTAAGGACAAGGCCACCATCTCAAACCTCCCACCACCACACACACTCTCGGTTATTTCAAGGCTGAACTGGGAGCTCTGTTTTTTCTCTGTGTACACACACTCTAGGTCAGCTCGCTCTCTCAGTCCAACGTGTGTGTGGTTTATCTCATTTGCACGAAGGAAAATTAGGGCTGTCTAGAGGAAGAGGCACTCTTTCCAGTAATAATATGCTGATTGCTCACTAACGTTGTCGGAAAACAAGAACAAGTGAACACAAACCCCTTTAGTACATATAATCGACTAGCCCCAAGTGCACACACGGCAAACTAAACTACATCCCTGTGCGTCCTTGTGTAACATCACACTGTTTTCACAAACTGTTTGCTGTTTGCTCAGCAGCATAACTATTTAAACACAAATTAACTAGCAGACACTGTAAAAGAATTTCACATTGCAGTCAGCCAGGCTCATAGCCATTAATAAATCAGCACATTTCAAGTGAGGAAAAAAAAAACATGAACATGCAAATTTAACATGAAATGAAAAAGTGACCCTATTTGACCCTCCATTCCAAGTCATACTGTGCACAATTCATTAGTGAACTTTATAAAAATGTAATAAATTCTCATTGAATATTCTGGTGATGTGTGTGTGTTGACAGAAAGAATAACAGTCTGCATATAGTCCCATCTGCTGTCAAACCTTACCTGAAAGATCACTTCCTGTCCAGATGCATCACTGACATCGACCTTCTGACTCTCTCTGCCCTGCCGCACGGCCTAGACCAGCAGGAGTGGATAGCAACAAACAGTGAGTATTCAAAAAAATAATGATATATAATTTATTTTTTTATATATATATTTTTTATTTTTATAAATTATAAATACTACTGACTAACCCTAACCCAATCCCTACCATTACATTAATTGTTTATTGTTACTATATATATATATATATATATATATATATGATATTCATAATACAGACTCAGAGAGGACACAAGTGACTGTCATTTACAGTTAAACAGTGATCACAAACATCTAAAAAATGATGACACTTAAAAGTGTCGTCTGAGTGAGCAAATCAGGGCTGAAACAATATAGTAGAGAGGAAAACATTTCAAATATTTCTTAACATATGTATAATGTTCAGTAACGCATGAGGAATGCTGGGAATGTGTTGGGCTAGGCTCACATAACTATAATGGCTGGTCTATAGCTTAACTTATTCTGACCAGGAACTACCCACTTAAAAAGGAAGAGACTATCTGATCAACATGTAAAATGACAAACACAGTTTGCTTCTGTATGTGACCAAACAACATACATCAGATAGTTCAGCAGTGGCTGTGGGTTTGTCAACTTATTTTTTGCTCTTTAAATGTGTAAATGTGAGTTAGCTCAATCTTACCATCTCTTTCAGCGGTGTCATTTTTCCATCATACTACCCTGTTCTTCAGCGCTCTGTCTGATTACTGCACAACAACAAAGTGTCCAGCAGCCAAAAGCCTAGGAAACATGTGAGCAGAACACACACTTCCTTTCAGCTAGTTATAAAAGAAAAACTTAAATGGTTAGTTCACCCAAAAATGAAAATTATCCCATGATTTACTCACCCTCAATCCATCCTAGGTGTATATGACTATCTTCTTTCAGCCAAACACAATCGGAGATATATTTAAAAATATCCTTGCTCCTCCACGCTTCATAATGGTTGTGAATGGGGGGACAGATTTTGAAGCAAAAAAAAAAAAATGCATCCATCCATAATAAAAGTCTCCAACAAACTCAAGCTCCTCTTCAGTGGAAATCCTCTGACATTTCTCTTTAAAAAATTCTAGACTTTTTTCTAGAAATTTTAGACTTATAATTCATGACAGGTGTTTTGTTTTGCTCTATCCTCTGCGCTTCTGCGTTCGTCATTGCGTCATGCGTCGGATCAGAGGTTGCTCTTCCGCCGCAAATCGATGCGTACGGCCATCTGCCGGAAGCTAGTTATTATAGTTAATAAAATTTAAAATATGGATATTTTTCTTACAAAAACCTATCGCTTCGCTTCAGAAGGCTTTTATTAACCCCCTGTAGCCATATGGATATCTTTTATTATGGATGGATGCATTTTTTGCTTCAAAATGTAGCTCCCCATTCACAACCATTATAAAGCTTGGAGCAGCAAGGATATTTTTTAAATATATCTCCGATTGTATTCGTCTGAAAGAAGATAGTCATACACCTAAGATGGCTTAAGGGTGAGTAAATCATGGGATAATTTTCTAACTAACCCTTTAAGTCACATCTTGAATAAAGGCATAAAGTGAGACATACATACCTTACAAAAATGTTGCCATGGTAACCATAGTTTAATAATGGTTAACGATACAAAATTACAACGGTTTTACAGCTGTAGCTCTGTACTCACTATGGTATTTTGGTGGAATATATACTGTCAAACAAAGGCAGGTGTTTTAATAGATTTCACAGTAAAATCAGTATTTTATAAAATATGTAATGCATTTTGGTAAATACAAAAAATGTTATAAAATACTGAAGGTTTTACTGTGAAATCAAAGCAGGCAAAAATGACAGCTATATATATATATATATATATATATACACACACACACACACACACTATAATAGTGTAATAATAGTGTAAATAGTTTTGTTTTCTTCTACTTTTGTGCCTTATTTACTTTATAATTTACTTCTTAATACATTTTTCTATTCTAATTATATAATATTATATGATTATTGTTTATTTTTCTAATCAAATAATGTGGAGGAAATGTGCAACACTGTTGTGCTTATTATCGCTGATGAACTTTAATACGATTCATCAAGCATGCATGCAGATATCAACAGCCAATGATGACTATCAACAAACATGAATTCAGATAAAATAACAAGTAGCTTTGTTATCACAAAACAAACAACGACAGCAAAACACTCATCAAGAATAGCACAAATATACAACTATATTCATGCTGTATTCAGATGTATTCATGCCGCAGTGCATGCTGCAAACCGAAATGCCCGCATGAATCTGTTGACATCACACTATTACAGTTAATATTTAAATATTCAAGAGATTATTGTGATAATAACAGATAATTATAGTGATTATAACAGATAATTATAGTGATTATATATGCTTACTGTGAATCACAGTAAATAGTAATTATCATAAACTGCAGAAGTACTACTGTAAAAAAAAAAAAAAAAAAAAAAAAAAAAAATACACTGTGAAAGTGCTATTTTATAGTGCATGGTTACCATTGCAATTTTAGTAAGGGATACTTCAAAACGAGTTGTTTATGTTTGTGTGTTTTCAGCTTGTATGAATGGACGGATGAACAGGGGAAGAAACTGAAGTGTTCGGCTCCAATCTACATCGACTACGCCATGTCCTACATCCAGGAGATTCTCGCAGATGAGCGTGTGTTTCCCACCAAGGCTGGTATGAAGAAGTTTAAAACTTTTACAGAGAGCCTTAGCACTATGATCTGAAATGAGTGTGACTGTAAATGTGTGTGTTTAGGTTCATCATTCCCTCCTGGATTCATGTTCCTAATTCAAAAGGTCTTTGTGATGCTCTTCCGTACACTGGCTCACCTGTTCAGCACTCATTACCAGGACGCAATCGCTGTGGAGTTACACCCACACCTCAACACGCTCTTCACACACTTCATCACCTTCAGCCACACGTTCAGACTGCTGGAGCCCTCAGAGACAGCTCCAATCGATGAGCTTATCGCCGTGCTCGCACACTGAAACACATGGAGAGTAAACATGAGGTGCTCAACAAAGGGCACATCATTAGACCTTGAATCAAAATTCACAAATGTGATACTCTGTTGCTCCGTGGACCTAACGGACATGTGCACATGACTTAAAGTCCATATCAAGTGCACTAGTTTGGATAGTAGAGTTTTTTTTTTCAATGTTACATGAAGAATCCCTTCAATGTTTTGACCCAGTAGACCTAGAATGTGTCAATCAACTTCAGTTCAGACTGAGCTCTTATTGAACAGTGCAGCTGATCCCGCCTGTAAGTGATTTTTCAGTGCCAACTGTGAACATGGGCAGTTTTCTTTTGGCCAGTAGCCACATGGCCTTTCACCAAGATGCAATTTTTTGGGAATCTGCACTGTGAGATTACAGTTGTGTTTTGGAAATTATGCGTAAATTATGTGTTTGTCTGCCACATCAATTGAAGAAGAAAAAACGTTTTGGGAAAAAAAATAGCTTTTCTAAAAGATACACTACCATTCAAAAGTTTAGGGTCAGTATTTTTAAAAAAAAAAAAAAAAAAAAAAAAGAAAGAAAGAAATTATTATTTTTGTTCATTAAGGATGCATTAAATTGATCAAAAGTGACAGTCATTTCTATTAAAAAATTGCAAAATAATGTTCTTTTGAACTTTTTATTCATCAAAGAATCCAGAAAATATTAAGCAGCACAACTGTTTTCAACATTGATAATAACTGATAATTATATGTTTCTTGAGCATAGTAGAATGATTTCTGAAGGATCATGTGACACTGAAGACTGGAGAATTCAGCTTTGCCATCACAGGAATAAATTGCATTTTTAAATATATTAAAACAGATTTTTAAAATGGTAATAGCCTTTCACAATATTACTGTTTTAATGTATTTTTGAGACTTATTTAAAAAAAAATCTTACTGACCCAAAACTTTTAAACAGTTCTGAATGAAACACTTTGGCCCAGTTTCACAGACAGGGCTTAGACTAAGCCAGGATTAGGGGCTAGTTGCATAAACATAGCCATTATGTTAAGTCTGTGTCTTAAGAACTAGTACGAACAACTGACAGTTAGTTAGACGTAATCAGTCTTACTTTTTTTTATCAAATTAGACCAATCTACGTTTTTATGTAACTGACTTAAAAAAGTTATGACCAGTCTTAAAGGGGGGGGGGGGGGGTGTAATGCTATTTCATGCATTCTGACTTTTTTACATTGTTAAAGAGTTGCATTCTCATGCTAAACATGACCAAAGTTCCAAAACACGAGTTGGACGTATGACGGAGTATTTCTGTGCCAAATCCGCTACTTCCGGTTTCGGTACAGGATTCGGAGAGGTTTTTGTCGAGTGTGTCCTGTATGACGTCAAAAGAGAGCGGAATTCCTTGTATAGGCACTTCTCCCTGATAAGCGTGCGCACACACATCACCCAGAGCAAGAGCACGCCCATCAACGCGTTTCGTTTGGGATACGGAAGCCGAGAGATTTTTCAACAATGGCTGTGTCCCAATTCAGGGGCTGCACCCTTTGAAGGTTGTATACATCATCGAGGCAGTCTCATTTAAGAAAAATAACCGTTAGATTGCAACGTAAGAAAGAAATTACAGTATTTTACACCTCATAATGAATATCAGTCAATTTTATTACTGTTACTTTTCTTAAATATGACATCCTTGATGAAGTATTCAGCCTTCAAATGCGACCTCCGGAGGATGCAGCCTCCGAAATGAGACGCAGCTCCTGTCACCAAAGGAGTGTGTTTTTGGTTGTGAGGGAAAGATTACCTTTTTCAGCTTCCCAAAGAACCCAGCGTTAAGGGAACAGTGGATGCAGTTTGTTTTTCCGGGGCAGCAACGGAGTTGTGCATGTATGTTTGTTTGTTCCCGGGATTTCGGTGACGAATACTTTGTAAACAAGTCCCAGTTCGGCGCTGGATTTGCAGATCAGGGGCGGTGAGTAAAGCTGCATCAGATGTCTATGTTTTGTTGGCAATCGGCACGCAAGTGCATAAAATGTAAACAACACAAACGTTTTTGTTCCCTTTTTATTTATAATGATGTCGCAGCTAGCCTGCGATCTCTACGCAGAAGCTGCGCGCGCTCCTGACTCTTTAGCTCCGCCCACGGCACTGATGGCAGACACGCCTCCAGGATCTCGGCTTTTTCCGGAAAGACTCGGTTTAGCGTATCTATCTTTTATAAATATGACAAAACTAAAGACTTTTCGGAGATATGAAGGATGCATTGTTACTCTATATGTACTCAAGATTAACATGAGATTGGCAGAAACTGTGTGTAATACCCCCCCTTTAAAGAAAAAAAAGGTGACTAACTTGTAAGACTAGTCTTAGCAGTTTATGCAACCGGCCCTAGGCCTTAGTTCAATTACATTTAAGTAGCTTTTATAAACGTGCCTTAGTTAAAAAACATTACTAGTACTGTGTATCTTGAGACAAAACAATGGCACTGACATATTTTAAGATATGTCAGTGCAAGTTGCTTTCAGTTAAAACAGTTTAAGCATGACTTTTAGTCTGGAACTAGACTTAAGCCTTGTCTGTGAAACGATTTTGTCCATAATGCTTTTGGGACGGCCATGGACAGTCAAATGCTTCATTGTATTAGGTCCTAAGCAGATGTAACGTAATAATGCTACGAAAATACTTGTTTCCACGTAACCCTAACGTTAATAAGGCTATCATCTCCACCCCTACTTCCAGTCTGAGACATTTGGCCTGGCGCGCCTGTCCTAAAACTGCCATGTGACATTGTATTTTTTTTCGGTCGCATGGCAACTATTCCTTTAGCTCCGCCCACTCTGAAATCTCATTGGTCTGAAAACCTGCTACACGTACCTGAATAGAGTATCTCAGGTTTTTGTAGGCCATCCCGGAAGTTAGCGGCGCACGGGTTCCCTCGATCGAAAGCCTATGCATTTTTCCCATAGACTTTTGGAAAATCGCAAAAAATAAGCTCTGTGTTTAACAAAGGGTTATGACACTTACACGTTTTGTCTATCAAGATAATCTTTACAAGTTAACACAACATTTATACATTTTGAAGCCTAAATAAAGTCCTCAGATATAAAAAGCTAGCAGTAGGCTATAAACGGACTACAGCACACCATGGTCGTGGATCAACGTCACCACCACCAAGCTTCCTCAAACTTTATTTAAAAAACAACTTTATTTAAAAACATGCTCCTGATTATGATCTGCGCTGTGTATGAATACTTATCCACTTTCTCATGAGAAATGCTGTCCAAATGTCCTGTTTGTCATGATGACGTCTAAAGTCCCCGCCAAAGGAAGTAGTCCCTTTTAGCAATTTGTTAGCAACCGCCGTTTTTAAGACACAATAAAGGTTTAAAAAAAAATCACAAGCGGGTTATAACTGGTGTGTTTTATGTCATAGATCAAAACGTGAAAATATTTAGAGGCTTTGTTAACCAGAGACCTTATTTCAGGCGATTTAGCAAAAACCCATTAAATAAACACATAGACTTAAGGGCGATGGAACCGGAAGTCCTAAAATGCTAACTTGCTTCCGGGTTTTGCATACAAAAACACGTCATCCCTGAGGTACTCTATATTAATCAAATATGTCCGATTGGCTGCGCAGCATTTTCGCTTCCGTTGTGGACCGACAGATTGACGTTTAAGTCGTTATATCCCATCTTGTCTTGACATGGTGTGAGACAGCAGAATTAAAACGTCATGTGCTGCAGTTGACCGCGTATTTATCATGACAAATGGCTCTGAATAATTCACAAACCTCATTTCACACATATCTCCTCTATTGACTCATTAATTGAGGTCATTATTTTGACTTGAATAATTACAATAATTGATTAACTCAAAACTTTTCTAGAATGATAATGTGAAGAGTATAACATACAGCCATAATATGTTGATTGTCTTGTACAGTGCTGGTTTCTGCTGAATTATGTTGAAAAAGAGGAACAAGGAGGGAGAACAATTGTTTCTCCTCAGTCCTGAGCATTCATAAATGAACAGCCCTGAGGATATCAGAAATATACATACGAATACCCACACAGCAGAGAGCTGGTCTGACTGGTTCCCAAAAGGAATTAGATCCACTTACACAAATATCACATTCAGCCATTGTCATGCATCAGTGTATTTATTACTTTGTCGTTTTTATTCTGTGCAAAGAATTTTAGTATAAAGGAACTGAATTTTGGGATAACAGACTGTTACATATTTCTCAAACACAAAATAGTATATTATTATATACTGTAAGTAAACATAGTATAGCCTACTGTACACTTCCCTGTTATTCAGTATGCAAAATGTTTTAAACAGCAGCATGCTAGATTGTTGTCACATGATCTAACCGTTACATATTTGTAATTCCAGTAAGTGAATTAATATCAGCTATTTTGCATTTTCAATCCATGTGTGTGTAAAAATGAGTTCACGTTCAATCAAATAATGTGTCAAGAAAAAGACAAAGGCATGTTGCATTGTGGAATACTGTGTGTATACTTTGTATAATATGTGAATTTTCTCTGTGGTGTGTAACACTATATTTATTGCTATTTCAAATATTTATGGAACAACACATTCACTCTGTACTGTACTTTTCACAGGTTTGATTTAAAAATATAACACTACTCTTACTAAATAGTAGTAGTATGATAGTATGTTATTCCAAATTCAGCCTATGTGTCAAAGCATTGAGTAAACATAAATGTGTTTCTCCAGCAGAGGACAGCAAAGGGAAACTGTCATAGAAACAGACTGTTTGACCATGGAGCACTGCACCTGCCGTGTTATAGAGATTTAAAACACACTCACACACCTATTTAATCAAAAGACTCCACTCCAAAGGGCTGTTAACGCTATGTTGTGAAACCTTGAGAAGCAGTGTTTGGATAAGAATTTAAAATAAAGCCCTTTGACCAATAAAACATCTCATAAATGCACAGATGTGATTGGTTGATTCTTCTTTCACTGGGCACCTGCTGATGAGCTGAGATTGGAGGAGTGAACGGGGTTAGAGGGTGTGCAGTACAGTAAAGTACAGTAGCTGTGATCACTAGACTGTGGTGTCTCAGTCCAGTAAAGCACTTAGCCCTTGGTTTTTTCCGAGTACGCTAGCGCATGCGCACAGTCGAAGGTACAGCCTTGCAAAGTATACTTCACTTGACTCGTATGCGTACACAGGCGTTCAACACATGCGCAGTTTTGAGCAATCTCTTGCCACGAGTTAACGTTACAACCCAATATATTTGTATTCTTTCATGCTAGAGTTGTACAAATGAGGGTACTTTCTAACCTCTTCGCACAATCTGTCAACTATATAGGCCTCCACCGTTGCTGTAGTTTGCATGTGTTCCGGTTTGCAGGTTTTCACACAAAAACCCGCCCAATTGGTCCTCAAAACTAAACCCCAAAGCCCAAAACTAGCCCAATCGCATTTCAAGCGAAGTCCCACAGTAAAAATCGCTTTCCGGGGGTAAATATCACATTATTTGGGGTCTATTCAACCCGCGGACTAGAAAAACAACCCGCGGCAACAGTGTAAAAGTAGCCCAATTCCGCGGGAAAACCGTGGACTTGGTAACACTGCTGGTGTGTTCTGTTTATGCAGATTTTCTTCAACTACCTTGTGCGGTTGCCACCTTGTGGTTAAACTAATTACTGCAAAATATAATTTTAAATGCGCATGTGCGACCAGTTACAAAAATCCGGTGCATACTCTTCTGATGAGAAAATTCGCGTCGCGCACTGCACGCTGACCCTCGCGTACGCATAAAAAGTGAAGTATACTTTGGGTTTTACGGTCATTTCAGCCTGTCAGAGATTTTTTTTTGGAAAACAGAGTAGTGCAATAGTGGCCAAAAGTGACGTCCAGAGGGGATATTTAACCCTACAAGTTCAACTACATCAAAATATGAGGAAAATAATACTTTATTTCAAATATTTAAAATATAGGGGAAGAACAAAACACTAAACTTGGTTGGTATTTATCTGACAAAATTATTTGGCAAAAAAGGCAAACTACAGCTACAGGTTTTATTTTACTATGCAAAAAAATGCATAGAAAAACAAAAAGCTTACAGGAAAAAAGCATACATTGATAATCAGTTATGAATATTTCCTTTGTTCTCTCGTTTTTGCATGTTCATAATTTGTTTGTATGACCGCCTAGCCAAAAATGATGTGCACACAATTTGGCATGTTTCGTTGTGTTGTCACAAATAAAACAATAGACTTACAAAATCTTTAACACATTTTTAATAATATTTGAATAAATGGTGAAGATGTCAATTTTCCTAGGCTGGACATCACTTTTGACTTTTTATTTTTTTCTAGCAACAGACATTAAATAAAAATAAAAATGAATATAATATAAAAACAGCACCATGTTAGAGTTCACATTTCACATTTATTTGTATAGCGCTTTTCACAATATATATCATTTCAAAGCAGCTGTACAGAAAATGCATGTTTTAAACATTAAACATATTCTGTTATCAGAGGTGACTGTCAAAGTAATGTTCATATGACAGAAATGTACAGTTCTAAGACAATACAGATCATGCAGTTAGTTAACGCCATGTATACATTTAAGCAGAAACAGTAAAAAGCATGTTAAAGCAATGTTGTGTCATAATGATTTCAACATATGGAAAAGAATCAGTCTAATTACAAAATCAGTCATAAACTGGAATAAATGCCCTAATGTTGATTTATTGTTATTGATCAATTTCTAACAAAACTGAAATTGAACAATCATTTTTGAGTGTAGTTATTTACTTGTGCTGTAGTGCTGTAGAAAGGGGTCAAAACTGATGTTGCTCCTTGGTTGCCACAATTTTATAATAGATAAAGTTAATCTAACATGTCTAATGTTTCAAAAACATAAAAAAAAGAAAAGAAAAAAGAAAACTCATATCTGGGGTGAAAATGGAAAAACTATCACTAAGACGAGATGAATCGAGCTCTCAACTGCATTTAATTTGGCACAATATACCACTTGAATTCTACAATATGTTTTTAATAAGATTATAGTAATACTGTAAGGAGTTTCTTATTATAGTGGATGATACCTTAATGAATAATGAAGAGAGGAGAGACACTTGGACACACACACAAATATACACTTACACACACAAGCAGGCTGCTCTGTCTGAGCGAACTGAGGCATGAATGCAAACGTATCCTGTTGCTGTCTGACCCATGACGCAAAACAACACCCGCGCACACACACGCACACACGCGCGCACACACACACACACACACACACACACACACACACACAAAGGCATCTGTAGAAACAGAACCAGACCAAGGGCTAATGCTAAAAGAGAGTTTGTTTGTACTGTAAATAAAAGCCACAAAAGTAAAATAACGCAAAAAAAAAAAAAAAAAAAAAAATCCAATTTACTGTAAAGACAATTTTCCTTTTCCAAATAATGAGACACCCACAGTTTATGACATCATTTATGAGACTGAGATGTGATAAACATCCTAAGCTGTTAAACACAGACGTGTACCTCTGAACACACTGACACAAAAACAAACTTGACCCTTATAACACTGCGTTATAAAAACACAATCCTGCAAAAAAAAAGAAAGAAAAGAAAACACCCGTTTAGTGCTGTTATACAATTTATACAATTGCATTGCTTCAATAATAACACTAAGGTCAAAGTATAAAATGACCTTAAACAACAAATCTATAGTATTGATCAACAGCAAAGACCCCAAAACACGTAGCATTCATAATCACACACACACAAACACAAACAGAGAGATAGAGGTTTCCATGTTTTGTGGTGACTTTCCATAGACATAATTTTTTATCATGTACAAACTGTATATTCTATCCCCTAACCCTACCCCTACCCCTACCCATCATGGAAAACTTTCTGCATTTTTATATTTTCAAAAAACTTCATTTTGTATAATTTATAAGCTCTTTTCCTCATAGGAACCAAAAATGTACTACCAAAAAGTGTATTACTATCCTTGTGGTGACATCTGGTCCCCATAATGTAGGGAATACCATGTAGAGACACACACACACAGAGAGAGAGAGAGAGAGAGAGAGAGAGAGAGAGAGAGAGAGAGAGAGAGAGAGAGAGAGAGAGAGAGAGAGAGAGAGAGAGAGAGAGAGAGAGAGAGAGAGAGAGAGAGAGAGACTGTTCTGTGACTGACTCTCATTAACATTAACCGAACTGTTGTTAATGCTCTCTGAAATCCTCTTTAAAAGGGCACAGGACACAGCGAGCTCGATTAAACCAAACACACTTCTTATATTGTCTCTGACCTTTAAAATAAGCCACTATGTCACACCTGACAGCACAATAATATTTTTATATCATGACACAGTATAAAAGCTTGAACACCCTGTGGTGAAAGTCAAGTTTTTAATGTTGCTTAGGCTATATGTCTATGTGGTGTTTTAACATCCTTTAAGACAAACCATGCACAAATTCACAAGTCAACACCATTGCTGAGTATTTTCTGTTTAAAACTGCAGTGATCTAAAGACAGTTTCAAAAACAGTTTAAAATCGATGGTGTTTGTGACGTCACAAACTACCTCGTAACCAATCACTTCTACATGCCGGCGGGCTTTAGCATATCATTAACCATGACCGCTAATGCAGGGGAATCTCAAGAGAATATATCCCAGTGTATTTTCTATTGATATGCAAAAATCGGGTAGATTTAGCAATGTAGTGGGTGTATGATGTATATTACGATGTTATGGTGAACTATATGTCTTTCTTCACTGACATTCTGAGTTGTTCAAAGCATTTCTAAGGATACTGATATTTAGAAGGCAGCTGTCTGACTCAGATGGCGAATGGGAACATGGTTTGTAGCATTAGCAACACATTATTAGCAGCTGTTTGATGATGTAGTCAAGCAAAAGGCTAATCATATTAATTAACGTTATGTGTCTGACGAGCAATGTAAAGAGCGATACTATTGTGCAGCGTTTACCTCAGTTAACCGAGCTCGTGCGAGTGAGTGGAGGCGGGGCTAATTAGCATATTCATAGATCCGCATATTAAATGAAGCAAGGGTGTAGAGTTACATTCAGGCTATTTTAAGACATGAAGAAATTTTTTTGTCACAGGAAAAAAATGTTTAAATATGTCATTTTGGTGATCAAAGGTGAGTTTTAAGAGATAAAATTATTGATTACAGGGGGACTCAAATGAGCCTTGTGTTCCTATACTAGCAAAAAAATAAATAAAAATAAAAAAAAAGTGCAGAGGAGAATTTAAAACATGTTTTAAAAGTCAAATCCTTCCATAAATAAATAAATAAATAAATAAATAAAAATAAAGGTAATTTATATTAAATATATCCTCCCAAAAATATTCAGTAAATTTAATACATATTTATTTTAGTAATATATTTCATGTAGTATTTATTAAATATTATTGCAGTATTTTGTGCATAATAGGCCTACATATGGCAAATTATAAAAAAAAATACACATTTTATTCAAATGTTACCACAACATTATATCCTATATAAAACGATAAAATATTATACTTATTATATCATTCAACCTTAAGTCATATATTTATAAGCTATTTAGACAAATTTTATTCAGCATTTTATTCATCAAGCTCACCATAGTTTTAAGATTTAAATAGGCCTAAATGATATCAAGTGTTAAAAGAACTAGTAATATAAATATAAAGCTTTAAAGCTATCAAATTATGATAGTATAGACTTATCTGTACATGTTTGTAAATGAGAAAAAATAGCCTACAATACACTGTATCAATACCATTATACATATTAAATTAATATTAGCATATTGGCCACACCCCCCGTTATTTTGGTATGACAGAAAACACTAAAGAATGTGCTCTTTAAAACAAAGCATGACAAACTGCGGCATGTGAGGTCCCAGAAATACTGTATTAATAAAAAACACGGTCCATACAGTGATGGGAAATGAATTGGTGGCTCTAAAAGGGGGATATTGATTTATAAAAATGATAACCAAGTCTGAACTGCAGCATGTGGAGTGTCCGTTATCCCGTGTCTCCTCCCTCTCAGTATTTAAGAATCTGCTCCATCCATGAGAGACTGACGTTTTCTGAGTCGTGAGAGTTTCTCCAGCCACATAAATCAAAGTCCTTCACTCACAGGACGCGATCTCAACAGTCTTATACACACTCCGTGATAATGGGAAATGAAGGGGATACATCGGTATCCTCTTCATACTAGAGTGTACTTTAAAGTATGAAGTTAATAAGCTTCTTCTCTCTTTAAACGTAACTTATCATTAAATAGCCTATAACTTTACTGATCTGACGAACTTTGTAAGTAGCCTAAATGACTGTCTCTTCTGTTCTCCTCCACAGCTGCGCGTCTCTATCAGAGCTGAGGAACACCTTTTCAACATCATTCAGTCGGACTGTTGAGGACAACACGCTCCTATCATGAAATCACTGCTGCTCGTGTGTGTGTTTCTGCTGCCTCTGCAAACACTCGCGCTGCCGCTGCGCAACAGGTGAGAGACGCGCGGGACACCGGCGCTGCCCGGTCACCTGTGATGCTATCATCATCATGATCAATCGACCATGCTGTTAATATTATAGTCGATGTCGTTTGTGTTTAATACCATGATCACTATCCTGAGGTTTGAAAAGGTTCGTTTAGAGCTCGTGCGCGTTAGTAAATTAACTTACGTGAGCAATATATTTACATTTTATTAAACACAATTGTTCATGTAAGTTCAGAGTGCATAACTAATGTTAACAGAAACATCTTGTGATTTTTAAAATGTATTAGTAAATGTTGAAATTAATTTTAATTAGATTAATAAATGCTGTAGGTGTATTGTTCATTAGTTCACATCAACTAATGTTAACAAATGAAACTTCACTGTTACCAGTAATCTTATAGCCTATAAACAGACAATGAAAACATTACATCGATTACTAAAGTTAAAGTTTAAGTTTAAGTGTGTAGGCTATATTCATGGCAAGCCATTTTAACATCCATAACTTAAAGGAAACTAGTATCTATTGGATCTATTTTTTAAATTGAGAGTCTGAAAGCTAAATAAATAAGCTTTCCATTGATGTATGGTTTGTTAGGATAGGACAATATTTGGCCCGAGATATAACTATTTGAAAATCTGGAATCGGAGGGTGCAAAAAAAATCTAAATATTGAGAAAATTGCCTTTAAAGTTGTCCAAAATAAGTCCTTAGCAATGCATATCCACACAAAAATGTGTTTGATATATTTACGGTGGGAAATTTACAAAATATCTTCAAGGAACATGATCTTTACTTAATATCCTAATGATTTTTGGCATAAAAGAAAAATCGATAATTTTGACCCATACAATGTATTGTTGGCTCTTGCCACAAATACACCCGTACAACTTATGACTGGTTTTGTGGTCCAGGGTCCCATTTATTAGTAATACTTATTTTTAATTGCTTGCTTTTTTCTTCAGTTTCACTATACTATTCAAAAAAATATAGAAAGCAACTTGTAACTAGTAGGCCCATTACAAAATGTTATGTACAATTGTCATAGATACTATAGTGTCTCATAAGTAAAAAGCTGAATACATACTGTTATATACATAGTTACATACTATACATAGTTGCTGTGACGTGACCATATACTATTACCTACCTAATGTACTAATGAATAAGAACAAGTGAATAACTGAATAGTCACATTTAGTATCTAAAGAATTGGTATTAGAGAAATTGTTAGTTTGAAGTTAGTTAGATGTTAAAATGGCTTGCCACGTGTCAGAGAGAGAGAGAGAGAGAGAGAGAGAGAGAGAGAGAGAGAGAGAGAGAGAGAGAGAGAGAGAGAGAGAGAGAGAGAGTGAGTGTGTGTGTCTGTGTGTGTGTGTGTGTGTGTGTGTGTGTGTAGGTGTGACCTGTAGTTCTCCATGAGATAGTATGTGTCATTTGACCGTCTGTATTTGGCACAGAGAGCGCAAGAGAGACGTGCCACCTGTAACGTAGTTTCTCAGATTTCCCCATCGTGACTGCTTAGTCATGATATGGATTGGGTTATTTCTAACTCTGACTTGCAACATGCAACATGCAACATGAAAGATCCTTCAACACAATCCACATACCTCCTAAAGTTTTGCATTAAATTGCATTACTTTTAAATTGCATTAAAGTATCAAGTGTCATTTTAAAGAGCACACTTTCCAAAACAAAACATTTTTAAACGATTTTAAACGATAAAACAACAGATATAATAATAGAAATACTGCAAACTGGACACAACAAATATTTGGACACTGGCTTTTTTTATTCTTAGAGGAACTGATTTGATACATCCACTAAAAAGCACAACACAGTCACTTAAAAGTACTTGCTAAAAATGTCTAGATTTCAAAAAAGCTCTACCATATTTGTTAACAGGTGTTACTTGGTTTTATTTACTTGGATCACTTCACTGGCTGGTTTGGGTTTTGTAACGATGCCAATTGTGATCTCAGAGCCTGATTGAACACAATCTCAGTGGCTCCTCCTCCTGGTGGTTTGAGGCACAAGTCTGTGGCCTTCAAAAGTGAAACAAGCTTACAGAATAAATGTGAACACGCAGTGTGCGCCTAATGTGAGAAAAGGTCAACAGACCGTGTGAGGTCACAAACAATCAGTGATTTAGGACTTTAATGTTCAACTGGAAATTAAATCCTCTTTTGGTCACACACTCACACAAGGGCATAATGAATTTATGTAAGGTGGATTTAAGCAGTTTTCCCCCCCAAATTAGCCCCTCTAGCTCTGTTTTTAAAAATGTGCTTCTCAGTGAGTGGATTCCAACATCATTCTTAACAGTTTGTTAGATTAAGATGGATATTTGTGCATGATAACATCACTCTCTCAGACCCCATGCGGGGCACTAATGTGGGAACACTTCTCAACAATCTTTCGCTCTCTCAACCTAAAACTTTCAGACTTCCTCCTCCTAGTCTTCCACAAAGCAGAATAAAACATCACAATACGTCTCCTCTTCTTCCTCTGTCTCTCCTCTATAATCCAAGAGACACTTCACCTAGTTGTCTTCCATATTCACAGACCTGTGTGTGTGTGTGTGTGTGTGTGTGTGTGTAATCTAGCACCTGAGACTGAAGTGTATGAATGGAGCAGTGAAACAGTAGGACTTTAGCTTTGGGCAGAGGCTTAGAAGGGCTTATGCTGAGACAGGGTGATTGAGTAACCGTGCTGGGCTGCTGCTCTCCCAACCGATTTCAATTCAGAAGATCTTTATGATGCAGCAGAGGATTTTCTTATCTAATCATGCAACTGCAACAAAGGATGTTTAACAAATTAAGATAAGAAGCCGGATTTCATCACGCTAATGCAAACAAAACTAATTACAAAGTGCATGGAAAAGAAAGTGTGAAAGAAAATTTTAAATGTGAATTATGCCTACCTGTGCAAAAGTTGCCACCACCAGGGTTGTGAGTCATTCAGTATTTAATTGAGAATGCCTTTAAATTCCTGAATTTTAATTAAAAATTTGAATTGTGCCATCAAACAGGAATGCAGAATTGAATTTTCAAAGTAGATTTGAAAAGAAATGAAATTAAAAAAATCAGATAGACTGATAGACAAATAGAACGACAGACTGAACGTCAGACATACGAACGATAGATAGCTAGACAGACAGAACGACAGATAGAATGACAGACAGAATGATAGAATGACAGACAGCCAGATAGAACGACAGACAGATAGAACGACTGATAGAATGGCAGACAGACAGAACGACAGACGTATAGAACGACAGACAGAACGACAGACAGAACGACAGACAGATAGACAAACAGAACGACAGACAGACAGCTAGAACGACAGAGACAGATAGACAGACAGACAGAATGACAGAATGATAGAACAGAATGACAGACTGAGAAAGAATGATAGAACGACAGACAGACCGACAGACAGAACGACAGACAGACAAATAGAACGACAGACAGAACGACAGACAGACAAATAGAACGACAGACAGACAGACGGCTAGAATGACAGAACGACAGACAGAACGACAGATAGATAGATAGATAGATAGATAGATAGATAGATAGATAGATAGATAGATAGATAGATAGATAGATAGATAGATAGATAGATAGATAGATAGATAGATAGATAGATAGATAGATAGATAGATAGATAGATAGATAGATAGATAGATAGATAGATTTAGACTGATGGTGACCTTTCACAAGAGGCAGAAAGTAGTTGTGTGTTGCACTGAAAGCAGTGTGTGCAGCGCATGCTAAATGAGGAGTTTGTTTTGGAAACTCCAATGACTCCAGGCCTGTTCAGTCTTTCCTACATTGGCCCACGTTTAATTATATGTGGGAGCAAGTGGGAGTCCAACAAACACTCACAGACCTGTACTGACCCTGAGCCCCAGCAGTCCCACATCTCCGGTTCTGCTAACAGACCCACTATACTGCTCCAACACTCCAGCTATTCAGGCACTGCCCGCAGTGGTGGTCATGCAGTAGAAGCGAGTTTCATTTGATCAAAATTACAGTAAAAAGGTAATATAATCAAATGTTAGTACAAATTAAAAGAACTTTTTTTCTATTTTAATACATTTTAAAATGTAATTTATTCCTGTGATGCAAAGCTGAATTTTCAGCATCATTACTCCAGTCTTCAGTGTCACATGATCCTTTAGAAATCATTCTAATATTGCTGCCCAATTTCTTATTATTAACCATGTTAAAAACAGTTGTACAGCTTAATATTTTTATGGAAACCTTGATATTCAACCTTGAAGAAAACTATAAAAGTATTAATTTCTTTAAAAAAAAAAAAAACAATGTATAGTGTACAGAAATCTAACAGGTATAGTATTATTGACCTCAAACCAAGAGCTAAACAAAGGTTTACACTGGATTTATGTTATAACCATTTAAATGCTCCTTATGACCGGAAACTGCTGAAAGAGACAGTGATCGAAACAAGTGATTTTGTACATGTGTGTGTTATATTACCGCAAATCCAGACTAATCCTGTTCAGAAACATTCTGATTAGGATTAGAATAAGGCTAAAGTGTTGCCCTATATCCCCCACTAATGCACAACATAAACAGCCTATAGACTCACAGCCTATAACACCAATGAAAATTGCACATACATACAGATACTCAGGTTCCATGCTTACTAAAGTTTGTTAAACAGCATTAAATATATAAAATAAATATCAGAAACTTTACCATATTAAAAAACATGCAAAAGAATACAAATAAATACACATACATACATACAGATTTCTGTACACTGAAGACTGGAGTAATGATGCTGAAAATTCAGCTTTGCGTCACAGGAATAAATTACATTTTAAAATGTATTAAAATAGAAGAAAAGTTCTTTTAATTTGTAATATAAATAAAATAGAAATACTGGAAAACTAGAAAAAAAAAAAAAAAAAATTCTCAAATAATCTCCTTCATCTGCAAGTTTGGCAGGCGTGTAAAACGCTACCAGGAGCATGATGGGTATTGGTGCCAGTTTATTTATGAGCAAGAAAACACAAAGCACAAGTCAAAGGTGACTTTGTTTGCACCTTTCAGAGAACTGGTACATCTAAATGAAATGCTTTCTCAAAGACCTGACTTTCCAAACAATGGAAAACATTGTGACTCTGTGACGCTTTTAAAACATTGATTCGTTTGAGCGATCCGACGTCTGGCTCAACCAATACCAAAGGGATTACCTGTCTGGCTGAACAATGGCAGATTTTTGGAAAATTCATTTGGAGAAAAAAAAAAAAAAAAAAAAAAAAGACAAATGATAAACTTCACCTTGAAGAACTAAAACTCATTTACGAATAAAATAAGTAAATTAATAGCAAATATAGTGCCCAAAACTGCCACGAAATTCCATCATGACAGTGAAACAATCCTCAGTCTATTCATTTTTAACCCCTCTTTCTCGTTTCTCCAATTTTACTGATATTCTAACAAAAAACTAGTTCTCTGAATGTCTGCTGAGAGCCAGACAGAAGACAGGGAAGAGTAGCAAGTGAAGGAGTGCATGTCCTAGAGTGAGGGAATATTAGTGCATGCCACAGATAACTTGGACTACAGCCAGAGAAACACTTGATTAATAACAGGCTTCAAATACTGGTCTTAATGCTGCCAAGCCTCTAATTTAACACTAAAGTGACGGTCAAACTACGCCAACTTCTATGTGAAAGTCTGAATGATGTATTTAAATAGATTTGGTTAGTGCATGCATGTGCTCCACTGGTGGTCAACCAAATTATTTCTCTTTCTCTCACCAGATTGAGTTTTCCAAGTAAGCCTGGGAAGCTTCCAGAAACAGGAGGTGGTATTGCCAAGGAAACCATCACCATTCCTTCAATAGCTTCGAGTGCCGGGGCAAGAGAGCGCCGTGCGGTCTGGAGGGCCCTCCTGCATAAAGGACCCCCGTCGAGACAGATCTACACACCGGCCAATCAAAACAGCAGCGCTCAGGGACATTTCCGGGAGCGTCGGCATATTCACAGAGGGTCACGTGGTCGCCCGCAGGGTCAGCTGATGCGTGTGGGATGCGTTCTCGGTACTTGCCAGGTACAGAACCTCAGCCATCGTCTCTACCAGCTGAACAGCCAAAGCGGACGCCAAGAGTCGCCAATCAATCCCAGAAGTCCACACAGTTATGGATAAGAATATGACTGACACTAAAAACCTTTCCAAAAATGTGAGAACAGAAGACCACAGATATCAACAGGCAACAAACTCAACAACTGTTGTGATCAATTTACGGGGGTCCTTTCATGAGAATTCAAATTCTCTTGAGCTTTCGAAATAAAAGATGTACCATGTAAACACACTGTACGTTTAAGAACTGAGCCACAAAAATTACTCGTTCTGAACTGCTGAAACTCACGCCATCTAGATGAAAACATTAACATACAGTATGATCACCAACATTTATATGCAAACGTATATTTAATGTTCAGAATCTTGGCCTGGCCATTCATAAGGAGTAATAAGGGGATGTAAGAAACTATATCACTACTACTCCTAAACACCAGAAGAACTAACGATAAGTGTAAAATGAGGGAAAGTTTGACAAACCTTGAGCTGTTCCTGACTGGGTATAACACCTACTGCTCTGTAAATAGGTCTGAAGGATCTCAAGAAATGAGTGGAGATTTTTTTTAACGATGCCCTTGATCATTTCAGTCTGATCTGAACAGTTTGAGTGCCATATTTCAGCACAGATTGTTTAGTGAATCTTATTAATGTCTTAAAGTAGTGCAACTTTGCAAAGAGGCTGTTTCTGAAGGATGGAGCAGTGTAAACAATATTGAAGCCAACAGAAAACACTACAAAAAAAAAAAACCCTTGGTGGAACTCAGGGAAGAGAAAAAAAAGGTATCTAGAGAGAGTCTTTGCCGCTATGTTTGTCGCCGAGTTGTTTCCCACTTTTATACTTCATGTCCTCCTGTAATGAAGCGTTTTGCACCTTCCTATTATCTTTACAGTAATCCCACACTGTTTGAGAAGATTGTCGTCACTTTCTCTGTCCTTCTGACCTGAGACAAATCGCCCTCGACTGAGCCAACTAAAGCTGAACAGAGCTTCAACGTGAGCATCTTAAGAGAAAACATCCTGCATTTGAACACTTAATCTATGCTTAAATATCTATGAATTTCATTGCATTAGATAAAATATCAAACCAAGTGGTGTTTATTTAAAAGAAAGACAGCATAAGCACAAAAAGATAGTTTTAAATAACAGAAATAACTGTTTAAATTGAAGACAAAATGTTTTTATATGCTATCTAGTTGCCAAAGAATAGTGGAACATGTTTATAGTTTAAGAAACAATTTAAAAGGAAGTATGTAATTATTTAGTCATCCTCATGGCCCAAACCTGATCACCTATGTGACATGTAATGGTCGATGATTATTGGTCATGTCACAGTGACATTAATCTTGATGTGTTGCATCTAAAGGCCACATATTTTAAAAGACACGGACAGTAAAGGGCTATTTTCTCAGTGAATAACAATTCAAGTTGTTTAAATGCAATTAAAATTAAATTAAAAGAGCCACACAAGTTGGTTAAAATTGTAAAAATGCTTCAGAAAGTGCAGTTACTTATGAGAAAAGCTCAGCATTTGCTTGCAGATACCATTCGGTTTGATATTTTGTCATCTTATTCTATGAAATTCTGAAATTTAATGCCACTAGCGTCACCAAATGCAAAAGTAGTAACTGTTTTTAAACAGGTTTCTGGAACACTCCTCCCATCAGCCATGAGCTTGACAAACGGATAGTCCCGCCCCAAACTTACACCATTGGTTGAGTCAACGTCTATGTGTTGAGCTGCTCAGACCAACAGAGTAATGCTACAAGCGTCACAGACTCACACTGTTTACACTCTTCGGGGAAATAAAACTCTTACTTATAGCCGTTTCTGCGCTAGGACTTGAGAAAGTATTTTCACTTCGAAAAATTACACATAGCTGCTTTAAGTGTCCACATACCTTTTGGGACCACTGTATATTCCCATTTAAACTTTTAAAATGTCAAATCTTCATCCATAAAGCTCTCAAACTTTCAACACTGTCTGATCGTGTACGTTGCACATGCCAGTCTCACAACATAAAATCACAAATACAAATAAAACAGATGACATCTTTAAACACCACTCTCTGGCCAAACAAGGGCACACACACACACACACACACACACACATTTGTTTTTGTGAATTGTGGGGACATTCCATAGGCGTAATGGTTTTTATGCTGTACAAACCGTATTTTCTATCGCCCTACACTACCCCTACCCTTAAACCTACTCATCACAGGAAACTGTACACATTTTTACTTCCTCAAAAAAATAAATAAATAAATAAATAAATTCTGTATGATTTATAAGTCTTTTGAAAAATGGGGACATGGGGTAATGTCCTCATAAGTCACCCTCAAATTGTAATACCCATGTCATACCCATGTCATTATACAAATTTTTGTCCTGATATGTCACAAAAACACACACACCCACCCACCCACCCACACTCACACACGTATATGTGGTTTACGGGGACTCTCCATAGGCGTAATGGTTTTTATACTGTACAAACTGTATATATTCTATCCCCCTACACTACCCCTACCCCTAAACCTACCCATCACAGGAAACTGTCTGCATTTTTTGAATTTCAAAACAACACAGTTTAGTATGTTTTTTTAAGCCATTCGGTTTCCGAGGACACAGGAAGTGTCCTCATAAACCATGTATACAAGAACACACACACACACACACACACACACACACACACACACACACACACACACCTTCAGTTTGTCATAGTGTGTCAGTGGTGGAATGTCTGCTATTCTCATGTTCACATTTAGGTCAAATGCTACTATTAAAGGAACACTCCACTTTTTTTGAAAATAGGCTCATTTTCCAACTCCCCTAGAGTTAAACAGTTGAGTTTTACCGTTTTCGAATCCATTCAGCCGATCTCCGGGTCTGGCGGTACCACTTTTAGCATAGCTTAGCATAGTTCATTGAATCTGATTAGACCGTTAGCATCTCGCTCAAAAATGACCAAAGAGTTTCAATATTTTTCTGATTTAAAACTTTAAAACGGAAAATGAAAAGTTGCGATTTTCTAGGCCGATATGGCTAGGAACTATACTCTCATTCCGGCGTAATAATCAAGGAACTTTGCTGCCGTACCATGGGTGCAGCAGGCGCAATGATATTACGCAGCGTCTCTCACAAATGTTTCCATGGTTGCAAGGCACGCTCCCTGTGCAAGCAGGGGGTCACAGGCGCTGCGTAATATCATTGCGCCTGCTGCACCCACGGTATAGCAGCAAAGCGAGATGCTAACGGTCTAATCAGATTCAATGAACTATGCTAAGCTATGCTAAAAGTGGTACCGCCAGACCCGGAGATCGGCTGAATGGATTCGAAAACGGTAAAACTCAACTGTTTAACTCTAGGGGAGTTGGAAAATGAGCCTATTTTCAAAAAAAGTGGAGTGTTCCTTTAAACATAAAGCACTTTAAAAGCGACGTGATCGATCACCTTTAATGCCATTGACTTGAATGGAAGAGATGCTATTTAATTCTAAGTTAACAAATGCTTTTGAGGTGTAAATATTTTACAAGAGTATAATGCTTGAATGTTTGTAGTTATGAGTCACTGCTGTATTTTAATATGATTTAGCTGTGTCAATAAACAAATAAATGCTTATTGTTTCCTTTGTTAGTATCATGTGGGCAGCTGTAATAGAATGCAAAAACAGAGAAGCACAATTCATTCATTACCACTGTTACCTTCTGTGTTAGAGTAACAAGTGAGATACATTTGGAGTCAGATTTTTTTTTTTTTAATGTTTTTGAAAGAAGTATCTTCTGCTCACCAAGGCTGCATTTATTTGATAAAAAAATACAGTAAAACAGCAATATTTTTACATTTTAAAATAACTTTTCTATTTGAATATATTTTAAAATGTAATTTATTCCTGTGATGCAAAGCTGAATTTTCAGGATCATTACTCCAGTCTTCAGTGTCACACGGTCCTTCAGAAATCATTCTAATATGCTGATTTGCTGCTCAAGAAACAATTATCATCAATGTTAAAAACAGTTTTTTTGTGTAAACTGTGATACTATTTTCAGGAATCTATTACTAATTAATACTTTTATTCAGCCAGGATACATTAAATTGATCAAAAGTGACAGTAAATTTATAATGTTACAAAAGATCTCTATTCAAATAAACACTGGTTTTTGTTACTTTCTATTCATCAGATTCCTGAAAATAGTCAGTATAAGTAAGTGTAACATTGGCCAGTGCATTCTATTCATCTTTGATGAATAGAAAGTAACAAAAACAATGTTTATTTCAATAGAGATCTTTTGTAACATTATAAATGTCTTTACTGTCACTTTTGATCAATTTAATGCATCCTGGCTGAATAAAAGTATTAATTATTAAGTCATCTGGGTATTGTCTGCCTGCTGTTACTAATACTGAGTTTTCAGACATACTATTTATTTGACATATACTGCTTTTTACTTACTGGACACAAGGCTTATAATACTGTATATATCTCTTACTTAAATGGAGACCCCTTCTTTACAACATTCTCCTTACGTTAACCCAGAACACACACACAGAGAATTTTTATATGCAGCTAGTTAAAAATTACTCTAACCTATCCCTAAACCACACCCTAACCCTGACAGAAAACTTTCTGTATTTTTACAATAATAATAATAATAATAATAATAATAATAATAAAAAATATATTATTAAAAATGAGAGGTGGTATTAACATTAAGTGGCTTGGCATCTTGCGCACAAAAGCCATTGGCACATTGGTAGTCACTGGCATGTGCCACTAAAACTTGTGACGTGCTGATGGATTGCGTCATTTGCCACTGACATTGTTGGGGAGCATGTCGCCGCAGGTTGTGGCAGCTCCAAAAACCACAGTGACACATGCCACTGACTGCCAGAGCATTATGTAAATGGTGTAACAGATGCAATTAACGGCAGAACGACATTTAATTAATACATTGCTTTCAAACATAAGTGAAACGTTCTAATTAAAGTGATACCAACCAGCAGGGGTATGTGCCATCACAAACTGACACTTGTCAAGCAGGTACTTCATATAATTTAAACTAGCATTAGTGTAAATGCCACAAAACATTATAAAGTGACACCTACCATTCTGAAATGCATTATGAAAACTGGCACTAACCATTCAGAAGTGTGCTGGACCTTGACACTGACTCTTCAGAGTAATGTCGGTCTGTAGACCTTATATTAAACTGGATGTCTATTATAATGTGGCTACAGCAAGTCAAATATTTGAACTAAACATTCAAGCATCTCCAGAAGAAATGCATGTTCACACTGAAAAAAATTATTATTACGTAATTCCATAAAATTAATTGTGAAATATTAAAGTCATAGATGAGAACCACTAACCACATATTAAATTATGGGCCTATCTATATTAATTTAGATCAATATCAGACTCTGATTATTTGTTTTTGTTTTTGTTTTTGCTACTGTCTAAATCACAAACAAATAACAAATACACTACCCGTGGATCTTCCTCAAGTGTTGTAAGTTTTGGTTTATCTTGCGCTGGCCAATACAGTACAGTATTCGACTACTTTACTTTACAGTAACGTATTCGACTGTTAATGCGGTATATATAGACTCATTCTGTGTGTTTCCTAGAATGGGCAGTTTGCTGTTCAACAAATAGTAGCACTGGTATTACACAACATTCAGTGGCACATGCCACTCAAATACTGACTACATGTTTGAAAAATATTACCAATTTGTAAATATGTTTAATTTATTTATTTAATAAAAAACACTAAATTAAGGAATTTATTTAGGATTCTGTCACAATTACATCAGTATAACTGCTCAACTCATTTGTCAGTCACTACTGGAGGTGCCACAACATACTGCGACTGTGCGACATGTCAGTGGCACATGACGCAATCCATCAGCACGTCACAAGTTTTAGTGGCAGATGCCAATGAAAACCGGACGTGCCACCAGATGTGCCACTAAGCGCAGCAGCATGTGTCAATGGCTTCTGTGCGTAAGATGCCATGCCACTTAATGTTAATACCGCAACTGGAGAAAACAGTGAAATGCAAACTCAGAATATTACACAAATCTGCAATAATTAAATGTCAAATTACACAAACATACTTTATGTATTTAATCTCAATTAACCAATGTCTTTGCTGCTGACATTCGATAACCCAATTCAACCATACAAAAGTAACATAACACATTACTTTCCATATAGGTTCTAATGCAATATTATAATGTATTACTTTTAAAAAGTAACTTTCCCCAACACTGCTTAAGGAGGTACTTTTATTCTGATAGCAAGACAAGATAGAGTTTTAAGTTAGACTGCCATCTGCTGGCTTCAGACCTGAAACGTTACACAAAGTTAGAGCAAACTTGCACAGAAACTGTGAAAAATACAAAAAGAAATACATTAAAAATGATGTTATAATAATAAATTGGATTGGTTTTAAATGTTCTGAAAGTGATTTCAACAGTTTTTGCTACTGAATTAGACTAAATTTTTTAGAGCTAGATAGTGTAGTTATAATATCTACCAACTAGGCCATTTTATAATAACATTTAATTAAGAGCCCTATTTAATCCACCTCTATAACAGCATGACCAAATGTGTCAAAAAAGTCAAAACGTCAAATATTCCAGCCAAAAATGAAGAAGAGAAAGAAATGTTTTAGATGTCAGAATGAGTGTATGTGTCAGTATTGCAGTTTATCTGCTTCTTTTTAACTTTAGACTGTGTACTCGTTACATGTGACCTAGTACCAGACACATCACAGGCTCACCCACAAACTATCAGCCAATAAAAACCAGGGGTGTAACCGACTGTAAACACAAAACACTCACACACACGTTGGGTTTCCATTTTGTATAGGGACTTTCCATAGACGTTATGATTTTTATACTAAACAAACTGTATATTCTATTTTCTAACCCTAACCTACCTACTACAGAAAACTTTCTGCCTTTACATTTTCAAAAAACATTCTCTATGACTTATAGGCTGTTTTCCTCATGTGGACCAAAAAAAAAACATACGCACAAGATCAAATATTCCTGGTATTACTGTCATTGTGGGGACATTTTGTCCTCACAACATACAGAATACCTGAATACTCAGATTTATTGTGTTGATTGATGTCAAAAATACAATTACAAATCACCAAATTAAACTAAAACCTACTGTGAAAAATAAATGTAAAACAAAGCCATATTGTGAAATGTAGCAAAACCACAATAAAACAAAACAATTCAATAAAACACTAAAAATGTATTGTATAATATAATGTAAAATATAAATTCTTTAAATTACCATTGAATCAAATGTCCCTGGTCACTGTAATGGTACAAAATATCCCAGTACTGAGCACTCTCACTCAAACATGTACATGTACACACACATGCACATGTACATGTACACACATTCACACACGTATGCACACTGATGAACCACTGGAAGCTTCAGAGAGAAAGTGAACTGGAGAAAGTTAAAGTTTTACTAGTTATTCCCACTACAGTTCAGAGACCCCATATGTGCACCATTTATAAATGGAGCAATCAGAGACGCCAAACACACAACATCCTCCTTCATCCTGAACGACACAATCTCAACTGAACCATGAGGGTGGTGAACCTGGTATGTACCTGACATTCAGACAGTTACTTACATAATTTCCTCACTGAGTTGTAACCATTATATATATGAATGACTTTTGCAATGCTGAAAATGGTCAATCAAACTGTTGCTTTAGTTTGGTAGACTGTGTATCTGTCTTTTAAGTCTTATTTCTGACACAAACTTTTACTCATAGGGTCCGGATCCTTCTCTGGCATATCGCCCCGAATGTCACGAGAAAGACCAAGCAGAATTCAGGAACTTTGAGGTAAATTTTGCATATTTTTAACTTATGTATAATTCCTCTTAATATGACACACTTATTTCCATTTTAATGTATGTACATGTCTAATAGAGTGGAGAGCTCTTTGACCGTGTGTTTAATACATACAAGCTGATGCACACGTACCAAACACTGGACTTTGTCAAACAAAAGGTTGGTCTTTGAATGGTAAACTATATACAGTATGTATGAATGTATGAATGTATGTATGTATGTATGTATGTATGTATGTATGTATGTATGTATGTATGTATGTATGTATGTATGTATGTATGTATGTATGTAGAGTTTTTGCTCTGATGTACCATGCATTTTTATGTTCTGTTCTTATTTAAGTTATATTCTGTATTAAAACCAGACAATAAATAGCAGGTAAAAATAAAATAAAATAAATGAGCCTCTAATGAGGTAAAAGCCCTGTGCGGATACAACCGATACAAATAAATGCAGACACACTGAAAACTAAATTCTCTGTTTGTCTCCATTAAACAGCATCAATATTGCAAGCTTTACTTGCATAGTAAAGTTAATTCTAGTTCAACTGGATGTGTTTCTCTGTTGGAGTTAAACTAGAATAAACTTAAGATGCTCTGTGATGACCCGGATAAATGACATCCTTCACAAACAAACACTGAACACAGCCTCTCTCACCTTTAGCACCTGGAATGGGCGAACTGCAATCACTTCAGCATGACCATGATGGAGAACATCAATTCCCTGGATGAGCTTGTTGATGAATCCGACCCTGATGTTGACTTCCCGAACTCTTTCCATGCTTTCCAGACCGCCGAGGGAATCCGCAAAGAGCATCCTGATAAAGGTGAGGAGTCAACAGGGACAAAGATCACAGGAGTCAACTACACCGCACTTAGATAAGATGGTCTTTTACAAAAACACATAGCTAAAGTTGTTTTTGTCCAGTTTCTGATTAATATGTCCAGACATGCGGGCCTTCTTTCAGGACTAAAATCCATATCTAAATGTGAAGGTTCTTTGTGGATATTTTTTATTTGCCTGAATGTTAAAATACAACATTGTACAAAAATACAACAAACTGAATTTAAAAGCACTTCTCTCATTTTTACCTGTATCCAGATTGGTTCCAGCTAGTAGGCCTGATCCATGACATTGGAAAAATCATGGCCCTTTATGGGGAGCCACAGGTGAGAGACAAATGCATCCAAACACAGTCTAAAAATCTACGACGATCATATGGGCTAAATAATAAGCAATCAGAATGCTGCTTTGTGTGTTTCAGTGGGCTGTAGTTGGAGACACATTCCCAGTGGGATGCAAGTTCCAGAATTCAATAGTGTTCAGAAACTCAACATTTGAAGGCAATCCGGATGTGAAGAACCCTACACTCAAGTACAGCACCACACCTTTTTTCAAAACTCAAATACCTTCTAAATATCAAAACAGTTTTCCTGATCAGTGATATTACGGTATTATTTATATATTATAGAGTTTAATAATAAGTTGATAGTTTATTTAATTTTAATTAAAGTCATTTTCTTATGTGCTTTTGTCGTTTTTAATTTTAGTTTTGTATGTATTTTTTTCTTTTAATATATTTTTATCTATTATTTTTATATTTTTATTATATATATTATTTTATAATTGCCATATTTTTTTTTTTTTTTTATTTATTTAGTTGTTCTAAATATTTCCATTTAGCTTTCATTTAAGTTTTGGTCAATTTAGTACAACATTTCTAACATTTTAAAGTTTTCTTTCCATTAACTTTTTTTAATTCAGCTTTATTTAATGAATTTAAATGATTTTTAAAAGTTTGTTAACAATAACAACACTGTTCCTGAATATAAACAAACTATTATGCTGTAAAGGAATAACGGTCACTTCATGTCGTTTCAAACCTGTCTGACTTTCTTTTGTCCATGGAGCACAAAAGGAGATGTTTTGAAGAATGTCCACATTGCTCAGTAAGACTTTTATGGTGCTTTAGTGTTCCTCAAAAGAAAGTCATAGAGGTTTGGAAAAACATGAGGGTGAGTAAATGACTTTTCATTTTAATAAATTTAATAAGTATAATAATGGTATCCTATGTCAATATAGAAATAAAATGCTCACTGCATTCTATAGCATTCCACCTGATGATGTAGTGTTTGCATATTTCCCTCAATGCAGCACAGAATTTGGGATCTATAAACCACAATGTGGGCTTGATAATGTCCTGATGTCTTGGGGACATGATGGTGAGTGATTTGGAGGATCTTTACACACAAGACCATCATGATACTGCATCTAAATTCTCATTGCGAAACCCACACTATACTGTTCAAACATTTGAAGTTTTTTTGTTTTGTTTTGTTTTTAATTCAGAAAATACACATTAAATTGATCAAAAGTAACAGCCACTGACAACCACTTCCTTTGATTTGATACGTCTCAACTGGATGCTCATAAACCAATCACATTTTAATGTTACAAAAGATGTGGACGTCTGTTTCCACCAGGCTAGTGTAAAATAATATTGTGGTTACAAGGTGTGTATAACTTAAACTACTTTTTAAAATAACTCCCAACCAATCTGCACTAACAGTAGCTCTCCTTCTACTCACTTCTGAACTTGTCCGTCTCTCCATTAAAACTCCAGGTGAAGGGTTGCCAGATATCACAAAAAAATCCCCTTAAAAATATAAGTTATGTAAGACATGGCAAAACTGTACCAGGGGAACAAATATAAACAATATACCTAGTATTATCAATATCCTAAAAAATGAAAAGGCAAGAAATGTAATTTACTATGAATAAAATAGTTTGATATAAAATATTTAGATACAAACTGATTGAAGTAAAACAACCTGTAACTGATAATTGATAAATAATAACAAAACTTTAAAGGGTCCCACTTTATATTAGGTGGCCTCAACTACTATGTACTTACATTTAAATTAATCATTTAATACAAGGCACTTATTGTGTACGTTTTTACATTGTACTTGTATTTAAAAAAAAAAAAAATACCTGCATGTAATTACATCTGCAATTAATTTCTATAATTACATTTATAGTTATACTGTTGACCCTTCCCTTACACCTTAACCCACCCTTAAACCTACCCATACCACCAAACCTGTCCTAACCTTACCCGTATCCCACCTCAATAGCAGCAAAAGTGTTTTGCAATACAATATGAACACAATAAGTATATTGTACTTATTTTTTGATGTAAGTACATAGTAGTTAAAGCCCACCTAATATAAAGTGGGACATATATATATATATATATATATATATCTCTTACCAACCTCAAACTCTTGAACGGTAGTATATTTGCTGCTGAAGTAACAAAGTGGAAATTCTTCTTGCACTATTCTAGAGTATCTGTACCAGGTAATGAAGTTCAACAAATGCACCATCCCTGAGGAGGTAACGTCACAGTGCTCACCTGAAAGCAAACAAATCTAACACACACAAACAATATGATGTCATGTATGCTTTTATAAGACACTTTTGTACATTTAACACTCCCAAATTCCTTCAGGGTCTTTACATGATCCGCTTCCACTCCTTCTACCCCTGGCACTCAAACGGAGACTACATGCACTTATGCAACGATAAAGACCTGCAGATGCTTCCCTGGGTCAAAGAGTTTAAGTATGTCATCAGTTTCTCAATAAGAGTTCATCTGCGTTTCCATTTAATCAGTTGTGTGACCCACATATTGAAGTTCTGACCTCACTCTGCGAGTTTCTAGAGGTAAGATCAATAACATGTGTCTGTTTGTCTTTCCTCTGACAGCAAGTTCGATTTGTATACCAAGAGCACTGAACTACCGGACGTGGAGAGTCTGAGGCCGTATTATCAGACTCTCATTGATAAGTACTGCCCCGGGGTACTGCAGTGGTGAATGTTTACCAGAATTCTACTTAATTCTAGAGACTGAATATCATACTGACTTAAGGGTGGACTCTTTTGACTTCCGCCAATTAGCAAACACCCATGACACCTTGTCACTTTGTAAGTTTCTTCAGAAAATGTCAAATAAAATATAAAAATCCAGATTTAATTCCATGATATAAAATAAATCAATTCATATACCTATATTTACCAACAACATGAAATAGAAATATTAATTATTAATATCCAAGACTTTATCTTATGTATTCATTGTTATTACTATATTAGACTTATATTCATATAGATTGAAGGTAAAAATTTAAATTGCGAGGCTGTATTTCTTTGAAAATAATGGCACTTGTGCCAGTGTATATTTTTCTAAGTTTATTAAAAATATTACAAAACATTAAAGCTGAGTGTTTTTTGTGCATCTTCACTCATATTAAGAATAAACATGCAATATTTTAAAGACATCACAGTGGTCAAAAAGCAATGTCACGAACATTATTACAATACATATATCACAGACCATAACCAGTTACAGTCTGAAACAATTTCAGGTCATATAACACCACATATACAAGATGACAGTCTAAGTGAAAAACTATTAAACATCTCTATTTTACTCATGAAAATAAAACAAGATTGAAATATTTTCTGATACTTTTGGTATACCATAAGGCACAGCACATACTGGGCTTCATTCATAAAACACGAGCAGAACAAAGGAATGCGTGTGTAAATTGTTCACAAAACCATAAGTGCTGGTTGGTATTTCGACGCATTCAATTCAATGTCTAATTTATGCAAGAAAGATTTTACAAACACAAATTTCACTCTTCCATTTAATGAGGCCCAGTATGTGCATTGGAATATACAGTTTGTTTGTTGTTTTTTTACAGTTATTTTTAGGTCTCATGGTGGAAGACATCCTGGGTTTTACTTAACATGATATCATGTAGGGTGCAAGCAGTAAGTGCACACTGGGGGAAACGATAACCTACCTTGTCTTGCATTTACCTGTCAGACCAATCGGAGGGCATACAACAAAAATCCCTTGTTTTGCAGTGTTGCCTTCCTAACAGGATTAGTTTAACTAAACGTGCAGGTAAATCCAGGACACTACTGGGATGCATGAAAGTTTCACTACTCTGCCTACATCTCTCAAAAACAGAGAAATATCAATGTTTTGACAATGAAGGTATAAGTGCTGATGTTTTGGGGTAGATGTAATTACCCTGAGCTGGTATTAAAAAGAGTTTCATTTAAAGCCACAGTAGATAATTTGAAAACATCACTTCCTTTTCCTGAGGCTGTCCTCTTCTGTTTCCTCTGCACTCACTTCCTCTTCAATTTTGCCTTCCTGTTCCTCTTCACTTATTGCATCTTCTTCCTGTTCCTTTCCATCTTCCTCTGCATCATCTTTTGTAACCTCCTTTTTCTCCTCCTCCTCCTCATGTTTCTTCTCGTTCTCTTCCGCCGCATTGGACCGTGTCCGTCCAGCGGCCTGTTTGTCTGTGTGTTGGTTCTGGAGCGATTCGTGTTGGCGATGATGTGCATGTGATCGCAGAGAGTTGAGGAGACACACGGTCGCTGCAGAGCTGAAGAGAGTCCACAGCAGCAGATGAGCTGGAATCTCACGGGCATGTTCGCCAACATGTCGCAATAACCACGGCAGCCAAGCTTTCGAGCTGCGCCTCGGAGGAGCCTTATCCTGATGGGCAAAAAGGGAAGAGGGTCTCAAATGACCAGATCATGGAAATGGCATTTAAAATAATTAAACCTTCATTAATGAGATTTTCCATTATTTATGACGCGTTTTTCCCGGCAATCCATGTTTTCACTGTTTTTATATGGTAGGGGACGCTATTATGCATCTTCTGACATGATTCACTTGATCTATGTTTTGATCAACGTACTGAATCTGATTCAGACAAAATCAGAGGCTCTGTTCTTACTTTTGATATCTTCTATGTTCAGTAGAGTTGTCAAAAGTACCTACTTCGGCAGTGGTGGACGAAGTACACAAATCAAGTACTTGAGTAAAAGTACAGATACATATAAAATATGACTCAAGTGAAAGTATTTAGTGCTCCTTTTCAATTTTACTTGAGTGAAAGTACAAAAGTACTTGATTTTTAATGTACTTAAGTAAAAGTACTGATTGATGAATGTTTTTGTAATTTTATATAGGCCACTTATATAATTCAATTTTAGATTATATATTTTATATAATCCTATTGCTCAAAATAATTATGAATGATGATTAATTGTCAAACAGCCAGCACTAGTCAGTATGGATGGAAGATTAGTGGATGCAGATACATAATATGTAATGTGGGATGACAAACAATATAAAAACAGACAAAACATATAAGGCTAAATACATAACATTTTTAAAAATTGCTAAAGCAGCAGGGAAGATGAATGTGCATGTGTTATTTTAATTTGTGTTAGAGTTGCACGATTCTGGATAAAATGAGAATCAAGATTTTTATTTGTATCTTTCAAATAGAAATCATGATTCTCCCATGATTTGATCTGTTTGAATCGAGATCACGATCTGTAGACTCATTGATGTGGACGTGTCCGCATTAAAGCATTTCAGTGGACTTAAACAGATCGCCCTTTATAGCCAGTTTAGTTAAAAAACAACTGACCTAAATATGATTTTCAGTTACAATAATACATCCTAAAATTCAACATTAGTAGGCTGACTTACTTTTCGCCATCAGTCGCGCACACACTCGAGGATCCCCAGTTCTTTGCTAATTTTCAGTCAGACTTGTAAATTCATTCACTGGAGAGACGCTCTGAACGGATCATTGAATCAATGAGTTGTTGACTCGAGAACAGCTGCAATACGTCCAATTCGTGAATGAATTGTTGTTGTGATTTGTGAACCGATTTAACAGGATGATTGAAAAGAATCAGTTTGTGCACGAATCGGACGCCGCTTTTGCGTCTCTGAGCATGTGACGATTTCTTCATTTTAAAATAAGGAGTAACGATATGTTTTATGAAATGTAGTGGAGTAAAAAGTATATTATGCTTTGGAATGTAGTGAAGTAAAAGTTGCTCAAAATAAAAATACTCCAGTAAAGTACAGATACTTGAAAAATGTACTTAAGTACAGTAACGAAGTAAAAATACTTAGTTACTGTCCACCACTGTACTTCGGTACCAAGTCCGTACTTAAATTTAAAAAATGTGACGCTTTGAGCACCGTTGAGCGGATTCGTAAACACCTCTGATTGGCCATTGTGTTGACGCGCTCATCGGATATGTCTGTGATTGGCTACAATGATCAATGCTTTAAAAACGTTGTAAATAGTCAATGACGCTCTTCACCAAGCACTTGCACAGATACACACGGAAGCGTTTGAAAGCAGATGTCTATCGTGGACCAGTCCGCTGATAGACGCCTGCTTTCAAATGCTCCCGCTTTCAAATTCAAACACTTCAGTGTGCTTTCAAACGCTCCCGTAAGTTGATCATTGTAGCCAATCACAGACATATCCGATGAGTGAGTGAACACAATGGCCAATCAGAGGTTTACGAATCAGCTCAACAGCGCTCAAAGCGTCACATTTTTAAAATTTCATTACCGATTTGTACCGAAGTCGGTACTTTTGACAACTCTAATGTTCAGATATTCATACAACAAAATATCTTTTCAAAACTAACACAAATGTTAAACCCTCAAGCTTTTATTTTGGTGAAAAAACACCAGAAGCTTCTTTTTTGTTAGCAACAGGCTGTAAATGTTCGTTCATGCGTGTAAACGAACATAGTGCTGCACTTCACTCTGAAACACACATGGCATATACTCATTTACGATTTGATAAATCGCACAAAGCCATATCGAGTTTTCAGTTTCAATTAATTGTGCAGCCCCAACTACTCTACAGTGAACTTTAGGTCTGTTTGATCTCATCCCTTGAGGTTATAGTCAAAATCAATGTTCAAAATGTGACCCAATTCAGTTACACTTTCACTTTTGAAGGCAGACTTGTTTCTTACCTTCAAACCATGTTGAACCAACATCTGTTCAAGGTAAGAGTCACCAAGGCGCACTATAGGATAGAACTCTTCCACATACACCCGTCTCCACCATCGCTGGGGATATGAACTAAACACACACAAACACATCTAATATGACAAAGTCATAAAAGAAACGCATCCAATAAGGCTAACATTAAAAATCAACGTTAACAATAATGCATTGTGTTATGCAAGATAATTAAAATGTAATTTTTAACATGCATTTGACAATTTATAGCAAGAGGCATTGTGGGATTTTGCGTGCGCTCACCCGTCCTCTTTTGGCTCGCTGAACCAGTATTTGTAGCGGTGAGCTCTTAGGTACGTAGGAGGCTGTTTGCTGAACGGATACTGAGACTCATCTGTCTGAATGAGTCTGACCACTGCACAACACACACATAGTATAGTATAGTACAAAACACTGCATTCAGCACTGCATCTTGTGATGATGCACTGGATGCCTTTAAATCTCACACATGCACAAACGACACATCCTTACCATCTCGTTTGCCCTGCAGGAGTCTGTGTAGGAGGCTGCTGAACCAGGGGCTCTGTGTGTGAGGCCCCAGAGCAGCAAACCACATCTGCCAATCCAGCCTGGGCTGGTGCGGAGCCACCACAGGGGGCGCTGCGCTCATGTTCCCTGGCTTATACATGAACTCTATCTCCTGCAAAAATTAGTTAATAAGAGAGGCAAAAAAAAAAAAAAAAAAAAAAAAAAAAAAAAAATTGTAGATCAAGATTCGTTTTGGAATCAGATCAGATCGTGAGGTACCTAAAGATTCCCACCCCTAGTTGCAAAGTATTTTTGCAAGTTTGAGGCTGCCTGCCACAGAGAATCTACAAACTTCACCTTTAAGATCCGGGTTAGACTTTTCAATTACAAGCCCATATTTCAGATCTTTTAGACAGTTTTTAGCCTCGTTTTCACCGAAATTACCCAGTACAATTTGTCCCAGGAACTTTTTTTTCCCCATACATTTTGCTGTCTGCATTTCCATCGTGGTCTAAAGTACAGTGAAGATTAAGTACGGTGATGTAGGACTGCACATGACTTACCAGTTCCCACTGGATTTCGTCCTCCGCATACAAGCTTAATAAAGCCTGAACCCCGTTGTTGGTCTATCTGTCATATTTTTTAAACTCCATTGCTGATTTGAATAGCAAACAACTCTTACTGCACGCACCGCAACAGACTTTTAAAAATGGTGGTTGAAATAAAATGCCGCGTGAACTCAACCAATCAGCATATTCAGCGCCCAAGTACCACCCACGAAATTTCCTGAACTTTGAAAAAGTACTACCTCGCGAGCAGGGACTTTTTGAGGGGGAAATTTTTACCCGGAACTTCATTTAGTTCCTGCAGTTGAAACACATCGAGTACCACCCCATAGTCCCTAGATCCTGCTTTTGATATGATTACATTTTTTGTGAAGTACAAATTAATGCTGTAATTCAGACACTATTTCAGGAAGTGCATTCTCGTAAACTGACCGTCCATGTGTTGCGATCCATGCTGCCCTCAATGACCACCTCTGGACGACCTCCGACCCCGGTCATTCTCCGGAACAATCCATATGAGTTGACCAGCTGGTAACGGTCGGTCACTTCAAACGCTGTCCGGATCCCAGGCCAGAGATTACTGTTGGCATCATACTCAATGTAGGTGTAGGGAACCTGCACACGTACAGTACTTCATTATTAGCCTCATTATTTGTACATAGCTTAAAAGGACAGGGCACTCAAAAAGATGAGAATTCTGTGCACTACACTTAAAGTACACAATGAAGTTCTTATGTGTATTGTGAATGTTCGAGGTTTGAACATGTGAAAGCGTGAATGAGATTTTGATAGAAAAGTGCAGAAGGCAAGATTTTGGTAATAAATTACTATATTCAGTTCCTCACAAAAGCTGTTTGATAAGACTTATATTCCATTTTTGTCATTAAATTTTTGACAGCAGTGGTCACCATCCACTATTCAGGAAAACCTGGCAATTCTGCTAATTAACTCAGACAACAGAGGTTTAGAGTGGCATGCAGGTGACAAAATGACGACAATTTTAATTTTAGGGTGCACTATCCCTTTAAGGATATACAAACAGGAAATGGTGTTATTATTAACTAAAACTAAAATAAACATTAATAAAATATTTTTAAAAAAAATAAGCTTATTTTATTTGAGTTAGTTACCAAGGCAAATTTCTACTTTTCATTTAGTTTAAGCTGAAATACTAAAATTACTAAAACCAAACCGTAAATAAAAACTAAAAAGACATTTAAACTAATCAAAAAAACAACTAAAAACACAATTACTAAAACTTAAACTAAAATGGAAAACATAAAATTGAAAACTAATTCAAAATATTAATAAATACTATCATACTATATTAATGATACTAAAATAACACTGACAGGAAGTTTACTGACCAGACTGATGGCAAACATTGAGACTGCAGCCGCAGCCATCACTGCCCACTGGATTGTGCTCCAGAGACGCCGCAACACGCCCCTCACACAAGCACATCTGAAGCATATGCACATGCACAAGCAATCAAAAACATTAGTTCTACCAGAACGCCATCTAATGGACATACTGAGCCAACAAACCATAGGTAAACTATCCTGTAACACTCACTTAAACATGGCAGTGATGATCTCCCATGTGAGAGACAGCACACCAATCCAGATACTGGGCACCGTGACAGTCTTCAGAAAGCCATTGAACTCAAAATAAGTAAAGGCTGAGGAACAGGAACACAAAGAGAGATAAATCACACTCAGCGATAACCTACCTCAATAAGATATCGTTGAGAGCTTCACCTGTTTTGGAGGACACACTTCTCTTTTCCCAGTCCACCTGCAGGTCAAAGTATTGGACGGTCCAGTAGCCAAGCAAAGCATATACACTGACCTCTAACATTACAGCCAGTCCAGAGAAGAGAGTCTGTAATGATGCTGGAAAAAAAAAAAAAAAAAAAAAAAATTATTATTAACATGGATGTCCAGACCTGGTTTTAATATCTTGTCCTAACACTGAAAACAGCAAATCAAAACATTTTTGCCGTTTGATGAAGAAATCTTCTGTTTAAAAGTTTGGTGTCAGACATAGTGAACAAAGTGACAGTAAAGACATTTATAATGTTACAAATTTTCTATTTCAAATACATGTTACTTTTTTGAACTTATATATATATATATATAATATTATATACACACACAGGTGCTGGTCATATAATTAGAATATCATCAAAAAGTTGATTTATTTCACTAATTCCATTCAAAAAGTGAAACTTGTATATTATATTCATTCATTACACACAGACTGATATATTTCAAATGTTTATTTCTTTTAATTTTGATGATTATAACTGACAACTAAGGAAAATCCCAAATTCAGTATCTCAGAAAATTAGAATATTGTGAAAAGGTTCAATATTGAAGACACCTGGTGCCACACTCTAATCAGCTAATTAACTCAAAACACCTGCAAAGGCCTTTAAATGGTCTCTCAGTCTAGTTCTGTAGGCTACACAATCATGGGGAAGACTGCTGACTTGACAGTTGTCCAAAAGATGACCATTGACACCTTGCACAAGGAAGGCAAGACACAAAAGGTCATTGCAAAAGAGGCTGGCTGTTCACAGAGCTCTGTGTCCAAGCACATTAATAGAGAGGCGAAGGGAAGGAAAAGATGTGGTAGAAAAAAAGTGTACAAGCAATAGGGATAACCGCACCCTGGAGAGGATTGTGAAACAAAACCCATTCAAAAATGTGGGGGAGATTCACAAAGAGTGGACTGCAGCTGGAGTCAGTGCTTCAAGAACCACTACGCACAAACGTATGCAAGACATGGGTTTCAGCTGTCGCATTCCTTGTGTCAAGCCACTCTTGAACAACAGACAGCGCCAGAAGCGTTTCGCCTGGGCTAAAGAAAAAAAGGACTGGACTGCTGCTGAGTGGTCCAAAGTTATGTTCTCTGATGAAAATAAATTTTGCATTTCCTTTGGAAATCAGGGTCCCAGAGTCTGGAGGAAGAGAGGAGAGGCACACAATCCACGTTGCTTGAGGTCCAGTGTAAAGTTTCCACAGTCAGTGATGGTTTGGGGTGCCATGTCATCTGCTGGTGTTGGTCCACTGTGTTTTCTGAGGTCCAAGGTCAACGCAGCCGTATACCAGGAAGTTTTAGAGCACTTCATGCTTCCTGCTGCTGACCAACTTTATGGAGATGCAGATTTCATTTTCCAACAGGACTTGGCACCTGCACACAGTGCCAAAGCTACCAGTACCTGGTTTAAGGACCATGGTATCCCTGTTCTTAATTGGCCAGCAAACTCGCCTGACCTTAACCCCATAGAAAATCTATGGGGTATTGTGAAGAGGAAGATGCGATATGCCAGACCCAACAATGCAGAAGAGCTGAAGGCCACTATCAGAGCAACCTGGGCTCTTATAACACCTGAGCAGTGTCACAGACTGATCGACTCCATGCCACGCCGCATTGCTGCAGTAATTCAGGCAAAAGGAGCCCCAACTAAGTATAGAGTGCTGTACATGCTCATACTTTTCATGTTCATACTTTTCAGTTGGCCAAGATTTCTAAAAATCCTTTCTTTGTATTGGTCTTAAGTAATATTCTAATTTTCTGAGATACTGAATTTGGGATTTTCCTTAGTTGTCAGTTATAATCATCAAAATTAAAAGAAATAAACATTTGAAATATATCAGTCTGTGTGTAATGAATGAATATAATATACAAGTTTCACTTTTTGAATGGAATTAGTGAAATAAATCAACTTTTTGATGATATTCTAATTATATGACCAGCACCTGTGTGTGTGTGTATATATATATATATATATATACACACACACACACACACACATATACATATATACATATATACACACACACTTCCGGGGTCCCTGGAAGAAAATTTTGTACATTTTAAAAGATAAATTAATTAATCTGGTGCACTTTGAGAGCTCCAACCCATGTTCAGTATCCAAACTGAACAAAGAAAAAGACTGCATTGACTTGTATCTGAATCCACTGTTTAAAATAAATCATCCACCTGCCAACCGCCCGATGATATCCTGTAATTTAGATATCCGCACCTGATCATCACATTACAATTATTCAAATTCTCAGTGTTAAGCAAGATGATATGGTTACATATCACACTAAAGAAGGCTGCTTATAAATTAATATTTAATTAAAATAAAAGTTCTTCTTAGGCTAAATAAATTACATTTCCTTAATAGCCTAAACACAGGCTTTACTCCCATCAAACTTAAATGGTCACGGTTTCATTACATCATTGTGGGAAAACACTTAGAATAATGCCTGTTAGTTAAGCTTGTGTATATTTTTAGTTAAAGCTGTTGAGTTATAAAGCAATATCTAAAGCAATACAGGTGCTGGTCATATAATTAGAATATCATCAAAAAGTTGATTTATTTCACTAATTCCATTCAAAAAGTGAAACTTGTATATTATATTCATTCATTACACACAGACTGATATATTTCAAATGTTTATTTCTTTTAATTTTGATGATTATAACTGACAACTAAGGAAAATCCCAAATTCAGTATCTCAGAAAATTAGAATATTACTTAAGACCAATACAAAGAAAGGATTTTTAGAAATCTTGGCCAACTGAAAAGTATGAACATGAAAAGTATGAGCATGTACAGCACTCAATACTTAGTTGGGGCTCCTTTTGCCTGAATTACTGCAGCAATGCGGCGTGGCATGGAGTCGATCAGTCTGTGGCACTGCTCAGGTGTTATAAGAGCCCAGGTTGCTCTGATAGTGGCCTTCAGCTCTTCTGCATTGTTGGGTCTGGCATATCGCATCTTCCTCTTCACAATACCCCATAGATTTTCTATGGGGTTAAGGTCAGGCGAGTTTGCTGGCCAATTAAGAACAAGGATACCATGGTCCTTAAACCAGGTACTGGTAGCTTTGGCACTGTGTGCAGGTGCCAAGCCCTGTTGGAAAATGAAATCTGCATCTCCATAAAGTTGGTCAGCAGCAGGAAGCATGAAGTGCTCTAAAACTTCCTGGTATACGGCTGCGTTGACCTTGGACCTCAGAAAACACAGTGGACCAACACCAGCAGATGACATGGCACCCCAAACCATCACTGACTGTGGAAACTTTACACTGGACCTCAAGCAACGTGGATTGTGTGCCTCTCCTCTCTTCCTCCAGACTCTGGGACCCTGATTTTCAAAGGAAATGCAAAATTTACTTTCATCAGAGAACATAACTTTGGACCACTCAGCAGCAGTCCAATCCTTTTTGTCTTTAGCCCAGGCGAGACGCTTCTGACGCTGTCTGTTGTTCAAGAGTGGCTTGACACAAGGAATGCGACAGCTGAAACCCATGTCTTGCATATGTCTGTGCGTAGTGGTTCTTGAAGCACTGACTCCAGCTGCAGTCCACTCTTTGTGAATCTCCCCCACATTTTTGAATGGGTTTTGTTTCACAATCCTCTCCAGGGTGCGGTTATCCCTATTGCTTGTACACTTTTTTCTACCACATCTTTTCCCTCCCTTCGCCTCTCTATTAATGTGCTTGGACACAGCTCTGTGAACAACCAGCCTCTTTTGCAATGACCTTTTGTGTCTTACCCTCCTTGTGCAAGGTGTCAATGGTCGTCTTTTGGACAACTGTCAAGTCAGCAGTCTTCCCCATGATTGTGTAGCCTACAGAACTAGACTGAGAGACCATTTAAAGGCCTTTGCAGGTGTTTTGAGTTAATTAGCTGATTAGAGTGTGGCACCAGGTGTCTTCAATATTGAACCTTTACACAATATTCTAATTTTCTGAGATACTGAATTTGGGATTTTCCTTAGTTGTCAGTAATAATCATCAAAATTAAAAGAAATAAACATTTGAAATATATCAGTCTGTGTGTAATGAAGGAATATAATATACAAGTTTCACTTTTTGAATGGAATTAGTGAAATAAATCAACTTTTTGATGATATTCTAATTATATGACCAGCACCTGTATCTCATGTAGGGTTTTTTCTGTGTTTTATATAATGACCACTAGGAGGTGCTCTAGGCACATGCTTTCCTTGATTGGTATTCCCTTAAGAGAACTACGTTCAGTTGACAACGAAAGTAAAAGAGTGACGCACGTTTATTGCGTCTTACCGTGAAATGAGAGTTCCCTGTTTTTATTAAAATCAACACATAATGATTTATCACTCATCCACCCGCAATTAATTGGAATGTTATTTTTTTTTATTACTTTACTTTAATTACCCGGGGATTATCCGCAGTATACGCGGATATAAGCGCGATGTGCACCTCACTATCGAGCCGTTCGAGAATGGACGCAGGCCGGGAACCCGCAACAGAACCGTGTCGGTGGAAAAGGGGCATCTCTGAGCATGTGACTGCCTGTCTGAGTTTTGCACGAAATTTAATGGAGGCGGCCGCCTCGTAATTCTCTATGCAGGACAAACCATAAATGGCATCGTTGTCACAGAGTAAACTATCTGGTAAAGTGGACTTATTGCCGAGTTAACGAAAGTTATCATGAGCATTGTAATGTTTAAAACAGATCTCTCAACAAATCTCAGTAGACCCGACAGGGAAGATTTTAAAACGTGCAGTCCATTCACAAATACTGGAAATACAAACCGGAAGACAGAAGACAACAACCGCAGCGCTGAGAAGAGGCAGGTATAATAAGGTCTGTATCAGACGGGCTGCAGCGTTAATTTTGCGTTAAAATATATTTTATGTTTATTAAAACAGTTAAACACTTATTTCATATATACTTCGTCTTCCAATAATTCAAGCACTTTTCAAGTACCTTTTCAGGAATATCACTATTTTCAAGGTTTTCCAGGCCTTAAATTTCAAAAAGTCAAATTCAAGTACTTCAGGCACTTTAAGCACTTTGTGCGAACCCTGATATATATATCTTGAGCACCAAATCAGCATATTATAATGATTTCTGAAGGATCATGTGACACTGACTGGAGTAATGATGCTGAAACAGAATAAATTTAAAATATATTCAAATAGCCGTTATTTAAAATTGTAATAATAATTAACAAATGCAGCTGTGGTGAGCATAAGAGACTTGTTAGTGTAATGTAAGTTTGTCCATACTGCTTTCTGTCTTTTGCGTGGGTCTGCGGAGCCAGAAGTTTACATGTTGGTCATCCAGCAGCGACAAGCACAGGGTGATAGTGAGAATATTAAAGAAGTTATAATTTCCAGACAGGATGATAAACACCTGTAGCAGGACCTGTAACACACAAAGACACAATAATGCACAAACTCGTAGCAGCTTCATTTCTGATCAAACACACACATACACACTCACCTGCATGTAGAAGGCAGCAAGCCTGTGTCTTCGTATGGGGCTGAAGAACAGGAAAGGAACTGCGATCTCAATAACAAACGTTCCCACCACACTGAGTTTCTGGAACCACACCGGCAGCTGATGAGCAAACCAGGCCAGCGGGGTCGGTATACACTGGGTCTCATAGTGATAGGTCAAAGCTGATGAGAGAACAAGAGAGAACAGTGTATGTCAGTCATTTTAGTAACATTAAGATATTATAGTTTTTATTAATATTTTGAATTGTTTTTATTTTTATATTGTCCATTTTAATTTTTGTTAAACTTTTAGTAATTCTGCTGTTTTTTTTTACAATGTCTATATAGTTTTTACAAATTTTTAATTTAGTTGTTTTAGTACATCAAGTTAAACTAAATTAAAAATCAGAAATTTTGCCTTGGCAACTAGCTGAAACAAAATAAGTTTATTCAACATCTCTTCTGTGTCATTCTCCTACGGTGTTTATGTTAAGCGCTTATTAAATATCTTAATTTGTGTTTCGAAGATGAATGAAGTTCTTACGGGTGTGAAAAGACATAAGGGTGCGTAATTAATGACAGAATTTTCATTTTTGGGTGAACTAACCCTTTAAGTACTTGGAGTTACCACAGTTATAATTGACAAATGATAACTATTCAGTTTGACTGCAGCGCTACAGTATAAATACGCAGTCAGTACATATCAAACGACCTTTATCAGACAAAGCTATAGTGACATGGTAAAAACACTGTTACTCACACTTGTGTGTTGCGACATTAATGTTGGATCCAATGTAGTCCTCACTGCATCATCTTTTATTTGCAGTCTCTCTGAAAAGCCTGCGTCAAACTGTCTTGTTTAAAAATGAATGCGAACAGTGTCTTACTGACGCAAACTAACTGGAACTTCGTTAAAAAAAGGTCCATCCACAATTTCTTAATGTTAGGATCACAAGGAAGGCACTGCAAAGACTTTTTTCACAAATTGGCAATTCAAAATGTCTTGTAATCCTCATAAGCATCTCTATCGTTTTGTTGCTTGAGTAATCCTGTGTTTGAGTCGGCCTTGTATTTACTACTACATGATATGCGCTAATCGGTGGGTGGGGCTAAAGAGGCAATGATGTAGAAGTAGGTGTTGATCTTCTGTAGAGATGGTCTTTTGTCATACTATTACATCATAATGTGACAAAATCCAAAACGAGTCGTTTGGGCAGCTTGGTTTCAATAAAAGTTGTTTTTGGACTAACAAGGAAGTTTTGTGTTCTGAAACTTCTATTATATTTTTATAGTACAAACTACAAACAATGGCCACTTATATGTCAAAAGATCAAGGAAAATTTGATTTCTCAATTCATGAGCCCTTTAATTCTTAACAGTTCAATAAGTCAAAACAAACCATAGATTTTGCTTCCAATGCATTAGTCACACAAGAAATGGAAGTTCAGCTTGAGAGCACTGCATTGTGGGACACTGTATCTCATGTAGTACACCATTCTGAGTATATTCTGAACCTTCCAGTAGAAACTCAAGAACATTTGGTCACAAATACAAATATATTCCACAATTCCTCACCTGTTAGGCCCCACCAGGTGGGGCAGCGGCTGGTCAGTTTGACGACACCCGACGCAAACATCAGCCGAAACAACAGCCAGCGCACCAGCCAGAAAGTCACATTATCATGGAGACACAACTTTGAAGACCAGGGCATTTTCATGGGAGCAACGAGAATGGCCAAGAAGCCTGTCTCCAACAAGAGGTTATCCCTGAAAACAAGATTAGAAAGGAGAGAGATAGGTTTGACACATATCCAAATTCTGATGTGCTGCTGAGGGTTCACATGTGTTATGAAAGCAGATCAACACAGACATGACTACAGTAAATAACACTCAAGTGTCTCACAAGGTCAAGATTGTTTTGTTGCTACGGTTGTACAGAGTTAAACAAAGCCTGTTGCATAACGATTGCATTTGAGGGAACAAGAACATTTGGGAATCAATATAACATCAAGCGGTGTACAAGCAGCACACAGTGACAGGAAGCCTTATACTCACCACTGAAAGTATAAGAATACCTGGCCCACCTAGAAAAAACAAACACATTTCACTACTTTATACATTACCTTCTAAAATCAATTATTTTTACCCTTAATAAGTAGTATTCGTGATAAGTAGTGGTCAACCAATATGGGTTTTTAGGATAATGGCCGACAGCAGGTTGGATATTTTGCAAATATAATATGATACAATACAGTTTAAAGACAGCAAATGAGATACTTAAAGGGTTAGTTCACCCAAAAATGAAAATAATGTCATTTATTACTCACCCTCATGTCGTTCTACACCCGTAAGACCTTCGTTCATCTTTGGAACACAAATTAAGATATTTTCGATGAAATCCGATGGCTCAGTGAGGCCTCTATTGCCAGCAAGTTAATTTACACTTTCAGATGCCCAGAAAGCTACTAAAAACTAATTTAAAACAGTTAATCTGAGTACAGTGGCTCTACCTTAATATTATAAAGCGACGAGAATACTTGTTGTGCGCCAAAACCCCCCTCAAAATAACAACTTTTCAACAATATCTAGTGATGGCCGATTTCAAAACACTGATCCGAACCACTGATTCGAAACAAAAGATTCGTAAAGCTTCAAAGCAGTGTTTTGAAATCGGCTATCACTAGATATTGTTGAAAAGTCATTATTTTGTTTTTTTGGCGCACAAAAAAAAAAATATTCTCGTCGCTTTATAATATTAAGGTAGAACCACTGTACTCACATGAACTGTTTTAAATATGTTTTTAGTACCTTTCTGGGCATCTGAAAGTGTAAATAGAGGCCTCACTGAGCCATCGGATTTCATCAAAAATATCGTAATTTGTGTTCTGAAGATGAACGAAGGTCTTACGGGTGTGGAATGACATGAGGGTGAGTAATTAATGACATTTTCATTTTTGGGTGAACTAACCCTTTAAAATAAATGTATCTAAAACCAATTTAAAGAATATTTTTAGTAATATAGAAAAAAAAAACTACACTAATTACATTTTTATATTTCTATACATTTTAATATCTATATAAGAACATTCTGAATTTTCCATATCTGTTAATTGGCTATCACTATATCAAGGCAACAACAAATAAGTAGGATATCAGTAAGGCCCAATTAATTGGCCAAAATTTGGCCATTATTGAGATTATCAGCATCGCCCAATAACAGTGTATGATTACACGATTAAAGCGTCTGTTGCGCCTTTTATCAAATCCAAGTGAATCTCTTTATACCGAAGAGCTTTTTTAGTAGATACCAATTTCTGTGTAAAATATTGTAAAAAATATTTCATCATTTTTATTTACATCAAATTATTTGCTGTTATTAAATTGTATTATATTTATAGATAAGCATTATATCACCCATAGGTCACCCTGTTCTCTATACATCACATCAGCCATTGAAAAACCCATATTGGTCAATCACTAGTAGCATCCGCATGTGAAATAAGTTTGTACCTGGTAGAGAGACAGATAAAGTATCCAGAGCACCAGGAAGACTCTGCAGTCTCTGAGCGGAGGTAAAGCCAGAGTCATTAAACTGAGCAAAGCTCCGGCCAGACTGAGCAGCTCCATGCACTGCTGTGTGTCCAAACCCAGACGAGGACCAAACCACAGCAGGGTGGGAAAATCCTTCAGCTCCTCCACAACACTCTTACCAGACACTCGCAGCTGCCACCGTGCTGGCAGCAAACCCTCGTTTCCATACAGACCTAAAGAAAGAGCGTTCACATGGTCAATGCAACAAAATTGCTGCAGAATCTGAAATGTTAATGTCATTAAGTTACTTTTAGTTGTTCTTCAGAATCCAAATTTCCAGGTTTAAATTACAGTAGATTTTGAATCTCAGATTTTCAATGTGGTCTCAAATTTTTGGACCCCAATGATCACCATATTCAAATACCATGGTATTATCATGTACATGTCCAAAATCATGATAATATACTAATACTATGATACTTTTTGTTAAATAGACAGAAAATAATTTTGTGCAATGCATTTCCTCTTGAGTCAGTTTGGCTAATATTCAGACTTTTCGTCCAGTCTGGATGTCTCAAAACAGGCATCAACATGCTAATCTGAGATGTTTTGCACAAACAATTCGAACAGACCCATGTAATATGGGCCCTTTAAAATATTTTCATCTCTAGCACTGTATCCCTACACTGCAAAATCACTGGACAACCTGAAGATTTATACAAACTATTAACTAATATTTTAATAGACGAGTATGTTCATTAAAAATGTATGCTTAAAAGACTTCTGTTGCATGCGTCACAGATAAACTCTTAGTTAGTTCAATGCATGCAAGTTAAACTAAAAATCTTCACAAACTCACCTGGAATCTGCACGTAAAGAGACGCAAAGGCAAACATGTAAATAGCAGAAAGGCACCACAGAAACATGTGCCTCGGCAATCTTATATCTCCCATTTTTTGGATAATAAACCCCTAAAGGAAACAGATGGGGTGGGAATCTCCTCAAGATGGAGATCAGGGAGGTTTGAATGCAGAAAACTGACTGAGCGACACGTCTGACGTGCAGGAACAGAGACACGCGCTCGCTGGCCGTTTTGCCAACGAATCCTACTATGGCGAAGATTTGGCTTATGAATATTAACTACGTCACGCTCGGGGAAGTCAAATTGATTGGCTGACTGGTGTACGTTAGTACGTTGACGTGCTTTGCCTGGGTGAACGTTTGACCGTTTGACCCGGTTTGACCTCAATGAATATGAATTACGCTCGACTAGACGCTCGTCCAGTAAAATTAGCCGACTGGCTGAAAGGCAGACGTTTTCATTCTTAGTTTTATATATATATATTTATATATAATATTATATATATATATATATATATATATATATATATATATATATATATATATACACAGTTGACTTTAAATTCTTAAAATAAGCAAAACATTTAATTATTTATTTTAAAAAAGCCATCTTCTCTATGTTACGACTCGGCTAATGAATATTAAGTAGGTTACCTGCCTACCTGGACTTACCTTTTTTTTAAGTCTATGACCTGGACGATACCGGAGGGTAAAAATCAACATGATCTAATTACTATTCACGAACTAAGCCTTCGTCATAGTATGATTCGGGAATTTCATCCATGGCCTTATTTATTTTTTGATTGTTTTAGTTTTAGAAGTTTGGAGACTATATTTGAATACTGATTTACTGATGTGCAAACGCCTAGGGCGCAGCCATCCAACTCAGATATTTAGGACATGCATTTTTTAATGCCTGGCGACAACTAGCGATTCAGATTAGAATAACTAGTGTCTTTTTGGTTTTGCTTGCATTATTGTTTTTACAGTCATTTAGTATTATTAGCGGATAAAGATTTAAAAAAGGATTTAGATGGACAGCTAATGAATCATTCAGGCTGATTTGTGAACCGGTTCGACTGATTCACTTAAAAGACCTGAATCAAAAAATACTTGCTCACAAATCAGGCATCACTGTGACTTTTGGGCAAATTATTCTGTACTCAATCTACAATATCTTAGATCAGAAAATAACAAAAATTATATTCACAAATTTTCATGACCCCATTCCCATATATTTCCAGATTTTACTTGATCATAAAAATTGTTTCCTGGGGCCGGTTGCATAAACCACTAAGACTAGACTTACAAGTTAGTCATCAAATTTTTTTCTTTAAGCCTTCATAACGAAGTTATTATTATTATTATTATTATTTTTACTTTTTTGCATAACTTAGATTGGCCTAATTTGATACCAAAAAGTAAGACTGACTGCTCTTTGACTAACTGCTAGTGGGTCATATTAGGGGTTAGTTCACCCAAAAATGAAAATTCTGTCATTAATTACTCACCCTCATGTCGTTCCACATCCGCAAGACCTTCATTCATCTTCAGAACACAAATTAAGATCTTTTTGATGAAGTCTGAGAGGTTTCTGTCTCTCTATAGAGATCCAACGCAACTACCACTCCAAAGTCCAGAAAGGTAGGAATGACATTATTAAAGTACTCCATGTGACTCCAGTGGCTTAAACTTAATTTTATGAAGCGACGCAAGCACTTTGTTTGCACAAAAAAACATAATTTATCACTTTACTTAAAAAAACATTGATCTGCAATGCGCGTTCACGAGAGCTTCACGACGCATGTGTGTTGTATTCAGACTCGCGCGTCAACAACACATGCACGAGTGTTCACGAGAGCATCACGACAGGCGTTTTACGTTCACATGAGAGCTGGCATTGTTGCGCGAACACGCTTTGGATAATATTATTTTGTAAATAAAATGGTAAGTTATGTTTTTTTTTTCTTCTGCAGTGAATGTTGGAGGCAACAAGTCATCTTCAAAAGAACAGTCTGACATTTCTGACTCATTAAACAACAGGGAAGAAATTAACAAGGACAGAACACACCAGAGCCATAATAGTTTTATTCAATTATATCTTATTAATGTACAATTTTGATTTGTCCTCAGGCAAACACATATACAAAATAATAGCAATAAAAGTCAGTCAACACAGGAGCAGAGCATCCCACCTCATATCCAGACCAGTCATCTGTACATTCAAGTGTCAGTCTACAGTGAGCACGCTTCTGCCCTGAAATATCTCTTTCTCTTAATGATTAACTGGCATTGCACATGCAAGAGAACTGGACCGGCCTCAAAGAAGTCAGATCCAAATGTTTTGATTTAAAAAAGCATACATTGTGGCACATGAAAGCAAACAACGTTTCCAGCATTTGACATGATTTTAAAGAGATCAGTAGGACATGACAGGAAGTGCCTAATTTGAAACCAGTTTTTAAAATCCTGAACTGCATGTCGGTGTGAGTGCATCAGTAGTTTATTCCTTTATTTAAATATAAAACATGGCCATTTGGAGTCGTTGACACGTTTACACACTCTTTGAGAACACAAACGCATTTTACAGATCTTTTGGATTTTGTAGCTGCCTTCGCCACATATGGACAAAATGGAATGTGAACAACAACGGACAACACACAGAAACATGGCAGACGACCTTTCTGAAAGGCTTCCGATGGAGGGATTTTAAAACATTATTCCGAAATAAAAAAATATTGGCCATTTACAGGGGCTAAAATATAACACATGGGAGAACTAACCAATCATGTCATGTTATGTGTGTCTAGATTTTAACTTCTTGTTGGAGATTTGGTTGGTAGTTGCATCGTGACATCTCTTCAAATGGCATGGTTCATGTTGAGACTCATTTACTTGAGTTTGTCGGTGTGTGTATGTGGGTTCACGTTCCTTCCCCGCCGTTGGAGGTCTGTGTGGTGGTTGACTGTGGCTGTACCGAAGCCGCCTCGAGTTCAGATTCTCGAACAAAGATAACGGCATCCCCACTGACGTTGATTAGGCACTGCGCCTGTAAAGTACGTGCAACACCAGCATAAATTAACAAACGTGATTGGTTGAGTGTGTACAAGTCTGTGTGTGTGTGTGACTGTTTATGTATTAACCTGGTTCTTGTTAGGGTTTTCCATAAACACACACTCCTTCATGCTGTAGGAGACGACAGCATTCCCTCCAAGAGCAGCGACGTGGGCGCGAACCATCGCAAATACTTCAGCTATGAACGTATGCAGAAACCCGCTCACACCTCCCTCCTAAAACACAATAATAATAATGATGATAACCATAATAATAATAATGCAATATATACAGCAATATTAAATTATATATTTATTTATATAAATATAAATTAATTACTATTAATGTTAATATTTTAACATTTAATAACATTTAATTTAATGTTAATATTATACAAAATATTTAATATTACTACATGTATTTTATTATATATTTTATAATTACATTACACTACATATTATATTAATACTATTAAAATTTATTTATAATGCTAATAATAAAACAATATAGAACAATAAATAATATTAATATCAATTATATTTTCATGACTATTAATGTTAATAATTGTAATTTAATGATATTAATATCAAAAATATTTTATATTTTTTAATATTTATTTTCTAAATGAATAATATTGTGTAATATTGTAATTACTATAATTATAATATTACTTAATATATAAAATAATATTAATATGAAATTATTAACAAGACTAATAAAGTTAATAATTGTAATTTAATTATATTATTATCAAAAATATTTAATACTTATTTATTATTTTTCATTTTTTAATATTTATTTTTCTAAATAATATTAATTGTGTAATATTATAATTACTATAATTATTATAATTATTAATAATTATATAATAATTAAATATAATATATAAAATATTAATATGAAATTAACAATAACAATAATTGTAACAATAATTACTATTAATGTTAATCATTGTAATTCATTTTAAAAGGCATAAATATAAAATATTTAATATTAATCATATTTATTATTGTAATTATTATTCATTTTACAATTTTATATTAAATTAATTAAATGTAAATATATATTAAAATATTAAAATGCATTAAATTAATTCATTTTAATAGCATTAATATTATACAAAATATTTAATATTATTTTTTAATTAACAATAACAGTAATACTAGTAATAGTAATAATAATAATCATCATCATAGGCAAATTTCTTAATACATATGAAGTGGGTAGTAAAAACAGTGAGACCGCTACCTCTTTCAGTGAGGTGGTCTCTCTAATGAAGAACATGTTGATGATGCCGAGGTATTTTATGATCTTTGCACCAGGAATGAACGAGAGCGGGGTCATTTTGACCACTGCGACAGAACTGCCCGAGTAGGAGCGATTCGACCGAAGAGAACGAGAGCGACCTTCGGGCAACGGGCTGGCCTTCTCCATAGATGATGCTGTTGAGAGTAAAAGAGCGAGAGAGAAAGAGGGGTAGAGAGAAAGAGAAGAGAGAAAAGAAAGAGGGGGGTGGGAAGATACCAGACATGGCCTTCAGAGGACGCTCTACAAGACCAACGGATGTGACGAGACAAACATAGTGTGACCGAGGAAAAAAGACATATGTGTATTTGTGTGTTGCAGATCAGCGGCGTGTGATCAAAGCAAAGCAAAGCACCATGCAAATAAACACCATGCAAATACAGAGAGACAGAGAAGGAGAGAAAGAATGAATGCACGCATGTTGAATCTGCCTTGATAAATCAGAGGATGATAAGCTTTGAGAAGGGAGGACACTTTTTCCCATCAAGAGTGTGAAAGAGCTTAAAATCTCAAAGCTGTAAAACATCATACATGACGCTGCATCACAACTGTTACACAGAGCGCTAATGTGCATGCAGCTCCAAAACATCGCTCAAACTATCGGTCAGTGGACTAAATTAGGGCTGGGCAATATATTGAATATTCATGCGATTATTTTGACAGAACTGTTTCAATAGCGTCTCTGATTTGAACATTAGAGTCAATTTTGTTCCATTCATTTATGTGAATCAGTTCAAACTGCCCTTTACAAGGAACTTTAAAATTTAAAATTCTAACTCAATGATTTGATTTAAAAAAAAAAATCTCCATGTCATTTGTTCATGACTTCTCCAGTTGTTTGGATCATTTCGAGTGGACAAGGATTTTCAAAAGTATTTTATAAAAATCACACTCACAAAGAGTAACTTTTCTACCCAAATATATATTTTAGAAATTTAGGACTACAGAAATTTCCATGACTATAGCATGACTATTTTTTTTATATTAAAGTCTGTGTAAAGTCAATTCTGAGAATTGTTTCTAAACACATTATAAATGTTACAAATGTATTGCTGAAACACATTACAAAGACTGTGAACTATGTAGTACTGAATTGTGGAGTTAGACCATTAAACAGTTTTTCACCAATTCTGTGTTCAGGATTTTTTGGGCTTGATGACGCGCTGGAGCCACGAGCATGGCCCCGCCCCCAACACTATAATAATAACTACAGCACATTAGCATCAGCCAAACTTATAATGCATTTATGCATCATATGCGACAGAGGCAGTCTGTGATGTGCCTTTATTCATATTCATCTCATCAGCCAGCTCAAATATGAAATCACTGAGGCACAACTGAAAGAATGATGGTTTTCATCACAGGTTTCTCACTAGGACTCAACCTCAACTTTCACACTCTGTCAGTCAAGTTCGGATAAGATCGGATCGGCATATGGCAGCAAGACTTGTTTGTCCTCTTTTGGATGCAGGACATGGGAGTATATGGTGTAAGGATGCGTGTATAGACTATAGTCAGAGTAGATGCCATTTTAAATTTGAAAAAATATAAATTTGATTTTTAAAAATGTGTCTTTGGATCAATATATCATCGGTGTACAGCGGTGTACCTTGGTCTTAAATATCTTAATTTGTGTTCCGAAGATGAACGAAGGTCTTACGGATGTGGAACGACATGAGGGTGAGTAATTAATGACGGAATTTTCATTTTTGGGTGAACTAACCCTTTAATGCATGCATTTTTGCTAACTTAAAACATGATCAAAACACTAATCTATTTTAATGACAAAAGTTCAAATAAGAGAGCAAGTGACAAATATCGGTATCGGAATCGGCCAATGGTTGTTTGATAAAATTGGTATCGGCCAAAAAAAATCATATCAGTGCATCCCTAATATATACATTTCTTGCACAATAAGACCACAAGTAAATGTTTATGCAAATTGTATTAACATAGTATATAAAGTAAACTGGGCCCATTTTGATTTCATCTTGAAGTTAAAGATCCCTTTAAATATGCAGTCTACTCTGACTAGGGTCTATGTGAGTTTGTGTATGTGTGTGTCTGTGTATGTAAGCGAGTTTGCGTGAGTACTCCTACTTGTTTTAACTGATCCGCGTCTTATGGTGTGAGCTTTCAGTCTAAGCTGCTCTATCCAGGAGCTGCATCTGTCTGCAAAGGAACTGTAATCAACTGAGGGGGCTGGACACACACACATACAAACACAAACACACACATACACAAACACACACACACACATATAGACAAATACAGACAAACATTCAGACACATTAACACAGAAAGACACATAAACACACACACACAAATATGTGCACATGCGGGCACAAATCCCGCGGACACATACATACAATGACACAACAGAGGGACAAAGAGAAGAGGAAACAAGACACAGAAAGAAAGAAAGAAAAAAAAGAAAAAGGGTAAAATGGATGATGCTGGGGTGTGTGCTGCAGCACTTCAAACTGTCACACACAAAAGGAGCAGAAATGAAAAGAAAAAAAAACACCCTGCTGCCTCCAGAACTCCCAGCAACGAATCAGGTACTGACCTTTGGCCGACGGATGGCTGCCAATCTCTGATAGACCTGTGACAGAGGAAACCAACGCAATCTTGAAAGGACTGAAAACAGGATTTTCCTTATTTTTTTAAATAAAATTTCAATGTAGTATGTCAACACCAGGGCCTAAACACAATATTAATAATAATATTTTTTACAATAATTAATCAAATTTATCAAATCAGAAATCATTCTAAGCCTTGATGAGCATTAGAGGCTCCTTTCAAAAAAAAAAAAAAAAAAAAACTTAATTATTCCAAACTTTTGACCGTAGTGTATATATATTTTATTGTTTAATATGATTGTTTTATTGTATCTGTATGTGTCAGACAAAAAAGAATATACTTTTTCAATGTCAGAATAAAATATTTAACACTTTTTAAATAAATAAACAAGCAAACATATAGTCTCCAGCATCCCTGTGACCATACAGAGGACAAATGGTTTGGATGGATGGATTATGGCAAACATTTAAAGAGCTATAAAGAACTGAATGGGTAATCGGTTGAAGTTTGGATTCACCAGGGTTTACCTTTGGGGGAGCTAAGAGGGTTGGAAGAAGATGTTTCAGCATTGAGCTCCAGGTTGAACTGAAGCTGCTCGTCATTTTCTGTTATTGCTGCAAATGACATTCAACAGGAGACCGTGAAGATCAGCTTTCCAAAGAGGTGTTTCCTACATGAAGGTACATAGAGCACATGCTCACCCTTTATTAGTGTCTTGTCCCCACTTTGTTTGCCATTCTCCAGAGTCTGCTCTTTGTCAAAGCTCATTGCCACAGCTGTCACCGCCACCTGTCAATTAAACAACACTGACAGATCACGCGGGACAGAGGTAAAAGGATAAGAATGAAACCCAAGAGGATAAACAGATCTTGAGGGTTCCATTATTACTTTCTTTTTTTGTTTCACAACAGTAACAAGACTGCAAACTGGAAGTTTAATATGTTTATATTTAACAAAAAAGTAATAAGGTCAGGTGTATTCTCACCTGGATAAGCTCATCTTCAGGTATGGCCACGGTGAAGTTCAGGTGACAAAGACAGCAGGGGACCATTGACCGCAGTTTGAAGTACAAACTCTACAGAGCACACATATATTCCAGTTAGAGCAGTGATATCCAAGCACGCTTAAATCATTTAACTTGGTTTAGCTGGTCTACTATGACAGAACTGATCTCTTGAGATAAATAAGATAAGGAAAAAATGTATTCACCTTAAGCAGGTTCTCACAGAGGTCACTGAAAATCTTATTCAGTCCCTGATTGGTCAAGTTGACGTTGTTAAGGCGAAAGACCCTCACAGAGGTAAACATCTGAAAGCACACAAAAATATATGTTTGATTCTACACCAAACACTGAAAACCTCCTCATATCAACTCACTCTGAAGAAACAACCTCAGATGTACATTACATAAAAATATAATATGCAAACATATAGACAATAAATCTGTTTTTCTGGAGTGAACATATCTCAAACTAGCTTCATTTATTAATTGTCTGCAAATTTTAGGACAACAGAAATGGTCTTAATGGACCCTTTTCACATTTCCAGGGTTCTCAGAAGCGGAAGTCGTCATAGCTAAGTAAACTTCTATAGCGGTGAACGGAAACTACAACAAACATAATTTTTGCTTTCCCATTTGCTTCAATAGCAAAAGAAAAAAATTTCAAGAGAAAAAAGTTTTGAGAGATTGCCTGTGTTGGTCCGAGGTGAGAAAGATGTCAATTTTGTCATCACTCCCTCAGTCATTGTATTAGAAACACAAACTATAGGGTTATAAATGTACATTACTTAAAAAAAAAAAAAAAGAAAATTTCAAAAAGCTAAAATTATTTGCAAGATTTATGATGTTAATAACTGTGGAAATGCATCATCACAGTCTGTGAAAAGGGACAATTGTTAATAAATATTGCTCAAAAAAAATATTGTTGGCTTCTGTTGAGTCATTAAGTTGCACATCAACAAATCGTGTTTGTGTTGTAAACACACCAACATTCTATCTGCAATATTCAGGAAATGGACAGGTTCACTATGGTGAATGATACCTGTATAGCTGAAGTCCAGTTCTGAATCCCAGGCATGATTTCAGTGTTGCAGCTGTAGAATCCTAAACAGAAGACAATGTATAAACACACATCTGAATATATAGTCCAGTAAACACATAATAGAGTCCAAAAATGGTCTAGTAGAGGTTTGTACCTGCTGGGGTGGGAGAATCAATCAGAAGTGCATGAATATCTTCCACAGCGTCCGTGTCATCAATCTAGAAGAGTATTAAAACATCTGATCTTTCATTCCTCAAAAAAGTCCAGTATCTCCAAGTTTATCCTTCCTTCTATCCATCAAACTATCAACCTCTAGTACAAAGCCAGTTTACCTCCAACACAAAGGCATCCTTCTTCCCATGGGACAGGTCTAGTTCTGACACCTCATCTGAGCTCTCTGAGTGAGAACGAAAGAGACGGGACCTCTGACGGGGCTCAGGAATCGGCGAACCAATGATCTCTTCAACAACCTCCTACGATGGAAAAAAAAATTGAAAATGTTTAGCTGTGGTTTAAAAAGAACAGGTGGGTACAAAGAAAATAATATAAAGTAAAATAATTTATTAAAATAAATAATATAAGAATTAAATTGTACCTCACAAAGTGCCTTGACATGTATGTGTACTTACAGGTGGGTTGATTTCATACAGTTCTTTATTTTTAGTGATGGTGTCATTGATTTTCTTCTGCATATTGGAGATGTGCTGTTCGTATGTGATGTCACTGGGAGTTTTTCCCAATATCTGGATTCCTCCTGGACTGGGTAACGCTGTCAGATAGACTCCTGTTGCAGACTGAAAGCACCAAATAACAGCTATTAGCAGGACAAACAGTCATATTTATTGAAGTAAACATACTGAGCATTATAAGTAATAGCACACTGACCGCCATTCCTAGCAGCATGGTCTCTCCTACGCTGATTTGGATACGCAGTCCGAACAAAGCATTCATGCCCCGTAGCTTCAATTTGTTCATCAGCTGGGTGTGGAGCTCGTACTCTAGGAACGGCAGAAGATTGCTAATGGATGTGGCGTTCCCCTCTCCCTGGGCCTTCTTTTTAGTCCGACACAGCCTACAGTGGGGTGGAGATGCAAAGAATACCCAGATGACCAATTACATTTGCCAAAATGCATAGTTTACAACCAGAACACTATATCCCACAATGCAATACATTTGATCTGAGCTTCACCCGAAGTCTGAACTAATTTTTCACTTGGGACACTTAAAAAAACCCACTAGGGTTTTGTATAAATTGTTCACAGGTATACGCACTTTTACTTTAACTCTTTATAGGAGCGTCTTTAGGTAAGTGACAGGATCAGGGCACGTGCGCGCACGGTGTGTGATCGATGTATCTCTTACTCGTACATTAATGCCTGTGACAGCGGTGACGTAATTTTAACAGTAGATTGTCGCTTCTTGATTCGTACTCGTAAAAAAAGACTCCGTACTCGTAACCCAGCAATCGTAAAACTATGTTTCGTGTGTGTAAACTACACCTGACGTAAATTTTGGAGTCGTACTCAAACAAACGTGGCAAATGTGGTATCTGTATCTGTTTTGATCATAGATTCTGGAATCGTACCATCATAAAGTCACAATCACGATTACGCTCCGATTTTTTTTTTTTTTTTACAGTTTTTAGAATTACGCACGTACAGGTTTGATTTATGCACGTGTTATTATTGACAGTCTTTTTATTCCATAAACAACAACAATAATAATAATTTAAAATTTTAAACAAAACAAGAAATATTCATATTGTATTATTTCTCTGTAAAATGAACTCTGTACTGTAAATCAACTATTTAAGAAAATAATAATAATAATGACTTAAGAGCCCTTTATAGCTTTTTTTGTTGCACTATACTGTGCAGTATGCAGTACAAAAATATTCCATTTGAACAGGAAGTTATGTGCAGTTTCTACCTGGCCTGAATCAGGCAGCCCTTCCCGGTGACGTTGGCTTCAGTAGGCAGGTCGATCGTGGTGAAGAGGACATCGGGCACTTTGTAGCGGCGACAGCAGCAGCAATAGGTGAGCTGAGCAGGAAATGGTATATTCAACTCATCGTACGGTATGTGACAGAACCCACAGCCAGGGGGAGCCACCTCCTCAAATCTTACAGAAATAAATATTGTAATTAGTACATAAACAATAACACAAGGGCACACACAGACCCAGACAGCCATAAACAGAAGAAATCTTTACATACTGTAAGCGTACACATTTGTAAAGATTATTTTTGAACATAAAACACATACATATTCAGAGACAGCCAAATGTTTTAGCCCCTTTGTTATGAAGTCTTTAGAACTTAATTTGGTTAGTAGCTATAAAAACCGTCCTCAGCAAACATATACACAGACACACACACACACACCGATTTAATTAGTATTGTTTAGTATTGAGATTAAAGGAAAAGTTCACCCAAAATGAAATTTAAGTCATGATTTACTGACAATCATGTTGTTCCAAATCTGTTTGACTTTTAAACTCACCATGAAATCAAAACTGACAATGGACAAAATCAAGTTGTACCCTATATTTTTCTCATTTGGGAAGCGTCACAATTTCCGTTTCATGCACACTTTAAGAGCTACTGCACCAAGGAGAAATTTCAGTGAATAATGACTTTTTTGTTAAAGTCATGATGAAACGGAAGTAGCGACAGATCTTTTCTTATGTATTGTGATATTGTGTATTCGAGTGTAACTATCAAAAAAGAAAAAAATAGAGGCTGTGACTTGGTTCTATGCATTGATTATTTATCCACCTTATTCCTTTGCCCATGGCGCTTTGCGTGAATTATGGGTGTAACTTCCATTAGGCTGTAAACAATCAGTGAAAGGCTCACTCTATGAACGCAATATGTTTTTTTTTAAACTGGGTACAATGAGATGACATTCTACTCACCCTTCAACCATCAAACATTAAATGGACATTTAAGAGTGTAAAAGCATCAACATGGTACTTTCAACAGACCATGAATAACCCTAAATCGCGATTCTTTCCACAGCAATAACGGACGGGTTAAAGATCACTGTAATAATACATATCTGTATTATGTAACATACACTGCCTTAATCAAAAATGTTCATTAACTTCAACATTGCGTGATACTATTTCAAAGTAATTTCTGTCATTTTGACAGATAATAAATTGTATTTACCTGTGAAAATAAACAAAACAAACCACAAATGTGCAGTATATGTTGTCTTTTTTCATACTATTACAGGGGAATGCAAAGGGAAACAAGAAAATAATCATGAGGGAAAGAAAGCAGCGACTGATATAACTGATATTCTTGTTATAACATGTTACGTTAAAATACCAAGCGTTACATTATTCTCATGTCTGAAAATAAAACATGAAGGAAAATTGACAGCTCATTCAGACAAACTGACGGATAAGCTTTATTTGTAATGAAATGATTCATTTCAGCCTTTTTGAATGGAAGTTCCCCAAACCGGAAGTGCCACCCATAATTCAAAACGCAGTAGGCTCGCCTGGAATAAGGTGGATTGGATGTTGAGATGTGGCCGTTGCACTCAAAAGTGGAGGCAGATGAACGCAAGCATGCAGGAGCAGGTTTAAACGGACTAAATTATTGGAGAAGTCCTACATATGTCACCAGAGAGAAGTCCATTTTGATTAAACAATATGAGGTCAAAACATTTTTTAAAAAATGAAACATGAATAAAATGATGCACTGATGAATTGTTCACAATAAGATCTATAACATGTATTTAGAAAAAAGATTAACATTTTAAAAATTTAAAAAACTCATTTTATTTGAAAGATTTATTATGTTAACCCTCTGGGGTCTGAGGGTGTTTTTGGGCCCTGGAGAATTTTTGACATGCCCTGACATTTGTGCTTTTTTCAGTTTCTTATAAACATATTAATGGCTAAAGTCTGATTACATTGTATTCAGCACAAACAGGCCTACAATAATATGTGAGCAACATGTATGTACATGTTTGTATTTTTGAGAAAATAATGTTTATGCTGGTTATTGAAAAAACAAAAAATCAAGTCACTGAAATAAGGCCATATAACACATAGTAAACATTTGTTCACAAAACGTTTGAGAACTCAATCTTGTACCCTAGAGTTTTTTCCCAAAGCAATGTGAAAATCATCATGCCCACTCATTCACATAAAACAATATATTGATTTAAATTTTGAAAGAGACTTTTTGTTTAGCAAGGCCATATGCATGGGGGTGTATCATCATGAATAATGATGTGATTCACACCTGGGAAGACAATGACCCCTCCCCTAATGAGTCTATCAGTGAGGAATGTGACAGAGGAAACTACAAGAAAGAATGTGAGGACAAAAGAAATATATATATATATATATATATATTGTTTGTAGTTTATTTAGAACATAGGTAACAATATAATCCAAATATAAATGAGGGTCAAAAGCACATTCTGAGTACACAGTCATACCTGGAAACTAATCCTGTTTAAATACATAATTGAACATAACATACCTATTTCCAAGGTGTTAGATGTTTCTGTGCACTGGAGAAAAAAAACTTCCCTGCTTTAAGTCAGTGAGCTCACCTTCACCATATTCATACAGAATATCAGTCCAGTACAGCTCACATTTGTCCATTTGACTCTGTGACCTTTTGCATTTGCCCTGGCAGCCTGAGCATTTGTGTGCGCAGAACTGAGACAACACTCTCAGAAAAAAACAGTCAGGGGAGAGTTTGTGGTCCAGGTTCACATGCAGGCCGGTATCTGGTCACTGTCATTCTCACATCTGAATAAATAAATAAATAAAACATTTGTGAGCATGCTGATAACAAAATATCAAATATAGTATTAACATTAATACAATGTACACTCATAGAAAACATGCATTATTAAACAGTACATGAACAAAATTTGTATATTACATTTTATATATTTAGCACATTCAAAACTTACATCTAAGCAGAAATCTGCGAACAAAAGCTTCTTTGATGAGGCAGTATTTTACAGTGAACACTTCATAAACTATCCAAAACAGGCCAATGAAATCCTGTCTAAACATTCATATTACTTTTATAAATAATATATATAATTTATGTTATATTATAGAGCATATAAATGTTCATCCTACAATATGTTGCTCATAACAAAGACATTTTATATTTCAACACTGAACATCGATTTCACTCCTCTCCAAGTATAGAAATATAGTTTGGGAAAAGCCAAACTAGTCAATATGTACGTTTATGTAAAAAAAAAAAGGAAAAAGAAAATATAGCACTTACCCGTTAAATATTATATCCTTGGCTGGATCAAGTTGCTCCTCAAAATGAAACCGAAAACCACAATCGTTCTCTTCTTCTGAGCTAAAATCTTCCAGGGTTATTTCTCACTGCGTCCCAAAACAATGTAAAGTAAATGAATCTGAAGAAACTTGATGTGTTTTATTGTTTGATGTGAGCGTTGACTGTTTGCATGGGTCGATTCAGATCATTACTGTATGAATAGAGCATTCTGGCTGTAGGCGTGTTCACATTAACGGTAATGAGGTCACACGCAAACAACTGGACATCTCTCTCTTTTCATACAGATTACATAAAGAGAGAATATTTGTTTCATTTTGAATTAGATAATGTAAAAGCAGACACTTAAATGTTTCTATAGATATATTGTTCATGTCTGTGTGACAAGTATTCGCTGAGTTTTGTTTCATTTTTGTGACGCGGTCCAGAAAATAGTTCACAGAGACCACGACAGCAGAAAGCACACCCTGTTTGTTTTCTTTATTTTACAAAAGCACAGTGTTTTCTTTTGATTGTAAGTGGACACGTATAAAAGTAGACCCTTTACAGTTTCAAATGATGTATTGCTTTTATCTGTATGACCATAAACGACGGAGTATTTTAAGTCGAATTTGCTGCTAGGTGAAAAAAAATCCACCAAAACGCACCGGCGCGTTCGTCGACCCAAAGGGTTAATAACTGTGGGAATGCATCATTACAGTCTGTGAAAAGGGTCCATTGTTAATAAATATAGCTCAAAAAATCCTTTGATAGCCGTGCTGCGGTTTGAAATGGCTTTTGCGCTCAACCTGTCTTTATTAAAATAATTTTCATTTCATGCCCTTTTTGCAGTTTGATACAACATGAGGGAGAGAGTTAATGATCAATTTTTTTATTTTTGGGTGAACTATTCCTTTAAAAGCCCCTTGTATGGTGTTAAATGATGGACAAAACAGCGCAAGCACAAACACAGCACGCAAGTGAATTACAGCACTGTGAGCACAGCGACAAAGCTCGCACATTAAATGAAAACCTGCAGAAATCGCAAATCCCAAATTTGAGCACAAAAATATCAACACATTGCGAGGAGAAATAACAAAACCATGAGTCCTGACAGGTCTCACATGCGCAGAACTGTCCACAGTTTTGTTCTGCATGCATGCACAGATCTGAACACATGCGCGAGCTGAAATCTTCACGCACACAAGTCTGTTTTGACAGGGGGCAGGGTCCAAACCTGTGTTAACAAATGCTATTGTTTGCTGGGCTTCTCTGGAACTCTAATTTGTTTTAGTATCTGTCCATTAAGGCAAATATGATTAGTTTCATAAATGTATGATGCTCGGGAGGCTAACAGCAAATTATAAATGGTCAGCTATCAAATAAAAGATGAAGGTTGTGATATTAATGTTGTTCACTAGAGGGAGCCACAGGATAAGGAATCTTTTAAGCCTAATGCCTTTCTATCAGTTTCCATTTGAATAGTTCATTTGTGTAACTATGGTTTGTGTAACCCGCCCCGTCAAAACTGACTTGTGTGCGTGAAGATTTCAGCTTGTGCGCGTGCAGAACAGAACTCATGCTTATGGTCAGTTCTGCACATGTGAAACCTGTCAGGACTCGCAGTTTTGTTATTTCTCATCACAACGTGTTGATTTGTGTGCACAATCATATTTTTTTTTTGTGCTTGAGTTTAGGATTTGCGATTTCTTCAGGTTTACATTTTATGTGCAAGCTTTGTCACTGCGCTCACACTGCTGTAATTTACTTGAACGCTGCGTTTATGCGCTTGCGCTGTTTTGTCCATCATTTGACGCCATACCCTTAGCAGGGGGCCAAAGGTGTGTGTGTGTATATGTGCATGTGTGTGTCATTAACCTACCCTAATGAGGCTGTACTACCCATATCCCCCTCGACCCTTTCTGACCCTGCAGAAAAGACAAGCGGTTGCCGTGACAACCTGTGATCGGTGTCCAACGGGCCGTCCTGCATGAAACGGGAGCTGAGGATCGCAGCAGTGCCTGATGCTGACAGAATACACACCTCCTCACTGCAAAAACACACAAAAAGCACATAATCAGAGCGTTTCATCACAGAACGGGATGAGGAAGCTGTATTTGAGGGTGTTTTCACATACTTTTTGTAAAGACCCAAGTCAGTTTTATGTGAGTTTAGCTCTTCTGGTTAGTAGATAAGCCAAGCATATCATACATACACTCTTAAAAATGAAGGGCAAAAAAGGTTTTTTTTTTGCAGCTTTGCCATATAAGAAACATTTTGGGTTCCCCAAAGAACCTTTCAGTGAGCAGTCCTTAAAATAAACATTTTTTTCTTAGTGTGAAGAATGTTTTATTAATCTAAAGAATTTTTTCCACTTTAACTCTTTCTCTGCCACTAGCAGGGTTTCCAAAACTGGGATTTATCAGGGAGTTACATGGGGTTTGTGAGTTGACAAAAAGTGAATAATTAGATCTTAAAAATTAAAACAACAGGTATTAAAACAATGGCTCAACCAAGGGGTACTTCCAAACTTCCAAGTGGTACTCAAGATAACTTAAAATTATTTCAAATAAGACAATTAACAAACATCAAAACAGGCCAAACAACTGTCAACAACTGTCTGGAAAAATCTGGATATATGAGGAAGTTTGCAAATTTTAAAATTGCTATTTCTAGACCTGGAAGAGTTATGTAAATGAATAAAAATCATAAATATCTCTGGGCATTTTTATAATAAATATACATTTTTCTACTTATGCCAAGTTCTAAAAGTCAATCCTTTTAAAGTAAATCACAAACATCTGAAAATAATGAGATGCCTTCAAATATTGTTGTGGACAATGGGAGGCCTTGGAGTCAAATAAGTTGAAAAGCACTGTTTGAAAACATCCTCAGAGTTGTATCTGTGTGTGTGTTTGTTAAGTACCAGATGCTGGTGGACTCGCTGTACCCCACCACAGCGTGGCAGCCGAGAGCTTTGGCATGAGACTTTATTTCCTGACGGATCTCCTCCCACCATGCATCCCGTGTCTCTGGCTCGTCTGAAACAAACATATTTATAACATCATGCACACCGTTGGCACATAAACACCCCTCTTGCATTAACAGCATACTAGCCCTGTTAGCTGGTTTCTCGATGCTCCCAAATCTGGCACAACTCCCAATTATGTCGTTCCAAACCCGTAAGACTTTCGTTTATCTTCAGAGCACAAATGAAGATCTTTTTGATGAAATCTGAGAGCTTTCTGTCCCTCCATAGACTGCTACACAACTGACACTTTGACGCTTCAAAAAGTTTTTAAAGAGATCGTAAAACTAATCAATTTCTGAAGAGATCCAATCGCTTTATATGATGAACAGATTTAATTTAGCCTTTTATTCACATATAAACATTTATCAAGTCACACATCAGTTGTGGTAAACGGATCTGAAGCATATTTGCTTGACGTGCGAGAACCAATGAGGTTCATTCTCATTTGTTTCGCAGCACGTTTGAGCTTCCGGAAGAAGTTTGTTCTCGCACATCAAGCAGGTTCAGTTGAGCTTCTGTTTTTTTTCACTGTAAACAAAAGCATAAAGCCTAGCTGTCTATGAAGGGAAAGCGCTCAGATTTCATCCAAAAGATCTTCATTTGTGTTCCGAAGATGAACGAAAGTCATTTTTGGGTGAACTATCCCTTTAAATGAATATTTCAATAATTTAACAAAACATTTGCATGTTCAAGGTTCTCTGATGTTGGTTATTGGTCATATGACATGCAGGTAAAAAAATATTTATTAAGTGTTTTGTTTTTACTTTCAAAATGATTTATTGTAATTTCTAAGATATAATTATTCACTCTTTGTCAACTCACAAACCCCATGTAACTCCCTGATAAATCCCAGTTTTGGAAACCCTGCTCTATATCAATAATATGTCAAATTTAATGCTCGAGTCCCATAATAAAATGGTGTGTATCCAAGAAAAAAAAAATCTGACTGTCAGAAGCATTAAGGCCCTTTCACACCAATGATGATCGATAACTATAAAGTTTAAATAAAAATCATTCAAATTCTATGAGAATAGAAGTCTCAACAATTTTTCCAGCTGAGAAATGTTAAATTTATTGACAGCCAATCAAAAAAGGCCCGACTTTATAGAGCTTGAGCATTTAAAGCAGCAGACGACAAAACTGCAGTATGCGCGAATAAACAGAACGTTATCGTATGTTGGTGTGGATGCTAATATAGTAGGGCTCGACAATAAAGACTGCCCGATGGCCCGGGGCCAGTGTGAGCGACGCTCAGGACAGTTGACGGAACTGTCACTTGCCCGATTGGGCCAGTGCTGTAGGGTTTTTGATATATATATCGTCTATGATATCGTAATTGTTGATTTAATGATCTGAAATTATCGAGTATGTCCCTCACTTTACAAAAAAACAAACAAAATCACAACCATTGAGTGCACGCATACACTACGTCAAAGAGTCAAGGTTAGACTAGTGCGCATGCATATTTAGAGTGTACTCTTTCACTGCGTGATTTAGTCTATTAAAATGCCTTTAGAATGCCCCCAGAAATTAAGATAAGGGGCAAAAATGCCCCTGTATATATTTCATATTTATATCATTTAATATAGTTAACAAATATTACACAGAGCGCCGTTTTTCTCCAAATATCAGCATGATTACAAATGTGATATTGATTTATACAGTGTACAGTTTAATGAAGAACTTAATATCAAGTGACTTACATTTAAGACACCAAATCGCCTGTTTTGCTCTATTTCGCCAACAAAAATAGTTCCAAACAAAGTCCACAGCATTGTTTTTTGTCTCTTGATCAACACTTCCTGAATGAATCCGTTTGAATGAATCGGTTTAATCTCAATGACTCGCTCAATAACAGGGACTTGCTGCCACCTACTGGCGGGTTTAATTTCACATTTAAAGTGTCTTCATTTTTTAAATAATTTCAAATAACAGTATTTAACGTTTTATATTTTCAACATTTCAAAACATTATTTATCCATCTGTAACTGCTCTTGACTGATTAACTTTAATAAAGTTTAATTTATAGTTATACATTAGATTACAATTTCTGTACCTGAAAATCTCCTGTTTAAAGCTACATGAAAAACTTGAAAAGCACCGTTTATTTCATTTATATGTTTGTTCTGTTGTATTTATTTGTGCCATTACTTGGAATTTGATTATTTGTTACTATTTTATTACTTACTGTTTATTTGTCTAACAATATTTAAAATTTAAGTCAGTTAATCTAGTAGCTTTTGGTGTCATAACCCTATTTATTAAGGTTAAATGTAAGAAAGACAACGAAAACAATAACTAGGCTTATTTTAGAGGCCCACTTTCTTTTCTTTTACTTTATTAATTTTTTGTTGTGGGGCCAGTGAAAATTTTGGCGAGGCAAGTAAAAATTTGAACCACTGGCCCGACTGGGCCAGTAGAAAAAATCCTTAGCGTTGAGCCCTGTTATAATTATTGTTCTGGTGTGAATGGGTCTTTAGGCCTGTTCCTCACCATTATTAAAGGAAATATTCAACATAGCATCCTAGAAAATCACTTTATTTTCTGTATAGAGTTTGGTTATGCATCACAAAAAAAGTCAGTGTGAAAACACTAAGTAATTAAGCAGCTGCTTGAGTATGTGGTGTGAAACAGGCCTTAAAACAGCATCAGAAATGTGTTTTATTAATTTAGTTGTGCAAAACATATATATTTTTAAAGTGACAAATATCAAAATTGTCTCAGAGCAAACCATATGCTAAAGCAAACAAGGCTAGTACCTGACCTTTTCTCTCTCTCTCTCTCTCTCTCTCTCTCTCACATACACACACACACACACGTGCGCACGCACAGGTGCTCACACTCTCTGAGAGCAAGGGGTTTTCACAAGAGCAAACTCCCCTGCCTGTTTACTACATACAAGGAGAGGGCCGAGGGAATGAGGAAGACGATAGTGATGGTGAAGACGAAGAGGACAGTGGTGTGATTTGCCATTCTCCTGACTGACAGCTTTTATGAACTAATTTACAACAGTAGGCAGAGCATTCCCCTGCTAGTGCAGTCATGCTTCCCAAAGGAGGACAAACTCCATCCTATCCTGGATAAACGGCCCACAGCAGGAGGGAGTTTGAACGGTAAAGGTAAAAAGAAAAGTGCACAGCATATAAGAGATCAGAAGCAGAAGAAAGTGCAAAAAATAAATAATGGTCTGATGCTCACCTTACCACTGCTATTTAATTCAAATCACTTGTGAACTTACTAGCAACTGAGCATTAAAAATACACATTACAACAAAAGTCCAAAATGGACTTTCTTCTAAACTAACCGAACATCCAATTGCTTTTGTAACTATATATATATATATATATATATATATATATATATATATATATATATAAATACTCTCAAGTCACTGAAAAAGTGCACAGGTGCTCTGGCAGATAAAATATACCAGCCAATAAATATGCCTTTAGGCCAAGAATTAAATTATAGTATTATATTAAATTATATTATTATATAATATTATTATACATTATAAATTTATTTAAATTATTTTTATACCTATGACAATGGCATTGTTTAGCAGTTTTTGTTTTCATTATCATCATTGACCTTGTCCAAAACCAATTTTTACTACAATTTTTAATTATAGATTATAATTAAACTCTGCTGCCAGCTGTTTACAGTTCCTAAGTAATGTTAAACTTTTGCAATTTCCATAGTCACAAAACACACCAAAAGTTGCATTAATGAAAAATAGGAGCAAAAATATTCAGTCAAGAAACCAAACGTCTTTAAATAAGTAAAAATCCCCAACAGACAAGTACGAACCCAGAGAATAACTACAAATCAGTATCATCAGAACACGTGATATCAGCTGACACAATCATAATCCATAATGTATGAATTCTTTTTACTTTAGTACAGGGAAGCAACAATGACCACAAAGGAACCAGCACTGCCAAGCGCACAGAGGTCATGAGACAATTCATGACTGAATGTAGAACATTGCCTAAGTCCACTTCTCTGGATTGGTAATCAAGTGGTCATGTGATCAGGGAGCAGGGGAAGCTGGGTAAGGGGTCAGGTGAAGCGCAGTCAGAGCAGATCAAGGAATGATCGGCCAGAGCAGAGAACAGCCACGCATCCAGCTAAAGCATGCAATGCAACAGCTGCCCGACACACATTCATTCAGAAGCACAGCGCATGGCAGCTCATGCAACACTCACTACTGAGAAAAAGCATTAGTTTATATGTGCGAGTCTGTGTATATTTAAGATTTTCTGTGTAAAGACTAGAATATGAGCATAAATGATTCCTTTTACACACTTTATTCATTTTTAAATGTATTTGTAATCACTCTTGACAAAAATCAATGACCTAAGATCTTCTTTATTGTGAATATGCTTGGAATAAAAATTTAACACATATTAAAAGGAAAAGTTCACCTAATTTTAAAATGTTGTCATTTATTTACCCTCATGTTGTTCGAAACCGGTATGCCTTTCCTAAAATCTTCTTTTGCATTCCATGAAATAAATTATAGTCGTTATTCGATAAAAATCTACTGTCTTGGTGGAAGTACCCGCTTTTTGGCGTGTTTGCACCACAGGTACTGGGAATGATTTTATTTATAGGAATGCCTTTTGGGGGGACTAAATTAGCTTCTACTTCAGAGGGGTCTAACCCAGCAATAGGAATACCAATAGGAATAGCAATAGGAACTACCAGTGACTTAAGTGTACATTAGGGGCTTTCCCGAGAACTAAATGTTCGCCTAGGGCCATTTTCCTGGTTGCATTCGCACCGCCAGTAGGAACTCTGAAGTGACATAAGCCATGTTTGTTGTTGTGACTTTTATTTTGACGGCGCGGCAAACATTTAATGGGAGCTCCCAGCACTCCCATTCTCCGTTTTCATTAGTTTACAATCTGTTTAACAGTCCTGTCTAATACGTTATTTAGATAGAACTGTTATACATATAAAGTAAACAGTATATGAAAAAGTACAACCCGAATTCCGGAAAAGTTGGGACGTTTTTTAAATTTGAATAAAATGAAAACTAAAAGACTTTCAAATCACATGAGCCAATATTCTATTCATAATAGAACATAGATAACATAAATGTTTAAACAGAAAAATTTTACAATTTTATGTACAAAATGAGCTCATTTCAAATTTGATGCCTGCTACAAGTCTCAAAATAGTTGGGACGGGGGCATGTTTACCATGATGTAGCATCTCCTCTTCTTTTCAAAACAGTTTGAAGACGTCTGGGCATCAAGGTTATGAGTTTCTGGAGTTTTGGTGTTGGAATTTGGTCCCATTCTTGCCTGATATAGGTTTCCTGCTGCTGAAGACTTCGTGGTTGTCTTTGACGTATTTTTCGTTTAATGATGTGTCAAATGTTCTCTATAGGTGAAAGATCTGGACTGCAGGCAGGCCAATTCAGCACCCGGACTTTTCCATGATGAAGCCATGCTGTTGTAATAGCTGCAGTATGTGGTTTTGCATTGTCCTGCTGAAATACACAAGGCCTTCCCTGAAATAGACGTTGTCTTGAGGGGAGCATATGTTGCTCTAAAACCTTTATATACCTTTCAGCATTTATAGTGCCTTCCAAAACATGCAAGCTGCCTATACCATATGAACTTATGCACCCCCATACCATCAGAGATGCTGGCTTTTGAACTGAACGCTGATAACACGCTGGAAGGTCTCCCTCCTCTTTAGCCCGGAGGATACGGCGTCCGTGATTTCCAACAAGAATGTCAAATTTGGACTCATCTTACCATAGAACACTTTTCCACTTTGAAACAGTCCATTTTAAATGAGCCTTGGCCCACAGGACACGACGGCGCTTCTGGACTATGTTCACATATGGCTTCCTTTTTGCATGATAGAGCTTTAGTTGGCATCTGCAGATGGCACGGCGGATTGTGTTTACCGACAGTGGTTTCTGGAAGTATTCCTGGGCCCATTTAGTAATGTCATTGACACAATCATGCCGATGAATGATGCAGTGTCGTCTAAGGGCCCGAAGACCACAGGCATCTAATAAAGGTCTTCGGCCTTGTCCCTTACGCACAGAGATTTCTCCAGTTTCTATGAACCTTTTGATGATGTTATGCACTGTACATGATGAGATTTGCAAAGCCTTTGCAATTTGACGTTGAGGAACATTGTTTTTAAAGTATTCCACTTTTTACGCATTATGTCACAGATTGGAGAGCCTCTGCCCATCTTTACTTCTGAGAGACTCTGCCTCTCTAAGACATCCCTTTTACAGCTAATCATGTTACAGACCTGATATCAATTAACTTAATTAGTTGCTAGATATTCTCCCAGCTGAATCTTTTCAAAATGTATTGCTTTTTCAGCCAATTGTTGCCCCCGTGCCAACTTTTTTGAGACCTGTAGCAGGCATCAAATTTGAAATGAGCTCATTTAGTGGATAAAAGTGTAAAATTTTTCCCTTTAAACATTTGTTATGTTATCTATGTTCTATTGTGAATAAAATACTGGCTCATGTGATTTGAAAGTCTTTTAGTTTTCATTTTATTCAAATTTAAAAAAACATCCCAACATTTCCCGAATTTGGGTTGTATTAGCATTTACCGTGTGGTTGATGCCCAGTGTCGCTAGCTGAGCAGAAATACATAATCATGTTTTGCTTGGTCCCCTCAAAGTCGCATTGGATTTTCTCCTTAGCGTAAAGGTTGAGAGGTCCATCTATCACTGTTTTCCATGTTCGTAGAGTTAGTTTGCAGAGTATATATATATAGGCTATAACTTATGTGTGTGCACAGCTTTTTTAAAAATGGCGAGTGCTGGTGTTTCACGTGCGTTCGGCCAATCAGCATACACGCGTCACTGGTAGTTCCTATTGTGCTGCGTTAGACCCAACTCAAAAGTAGAAGCTAATTTAGTGCCAAGTCTAAAGGATTTTCAGTGAATCCTGTTCACTATTTCCTTTTAAGGAAAGCATGGACATTCGGATAAACTCATTTGGTGTTCCTCAGAAGAAAATCATATGGTTTTGGAAAACATAAGGGTGAGGAAATAATGACAGCAATTTTCATTATTGGGTAAACTATCACTTTAAGCAATATCATTGTATTATTTACTAATGAAAAATATTAAAAATGCAATACTACATGATAATACCCGAACCTTATCATATGTATTCAATCATTAGATAAGTGCGTAACAGCTGAGCTGCCAGGGGCTGTGTATAAGTGTGTGTGTGTGTGTGTTTGTGTGTGTGTGTAAAGCAGGACTGAGGGTAGGGTAGTACCTGCAGTGAAACTATTCCAGTCTAGCAGTTTGTATGATCTGGTGTTACCCAAGGCTGAGCCAAATCGCCACATTAGTAGATCGGTTAAAGGAGTGGAGAGAAAAAGAGAGAAAGAGAGAAAGAGAGTAGAAAAGAAAAAGAAAACCAAACACTAACTACAAACAAGAACACAACACTGGACAACACCACTCCACAGGAACTGCAAAGTCAGACAAGAGTTATCTGAGAGGGTGACCACGAGAACGAGAGCAAGAGAGAAGAGATGGACAGAGAGGAAGAATATAGAGGTCTAGGAGAGAAAATGAAGGGAAAAAGAGGTAAAGGAAGAAGAGAGAGAGAGAGAGAGAGAGAGAGAGAGAGAGAGAGAGAGAGAGAGAGAAAGAAAGAGAGAGAGAGAGAGAGAGAGAGAGAGAGAGAGAGAGAAGCATGCAGCAGCACTACGTCAGAGGCTCTAAACCAGCACATCTACAATAAAAACTACATGAGCAGCTCCTTCAACAAAACCATGCTTTATTTAATGCACACACACTCACACACACTGTTATATCTTCCATACACAGATGTAGTAGTAGATGCATTTCATTTGGATATTGTTAAATGAAAATTGTGGGTGTTTGTGTGTGTTTGCAGTCATCTATATGTTACATTAAGAAATTAAAACAACAGATACCCTCTGCACTCTACATCTTAAAGTTTTCTGCCTTTAATTACACTCCACTAAGAAAATAACAGCTTCTCTATGCGGTACCTAATTTGGAAACACGTCTGCATTTAAAATGTAAATTAGCAGGTAATGGCTCAGCTTGGTTAGCTTAAAGCTTAAATGCATGCAAGTTTTAAACAAATGCAATCAAAGATCACTGCAATGGGCAGCTTCACAAAAGGTGTCAAGAGTTATGGGTCATACTGAGGATAGAGTGTTAGGATGGGCAGGGAATAAGAATTACAAATATTATGCAATTAAAAAAAAAATCACGGGTAGATTAAAAAAAAAAGACATCATAAGAATCATGCAACAGGGATGTAAAAATTAGCCCTGACAAGAAGTTCTTTTATGCAATGCAGCATGAATTAAATATTATTATTTTGGTCTGATTCATAATTATTTTTAAAAAATATGTAGATTGAGGACCTGAATCTGGTATGTATGTATATATATATATATATATATATATATATATATATATATATGTGTGTGTGTGTGTGTGTGTGTGTATATATATATATATATATATAATTACTATTGAATATTTACATTTAATAATATGCATTTTTAGCTTGATGCATTTTCACAAAGGATGCACTGGAGAAATTGAGTGAGCACAACTGCACTACAAACTCTCTGTAGTCTATGGAAAGACATGGTGGTACAAATTAAAACAATTGTAAATTCACATAGCATTTGCGTTTTCTACCGCTGTGATTAAAGTCCCCATGAGAATGCAAAGAAGCTTGCCAGAACCTTCCATCAGAGATCTAAATTAAAATACTATACAAAACAATATTTGAAATTTTAAACTGCATCAATGCCAATATTTACATCCCCTATAATGCAATATTAATACAGATTAGAAAGGGTATATGCAGGTTTACAAAAAAGTAATTTTTTTTGTGCATGTGCTAATAGTGGAAAAAATGCAGTAGGCAAAAATAATGTTCAGGGGAGATGGATGTCTCAAAATCTTCTATAAGCAAAGAAGATTAATAGAGCATCATATGCTGGCCAGGGCCTGAATTTCAGTGGGGAATTGCGGGTATTGCGCATAGTTTTACTCAGGTTTCACACTTATGATGCAGCAAATTTCAGCAAACATTTATTCACTATAGCATGTAGGTTAGATGAGTAAATCCACACTGAATACCAAACCAAATCATTAATTTGTAAACAGTGTGAGTGATTCAGTGATTCTCTCTCTCCATGTATCTTATGATGCGCAAGTGGCTTCCCATCAGCACATCGTGTCTGCACTACAAGTAAGCTGCACAACGCGATACAAGACTTTTGCTAGCGTGACAACTGACGGAATTGTTACTTGCCCATCATGCATCATATCTTGCAAATTTTAACATTCAAAGGATTTTAAACTTTTCGGTACTTGCACGCTCTCTGAGAGAGTCACATCCAAAGTGCGCCCACATAAAGTCACCTCGCAAACAGCTCGCGAGTACAGGGTAGAGGTCTTCACGGGTCCACTTGGATCCGAAAACCTGAGGTCTGACCAGAGACCCGAGCAGGTTCGGGTCCAAAACTTCGACAAGTGCCTCAGACACGGGTCGGGTTCAGTATTAGTGGTCTTGGGTAATTTAAAATAAATTTTTTCCGAATGGACTCGAGAAGACCCGAATTCTTTTAAACTATGTCGGGCATTTAACAAAATTTTATTATTTAAAACAATTCTATGACAAAGTTATCAAACTTTTTCTAAGTTCTCTCTGAACCCATGCTTCTACATGCAATGGATTATATGCACGGTTGCTTCCGCATTTACACTCAGTTGCTCCACATTTTTGCCTACTGTTTCAACGAACGCCATCAGCATGGATTAAAATAAACTTTAATCATCTTATGGTCAGGTAAATAACATTATGAGATTACTCGTGACTAACTGCGGGGCTGCAGGCTGTGCACACGTCAATGCCGTTTACGTTTGGGTCCAGTCGGGTTCGAAAATAGGCTACATGCTGCATAATTATTTATGCATGTTGGGTTCAGGTAAGAAGTGATTTGGGTCGATTCGGGTTGGGTACAGATTTTAGGACCCGAGAAGACCTCTAGTACAGGGTTCTTTTTCACGGCTTATTGCACTCACTGTCAGAAAAAAGGTACGCCGCTGTCACTGGGGTAGTACCCTAAGGTACAAAAGTGAAAAGGTACATTTTTGTACCTTACTTACCCCTAAATTGTACATATTAGTACCTTAAAGGTACATATTACTACTTTAAAAGTACATATTAGTACCTTTTCCCTTTTGTACCTTAGGGTACTGCCCCAGTGACAAGCGCCGTACCTTTTTTTCTGACAGTGCTTAAACGGCTAAATACACACAAAAATTATATTAAAATGCCTGTCTTGGCAAGTATCCCTGTAAACAAAGTCAGTAACTTACAGTTGTGGTCAGAATTATTGGCACCCTTGGTAAATATGATCAAAGATGACTGTAAAAATAAATCTGCATTGTTTATCCTTTTGATCTTTAATTCATAAAATTAACAAAAATCTAACCTTTCAATGAACAAAAAGAACTGAAAGTGGGGAGAGGAAAAAAAAAAAAAAAAAAAAAAAAAAAAATCACATTATGAAATAAATGTTTTTCTCCAAAACACGTTGGCCACAATTATTGGCACCCTTTTATTCAATACTTTTTGCAACCTCCTTTTGCCAAGATAACAGCTCTAAATCTTCACCTATAATGCCTGATGAGTTTGGAGAACACCTGACAAGAGATCAGAGACCATTCCTTCATGAAGAATCTCTACAGATCCTTCAGATTCCCAGCTCCGTGTTGGTGCTTCTTCTCTTCAGTTCACTCCACTCATTTTCTACAGGGTTCAGGTCAGGGAACTGGGACGACCATGGCAGAAGCTTCATTTTGTGCTCAGTGACACATTTTTGTGTTGGTTTTGATGTTTGTTTTGGATCATTGTCCTGATGGAAGATCCAACCACGGCCCATTATTGGATCTATATTTAACCGTGGGCATGGGGTACTTTTTATCCATGTGTGCACCAAACCCATCTGGTGGGTTTGCTGCCAAAAAGCTCTTTTTTTAGTTTCATCTGACCATAGAAGCCGGTCCCGTTTGAAGTTCCAGTCTTGTCTGACAACTGAATATGCTGGAGATTGTTTCTGGATGAGAGCAGAGGACTTTTCTTGAAACCCTCCCGAACAACTTGTGGGGATGTAGGTGCTGTTTGATCATTTTTTTTTTTGACTTTCTGAGACTCAAGACTCAACTTCTCTCTGCAGTTCTCCAGCTGTGATCCTTGGAGAGTCTTTGGCCACTCAAACTTTCCTCCTCACCGCGCATTAGGCAGATTTGTAACATCTTTAGTTGATTGGAACTTCTTAATTATTGCCCTGATAGTGGAAATGGGGATTTTCAATGCTTTAGCTATTTTCTTACAGCCACTTTCTATTTTGTGAAGCTCAACAATCTTTTGCTGCACATCAGAACTATATTCTTTGGTTTTACTCATTGTGATGAATGATTAAGGGAATTTGGCCTTTGTGTTTCCTCATGTTTATACTCCTGTGGAACAGGAAGTCATGGCTGGACAATTTCATGCTCATGATCACCCTGGTGTGCTAAAAAAAAAAATGTAAATATGAATGGGAATATACTTCAAAGATATTTTACTCATAAAAAATTCTAGGGGTGCCAATAATTGTTGCCAATGTGTTTTGGAGAAAAACATTTATTTCATAATGTGATTTTTCCCCCCACTTTCAATTCTTTTTCTTCAATGAAAGGTTAGATTTTTGCTAATTTTATGAATTAAAGATCAAAAGGATAAACAATGCAGAAAAAAAAAAAGTTGAGAAAGAAAACATGCAACAATGCCTTGGATAATAAGGCACTGCAAGTTAATAAACCGCTGTTTATTAACAGCAAGTTAATAAACCTGCTTCTGTATGTCATTAATGTTAATCAATCAACAAAAGACAAAGAGAAAAATCACTCACTGCTCTTGACTGAATAATGTTTGTAACTTTTATTTTAAGGATTAATCTGTATTTAATTTTTACAGTGAAGACTATCCAGTGTTATTTTACATTTGACTACTTTATTCAATTTCTGTAGTATTTCTGTACCTGAATACTACTGTTAAAAAACTAAAAAAACTTTGATTTGTATCTTTATTCTATTGTATTTATTTGTGCTACTGCTTGTAATTTATTTGATCTTATATTACTGACTGTTAACTGTTTGTAAAAATTAATTTTGAAATCAAGCTTACTTGTGCTGTGTGTAAGCTACTGCGTGAAATAATTACCCTACTGTAAAAACACAAATGCATAGAGTGAGCAAACATTTAGAATTTAGGTGAAATAATTGTAATTAAAAAAACATTTTCTAAAAAACACCCTCACCCCCAACCCCAACCCCATAAGAGTCACCTAAGGAGGGAATTACCCACACTTTCCAAAATGAAATTCAGGCCCTGCTGGAGAGGACAAACGTTAAGGCCAAGGAATGGGGCATATGCATGGGGTGATGCAGAACATATACTGTACAAGGAACTGAAATTGTAAATACAACGAAATCTCGCACACAACATGCACAGTTCCAAACTGCCGCACGAACACACCTGCTGATTGGTCTGAGTTCTTACTAGGGCTGGGTACTGACACAAATTTCACAATTCAATTTCATTTTATATCAATTCATTTTATATCAATTCAACTGTGTATATATATCAGGTACAGTATATGTACATTTTTCTCAAGGAAAAATCTCTCTCAACTAATGCTGTAAACTATTCAGGGAACCCTGTCAGTTGGTACAATAATATTAAAGGTTAAAATTAATAACTGGTTTCCATACAAACATTTAAATTGCCCTTTTTATAATAATAACTTTTTAATTATATAACCGTTTCTACTCCAAGTCGTTTTTTGAAAAATAAACATTTAAATGATGGCTGTTGTAACTTTTCATAACAGATTTACTTGAAGAAGAAAAATTGAAGAATAGATTACATAAAAATATAATGAATACGTAATATAGTGTATATATTTTAGCAAAATGCTCCTGTCCAGAGTTATTTTTTCTAGTTGACTAACAAACTATGGACATTGAATGGCTTTCCTGAGGTAAATGCAACATTACAAAACTGTTTTACTGTTTGTTGTTTTATACACGTCTTTTCACGGTTGAAAGAGTGATTACATGAGACATGATAATGAGTAGCATGATATCTTTCAACATTACTTCTGTTTATTTTGGGCTGTAACTAGTAGTAAAGAGGAAGAGACAATCGGTTCACTCGCGCTCTGCACAGCCACTTGTGTCACAACTGAGACGGCTACGGCAATCTGTCACGCTACATTAAAGACCACCAAAGTGGTATTTATTGTTTGAATTTCATAATTAAATTGACAGAAATTGAAAGCGGTGACTTTTTTTATATCAAAAGTAACAAAACACAAAGCGATTTATTTGATGGAAGGTGCGCTACAAATAATGTTTAGTAAAGATTTGTTCACGCATCAACTAAAAACAGCATAGACTAAAAAGATCGATTCTTGGGGATTGAAGCATCAATATTAGTCAACCGATTAAAATCGAGAAATCAATATTCTCAACCCAGCCCTAGTCCTTACTACAGTAAAGTTTTGTTATTTGAAATTATGTTAATATATCATATATGTAGTGTGTTGCAGGTATTTGTTTATGTTTGTGCTTGTGTAATACGAGCCATCTTACCTGGGTTGTGGATTCGATCCAGAAGCTTTACTGAGCGTGCACTGACCACACCCCCCAAGTGAAGGAGAAATCCAGGAGGGAAGGAGGTCAACGTGAAGAAAGGGTATTCCTGAAACACACAGAATGGTGATGGAGGGGTCATATAGAACAGACAAAGGTGACCCACTGGCATTCTAGCAAATGTCATGAAGACAGGTGAACTTCTGTACTGAAATCTTCACAAATAACTGAAGATTTTATGGCGCAGAAATGGAAACCTGTTGGGTTGTGCGATTACATTGTCAATATTTAGCAATTGCAACAAGATTCATGCAGAGATTCAGACACTTTAGGCTCTTTTACTGGGTAACAACTCTGCATAATGCAATACATCAGGACTTTCAGTAGATGTAAGTGGTTTAAAAAGTGGTCCTCGGTTTAGATGCTCATAAATGCATATGGAGGCCCTTATATTTACTTAACATACCACTCAAATATATAATGAATATTCAAGAAGTCCTGATTAAAAGCCTGAACAAAATTGTTACCAGCACCTGTTTCTTTCTCATCCATGAGTGTGAAGAAGACACAGGCTATAAGAACTCTGGCTATTCACATGAATCATAATTTCATTATTTCACAAGACATTTCACGCCTGGACAAAATCAGACAAAGATCACAGCAAAACTGTGACATACAGGTAAACATGAGAGCTTCCTAGTACCTGTCAAAGGTTCTAGAACATTCTCCATGTAAATGAGTGCATAACCACATGACGCCCAAACCAATAGTCACAATACTGATGTGTCATTGGTTTGATAATGAAGTCAATAAGACAGTAGAAGAGATGCAGGTCTTCCAGTTCAAAGTTCTCAAACAGGGAGGAGTTTGGGAAACAAGATAAATGAAAGATTCTACAACCAGAAACATTCGGCATGCCCTTTCCAGACATACCCCTGTCCTAACAAATGCTTCAGAGGATGATGAAACCCCCTGAAGTCCAGTGAGAGAGCGATAGAGTGGGGAAACATAATTCTCATAATCACCAGTCTTTTGTGCATAAACTTGATAGTGAATATATAAACACATGTGAATATATTGTCTTTGTCTTACTCTCTGCTCCAGTGCTGATTGGGTCTGTTGCCTCAGAAGAGCTTTAAGAGGCCCCGCCTCCTTCCCTGCACTGCCGCCACTTCCCATTCCTGTTGGTGGTGAAGAGAGAGAAATTCAGGGGAAATGAAAGATGACAAACAATACTTCGCTTCTAAATAACCAAATAAACAATGTTACAATAACTCATGCACTCACATACATTCACCTCTTCTGTGTGCCTATGCCTGTGTTTACATGCAGAGGAATAATCTTATATTAATTAAAATTGCATGGTTTTATATATATATTTTGGTTTCTAGTAATATTATTCTGAATATATCTGCATATTTTTAAACGAAAGTACTTCCGGCCTCTACCTGATACAGATCATTGTAAAGATCTGTAAAACAGATAAGATCCGTAAAGATATTTTAAGCGAAAAGGAAACTGATATAGAGAAGAGCCTCATGGTCTACATTTAGTTATTTTTTGCTTTTGTGAGCTGTTGTCAAAGTAAGTAAAGAACATACATACAGGAATATTCTAATAGCTGTGAAGCATATAAAGACCTCACCAGAATACCTAAATAAATAATGCAAAAATGATTAATATACACTACCATTCAAAAGTTTGGAGTCTATAAGATTTTTGAAAGAAGTCTTTTATGCTCACAAAGGCTGCATTAATTGGATCAAAAATATAGTAAAACAGTAATATGATCAAAAAAAAGTACTGTTTTCTATTGTAATATATTTTAAAATATAATTTCTTCCTGTGATGTAAAGCTGAATTTTCAGTATCATTACTCCAGTCTTCGGTGTCACATGATCCTTCAGAAATCATTTGGTGCTCAAGAAACATTTCTTATAATTATCAAAGTTGGAAACAGTTGGCTGCTTGATATTTTTGTGGAAAATGTGATACATTTTTTGCCAGGATTCTTTGATGAATAGAAAGTTCAAAAACATTTATTTGAAATAGAAATTTTTTTAACATTATAAATGTCTTTACTGTCACTTTAGATCAATTTAATGCATCCTTGCTCCATAAAAGTATTAATTTCCTTCCTTCCTTCCTTCAAAAAAAAAAAAATCTTGCCCCAAACTTTTGAACGTCATTTGGTGCACATAGCCTTCATAGCCAGTAAGTGACTTTCTACACTCTATTAGGTAGAGAAGCGGTCTAATATAAAGACAGCGTAACTTCATCTTCAACTGGATAGGTTCACTTCTATTTTGAAAACACAAGGCAAACTTTATAATGTAATTATTACATTTTTAGAATATAAAGTAATACAAATATGAACCCATAAAAAACATCCAGAGACTCATTTAGGAACATTTAAGAAATAACATTCATCACAATAACATTCAACTTCATCTGGTCAACATATCTGGACAGATTAAAACAATTAACAGACACATAAGCTCAGAGCCCAGGCACTAGGAAATGAGATTTTATGGAATCAGCCAATAAGAGATGACTGAGGGAAGCTGGTTTGCTTTTCTTGTTTGCTCTTCCATTGGTGGAGAAATTTAACTTGCAGTAAGGCTGAAAAAACATGCAATTGGGGTTTTGTTAAATCAGAGTGCTCAAAAGACATTAAACCACACTGCCCTATTATAAGCACACTGCATTTGCCGAAATACGTATGTGGGCAAATGAGGAAAAATCCATTTGTTAGTACGATTTATGTAGAGACGGGCGTGGTATTCTGCCAGAGGGCAGCACAGGGGTTGGGGTGTGGTCACACTGGATGCAATCACTGCACCAAGGGTCAAAGGTCATTGGGACAGCAGTGGTTGTGTCCTACCAGAGGCCGCCAGCAGCAGTTCCTCACTGAAAGACACGCTCTTTCGAAGCATAGCTGTGTCTGATTGGCTGACATGGAGGGGGGGAGGAGTTGTACTCCTGGAGGCCATCCCTGGCCGAAAGTGACGGGGCAGATGGGCAGAGGGGAGGGGAGATGATTTAGACTCAAGGGCGGGAGAACTGGGACACAGAAATATCCTCGCTGACAGAGAAAGAATGAGAGAGAAGGAGAGTTTGGGGAGGAAAGGTATGAAGACATTCACATGAGAAAAAAAAGAAAGAGGGGTGGGTGACTGAAATGTAAACAGAAAGAGGAACCCAGAAAGACAGGGATGCAAACTGATGAGAGGTAATAAAAAGGTCAGAAAGTCACAAGTTTCCAAGGGTTTTATTTCCAGCTGGTTATTTTTTAAGGTATGCACTGTATACAGTTCATCATAAAACTTGAAACTTCTGTCAGAATGACTTTTGTAGTCCATTTCAGAACTCTGACTTTACTTCAACTTTAACTAATTATCATAATTCGGTTTGCTCCTTATACAAAGCTGTCTTATCACTTGAAAAGACTCTGATTAGTCATATGGACTACAAAAATTATGCTTTTATGTTTTTTTTAATGCTGATTTTTTTTTTTTAGCTTGACAGACCTGGTCACTATAAACTAATGTTATATGGAAACAGAACGACATTAGGGTGAGAAAATAACATTTTCATATTTGGGTGAATAATACCTCTAAAGTGGGATTATCAAACCTTCTCAAACCATTTTATTTAAAAATGTAGAAAACATAATTGTACAGTTTAAGTAAATTTGCTTCAAAAAAAAAAAGTTTCTTGCATTTCACATGAAAACACTAAAAGACTAGGACACAGCAACGTTTCATAAATTACAATGTTTTTTTAATGTAAAACATATGAAGGAGGAACAACAGAGGAGAGAGAAAAGGATGAAGATAAAATATTTTAAAAAATGAAGCGTATCAGTTTTATAAATGATACCATGGCCTTTTGTTTCTTGCACACATTAATACGTTATTGTTTGCTTAGGTCGGCCACACACTTGAAGATTTTAAGAAGATTTTAAGCCCGATTTGCACCCCCGAACAATCGGGTGGGGGGTTTCGAGGCTTGTCGCAAACAATTTTCTTTCTCTATTGTGTGGTGTCATTATGATTTTTTAACTGATCCCGATTGAGACGGAGCATCCCCGATCTCAAAACGTAAATGACTCTCGATCGGGCTGCCTCTGACATGATACCCGCGATAGCCAATGAGAGTGAGCAAGCGTCACCTACCGGATGTTGCATGCTTCTTTAGCTGAAACTCAGCAGCCACAAACATACCACGAAAGGGGAGTATTGAGAAAGAAGATCACCCATATTCTTTTTTTCAATTTTAAGAGGCAGGACAGCCTGCTGACAATGTCGACTGTCCTCCATTTGTTTTTCTTCTCAAGTCACATTTGATCTTGCGAGTCTCTGTGAGATCTCGTCTCACTGTGAAATCGTTTCTGCAATCAACAGGTGTGTGGTCTTGCAGTCCAGTCGAATTATCTAGTGTGTGCGTTCAGAGCATTATAATGTTAAAAATTGGTTGAAACTGTCATTATGTTTGTGGTCTCCCACAGTTTTAAAATCAGTTAAGATTTGAAAATTGTCTAGTGTGTCCAAGGCTTTACTCTGTCACAGGATGATTAAAGTGATTAAAGAGGAAAGGAGAAAAGTTTGGAAAACTTTATAGTCATTATTACAATAAAAAATTAATAAATAGTGCTGAAAGAATTTAAATCATCATGTTTTGTAATTTAGGGTGTCTACAAGGAAAAGCCGCACCTTATCTTTTGCTTTTCAAAGAGTGTCTTAAGTTGTGAAACCTTTAGAAAAACACTCAGCACATTTATGCAGACTATCTGTGCTAGCAATGCTGTAGTCAAGCACATGATCACCCAATCAAAAGCAAAAACTAGCACTTTTATACAAGTCCAGTTAAATATCAAACTTATATCTAACTTTACAAAATACCTCTTCAGAGGCTTAATGTTAAAGGGATAATCCATCCAAAAGTTAAAATTCTCTTAAAAGTCTTCATTTACTCACCTTCATGTCATTGTCAACTGACTTACTTTCTTCTGCGGAACACAAAAGAAGATATTATGAAGAATGTTGGGAACCAAACAACATTGGACCCCAATGACTTCCATAGTATGGACAAAAAATTTTCTCAAAATATATTTTTTGTGTTATACAGAGGAATGAAAGTCATACAGGTTTGGAACGACATGAGGGTGAGTAAATAATGACAGAACGTTCATTTTTGGGTGATCTATCTATTTAAAAATTTAACCTTACTGTAAAAATATAAGCTCCATGGTTCAGCATGAAACAAATAATAAGTGACCTATTTTGTATAACAAACCGAGGATTTAGCATAAAGGTGAGTAGTTTGCATCCCTGGAAAGATAATAAAAGAATAAAGTAGCCAAAATTATAGTTTCTTAAAATTCCAAATGCACAAAATCCGAGATCACAGCCTTGAATCAAATAAACATATCACACATGCAGATAAAAAAAATAATGGAGGGACAAGACAAAAAACATAAATTAAATAAACACAAAACTAGACCAAAATAAACAAAGACACTGTGCCCTACACCCTCTGTCTTGAAGCCTTGATACTGGGGTCAGCACATTGATATTGATTAAAATCAAGACCCCGTGGAAAGAGAGAGAGAGTGTCTGGCAGAGTGCCTGAGGTCAGGTGGGGACGGGTATCTTACCGGTTTTGGGGGTTAGGCTGAGCTCGGTGTCAGAGGAGGAGGACTGGCGACTGTAGGACTTGGAGGGGGAGAAGGAGGAGAAGGTTTGTGCTCTCAGAGGGGTGGGGGGTCCCGAGGACAACGGGACACCTGGGGCCTCCTCCCCAAAACCTGGCCTGTCAGAGCAAGGAGTAACACACACCATCAACACACACGGACTCACAGGGTCATACATGAGGACTGTGCCCGTGTGCTTGAGCATGTGCATGTGTGTGTGTTTGTGTAAAGAAGGATTAGAGGTAGAGAAAGAAAGGAGGAAAAGTGTTGACTGCTTGCTGCTGAAAGGGTAGAGCGCGTGAGGATGTCAAGAAGAGACAGGAAAGCACGTGATGTTGTGGGCATGGATAGCAAAAATAAATGGAGAAAAATCCAACACTGTGAAAACTGAAACAGAGGTATAACGCAAATGAGATGAACAAGAAGCGTGTTTCAGCCAACCAAAGCACAACGCTTTGATAACAAGGGTCGACTACTGCCTTTACAAGGCCAAAATGTAAAATTCAACAACCCTGCCTGAGAATAAAGGTACACACGCACAACTTAAAAACACAGAAGCTAAACCCACACCTCTAATTGGATATACTCCGTAAGTGACAGCTGAATGCAGCTCACTGATTGGTCAGAGGCATTTTAAATCTGTAAACGAGGTTGCTTTGGCAGCTGAAGGGAGGGGGTCTGGTGATGTCGTAGCTGTCTGCCAATGAAGAACAAGGGGTGGTGAGAGGTCCGTGGCGGGGTCGTGACGGGGTCATGGGGGTCGTGGGGTACCTGCCTACACTGCCTGGCTCTGGGGGCTTCTGAGCTCCTGTGTCTGGGTTTCATACCGGCGAACAGCAGTGTCGGCACAGAAACGGAGAAGCCCTGAGAAAGACGACTGCTCGCACTGTGAACTGGACTGCTGTGTGTGGAACGACATCCGAGAGTGGAAGGAGCAGCCTGCGGAGAGCTACACACACATTCACGCATATTTCATACATTAAACACACACGCACCACTGTGTACTGTACAATCACAAAGAACGGGGACGCACACGCAACACTGACAACACAAACATGCACGCGCACACATAGGGGTGGGAGAAAAAAAAAATCTATTCTCTGGATATTTCAGTGTTTTCCCATAAAAATGCTTTCAAATGCTCACATGCACTTTCTTTGTGTTCATTCTGAAGGGGGCAAAATTAAAGGATTAGTTCACTTCAGAATTAAAATTTCCTGATAATTTACTCACCCTCATGTCATCCAAGATGTTTATGTCTTTCTTTCTTCAGTCGAAAAGAAATTACAGTTTTTAAGGAAAACATTGCAGGATTTTTCTCCATATAGTGGACTTCACCAGAGTACAACGGGTTGAAAGTCCAAATTGCAGTTTCAGTGCAGCTTCAAAGGGCTTTACACGATCCCAGATGAGGAATAAGGGTCTTGTCTAGCAAAACGATCGGTCATTTTCAAATTAAAATTTATATACTTTTTAACCCTAATGCTCGTCTTGCACTAGTGATGCTGTGATGCGTCACGCATTACGTAATCACGTTGGTAAGGTCACGCGTGATGTGACAGAAGTACCGCGGTAAGGTGAAAAACTCCATCTCATTTTCTCCTCCAACTTCAAAATCGTCTGACATCCTTGTTTTACCTTTTTTTTTTTAAAAGCCGTTTGACTTAGTCTTTGCACGTTCGCTTTGTAAACACTGGATTGGCACTTCCGCCTACGTCACGTGTGACCTTTCCAACGTGATTACCTAATGCGTGGCGCATCGCAGAGCTAGTGCAAGACGAGCATTTGTGGTTAAAAAGTATATCATTTTTATTTTTTTTATCGTTTTGCTAGACAAGACCCTTATTCTTTGGCTGGGATCGTGCAGAGCCCTTTGAAGCTGCATTGAAACTGCAATTTGGACCTTCAATCCGTTGTACTCTGGTGAAGTCCACTATATGGAGAAAAATCCTGGGATGTGTTTCTCAAAAACCATAATTTATTTTCAACTGAAGAAAGAAAGACATAAACATCTTGGATGACATGGGGGTGAGTAAATTATCAGGAAATTTTAATTCTGACGTGAACTAATCCTTTAATGTAAACAATAATAAAATAGGTTAAAATAGATCTGTGCATTAGTGTGGATGCAGCCTATTAGACCTGCCACTGTCTATGATGTCAAAAACTAATCAAAAGAAAAGGAAAAAACAATCCCTCAGTGCCCTTGTCTGAAAAACTTTTAGATACTTAAAACATTCTCAGATACTGAAAGCACTTTTTGTTTATTGCTTGTATTGTTCCTTTTATTATTTTATATTGCTTTTGATACTATATTTAGAATAGATATATACATATGAAGATATTTAGATAATTTAATAGATATTTAATAATTTAATAGATATTCAATAATTATTAACAATTATTTTGATTTATTAATAATTTCTAATTATTTTAAGTAGTACTTATAATTACACAAGTAATTTAACGAAAATATACAAATTAATTTGATATTTGATATTCAAAGTTGGTAAACTCTAATAATAATAATTAAAAAAAAAAAAATTAAAAAAAAAAAAAAAACTTTGAATCAATAATCAATTTAGAATTGGATCATGATTACCCAAAATTGGAATTGGATCGGATCGTGATGTGCTTAAAAGATTCCCACCCCTACGCGCACACCCAAGGCAGACCGCTTCAAAAACCGAAATGGTAGAAAAGTCCATATTGGCTGTTTCTTAAAAACCTAGTGAGCGGACTACCTAGACAGCACAAAAAATGCTGTCTAGTTAGGCAGGTCACTGCCGTTCAAACATTCTTAGCTCCTTAGAGAGCAAGGGAAAAGACAACACAAACACAAAACACAACAGACTCAAGGCAGCACTCCGGATGCAAACCACGGCTAGTTCTGAAACGCACAACTGTAGAACATTTAACCTTTAAGCCATCTAACACAAACACATGCTAGTGCAGGAGAGATGCAGCATGCAGGAGAACATCAGAAGAAAAAGACAGCGAGAGCAAGAGGGAGATAGAGGACATGCAGGGAGAACAAGATTGTGGTGTGTTTGTGTGTTGAGAATGCACTTTTTGTCGAAATTATAAAACAGCAACTCATAAAACAAACACACACACACCCTCATACTCATTTATAAATATATAAACAGAAAACAGTGGGCAATTGTAAAGCATTTTCTTTTTCATGTTGCATTAATACCTGTTTAATAAAACCAAAGGAACGTTAGAACATCTGATTAAATTATTTTAATAATAATAAATTGCTGTGGATAAAAATGTCTGCTAAATAAATAGATGTAAATGTAAATTACAATACACTAACGTTCAAAGGTTTGGGGTCAGTACGTTTTTTTTTTAAGAAATTAAAGGCACAATATGTAGTTTTTCGCCACTAGAGGTCGCTTATTCAAAACAAAGGCGTAACTTGATGATGCCTTGATTTTGCGGAATCATTGGAAATGTTGTCTTCACGTCTACAGCCGGTGGAGAAGAATCCAACAGGGCTCGGGCAGAAATCATTTTAATGGATGAGCTAATGTATTAGTATTAAAGATTTATTAACATTACTGTAGTATGAAGCAGGGTGTGGCTGAAAGGCAGCTGGAGCGATTGCTAATGAAAGATGAGCGTGACACATGTCTCAAGAGCAGTGGAACTTTTATTATGCCGCAGATGACCGCTTCCGCTTCTTCCGGTCAAGCGTATGTGGGGTAACGCAACGCTGTTTTATCATATTAGATACATTTGTGTGTTGAAAGTTGTTATAATGCTATTCTGTGTGTTTGCTCTGTGTCTACTATGAGATACTTGTTGCACACTGCAGTAAGCTAGATCGATATTAGGCATGGTAAAACATGGTATTCGTGTTAAATCAAGAAACGAGATTTGAACAATAATAGGGCCCTATGAAATCCGTTTTATTTTTTCCCAAATTCCGTTTAAATTTTTCTGGATTCCGTTTTTTTCAGTTTTTTTTTTTTTTTGGACTCCATTAAATTAAATTTTAGTAATCAAAAAGCATGTCTAATTAATTGAAATAATGAAACTTATCCAATTTACCAACAATTTATTAAAAGTTTAGCAAAAAATAAAAAATTTTAGGGCCCTATGATACGACTTATTCTTTACCCTCAAATTCTGTTTTATTTTTACCAAATTCTGTTTTCCGTTTTAACTTTTCTGGATTCCATTTTAATGGTTTTATTACATTTTAATAATCAAAAAGCATGTCTAATTAATTGAATTCTTAAAAACAACAAAATTTATTAATTAAAAAATTTATTTTTATGAAATGTTTTGTTTTTTCAGAAATTCTGTGGCGTATTTTAATTTTTCCGGCAATCAAATGAACGCATACCATTTAATTTATCTTTCACTGCGAGCGTCGCACGTGCTTTTGTGTGTGTGTGCGCGTGCGTGCGCGCCTGTGTGTGAGGTAAATGAAACCGCGCTTCCGTGTCATTCATTTCAGAGGCACACAGGCATGCAAGATTCATATTTAAATAGTCTTTTTGCGGTTTAATATTCATGGACACTAGTCTATATTGCGATTTGATTTAAGTGTACTGACCTGCTTTTAATTCATTCATCAAAAATTTGACAAATTCCATGACATTCTGCGTTATATACTAAATTTAGTTTTTATGACTGGATTCCATGATTCCGTCCGCGTTTTCTGCATCGCGGAAATCATAGGGCCCTACAATAAGACTTACTGTGTTGAGCTATATAACAATGATTAGTTTTCTGTCGATGAATGTATTCAAACAGTTGCTCACCTGTTTAATAAAACACATAATATATTAAAGCGTCTTTGGTGTTTCCATAGTTTCTTCAAAATAAAACCGGAAATCGAGGGTAACGCGGGTATGATGTCATTGATAGGCGACGCACGGTCCGTGTCCTGGTTAAAATTGCACTGGATTTAAACATTCTTAGAAACATTTGGGATAATGTAAGTACACAAGTCAACAAAATATATAACACTGTTCTAGTGGTTTTTAGACATTTTAATCCAAAAATCTTACATATTGTGCTTTTAATAGTTTTATTCAGCAAGGATATATAATATTGATCAACAAAAATTCTATTTCAAATAAATGCTGTTCTTTTGAACCTTCTATTCATTAAAAAAATAAGCAGCACAACTGTTTTCAACAATTTTCTTGAGCAGAAAATCAGCATATTGACATATAGAATGATTTCTGAAGGATCATGTGACACTGAAGACTGGAGTCATGATGCTGAAAATTCAGCTTTGCATCACAGGAAAGTATTACATTTTAAAATATATTAAAATAGAAAACAGTCATTTTAAATTGTAATAATATTTCACAATTTTAATGTTTTTACTGTATTTATGTTTTATTTTTTGATCAAATAAATGCAGCTTTGGTGAGCATACTTCTTTCAAGAATCTTAAAGACCCCAAAGTTTTGAATAGTAGTGTACGGTGAGTGAAAATTCACTGAAAACAAACAGCCTCTATTTTTATTAAAGGGGTGTAAAATTGCATGGATGCACTTTGATTTCTAAAATAATAACCCATGTATAACACTTTCATTTCTAATCCAAAATTCAATATTTGATCTATTTTTAGTTTAAAAGAAATCTAATCTAATGTACTGCAGATGAACTGAGATAGCTGTAGAAAAAAAGCAAAACAACAACAATTTCCAAAAGATTTAATGCTGACATGCACATACGCATAAACAGTGGCATTTTATCCTTGAGGTGGTTTGTGTGTGTATGTGACACTTACTCTTTCATGTCTTTTGAAGGAGAGGAGTTGCTGGGGAGTGTGGCTGTGGCAGGGAGTGTGCTGATTTTCTCAAGTGTGCAGGCTGTCCCGATGGCACGAACCACGAGGCCTGATTCACCTTCCAGATCAAAACACTGCAGGTACCCAACCACTGCATTCCCTCCCATCTCCAGCACCTTCAGTCCAATCTTCCTCTGCAATTCACCTACAACAGAAACATATATGCATTTTTCACACTCACCACATGAGCCAATGAGTCTGCGTTTTGACGTAAAACCTGGAAGCGCTGAACGTAAACAGTCAGGATAATCCTTTACATGAAATGGAAATATTTGCATGAATTTGTAATATTTACAACTGTGAGATGTAAGCTCTGCATCTCAAATGCATTAAACAACACAGACATGTAACAGAAGGACAAGCCACATTGGTTTATGATTTAGTTTGAAGCACTTAATATAAAGCAAGTCTCATGTTTAAGACGACTTGGATTGTGCACTTATCCGGCAGCAGTGTCCTTCATTATTTTTCAGATGTGTTTGCAAAGGATACTTTCCCATCCTATGGGGGAAACTCGTTGCACACACAGAGAAGTTCCACACATGCAGTGGTTAAAACAAGCACTGTATTCATTCAGTGCACATGAGTACCATATTTTAGTATGAATGCGTATACCGTTACACCCTTATCAGCAACATATGCAAACTAATGGAACAATGCATATCTCCTACATATATCTTTGTCTGTCTTGAACACCGTTTGTGTATAAGTACCTGACATGAGAAAGATGAGTCTCTGTCGGGCCTCGTTTGATGCACGAGGGGTTCTGATACGATCGATCCACTGGTACTCTGGATCCTCATTCACCACAAGCTCTTCCACAAAGCCATGAATCATAACGGCCCGGTAACATCGGGGAATGGATGTTGCTAAAAAAGAAAATGTGAGAGAAAATTAAGATAAAAATAAAGAGAGAAAAGTGAGTGGAGCAGGGTAGATAGTGGAGGAAGAAGGTTGTCAAATGGAATAAAGTAAAGAAGTACAAGAGGCAATGGAAACAGATGATCTAGATACTTACTACAGAAGAATTTAACCCCACATGAAGACTGTCTGAAGCGGTTCAGGTCGTTGAAGAGATCCACCTTCACCAGCACATTAATTTCCCCTCTTATACCTGAACACAAGCATGTCATTACAACAAAACAATTCAGAACTCTTCAATATTACAGACTAAGGGTGTTTTCAGACCTGTAGATTGTTTGCTTTGTTCTGAAACAGGGATTAAAATTGGTACAATGTTTCAATTTTTTTTTTTGGTTTGGCTTTCACAAGGAAACATTTCTAAACTGACCAAAATTTGTAAGCTAATACAAGTCACATGCGAGTAATCTGTCCTCTCATTGGTCAGCATGCAAATTTCAACCCACGATTCATTCTGAGAGGCATTAAAGGTGCAATATGTAAGATTTTCTGTCCGCTAGAGGCCTATTCAAAACAAAGGCGCAGCCTGATGACGCCAAGTTTGAGAGCGGAATCTTGGGACATGTGGTCTTCACCTCACAGCCGGTGGAAAAGAATTGGGATAGGACTCGGGAAGAAATCATGTTCATGGATGCGATTATTAACGTTACTGTAGTATGAAGCAGAGCAGGACCGAGTGTTGTGGGAGCTGAACGAGGCCGCTGGAGCGACTGCGCAACACACGCTTCACGAGCAGTGGAAATTTTATTATGCCACAGTCGCTGGCACTGCTTCTGCTTTTCCGGTCATGAGTATGAGGTAACACAGCTCTGTTTATCATATTAGATACATTTGAGTGTGTTGAAAATGTTATAACGTTACTCTGTGCGTTCGCTCGGTGGATGCTATGTAAGCACACTGCAGTAAGCTAGATCGATTTTAGAATATCATATTAAATGCTGGGTGACTTGTGTTGATAAATGGCATGCAATTAATTTTAAAACGTACTGTATGATGGAGAAAATGCTGTATTACTGTTACTAAAAATAAAGCTGCATCTGATTATGCTATGTTAGCTACTTCACAAAATAGTGTTTTTCTCTGAGGCATGGTAAAGCATGGTACTCGCAAAAAAAATCAAGAAAATTAGATTTAAACAATAAGACTAAACTTGTTGAGCTATATAACAATAATTAGTTTTCTGTCTATAAATATATCAAAACAGTTGCTCCCTTGTCTATTAAAACATGTAAATATTAAAGCGTCTTTGGTGTTTCCATGATTTCTACAAAATAAAACCGAAAACCGAGGATAACGCAGGTATGATGCAATTGACAGGCCACTCCTCACCACATTCCAAAACAAACACTCCAAATGAGCCAGGTGTGAAAAACCCTGACATTTGCTTACGAATACACACCATGTATAGTGTCATAAATGGGGAGCCAGCCAGAGATGACAGTAGCAGCTTCACTGCAGAGTAATGGATCAATGTCAATGTAAACCTTTCCAATAGCATCATTAGCGCTGTATGTGTCGTGGTCAAGAACAGTTATCTGCAATGGCTCATCCTGCAAATCCTCGTCATCCACCTGAAGGTAAAACAAAGATAAACATAGGGAATAAACTCCATAAAAATCCAAACTATAGCAGGACAAAGGAGAAAGACCTTACCTCGAATTTGAACCACTCAGAATTCCACTGAGGATTCAGGGATTTGGGGTATACATCCGTTTTAAATGTTGTGTTTCCGAACTTCACCTGTGGAACGAAACTTTATAAGTACTGATCTATGATATAAAGAGGGCTCTTCCTCAAAACTTGAGCTGGCTACTTAGGCAGCACTTTTTATCTAATTTGCAGAGCAGAGTGACTTCATTAACAGACTAGTGATCAACTGACCTCCACGAAGGCATCTGTGAGATCGCTGGCACGGTCCATGACAGGCAGGTGCCGCCCTGCAACTATCTTCGCCTTTAACTTCCCAGGCATTATTCCTCTAGTCTTGTTATTTGAACACACATACACACTGTTTACACACTGGATCAAGGCTAAACAGTAAAAAAAAACAGATCCTAAGCAACGTGACCCAGATACATCTCTACTTGAAACAGGTGACCACAACAGGTGCTTTTGACAGATTAGAGGACAGACAGAAGAGAGGGACTACTGATGCAGATATATTCTCAAATGAAAAAAGCCATTATATATATATATATATATATATATATATATATATGCACCTTGTTCATGTAAAAACGCAGTAATATTAGCTATGTAAGCATGATCTTTTCCTAATTTTGAGAAAATAATTAAATTATACAGGTATTAATGATATGTAGGATATATTTCTGGGTTCACCTCACGGTTAGCAGATTGGTCTCATGAACCTTAAATCATTAGACGTAAAATAAGAACACCAAAAACATTTTATGGAAGTCATAAATCGATAATAATTCTTATACAAAATATATATGCATAGCTCTGTATGGTTCAGGCAGTAAGCAAAGCGTAGCTGCATTCATATTGTCAATATAACGCAGCAGTACTATATTAGACACAAAAGCATGTTTCTATAATGATCTGTAGATAAACTACTCAGATAAATGAGATTATTTTAGTGTTTTGATCCTGTCAGCTCACCAGAGTTTCACCTTAGCGGTTCAATCTGACATTAAAGTCTCTCCACCGATCCTCGCACCGATTGAAACGCTTCTTCTATCATGATTAGATCTCAGGAAGGTGCAGCGTCGATTCTGTGATGCATTTTGGTCGCTATCATATCAAAATGTAGATGTTTATACGGCTAATTTCAAAAATAAAATCGTCTGTCAGATGCAACGGCTTGCGCAGAATCAGGCACATCGCTCACGCACACGCAGGTGGGAGGGGCGGGCAAGCTAGAGCACATCCGGGTCACGGACATTGACGACATTCGCATGTGGGTTTTTGGGTCAGGTGTGTGCTTTTTCATCCAAAGTTTTTTTCCATCATGCAACATCTATCTTAAATCTTCACACTATCAAATAACTGCACAAATAAGCATTGAACTTTTCCCATGTGTCGAGGATTAAAAGTCTTTAACGTCTTAAACTAATCCCATTGCATTCAGAGCCAAATCAGCCAGTGGATGGTGTAGCCAGGCCTGTTATTAGTCTACCATTATTAAAACTCGCTATCCCACTGAGATCCTCCTATGTAGCATGTGTAAACACACATATTTAATGCCACATAAGCCTACTTGCACTTAATAATATGTGTTATTTAATATGTGTAGCTCATGTTCATATTCTAATTTATCGGATAAAGTATGAAACACTAAATTGTTAAAGATGGAAATCATACAATCAAACAACAAATAGGCCTACAAGTTATATATGTAACTTGTATATATTATTATAGTTGAATATATACATGTAAATATGTTTGTAATATTAGTTGGTTTTTCTCACATTTTAAAACATTACATCTGGGATGATAAATTACAAAAATTGGTATAATAATATAAATAAATTATTATATATATATTTTTAAAAAAAAAAAATAGGCTATAATTTACTTTACTTGAACAGAGCCTGTTTATTGTTGTATAAAAATACTTCCCAAAATTGCAACACAATATATTCTTTTTTTCTTTTTTTTTAAATGGTACAGAGTTAGGCCTACTGCAGAAATGACCCGTGTCTAACAATAACCATTACATAAGCAAGCATCATGTTACATAAAATCCATACCTAAAATATTGTCATCAAAGACTATTTTTATATGCATATGAGTGCATTTGTTGGCATCATTTGTGTCTATGTAGTTTGTATGTGTGTGTTTATGTGCTTCTGTTGTAAGGATAAATTCAATATCTCGTAAATATCGGCTTAGTTTTAAATGAACCCTTGGATCAGAGGGGTTTTCACCTCATTGAGCTGCCTTAGGTGGAAATGTGCTAATTTGAGCTCAAATATGCAAGATGATGCATGAGAGATATTCCTGACACCCCAAGCTGCCGAAACCGTTCGACTGTAGAGTCTGTCAGTCAGTGCCAGTCGTGCCTCCGCTCTCCATATGGAAGGGTTACTGAGTAAATAGATCATACACCATACAACACAAATTTTTTCTCACTGAATCCAAAAGGACTTTTTGGTAAACAAATAACCTGCATGAAAAGCTTTGCCAGTTCTCATGACCTGATTGTAGATGAAAATGTATAACAGTCCAAATGGTCCTGACAGCGGTCCTTGTATGAGTAATCAAGAGTCAAGAATTTAGATGACATATCACTAAGAATACACCAACACAAAAACTATAAACACTTGTTCTTGATTTCTAACACACAACAAAATGCATTAAAGTACACATGTTTAAAACACAGTGAGATAATATTTTAGGTCCTGGGTTGGTGGGCAAATGGTGTTTAAAATTAGTATTTATGGAAGTGAGGTTTGCTTATGAACATGTGAGGGTGAGCAGGTGCTGATTGTTCTGAACTATGACTAATGGATGGTAACGTTTGCTTTATGCAATGTCTTGTTAGTGAGTTAACGACCTGGCGTTTCCTGTAATTTACAGATGTGTCTGGCTGTCCTTTTCAGTTGATAGACTTTCCCTTATACTTACTGACTGTTTGGTTTTTTTTATAGGATGTGTCATTTTTGTCTGCTATATTGTATTAGAGATACATATAAAAATAATTTGAGTCTAGTAGGCTTTGAATTGCTTTGTCCTTGTGGCGTAGGACACACGCACACACACACACGCCCAGTCTCTGATATGTTAAGGACAGCTGTCCATTCATTCTCATTCCTGGGAGCTAAAATTACAAAGCTGGTGCCTGTCACACATAAAAACAATTGTCTCTGTCCTTTGTGCTTTCAGAAGCTGGTTTGACCCCACAGGCAACACCTCAGGTAACACAAGTCTCTCTCTGTGCCACTTTCCTAGACATCCCTCAGCACTGCATCAAAAAAACAGAGAAGATTTATTTACTTTAGTATTGTGATTGCAACTATACATCATTGTTTATTTTTATTTCTGATTTCACAGGTTTCAAGATGGCAGACGAGTAAGTAGTTGATTCTCTATTTTTCATTACTCTGTGAATTCATGAACACGCGCATGTATTTGTATATGTATTTATTTGATACCATTATTATTTTCTTCTCTTTTTCTCTTTGCAACCACCAACAAACATAAAATCTGCAGCGATGTAAGTAAATTGTCTATTGTATACATAACTTCTGAGACTCAAATTATAGTCACATAATTAGTTAAAGGGTTAAAACCTTTTAAACCTTAATTATATTATACAATAGTTTTCTGATATGGACAATGTGATTTATACTATGTATTTTTACTGTATTATTATTTTTTTTCATCAAAAGGCACCTGGCCCATTGGCCCCTCGGATACAAGCCAAGGTATTCACCAGCATATTCAACAGTATATTGTGATTATGATATTGTGATTTATGCATTTATCTCTACATTGTTGAATGACAGAACATAATGCATAAAATTTGGGATTAAATTCACTTTATTATCTTACCACCCCCTTTTTTTAGCCAAAGTCTAAGATCTCTGCATCTCGAAAACTCTCCCTGAAGGTATGGGTTGGTGTGTGTGTGTGTGTGTGTGTGGTTAAGGTAAACCCTATGTTATGGGGACAAAATGTCCCAAAAAAGATGGCAATATGAGAAATCCTTTCCCTTGTGGAGACATTTTTTGGTCCCCATGAGGAAAACAGCTGATAAATCATACAGAATGATGTTATTTGAAAATGCAGAAAGTTTTCTGTGATGGGTAGGTTTGGGTTAGGCGATAGAATATACAGTTTGTACAGTATAAAAATTATTATGTCTATGGAAAGTCTCCATAAAACATGAAAACCCAACGTGTGTGTGTGTGTGTTTGTTCTGGGGACTAAGCAAATGTGTGTGTGGTAGATATGTTGGTATGGTATTTTTTAACCTACAGAATGTCTATTTGTGTTCTGTTTTCTAAGATGCTTTTGCTCCAAAGAGCCATGGAGGAGCTGGAACAGGAAACGATCAATCGTGACGAGGAGAAGGTGAAATATCTGAGTGAAAAGCTTCCGCCTCTTCAAATAACCGGCCTCCAAATGGAGGAATTGCAGGTTAGTGAAAGATACTCATCAACATATACAGCCACTCATCAATTAGTAAAATAGTGAGTTAAAATGATTTATATTTGATTTTATATTTATTTTAATTAATTCTAATTTTTAGTATTTATTTATATTTTATAATTACATTACAAATTTGAACACACTTGACTGAAATTATGTTTCTCATGAAGAGAATTGTTTCTCTTAAATACAAGAGTTATTTATTTATTTATATTTTTCAGTCACTTCACAATTTGCATATTTTTTTTAATTGTGTTATTTTGATTTGATGACTTAAATATGATTAAAAAACATTAAAAATAGTAATAATTAAGAATGAGTATTTTTGCATGTGTGCAGAAACTGTGTCGGCAACTTCATGCCAAAATCGACATAGTGGACGAGGAGAGATATGACTTTGAGGCCAAAGTCAATAAAAACAACAGAGATGTAAGTATAAAGTAAATACTCTAAACTCACACTAAACGTTTCTGTAATTAACAGAGTGTGTGTGTGTGTGTGTGTGTCTGTAAAAGATCCATGAGCTGAAGTTGAAGGTGCAAGATTTAGGAGGGAAGTTTAAGAAACCTGCCCTGAGGAAGGTGCGTGTGTCTGCGGATGAGATGATGAGAGCGCTTCTGGGCTCCAAACACAAGGGCTCCATGGACCTCAGAGCCAACCTCAAATCTGTGAAGAAAGAAGACATTAAACAAGAGAAGGTACACACATACAGAACACAACAAATAGTAGCATATTGTATAAAACTTTACATACTAGAGTAGAATTTTTGCATTAAATTAAAGGGGACTTATAATGCCCCTTTTCACAAGATGTAATATAAGTCTCTGGTGTCCACAGAATGTGTCTGTGAAGTTTAAGCTCAAAATACCCCACAGATCATTTATTATAGCTTGTCAAATTTGACCTATTTGGGTGTGAGCAAAAACAGCTCGCGCTTCGGTTGCTCAACAACAACAAAGCTGGAGAATCTCACGCAGCCAAAATGACGATTGTCAGTTACAACTTTTAGAATGCAACTGGTTGTTTCTGAATGGTTAGTGGATAAATTTATGTAGTTGCTGAGCAGTTGATTCAACTCATCGACTAGCATGTGACGTCATGTTAATCTTTTGTGCAAATCCAGCGTTGACCCTCGTTTGTGAAGCAGTCTGGTGTAAAATGACGGCATGGCAACAACACTCTACTACAACAACTCTTCCTCTTTTCTAAAGCAGCCCAACATGGCCTCTCCCCCTTTGTTCCCAGGGGCGGGGTTTATGTAAATTTTGGGGTTTGTGATGTCACCAACCCGGGAAGAAGCTCATTGTAGTCCCTACCAGGCATTTGTTATAGTCCTTAAAAAGTGATATCTGTAAAAGAAAATATCTTCCTTTGCATTGAACTTTGAGCGTCGTAACTTTGCATATGTTGTTATGCTCAAACAGCAACATTACACACTAACTAAAGTTTAAAAAGTGAAATCGTAATCAAGGACCCCTTTAATGGGGCAAATATGCCTAAATGCTGCAGATTTTTTTCATTTTAATTGTCCTTGATAGGTGTTTAGAGATTCACCTGAATAAAGGAAACATGTTTTCAGTTTCTTGACATAACTGCACACTGCATTTGTTTTGTCAGGTTATGTCGGCAGAGGTGGGCGACTGGCGTAAGAACGTTGAGGCCATGTCTGGTATGGAGGGCAGGAAGAAGATGTTTGATGCTGCTGGTGGAGGACAGTAATGGGAGTGTATATAAGAGTGTATAATTATGTATATTTATGCGTGTGCATTTGTTATCAGCAAGTGGTAAATTCAAAATGAAGAAAATCACTTGAAATTAGCCACCAATAAAAAAACAAAACATTATGTATTAATACAAATCTCAATAGAAAGCTTGTAACTATGAATATGGAATGTTTCATATGACCTCAATTTAAGGTTATTAAAATTTTGATTGTGCTAATTATGTGTGATTCATTATGACAACAGACTGTCATGCTATTTTTAACACACACTGAATGGAGAGAACTTCACGACCTTGTGTGACTGACAGTTACTTACATATCAGGGCTGTGAGGTCAGGTCACAATCACCACTGACAGACAACTGACTCATTCAGAATATTCACACTGTGTGACTGACTCTGTGTTTGTGCTCAAGGACAAGAGAAGTTAGTGATTTATTTGGTCAACACCTGTCTGAGACTGACGAAAGAGATGAGTTGTGGACATGTAATGTGGCCTGGTTTGGCAGGCATACTGTACGAACAATGGCGTGGACGTAGTGTGGAAAGAATAGTTTATCACCTCAAAATAGCATGATTCTGTCGTGAAGTAAATACTACAGAATAAACGTAATTTCTACATGAAAAAGTTAATTCTATATTAGTACTCAATTCGAGCTTGTAGAAATTGTAAAAAGCGTAAATATCAACATAATGAAATTAAGTAAGACTACTCAACTTTTCTTATACTGGTGTTCCCATCATGCACTGGTCCTTGAATAATTAATGAGGTTGATTTTTCACTGTTTTCCAGCTGTATTTACACTGTTTTATCATTGCTTTTGTTGTTATGTTTAGTAACTTGCCATTTTGTGACATTTGGAGTTCATTTTCTACTCAAAAATGACACATTCATACTCAAAAACGATCCAACGAATGCTACCGTCATTGTGTATTGTGTACCAAGTATTGAGGTGTTACCAATTGCTTTCAGCTGCAAGTAGCTAAAACTGGTCGCTAAATGTCGCTAGATAACGTCATACTGGCAAGTCCACTGATCTATATTAATATAAATATAGATCAGTGGGCGAGTCATGGAATCTAGATAAGACAAGACAAGAAGTTGCTAGATTTGTTGCTAGGCTTTTGAAAAAAGTCTCAAAAGGGGCAAGGAAGTCGCTAAATCTAGTGACAAAATCACTAAATTGGCAGCACTGTTGAGGTTTCTGTGTTCAGGTGCCGCGTTACTTACACAATATCCATTGTATTATTCACTTGGATGTTTCTAAGTAAAGCATACACTTTAACCCCTTCAAACCTGAATTATGTTCCACTGAGCAAAAAAAAAAAAAAATTATCCACTTGATATTTGCTCTTTTTTAATGTATAAATGAGTCTAAAAAAAAAGATTTTTGCAAACTCATTTTTTTTATTAGATTTTTTTCATGTCCACTACAATGGACATCAGGGCTTAAGCAACAAAAAATTGTCATATTTTAACCATACAGTTCTTATGAGCTAGAGTTCAAACACAATATGTGAACTATAGCATTGAAGATTTTGAAAAGAACACATACTGTAACAGAGTAATGCAATAAGAATGTAGAGAAAATGTAAGATGATAAGATGAATTCTCAAAAAATCTTGTTTTATTTTTTTTGTTGTTTGCAGTGGGTGAATGGGAATATGTGTGTATATGTCTGTGTGTGTTTGTGGGTGTGTTGTGTGTACTTGCTGTTTTTGATAAATATATGATTGTGTGCATATAGCATCAGGGCATCAGTGTGTGTGTGTGTGTGTGTGTGATTCTGTGTGCGCGTTTTTGTGACATATCAGGACACAAATGTGTATAATGACATGGGTATGACATAGGTATTACAAAAAGAGGTGACTTATGAGGACATTACCCCATGTCCCCACTTTTCAAAAGGCTTATAAATCATACAGAATGAGTTTTTTTTGAGAAAGTAAAAGTGTGCACAGTTTCCTGTGATGGGTATGTTTAGGGGTAGGGGTAGTGTAGGGGGAGAAAAAATACGGTTTGTACAGTATAAAAACCATTACGCCTATGGAATGTCCCCACAATTCACAAAAACGAACGTGTGTGTGTGATTTTATGTGTGTGTATTGCAGTGTATGCACTCATTTCACATTTGCTATTTCTGTTTTTCACTAAAACTAATGAAAAACTGAATGACAGCTCATGATCACAACATAGAAGACAAAATCAGAAAAAAAAAGAAAAAAAAAAAATTTGATTAAGACCCAATGTCCATTGTGATGGACATCAAACTTCAAAAAAATCCTGTGTTCTTCAGCTCTGAAAGATTTTCAAATTAACTTTGAATATTATCACTTGATATTATTAAGATTATAATAGGTGCAAGTTGATGATGCCATGAACATAGATCTTCATATAAAAGATAAAAAAGGAGCTCCTCCTCCTCCTGCTGTCTAGTTGGTTAGCCATGCCTGTCTTTTGTGATGTTATGGGTCATTCTTTCATTGTGATTGGTAGATCAGGGACTAATCAGTGACCAGGCAGTATTTATATTATAAAAACATAAAATCTTATTGGTTTAAACCAAAATCCATGTGATGTCCATTCCAATGGACGCAGGGTCTGAAGGGGTTAAAAGCGTGGTTTAATTCAGTATTATATTGTTTGAGTAAAAAGTATTGCAAAGGAAACTTCAACTAAATAGAAATTACTCAACCTTTGGCCTAGTTAAAATTACTTATTTTCTTTAATTTTACTTAACTTAGTTAAGTAGTGTACTTAATTTCATATGTAAAATTTACTTAAAAAAATATGTGCAAAAACTTGAGTAATGAGTAAATTTTACTCGTTTTTTTTCAGTGTACTCTTATTATTCTTATCATATACACTCTTATCAAGGCACATATACCCCAAAACCAACAACAAAAATTAATGCAAAATAAAATAGAATAAAAAATAAAGTATATTTTGATTTTTTTTTTTTTTCTTGCATTACATTACTTTCATGACAATAGAACTCATTTTTTAGTGTCTATTTTAGACATTTAACCTCTTTTTTTATTCCTGTTATTCAGAGGTGATTATCATTAAATTCAAATTAATTTAATAGAGTAATTTGTAATTTGGTCATGTATTTTTAAAAATGTTGCCTTAATGCTGCAGAAAATGCTTTGTTTGGGGTCAGTAAAAGCAGTAGTATTGTGAAATACTATTATAATTTAAAATATTGCTTTCCTCTTGAATATATTTTAAAATGTAATTTAATCCTGATGCAAAGATGAGTTTTCAGCATCAATACTCCAGTCTTCAGTGTCACATGACCCTTCAGGGGCCAGTTGCATAAACATAGCCATTATGTTAAGACAGTTGGTCATAAGTTGTTAGTTAAGACACAATCAGTTAGTTAGGGGTAATCAGTCTTACTTTTCGGTAAAAATTAGACCAATCTACATTTTTATGTAACTGACTTTAAAAAAATGTGATGACTAATTTGTAAGAGTCTTAGCAGTTTATGCATCCGACCCCAGAAATAATTCTAATATACTGATTTGCTGCTCAAGAAACATTTATTATTATTATTATCGAAAACAGTTGTGCAGCTTAATATTTTTGTGGAAACCATGATACATTTTTTTCAGAATTCTTTGAAGAATAGAAAGGTCCAAGAACATCACTTATTTTAAATAGTTTTTTTTTATAACAATGTAAACGTCTTTACTGTCAAAAAAATAAAATAAATCATAGGCTCTAGTGTGTACTATGCAGTATGCTAATACTCTCATACTGAAATCAGACTAAACCTCTTTTAAACATGTCAAAGTTTAAACAATTGAGTTAGATAATGAGTGTGTCTGTCTTTGTACTTTGCTCTAGTTTGGTGAGCTCAGCTGTCTGTAGACGTGAGTGCGCACATATACAGAACTCCAAATAAATGCACAGACGTGAGCCTTCACTAAATATAACCCAACGTATAAAATTAAAAGGCATTTGCAGAATTTAAACATGCTCAGAGGGAAGCCAGAGTCTCCTGTACTTATTTTAACCCTTCACAAGCTCATACCAGCAGGTGGAGGGTATATATAGATGCTCTGGAATTAGGTACTGTATTTACTATTCGATTATTTTTGGTGGATTGTTTCACAATTTGAATGCACCATATTTTAAAGTCATCAAGAAACAGAAGTTGCAATAGTCTTTTCTTTCCTATTGTGATGTATATCTGAGTGAAACAGCTTCTTGAACAAAAAAAAAAAAAAAAAATGTAGGGCGGGACTTGATTTTGTCCATTGGTAATTGATTGGATTGTTGAATGCTTGTGGTTTGCTATTGCTGTGATCTCATGTGAGTGACAAGTTGTCCCGCCCTCGCGCCAGTGATCACATCATCAAGAGAAGAGATGTTTGCAAGAAGATGAGGGCATGTTATGAAGGTATGTGAATTAAAAAAAAAAAAAAAAAATCAGCACGGATAAATCATTTATAATAAATAATGCAATATTGCAATAAAAAAATTGTCGATTTTGATTTCATGGTGACTTCCACTGCAGTGTTTCATTTTAAGTGGTGAGTTTTACTTTTAAAACTAGTTCAAATATTTTCTAAAATGTATAACTGCTGCACTGTAAACCCTCAAAATAATTAATTGGTTTGAGTAGGACAAACTTAAATTAAACAAATTAGTTCAATCAAATTAACACTTGATGGCTGCTCTGTTAAGTCTTCGTCGTCAGTTAGGAACCTGGGTGTGCTCTTTGATACCAATCTTTCATTTGAAGGCCATGTTTCTAGCATCTGTAAAACCGCATTCTTCCATCTTAAAAATATATCTAAACTACGACATAGGCTCTCAATGAAAAATGCAGAACAGTTAGTTCATGCGTTCATGACCTCAAGGCTAGATTACTGTAACGCTCTATTGGGTGGTTGTTCCGCTCGCCTGATAAATAAACTACAGCTTGTACAAAATGCAGCAGCTAGAGTTCTTACTAGAACTAGGAAGTATGACCATATTAGCCCAGTTCTGTCAACACTGCATTGGCTTCCTGTTAAACATCGTATAGATTTTAAAATCTTGCTAATTACCTACAAAGCACTAAATGGTTTAGCTCCCCAGTACCTGAGCGAGCTCTTAATGCATTATAGTCCTTCACGTCTATTGCGATCTCAGAATTCAGGCCAGCTGACAATACCTAGAATATCAAAATCAACCGCAGGCGGTAGATCCTTCTCCTATTTGGCACCTAAACTCTGGAACAATCTTCCTAGCATTGTTCGGGAAGCAGACACACTCTGTCAGTTTAAATCTAGACTAAAAACGCATCTCTTTAACTTGGCATACACATAACACATTATCAATTTATATTTTCAAATCCGTTAAAGGATTATTAGGCTGCATAAATTAGGTCAGCCGGAACCGGGAACACTTCCTATAACACCTGATGTACTCGTTACATCAGAAGAAGAATGGCATCTACGCTAATATTAGTCTTTCTGTTTATCCCGAGGTTTACCGTAGTCAACCGGATCCGGGCCGTATCCAGGTGAGATCGAGGACCTGTGCCTTGACACGACCACAACGCAGCCCTGAAGTATCAGTAGAGATTGAGTCAACTAGATCATCCATTGTGAAGGCCTCATCGACACGACAGCCAGCGGCACAGCTCCTCAACAAACCGTCCATACTGGCGTGATGAATACGATCCACAACTGGATGGAACTGGAATAAATACTTTGAATGTTGCAATCCTATCGGACTTATGATAGCTACCTGAATCGTAACAAAGCACTGTTCGCCAGAGGAGAACTGGCCCCCCGACTAAGCCTGATTTCTCCCAAGGTTTTTTTCTCCATTTTAACACTTATTTGCCACCTGTTTGCCACCTGATGTCACCTGTTGGAGTTTGGGCTCCTTGCCGCTGTCGCCTTTGGCTTGCTTAGTTGGGGACACTTGACATTTGATATTCAACAGTGCTTTGATCTGCCTGCATTCTTTAAGAGCTGCTGTGCAGCCAAAATTATATACCAGTTATCACTGTAAAGCTGCTTTGACACAATCTGCATTGTAAAAAGCGCTATATAAATAAAGGTGACTTGACTTTAGCATTTTCTTTTTCTTTTGAGTTCACAGAACTGATATATTTTAAGTAAACTGAACTGTTTCATTGCTTTAAGTTTTATGAACTCATTTCTTTTAATTTAGACAAACTTAAGTTTAACTGAAACTGGGCTGGGATTTCTGTTTCCCAGCATGCTTTGCCCATGGCACTCGAAAGGGAGAGTAAATGCTAAAATTAAGTGTTGTGTAATGTTTTTTTGTGCAAGATTAATGTTAAGTGGGAGATTTGTGTACATGAAGACTTGTCAAATACAATGCTGAGTAAAGAGATGTTTAGCCAAGTGACCATTTCACACAACATTTTTCCACCTTTAGGAAGTGTCTAGTCAGTGGAAAATTGTACAGATGCTGCTTCACTGCAGTTCGAGCATGAAAAGCATGCTAATTTTTTCTTTTTTCCAAAACAAATGTACCTGCTTCCACTTTAAACGAATCATTTACATTTGCAGTATACTGAGAATCTTACTGCAGTACTGAGAAATGTTCTTCGAGGTCTTGGTCTAGTTATTTATTAAAACAATGATGCACATTTAGTTGCAAGCAGCTATTTTTGGCGTCTGGCACAACAGACAGGGATTACATAACAGAAGAATGATGAAACTAATGTGCCACATGTGTTGGACAGATCCAAAGAACAAATATCAGGAAGTTTATTATGGCCATGATAAGTTTGTAAAAGCCATAAACAGGTGATACAATGCTGGTATCGAACATATACCAAATAAAACTCAGCACCTGGTGAAGCTTCGCCTGCTGTGCTACGTTTTTAAACTGGACCAGAAGAGCCTATTATAGACTTGACATTCCGCCAATTCAGTACTGTAGTTTAGCTCGTTTTAGCTCCTCCCTATAACGTTGTCAAAAATGTCACCTTGGCAAAAAGCATTTGCAAAGTGATTAAACGTAAACCCAATGTCCCAGGAGCCTGGACTAACATCTGAGTCACAGATCCAACAAAAAAACTCATGTCGACATCTTCCAGGTTTGGAATCTGCTGAAAAAAGTGAGATATTTCAGTCTCATGTATGAATTCCTCATTAATGTCTTTAGGGAAGTAGATTCTATTTTTCTCTTTATCTTTACTGTTTTCAAATCTTCAAGATCATAAGGAAACAGTCTTCCATTAGCTCGGATAGATCTACAAGTTTGGAAAGAGATCATGCTGGTTTCCAGTGAACTTGAAACTCCCAAGTTTTGGCATTCTCGGAGGAGAAGGATAAAGTGAGATTTGTTACATTGCAGAAGCTTGAGGACACCCCAGAAAGAAGGACATAAAGCTCATTCATATGACTTTCAGAAAGCATAATTCACTGTAAAACCGAACAGTGAAATTAATTAAATGAAATGAGTTCATTTCAGTCACATAATAATGAAAGTTCATTGTACTTAGAAGAAAAAAGTTGTGTGAACACAAAATTTGATTGTAGTAAGCTGAACTTAATATGATTGAGTTGCTTTGCATCAGACTGTATAAGGAAAATAAATGTTGAAATTAAGTGTTATTTTGTGTGTTTTTGCACAAGATTAACATAAGGAGACATAAGTTAGTGTTTAATGTTGTGTTATGTTGGGATTTACAGGGGGTTTTGTTATGTTAGTTTTGTAGGGTTACCATTGTGGTGAAGAGTAGAGCTTGTGTTTAGGTTGAGGATGGGCTGCAAAACTTTTAAGACCACATATACTGTATGTTGTTTGATTATATACATGCAAGTACATAATAACAGTCTCTTTGATAGTTATAATAGCATGTGTTATTTGCTATCTAACATTTAACCAAGATCTGAATGTGATGTTTATGTAAATTAACTGTATGTAATTAGCATTATGATGAGTTGGGGCGAGGCTGAAAACTGTGGGAGCGAAGGGATGCCGGTGACGTGATTGTTAATGAGAGACACCTGTGCACCACACTGGCCTTGCTCTGCCTCCACGGCTCCCACCCCACTTGTCACAAAAATTTTAAGTTCTACTAACTTATTACTTTCAGTTTATGAACTTAAACCATTTAAGTTGGCAATCAGTTTCCTCAAACCATTTAGCTATATACTTAAGTTACCTGAATTCAAACTGAATGAGTGGAATAAACTTAAAATCTTTAAGTTGAGTTTATTAAACCAACACCAACACTAAAATATAAGTGAACTTAACTTAATGTAACTGAGTTTGCAGTACTCATACTTATTGGTTTTAAAACTTAAAAGGTTTAAGGCAATTGGTTTCCTCAAATGGTTTGTGTTACCGTAACTTATCGGGTTTTACAGTGTAGTGGTTCTTTGTCAGGTTGAAAATGATTTTGACAGGAGAGGCAAAGGCTGAGCTCCTGTAATTCTGTGTTTTCATGGAAAGCTGCTGGTGAGAAAAAAATGCAAGTCAGATCTTTAGAATTCAGGAGCTTCTAAATATTGTAGGGCAGATCTAAACACCTCAATGTGGTTCAACAAATAAATTCTGAATGCTGAATCAACAAATCCTGCATTTTGAGGAGATGGTGTGGTGCTTCCATCATGGACTAGGTGCAATAAAACCAGAAAAAAAAGGCTGCAGTTGAAAAACAATCTTTTCACTGCTAATCACAAATATGACTCCACTTCCAGGGCAAAGATGGATGACCAAAAAATTGATAAAGATTGTGTTGTGGCTCAGTGATGGTCGTAAACACATACCTCACCAAAACGGAAACCTGAAAAAACATTTTATTTTAAGGTTGTTGGTGATCTGCATAAACAAGTCATTTTTACTTTGCCTCCAACAAGATCCTTCATATAAAAAATGTATGGAAAAAATAATTAATAAAAAAACTATTGATTTTGTAAGTAACACTATTGACTGTCAGATCTACAATGCATTACTTTTATATATATATATATATATATATATAAAAAACAGCAAGGCAGTAACATTTAGAGCATGTGTATAACTTAAAAAGAATCTCTGGAAAAACAGCACCAAATCCCCACATAAAACAGAGTGTACAGTAGATATTTCCATCGGATTTCCTCGAAATTAAACAGCATAAGGCACTTATAAATAAGTGAGCATGGCTTACATCAGCTTTCATTGGGCAGCAATTCATCAGAGTACAAACTCATAAACCCCTAAAGGGCTTTTGATGAATATTATTAGGATCTAATTTGTTTTAAAGTAATACTGTAGAGGGTTGAATCAATCTGAATTGACATGAGCCGGATTTAATGGCTGGAATGTGTCATGAACAGAAAAACTGCCTGCTCAGGAATGAAACTCAAGAAAATACCTTGCTTTTACAGAAAAAAAGGGGCATTTTCATCATCAAAACACCTTGAATTTCACTTTAAAAATGGCAAATATCACAAAAACAAGGCCATTTCATAACCTATACCTCCCTCCCCCCAAAATTATATTTTGCATAAAGAAAATGAAGCCTTCAATGAAGGTACTGTGACAGTATGTTTAATGACAATTAACCACGTCTGTACTAAAAATTCTCATTAATAGAAATAATGTTTTACCTTTTAGTTTTCCTGTGCTGTATTACAATAACAAAAAATTTTTTTTTACCTTTAAATCAGACTTTTAATTTATAATAATATATCTTTATTTTTCTGCATTAAGAATTTGGGAGTAAAACATGCCTAATTTTCATGAAAATTATGGGGGAAAAGGTCTTATTTCTTTCTTTTGTATTTTGGGGACGAGATATGACAGCGTGTACTTGACGGGCTTTATGCAATTGGACTGAAAACGGAACAGCATTTCTAACTTGAATGAATTCACTGTTCAAAAACTATCTGCACGCTCCGTGCCTCTGTGAATATTGCACATCTCTTTGGTTTTGGCCACAGTGATGGAAGAGGTCACACAGCATACAACACATAATAACAGTGTGCAAAGTCAAACCCCTCACCCAAAACACTCATCTACCTGAATAAATACACATTTATTTGCTCAGTATATACATCTCATTGAACATCACATTTCTGTCTCTCAGAACAGAATACTTAGCCAGAGGCAACTGAAGGCATATTATTGACCTGGAAGTGATGACAACACCAAAGTGATGCTGAAACCATAAATGACCTGCACCTATTCCTTTTTACATTTTTTTTTCCCTTGACAGTGTAGTTGGCATTAGAGAAACATTTCAACTCTGGAAATGATCCCATAGCAGCTGGGGATGTTGCATAACTCATCTTCAAACAAACATCACAGACATCCTTTTCCTGAGTCTGTTTGTTTCCACTAATTTTCACCTCAAAATCACCTTCAATCAGATGCAATCTGGAACACACATCTGGAATGTCCTGAGGTTCACCAAATGCCATAGTAACCGGTGCTCAGCAGCGGCGAGACTGTTGAAATGGTTACGTTTTGTGCAGCATCTGGCGATTCCACATTCCACGCTTTGAGTGGAAGTGATGGAAGAAGTTCCTCAGGTAGAGACGTTCCACCTCCAGACCACCCTGAAGGATCCTTGAGACCACAGATAACACAAGGCACTTCACACACCAAATAATGTTTAACATTAAAGATGCACTGATATTAAATTTCTGTCCGGCACGATAAGCTGACTTATTTTCATGCTATATACACTGCCCGGCCCAAAAAAAAGTCACTGTTTGGATTTTAATAGGCAAATACTTAAGAGTCTATGAATGGATCATTATTACAGTGATTATTATGTTTCTAACATGTTATATGTTTGGCAACGGTTCTTTTAACCCTAAAAGTATGTAGCTTTTCATTTCTTAAACAACCATGTAGGAAGACACATCATGGCCATATTCCAGGATGACAATGTCAAGATTCACCAGGGTTAAAATTGTGAAAGAATGGTTCAGAGAGCATGAAGAATCATTTTCACACATGAATTGGCACCTCTGAGTCTAGACCTTAAATTCATTGAAAGTCTTTGGGATGTTCTGGAGGAGACTTTACAGAGTGCTCACCTCTTGCATTGTCAGTACAAGATCTTGACCAAAAATTGATGCACCTCTTGATAGAAATAACATCATAACATTTATTTCCATCGAGAGGTGCATAATTTTTTGATCAAGATCTTGTATTGACAATGCAAGAGGTGAACACTCTATAAAGTCTACTCCAGCACATCCCAAAAACTTACACTGAGGTTAAAGTCTGTGCCAATTCATGTGTGAAAATGATTCTTCATGCTCCCTCCCAACAATTCTTTCACAATTTGAGCCTGATGAATCTTAACATTGTCATCCTGGAATATGGCCATGATGTGTCTTCCTACATGGTTGTTTAAGAAATGAAAAGCTACACACTCCATCTTTTAGGGTTAAAAGAACCGTTGCCAAACATATAACATGCTAGAAAAATAATAATCACTGTAATAATGATCCATCCATAGACTCTTAAGTATTTGCCTATTAAAATCCAAACAGCGACTTTTTTTTTGGCCGGGCAGTGTATAATAACAGATAAATAGCCAATATTAATATTACAGGAAAGGCAAGGCAAGTTTATGTATATAGCACATTCCATACATGATGGTAATTCAAAGTGCTTTATATAAAATAACTAAAAAGAAATAAAACTGCATATATATATATATATATATATATATATATATTTTAATACTTTATTATTTTTATTTTTTTATATTTTTAATATACTATTTTAGTACAATTTTATATTATAAAATATATATATTAAGTTTTATTTTTATATAAATAAAAGCCAAAAAAAACCCATTACTTTAAACATTACCAGTGAAATTAGAAATCATACATCATAATGTTCAGTATGAAAAATGGATACTGACTAAGATTAGCTAAAGATTTAGTTAAAGGGTTAGTTCACCCAAAAATGAAATTTCTGTCATTAATTACTCACTCTCATGTCGTTCCACACCCGTAAGACCTTTGTTCATCTTCAGAACACAAATTAAGATATTTTTTATGAAATCCAAGATGTTTTTTATCTCCCATAGAAAGCAACGTAATTACCGTCATTCAAGGTCCAGAAAAGTAGTAAAAACGTTGTTAAATTAGTCCATGTGACTACAGTGGTCCAACCTTAAATGTTATGAAGCGACGAGATTACTTTTTGTGCGGAAAAACAATACAAAAATAACGACTTTATTCAACAATTTCTTCTCTACCCTGTCAGTCTCCTATGCAGTTGACGCAGTGCAGAGCTTCCATGTTTATCTCCGAACGCACAAAAGTAAGGTTGAACCACTGTAGTCACATGGACTACTTTACTACTTTTCTGGACCTTGAATGACAGTAATTATGTTGCTTTCAATAGAGGATAAAAAACCTCTTGGATTTCATCAAAAACATCTTAATTTGTGCTCCGAAGAAGAAAGAAGGTCTTACGGGTGTGGAACGACATGAGGGTGAGTGAATAATGACAGAATTTTCATTTTTGGGTGAACTAACCCTTTAAAGATTTCACTAAAAATAAGATTTAACAGTATTATTAAATAATTAATGTTTTTAATGATTAACTTCAAGTGAGAGTTAGCTGACAGTAATCTAAATGTAAAAATAGGAGTAATGAGAATGCACAATTAAATAACGATGATACCAATAACCTGAGAAATCTCTAATATTAACCGATATATTGGACTGATATACACTATTTAAAATCATGAAAATCTGCAGTCCGATCTGCTTTGTGTTATGGTTTGTATTATTTTAATATTAGTGTATTGTCTCACAACTGACCTGTCCAGTAGTTCCCAGTCCTCTCCACCCCAGCGGTCAGTGAATTCTTTGGTGTTCATGCCTCCAATGGAGTCCAGGTCTGATTTATAAATGCCCAGAAGTCCAAAGCCATTGACCTCCCAATAACCTGCACATTAAACACACACTGTGTATCTGGTATTCAGTGGTTCTGCTGTGAATTTAAACATCTGCATTACTGTTCAAAATTTTGGGTCTTTTTTTTTTATACTTTTATTCAGCAAGGACCCATTAAATTGATCAAAGTAATCTCATATAATTGTTACAAATTATTAAAATAAATGCTGTTCTTTTGAACTTTCTTTTTTTTTAATACTTTATTAAATTTTTCCTTTAACATATCAAAACCATACAACACATATAAACCAACACATATTCACTCACGTCTCACATATAACCAACAAATAATTACACAACAGTTAAAAAAAATAAATAAAATAAAACAGCCCTGTTTTTAGCCATCTCAGATTTAACAATACCTAAAACCGCCACCAGGGGATCTAGATCAATAGGCCTTTGTAATATTCTTGACAATGTCAGAAAAATACTTCTCCAGTAGGATGATAATTTTGGGCAGCTTCAAAACATATGGGCCAGTGATGCCGGTGCATGCCCACAACGATCACATGAAGGGTCTACATTTGGGAATATCTTACTGAGCTTTTGTTTAGACCAGTGTAAAAAATGTATTACTTTAAACTGTATGACTCTGTGTCTTGCACATACTGATGAGCCATGAATCTGTTTAAGGGCTGCCTCCCATTGCTCCTCTGTAATTTCAACATCTAAGTCTTCCACCCAGGAGGATTTTAAGTGTTCTAGAGTTGATGTGATTGTCAACTGGAATAGTGTCAACTGGAAAAGCACTTTTTTAGTGCTTTTTGACCTCTTTTATTGTGAAGTATCATTTCCATTATGGATTGATTTGGGGAGTTGGGGTATAATGGATTATTTTGTTTAACAAAGTTTCGCAGCTGCAAATATTTAAAAAAAAAATGTGATTGAGGTATGTTATATTTCTTTTGTAGCTGTTCAAATGATGGAAACACTTTATCAATAAATATGTCTGTAAAACTATAAATTCCTTTTCCAACCCAATCATCAAATGTTGTACTTTTAAATGAGGGAGCAAACGAGTGATTTTTTATGATGGGGCTTTGAAGAGAACCAGCCAAAAAATTTTCAGACCTGGAACCAGATCTTGAGTGTATGTGAAACTACTGGATTGTCTAATGGACAAGGGCATAAAGTGGCTAAAGGTGAAAACAATAGAGCAGAAAGTGAGGAAGGATAACAGCATACGCTTTCTATGTTTACCCATAACTGGGGTTGTTTTTGTAACCAAGTAGGCCATCATTCTTATATTACTCGCCTAGTAATAAATCTGAAAGTTTGGAAGTCCCATTCCTTTTGATCTGGGTCTCTGTAAAAATGCCTTCCTTATTCTAGTTATCTTTCTATCACAAATAAATTCTGAAATAATTTTATCAAGAATATGGAAAAAACTCTTCTTAATATATATTGGTATACACTGAAATAAAAATAAAAATTTTGGAAGAATGTTCATTTTGATAATATAAATTTTTCCTGCTAATGAGATAATGAGAGAGCTAATGAGACCATCTCTGTAGATCCTGCGTTATTTGATCAAGTAATTTTGAAAAATTCTCTTTATATAGATCTACAAATATCTTCGTCACATTGATTCCTAAGTATTTAAACTGGGTTAAAGTTTTAAAGGGCAGTGTTTCAAAAGATTGTTGATCAGCTAAATTGTTAATTGGAAATAGTATACTTTTCCCCATATTAAGTTTATACCCTGAGATTTGTCCAAATTTCTTTAAAGTGGAAGTTATTACAGGAATAGATTTAGATGGGTTAGAAATATATATCATCCGCATATAATGATACTTTATGCTCCCCCACCCCTTGAAAGACCCCACTGTAGACTGTTAAGTTTCGTAAAGAGATTGCCAGAGGTTCAATTGCTAATGCAAAAAGCATCGGAGATAATGGGCAGCCTTGTCTAGTAGAACGTTCTAACATGAAGTAATCAGACCTTAATTTATTTGTCTGTACTGATGACATTGGGGATGCATAAAGAAGCCTAATCCATGAAATAAATATAGATCCAAAACCAAACCTTGACAGGGCCAAGAAGAGATAATCCCACTCGACCCTGTCAAAGGCCTTTTCAGCATCCAATGAAATCAGGATTTACGAATTTTCCAAATAAGATTATTTGATATAATATACTCTATATTATATCAAATAATCTGTGAATGTTGTGAACCATTTGTCTATTTTTTATGAAACCTGTCTGATCTTCATAAATTATTGATGGGAGTATATTTTCTAACCTAATGGCCATTATTTTAGCTAATATTTTGTTGTCAACGTTTAGTAGGCTCACTGGCCTATATGATGCTGGATCAAGTGGGTCCTTTCCTTTTTTATGGAGTAAAGAAATTGACGCTTGGTAAAACGTGGCTGGAAGAAGACCCCTCTCTAATGATTCATTAAAAACATCTAGAAGGAGAGGGGCGATGTCAGCAAGGAACATCTTGTAAAATTCTGGCGTATACCCATCTGGACCAGGTGCCTTTGAAGATTGTAAATTCTGTATTGCAATCCTAACCTCTTCCAGGGAAATAGGTTCCTCTAATAGCTTTTTATCTCTTTCATTAATAGAAGGGATATCCAAATTATCAAAGAAGTCATCCAAGAGTTTGACTTCTTTTGCTGATTCCGTTGAATATAGTTTAATATAAAAAAAAAATTAAATTCTTGATTAATTTCTAATTGATCTTTTGTTATACAACCAGAACCCGTGCGAATCTCAGTTATTAATTTTGATGTCTCAGATACTCTTATCTGATGAGCCAAATACTTTCCTATTTTATCACCATATTCATAATATTTATGTCTGGAACGACTGATTAATTTAACAGTCTCATCTAATGCTAGAAGATTAAATTCTGTTTGCAGCGTTATTTTTTTTGTCAGAAGTTCAGCAGTAGGAAATTCTGCATATTGGTGATCTATTTCTGAAATTTGTTTTATTCATTTTTGTCTTTTCTCTTTTTTAGTCTTAGTCTGATGTGCAGAAAAAGAGATAATTTGACCACGTAAATAAGCTTTCAGAGCTTCCCATAATATGCTTTTAGATACCTCTGGGGTTTTGTTGATTTGCATATAAAATTCTATTTGGGATTTTATAAACTTGACATGTGTTTCATTAGATAATAAACTATTATCCATTCGCCAGGTTCTGGAAGTGTATCTGTTGGGGAAGGTTAGTTGTAATTTTAATGGGGCATGATCTGATAAAACAATGGCTTCATAGTCAATATACTTTACTGACGAAAGTAATCTGGAGTCTAAGAAAAAATAATCAATCCTAGAATAAGAATTGTGCGGTTGTGAAAAGAAAGAATACTTTTTAGTAGTTGGGTTTAAATATCTCCAAACTTCTATTATATTTGCTGATTTAAAAAAATTCTGGATTAGTTTGGCTGATTTAGATACAGACTGTTGTCTGCTTGATGATCTGTCCAATACTGTGTCCATCACCAGATTAAAATCTGCTAAAATTAGGTTGTAGCTATGAAGGTTGGGTAGGATTGCTAATACTGAGTTTATAAATTTCTCATCATCATAGTTGGGAGCATAGATGTTCGCCAGTGTTACAGGGGTATTATAAAGTTTCCCAGTTACAATAATATATCTACCATTTGGGTCAGATATTATATCAGATGTAGTAAAAAAGAATACTTTTATTGATTATTATGGCCGTTCCACGTGACTTGCAATTAAATTTTGAGTGAAACACGTGCCCGACCCAATTTTTATATAACTGTTTGTGTGCATGACTTTTGAGATGGATCTCTTGTAGAACGGCAACATCTGCTCCCAGCTTCCTAAGATGAGCCAGTATATTACCTCTTTTCACAGCACTGTTCAGGTCTTTACAATTCCATGTGACAAACTGCACATTAGTCTCTTCAAGCGTTTTTAAAGATCCTGTCATAATTCTAACAACATTCTATATTGATAGAGGATAGAATAAAGAGGTAAACATCCCCGCATCCACATAGAAAGGAGAAAAAACAAACAAAAAAAACCCATACATAACACTTAACCACATAAGAACTCCAAACTCTTCAACATTAACATTTACCCATCCCACCCCCCGCCACTTCCCAAACAAGTAGTAGGGGAATAACAAATTTACCAAAAAACACATTGCTGTTTCCAACAGCTTGAGGAGAGAAAGCTAAACGAGAACTAAACGAGATTCTCTCTGCTTCTATTTGATATTTATGCGTTTAAGACATCTGAACCCCAATCGATTATTAGATTATACTATAAAGCAACAGCAAGTAACGACAAAGGAAATATAATAAAAATAAAGTCCCTTCTTACATATCGTCCATCAGTTTATCATAAATCCCAAGATCCTGCTAGATAATCGTGTATTCACTTCACTTCTCGTTATGTAAAGATATAACTACATCATAACAAAAAGAGAAAAAGATCTTAAAATATTCAAATATTCATATTCATCAGATTACGTGTGTGTGTCAGTTACGGACAAAAAGTGTCCATTCAAGCTACTTGCACATAAGTCAGCTCGTTGTAGTAATCTTCTGATTGAAGAATTCTTCAGCAGCTCGCAGAGAGTCAAATGAGTGTCTAACGCCGTCCACCGTGATAGCGAGTCTTGCTGGGTAGAACAGGCTGTACGCGATGTTGGCTTCACGGAGTTTTCTTTTCACCGGGTTGAAAGCGCGTGCAATCTGGTGACTTCCGGACTCATGTCTGGAAAGATATGTACCTGGGCTCCCTTGTACATGAGTCTGCCTTTCTACCTTGCTGAGATCCAGTATCTTAAGTTTGTCCGTGTAGTAATGTAGGCGAACGAGTATGGCTCGGGGTCTCTCTTCAGCCGCCGGCCTCGGAGCTAGAGTGCGATGCGCTCTGTCTATTATCACTGGTGAATCAAAGTTCTCTGCACCAAGCACATCAGGAAAGAATTCTGTTAGGAATCTGATAATGTTCCCACCTTCGGCTCCTTCTTTAATGCCCACCAGATGAAGGTTTTGCCTCCTACTTCTGTTTTCTAGATCCAGGCATTTGTCCTGTAATTTCTTACATTCTTTAGCAATCGCTTGATGTGATTGTTCCAAAGCTGTTACTCTGTCCATCGTTTCGCTGAGTGTGTTTCCTACTTCCTCGACATTACTGACTGTCTCTGCTTGTGCCGAGCGGAGACGTGCTAGCTCACCGGCTAGCTCGTCATGTATAGCACGAATGTCCGCTTTCGTTTCTTCGCACAGGGAGGAAATGTTTGCTTTGATATCATTAAACGATGTCGCAATCTCAGCTTTTAGCTGCACCAGCACTGCTTCCCTGGATACCTGCAGTTCCTCTCTTAATGTCTGTAACGAGACTGAATTCTCCGATGTGGTTTCTTGTGTGGACTCCGTTACTTTATCCGCCATCTTTGGACTGCCGACTGTGAAGGGACTTAACGTTTTTTGAATCTGTTTCGATTTTCCCTTCCGTAAGTTTTTCTTCATAGCAGAAGTCTTGTTGTTAGGATACTTATATTATATTTGGCACTTGCTTTATCAACTTTTGAGGGCTCAGATTACTATATTAGTGTATAATCTTGGCAGAGCTCCTCACTTCCAGCCTACTCCATCGCGCGGGAACCGGAACCCTGTTCTTTTGAACTTTCTATTCAATAAGTTACTACAAAACTATTAAAGTATTAGTTCACTTTCAAATTAAAATTTCCTGATAATTTACTCACCCCCATGTCATCCAGGATGTTCATGTCTTTCTTTCTTCAGTCGAAAAGAAATTAAGGTTTTTGATGAAAACATTCCAGGAGTTTTCTCCATATAGTGGACTTCAATGGCCTCCAAACGGTTGAGGGTCAAAATTACAGTTTCATTGCAGCTTCAAAGCGTTCTACGCGATCCCAGACGAAAAATAAGGGTCTTATCTAGAGAAACCATAGCTCATTTTCTAAAAAATTTTTTTTTAAATTTTATGCATTTTAACCATAAATGCTCATGTTGAACTAGCTCTCTTCTTCTCTATTAGAATTCCGGCAGTGTAGACACTGTTAAGTGTATTACTGCCCTCCTCAGGTCAAAGTTTGAACTAAATTGTCATATACAATATGCTAGTGCAAGTATATAACAATTAGTTCAAACTTTGACCTGTGGAGGGCAGTAATACACTTAGCAGTGTCTACACTGCCGGAATTCTAATAGAGAAGAAGAAGAAGAGAGCTAGTTCAAGATGAGCATTTATGGTTAAAATGTATATAATTTTAAATTGTTTTTAGAAAATGAGCGATGGTTTCTCTAGATAAGACCCTTATTCCTCGTCTGGGATCATGTAGAACGCTTTGAAGCTGCAATGAAACTGTAATTTTGACCTTCAACCGTTTGGAGGCCATTGAAGTCCACTATATGGAGAAAAATCCTGGAATGTTTTCATCAAAAACCTTAATTTCTTTTCGACTTAAGTGAGAAGGACATGGACATCTTGGATGACATGGGGGTGAGTAAATTATCAGGAAATTTTTTCATTTGAAAGTGAACTAATCCTTTAAGCAGCACAAATAAGAAGAAATGTTACTTGAGTAGCAAATCAGCATATTAGAATGATTTCTGAAGGATAATGTGACACTAAAGACTGAAGTAATGATGCTGAAAGTTCAGCTTTGCCAGGAGTAAATAAAGCTTACTAAAATTGAAAACAGTTATTTTGAATTGTAATCATATTTTTTACAATATTCCTATTTTTAATGTATTTTTGATCACATAAATGTAGCTTCGGTGAGCATAAGAGACTTCTTTCAAATATATTAGTCTTAAAGACCCCAAACTTTTGAAAGGTATTGTATTTGTTGATATACAAAGCGAATCTATTTCTCTATGATGTATTTGACAATGTTATTTGATTATCTCATGTTTGTAAAGACTGTACCATCAGGCTCCAGAGGTGTAGCGCCACAGTTCAGTCTCATGACTATGGGAGCAAAGGCCATGCGTCCCTCTACACAGTGTTTTCTCACAGTGTCGATGAAGCCAGGTGGAAAATGGATGTGCAGATCACAAAGAAACACAATGCTGTGATCATCCTGACAGAGAGACAGACCTTAATTGAGTGACATCCATTAGCTTGCATTAGCGAAGATCAGGCTTTCATGGCATGTTTTGAAAATAAGTTTTAGAAATTCAAGCATATTTTGTGCAAGTGTGGTGCGTGTGAGTGATTGTGTGTCTTAAACTTACAGTAATGAGGTCAATTCCTGCCTGCAGTCCTGCTGATCTCTCAAATTTTCCACTTAGCCTGAGGTACTGATACCTGAAATAGAGGACACACAATAGAAAAACAGTCAAAGTGAGGTCTCATTTTACAAGGTTTGAAGTACATGAATGATTAAAACAGTGTCTTTAAAGGGATAGTTCAAAAATTTTGTCATCACTTATTCGCCCTCAAGTTGTTCCAAACCTGTATGAGTTTCTTTCTTCTGTTGAGCACAAAAGAAGATATTTTAAAGAATATTGGTAATCAAACAGTTGACGGTAGCCATTGACTTCCATAGTAGGAAAAAAAAAATACTATGCAAGTCAACTGTCTGATTACTGATGTTCTTTAAAATATCTTTTGTGTTCAACAGAAGGAAGAAACTCATACAGGTTTGAAACAACTTGAGGGTTAGTAAGTGATGACACAATTTTCATTTTTGGGTGAACTATCCCTTTAACACTGTTTTAGAAGAATAATGCAAAATAATAATAAATAATAATATGATAGCTACAGAAGCTTGAGATGACAATGTGCCATATGATCAAGGAATCAAACTCATGAAGTTCAGGGGATCACTCTACTAAGCATGTTTTTGTAAACCTGTAAATGTACCTGGGTAAATAAGAGTTTTGTAGTGCTTTTTCTATGTTCATATCAGTGCTTTCATAGTCAGTAATGATGATGTTGACGTTCTGATCTCTAGTGGTGCGGTATAACTCCTCCATGTCAGTTATAAACTGCTGTACCCAGCGGGCCTGGTTCTTCACTGCAGACACACAAACACAGACAGAATGAAGCAGACATTAAATGTGCACAGAACCCAGCCAACACAGAGCATCCCCTTAAAAGAACTGGTTTGGTTAAATTTTTTTTTTTTTTTTTTTAAACCAATGTTCTAAGAACATTCGTTTTTTGGTTTCATTTTTAATAACCATAAACATTCCCAAAATGTTGCAGAGAGGTTAACACACACACACACACACACACACGTATATATATACACATATATAAAAATAAATCATATATATACTGTATATATAAAATAAAACAAATTTTTAAATATAAATATATAATAAAACAAATAAACACACTACTGTTCAAAAGTTTGGGGTCAGTAAGATCTGATTTTATTAAGTAATACTGAAAAAAATTACATATTCCACAAGAATATGAAACAGCTGTTTTCGAAATGTTTCTTGAGCAGCAAATTATTTCTGAAGGATCATGTGACACGGAAGATGCTGTAATGATGCTGAAAATTCAGCTTTGCCATCACAGGAATAAATTACATTCGAAAATATATTCAAATAAAAAACAGGTATTTTAAATTGTAATAATATTATTTCACAATATTACTGTTTTTACTGTATTTTTGATCAAATAAATGCAGCCTTGGTGAACATAAGAGGCTTCTTTCAAAAACATAAAAAAAATCTTACCAAACCAATCATTTGAATTTTAGTGTATAAAAATATTATATCTATTCATCTATATATATGATATAAGCATGATATGATTTATGATAATCATAATGTTACAGAAGGTTGCAGAGAGGATTTTTAAATAGACAATTATGCATAAAAATATGAATCAGAACGGTTTAAATATGCTGGTGTAACTTCTGTTAAATCATCAAACTTTTGTTTAGAACAAGGTTATAGAATAAAACTAGTTTAACTAGCTACAGTAGCTATAGCTGGTGACCAGTTTAAATGACCAGTTAAAACCATCTTACTGCTGGTTACCAGAATAAAAGGTATGTTTAGATTGTGCCAGTAACAGACCAGCACAACTCATCTTTCTTAGTAAGAAAGCATCTTGAATACAATCCAGAAAATCTGGTTCTTCATTCTTCTCTATATGAGAGAGTCTTACCTGGGATGATGAAGTGGACAGTAGCAGTCGGGTTCCAGTAGAAGCTATATGGATTGCAAAGCGTAAATTGTGCATCCTGAACCTTTTGTTTTTCATAAGAACCCCAATCATCAGTTCTTTTCACAAAGATGTACTGAACCAGACGCAGGTGGTGTCCTGAAGCCTCCAGCAGGTCCAGTTCCAGTAGATATCTACTGCCCCGATTATAATCAGGCTTCTTCTCAATGTTCACAATACGATCTAGAGTGAACTGCCTACACACACACACAACAATTTATGCCAGAGATTAATTAAAATATTCAGAATGACATATTACCATACTACTCATACTATTGTTACTGTGTATGCAATAATATAGGACCAAAGCATACCATGTGACATACTGTATTCCAAAATTAAATACTTTTGACTTGATCTTCCAATTTTCATGATGGTGACTTTTTTGTTTGATCAGAATGCCAAAAGTGCATACAATTTAAAATGCTATATTCACTAAACAATATATTATATATATACACACACACAGTGCTCAGCGTAAATGAGTACACCCCCTTTGAAAAGTAACATTTTAAACAATATCTCAATGAACACAAAAACAATTTCCAAAATGTTAACAAGACTAAGTTTTATATAACATCTGTTTAACTTATAACATGAAAGTAAGGTTAATAATATAACTTGGAGAACAAAATTTTCAGTTTTACTCAAATTAGGGTGATGCAAAAATGAGTACACCCCACTGAAAGTCTCTGGAGCAAAGCTCAATTTTAGACTACAAATGTCTAATTTAACAAGAATTCAACCACAGGTGAGTCTAATTATTCATTACACAGGTGTCCAGCAGACAGCTGACTATAAAAGGGTGTTAAAACCCCTTCCCATTTCATGCTGTCAGCAATGGCACCACATGAAAGAGAAATGTCACAAGACCTGAGAAAGAAAATAATTTCTTTACACCAGAAAGGTGAAGGCTACAAGAAGATCAGCAAAGCTTTACTTATTAGTTAGAATACTGTAGCAAAAGTGGTACAAAAATTTAAAAAAGATGGAACTGCAACCATCTCACAGAGACGTCCAGGTCGTCCACGGAAGTTAACACCTTGACAGGAGCATCTACTGATGAGAAGGGTTGAAGAGAATCGGCATGCAAGTTCACTGCAGTTATCTAAAGAAGTAGAAAGCCAAACTGGGGTGACTATTTCCCGTGACACAATACAGCATACACTGCAGAGGAATAGCATGCATGGGTGCCGTCCACGAAAGAAGCCTCTCCTAAAGCCCAGGCACAAAAAAGCCCGCCTAGAGTTTGCCAGGGCCCATGCTGACAAAGATGAAGACTACTGGGACTCTATACTCTGGAGTGATGAGACCAAGATAAATGTTTTTGGACTTGATGGCTTCAAAACTGTATGGCGTCGCAAAGGTGAGGAATACAAAGAAAAATGCATGGTGCCTACAGTGAAACATGGTGGTGGCAGTGTCCTTCTGTGGGGCTGCATGAGTGCTGCTGGTGTCGGGGAGCTGCATTTCATTGATGGCATCATGAATTCACAGATGTACTGCTCTATACTGAAAGAGAAGATGCTACCATCACTCCGTGCCCTTGGTCGTCATGCACTTATCCAACATGACAATGATCCTAAACACACATCTAAGGCCACTGTTGGATTTCTGAAGAAGAACAGGGTGAAAGTGATTCAGTGGCTCCTGATCTGAACCCAATCGAACACCTATGGGGAATTCTGAAGAGACAAGTTGAGCATCACTCTCCATCCAGCATCCAGTCTCTAAAAGAGGTCATTCTTGAAGAATGGAAAAAGATAGACGTTGCAAAATGTCGCCAACTTGTTCATTCCATGCCTAGAAGACTTGGTGCTGTCATTAAAAATCATGGAGGCCATACAAAGTACTAGATGTAGTAGTTTTGTTGTGGGGTGTATTCATTTTTGCATCACCCTAATTTGAGTAAAACTGAAAAATGTGTAATCTAAGTTATATTATTAACCTTACTTTCATGTTATAAGTTAAACAGATGTTATATTAAACTTAGTCTTGTCAACATTTTGGAAATTGTTTTTGTTCATTGAGATATTGTTTAAAATGTTACTTTTCAAAGGGGGTGTACTCATTTACGCTGAGCACTGTAAATATATATATATATATATATATATATAAATTTTATTGTTTAGTGAATATAGCATTTTAAATTGTATGCACTTTTGGCATTCAGTTTAGGGTCAGTAAGATTTTATTAATGTTTTTGGAAGAAATCTCTTATGCTCACCAAGGCTGCATTTATTGATCAAAAATACAGTAAAAACAGTAATTTTAAGAAATGTTATTACAAATTAAATCGACTGCTTACTATTTAAATATATATTAAAATGTAATTTATTCCTGTGATGCAAAGCTGAATTTTTAGCATCATTAATAAAAACATTTATTATTATTATCAATGTTGAAAAGAGTTGTGCTGCTTAATTTTTTTGTAGAAACTGTTACACATTTATTTTTTCAGGATTCTTTGATGAATAGAAAGTTCAAAAGAACAGCATTTATTTGAAATAGAAATCATTTGTAACATTATAAATGTCTTTACTGTCACGTTTGGCCAATTTAATGTGACCATGCTGAATAAAAGTATTAATGTTTTTCAAAAAACAATCAAAAAATATTTACTGACCCCAAACTTTTGAATGGTAGTGTATAATGTGCAGTATACAGTAAGCATGTTACAAATCCATATAAAGAAATGTTACCTTATTAATGCAAGTTTCACATAATATTGTTAATAAAATGGCATGCAGTACACTGCATAAAATGTGTAGTATGCTAGTATTCCATTCTAAACACAGCTCAGAGAGTCTTATTTTGCATATTGTAATAGGATAATTGATTCAAAACAATTGTAACAGTCAGCCTACCTTGGATATTTCTTGTTTAGTTTCTTCATGAAAGCTTCGACTACGGACAATGCTTCTGATTCGTCGAGTAGCAAGTTTCCAGACACATTACACTTCAGATCGATCCAATCGGAGCGCATGGCATTCAGATCTAGGGGTTTAGCCTGGAACGTCTGATTCCACTTGACTTCCACGTCAAACAAAGCCTTACTGAAGAGGTCGTAGTCTTCTTCCTCCGAGAAACCATGATCCACCCAAGTGTCTCCATCTCGTCCATCTTCAGTCTCTTCTATATGTATTGTATTATCCTGTATCTCATTTTCATTGTTGTCATCTACTACAGCCTTTTTAGGGTCGTCCTTCAAAACATGCACAGCTTTTTCTGCTTTACGTTTTGGGTGTTTGGGCCTCATCATTGCTTCTGCTTTGACTTCATCCCCATCCAAAGATGGTCGTTCATCTGTACTGTTCTTCTTCTTTACTTCTACCATATCTAATGAGTTTTTGGGTGCCTTGTCCACATGTCCTCCCAGAAAGACTTTGCGATTACCCATCCGATTCACAAGGTCATGACGTTCATTCTGGACCTCATCAAACATGGCAGAGTTGGTCACTAATCTTTTCTTCAACTCATTGACTTCTTGTATGTTCTCCATTGGAATATCTCTGTCTCTGAATGCAACAGGGTTTGGATTTCCATCGCTACTATTGCCGTGTGGTGCTTTAAGCGGGTGGAGCTCAATTCCACCATCCTGACTAAGCGATTGGTCCATTTGATGTTTCACCTCTGACCTCCAGCGGTCTTCTTTCTGAGCTGGTCCTGGATTCAGCTGATCAGGTATCTTCTCCATGACATTATTCTGAATCTGTTTTGCAACCACAGAGTCTTTTTCCTTTCCCTGATCATGAGTCTTCACCTCAGAAGGTCCGTTTTGGTGCTTCAGGTGTTGTTGAGGGCGTCTCTTTTTCTTCTTCCTTCTCAGTTGGTGCTTTGGTTCCTCTGGATTGTTCCGAGGTTCTTCAGGCGGTTTTTGGATTTCCTTAGCTTGGTTGTCTTGGTCCATCTGTTCAAATCTGACGTCTATTTTCCCATCTTCTCTCTTTTTTGTGATTCTGCCATTTTTCTGGGCAGAGAACAGTTTGCGGCGCATCTGCATTGAGTAATCGTAATCCTCGCCGTAATCTTGGAGAACCTTGTTCCTCTCCATACCTTCCACTTGCTGCTCCTTCTCATCATTTCTAGCTCCTACAGGAAGATAAAGACAAGCATGAGCGGTCCTGAAATGGGGAATGAATAAACACTTTTACATTCCTTTTAGAGTGTTTTATGTTCTGAACCTTTAAGCTGATTGCATATTTTAATGCAACAGTTAAAGACAACAAAACTGACCCTATTTAAATAAATTTACCTGATCTTATTACACACAGTTCGTCATAATACATTATTGTGAAAATTTTAAAAAAATAAAACAATTTTGTTTTCATAATTGTAATGATAATTCATAATAATGAAGTCCTGCTAAATATTCTTGTCGCATTAAGGAAGTTAAATGTATTGTGAATGTTGTTTTAATGTGGTCTTTAAATGTAAAGACACCACTAAAGCACTGCGTGTTTGCTGTACCTTTGAATTTGATGAACTCTTGATTTCCAGGCTGATCAAGATGAATGTAGTTTGAGAAGCCATATCTGGAAAAAAAAAATAATAATAATAATAATAATAATAATACAAACATAATACACAAGGTGCACCAAAGAGTGCTAGATTGATGGGTGTGTTTTAAAAAAGGATATCTATTTAAAGTGGTCATGAACTGAGAAGTCAAAATTTCCTTGAGCTTTTGATATATAAGAGGTCATCACACTATAAGAATATAGTTTCAGAACTGAAAACTTTCTTGTTAGTCCAAAAACAGCTTTTAATGTTACCAAGCCCAGCAAATGACTGATCCTGGAATGTGCATATTTATGACATAATAGATAGGTGAAAGACCGCCTCTGCAGAAGAAAATCAACACCTACTTCACCATTGCAACCCGCCCACTGGCGTTAGTGAGATGAAGAAGAGAGAACACCTTCCAAAGGATCCTAATGCTAGGAATGTGGTTATTTTAATTATTTTCAACAATGTGAATGTCTCAGTTGAGCATTATTTATTTTTATGCGGTACACTGTGGATTCTTTGGTAAATCAGTCACAATTTTGGAGCAGGCTTTGCAAACAGAAGTTTACGATATGGACTTGACAGCAATGTAAACATGTAAGTAACCGTGTTAATTCTAATGTCTGATCTGTGACCAGTGATTTCTGATTTGTAATGATTCATGTACAGTCAATGCCAGTAAATCAAACCAGTGATGACTTAGTCAACTTCACATTGTTTCTCTTAGCAGGATGAAAATAATCTGCTATTTAAACTGTGATCAAATTATAAATAGAAAGAGATCAAAGAATGCTCCCTTTGCAATAGCTGGAGCTGTCAATCAAACAGCGCCAGTTTATCAGTGACTGAGTTCTGGACTCGTGCCAAAACTCCCGTAATATTCAAAGACTCTCTTATTTACAGTGTGTTTGCACTGCTACTTATGAAAGCATTCGTTAGTGTGCAGAAATCAAGTTGCAATGACGAGATCACTGCATTCACGTGCTCAACATATCTGTGATCGGCTACATGCTCATCAATGCAACCTTTCATGCCACGATCTAAATATAATGCCATAGATCTAAATGTAATGCAACACTTTTCACGATTAGTTAACCTTGAGAGCTGTAATAGTAAAAACGTGCTAAAAGAGATAATACTTGGCTATTTCAAATGGAAAGATGTTAGCCAATCACAGCAGTGGGTGTTTACACTGAAGTCTCTCAGCAGACACGCCGCTTAAAAAAAAAAAAAAAAAGAGCGTTAAATCAGAGAGCTAAAATCAGGGTAGGAAAGTTGCCTTTTATTTCTAAATTATGACAATTTTTGATTAAAAAAAAAAAAAAAAAAAAAAAAAAATCATACTAACAGTAAAAGTGCACCACAGGAAACATTCTAAAACAATAAAACAATGCAGTTCATGACCCCTTTAAAATAAATGCTGTTCAAATAAATCCGTGTATTAGAATGATTTCTGAAGGATCATGAGTCTAAGAAGACTGGAGTAATGATGCTGAAAAATTCAGCCATCACAGGAATAAATTACATTTTAATATATATTCAAATATTTTAATAATATTTCACATTATTACTTTTTACTGTATTTTTGATCAAATAAATGCAGCCTTGGTGAGCATAAACATATGAACGGTAGTGTATTTGTGTGTGTGTCTACCTGTCCAGGTAGTATGGATTCTCACGGTAGAAACATTTGTTATTGCTCTCCATGTGTGTGAGCCGTGTGTAGTCATTAGGATACACATACGTCAGGTGCACCTGCATCAGATTACATTGATCAAGATCATGCTCGCACAGGCAGAACAACATTCATTGCTTTACAAAGGAATGCAAAAAAAAAAAAAAAAAATAATAATTCTTAGTGTTCAATTTATTTGTGTGTTCAAGCACTTACAAACTGCAGGCCCTGGTAGCGCATTAGAGGATATCCCTTTATGATGTAGCTGGGTTTATAGATACAGTCAGGTAAAACTCCCTGCAAACGCACCCTGTCCAGTAATGGAACTACACATACACATGCACACAAACAAAAAAGACAAGAAATAACACTATTATTATTATTAATAATAATAATAATAATAATAATAATAATAATAATAACACACTGTTACATAATTGCATTAATTCTATAAACTTAAGCCTCTAATGCAGTGGTTCATCTAGGAGGCCTCAGCAAACATCCAAGGGGGCAGCAAGTTACATTTAAATTAATAAATTATTCATTTTAAATAATTAGAATTATTATATATTAGAATATTTTTTATTTATATAATCTCTCAACTCTAAATCTAAATTAACAATAACTACTGTTTCTACTGAAGAACATTCAGTTCTTAAAACTTCTGGAATCACAAAATGTATTGTTGTTAATTTAATATATCGAGATTCTCAGTTTCTATTAACAGGGCTCTTCAGTCGAAAAGGTTGAGAAATACTGTGGAAATGTCTATTTTGCCACAAGGTGGCGCTGAATTCATGTTCTGAATATCATATATTCCAATGTCCAGTGATTGTATACATGCACTTGCAAATTTAGCCTAAAAGTCAATACATCACAAAATTTAAGGAACAAGCAAGCAACTAGAAACAAGAAGCAAATATAAAGTGATGGATCATAATCATATTTGTAATAAAAAGTGCAGAAGACTTTCATAAATCTGCCAGGTCCACTTTATTTGATAATTCTGTTAATATTCACTCACTCTTATGTTTCAAACCTGTATACCAGGGGTGTCCAAACTCGGTCCTGCAGAGTTTAGCTCTAACTTGCCTCAACACACCTGTCTGGAAGTTCCTAGAATGCCTAGTAAAACCTTGATTAGCTGGTTCAGGTGTGTTTAATTGAGGTTGGATCTAAACTTTGCAGGACAGTGGCCGTATATTATGTATATGGTTATATTATGTATATGGTTATTATTATATATACAGTTCTTCAAAACTTTTACTTTTTCGCTAAAAAATACCAGAGAACGACATGAGGTTGAGTAAATTACAAAAAATTAATTTTTGGGTGAATTATCTCTTTAACAAGTTAAGTTTAGTGTTTAATGGCTCATGTCTTCGTTGTTAGTGTATTATGTTTATTCTGACTATGAAAAGTGTGTTAAGTGAGTGTGAGTTTGTGTCTGAATTTCACACCTTGATGAAACGAGTCTCGTGGATCTGCTCTCAGCATGTCTACTCCATGGGGCGGATTCTGAGATGACTTCTGGGGAGGAGTCACATGACTGGCAGCAGTTTGAGGAATGTGATTGACATCTCCTGCCATCAGAGTGGACTCACCTACACACACACACACATTTTTAAATATTTCTAATTAGTTAACAAGTTTTTATTATCTAATATTTATATTTGATTTTATTTCAGCTTTATTTCAATTGACAAAAAGTTAAACAGTGATGCAGTGACAGATGCATATTGACAAACTAGCAACCTGAAACATACTATAAAACTATAAAACATACAGTTTTTACCTAAAGCTACATAAGCATACATTTACATAGAAATTAATGAAAAAGCCAACTTAAGCAATAAGACGACAACACACACATACACACACACTTTGTGCAGAGGAGGCTACCCCATCATTAGCTCTATTTCAGGGCGTGTGTGTGGACAGAAGCAGCTATTCCAGGCTTCTTAACACTACCCTGACATTTCTGCAACCACAGCCCAAAATAACACACACACACACATACTCACTGGTATAGAGGGAGATGAACTTGGAATCGATGATTGAAAATCCGTGTCCAGTCTGTTTGAGCTGCCACTGTAAGTAAATACAGGCAGTGTCTTAACAGTATACAACAATCACACAGCAACACCCTCAGTAAACACACTCACCGCAACCTCCACATGGTCCGTTCCTTGATCGTTTTGTTTATGAATGAGTTCAAAGAAATATTTATTGTTCTTCTGAAGACTGTAAAACACAATAACAAAATGTGAAACATTCCTCATTTTGTAAGAACTATGTGCGAGAATTTTCTCTTAAAGAATTTGAAGGTCTTTGAAAATTTTATATAAAGCGTCTCAACAGTTTTATACTTAAAATGAAATTAACCATATTTTATTATTGATATAGAATAATATAGATTATGTGTATAATATACACAAAGATATAGAATAATTAATAATTGAATAAATATTCAATTACCTTTTCTGTAACACTTTACAATAAGGTTCATTAGTTAACATTAGTTAACTACATTAGTTAACATGAACTAATAATGAACTGCACTTATACAGCATTTATTAATCTTTGTTAATGTTAATTTCAAAATTTACTAATACATTATTAAAATCTTGTGAACATTAGTTAATGCACTGTGAACTAACATGAACAAACAATGAACAGCTGTATTTTCATTAACTAACGTTAACGAAGATTAGTAAATACAGTAACAAATGTATTGCTCATGGTTAGTTCATGTTAGTTAATACATTAACTAATGCTTAACTAATGAACCTTATTGTAAAGTGTTACCACATTTTTAAATGTTTTTTATTAAAATATGCACAAACTTCTTTTTTTGAAAGAAATTAAAGCTCTTATTTAGCAAGGACATATTAAACTGATCAAAAGTGACAGTAAAGAGATTTATAATGTTACAATTTCTATTTCAAATAAATGCTGTTTTTTTGTTTTGTTTTTTAATTTCTGGGAAAAAAAAGCATCAAATCAGCATATTAGAATCAGGGCCGTACTCAGGGTTTTATAAATACAGAGGTCCCAAAACATAGCAATACACAATCATGAATGGCCTTAAATAAGAAATACTCTTCCTCTTTCATCCCCATCTGCATCACCTTCTTTCTTTCTTTTTCTCAGTCTCTTTATTTTGCCCTGTATCTCATCCCTCACCAAAGCTGAGCTTTGATTGATACAGTCTTTTCATTTTCGTCTGTGTCAGTGAAGAAAGTAAACACAGGGTGAACTGATATGTATGTTTTATGAATCATATTCTTAGACAAGTGAATTTACTGAAGGCTACCAGGAAAGCTAGGCAACTAAGTAACCCAAATTCATTCACAACATGTGCACATATATATATATTTTCTATTCAAAATGGCGAATTTAGAAAAAAGTTTATTAGTTTGCATCCCTGATTATTTCTGTCAGTCGTTTCACATTTCGATTGTAAAACAGCTGTCAGCTATTTAATGTTTAGTTTAGCTACTTGTGTCTTATCTCACACTTTTATGAATTGAAGCACTGCGCTGGAATTCAAGCTCAGCAGCTTCTGTGAGCATAAATCCCTCCTGGTTTGATTTGATTGTTCATTCCAAACACTGACATTGTAGACGAGTTGTAGACAAACATCGACGAGTGCTATTTGGCTTCTGAGGCAGCTCAGATGAAAAGGCTGGTTATTCTGGCATTATGCTTGCAGCACCAAAGTAGAGTTCCCATTATGTACTCACCCTCAAGCCATCCTAGGTGTATATGACTTTCTTCTTTCAGTCAAACACAGTTGGAGTTATATTAAAAAATATCCTGGCTCTTCAAAACTTTATAATGGGAGTGAATAGTAACTGATACAGCCCAAAAAAGCACATCCATCCATCATAAAAGTAATCCATACGACTCCAGGTGGTTAATAAAGGCCTTCTGAAGTGAAACGATGCATTTTTGTAAGAAAAATATCTATATTTAAAAAAGAGAAATTTAAAGAGAATTTAAAGAGAAATGTCGGAGGAGCTTGAGTTTGTTACCCAGTAGGGCTGGACGATTAATCGAAAAGTAATCAAAACCGAAATTCAGAACCTCTAACCGACGTAATTTTCCCATGTCGGTTATTTCGGTTTTTTAATCCTGTTAATACTTCCCCCTTAAAAACATACAGTCAACACGCAGATGAACGCTGAGTCAACACAGAGACGGCGCGCGAACGGTGAGCTTTGCATCTTCACTAAATTTTATCAGTTGTATGTGTTTTAAGGTTTGCCAGTTTGGACATTCAAGCGATTTACATGATCGGATGTGTATTATTATATTGAGCTACCGTGATCGCGCAGCTGCATTGTGGCACGAACACTCATACAAACAGTAGCTGCGCAAAACGCGAAGATCGCGCGCACTGAGGAGCAGAAACTAGTTGTCAGTGCTGTCCTGTGATTTATCACTAAAGTAGCTTAGAAACTCAAAAGTTATAGCATATATTTTTCTACTTTTGAAGTAACTATTTACAACCCACAGCTTTACAATTAATAGAGAGACAGTATGACCTGGTATGTACTGGTAACTGCTAATTTATCTTTATCTGATTTACAACAAGCAGAAATCTGTAAGAAATGTTACGAACCATAGATAAAATAACTGCTGAAAGTGAGCTGTTATGTCAGATCACTCTTTCAATAGGAAAAAATATCCCACCTTTAATAGTCAAGCATATTTACAGTACAAACCTTGTCAGTGAACTATGAGGGCAAAAAAAAAACAAAAAAAACCCCCAGAAACAAAATAATCGCTCATTAATCGTAATCGAGGTAAAATGTTCAATTAATCGAGGTTTTGATTTTAGGTTATAATCGTCCAGCCCTATTACCCAGTCCTATTTGTTTGAACCTAATCTCACCTAAGCTTAAGCTTTTCCTACATCCTACGTCATACGCCGAAACTCGACTCTCTCGTGAATACGCAGACGAACGTTACCGGAAGCCAGTGATTATAGTATATAAAGTTTTAAATATGGATATTTTTCTTACAAAAACACATCTCTTTGCTTCAGAAGGCCTTTATTAACCCCCTGTAGCCGTATGGATTACTTTTATGATGGATGAATGTGCTTTTTTGGGCTTCAAAATTTTGGTTACTATTCACTCCCATTATAAAGCTTGGAAGAGCCAGAATATTTTTTAATATAACTCCGATTGTGTTTGACTGAAAGAAGAAAGTCATATACACCTAGGATGGCTTGAGGAGTAAATTATGGGATAATTTTCATTTTTGAGTGAACTAACCCTTTAATATTAGGCAATTATTTCAAAACCTTTACTATATACTCTTCGGAAAAATACAGAGGTCTGGACCTCAGGGACCTCTATGGTGGGTACGGCCCTGATTAGAATGATTTTTGAAGGATCATGTGACTAAAGATCAATCGCTTGTTTGTTTACTGTCGTATGTCCATACACATTAGCTGGATCGGCATTGTTTTGTGTGATTTGAGCTAAGGAACTAATGCCGGATTCAAACTACACAATATTTTTGTCGGTTACGATAGTCACTGTGTCAGATTATACGATTTTGACTCCTAAAATCTTGTCGTCTTGTGGACAAGAAACATGTCAGACTACAAATTGCTACCCTACCATTCATCGTTTGCCGTCTTTAACGACGTCATCGAGAAGGCGGGACTATCGACTGACAGAAGGTGCTGTGAGAGTAAACAAACAATGGCTAGCAGTGTGTTTTGCTCTGTCTTGTCATCAGAAAAGCCCAAAACTGGACACATATCTGGACAGCATGGATATTTAAATTTTCCTCCGAAGAGAAATAAGGTAACATATGTTTTATTTACCTTTTTTCACTCTTGGTAGGTAGTCACGGTTTTCCCTCGAGGAAACATCATAAATGCAGGAGTATTGTTGCTATAACTCCACAAATATTTCCTCCATTATAAAATTCCACCTAGCAGGAACGATACCATTGTCTCTCATGTTTGAAAGCATGTAGGAAGGCGCTTCTGTGCTTCTATTGGCCAGAGTCACACGTGTGACGGAACTCGTAATGGACGACCGGAAAAAAAAATAAACATGCTAGTCTTTCTGTCGTGACGTCATGAAGCATCGCAGGCGCCGCATCGGTTGTCTTCCACTATGACACACTACACGAGCCGAAACGAACGAATCTCGCGTCCCGACACCCATTGTCGTTTACGAATCCCCACGACACCCTACGTCAAGCAGATCGTGGCAAAATCGGGCTAAAATAGTGTAGTCTGACTCTGAACCAGGCATAACAATTGATTTACCCATTTTTGTTTGATTTGACCTGTTACTGAAATGTAATCTTGACCAACAGATTTCGGACACACACGCATTACAAATCATGATTTAACAGACGAATCACTTCTAATGACTTCCCGCCTTGTGCCATGACCAGAATTAGGACACAAGCAGCAGCTTGTGAATCTACACATGCTGAGTCTAAAAATAGTTCTTCATCATTGAGGTATGTGGTCATAACATGGAGAGGTGTGTGAGCATTTCCCTGAAGCATTATGAAACACAAATGCCGCATTCACTTACGAAATGAGATCTGATATCTGACTGGCGTATTTCCCATATTCTCCTGGGGCGGTCCATTCTCTACCTGTCTAAAAATGGAGGAACAACAAAAAAAATTAAGTGCATGAATTTCACGCACCTGCACAACAGTAATCGTAAAGTCGACACTTGTTTCACAAACCTTTCCAACATAAGCACGGAGCTTCAGATTATTGGGATTCTCATCGTAGCTGAGCCAGAACTCACTGTTATCATCAGACGCCACTGCAAACAAAAAGTCACCTGTCGGACACAAGGAAGTATTAACAGTGGTACAACGGCACACAATCTGAATATGTGTGTGTGTGTTTGAAAGAGATATACAGACCATCAGTATAAGGATGTATGTAGCCAAATATCCTGAGTCCATAATTGGTCCAACTGGGCGACACAGCAAGTTTCTTCACAGTTGAACGATTCTAAAAAGATAAAAAACAGTGTTATCAAATACAATATGCAATGCAAACAAATGTAATATTGCAAGAAAAGTATGTTGTTATTGTTAATGAACAAATTTAGTTAGCTGAAATCAAATAAGTATTAAAAAAAAACTTAAAAATAGAAATGTTGCCTTGACAGCTAACTGAAAATAAAACTGAAATAAAATAAAGTTCTAAAATTACTAAAACTGAAATAGCGTTAGTTAAAACTATAAAAATAAAGCTAAATAAAACTTTTAAAAAAAGATAAAGAAATGACAATCACAGCAAAATTCAATTCAAAATATTAATAAATACTATAATAGTATATAAATACTAAAATAACAATGTATTGTCAACATGCTTGATCTTCTTTTATAGTAGAGTATTTAGATAAATGCTGTTTTCAATTCATTTATATAACCTTTTCTAGTAGTATTTAGTGTAAATTTATCTGATCAAAATGATTAAAAACCCAAAAAAATGAAAATAGATTTCTGTTCAAATTAGATTGCAGTCTTATATCAGAAATACATCCTATTTGCTATCAGATTTTCAAAATTGTGGCCAGTTACAGTATGTAGTCCACCAATAACAGTAGGTTATCCGGCAGCAGAAACACCCATTTAGATAGATTTCTGGTACTTTTTCAGGAAGAGAAAGAAAATTTTAAATGTGTATAAGCATTAAAAAAAGTTTATTTTTTCAACTTTTAGGAACATACTTGTACAGTATATCGATTTCCTCAAATCTAACAGACAAAAACCCACTAAAACGTCACGTGATTGCGGTGCGTGCTCTAAAGCGAAAGCGTGTCTTTCATGTTTGCTGAGAGCGACAAAAGGAAATGGTGTGTGGAAAGCCCTTATGGACATGGTTTGGGAGTCTTTTATGCAATTACTAACCTTGGGCACGTGGTCGCTCATTTAGAATACTCCAAATTCATTAACATTCGAACGAGGTTAAGAACAATTCCATGTGTGTACACATGTGGTGTGAATTAGGTGGACATTTTTCATGAGAAGTTCTCCTGTGCATATGAATATGAATAATGTACGCAATTATTTCTGAATGAGAGCCATTTCTTTTTATTATCGGTGTTGAAAACAGTTGTGCAGCTTAATATTTTGAAACAGTCACTGTCACTTTTGAACAATTTAATTCATCTTTGCTGAATAAAAGGTAAAAGGTGAGAATGACAGGGGAGAGATGAATTTGTTGAATAAAGTCGTTATTTTTGTTTTGTTTTGGCGCACAAAAAGTATTCTTGTCACTTCATTATATTAAGGTTGAACCACTGTAGTCACGTTGACTATTTTAACTACTTTTCTGGACCTTGAATGACGGTAATTTCATTGCTTTTAATGGAGGATAAAAAAAACCTCTCGGATTTCATCAAAAATATATTAATTTGTGTTCTGAAGATGAACGAAGGTCTTATGGGTGTGGAACGACATGAGGATGAGTAATTAATGACAGAAATCTCATTTTTGGGTGAACTAACCCTTTAAACTTTTGAATGGCAGTGTATATTTGACAGATATATAACCTACGTGAGGATATAGTGGATAATGTAGATTCTTCCGTAGCTGAGCTATTGACGTCCCACACCAGTCCTCAAAGATGTGAAGATTAGCCAGTCCTTTATACTGCAGCAAACACACACACACACACACACACACACACAAACACAAACACACTCATATATAGTAAATGAACAGCTTTTTACTTTACAATAGTCTATACAATTAAAAGAATGTTTTGGGTTCAATACTACAAGAAAATTTTATCCATCGGACTTTAAAAACAAGGAAAACCATGTTTACAGTAATACACATTAAAGCATGGAAGTCTATGGGGCAAGACCCTGCACTGGAATAAACATTAAAATACTGTACAGAGCCACAACGTCATACATATAAGCATGGTCATGGATGTGCTAAAAAGCCTACCTACTCTCTGTACAAAGTTATTTGAACTCCTGTCATAACTGTGTAAAGTTGCACAACACGATATCATAGGGCTGTCGCCGTTAAGGAATTTCACTTGCGGTATGTTTGAGTGGCTCAATAGCGCGATATGCGGTATTACCGCCAAATATATATATTCTGTGTAACGAGGTCATATTCGAAACAGGAAGTGAAGTAAACAGAAGAGAAGTAAACAGAAGAGAATGTCAAAATAAGGGTCTACATAACAGAACATAAACCTGACAAGAAGATCGTAGGGCTATTGTTATTTGTAAAATAGTTACTTCCGATCCTCGAATCTGACTAAACAAGAGACTTTCTGCTGATATTTCACGAGTATAAGCAGAACTACTCATCTCTGCGCGTTCTAGACGGGCTGTCAGACAGTGCAGTTACATTGTTGCGCCACAAGGTGGCGACAAGGGACTGTCTTTGAGGCTTTAAACCGTTCATTCAACTACACGTTCAAAAACGCTGGTTCATTCAAAGAGAGATGTAAAGAAACAAGCTGTTGAAATCATTTTAACTTTGAGCGCCACTTTATAAGGCTCAGCTGACTAGTAATCGATGCTAAGGCAGAGATTTCGCTATCCTTGGACACGGCCTTTTTTGACGAATATATATATATGTCTCGGCCTGAAGGACAGACGCAGGTAATCGCACGCGCTCAGTCGATCTCTCTCACATTCACTGTCTGTTTAGGCTTGTTTAGTGCAAATGTACGGAGCCTCTGTACAAATCACCAAGGTACACATTATGCTATCATTATTAACTTATTTAATATTTAGTACACATGCATGAAGTGTAAAACGAGAAGGACATAATCTTTCAAAAAATAGCAAGCAAATATCGCGGTTGCTGCGGTTTTTGCAGTCCTCTGCGGTTGGCTCGTCAATAGCGCGGTATTACGATATTGCGGTTATCGCGACAGCCCTACGATATCATAGGATAGGTGACTGTCTGTACTATTTACATTCATTCACCTAGAACAGTTTTCTACTTCTAAAAGGATGAGACAGGCATTTTTATAGCTCAAATTATACAAATTTTTGCAAATAAGAATTAATAAAATTACAAGCTGCTCATTTCTCCTGTTATTCCCTCTGGATTATCTTGCCCCATAGACTTCCATTGTAAGTGCATTACGGTTAATGTAACAAACGATTGTTTTTTAACAAACCAAGTCATTTTCTGTGGTAATTAATAATAGAGCTTAAATTACTTTGAAGCACAAATATTCTTTTAATCACCAACTAACATACAGAATGAACAAAAATGTACAGCTCATGTGTCATGTTTAAAATAGTGCAGTGACACCAGAGACACACAGAGTCATGCTAAATTTAACAAGACAGCAAAAGTCTTGCCAAAGACACACAGAAAGGGCCATGGGCAACATGGAGGGAAATGTTCTTGTGGTTTAATACCATCATCCTTACAGCATATGTACATCAACAGATTACGCATACAGATCTCAGAGTAAGAGAAACACTATTACACTAACAAAGTACCAGAAAATACCATGGTATTAAGCTTTCTGGGCACATACCAAGGTGATACGATGTTTTTTGAATATGTACCATGGCAATACCATGGTTTTGGAAACGCATCAACGTTAAACCATATTTTTGGACACCATGGTAACACCATCCCTGTGTATTCCTGTCTTTGTGGCTATATTTTTACCTCCATCCTCCATGTCTGTTGAGTGTTTTTTGGTATCCAGATGTCTTTATCATGATTATCATAAGAGATGTGATCTTCTTGAGACTGTGAAACACACACACACACACACACACACACAAACAGATTTTGTTCAAGCATCTGCATTCCAGCAAAATTCTGTATTTCATTTGTGTTTCAAAACCTACTCAGCAACTACCTAGACAACATTTTTGAGCATCATAGATGTGGTGACACGTTTTTATTTCTGAGTATGCAAATTTTCTGCATGCATGAAACATCGGGAAACCCACTACATTTGCCAAAATGTGCAAGGATGTGGCAAGGAATATTGTATCCCACAATGCAATGAATGTACTCAACTTATTTTTATTTTATTTATTATTTGCCGTTTCACAAATGAACCAGAAGAAATATCAGCCATGATTTTTAACCTTTTTTGTGACTCAAAATATTTAACTGGCTGCTGAGAGTCATGTTTTAACACAAAAATGAATTTAAAAATGGAAAATAATAATTTTCAAGATTATAACTGGGCTCTAGATGAATGAAACATGCACCATGATGGAGTGTAACTGAGTTTTTACCCCACGTCGAACAGCAGCTTTTGACCTGGCGACGCTTTCACTGTGGACGGTTACGTCTGAAAGAGAAACAGAGTAAATATTTAGTCAAGTAGCCAATTAATTAATTAAACCTGACCAACCAAGTGCGTGTTTGATCCATGACAGTGACATTAGATTGCCATTGATGGTTTAGGATTTCTACAGATAGACTGAAACTGATTCCACGTTCACATTAATCTTTAACAGGAAGGAAAACGTATTAACTTACACACTGTCACACACATTTCTCCCTTACACACACTTTCAATTTTACCCCAAATTAGATGAAATCAAAAATATGAATTCTACACTATAGGCAAACAAAGAGTTTAAACTGGGTTTCCAGCTACTATCCTGAGCCATTTATAAAATGCAACACTGCTTTCAGAGTTTCCCGAAACTCAAATCAGGTGATTGACATGGCATTTTTACTTGTCACAAACATGCTTGATGCTTCCTTATCATTTAATGTCATACAAAAAAAAAAAAAACAAACAAACAAAAAAAAAAAAACACACTTATTTCCTGATGCTGGTTTTCCATAATCTGTCCTGCTGTTTTTAGCAAGATGTTTCTATCTGTGCATGTACATGCACACACATAAATGAGGACGTACAGTACACTTATATTGTTTTTAAATAAGATCAATTATGATTAATTTACTACCAACCCTAATCCCATTTTTAAAAGGAAACTTTATGCATTTTAAGAAAATAAAAAAAAAATCTTCAATTTATTTACACTTTTTTTTTATAATTGCAGAGGTTTCTACAAAACTTCTGAGGGCAATTTCGTTCCCCAAGTATGGCTAAACACACGTACCTAGTTTACCATTTTAAATTAGCACAAACTATTGTTTAATATATAAAGCCATTTATAATTACTAAAAGCTAAAGCTGCACGATTAATCATTAAAAGATTGCAATTTCGATTCAGACACCCACAGCATCTCATTCTAAATGACAACGATTCGCCTATAGCCCTATTTGCACGGGATTAGTATTACCTGGTGACTTCTAGTCATTTGCAATAATTGCAGAGGTTGTCTGTGATCTTAATCCTGTGTGAATCGGCCATGTCTGTAATTTGTAAAGTAAAAATTCCCCTGCAAATTACCTACCATATTTCGCCGAACACCGAGGTCCTGTGATAATATTAGTTCCGTGCGAATTGGCATCTCTGTGATTTGGCCAGGATTTGGCGGAGTCAAATATAAGGCTGCACGATTTATCGCGATTAAATCGCACGCGATTTGGCAAAGGCTGCGAATATTTAATGCGCAGCTTGTCAGAGCTGTACGGCTCTGTGATCAGTAGTAAATGCTTCTCCATCTGAAAGCCAGAGGGCGCTCGTGCGCAGAAGATAACACGCATCATATTGCTGTAGCTGAATAAACAGAAGATTTAATACATTTGATTGATTAAACAGTACTAATAAAGACAGGACTGCCTCATTCTGTGTAAGAAGCCACATCATCTCACAGAAGGATGCTCAACTGTCGTTATAATGTGAGTTTGGAGTAAAAACATTTTATTAAATGTTGTCTTTTGTTGGACAAGATGTTAATTAATGCTTCTCATGTATGGAAAGATGTCTGACGCATGTTGCTTTTTCAAATGTACATTATAAGCGATTAAAACTCGCAGTGCTTTCAGATGGATTAGCATTTGGAGCCATACTTCATTGACAAGCTGCGCATTTAAAAAAAAAAAAAAAAAAAAAAAAAAAAATTAAATCGCAGCCTTTGCGAATTCATAATCGCACTAAGAATCACGTTTAAGCGATAATCGCGTTTAAGTTCAATGTTATTTTTCGTATCGTGTGATAAATCGTGCAGCCCTAGAAATATCTTTTTTTTTTTTTTTCAAGGTTTTTGTTTCCTGTGCGCCTTTTTATCCATCTTTCGTGAAGAATGAAGGCTGTGTTGGAGTGTTTTGATAGTATTTTGGGTGCTGGGTCATATCGCTATATGCCATACAACGATACAATTTGCAGAAAGAGAAAGCTGAAAACCATCAGAAGAGCGAAAACAAAAAGAATGATTACATGGAGATGGATGACATGTATAACAGCATGCGGTAAGGAACATTCTTCTGTTTATGACATGACATATACAGCTAAGACCTATACAGACAAGACATTTCCAAGCAATAGCCTATCCAAAATAGTGCACAATCAAACGAAGGGGTTTACATCATAATTCGAGGTTAATGTGTTAAATAAACAAGCGTAAAGCTAGAGCTATTAGATTTTAACCTGGTGAAATGTAAATGAAACTATATTTGTTTCTTTTTTTATCCATCTAACCGGACCATAGAATGGGACTCTCAACAAGCGGATACGCCAAAAGCCTTGACATCATATCCAAGAGATGAGTCAGTAAATTCACAGGCTTTGCTTATCCCGTGCGAATGCGCCACACGAAATTCAGATTGGGGGGTAATTTCTAAATCATACAAGGTCCCCAGAAAATACTAATGCCGTGCGAATAGCGCTTATGTCTATTAAACCTTTGACAAGTACGATCACATCATCACAGCGAACATTCAAATCTGCATTTGCGCTGCCGCTGAGAAACAGCTTCACAAACTGTCTTTTCAACCCCACAGGATCATTATTTGTGTTACAAACATTCAAATTATCACAAAAGTACTGGGATAAAGTTTATATTTTCATCCAGTAATGAAACAAGTGAAGTCTTTATGAGTGAGTCATTGAATCATTCATTCAACCAATTTTAAAAAATTATAATTCTAATTAAATATTTTTAAATAGACTGCATCAATAACATTTTGTCAGAACCTCTAGTTAATGACATGTTTTTCTGTTTACTTGTCTATTCAGAATCATATGAGAATTGTGATCTCTAAAATTGTGATTCTCAATTTATCCAAATTTGTGGAGATCTACTGTAAACTGACCGTAACCATTTAAGACATCCCCAAAAGGACATAAAAACAGACTCATGTTACATCATTTGGACACTTGTACATGTGTGTTGTATGCACTTTGTCCCTTCAGTCACATTATACAGTATGTGAACAAAAAACAGTTATTCAAGTTTCACTAAAGTTTCTGGGTATAAAGAATGGGTATTTTGTACGCATTCATCGAACAACTGCTGTCTTTTGACTGACAAACATCCTGGTATATTGTGAGCTTGTCAAATAGACAGTTGAAGATGTAAGCACACAATACATAAAAAAAATGGTATAGTTTATTTACACAAGCTATCTGCAAATATTTACAGCAAATGTCTAGACGCTAAATGTCTAGAGGTAAAGAAAATACATACACTCCCTGCAAAAAGACAGAGAGAGAGAGAGTGTGTGTACAGAGAAGTGCAAGTGTGCTTAACCTTGCACATTTGTGCTATAGCAACAAGGAACACAGGAAATGACGCCTCGCCTTACAGAAGAAAGGGTCACCTGACCCCCAGCGTGACTGAGCACACACTGCGGGGAGGGCCGGGGCGGACAGGGTATTATGGTCTGTGTCTTCAGGTGTATTTGCACACTGGGTGGTGTGTGAACTTTCCTTCGTGTGTGAGTGAGAACAAACGAGTTTAAAGGATTAGTTCACTTCTGAATGAAAATTTCCTGATAATTTACTCACCCCCATGTCATCCAAGATGTTCATGTCTTTCTTTCTTCAGTCGAAAAGAAATTAAGGTTTTTGATGAAAACATTCCAGGATTACTCTCCTTATAGTGGACTTCAATGGACTCCACTGTTGAAGGTCAAAATTACAGTTTCAGTGCAGCTTCAAAGAGCTTTAAACGATACCAGACGAGGAATAAGGGTCTCATCTAGCGAAACAATCGATCATTTTCCTCCGTATTCTTCAAAAAGCTTACGCTGTATGTCCTACGCCTTCCCTATTCAACTTACGGAACGAACACGGCGCCAGTTCCGTTTTTTCTGTAAGTACAATAGGAAAGGCGTAGGACATACAGCGTAAGCTTTTTGAAGAATACGGAAGACGGAAGCACTCACAAGGCGATCATTTGTGTTTATAAAGCATATACATTTGAATTTTTTAGAAAATGACCGATCGTTTCGCTAGATAAGACCCTTATTCCTCGTCTGGTATCGTTTAAAGCCCTTTGAAGCTGCACTGAAACTGTAATTTTGACCTTCAACAGTGGAGTCCATTGAAGTCCACTATAAGGAGAATAATCCTGGAATGTTTTCATCAAAAACCTTAATTTATTTTCGACTGAAGAAAGAAAGACATGAACATCTTGGATGACATGGGGGTGAGTAAATTATCAGGAAAATTTTATTTCAAAGTGGACTAATCCTTTAAAGAAGAGAGACCCTGATCTCATGTGCATGTTCAAAGTGTGTTTTTAGCGAGCGACCAAAATTTCCTTCTTTGCCTTTCTTTCACTGTTCACCCTAGAAGTCACTGGTAGCCCCCGGAGGAATGTCGAGTTTGTTTAAAAGAGGGTAAAAGCCCCTGTGCTCAGTGCAGCACAGGAGAAGAGAGAAAGAGGGTGAGACATGCATTACTGTAGTCTTGTTCCATTACTGCTCCATGCACCTGCTCTTTGATGATTCCCCACAAAAAATAACAAAGAAATCATAATCTAAAAGTCCAGTGCTGGGACCACTGGTGCAAAAATAATCCAGGGTCAAGGGTCAGTCACAAGGGTGCGTCACTTCACACCGACATACAATGTCGCCCCAGTGTGTCTAAACTGACACACACATAAAATTTAGGGTAGGCCACATGGATGACCAACTACAGCCCTTCAAAGGGCAAGCTGAACACAGTAGCTGCCCGTCAACACTCAAAACAACAGAATTAGTGAGAACAATCAACTGTGCATCTTCTCCTGAAGATATTACACTAATTTAGCTACATAAAATTCACTGATTGGCACTACACTTAAAGGGTTAGGTCATCCAAAAATGAAATTTCTGTCATTAATTACTCACCCTCATGTCGTTCCACACCCATAAGACCTTCGTTCATCTTCAGAACACAAATTATGTTTTTTTTGTCCCCCATAGAAAGCAACATAATTACCATCATTCAAGGTCCAGAAAAGTAATAAAGACATCATTAAAATATTCAACGTGACTACAGTGGTTCAACCTTAATATTATGAAGCGACGAAAATACTTTTTGTGTGCAAAAACAAAACAAAAATAAGGACTTTATTCAAAAAATTCATCTCTCTCCTGTTATTCTCATACGCTGTTTACGTTTAGCACTTCCAGGTTCAGAACACCGGCTCAGTATTGGCCGACACTGTTCACGTGAGCAGCACGACGCATGCGTGTGAAGCCCAAAGTATAGTTCACTTTTTAATCGTACACGAGGGTCAGCGTACAGTGCGCGTGACGTGAATTTTGTCATCAGAAAAGTATGCGTGTACTGTACGCGCACTGCCGGATTTTTGTAACCGCGCATACTTGTACAAGCAGGTCACATATGCGCATTTAATTTCTTTTATTTTGCAGTTATTAGTTTATCCACAAGGTGGTAACCGGGCGTCAATTCACAAGGTAGTCAAAGAAAAACTGCATAAACAGAACAGACCAGAACGCATGCAAGCTACAGCGACAATGGAGGCCTACATAGACGAGAGATTGTGCGAAGAGGTTAGAAAGTACCCTCGTTTGTACAACTCTAGCATGAAAGAATTCAAAGATGTTTACATAAGTTGTAACTCGTGGCGAGAGATTGCTTAAAATTGTGTATGCGTACGAGTCAAATGAAGTATACTTTCCAAGGCTGTGCGTTCAACTGTACACTAGCGTACGTGTAAAAAAACGAAGTATACCCAGGGCTTGATGCTGACGCAGGAGCTGGCCAATAATGAGTCGACGTTCTGACGTAGAACCTGGAAGCGCTGAATGTAAACAGCGTAGGAGAATAACAGGAAAGAGATTAATTTTTTGAATAAAGTCGTTATTTTTGTTTTGTTTTTGTGCACAAAAAGTATTCTTGTCACTTCATATCATTAAGGTTAAGCCACTGTAGTCATGTTGACTATTTTAATGATGTCTTTACTACTTTTCTGGACTTGTTGCTTTCTATGGGGGATAAAAAAAAAAACTCTTGGACTTCATCAAAAATATCTTAATATGTGTTCTGAAGATGAACGAAGGTCTTACGGGTGTGGAACGACATGAAGGTGAGTAATTAATAACAGAAATTTCATTTTTGGGTGAACTAACCCTTTAACTATGGGTTAAGCAATATTTTGCATAATATTGAGTGAGTTAGCACTCCTTTTAAAGGGATAGTTCAACAAAAAATAAATAAATAAATAAAATGCTGTCATCATTAATTCACCCTCATGTTGTATGACTATTTATTGTGGATTTATTATATTTATTTACTCTTGTCTATACAAAGGAAATCAATGAGATTCAGTGTTGTTTGGACCTGCTCACTTTCAAAAATTCTTCTTTTGTGTTCTGCAGAAGAAAGAAATTCATACAAGATGGGAGTGACATGATGTTGTGTAAACGATGACAGAATTTTTATTTTTTGGGTGAATATTTGGCAACTATATTTGGTCATTATCAGCCGATAACCATATCTGTGTGGCTGAGTACCAAAAATCTACCAACAGCTTTGACACAATTGATAATAAATAAATTTTGTTTTTTATTTATTTATGTGTGTGTGAATATTGTGTAAAAAAGTTTGCATTTCTTTTCAGCAGTTTTATAACTCATCTGCAGTCATTAAACTGCTCTCTGGATATCATCTATTGACAAAAAAAACAACAACAAAAAAACACTGTTGACCACTAGTTACATTTTGCAGTGATAACTCATAATTGCATTGCCTAAGCAGTACAAAACAACACAAAACACATTATGCAGAATTTATTAAAAGTTTATTTAATAACAGACTAACGTGATTTGACACAAGTTATGTGCATTCTTGTTCTTGTGTGTTGATAAATATGCAAATAACGTTAAAGTCTAAACCATCATGCAAAATACAACCCCTGGCAAAAATTATGGAATCACCACACTTAGAGGATGTTCACTCAGATTTTTTACTTTATAGCAAATAAACAAATCACAGATATGACACAAAAAAGGTTTTGTTCAATAGCTTAACATTCTGGCTTCAGGAAACATACCTCAAACAAATCCACTTTTGTTATTATTATTATTATTATTAATGGCTTGCTTTTTCCAGAGCAAGTAGAGGAAAAAAGTATGGAATCACTCAGTGTTGAGGAAAAAATATGGAATCATCTGTTAATTTCCATTTTAAACTAATACTGGGACAAGTCTAAAAATTAGGGATGCACCAATACCATTTTTTAAGGACCGAGTACGAGTACCGATACTTTTTTTCTAGTACTCGCCGATACCGATGCCTATACATTTATTAATTTATCTCACCCTCTCTCTTTTTTTTTTTTTTGGGGGGGGGGGGGTGATGTTGCAGTTTTCCAAGCACAACACAGTGAGACTAATGAATGTAGGACAGCTTCTTTATTATTACTCTAATGAAAAAAGTAATATTTTTTATGTGCTTGTCACAAACTTAAAGAACAAAAATTTCACAGTGTCCAATAACCTTCAAAGGGCATAATTACCAATATATATAATTGTTGTTATATAAAAAAGAAATTTACAAACAAATTACAAACAATACAACAAATACTACAGAGATACAAATTAAATAAACTTGTTTTTCAGATACAGTAGGTTTATTTACCATGTATACATTTATTTAACATATTTTGTTTTATTAACATTAATGACAAATATTTAAATTAGGCTACGGTCCCTTTAAGACCGAATCCATGGATACTGACACATATCCTGTTTTCACCCAAATGTATACGTCTACTTAAGCCATAACCGACTGCATTTACGTGAGATACTCCACACGATGGACATTTTGACAACTATGTGTGCATATGACCACTCAGGCGCGAGGAGAACTGATCGCGCGCTGTCTGGGATCGCGCGCAAGAAAGAGAGAAAGAGAGCGCGTGAGAGGGAGCGCTTCTGGTCTGTGTCATTCAGCGCGATTCCGCCTATCCCGCCTTCACTAATCGATAACGAACTGTGATTGAAAGCATGCAGTTCGCAATGTGTGTGTTGTCATCATTAATTTTAAGTATTTCCACACCCCTGAGGCTGACATTGTTTCTGCTGCTGCCGCCGGTGTCTCTGTGCACGGAAAATTCTGTCAGTTCCGTCACGTGAGGTATCGGTCTTTGGTATCGGGGGTATTTTTACGAGTACAAGTACATGAGCTTGGTATCGGTGCATCCCTACTAAAAATGCTAATTAGTCAGTAGTTAAAAGGGAGTGCTTGCATCTTAATGGGTTGTTTGACTTTGCTAATTGAAATAAAATATGGCCCCAAGAAGAGAGTTCTCAGTTGAAACAATGGAAAGGATTATAAAACTCCTTCAACAAGGAATTTCAATACGGAGTTTGGCCAAAGAAGTTGGTTGCTCCCAGTCAGCTGTGTCTAAAATTTGGTGCAAGTATAAACTAAATGGGAAGGTTATAAAGCAAGACATACGGGCAGGCCAAGGAAGACGTCAAAGCGTCAAGATAGAAATCTCAAAGCAATATGCCTTTACAATAGAAAACGCACAACAAAACAAAAGAAAAACAGAATCAGGAGCCAATTTTTGGGACAGAACTGTAAAAAACCAGCTTGAACTTACATATAGAGCTTACTGAGCTTACATATAGAAAAGCCAAATGAAAATGAGTACTAACACTTAAAAGAAAACAAGATTACAGTGGGCTAAAGAGAAGCAATCATGGATTCTGGATGATTGGATGAAAGTGTTATTCAGTGAAGAATCGCGAATCTGCATTAGCCAAGGAGATTACGCTGGAACTTTTGTCAGGTGCCGTTCTAATGAAACATATAAAGATGACTGCTTGAAGAAAACAATCAAATTTCCCAACTCATTTATGATATGGGGGTGCATGTCAGGTAAAGGACCAGGGGAGATGACAATCATTACCTCAACAGTAAATGCACTGGTGTACATTGAAATTGTGGACACTTTTCTCATTCCATCGATAGAAAATAGGTTTGGTGATGATGAAATAATTTTTCAGGATGATAATGCATCTTGCCACAGAGCAAAGAGTGTTAAAGCTTTTCTTCAGGAAAGGCATATCAACTCAAAGACATGGCCAGCAAACAGTCCAGATCTCAATCCAATTGAAAATTTATGGTGGAAATTATAAACACTGGTCCATGACAAGTCTCCACCCTGCAAAGCTGATCTGTCAAACGCTATTTGAGAAAGTTGAAACCAGCTTGATGGGGAATATTGTTTTTCATTAATGAAGTCCATGCCTCAAATAATTTAGGCTGTCAAAAGCCAGAGGAGGAGCAACAATTGTTTTTTTGTTGATGATTCCATATTTTTTTCCTCAACACTGAGTGATTCCATACTTTTTTCCTCTACTTGCTCTGGAAAAAGACATGCCATTAATAAAAAAAAAAAAATGTAAGTGGATTTGTTTGAGGTATGTTTCCTGAAGCCAGAATGTTAAGCTATTGAACAAAATCTTTTTTTGTGTCATATCTGTGATTTGTTTGTTTGCTATAAAGTAAAAAATATGTGTGAACATCCTCTAAGTGTGGTGATTCCATAATTTTTGCCAGGGGTTGTAAATGTAGGTTCACAGAGGAATGGCATGCATGAATGCGTGAGTAATGGACTCATAAGAGCGCATCAATGCCATGTTGTCACGATACCAAAGTGTGCCTGCAGGGACACACACTACCCTGCTGTCATTCTTAAAGTACCGGTACTAGTAAAATAAGGAATCGTAATGTTTTTAAAAGCAGGGCAATGCCTTTCTAGTACCGGTATATAGGATTTTCTTTAAGCCCCAATCTTTATGAATTAGGGGCGAGTCAGTGAAAAACATGGTGGAATACCACAATGCTTTTAAATATTTAGCAGTGACATTGTTAGACTTTTTTTATTTACAACAAAATAAGTTAACTGCCTGCACAAAATATAATAGCATTGTAATTTAACAATATAATATGTAACAAAGTTTACAATGGCTTCACAAATTAGTTAAAAACATAAAAAAGCAAAACACACCTGATGCATATTATTTGTTCTTCATTTTCTAGAAGTAGAGTTTAAAAACCTTGCTGTATTTTTGCTCTGATAAAAGTGACTTGAACGCACCTGACGTCGTAAACACGACTTCCCAGGAGGCTTTGAACGTATCGTAATGCCATGTGCACATGTGCAATCATTCACCTCTGGATTTCTTTTGGAAATACAGGAGGAACAAGGAACTCAGATCACATTCAAGCATCCTCCACCCAATCAAAATTAACATGAGTCCAAGCAAAGCTAAACTGGACAGCTGTTGTTTATAATCTGATTTTGTGCAGGTCAGTGTGAGTTTACTATTCAAATGTAATTTTAGATGCACATTAGTAGGCTGGTGTCCAGGTGGTGTGACATTGGTGCTGCTCTGCTGGTCTGACACTGACCTCAAACAAGATGACAAACCCCTTCTGTAGGTCAGAGCTCACCTGACATCTCTCAGGTTTCCTCAATCACATAAGCGTCTCTTTGTACAGACTTTGCAATAAAAAAACATTAATAAAATTGCTGTAAGTTTCAAGGTGCCTGAGTCAGCAGATATATGAAAGCAGAGGAGACACTGAGTCACTCTGGGAATAGGGAAGAAACACCCAGTTTTGAGCTGGTGTAAAAAAAAACTAACTTGACCGGCAGGGCAGAAACAAGCAGCCTGATGTTCTTGCATATGCACGCACATTGAACATATCCTTGTTCTTATTAACACAATGTATTCTGCCACTGCATTATATTCATTGTGCTGTACTGTTTGCATGTTGTTTTGTATCACATTGTGTTCAATAATAATGGAAGCAATTCACTAAGAACAAACTCACTAAGCCAACAAACTTTAACTCCCGTTCAAACTCCTGATACAACAGAAGAGAATATCCAAAACACTTTAATGTTATTAGTCAAATGGACTGCAAGTAAACATTGTAACTGTGGAATATAATGGGTAAAAATTGGAATGCATTAGAAAATGTATCTAGAAAGGAATGCAAATCCAGGTTTTGACCACGTTGGTCAAAATCTAATAAGAAAACTGAAACGGAAGGTAATTAGAAACTGGAATCCAATTAGAAATTGGCCAAATTGAGTGTTATCTATATTAACATTAGGCTAGTTAATTTATAATTATCATTATAATGTGTGATTAACTTGTGTTGCTGATAATAAATTAATGTTAATACAACTTGAACAACGTATGTAGTTGGATATTACATCACGCTGTAAAAACTAAAAAGTGTTATTCATAGTTAGTCAATAATATGAAGAACGAAATGATAATGACCTAAAGCATTAACCAATATTAACGAATTTAATCTTAATTATAATAAGTAGCTAATAATTAATTATATCGAAAAAAATCCTAAATTATTAAAAAAAAAAAATCGAAATAAAACACTTAAAAAAGATAAAATATTTTATTTGTTTACCTGCGTGTCATGTGATTATTAACCGACATCAGGGGGGTATTCCAGAAAGCAAGGTTAACTTACCGTCACATATACCCTTTCTGGAATACACCTCTGAACACGCAATTTGTTGTTGTTTATTTAGGTCAAATGGGTTCAGTTGACGAAAAAAAAAAAAAAAAAAAAGTTTGGGAATCTCGATTCTAGATTGATAAATGCTGTAAAAATGTTGTTAATTGTCTCTTCACGATACCAAATTTATTAACTAAGGTTAATGAATTGATCCTAAAAGTAAACAATTTGACTTTAATATTTTAACACTATACCACAATGAATGTGTAAAGTAGTCAGTGAGTGGACAGGGCATCAGATGTCACTCACCAGTGCTGTTCCACTCGCTCGTGGCCCTGAACTCCAGATAAGCCGCCAGCAACGCGACCATCAGCACCACCCCGAACACAATATATCTGCCGTTGCGCTTGAATTTCCGCACCGGGAGAAAGTTGAGCATCATCTTTACGTCCTTCAGGCTCCGTGTGAATCATAGAAGTTGAAAACCGCTGGAAGGATCATCGATACACGCTTTCCCGGTTTCAAACCCTGTGGAAAAACTCAATCTCTCGTCACACTCGTTCACATTTCCTTCTCTGTGATTCAGCGTCTGCAAGTGTCTCTCAAACATCAGTGCTCGCACAGGTTGACGAGGCCACGCCCTCTGCGTGACGTCTCTGCTCCTCTGAACAGGTACAACGGGGTAAATTCAACTATATACTGAGCAATATAATCAAGCTATTTCCTTTTCAAAGAACTCCATAGCTCTTAAGACGGTAAACCTTATTAGGCTATTATTGTCCTGAAAGTGTTTGTATATTTTATGTTTTCAAATGGCAATTTCCAAAAAACTGTGATTGTCTCCTAAAAGTCCTTAAAGGAGGACAAGGAATATGTTTGGATGTGTGTGTGGTGCGGCTGGTCTGGAAAAACCTGCATGACCTGCTGCAGGGTGCTTTGCATGCAGGTTTATTTGTCTACAGTGTCAGTGTTGTTTCCAGCAGAAGCCATAACTTTGAACATGGAAACATGAGAGCAAGAGATGTGCTTAGTACTGAAAAACAAACATATCTGCCTGGGGACTTCACTGTCTCTAGTGACCACAGTGTTACCAGGTGACACACCACAGGCAGACAGAGGGAAGGTCTCAAGTTTATGACATTTTATTTAACACTAAAATGCAAGCTTTTTTGCTATATTTTTATATAAACTATTACCTGATATTTCTCAATTCAGATATTTGTGAACCAACCCTTTTCCTATTTACTTTATATAAAAATGGGGTTCATATTAATACCCCTACAGTGTACATACTGTATGTGGATCAAATGTTTTATCATTTGCATGTTATCTATATTTGTCATCACATACAGGCAATGTTTACTATCATGTCAGAATTTTTTTTTTTTTTTAAGAAAATAAGCTTTCATTTATCAGATGTTTTTATTAACAGAGACTTTTTTTTTTTTTAGAGACAATCCCCTTGGAGCAACCTGAGTTTCGGTGTATACACACACACACACACACGCGCGCGCGCACATGTCTGGTTCACTATCCTTGTAGGGACTCTCCATAGATGTAATGGTTTTTATATACTGTAGAAACTGTATATTCTATCCCCTTACACTAACCCTACCCCTAAACATACCCATCATAGAAAACTTTAGGCATTTTTACAACAAAAAAAAACATGATTTAGTATGTTTATTAATCCATTTCCCCCATGGGGACTGCTGGCTGGTCCCCACAATGTAGGTGATCTCAGGTTTTACTATCCTTGTGGGGACCCAAAATGTAATATAAACCTGTACACACACACGCACGCACGCACACACACACTTGTTTTTTCATTATCGTGGTGGGGACTTTTCATCAACTTCTGTTGTTTTAATATTGTGCTAATGATAATCCTAAACATAACCCTTACAAAAGCCTTTGTGCATTTGAGATCATTATTTAGTATTGTAAAATGAGCCACTTTCTTATGTTGATCGCAACAGTGTAGGTTATTTCAGGTTTTACTGTCTTTGTGGTGTAATTTGGTCATTGTTTGCAAAACCTGACCCACACAAACACAATCAAAACATTAATTCAATTTTTTTTTTTATTTTCATCAAAAAAAACAAGTGTTATGTGTATCAAATTTCATCCCCTTTAGAACTGTATTCACATGTGTCTTTTAGAAAGAAACATAGCTATTAGTTAAGAAGAGTCTAGAATCTATAATCAGGTGTCTTGCAGGTGTAAGTGTTGTATAGCACCAGCAGATGGCAGTGTGAACATGCATTTAAAAGTTTCATGCAGATGCATTTTGAAAACTTGGATTCAATTAATGCATTTTTTGTTTTTTTCCCCACTTATTTTATTGCTGCTAGACTCTCGATAGACACTAGTTTATTCACATGTTAGACTCTATTTATGTTCTCTTATTTATTCTGCTTCAATTGCACTCTTATACTTCACCTACACCATTACACACCCTGCAGGTATATGTATGGAGTTCTTGGCATGTTTACTGCTTTAAAACCACCAAAGCAAAGTCCTTCTAAGTACAACTTGGCCAACAAAATTATATTTCTGATTTAACAATTGTGCAATTATTTCTGCATTATTTATTTTCCTTCTCAATCCAATGCCACCTGTTTGCATGATTATGGTATTGTGGCATAAACCATGGTACATTTTAGTGAAAACAAATTCAGTGGTGCTCAACTTTTTGGACAGCTTTTGAAGGCTCCCCAAGATATTTCTTATAAGTCTGCATTGACAAAGCAGCATATTTTCAAACTTACTTTATTTACAAAAACTAGGAATGTAATATAAACAGTAACTATAAATAATTCCACATTCAGGGTTTACACTTTTTTTTTTTTTTCTTTTCTTTTTTTTACCAATGTGTCTACATGACCTTTCTAGTTGTTTGTGATTACAGGAACTATTTTTTTGTTTTAATATTTGTGACCCTGCCTGGACCACAAAACCAGTCATATGGGTCAATTTTTTTAAATTAAGAAAGCTGAATAAATAAGCTTTCCATTGATGTATGATTTGTTATGATAGGACACTATTTGGCTGAGATACAAAAAAAAAAAAAAAAAAAAAAAAAAATTCAAAATAATGGGAAAAATCACCTTTAAAGTTGTCCAAATTAAGTCCTTTGCAATGCATATCCACTCACAAAAATACATTTTTGATATATTTATGGTAGGAAATTTACAAACTATCTTCATGGAACTTCACTTAATATCCTATGATTTTTGGCATAAAAGAAAAATCTACAAATTTTGACCCATACAATGTATTGTCGGCTATTGTTACAAATATACCCCTGCGACTTATGACTGCTTTTGTGGTCCAGGGTCACATTTAATGTCAACTTCTAATCTAATAAAATATTTTACAGCTTAATAAAGTTTATATAAATTTAGAAAAAAAAAATATATTCATTATAAAAATATCCATGACTTATTCATGAGCACCCTGATTCTTAAATAAATGGCACTTAAGGAAACAAATGAAAGGATTTCAGCTTATATCTTAATTATTAGCCATTTTAGACTGTTTATTAGCCTAGCATTTATCTAGTTTTTCTGTATTTTTGCTGACTGCAGTTTCACTGGCTAATACGATATCTTTAGAAAGATATTGACCCATTTTGTACTACTTTAACATTGTACTAAATGCTACAAACCAGACAATACAGCAGGAGGATTTTGAGTTTTTTTTTTTTATTATTGTTCTAGTCAACATCAGAGGAGAATCAAGGACATGGGAACAGAACTATCTGTATGTCTCTCTTAAACCCAACACTACAGTAATCTTGTCCTGGTTGAGCTTCGTCACAAAGTGCTGCAGGGTAAAGCAAGCCTCCTCTGCCATGACAATTCACCATGAGATTAGGCTACAATGTGCAAGTACTATAATGGAGAAATCATGGGTAATCTTGTCCACAAGAAGATAAAAAGAGACAAGGGACAAAGCCGCAAAATGTCTCAATGTAAGACTGCAGGTTCTCACTTTGTAAAAATGACAAACATCTCAGCCCCATATTGATGATGTTCTCCGCTAGAACAATATCACCGAAAAGGCTACACACAGAGTGAAGCAGAGACTAAACAGCTCTTTACAGGAAAGGTGCGTGATTTCTCCTCTAAAACGCTTCAGCAGAGATTCACTATCGAAAGGTTTCCAGTTGTGATTAGTCGTACACATTAAACGTGGAAAATTTAACAGTGGAACAATTTAAAAAAAGAACAAAAAACAAAACAAAACAAAAAAAAAAAAAACAGTCTTTTTGCCCTGGTGATCACTTCCATGCACATAAAGTTAAGTGACGGTACAGAAAAGCGCTTTATTGTACAGCAGTGCGACTCAAAAGTTTCTAAGGATCAGCATCGGTTTTGTGGCCGACACGAGAGGCTGCAGTACAGGCTACAGGCTGAGAATGAGTTCGTTTTATTTCCACTGTCTCTCAACGTGAAGAGAGACGCAGCAGAGAACATGGCCAGGCCGACTAGCTGCCTTACAGTAATGCACACACAAACATTCATACACACCCTGGCCATAAGGGTCTGGCCACAGTACAAAAGCAAATGTCTCGCTACTTTATATTAGAAACCAAAGCATGTACGCATCCTCACTCGCACAAACACAATTCAGGGGAACAGAAATTATAGAAGGTATATATATATATATATATATATATAAAAAAAAAAAAAAAAACTCTTAAAAAAAACAAAACAAAACAAAAAAGACAGTAAACAGAAACGCACACCATTATGCTGCAGTTTGTTCCTGAGCTCCGTTTTCATCTATTTCCATTGCATTACCATTCTGTTTCTTTTCCTGCTCCTTTTCATGCTCCGCCTCCTTCTGAAAAAACAAAAACAAAAACAATATTAGATAGAAAACAACAGATATTTGGCGGGTAAATCTTTTGTGCAGTGACTAAGAGCTAGTAACCGTAGACACTTACTTTGGCGTCTCTCTCTGCAAACTTCTGGAACATGTTGGCATAGAGGCGTTTGTCCTTCTCATGTTGCTCTTTGATATGTTTCTGGCAGAGCATGACCTGGCTCTTCGCTGCCTTATTTGCTGGATACAACTGAGTGACACGCTGGAAGTCTGCTCTCGCCCTGTCAAACTCCTTCATGACAACCAGCGCCTCTCCTCGCCTAAACAAAGCCTTCTCATTATTTGCGTCCAGCTCCAGTGCCTTCACACAAAGAAAACGGAAAGCAAAAAGAAACCAGGAGAGATGAGAACAACAGTTTGGCAGGGCACAATGAAGATCAAATTTACCTGCAATTTATGTAAGAAACATTTCTAAACATCATATTTAACCACCAAATAAATGAATTAGAACTTTTAAAGTCAAAATTACCATAAGGCACAATAAATCACAATTATTAAATGTTAAAATTATTAAATCATTATTAAAAAGCATCATTTTAAAATGGGTAGAATTGAGTATGAAATGCTACATGAAATGCTCATTTACATTAGCTCAAACAATAGGTAATTCAAATGAATTAGGGATGTGACGGTGAGAAAATTTTCCCACCGGTTAATCGACATGTGACAACACCAGTAATACCGGTGTCACCGGGGGGTGGTCACATAGGCAGGACATTGACAGACAGTGTGTTCTCTTTTGTCTTGTCGCACTTGAATGGTTTAAAAGCATTTGCATGAATAAGAGCTTGATCATATAATGCAGAAAAACAGATACTGTGTTAATTGCGTTAAATATTTTTAACGCATTAAACTGAAAAAATTTGCCTTGATTTTGCGGTGGGCAAGTGATGAAACCGGTGTTGCGACTGAACACCGGTAACACCAACTACCGTAGCAAGCCTACTGTGAATGCATGAATTGATAATTGCATTTAAGCAATTTTAAAAAATTAAATGTGATGTATTAACTTTGGCAGCCCTTATATATGAAGTAGAAGTGACATGTAACCAAGTATGGTGTCCCATACTCGGAATTTGTGCACACACACACACATCAGTGAGTGTTGAACACACACACACCATGAAAACACCCGGAGCAGTGGGCAGCCTGAGGCGCCTGGGGAGCGATTGGTGGTTAGGTGCCTTGCTCAAGGGCACTTCATCTGTGGATAATGAGAGTGGCAGAGAGAGCTGTTCCATCCCCCCACCTACATTTCCTGCTGGCACTGAGACTTCAAGTTACAAGTCTGACTCTCCAACCATTAGGCCATGCGACAAGCATTGACCATGCGCAAGCATTAATTTCCTACCTTCTCACAGTTCTCGAGGGCAGGGCTTGCTTCCTGCAGCTTTAGGTAGCACATAGCTAGGTTGAGGTGAGCAGCCAATCGCAGCGCTTTGGCTTTCTCTTCTTCCTCCGGCTCCATACTGGACTCATGCTCTAACCAGGACACAATGCGTTTGTACTGCACAGCTGCCTGCTTGTATTTCCCCTCCTGTGCACACGAAACACTCCAATTACTGAAACAAATCATTCAATGAGAGCAACCTCATAACAAACACTGACACACAGTCATCATTGTGGTGATCTTATACAATGAATAATCTTAAAATAGTGTACTATTAGAAAGAGCTGGGTGCTATGACCAAAAATCTATATCACAGTATTTTTTAAGATTCTAGTGGTTTTATGGTATATCACATTATTTTTTTCTTTTCATGACTGGACCTTTATATATGTTTATAGTGGCTTATTTTGCTGTCAGGAGTACAAAGAATATAAAAACATTGTAATTTCAAATACAAATAACTTTTTAAAAAAAATAGTGGTAATTAAATTAATTTAACAATTTAGTTAATCTTTTAAAATTTAATCATTAATCAAATAAAAATGTAATAATTCCTTTTTTTTGGCAAGTTTAGTGCTTAAATGAAAATGTAAAAAACTTGTGTAATGTTCCTTAGAAATAATGTTTTGATAAATTGTATTATTATTACTTTAAAAAGTACATTCTACTGTGCAACTGTAATATACTTGTTTCATAATTTCTTCAAGTTAGACCAAACTTTTATTTTGGCGGGTTGTAATGGAGACCTTTGTGTTTCTGTGTGTTTTAATAAACATGTTATTACTATTACTTGAAGTATACTCTACTGTGGAATAGTAATATATATTTGTTATATTTTCTTTAAGTTAAACTTGAAATAAGTTTTATTTTGACGGGTTGTCGTGAAGACCTTTGGGTTTCTGTGTGTATATGATATGACAATTTTTCAAAGTGAAATGGTGAAATGCTCATGACTCATGACATGAACTCTTATAGCAGCTATGGAGATTAAGTTCATGTCCTCATAGTGAGACGGAAGACACCAAAAACACCACAAGCGTCACACGCTTCAGTAGCCTATCTGTGTATTAGACGAAACTGTGGCGCTCATTCACACAGCGACATGCAGACTTCAGATTTACATAGCAGTATTTTTGTGCTTTAATATTCACAGACATTAATCCATATCGTGATTTGATTCCTTGTACAGCCCTATTTTTGATTTATTCATCCAAAAATTGCCACTTTATACAGAAAGTTCCATTTGTGACTGGATTCCGTGATTCCATCCGCGTTTTCTACATTGTGGAAATCATAGAGCTCTACAAGGTATTTGCCATGTTAAAGAGAGTTTATTTATTGTTGTTATAAAGTTATAACCATTAGTAAGAAGGGTATGCATTCAATAGAGGCCCCCTCTCAATACACTATACATAGCGCTCTTCATGGCCTTTGAATAGATGCAGCAATTGTTTCAGCTATGCACCGGTATGGCGGTATTTGAAAAATACATTGTATGTGAAACTCAAACCGGTATACCAGATGAACCGTTATACCACCCAACACTACTGTTAGATTAAAATAGAATATAGAGCATAAATACATGTAGGTGTGCATGACATTGCTTCTACCTTAAAATACTGAGTTCCTTTCTCTTTGACGATGACACTCTGTTCTAGTTTCTCACTCGAGTTCATCTCCCAGGATTCTTTGGCCTGTGTGACAGGACACAGCATCTTAACCTCATGACAATGATTGTGTACAGACATGACCACATAACTGATCATTTACGGTCTGTAATAAATCTTCAAGCATGTTTTTTTTAATAAAGCTAGAAAAAAAAAGTATATCATACAATTACTGTTGTTCTTAGGAGTTGATTCAATGACCAAAATCTTACATCACACAATATAGTTAATTTTATATTACAAACCCACAAGTTCCCTACAATATAAACCCCCATAACATAATATCCCCATATACTGAGTAATACAGGTGTAAATTTTGCTATGCACTACTTTTATTTTGGAGGACACACTGACCTTCTCAAATGCTTTCAGTGTGATATTGTACTGCAGTGTAGCATTAGGTGGAATGTTGAATTTGTCGCTGCCAGCAGTTCCATAGCCATACCTAAGATTCATAAATAAATTAATTAAAACATTCACACATTTACAACTACTGTGCGCAGGTGTAAGAAATGTGTGTTTACTTTGGTTTGATGGTGAAGAGTGCCTCCTCTCCCTGCTCCATGGATTGCAAGGCTTTCTCCACGCCTGGAGGCAGGCCCAAACTCTCTCCATCTCCCACCTCAAACTTCAACTCACGCTCGTCAAAAACACGCTCCTCGTGACGGCCCACCAAACACACTAAATCAAAGAAAAGGAAAAATTAACTATGATTAAAGGAATGATTATGGTTTTGCTTCATTTTTCTGATAACATTTGCATTTACTCATTTAGTGGACACTTGCAGACTGCCGTGTCGATGACCTGCTCTCCATTTATTGATTGTTTCAAAGAGGCCATATTAATTTTAGTTTTTTTGGGTTTATAAGAATAGGTTTTCATTCTTGAATGTTAAAAAAAAACCACATTATTTTTCAAATATTTTACATTGTTGCAGTACCTCTCTTGGTCAGTCAGTAACGCTCTGTTTAGTTTTTAGCGTATGCCTTTGGCGGGATTTATTTAAATAAGAATATTGTAACGCGTTCTTTCCCGGAAGAAAACTCAAGACTACAATCAAGGCGTGGCAGGGAGTTCAGAAACGGTGCTTACTGATAACTCCCTTTGGAGTGACTTTGTGCTTTGTAACTTTGCAGACATTTTTCATGCTCAAACAGCAACAAAAATGCATAATTCAGTCAAGACCACTCTGTTTGATTAAGATTATTGTAGAGGCTCTGAATGATAGTTATTTGGCGGCAGGCTTTGCTCTGAAGGTTTCAGCTTCCACGCTGTCCACAAGCAAACCTTGCTGAGGTTTGAACACCCGAAGCCATTAACCAGAAATTTATAATCAACAGTTACATAATTCCACACGAAAGTAATACAACTACTGTAAAGAGTTTGGACAAGATTTAGCAACAATAAGCTGGATAGATGGGTATCTCCATGGACAAGCAACTAAACAATCATGCACCTGCATAAGGAGGAGTTGGGGATAGAGGATGGGTAAGAGCATGTCTGTGAGACAGACTAAGGCAAGTGAGTGTACAGATAAACTTGTATGTCTTGCGTAATTGTTTACGGATCAGCTGAGTGTCAGGTGATGGCTGGTTGTCATGACGTAGTCTGCCTGAAATACGCTTGAGCTCCACTCAGTCGCTCAAACTTAAGGGTTAAACGGATCGTAGTTGATCTGTGATCCATACGGACCAGGCCCCATGTGTTTGCGGATTAAAAGTTTCACCATCAATTCTGTACTCGTGCGCTGTTATCTGTGCGCACAGCCACACACACCTGAAGCGCACAGACACACACATTTTAACCACAAATGCTCATCTTGCACTAGCTCAGTGATGCGCCACGCATTACGTAATCACGTTGGAAAGGTCACACGTGACATAGGCGGAAGTACCGATCCAGTGTCTACAAAGCGAACGTGCAAAGACTAAGTCAAACACCTTTTACAAAAAAAACAATAAAACAACGATGTCGGACGGTTTTGAAGTTGGAAGAGAAAATGAGATGGAGTTTTTCGCCCTATCGCAGTACTTTGGCCTACGTCATGTGTGACCTTTCCAACGTGATTACGTAATGCGTGGCGCATCGCAGAGCTAGTGCAAGACGAGCATTTGTGGTTAAAAAGTCTATAAATTTTTATTTCTTTTTTAGAAAATGACAGATCGTTTCGCTAGACAAGACCCTTATTCCTCAGCTGGTATTGTGTAGAGCCCTTTGAAGCTGCACTGAAACTGCAATTTGGACCTTCAACCTGTTGTACCCTGGTGAAGTCCACTATATAGAGAAAAATCCTGGAATGTTTTCATCAAAAACCTTAATTTCTTTTCGACTGAAGAAAGAAAGACATAAACATCTTGGATGACATGGGGGTGAGTAAATTATCAGGAAATTTTAATTCTGAAGTGAACTAATCCTTTAAGTGAATGTAAACAGTTGAGAAAGAAATAGGATGTGTATCATTATATTGGATCCGTGCATTTGCTCTTAAAGTGACAGCAGCCTATAAATACCTGCTGCTGTCTAAGTAATTAATGTTAATCAAACAACAAAACACAACTTTAACAAAGAATCTATATTTCATTTATACAATGAACGCTATAGTCTTATTTTACATTTAGGCATAATTATTACTTGTGTGTACCTGAATACATTACAGTTAGACCTTTATTTGTAACTTTGTTGTAAATTAATTTGTTTGTAAATTAGTTAGGATAGTAGTTTAGTTAGGCTAGTAGTTTTTTGCTGTGTTATCGATTTACTTAAAGTGTGCTTTAAGTAATAAATAGAAAGCAATGTTCCATTTGCCATTTTTGCTGATTCGAGTTTTGTGATCCGTTGAACCACTACTCAAACTACATTAGGTCCTCTATAAGAATAAGAATATAGTTTGTTTTACCTTCCACAGATGCACCCTCATTAGGCTTTGTGTAGCCCTCCCCCTTAGTGATGATCCTGCGAATAATTCCACCATCTTCTTCATCGGTGATGTCCTCCCCATGAAACTCAAACAACTCCACCTGCCAGACAAACAAATGGACACGTCAAAACAAAACCTCTCCTTGCAATACTCTGAGTAGTCCGTTCTCACGCATCTGGACCTCACCTGGAACACAAGGGTAGCGTTGGGTGGGATTTTGGGTGGGCTGCCAGCAGCTCCATAAGCATACTCGGGTTTGCAAATCAATTGGCAGATCTCGCCAATCTTCATCGTGGCCACACCGATGTCCCATGCTTTGATCACCTGACCTGTGAGCCAGAGCAAATAATGGTTTAAAGTGGTGGACTTGCATGTTAAAAAATGTTTTGCTCTATTCTATATTTCTGCAGCACTCTATATGGAAGAAATCATCTGTCGCTGCTTCCGTTACATTGCAACTTTTACCAATCATAACAGGTGTTATTTCCATATAAAGCTACAGTATCAACAGCCTGTTTTAAGAGTCAGAGAGGGTACACTAACATTTAACCCACTTTACCTTATAATACCCACCTTTGCCCAGCTCAAAGGAGAACTTCTCCCCTCGATCCCGGCTGGAGTCAAACTGTGTGCCATCGAGCAGTGTTCCGACATAGTGCACAAATACTTTATCACCGGTCATAGGCAACTCAGAGCCTGTACCCTCCTTCTTGACCATCTGTAGAAGAGAGAAAGAGATTAATCATCAATCTGTTAGTTGCACTGCACTACACCTGTGACCTGTCAATCTTCAAAGGCCACAGGGCAGAAAGATGTTCACGCCTAATGCTTACGTTAATGATACATTACATAATTACACCAGATAATTTCATCTACATTTGAATATAGTAAACTACTTTAAACTGCATAGGTGTGCTATATTGCACATTATAATTAGAGGCCATTCAGACACATATTATTGAATGCATTACATTGAAAGTGTTTAATTATCCCAAACATAAATGTGTCACTTATAAATACATATTGGATGACATTTTAATGTTTACTTGCACGTGGTTAATCTGTGCAAATAGAACAACAATATTGCAACACGCTTAAATTAAACGGAAAATTCACCTAAAATATATATATATATATTTGTCTATATTTACTCGACCTCGTGTTGTTCCAAATCTTAATTACTTTATTTTTGTCTGTGGAACACAAAAAGAAATGTTATTCATAATGACAGTATCAGTCGTTGTATAGGACAATATACAATGAAAGTGAATGGTGACCGAAGCTGCGAATCGCTAACGTTTTGCTACATCTCCTTAACATGAGAAAGAAAGTCATGATGTGTATTTTTAGACATTGAGTGTGAGAAAGTGATGATAAAATTGTCATTTTGGGGGGTGAACTGTCCCTTTAAGCTCGACAAGATCGCTAGAAAGATCTAGCAATGCTGCAAAATTAGCAACAGGCGCTGTTCGAAACCAGTTAATAACGTTTAAATAAATTAAACACATGTATTCATATTTGACTGCATAGAACAGCTATAGCTGCTGTAAAGTGAGTTAACAGATAGAAATTGGCTCTACATGCATTCAGTCAGTCACACCTTCCTCATGGAGTCAATGCGGCTCAGTGCACTGCAGTATTTACCTTTAAAACACCTCCATCTTTCTTCGGGGTGATGTCTTCACCCTCGACGGGGATGCTGCAACCTTCAGCCACCACCTCTTCTGCAGTCATCTTTGATTTAATATGAATATTTCCTTTAAAACAGTCCAAACAATAGATCCACTCTCCTCACAGAGCGGCTCTCTGAGGTCTCTCCTTCAAAGAAATCACTGAAGACTCGACGTCAGCAGAACTAAACAGCTTTAATATCGCTATTAGGAATGGACTTGGTGATCTACAGCGTGAATTTGAAGGTTCGTTGCCGTTAAATGTAGTTTTTGAGTCCGCAAACGGGCTGAGCGAGGCGTTTATATAACGTTCGGCCCCGCTGCTGGAAACTGAAGCGAACTTTCCAGAGCTTGTGGAGTCTAGAACCGACTGCAAATTTAGGCACCGTCGCTAAAATGTTAACTACATTCATTAACGAAAAAAGGGTTATACATGTTTATACGGTCAAATTATATTGTAGATTAAATTCAAATCACTTGATGTGTAGTGTGTACAGAATAAATAACATTAAATATTTAATTTATATAATATATTTTGACAAGAACATGTAGCCTGTCTTTACTATACAGTTTCCCACTGCATTTCAATGTTGTGTAATGGTGTAAAAAAGTATAAGATTGTTTAAAAATACACTATTTGTACAAAGTCACCTTTACCTTTATTTATATAGCGCTTTTTACAATGTAGATTGTGTCAAAGCAGCTTTACACAAAATACAAATAGTGTATTTTTACACTATTTGTATTTACACAGAACACTTTAAAACAATACTAATACGTAAATGCATGTACAATATGTAACAAAAACACAAAAAGTAGGTTACACGTGTCAGAATTTACTCAGATAGATAGATAGATAGATTGCAAATATAAATAGACAGACACTTTAAACAAAACAATACTGATGTTTAAATAAAAGAATGAGTTTGTGAAAATCAATGGAAGATTCAAGAAAGCAGTGTTGTTACAGTTAACTAAATTATTAATAACAATGTTCGGTCATTGAAATAAATCTGGAATAAAATAAAATTAGATGAATAAAAATTAAATTGAGGCTAAATAGAAATATAAAAACAAAAACTAATAAAATGAAAAAAAAAATACAACATATACAATAAAAAAAAATATTAAATAAACAGACGACTTTAAGCAAATCATTACTGGTGTTTAAACAAAAGAATGATAGTTCGTCAAAATCAACGAAAGATGTTCAAGAAAGGGTGAAAATCTGGAGTTTCTTGTTTCGGTTTTTATAAAAGAGTGAAAAATGATGTGGGTCCCTATCTTCTAAGAAGATTTCCCTTGTTTTCATTGGCTAAAGCAGAAGACTGGCGCGTTTGTTCGAGGAAGTTTACGCTGTCAGAACGTGTTTTCTTTGATATGGAATAACGTGATATTTCTTTACAGACATTTGTAATCTCAATGTAATTACGCGGGAAAACTTGCACATTTAAATAAGAACTTAAGTCATGTTCCGTTGACACAGTGAGGTGTTTATTGTCAGTGTGTTACTGGCCCAAATGCAGCGTTGAATTGTTCAGTCTATGGGTGTTTAGTCTGTATGTTAGGAATCGCTTCGTCCTGTTCCCGATTATATGACATGGAGAGCAAGAGCGGTCGGTTTCCTTTCCCCTTCCAGCCCTATCCCATTCAGGAGAGCTTCATGGAGGCACTTTACACTGCTCTGGATCAGGGGAAAATCGGTATATTCGAGAGTCCCACTGGCACGGTCAGTCTGCGCATGAGATCGGTTCATCTCACCATCTTAAAACAGATTACAGTGGATGTTTGAGCTTTCTTGTGTTTGTTCCTGCAGGGAAAGTCTCTGAGTCTTATATGTGGTGCACTGACGTGGTTGAGAGACTATGAGGAGAAGAAGAAACAGGAGGCTGCTAAACTTCTGGATCGACCGGAGAAGTGTGATGCTGTGAAGGAGGAAAACAGCAACAGCCAACTATCAGAGCCAGACTGGGTGTCTGAGTTTGTGCAGAAGAAAGCAGAAAGAGACATGGTGAACAAGTTAAAGGTATGACAATTGTTATGTGCCTTTTACATTTCATTAGATCTTCAAGGCCGGTTAAGCTTAAACCATGGGCTGTAAGGTAGTGCTAGGGGAAAAAGTGAAAAACAAAAAAAAAAACAGTAAAAAATTAAAATAATTCAATAAATAAGTTGATTAAAAAATTAAAATTATCAAATAAATAAATAATACATCTAACAGTACAGTACTATAGTGAGTACAAAAAATCGAAATCCCCTGTCTAAGAGAATTTAAAGGGTTAGTTCACCCAAAAATGAAATTTCTGTCATTAAATTCTCACCCTCATGTCATTCCAAACCCGTAAGACCTTCGTTCATCTTCGGAACACAAATTAAGAGAGGCTTCCGTGTTTTACGTTCGAACGCTGACTCAGTACTCAATACCTTTCTGGACCTCAAAAGGTGCGCTGACGTTGCTGCCTATGTGTAGTTCAGAAACGGATTTCATCAAAAATATCTTAATTTGTGTTCCGAAAATGAACGAAGATCTTATGGGTTTGGGACGACATGAGGGTGAGTACTTAATGACAAAAACTTCATCTTTGGATGAACTAACCCTTTAAAAAATATCATCGTTGTCCTCAATTTCATTCAGGATGAAGAGCTGAAACGGAAGAAGCGAGAGGAGAGACTGGAGATGATCCGACACAATGCCCAGCTCAGATATACTGTGAAGAGAAAAGTGAGTGCATGAACAGTGGGATCCGAAAGACTGCAGTCTGGCTTATTTTTCTGTACTTGGAAATAAACAGTTACAGTTTTACTATTTAGAAAAATTTTAAAATGAAGAAAAATAAATAAATATTGAAAAATTCTGCATATATTTATTTTTACAAAATATTTAATAGTCTAGTCTTTACAAATAAATACATAAATTGAGTGAGGATCTGCTTTATTTCAATTGCTCATATGGATATTTACCCAGTTAAAGTATCAGATTGCTTATTGCACCTTTAACAGGCCAGTGAAGATGATGAGGCTGTAAAATTACTGCAGCTCAGCAGAGAGGGGGTGGAGTCAGAGAGCCACGATCCAGAGGAGGAGGGGCTTATTGTAGCAGAATATGAGAGTGATGATGAGGTCACGCCCAGGAGCAGGTATTGATTGTTTGTGGATGAATGGATGAGTGTGTGTCTCCCAGCCTTGAGTTCTCATAGCGTTTCCTCCACAGGCTGTGTGATGATGACGATGATGAAGATCTAGAAGAGGATCATGTCACTAAGGTGCATGTTTAAACTGCATGTTAAAATCCATCCTGCATTGGTGAACAAGGTTTTTGTGCATGTTTAACAATGTATTTTTTTTATATATCTAAGATTTACTACTGTAGCCGAACTCACTCTCAGCTGGCTCAGTTTGTGCACGAGGTACAGAAGAGTCCATACGGGGCCGCTGTCCGCTTGGTTAACCTGGGCTCCAGACAGGTAAACATGCACCAGATTTATTCTTGTGATTACAGTATGACTATGATTTATATACACTTAAGCAATAATTGTACCATTTAAAAGTTTGGGGTTTGTGATATTTTTTATGAATGTTTTTTTTAATATATTTTAAAATGCAATTTATTCCTGTGACAGTTAGGGCTGTCGCGATAACCGCAATATCGTAATACCGCGCTATTGACGAGCCAACCGCAGAGGACTGCAAAAACCGCAGCAACCGCGATATTTGCATGTTATTTTTTGAAAGATTATGTCCTTCTCGTTTTACACTTCATGCATGTGTACTAAATATTAAATAAGTTAATAATGATAGCATAATGTGTACCTTGGTGATTTGTAGATTTGCACTAAACAAGCCTAAACAGACAGTGAATGTGAGAGAGATCGACTGAGCGCGTGCGATTACCTGCGTCTGTCCTTCAGGCCGAGACATATATATATATATTCGTGAAAAAAGGCCGTGTCCAAGGATAGCGAAATCTCTGCCTTAGCATCGATTACTAGTCAGCTGAGCCTTATAAAGTGGCGCTCAAAGTTAAAATGATTTCAACAGCTTGTTTCTTTACATCTCTCTTTGAATGAATCAGCGTTTTTGAACGTGTAGTTGAATGAACGGTTTAAAGCCTCAAAGACAGTCCCTTGTCGCCACCTTGTGGCGCAACAATGTAACTGCACTGTCTGACAGCCCGTCTAGAACGCGCAGAGATGAGTAGTTCTGCTTATACTCGTGAAATATCAGCAGAAAGTCTCTTGTTTAGTCAGATTCGAGGATCGGAAGTAACTATTTTACAAATAACAATAGCCCTACGATCTTCTTGTCAGGTTTATGTTCTGTTATGTAGACCCTTATTTTGACATTCTCTTCTGTTTACTTCACTTCCTGTTTCGAATATGACCTCGTTACACAGATATATATTTGGCGGTAATACCGCATATCGCGCTATCGAGCCACTCAAACATACCGCAAGGGAAATTCCTTAACGGCGACAGCTCTAGTGACAGTAAAGCTGAATTTTCAGCATCATTACTCCAGTCTTCAGTCACATGATCCTTTAGAAAGAAACATTTCTTATTATTATCAATGTTGAAAACAGTTGTGCTGCTTCACATTTTTGTGGAAACTGATAAAAAAAATTTTTTTAGGATTTTTTGATGAATAGAAAGATTAAAAGAACAGAATTTATTTGAAATATAAATCATTTTGTAACATTACAGATGTCTTTACTGTCACTTTTGATCAATTAAACGAATCCTTTCTGAATAAAAGTATTAATTTCTTTAAAAAAAAATTAACTGACACCCCACTGATTCGAAACAAAAGATTCGTAAAGCTTCGAAGCTTCATGAAGCAGAGTTTTGAAATCGCCAATCACTAGATATCGTTGAATAAAGTCATTATTTTGTTTTTTGGCACTCAAAAAGTATTCTCGTCGCTTCATAACATTAAGGTTGAACCACAATAAATTCTTATGAACACACTGATGAATTCATAAAAGGCAAAACAGATGATTTCTGTGTCATTTTTGCCCTTATTAGAACCTGTGCATTAATCCAGAGGTCATCCGGCTTGGAAACGTCCAAATGATGAATGACCGCTGTTTGGAAATGCAGAAAAACAAACATGGTCAGAAAGATAAACACGATCTCTACCAATTCAAACACAGTGTTATTGCCATTTCAAATGACCCAATGAATACATAATCAGGAGAGAATGACATAATGAGGAAAATGTTCTGACCTCCATCTGCAGAGAAGCGAGAAAAGGCACCAGACTTAGAGCCGAAGCGGCGTCGTGGTGATGCCAAGGCGACGTGTGCCTTCTCTGGTTTTGAGAATTTGATGGCGATGAGGGACGAAGTGCTAGTGAAGGTGCGAGACGTGGAGCAGCTCCTACAGCATGGCCGGGAAAAACACACGTGTCCTTACTACAGCACACGGATGGCCATACCTGCAGCTCAGGTACACACACACACCAACTGGAATGCACTCTCATTCATATAAAAATGTGTGCATTCAGTCTTTATCTCTTTTTCTCAGGTGGTGGTGTTGCCATATCAGTCGCTGCTCCATGCTTCCACCCGCAAAGCGTCAGGGATCAAACTAAAGGATCAGATTGTCATTATAGATGAGGCTCATAATCTGACTGACACCATCTCAGCCATACACAGCACAGAAATCAGTGGAGCACAGGTATATGCATTCACAAACTCACTGATCAGATCTAGAGAACTCAGACTAGTTAACTAATAATGTGCATTTCTCATGTTTCAGCTCTGCAGGGCTCATTCACAGCTCTCTCAGTACTGTGAGCGCTACAGGTAAAGAACACATTTTGTACATCTAATTTAGTGTCATTTATTCACCCTCATGTCGTTCCAAACTCGTATGACTTTCATTCTTCTGTGGAACACAAAAGAAGATCTTTTGAATTTTCACACAATGAAAATGAATGGGACTAATGCTGTTGAGCACCAAAATGTTTTTGAAAGAAGTCTCTTATGCTCACCAAGACTGCATGTATTTTATCAAAAATACAGTAAAAACAGTATTATTGTGAAACAATTTATAAGAACTGCTTTGTATGTTATTATATTTTAAAATGTAATTTATTCCTGTGATTGCAAAACTGAATTTTCAGCATCATTACTCTGGTCTTCAGTGTCACATGATCCTTCAGAAATCATTAATATGATGATTTGCTGCTCAAGAAATATTTCTTATTATTAAAACCATCACAACTGAAGTCAGCTAGAGTAATGTTTTTAGACATCAGATGACATTATCATTGTGATTTACTGTACATGTCATTGTGTCGGATGTTGCAGAAGTCGATTGAAGGCGAAAAATCTGATGTACATCAAACAGATCCTCTTTGTGCTGGAGGGGCTTGTGCGAACACTCGGAGGTAAGCTGTGCACTGCATTGTTTTGTTTGTGTATTTTATCTTGTTCCATCTGGTTTTATCTAGCTGATTTATTGCTGTCATTTCCTGTTAACAGGTAAAGTGGGTCAGAATCCGAACACTCAGTCCTGCCAAGCAGGTAAACAAACACAACCTGCACGCATAGAAACTTTTCGCTCCTAAGTGTTTTTTTCCTTCATAAAGTATTTCTAAGGCCGTTTCTCAATATACATTCTTAAGTGATCTTGCGTCCTTGTACTATGTCATCATCAACCGTAGAAGTTCAATTCCAATACTTAAGAACGCAAGTACAGAGAACGCATGAAAGTACCCGGATGTGTTCTTGATCTCAAGGATGCATTGAATGCAGAGAGAATCGAACCGTTAGAAATCCCAGAAGGCGCTGCGGGCGGACAGTGTACGGAAGCCTGTAAGCTTTAAAGTTCTTGTTCTCACTTAAGAGATTCCCGCTGCAAGCTCGCAAATACACAACGGCTCATAAAAGTAAACATTTGTCCGTTTGTTTTGCTTAATTTTAATAAAGTGATAACCTGAAGAATGCTTGCAGTATTTTTATTGGAATATTAAAAAAAAAAATAACATTGACAAAGAATAGGTAACATTAAACATGCATACTCATTTTCACAAATACACGCTGTACAATAAAATATCAAATAATATGAAAATAAATATGTATAATAATATGAAATGAATGTTTTAATAGGTTATGACATTTGTTTGTGATGTTATGTTGTATTTATTGTGCATTGGCCGCTACTTATAATCGGTCGGTCAGTTGAGCAACAAGAGCGCTAAACGAGGACGCAAATCTGTTCTTTGTGTTCTTGGAATTGAGAAACAGCCTAAAAATGTTCATTTGATTTTTAATTTCTTTACACAACAGGAAGTGAGCTGCTGACCATCAACGACTTCCTGTTTAAGGCTCAAGTTGATAACATAAACCTTTTTAAGGTATTACTCCAACTCTTGTGTTATTTTAGTATTATTTATATACTATTATATTTATTAATATTTTGAATTTTTAATTATTTTGAATTTTAGTAATTTTAGAACTTTATTTTATTGCAGTTAGTTGCCAAGGCAACTTTTTTTAATCTTTCATATTTTCTTTTAGATTTATTTCAATTAATGAAATCAATTTTTATTTTTACATAAAAACAACACTGCACCAACTTTGTTGGTATATTCTGGAAACAAAAACATGTTATGTGCTTTTGACATTTTTATTATTCTTTTTTAATATTTCTATTTAGATTTAAATTATTTTTATTTCAGTTTTAGTAATGTTAGAACTTTAACTTTTTTCAGTTAGTTGCCAAGGCATCATTTTTAAGTTTTTCATCTAGTATTGATATTTTATTTCTGATTTATTTCAATTAAAAAAATTGATTTTTAGTAGTTTTAGTTAATGATAATATAACTGCACCAACTTCATTGGTACATTCTGGAAACAAAAACATGTTATCAATAATAATATTAATTTGACATGGGTATAATTCTTAACGTGGTTTAATCTGTCTAAGGTTCAGAAATATTTTGAGAAGAGCATGATCAGCCGAAAGGTCAGTACGAGAACACATTTATGAATTTATTTTAACGAGTGGACATAAACGCACACTGATGATCTGTGTCCTGTGTGTAGCTGTGTGGATTTGTGGAGAAATATGAAGGCAACGGTGTAAACACACACTCCAGCTCGAAGAACAAAGAGAACCGTCGTACAGAAGGACTCGGCCGTTTCCTGCAGACACTTCAGAACAAACCTACAGGTACAATCTGGTCTCAGTAAACATTTAGGCCCTGTTTCCATCTGGTATAAAGATACGTTTTGGTTGATCAGATCACAAGTGGATGACGCTAAATACAGATGTAAACGGGGTGTAAAACATTTTGAGCTTGTTCACTTTCAACCACTTCCAGAGGTAGTCGAAAACGCATGTGTTTGAACAGCCACTAAAGACCGCCTAAACATTATGGAAAGCGTGCTAGCCAGATGGGATTTCAATTTTGTCGGCTGAAGACCCAAGTTTGGTTTCAATGTTCAATGTTCTCGCACCATTCCTGATTTCTAACACGCACTCACCACGTTCAGCCGGCCGGTCTTGGGCTGTAAGAGCAGAAACGAAAGCTGATGCTCTCTGTATGTTTTTCTGTCATCATGGGTGCATTTATATGTAAATTGCACAAGCTTATTTTGTCCATTAGATTGAAAGATCTGAAAAATCCCTTACATTTACCCACCCATAGACCCTCCCCTTGAAGAAATCAGGACAGAAGTGGTTGAAAGTGGACAAAAATGATCATTTATTACTAAAATCATTTATTACTCATTTATTCGTTCCACATCTGTAAGACCTTCGTTCATCTTCGGAACACAAATTAAGATATTTATGATGAAGTCTGAGAGGTTTCTGTCTCTCTATAGAGATCCAACGCAACTACCACTCCAAGGTCCAGAAAGGTAGGAACAACATCATTAAAGTAGTCCATGTGACTCCAGTGGCTTAAACTCAATTTTATGAAGCGACGCGAGTGCTTTGTTTGTGCAAAAAAACAAAAACATAATTTACCACTTTATTTACAAAATAATATTATTCAAAGTGTTCACGCAACAATGTCAGCTCTCGCATGAACATAAAACGTGTCGTGATGCTCTCACGAACACTCGCACATGTGCGTTGAGTTGACACGCGAGTCTGAACACAACGCATGCGCCATGAAGCTCTCATGAACGCGCGTTGCAGATCAATATTTTTGTAAGCAGAGTGGTAAATTATTATTTTTTTTGAGCAAACAAAGCACTTGCTTCGCTTCATAAAATTGAGGCTAAACCACTGGAGTCACATGGAGTACTTTAATGATGTCATTCCTACCTTTCTGGACCTTGAAGATGGTAGTTGCGTTGGATCTCTATGGAGAGATAGAAACCTCTCAGACTTCTAGATCTTAATTTGTGTTCCGAAGATGAACGAAGGTCTTACGGATGTGGAACGACACGAGGGTGAGTAATTAATGACAGAATTTAAATTTTTTGGGTGAACTAACCCTTTAATAAGAGGTGGAAACAGGGCCTTAGTTCCTCATTATACACCCTGGTTTTGGAGGAGAAGCAGCACTCAGACAATGGGTGTCTCAATTAGCTCCCTAGCTCCCGAGTTAGTGAATCACTATATCGTGTACACAAATCCGGGCACTGGTAAGGACCCTGGTTCACTACACGTTGGGACAGTGATTAGATTACTCAATTTCCAGTAACATGACTACATACAACGTGAACATACAATGTTGTAGAACATCACGCTAGTATTACCTAACTACAAGCAGGACCTATATCTTTTTGATATTATTTGTTTATGCTGTTTAAACACATTGTTCTGTTATAAATGTTAGCTAGATGTGTTCACTACCTGTCTAGCAATGTGTGTTTATGCTGACATATAATAATAATAAAAAAAAATTGGTTTGCCTTTTCAAATCTTATATTCATTGAGTTGGCTCATGCGTCTTCAGAAATGTGGTGTATTTTCCGATAAGGAAGCATGTTGAGCATCGATGCTCCCTGGTTTTTGCGGTGCATTGTGGGATTTTTTCGTTCAAGTGCACTGGAAGGATTTTGCGACTGAGGCAGCCCTTATAATGGCCGACTTCGTATTCAGTGCCCCGACTACTGAACTAGGGAGCTGATTGAGACGCACCCTAAAACGTGTGTTTTTGATGTTCTAGAAGTTTCAGAACAGCAGGTGGCAGTAGAGGACAAACCAATCATGGCTTCCCCAATGATGCTGGTTGAAAGTTTCCTGTTTGCCCTTACTAACGCTAACAAAGACGGACGAGTCGTGATACAAAGGCAGGGTTAGTGGAGTATTTGATCACCTGCATACCGATACACATGTGAAATTGTCTCTCACAAATAATTTCTTTCTCCAGCCTGTCTTGCCCAGAGCAGTCTGAAGTTTCTCTTGCTGAATGCCGCAGTTCACTTCGCACAGATCGTCGAGGAGTGCAGGGCTGTGATCATCGCCGGGGGAACCATGCAGCCCGTCAGCTCACACACATACACAGACTATTGGAGACAGTGACACAGCTGTCTCGCTTACATAACCTTACATTAAAGACTCCCAGTGTGTGGAATATCACTCTGAAAGCAAGGCTGATTTTGTGTTAATGTTTTGCAGGTTGCTGATTTCAGAGAGCAGCTTCTGTTTTCCGCCGGGGTCACAGAAGACCGTATTTTAGAGTTCTCATGTGGTGAGTTTACGTTATTGTGCTCATTTCTTCTTACCATCCTTTGCAATGTTGCTTATTATGTGTCTAACTGTTGCATAATGGCTTCAGGTCATGTCATACCCCCTGAGAATATCCTACCCATAATCCTTTGCGCCGGCCCCTCAGGACAACAGTTGGAGTTCACTTTTCAAACTAGAGACACGCCGCAGATGGTAAAACTTACATGTGCAAATAAAAAATTCCACAGATGGTTGCATGCAAACACAAAAATCTGCTTATTTTAATTTATGGCCACAAAATACACATAAATATGGTGACCGGCAGGGGACATGTTTGGTTCACATCGTAGACACAACATATTAACTTGTGAGAATGTCATATTTGTCATAGGATCTATGTTGAGGGAATATCTAACGACATAAGGATATTGTTACCTTGACAAAATTATCTCGTGGCCACAGCATTTTATCACATTCCCACAAATTAAAATACAGTGGCCATGACATATTATCACATTCCCATGAGTTAATATGTCTTGGCCACGACAAAACTAAGTGAACCAGACATGTCACCTCCCGGTTACTGTACATAAATGTTTTTCAACCAAACATGTCTTCTGTTGTTATAATCAGTGTTGGGGGGTAACGCATTACAAGAAACGTGAGTTACGTAATCAGATCACTTTTTCAAGTAACGCGTAAAGTAATGCAAAAGTAACGTAATGCATTACTTTCCATAAAAAGTAACTAACACAATTAGTTGCTTTTTTGGGAGTAACACAATATTGTAATACATTACTTTTAAATGTAACTTTCTCCCAACACTGGTTATGATTTCATTTTCAAACAAAATAATTTTGTATAATCAATGGTAGAGTGAAAAAACAGGGAAATAACAAAAATATGTTCAGCATGATCTTTATACCTGTTACCTATATCAGATGGAGGAGACGGGCCGTGTTCTATCAAACCTCTGTAACATAGTGCCGGGGGGCGTGGTTTGTTTCTTCCCCTCCTACGAATATGAGAAAAGGATTCTGGGACACTGGGAGAGCACTGGTGTCCTCCAGCGGCTGCAGTCTAAGAAGAAGGTACGCAAACGGCAACACTACCATGCAAAGTCAGTTTATGCTCGAGTTAAGTTGCTCTCTGTGTGTTTCAGATTTTCCAGGAGCCAAAAAAAGCCAGTCAGGTTGAGCAAGTGCTCAGTGACTATTCCAAGTGTATACAGGTGTGTTAGTATGTGAATATTACTATACTTATATTACACGCAAACATAATTGTGCCTTATGCAGTAAACCAGAACAGATCTGTCTGTTTATATCTACAGTATATGTCATTATAGTCAAGTCGAATTTATTTATAAAGCGCTTTATACAATACAGATTGTTTCAAAGCAGCTTCACATGAATTAACAGGAAAATAAGTTTTATTGAAAAATTCATCGGTTAAGAAATAAATTAATTTGAGCTGAAAAGGCAGCTCTACAGAAGAGTTTAGTGTCATTATTCAGCTCAGTTTAATGTTGTTTCCATTCAGTTCAATAACTGTCCATGTTGCGAAGTTAGAGTTCAAATTTTGTTCTCATCCGATAGTGACAGTGCAATAATACTGATGCATATTAATTGTCTTTTAAACCATTTTTATAGTGTTTTTTTTTTATAGTCTTTTATAGTGTAAAATGGTTTATGTTAATGCAGCGCTGCAGTAATGCTGGAAGTGGCCAGACGGGGGCGCTGCTATTCTCTGTAGTCGGAGGGAAAATGAGTGAAGGAATCAACTTCTCTGACGAACTGGGCAGGTGAGTAGAAGCACTGTATGTTCCAATAAAATACCATACTATTGCAGTATGTATACACCTTATTTTAAACGTCGTCTTCACAACGTGAATGGCTTTTATCCAAAGTACTTAATAAAACTTTTTTTTTCCCCCCACAATGTTTCTAAAACGTTTTATTTAGTTACATTATTTGTTAAATGTTCTTGTTTTAATCGTTGAATAAAACAACTTTTTGCATCTGTGGATGTGTTTAGATGTATCGTTATGGTTGGAATGCCGTATCCCAACATAAAGTCACCAGAGCTGCAGGAGAAGATGGCTTACCTGGACAAGCACATGGTGAGACACCATATGGGATGGTGCAGATGTGAACTTGCAGAAACAAATTGGCCATTTCTAACTCTCTACCTTCTGTTTCAGCCTCACATTAGTGGTAAAAGTCCCGGGAAGGCTTTGGTTGAGAATCTGTGCATGAAAGCTGTCAATCAATCTATTGGTAGGTGGAGCCACATACCCAAGACCTTCAATGTTGTGTTTCACAAAGGGCAAACAAATGCAGTTTGTAATGGAAAAACACATTGTCTGAATTAAGAATAGCATACTAGACTAGTACTTTATTATTTCTTGGATATAAAACTGGTATGATAATGTTTTATTACCAATTCATCTATTAAGACATTGCAATCTAACAGTTTTTTAAGATGTTTAATAGCTGATTAAGCAAAGTAAAGCAGTTTAACACGTTTGTTTCTTCTTACCCCACACAGGTCGGGCAATCCGTCACCGTGGCGATTACGCATGTATTGTGCTCTGCGACCATCGGTACACCCGAACAGGCACACTGCAGAAACTTCCACAATGGATTCGTTCCAGCACACACACGCACACAACTTTTGGTCCCGCCTTCGCCAGCGTCAGGAGGGTAAGCATACTGCATATTGTGCAGCATGTAATATATATATATATATATATATATATATTAGTTGTATGTGAAACAACATGCAACAATTTTAAACAGTTGTTTTATGGTCACATTATCTTTTTTGTTGCATGTTTATTTAGCAATTGTTCAGTTGTCTCAAAATCAATTTTTCATTTCAATTTTTGTGTTAAAATGTCTTAACTTTTGCCAGACATATCAAATATTAAGTCAATAAATTGTTTAAAAAATGCAGTTGAGATCACATTCGTCAGTCAAAATGGAAGGTCAAGTCAAGCACATTGCATTGTGGGATACTATGTGCTCTGTTGTATACTATGTATGTACAGTATGCATCAGGGATGCGATTTTTCCATATTTATATAGATTTCTGTATTTTACGCAAGCTTTAAGGTTTCCCAGTGTTTTTCCACCAAAATAAAAGCTCTATGGTTTAGTTTGAAAGCAAAGAAATTAAAACAGTCATAAATCTAAGTATTGTCATTTTAGTATTATTATTATTATTATTATGTATTTGTTTTACTTTACAGTACAATAGTAGTAATATTTCTTTGATTTGTTCAATTTTTATAATTTAAATAATAATAAAATAAAAATATTTTAAATAATATTTATTTTTTTATAATAATTATTATATAGTCATATTAAAGGGGACCTATTATGCAAAATTCACTTTTATAAAGTGTTTGAACACCGATGTGTGTCCGTAGTGTGAGAACAACCAGCCTATAATGGTAAAAATCCACTCAGTCTTTTTTTATAATTACCATAAATCAGAAGCAGTCTCTTCATCGTAGGGAGAAGCCCCACCCTATTAGCATAGATAGCCCTGAGTAAGAAGCCCAGAGTCCGCCATTTCTGTATCCTCGCTGTAGCAGCTGGAGTTGTACATTGGCCCTGTCCCAAATGGCACCCTAAACACTCACGGTCTTCCTACGAGTCCGCACTTTCGTGACGTAATGGTGCTTTGACTGTCGGGAAGATTTTTGCTGCGGAGCTCGCACTAGTGTGGGCTCGGCAAAAGTGTGCATTGAGGGCGCATATCGACCACAAAGGGGGTGCTTGTGAGCACCCTTCTGAGACCTAAAATTGACAAATGGGACACCCTACGGTCTGGTGGACTTAACGGAAACACGCACACGGCAGCCATTGTAAGTCCACAAGACCGAAAGTGCTATGAAGTGTGCCATTTGGGACAGGGCCCATGTCTGTGCCAAAGAGGCATTACAAGTGTTGTGTTTTGGGATGTACTATTGAATATAAGTGTCTCCATAGACTCCCACCATCTGAGTCACTGAGCACATCATGGTTAAATTTCATTTTCATAGGAAATGTCCCAAAAAAAAAAATCAGTAAAGTCTTATACGTTTGCGCCAATCATTTTGCACCAGACTGCTTCACAAAGGAGGGTCTTTTTAATGCTGGATTTTCACAAAGGTTTATTCTGAAACATATAAGGCTGAACACCACTATTGACAGTTTCTGACATTTTCAGTGCGTGAGATTGTCCTGTTTTGTTGTTGCTGGTATGCCGGAGCATGAGTTCTTGAAACTCCGTCCCTCTTCTTGAAAGGGGGCCAGGAGCACCAGCTCATTTACATTTAAAAAGACACACACAAAAATGGCACGTTTTTGCTCACCCCCAAAATGTGGCAGTCTTAACATGCTATAAAAAATGATTTGTGGGGTATTTTGAGCTAAGACTTAACATACACACTCATATTAGGTCCCCTTTAAATAGGCAAAAAATTAGATTTTCCTTTTTTTTTTTTTTTTTTTTTTTTTTTTTTGTCCTTCACTGATCACTTCCCTCATGCATACTACATGCAGTTTCATTTCTAAAATAGCAGGTAAAATGCCAATCTCGTAGAGTGTGATAGACAGAAGCATGTGAAGTGCGTCTGAGTGTCTCTCCAGCTGCGTGCTGTTTTAATGAGACAGACGTTCTCCAGCTGTGCCCTCTGTAAGCAGGTCTGTTCTAATGACAGGAAGTGGAGGATGACAGGATGAGAAGGATTTGTTAGCAGTATGCTCCCTGTGTGATCCTTTATTTGATTCCGCAGTTCTTCCTGGAGAAGCGACAGAGACCGCCGCTTTGAGGCCATCGACTCGACAGCGTGTAAAAGTACTACGGTGTGTCCTGCATTATGAATGTTTGTATGATTACTCTGGCCTTGTGAATTATTGAGTTCTGCCGCCTCCGTCCTCAGGTTCTGCGTTTAAGTGCGTGTTTTTGGTTCAGTCCTTGACTTTCATTTAATTAAAGCTCATTTTTACAAGGCTGGATTGGTTTCTGTGTTTGTATTCCAAAATGTGAAGCCAACAGACTGGTTTGTATGGGCTAAAACAATCATAGTAGATTAGAGTTTATTTTTTTGTACTAAAGCTACAAATGCCAGAGATGTTTTATTCCATGTAAAACACAAAATAGTTTTTTTTAAACATTCTTTTCTTCCTTGATGGAAAACATTAGTTATTTCAACATCAACTTCGTTCTGTCACTTTCTAAATGTGCATGAGAAGTGAAAAAACTTTCATCAAAAAGTGCGATTAAGTATTAATGTCAACATAAAACAACCATAATGTCAGTTCTGAATAAAACTGGTTAACATTAACCAATTGCTTGTACGGCCTCGATGGCATCAGATGAACTGGATCAGAACTGGCTTTTCTGGCTCTAAGGGTTTTAATGACATTTAGAACACATCTTCTCATACTTCTGTTCATTCACTGACTTTGAGGTTACAAAACAAGTGACAAAATGTCTCACTTAACACTCCATAGCTCTCCTTGGAGAGACAATATTTCCAGACTGTCTTTGAGGATTTCAACTCTTGAGTTTCACACTCAACTCTTGGTCGCCATGGTTACGCCTCCCAATCATCTTCATCATCTGCGGCCGTTTGCTGCGGCGCTGGAAGGGGCGGGATCACATCTGACATCCTGGCGAACGCTCCGCCGGAGCTGGCAGGTGCTTCGGATGAGTCTCCAGCCCCTGGAACCTTGCCAGAGATACCTGTCAAATATTCACAATGAAAAAAATGGATCAGGTAGCATGAAAACACAGAGATTGAGGCACTGAAATTAAGGTTTCAAACGCACCTTTCCTGCGCAAGGCCAATTTATTGAAGAGGTCCGACATCAGGTCTCCACCGCTGACTGCTGCACCAACTGGAAAAAAGATGATTGTTAGCTTAAACGACGGGGGAAAAATTGCTTTTTCTGTAAATGTTACACATTACAGGGCTTCAGAAGATTTTTTTTTTTTTAAAGACAAACACTCAGTAAGGACTCGTTAAAATGATCAAAGGTGACGGTGAAGACATTTATGTTATGAAAGATTTATTTCTAATAAATGATGTTCTTTTGAACTTTCTATTCAATTAATCCTTAAAAAGAAATTAATCCTGAAAAAAATCCACAAAATATTAAGCAGCACAACTGTTTTCAACATTGATAATAGTAAGAAATGTTTTTTGAGCAGAAAATCAGCATCTTAGAATGATTTCTGAAGGATCATGTGACACTGAAGTTTGGAGTATTGATGCTGAAAATTCAGCTTTACATCGCAGGAATTTTTGCATTTTAAATACATTAAAATAGAAAACATTTTGAAGTGTAATAGTATTTCACAATATTACTGTTTTTACTGTCATTTTGATAAATGCAGCATAAGAATTCTTTCAAAAACATAAAAAAAAAAAAAAAAATCGAACCACCCACAAACTTTCGAACGGTAGTGTATACGGATCACTTTTATTGGGCTTTTTTGACCTTTTCAGATACTCAACAGCATCCGTCCTCATTAACTCATTGAAACAAAAATAGCAGAGTGAATTTTCTGCTAAATAATCTCCTTTATTTTATGTTCCTCAAAAGAAAAGCAGTTTCCAAAGACTGCCTTTGTTATTTTCTGCAGCAAAAGAGAATAACAAGTAGTAAAGAATATTAAATTACGTTCTTTCAGATCTTAACTGTGGCATTTACTCTCACCCAAGTCCTAAATCATTAGTAATTACCTCTCAGAGATGACTAATTCAAAAGACTGCATAGTTTATTCATTGATAACATATCAATGAAGAACTTATCTTAAATATCTGAGACTTTGTGAGTCCAGAGCCAGTCGATTTCAGAGCAAATGTCAAGCAGATTTAAAAAGGCTTAATAGGGCAGATTTAATGAAAGTAAATTTTTCTTTTGACCTTTCCAAATACCACGGCGCTCTTCCTTATATCAGAGATACTGAAACAATGAATTCTTCTTGTTTTAAAAAAAGAATACTCTTGTACTCTTATTATATTGATCTTGCAAATTGCCAGTACATTTTACAAATATTCTGGGTGGTTGCCAGGATGTACCTATGCCTTGTTGTTAGGTGGTTGCTTACTGACCCAAGTCTGTACATACGGCTTGGGTGCCATAGGATTTTTTATGCTTGCCTGAGCAAACACTACTAACAAGTTTCTTACTCTAATTACAGTTTATCTAATGTTAACACCCTCTAATTGACCCTGTTTGACAGTATGTACAGCCAGATTTTAGCACAGAGTGTAAACACTGGTGGCGTCTGACCTTGCTCTTGTTCCTTCTGTTTCTTCTTCTCCATCTTACGCTCCTTCACATTGCGGAGGTTTGCTTTGCCGATACCGCCGGCATTTCGGATTGACTCCAGCAGGCTGGCTCGCCCGTCCGACGGCTGTAGCACCTCAGAAGGGGCGCCTTTGACCACACCTTGTAAACACAAACAGAAATGAATGTGGTTGACATACACTACAATTCAAATTTTGTTTTTTATTAAAGAAATTAATACTTTTATTCAGCAAGGATGCATTCAATTGATGAAAAGTGACAGTAAAGGCATGTATAATGTGAGATTTATTTCTTTTGAACTTTCTATTCATCAAAAAATCAGTTTCCACAAAAATATTAAGCAGCACAACTGTTTTTAACATTGATAATAATAATAAATGTTTCTAGAGCAGCAAATCAGCATATTAGAATGATTTCTGAAGGATCATGTGACACTGAAGACTAGAGTAATGATGCTGAAAATTCAGCTTTGCATCAACAGGAATAAATTACATTTGAAAATAAATTAAAATAGAAAACATTTTAAAGCGTAATAATATTTCACAATATTACTGTTTTTACTGTAATTTTGATCAAATAAATGCAGCCTTGGTGAGTATAAGAGACTTCTTTTTTAAAAAACAAAAATCTTTTGAAAACATTAAAAACAAACAAACAAACATTTAATGGTAGTGTATATGGACAAAAAAGAGAAGGCAGAAATATAAAAGTCATGTTTTAAATAAGTTTAGGTTTTGAACACAGGTTAGTTCACCCGAAAATGAAAATTCATTTGGTTGAAAACTCATGTGGGTGAGTGACATGAGGGGTAGACATGTGCCGATATTTGGTAATATGATATATCACGATAATGAATATGCATGATATTGTTATCGTGGGCACTTCAAAATACCGTGAATAATTATTTTATTAATTTTTATAATACATTTTAAGAATACTTTCCCCATCAGCTGTACTGTATAAAATGCACAACACCACTGTATGCTGTGTCAAAGGGACACGTGCACTCATAACAAGCCCAACGTGCATGAGAAGCAGATGGCAGAATGAGCGAAGGAGACGCGTTGAGTGAAAGTGCACGTTCACTCTCAGACAACAGAGGGTGCTGATGGAACAGCAGAAATGCAGTGGTTACCCCATTCAGTTTTTTGTATTCGCAATGTTGTTCATCACAGCACCAAATACTTAATACTTAAAGACTTAACAGGCTATTTATTTTCAAACTTAAATTTTTTTTTATAAATGTTTAAGGTTTGAAAATAAATAGCCTATTAACATTAAATAATGAGACCTTATTGTAAAGTGTAATGTTGTTCTTTATAATTCTTTTGCACTTTAATCTGTTTGAAACATTTTACTTTATAATTTTTGTGTATTGCGTTATTGTATTTAAATGTTCAGAGTTCTTTCTGTTATAAGAAAGAGTTAAACCTGTTATACTATGACAACACTTTATTTCAATATCGTGATAATACCGTATACCGTGATAAAAACTTCAGCAATTATTGCAACATGAAAATTTGATACCGTCACATGCCTACATGAGGGTGAGTAATTAATGATAGAATTTTCATTTTTGGGTAGACTATCCCTTTTAACCATCTTTGCAGACAAAAAAATTAAAAGTAGAAAGTAGACCAATAGCAATTCAATATTGCAATGACATCATCACAGTCGGTTTGCCTTACAAGCAATAATAATAAATGTAATAAAATTATAAAAAATACACTCAAGTCTATAAATCTGAAAATGAATCTTACCTGAGGGAGTGGCTTGACTTGTTGCGTCAATAGTGCATTCTGGTGTGATAGGTGGAGGCGGGGGTGGAGGAGGCGGGGCTGGAGACGTTCCAGGGGGCGGGACTGATACCTGGGTTGAATCCGGTGGAGGAGGGGGTGGAGGAGGTGGAGGGGGCGGAGCCTCAAGTCTAAAATGAGAGTCTTAAAAAAAAAAAAACAATAAGAATTTAAAAAAAAAAATGTATAGACCATGAAGGAAAACATAAATGAGACTGCTTAAAGGGGTCACATTATACATTTTTAATCATTTTGTGTTTATAAATATAAACATTAATTAAATTATTTTTTATATTTTCCAAAATAATTATATTTCAAAATTGAATTTCTCACAATATGACCTCTTTAAGTTTAAAATATGCCATAAAAGAATGTTAATAATGATCCCACCGGATCCACTAGATTCATCATGCTCTGTGCCAAACGAGGGAAGTTCAGGGATGCTGTTGCTGGCAGGAACGGACGGCGCAAACCCTGGGCCGAGGTCTGCGCTGTACATGAGGTCATCAGCGATGCCGGGTAAGTCAGGCAGGTAAGACGGCACATCGATCTCCGGTACTTGCCCCAGGTCTGGCACATAGAAATAATTCTCTGCGGTCTGAGAAGAAAGCGTGACAGAGACATCAGCTAAGCTTGCATCCTGTTTTCAGTTTATTGCTTTATTATAGATGTGACTAAACATCTCACTTGTCTTTCTAGCTGCTCTCTCTTGGTGATCGACAGCGGTGCATCAAATGGTTTATCTTCCTTTTCCGTCTCTAACGTGGTGTGTGTTTTAGTCACAGCACCCGCCAGAGGGTCAAGAAACACATATTTCTTATAGCTGAAAACACACAAACACACATAGCGATGATTATATGAGCGTTAATAAGGTTGCATCGCCTGTGCAGCATTCAGTCAATATGTGTAGGTGTGTGTGTACTCACAGGTTCTCCGTTGTGTTGAACAGCAATAAGGAGCTGACTGAGTTGACATTTCTCGGCAGACTTCCCAAACCCTCCTCTGTCTCATCCTCAGAGTGCTTCTTAGTGTTTACGCACACAGGCAAATACATCAACTTCTCCTATAAAAACACATTTGTTGGTCATTTCATGAATCATTTTAAGATAAATTTTTGTTGATAGTTTTACACTGTAATTTGACAGTACAAGCCTAGTGCTCAAGGTCATGAAATTACAAACAGCTTCTTAAAAAGAGAATTTAATGTTGAAATTTTCACAAATATCTTCAATTTTTTCATTTAATAACTGTTAAGTGCTTGTGTGGCTCTAAAAATTGAGTCGAAATCTAATCGGTGCCTACACGAGTGAACTGTCCAATGAGATTTTTTTTTAACTCTATGTGTAAAAAAAAAAAAATGTATAAAAAAAACAATAACTGGCAAATGTTTATTCAAAAATGATTTTTAATTTAATATTTTATTGATTTATTTAATTCAATTTTAAAACATGAATTAAATAAAGTTTTTAAATATATTCATTTATATTTCAATTTAAAAAGTAATTGACTAATTTATTTTAAAACATGAATTAAATAAGCAATTTTCAATATGTCTTTTAATTTGTCCATTTAAAAAGCTATTTATTTATTTCCATTTTTAGGTTTGAATTATTAAACTGGTAATCTGTTCCTTCATTTTATTTGTGTCCATTTTATTTGTGACCTCCGTAAAAATCATAGTAACAGAGTTGATATAGTAATATTACAATATCAATTCTGTTACCATGATTTTTGGAAATAAAAATAGAAATAAATAAATCACTTTTTAAATGTACAAATGAATAGACATATTTAAAACATATTTAATTCTTGTTTTGAAATGTAGTTAAAACAAAATATTAATAAATAAATAAATAAAATGATTAAAGAGAGTTCACTTCCTCTTTTTTATGTCAGATTTTTATTTTTTATTTTTTTGGAAAACTCCATTAATTTATATGAGGGAAATAATTATGAACTGCAGACTTTAAGTCCTTACAATAATGCATTACAATCTAAAAGTAATGGCAATTAGTCTTTTAAAATTGGAAGACTAGTCTAGTCTTTTTCTATTTCTAATTAGTCTTAATTAGAAATAAATTAAGACAAAATGCTAGCTTATATATCCATTAATTTCCATGTATTTGTAAAAAACAAAATATTATCCATTAACCATTAAAGTGAGTATGACAGGAAGAAGGAGGTTAAAGACAGATGACTAAGTTTTTTTCACCTGTAAGGCCTTGTCATCCAGTGGGCGGTGTTTGCTCTGAACTTTAAAGCGAGGCCGCTTTTGGGATGCGGGATCAACTGCACCCGTAAAGATGGAAGAATAATCCTGCAGTTTTTCTGGAGCAGGGTATTTGGCACTGGAGAACACCTACACAAACAAATCAAACATATAACCACTCAGACCTTTAAAGTGCCCCTATTATGCTTTTTCGAATATTACCTTTCATGCCGTGTGTAATATAGCTGTTTGTGAATGTAATATGTCTGCAAAGTTTTAAAGATCAAAGTGCACGAAAGATAAAGTTATCGTCTCCTAAAAGAAAGAATCGATTCTGAACTGCCAAAACGAGTCATCAGCAATTCCAGTCTCACTTCCTGTTACATACCTACGTAACTAACAATGTAGCAAATCTGCATAATGCCAGCATATGATCTTCACTGGCTGCCCGTGAATGACGTCTACTTTGACCCACCCTCAAACACTGTAGTTGTATCTGAGGCCTGAAAGAGTTTGGTTCATGTTGTCGAAATGTTGAGAAGACGCTGTTTTCAGTGCTGCATGCACTTCAAATGGATGAGGTTTCGCGCTAGACCGACGCAATCATTCGTATCACTGTGTATCACAAGCACCGAGGAAGCCTCCGGAGCTGAAATTCAGATATGGTAATAAGCGTTTTGTTTCTGACTCGCGCTGTAAGCGATAGACCAATCATAACAGACAAGGCCGTCTGACCAATCAGAGCAGAGTAGACTAGTGGTAAGGAGGGGTTTAAAGAGACTGTGCAATGTATATCAAGAGAAAATTAAGTATTTGTTGACCTTGGATGCATGTAAATCTATTGTAGGAGACCTCCAAAACAAAATTAGGAACTTTAAAATAGCATAATAGGGGAACTTTAAGTAACCTTCAGGTGCAACTCAAAAAGAAAAATAATATACGTCATTTGCATAAAGAAAATGAAGAAAAAGACTATTTTGCACTGTGACATTTTTATGACACTTATCAAGCATATTTAATCCTCAAATTCTAATTTCTGTAATGTGAAAAAATTATGATATATTATTTAAATTGAAAAGTAATTATATATATCATGGTATTATTTGTTGTATTGTATTTAATTTATGCTAATTAATAAAATACTTGCATTTGGTTATATTTTTATTATAATAATGCAGTAAAGAGAATTTGGGGGTAAGCGTGCTTAATTGTCATAAAAATAATATCACAATGCAAAAAAAGCTTTATTATTCTAAAATAAGCTTCATTTTCTTAATGGAAACTATGTTTTTGCAAAAGGTTTTGTCATTTTCACTGTTTTAGCCATTAGCCGATGCATATTCACATGCTGCTTCAGAAAGTTGTTACAGAATAAGTTTCTCTTCTACACTGAGTGACTGACTGGCAGAATTTCTGTGTGTCTGAATCATCTGCATTACCTTTGTGGCTTTCTTGCTTCCTTTGATCTTCTGGACTCTGGCCTGAGCCAATTTGATCCGGTCTGTGACGGACTGAAGGTGTGCATGGTTCTTCTCCACGCTCTGAGACACCCTGTCAAAGCCAAACCAAGTCAAAAAATGTCTGCAGAATACAGATGAACAGATGATTTAAATCGGAACTTCACCAAAGTGTAATCTCAAATTCAATTCTGAACTAATTTGTCATTGACTGAAACTGTTTTGCAATTAATCCACTTTAAACCAGTATGCTTGAGTAATATTGAACTATTTTTACATGTTCAACACTAATAATTTCAATTTCAAAAATTCAATTTTCAATCTTCCTATGGCCTTGTCAAAGTATTAAACATTCTATTTAATAGATATTTCTAAGTGAATTTTATGTAATAATAATAGAATTGCAATATTTTGTACGTTTAATTTGCTATAAGCAGTAAGGAACAAGTGCGTTATTGGTTTTATAAAACAGTATATACATTGTATATTATATAAACATATACACACACTACTGTTTAAAAGTTTGGAGTCAGAACATTTTTTTTTTAAAGAAATGAATACTTTTATTCATCAAGGATGCATTAAAAGGCTTTTATAATGTTGCAATGTTGTTTTATAATCTCATACAGTTTTATAATGTAAAGGATTTCTATTTCAAATAAATGTTTCTATTCTTCAAAGAATTCTGAAATATTTTATATATATATATATATATATATATATATGGTTTCTATATTATTGTTTAGTTTTAAATTGTAATATTTCACAATTTTACTGTTTTTACTGTATTTTTTTTTTATCAGATTAATGCAGCCTTGGTAAACATGAAAAGACTTCTTAAAAAGTAAAAAATATTAATTATATATATATATATATATATATATAAAAATACTGGACACTATGGCCTTTATACACTACCGGTCAAAAGTTTTTGAACGGTAAGATTTTTTTTATGTTTTTAAAAGAAGTCTCTTCTGCTCACCAAGGCTTCATTTATTTGATATAAAATACAGTAAAAACAATAATATTATGAAATATTTTTGCAATTTAAAATAACTGTTTTCTATTTGAATATATCTTAAAATGCAATTTATTTCTGAGTTGGCAAAGCTGAATTTTCAGCATCATTTCTCCAGTCTTCAGTGTCACATGATCCTTCAGAAATCATTCTAATATGCCGATTTGCTGCTCAAGAAACATTTATTATTATTATCAATGTTGAAAACAGTTGTGTACTACCGTTCAAAAGTTTAGGGTCAGTAAGAGTTTTTTTTTTTTTTTTTTTTGGAAAGATATTAATACTTTTATTGCATTAAATTGATCAAAAGTGACAGTATAGACATTTATAATGTTGCAAAAGCTTTCTATTTGAGAAATGCTGTTCTTTTGAACTTTCTATTCATCAAATAATCCTGAAAAAAATTGTACACAACAATGTTTTCAACATTGATAATAATAAGAAATGTTTCTTGAGCAGCAAATCAGCATATTAGAATGATTTCTGAAGGATCATGTGACACTGAAGATTGGAGTATTGATGCTGAAAATTCAGCTTTACCAACACAGAAATTAATTGCATTTTAAAATATATTCAAATAGAAAACAGTTATTTTAAATTGTAAAAATATATCACAATATTACTGGTTTTGCTGTATTTTATATCAAATAAATGAAGCTTTGATGAGCACAAGAGACTTCTTTTAAAAACATTAAAAAATCTTACTGTTCAAAAACTTTTGACCGGTAGTGTATATCAGCATTGGTCACTGAAAAATCCATATTTGTCAACCACTAGTTTTGACAGCTGAATTTCCCATAATATTAAGCAACAACCAGGACGAATGCGAAACTTTGCAGCAAACTTCTCCAAAAACGGTCTGAACAATAAGCCAATTAAATGATGTACTGCAGCATGCTAAGCAGACAAAACTGCACCAATACTCTGACCTTCTGGCTCTATGACAATGCCATCTGTCTTGGCTGGATAATGACTTTTTATTACACCTATTGTAACCCACCAACCACCTATCTCTTTCGTTTGTCCATTCTAAACTGTTTCTGTGGACAAACATCACAAATGGAAAAAAAGATCCCTTGATTGCAAAAAGCAGCTACAGTAAGCCAGCCTGAATACATAAACAAAATGCAGCGGGAATGAGAGCGTAATTGTGCATGCGTACAGTCCTATCATCACTACTAAGTGTACTTTCCTAGCGCCCTATGGCGCTACATGCTGTCTGAAAAGACCCTCCATTAGAAAAGGACGGAAAATGACAGAAGAATGACTAAAAGAGAGGGGGGAAGGAGAGGCTTAATGGAGCTGACCTAGAAACACACTGCTTCACCACACACACACACACACACAAATATGTTCCCTGGACCCCTACGTGCCATGTTGTCATGGTAACGCTGTGGATGGTTTTCCAGCCTGTTCAGCTGGAATTAGCATATTTGAGCACTCACTCCCTCACAACTGCATCTCATGCAAAACACACCTTTCATTGTATTTCTCTCCTTTGTTATTTTCACATGGTCTAAACATACTCTCTCCTTCAATAGCCAGGCGCAACAATAAGGATGGCCCGGGGCCAGTGTGAGGGTGTTTTGGGCCCGTAGACGGAGCTGTCATTGACCTTATAGGACCAGTGGTGTATTTTTGCTACATCTTATGTTTGCTGATCATGTACATGTGCTTTCATGCCTTGCACACATAAACATTTGCTCTATGTTATGCACTGAAATGTTGTTCATTCTAGAGTTATCTAGCTGGTTAACATACAAGATTTTGATGAACCTGTTCCAATAAAACTGTATGAAGTAGTATTTTTTATGTAGTTAAATTAGAGCTGCAGAAATTAGAAATAAATTGTAATACTATTTCACAATCCTGTGACACAAAGCTGAATTTTCAGCATCATTACTCCAGTCTTCAGTGTCACATGATCCTTCACAAATCATTCTAATATGCTGATTTGGTGCTCAAGAAACATTATTTATTATTATCAATATTGAAAACAGTTGTGCTGCTTAATTGTTTTTGTGGAAACCGTGAAACATACTTTTGTATCATATGTCTTTACTGTCACTTTTGATCAGTTTAATGCATCATTGATTAATAAAAGTATTAAAGGGGACCTATTATGCCCCATTTTACAAGATGTAAAATAAGTCTCTGATGTCCCCAGAGTGTGTATGTGAAGTTTTAGCTCAAAATACCCTACAGATCATTTTTTATAGCATGTTAAAATTGCCACTTTTGGAGTTGAGCAAAAACGCACCATTTCAGTGTGTGCCCTTTAAATGCAAATGAGCTGCTGCGCTCGGCCTAAGAGGGCGGAGCTTCAAGAGCTCGTTCTCTGGTGTCAGGATTCAGTCAGGACGCACTATAATGTCAGAAACTGCGAATATATGCTGCATGCAGAGATGGGCACAAATACATCAAAAAGTATTTAGTTACAAATTACAAATACTTACTCATCAAATGTATTTAAATAAAATACTGCTGTAAAAAAATGTATTTAATTAAAATACAAGTAATTTGTAATTTGAAAATCCAAAAATCCAAACAAAATTTACATGCCGAAACAGCAGCCGCCTTTTATGATGCATTCACACGGGGCATCGGCGTTAACGCTTCTCATTTACTTTGAATGGGTGACGTCATGCGTTGCCGAACTGAATTGTGGGTCGCTTCACTCGCGTTGCTCGTGGCAGAAGTCTTGTTCGAGTTGCATCGGCGCTGTGCAGACCGAATGGTGTATGACATCAAAGTACCATGAGAGCGATTCAAAAGCATAAGGGTGGACTGCTCTCCAATCGCTCTCGCGGTACTTTGATGTCATACACCGATCGGTCTGCGCAGCGCCGATATCTCGAACAAGCCTAAAAATTTCTCAACTTTTCAAGCGCCAACGCAAATGTCAGCCAATCAGATCGCCTTATGCAAATACCCCAGCGCAGATGTTAGCCAATTGCATTCATGCAACACCGGAAAGTAATGTGATTGGCTGTTGTCACTATGACGGTCACGTCAGCACCAAGCTTCAGACACGCCCCTCCATCAAGCGTTGACGCCAACTCCCCATGTGAATGCACCGTTACAGTTCCTTCTGAACCAAAACAATGAGCTTATGCTGCGCTCACGCCATAACTACCGTGATTAAGAGATGGCAACCCGTGACGTTATACTAGGAGCGGTCTGTGACTCGAATTACAAAAATTAATCCACCTCGTCTTCAGCGGCTCAGATTTAGGGAGTAAATGGAGAGAGCTATGTGGATTAATCCATCCAGCTACAGAACACCTAAAACGCTTGGGAGACATTCTCGTCAGTGCAGCAATGGCGGACTGTACAACTTGCTGTGAACTCGCTCAGGGCGGTTCTATGTTAAAACCGCAGTGTCTGTCAACATTCGTGGGCGGGGCCTGTGGCTAATGTGACGTCACACTGCCAGGGATCTGGAAACGGCTTGTTCAGAGACACTGCTTATGATTTATGGGGATTAAAAAAAAAGGAGTCGTTGGATTTTTATCATTATAGGGTGGTTGTGTACACACACTGCCAACACACATTTATGTCCAAACACCATGCAAAAGTGAATTTGCATAATAGGTCCCCTTTTAATTTCTTTAAAAAACAGTAGCATATATAATGTCCAGCTATTAGTAAAAATTAACTAATATATTATTTATAGTATTTTTTGTAAAGCAATCAAAATTATGAATAATATATTTTTGACATATAAAATACATTGCTAAAATAAATTTTCTTTTTACCACATATAAAATATGTTGCTACAAATACATTTTTCATAAAAATCTCTCTCTCTCTCTCTCTCTCTCTCTCTCTATATATATATATATATATATATAGCTAGTTTCCATCCAAAGATGCAATTTAACTTAAGTGCAAAACTGAAATATTGCATAAAACATTTGCGAATAATGCAGCGTTTCCATCCCATGTGTTCAATATAACAAAATCGCCACTTCCTGGGAAATTGGTGCAAAATATCTGTAATAAAAATGGAAGTTTCTGCAACATGTGAATCCACTGTGGCTCTTTTTTTGTACATCTTAATGTACGAATCTCAGAGCGCACAGACAAAACGCAGTAAACACTGTCATGTTATCTTGCATTCGGATGCTGGTGTTTGGGAACAGTCAAGTGAGAAAGTTTTGGGAGGTTATTATTCCTAACTGTTTTGATGACAGAGTTTGGCTCAGGCATTTCAGAACGACCAAACCAACATTTGAGATGCTGAGCGATGTGATTGGTCCGCTGGTTAGTCCAGATATCCAAACACATCCACTGTTGAGGCAAAGTCACGTGAGTTTTCAGTTGCGTATCGAGGGATGTATTTGGTAAACGTGTTTCCATTGTAGTTTATAATAATAATAATACATTTTATTTAAAGGTGCCTTTCATAACACCCAAGGTCAACTTACAAGCAAACAACCAATTATAAAAAAAGAAAAAAAAAGGGTAAATAGATAAATAACAATAAACAAATCCCATTAACATCACAGTTTATGTGCATGTCTTCTTATCCGATAAAAAAATATATCCACCTTAATTGAGCACATATGTGTTTTTTATGCACATTTTTAGAATTGATCTTGGCGCTTCCATCCAGTGTTTTTTTTTTTTTGCAATATCCCAAAATGCGCAAAAAAATAGGTGGATGGAAACATAGCTAATGTTGAAAAAATGTTAAAAATCCATATTGTTGAGACCTGAATAGGTGACTCAAAAAGTAGCCTTCATATATAGTGTTTGTGTGTATTGCTATAATCTAGAGATTCTAGATCCTTGATCTTTTACATCTCTGATCTGCAGAAAAACACTCTGTGCTATGAATGAATGGGTATAAATGTGTTTTTACCTATTAAAGATGTCTGTTGATATAGTTTCCAGGTACTGTAGCGCATCAGTGATCTGATGGACAGCCTCTTCCCTCCTCAGGTCTGGCTGGATGAGTGGAACAGAGTACACCTGTCCCTCCAGGTAACGTTTCTGTGTCATCCTACACATACACACAGATACACACCAATGAATCATTCAATCGGTGTATAAATATGTTCCTAAACTACGCTTTAAGCATTAAAACATTGTGCAGTAGATAAATTGAAAGGGTATGATACGCGCACACACACACACACACACATACATACTTGTATATGTGGTTTAAGGGGACTCTCCATAGACGTAATGGTTTTTATACTGTACAGACTGTATATTCTATCCCCCTACACTACCCCTACCCCTACCCCTAAACCTACCCATCACAGGAAACTGTCTGCATTTTTTGAATTTCAAAAAAACACTGTTTAGTATGTTTTTTAAGCCATTTGGTTTACGAGGACACAGGAAGTTTAATGTTTACGCTGTAATACCCATGTTATTATACATGTTTGTGTCCTCATAAACCATATATACAAGAACACACACACACAAACAGTAAATCTGGTGTTATAATTTGCCATGGTAGTAGCTAAATTGATACAGTACGTGTTGTGTTATATATGTATGACCTATACACTGCATACTATAGGCTACTGAAGTTGGCAACCCACAATACTGTTTGTTGCAATGGACACTGGATGGAAATGCAAATTTAATATCCTCTGGGGATTTATGTTTTTTGCCCCCTTTCATCACTGTTACATAGTTCACGTATCTAGATCCAATCTAGAAGACTCTAATCTAGTACAGCAACATGAAACACTGATCCAGCCTTAGCAGAAACAAACCCAGAGGCTTTACCAAATGACAGTCACATGACGACTCGCACACAGGGTTAGATAAAGTTGAACAAACAGTGTTATGTTGTATGTCGCAACGCAAACCCATTAATAAGAGTGTATAATAACAATATGACAATTATTTGAAAAACTCAGTTGATTTCGAGACTGATTCTCATTAGATTTACACAACGCAATCATCCTGCTACCTCCGGTGGAGAAAACAAAGCGGCAAGAAACTCAAAGGGATGCCTATTGAATATTGCTATAAAAATAAATGCAAATAGAAGGAAACACTGTACCTGACCATTTATATGACAAAAGCACAAACGTTCAAAAGCTTGAAGGCGCTCGGAGTGTGTCAGGATCAAAACTTCCGCACTCTCAGATCACGTGAGGCCTGACGTCGGCGCGCAACAACAGGGGGAAAACGTATCATAAAATAATAAAAACAAAACTAATTTTAAAGTTTAAAATCTGTATACATATCAGTATGTTAGGATTTAATAAAATGTTAATTAAATGTCAATTAAAATGTTAATAACGACTCACGTAGAAGACTTAACACACTGTTTTAATCTCTGTTATATTGTTATTTTATTATTATTGGTTAAAATTATTATGTATTTTTCTGTAGGATACCTTTTGTGTAGGCCATAAGAATATTAAAACAATTATTTGTGTTGTAGCTGTATATTCCATGTAGGCCTCGGCTAAATACGTAAATAGGAAAGACGTTTTTGATCTGATTAGTTAGCAGTCTATATGACGAACCATGTTCACATGACTTTTTTGATTTTGCTCTATTTTTATTATTATTTGCATTGATGCTTAGTATTAGGCCTATTTAGTAAGCAACAATCATAATGCTCTCAGATTCATTTGGTAACTAAGCAACAGAAATCTAAATTTGTAACAATAAAATAAGACAGGCATTTTAAATACACATTTAGCTTTTCTGTAGCTACATTTTCATGAGTAGGCCTAGCCTACATGGGATGTTATTTTTTTTATGAAGATACAAACTATAAAAGCCATGTTAAGGCAGTTAATAATGATAATTCATTATTAACAACAAATCTGAATGAATTGTGGAAATAAACAAACGAAATAATAAACAAAGTAAAGTTGATCTCGATTTCTTATTTTTTTGAGTCTCAGTAAACCAAACAAACTCTGTTATTGCGCCTCATTGCGTGCCCCTGACGTCACTCGCGAATCCGGCCACGCCCCCTTCAATCCTGTGTTTTGACATCCTCGCCTCAGCACCACTCCGCGCATCCCTTCATGCGCGCTCTGGACACGGATGTGGAGGCGGAGGCGGGGGTCTCGCGCTCTTTCTCTCTCTCTCTCTCTCTCTCTCTCTCTCTCTCTCTGAGTTCAGCCATTTAAATATCAACCCGTACATCAGGGGTACTGACACCGAGACACCCCGCTTGGATAGCATCATTGCTCGGCTTTTTCAAGAGGAGCGTCGCACAGGAGCCTCACCGGGATGTCAAGCCTCCTGGAGAACCCTCTGCAGGCGGTGCTCTATCTGAAGGAGCTCACCGCCATCGTGCAGAATCAACAGAGTCTGATCCAAACCCAGCGATACCGGATAGACATACTCGAGCGCCGGCTGGAGGATCTAGCGGTTGAGAATCGGCAGCTCCGGGACTCCAGTAGCCATCACCGGCATCCTCCCCGCTATCATCCGCCTCCGCCCCCCCGGACCTCCAGCCTGCCCCGAACCAGCAGAGCCGGGACACCCCCAGTTCAAACTCAGCAGCAGCAGCAGCAGCAGCATCATCATTCCCCTCTGGACATGCAGCTTGTGCCTGCTGGACCCAGCACTGCCAATCCGGACTCTGCTGATGAAGATGATGATGATGCTCAGAACCCCTGCTGTAGGTCCCTGGTCCCACAGACACCTGCCACCTTGTGCCGAGCTGTGGGACTCCCACGGGCATCAGAGTGAGTTCTCATAACACATAGTTTCTCAAATCAGTGTTTCTTTAGGAAAACACGAGATCGGTGAGGCAGATTACATGCGCCATCAGGATTACATAACACAGGAATTTCACTATGTAGGCCACAGTGAATATACAATTGCACATCAATAATTCAATGATCTTAAAATGTATGATTTACATTTATAAAATCATTCAGCATACTGTTTTTAAGATCATGTGGGTGTGTAATCTATCAGTGCTTATATGCATGAGTGTGTGTGTGTTTGCACTGCTATGTCCAGTCTTGAATTAACCACACACTCTAAAATGGAAGAAAAATGATTATAGGTCAGCATTAGTTCACTCTTTCCAGGGCAAAAAAGGTCTCAGGAAAGAGGTTTTTAATGCACCTGATTATTTTGCTGCAAGAATGCATTTTAAAAAGAGCTTAAAAACACTTTACTGCCAGGGATCTACATGCGCACACACACAGATTTGTGCGTAAAATGAGGCTTTAAGTGACATTCCCATAGTGCATGTGAATTTGATCCGCCAGCTGGAATCTAATCCACAGTAAGAGAGAGAAAGATTGAGAGATTGAGTGTGTGTGTGTGTCACTGTCATCTATTACGATTGCTCATCTGCTTCGGTGCACATCACACGCTGCATTTGTGGAGTACTCCCTGTGTGTGTGTGTGTGTGTGTTTGTGTGTGTGTGTGGGTGGGTGTGTGTGTGTGTGTGTTAACCCCACAAGCAAAACTGGAATGATACATTCCGCTCTGATTTGTTTAATGGTAACATTGTCTTTTCCTTTAGGGGACAAAACACTTAGTCTCGAGTCTGAGAGTATGTTACCTTGTTGTGTGTTTATGACGGAATAAATTTAGTTGTACTGGAAGTGTGAGACACTCGTTGCCAATGAGTTTTAATGTCCAATTATGCTCATGCACCCATCTCATTAAAGTTAATCTCACATCGCTATCATCAGCGTGTCTGGTTATGACAGGTATATTTTGAGACTGTTGCATCTTTATTAGCGAGTGAAGACAGAGTGTTTGCAATAGACAAATCAACATTCTGCCATCATTTACTCATCCTCATGTCGTTCCAAACCTGTATGACTTTCTTTCTTCTGTGGAACACAAAAATGTAGCAATGCACTTTTTTAAATCAAGAAAGCAGCTTGGAATTTTACATGCACAACAGAATATTGGATTATTAATAAATATTACATAATAATCACAATAGCAGGACTGCAAGGAAGTGATATGCAAATATGATTATATTAGTAGCACTTCACATTCTCATGTTATGCTCGAGTGAGAAGTAAACATATTTGATGTGCTGTCAACAATGAAGGGCTCAAACAAGACTCATCTTGAGCTCTGAATTCAGCCAGGCTCCTTATTTAGACTGAAGTATTTAAAATATTATACAGCCATTTATGGTATACCTTTGCTCTGTGATTGCCAGGATGAACATTTCATTTTGAAATTCATTTAAGTATGTTGTTTAGCATCAGGCTAGTGGTTCAAAACCAGCAACTGCAGGTCTGTTCTGATAGGGTTGCAGACACCTGGAAAAGCAACTAACCATTTTTAAGGTAAAAGGAAATATGACTCAAACTACATTAAATACAGTTTCACTTGCATCAAGGACATGGTTTGTGCCAACCATAATATGTTTTGTGCAGTGAATATCTGGCTGTTATTTCGGTTGCTATTTCCTGTAGCTCAAGTAGTAGAGCATGACGCTAACAATGCCAAGGTCATGGGTTTGATTCTCAGGGAATGCATGAACTGATAAAATGTATACTGAATGCAATGCAAGTTGCTTAGGTTGAGTTTACCAAATGCATAAATGTACTTAAAGTAGGGATGCACCGATACCATTTTTTAAGGACCGAGTATGAGTACCGATACTTTTTTTCTAGTACTCGCCGATACCGATGCCTATACATTTATTAATTTCTCTCTCTCTCTTTTTTTTGATGTTGCAGTTTTCCAAGCACAGTGAGACTAATGAATGTAGGACAGCTTCTTTATTATTACTCTAATGAAAAAAGTAATAATTTTTATGTGCTTGTCACAAACTTAAAGAACAAAAATTTCACAGTGTCCAATAACCTTCAAAGGGCATAATTACCAATATATATAACTATTGCAAAAAGAAATTTACAAACAAATGACAAACAATACAACAAACACTATAGAGATACAAATTAAATAAACTTGTTTTTCAGATAGAGTAGGTTTATTTACCTACATTTTCATACATTTTATTTACATACATTTATTTAACATATTTTGTTGTTTTATTAACATTAATGACAAATATAGGCTACGGTCCCCTTAAGACCGAATCCATGGATACTGACACATATCCTGTTTTCATCCAAATGTTTACGTCCCCTTAAGCCATAACCGACTGTATTTACGTGAGATAGCCTACTCCACACGATGGACATTTTGAAAACTGTGTGTGCATTTGACCATTCAGGCGCGAGAAGAACTGATCGCACGCTGAGAACTGGGATCGCGCGCAAGAGAGAGAGAGCGCGTGCGAGAGAGGGAGCGCTTCTGGTCTGTGTCATTCAGCGCGAATCCGCCTATCCCGCCTTCACTAATCGATAACGAATTGTGAATGAAAGCATGCAGTTCGCAACGTGTGTGTTGTCATCATTAATTTTGAAGTATTTCCACACCTTTGAGGCTGACATTGTTTCTGCTGCTGCCGTCGGTGTCTCTGTGCACGGGAAATTCTGTCAGTTACGTCACGTGAGGTATCGGTCTTTGGTATCGGGGCTATTTTTACGAGTACGAGTACAAGTACATGAGCTTGGTATCGGGCCGATACCGATACTGGTATCGGTGCATCCCTAACTTAAAGGATTAGTTCACTTTCAAATGAAAATTACCCTAAGCTTTACTCACCCTCAAGCCATCTTAGGTGTATATGACTTTCTACTTTCTGATGAACACAATCCGAAAAATATTAATAAATATCCTGATGCATCCGAGCTTTATAATGGCAGTGAGCGGTACCAATGAGTATGAGCTGAAGAAAGTGCTTCCATCCATCATAAACGTACTCCACACGGCTCCGGGCGGGTTAATTAAGTCCTTCTGAAGAGAAGCGATGCGTTTGTGTAAAAAAAACAAACATATTTAACAAGTTATGAAGTAAAATATTTAGCTTCCGTATTATCTAGCTTCAGAACGCCTTCCGTATTCAACGTACGCAGAAAGTGTAAACTGGCATCGCGTCAATTAAGCTTTTTGCATAAGTTGAATAGGGAAGGCGTAGGACGTAGTGTAAGCGTTTTGAACGACGAGAGTTTTACACTTTCTTCGTAAGTTGAATACGGAAGGCGGTCTGAAGCTAGATAGTATGGAAGCTAGATATTTTACTTCATAACTTGTTAAATATGGATTTTTTTTTTTTACACAAATGCATCGCTTCGCTTCAGAAGGCCTTTATTAACCCCCCAGAGCCGTGTGAAGTACGTTTATGATGGATGGATGTGGATGGAAGGACTGTCTTCAGCTCATACTCGTTGATCTCGCTCACTGCCATTATAATGCTCGGATGTGTCAGGATATTTATTAATATTTCTCCGATTGTGTTCATCAGAAAGAAGAAAGTCATATTCACTTAGGATGGCTTGAGGGTGAATAAAGCTTAGGGTAATTTTTATTTGAAAGTGAACTAATCCCTTAAAGGGATAGTTCACCCAAAAATGAAATTTCTGTCATCATTTACTTACCATTATGTTGTTCCAAACCTGTATGACTTTCTTTCTTCTGTTAAACACAAAAGAAGATATTTTAAAGCTGCAGTCCATAAGTTTTGCCTCTTTGTAGCCATCTTTGTTCGAAACCTGCAATTGCAGTTATTTGCGGAATTATCATCTTTACGTGGGTTGTGCATCGGCACGGCTCCTTAGCGCAGATGAACAGGTACTTTGGAATCAATCACAGATTGTAGCCACCACTTTTGTTCTGACCAACTAAGAAAAAAAGCAAGTGTATTAGCATTACCTCTAGATTTCAATTTCTGTACAGTCTAATCTCTAATTGTCCATTTTTCATACCATGCAGTCCGCCATCAAAATGATGTTTAATTATTCCAGCTGCAGTGAGAAAAGGCTATAAACGATCCGTCACCTGCAGCATCCTCACATGCCATAGCCTACTAGCTGGGACTCGTTGTTTATGTAAACAGATGTGACGTAATGATGCAAAGACAAACAGCGGCATGCTCGAATTTCCCGCAGAAACCTACCAGTACCACTCAAATTAGAAAACATTATTACAAGCTTACCGTTGAATCAGGCTAAGGTAAGGAGATAGTTTTGAACACTGGCTGGTTATGTACTTGCTCAAAAATTGATTTTGGATCATTTTTAACCAAAAAAGTTACGGACTGCAGCTTTAAATAATGTTGGTAACCAGACAGTTGACGGTAGCCATTGACTTCCTTAGAATTTTTTTTTTTTCCCACTATGGAAGTCACTGGCTACCGTCAACTGTCTGGTTACCAACATTATTTAAAATATCTTTTTTTGTGTTCAACTGAAAAAAGAAACTTATACAGGTTTGGAACAACTTGAGAGTGAATAAGTGATGACAAAATTGTCATTTTTGGGTGAACTATCCCTTTAAGGCCCAATAATCTGGATTCTGAAGCAAAACTAGTTCAGTACCACCAGACTAAGCTACAGCAACCATTATAACTGCTTGAGATTGACAAATGAAGTGACATGTAAATAATCTAGTATTTAACTGCAGTAATGTGGATTTGAACATTCACAGGAGTCAGACCGTCTTGCACCAGTTCTGCTGTCCAGCCCCAGAGGCCCCAGAGGGAGATTCCATAACCTGCTTCAGGTGAGGATGACACCTTCTATAACAAGCCAATCAGAAGAGAGTTACACTTTCTACACGACAGGCAAAATGTGCAGTATAAGCAACAGTACAGTGATGCAGTAAGAAGAGTGTGAATATACATGTTTACCGCAGATGTCTGCATTGGTTAAGTATTTCATCTTTGAATGGTAGTGGTTTTCTGTTTGCGGTCCCTGTTCTCTTGGCCTGAGGCATTCTGGGTGATGGGATTCAAGCTAGCGGAGTGTAAGTGTGTGTGTGTGTTTGCGAGAAAGAGAGTTAGTGCATGTTGCAGGTGTAGCTTAACCGTGGTCCGTCCTCTGTCTGATAGACTGGAAAACTCTCGGCATGGATAAGCACCATCACTCAGGTGGAGAGAGAGGCTGTGTGTGTGTGTGTGTGTGTATGTGTGTGTGTGTGCGTGTGTGTGTGTGTGTGTGTGTGTGTGTGTGAGAATGCATGTGCGAATGTGGCAGCTCTGCACTATTTTGGGAACTTCAAACCATCTGAGCTTTGTTGACTGCATATTTTATGCTGCCAAGAAAACCAAGTCTTAAAAGCTATTCATAATAAAACAGTACATAATAACTGTGAACATAATCAGATCCAAACAACAGAAAATTTATACTTTTGTGTCCAAATTTAAAGAAATTATCACCTTGTCTTTTCAGCAAAGGCAGAAATTTCCAATTATTTTTTTTTTACCCTAACAGAAAACTGTGAATCATATTTTCAAATTTTTGTGGTAAACATAAAAGAGCAGCTTTATTTATATAGAAAAATGCCAATAATGATTGAAAAAAAAAAGGAAAAGAAGAACCAAGATAAACAAAAAAACTATTAACTTTACAGTAAAAACTGGGTGATGTGGTAACAGCGGAATTATGGGATGCCTGTATAATTTATATCTAATAATTGTATATTTCATTAAGTGAAATGTTAATATACCAATCTACTTAAACTGCTTTTTTAATTATATGGTATTTTTTATTACTTCTAAAAAACATAAATTTGTTAGTATTTAACAGTAAAATACACATATATAATGTCATGTTAAACCATTTACAATTTTCACTGCACTTTAAGAAAGAAAAGTCATAAAATTGCAGCCAAATGTTAATATGAAGGAATTTTCAGTATTGTTTTTTCACAGGCGTTTTACCTGTATTTTGAATTACATATTGCATGTTTTGTGTTTCAGGGCTGAAGGAAATGTCTGTAAACTTTTCTCAAAGGACATTATCCATTTTTCTACAGATATTTCTTCTTACAGTGTATATAATAAGGTATCTTATAGTTAAGCATTGTTTTTACTGTGGCATCACATGTAGAAATTACATTATTTACAGTCTAGAGGAAACATGCTTGTAGGGCTGGACGATTACGATTAATGAATTACGATTACCTCGATTACGATTAATGAACGATTATTATTTTTTTTGCTGGGGTTTTTTTTTTGCCCTCATAGTTCACGGACAAGGTTTGTACTGTAAATATGCTTGACTATTAAAGGTGGGATATTTTTTCCTAATGAAAGAGTGCTCCGACATGACATAGCTCACTTTCAGCAGTTATTTTATCTATGGTTCGTAACATTTCTTACAGATTCCTGCCTGTTGTAAATCAGATACAGATAAATTAGCACAGTACCAGTACATTTATTTGAATGCATTAATGAGAGCGACTGCATGTGTGAATTAGTCATACCATCTCTCTATTAATTGTGAAGCTGTGGGATGCAAGTAGTTACTTCAAAAGTAGAAAAATATATGCTATAACTTGAGTTTCTAAGCTACTTTAGTGATAAATCATAGGACAGCGTTGACAACGAGTTTCTGTACTACTCTCTGTGCGTGTGATCTTCACGTGATGTGCAGCTACTGTCGTCTGTATGAGTGTTCGTGTGCCACAATGCATCAGCGCAGTAGCTCAATATAATGATGGTCTAAAATCGCTTAAATGTTCAAACTGGCAAGCCTTCAAACACATACAACTGACAAACTTTCATGAGGACGCAAGCGAAAGTGATCTCATTTCGGGGATCGTCTGTGTGTGTTGACTCGCCGTTTGAGTTCGCCTCCATGTTGCTTCCATGCCGCTGACTGGACGGGGCGGAGTCACATGACTACACATGCAGTAGTATGTTTTTAAGCATGAAGTATTAACAGGATTAAAAAACCAAAATAACCGACATGGGAAAATTACGTCGGTTAGAGGTTCTGAATTTCGGTTTGATTACTTTTCGATTAATTGTCCAGCCCTACATGCTTGACTGTTCAAAACTTGTTGCCACTTTGTAGTTATTAGAGTGTTCTGAGTGTTTTTAGCATGTTTCTATGTAGTTGCTAGGGTGTTCTGATGGTTACTAGGGCATTTTGGGAGGTGACTTGGTGATATCATTTTTGTCTGTAGCACAAATGGTCCAGGTTCAGTGATGAACTTGAAGTTTAATGCTTAGGGTTTGAAGTTTGTTTAAATCACTAACCCTAAGCCTGAGCAAGCACCACTAATGAAGTTTGCCAATGTTATTGATGAACAGGAGAGAGCAGCTTTAATTTTCGCAGAAAGCCTATTGCGATTGTGTGCCAGTTATTTCCCAACTGATTAGTACATGGGGTTGTTGAGAAAATGGAAAAAAGGGGAAAATATAAGCATGAATTAGCTTCTCACCTCTTATTTACAGGAATCGGCTGCCTGATTTTCTGCTTGATGTTGAAACTCGTCGTCACGCACAATCTGTTTTTAAACAGCTTGAGAGAGAAAGCATATTTATTTGAGTCATATCACAGAAAATGACATCAAACTCTTTGCTACCTGCATGACTCTCTCACATAAAGAATGATATCACATTTCAGTTTGGGTCCTCAGATCAATTGCGTAGCAACCTAATGATCTGTACCGACCATGTGGATTGGCGTCTGTTTTCACTCTCGTTTAAAGGTTCTGCTGCATTTGTTCTCGTTCCTCAGAGGCAAACAGTACTTGGTGCATGAAAGATGGAAAACCCTGCTCTCTGCTCCTCGTGTATGAGTGCTTACAGAGCTTAAGTGGCCTTTACTCCAGGGTAGCAGCTAATGTGCTGACAGTGAATGCAGTTTGCAGTGTGCTTGTGTGTGTTGTAAACCCGTGTCTACACTGAGAGAGAACCTAGAGAAAATGGAAATGGGGTTGAGCTGTGTTGTTAAGCAGAAGAAACGTACTTTGTGACATCTCTCATGATTTAAACATCTGCTTTCCACTCAGAGACGCTTTTCATGAGCTCAACATGAGAGGAAAATGGCTTTGTCATGTATGGGCTTACGCAAGATTGTGTGGGGTGTTAACCTCTGAGATTTGGTTTGATTCAGTCTTTGGTTTTTAGAATTTATAATTATGACAGTACTATGCAAGTTACCAAATATTTTATTGTATTTAATAAATTATTTAATTAGAAGCAGAAGCAGTGTTTTATACACGTTGTGATTTATTCTCATATATATATGCAATTTAAATAAAATGTATTCAATGAATAGTTTAAAATGAAAAACTGAATAACGCTTTTATTTTATTTTATTGTAATTAAATTTTTGCTTATCTCATTCAATGTTTCATGACAATTAAATGATGATTTGAAATGATGATCTAAACCCTTCATTTTATTACCTCATTTTCCACGAAGACTGTGTTGAATTTGAAATCCGTGAAACCCTGCATGTAGTAATTAAGCAGAGTTAATTAGTCTTGAATGCGCACTGGGTTCTGATCAGTCTAGAATAAAAGACAGCAAATCTGGGTCAGCCACTGCTCACTTGTGTCATTCGAAACCTCAGCTCGATTCCTGCTGCAGGAGAGGAACAGAAAGATGAGAAAAAAGACGGTCAGCCTGACGTGCCGCCCTGCTCACATCCTCCAGAATATGAGCTCTCTCCTGATCTCAAACAAAAACAGGTAAGCCCCAATGGACAGGCTTCTGTGCATGTGAAACTGATTGTTAGAGATATTAAGAGCTTGAAAAGATGAGATCATTTTAAGTTAATAAGTATCTATCTATCTATCTATCTATTTATATATCTATCTATCTATCTATCCATCTATCCATCTATCTGCAGATAGAGGAACTGGAGCAAAAGTATGGTGGTCCTCTAATTTCTCGGCGTGCGGCCTGTAAGATTCAGATGGCGTTTCGTCAGTACCAGCTCAGCAAGAACTTCCAGAAGATCCGTAACTCAGTTCTGGAGAGTGGGATCCCGCGGCGTATGTCAGTGCGCAGGGTCCGGGTGCAGAGGGAAAGTTTCTCTGCTGAACGGGCGCTGATGGAAGGATGTTCACTTATGGGCATCCCGCTCACACACTCCACGTCACTGCCGGGGGCCACTACAACCACACTCACACACCTGGAGGACACATTCACAGAACAGGTACAGTTACACCATTAACATACATGATGATACAGCAAGAATTCTGTGCAATCAGTTCAGCATATTTAGTTCAAGTACACAAACTATTCTGTTCTATTCCTTCATACTATTTTATTGCTTGATTCTACTGCATTTGTTCTTTCTCTTCTGTCCTTCTGTTTTGTTGTTCTGTTCTATTCAAATGTTATTCTATTCTGTTGTATTCTGTTCTATTATATTCCATTCTGCTCTATTCTATTTTTCTACTCTATTGTATTCGGTTCTGTTCTATTCAAATATGTTTTTCTATTTTGTTGTATTCTGTTTTATTCTATTCTATTCTATTCAAATATGTTGTTCTATTATGTTGTATTTGGTTCTATTCTATTCCGTTCTGTTTCATTAAATTAAAATATGTTGTATTCTGTTCTATTTAATTCAAATTTGTTCTATTGTATTGTAACAGTTGTGTTCAGGCAGGAAGATGAAGACAGATGAATAGATCAAAATACTCTAAGTTTAATTACAACAATCCAAACAGGCAGATAGGCAGGGTTAACACAACATAATGTAATGTAGTTCGGACCAGGACAGAGTGAAGGAGGAGGAACTTAATAGAACACAGCTGACACATATGAACTAATAACGATGGTAACCGGGGAGACAGACGAGTGGCGGGAAACTGAACAAAGGAACGTGACAAATGAAAGTCCATGAAACAGAAACTAAACAGCACTGAACGTGACATCTATTCTATTCTCTTCTATTCAAATATGATGTTCTATTCTGTTGTATTTGGTTCTATTCTATTCCGTTCTATTTCATTAAATTCTAATATGTTGTATTCTGTTCTATTTTATTCAAATTTGTTCTATTCTATTTTATTCAAATATGTTGTTCTATTCAAGTCAAGTCAAGTCACCTTTATTTATCCATTTAGCGCTTTATACGATACAGATTGTTTCAAAGCAGCTTTACAGTGATAACAGAAAAATGATGCATTTTGGCTGTTGTTCAGCTGAAGTCAGTTCAATGTTGACTCAGTTCCGTTGTAAAGATCATTCTGTTGTATTTGGTTCTATTTCACTCTGTTCTATTTCATTAAATTCAAATATGTTGTATTCTGTTCTATTTTATTCAAATTTGTTCTATTCTATTCAAATATGTTGTTCTGTTCTGTTGTATTTGGTTTTATTCTATTCTGTTCTATTTCATTTTGTATACTGTTGTATTTTATTCAAATTTGTTCTGTTCTATTCTATTCTATTCTATTCTATTCTATTCTATTCTGTCCTCCCTGCCAGGTTCAGTCATTAGCACGGTCTATTGACGAGGCTTTGAGCAGCTGGAGTTCTGTTCGAGACGGGGAAGGAGAGAAGTCCTCTGCGGCCCCTCCCTCTGGATCCCATTCCGAGGGGCTCCTGATGGACCCCCTACAGGAGGCCACACCGAGCGGCTGTGGGGAGAGCATACCCCGCAGTGCCAGTAAACTCATGATGGCTTTCAGAGATGTGACTGTTCAAATTGATAACCACAACTTTCGCCTCTCCTCCTCCTCCATGCTGGAGTCAGTATCCCTTGGTAACGGCGTATCCAAGGAGACCGCCTCGGAACCCCAAAAGGGGGGAAAGATCGCAGGCCAGTCGGCATCATCAGCCCCGGCGGCGCCTGAGTTTCCAGCTCCACCACCCAGCGAGGAAGAGAAAGAGAACCAACAGCCAACCGGATTGGATGCCCCGACAGCAGGGGCGGGACTGGAGGGGAAACAGACCAATCAGATTGCGCCCGAGACGGCGGAAAACAGCTCAGAGCCCGTCAGTAGCAGCAGCACCTCGACATCAGCGTGTGAAACGATGATTCTGTCTCTGCCCCGCCCACACTGCCAGGACACGCCCTGCGGCACGCTGTCGACGGATATTGCACGCAAACGCCTTTACCGCATAGGACTCAACCTCTTCAATGTGTGAGTACAAAAATTAAAGATAAATCTTTCTTTTAAAGGTCCAATATATAAAATTTAGGAGGATCTATTGATAGAAATGCAATATAATATTCATAACTATGTTTTCAGTGGTGTATAAAGACCTTACATAATGAACTGTTATGTTTTTATTACCTTAGAATGAGCCATTTCTATCTACATACACCACGGGTCCCCTTACATCAAATTCGCCATTTTGCACCGCCATGTTTCTACAGTAGCCCTAAATGGACAAACTGCTTTACAGAGCACGTTTGCTTGACTAGCTACTCTTTGCTGTTTAGACAACGACATCTTTGTCTTGTGTCAGCCACCGTAGCTTTTGTATGTGCTTTGAAAGGGAGGGGTGAGCGGTGGCCTGAGCCGTTGGTTGCGGTTTGCAACCTCACCGCTAGATGGCGCTAAAATTTACACACTGCACCTTTAAAGCGGCTCTTTTAGTTTGTGTTACTGGTTTTTTCTCTATATTTCTTTACAGCTTTAACTTATTTTTTTAGTACTTCAACTTAAACGTATTTCTTTCAGTTAGTTGCCAAGGCAACATTTCATTTAAGTTTTTTATATTTTATTTTAGCTTTATTTTAACTACCATAAACAATTTTCAATAGTTGTAGTTAACAAAAACAGCACTGCACATCTTATGATCTAAATGAGGAAAACTGATGTTTTCTGTCATGGTACGGTTCAAGTTTCTGAAGAAAGGTGCTCTGAATGGTTTTTTTAGCATGTTGCTATGCTGTTGCTAGGGTCTTCTGGGTGGTTGTTACATATTTATAGTCCAGAGAGCCCACCCTCACGTTGAACACCACGTATGATATTCTGGTTTCAAGATATTGATTCAATTTCTGAATTTAAGGATGTAGAATTGCAATTTGAATATACAAAAGTAAAATTAAATTTGAAGAAATTCATATAACTATAATATTTAACTACAAACGCAGAGTTTGTCATGGTACATTTTGGCTTGTCAAAGTCTCATTCGAAAGTTTTGAAACAGTTTAAAGGTTTATAGGTCTTAACGAACAAACAAACGTTTGATAGATTTGTTCCAAATACTAATCCAAAATATGAGCAACAGTAATAGTGATGTGTGCCTTAGCAAGACCCACTAAATCTAATTTAAAAACAATAGAATTTATTGGCGGGTACATTTGCTGTAAATAAAATATAATTTCACAAAAGAGCTTTTGTTTGCCGGGTCAGTTTGCCCATGAATAAAGAGTTGAGTGCATTTTCATTATGCCTGCTGATACACACTGACAAATACACACACACACTTGCACATGTATACATATACACATACTCAAGAAGACTATATCATACTCCCTCAGGGGTGATTGTGAAGCTCTTTCTCTGCTCCATTTTGTGTGTGTAGCTCTTTCAGACACACACACACACAAATACAGAGAGAGAGAGAATAAAGCCAATCCTCAGAGGCTTCAGAGTGCATCAGCACTCAATTGAAATCTCAGATCAGATTCACTTTGACATGCTTGACATGAGTAGCACCACGGTTGCCATGGTAACCAGGTGATCTGCACTGGCACAGTTTTACTCAGGCTGTGTGACAATGGGACAATGTTGTTTTTACAAGGTTTCTGTCAAGATGTATGTGGATATTGTATTTTTTTCAGCTATTCACTCACAATGAGTAGCACGTTTGGGGTGACGCACGTGTGTGTGCATGTTTGCACGTGCGTTTGCCCGTATAAGGTCGGATGTGACCTGTGAAGATGTTCAGCGTGCTGGAAATAATGCACGTTACAGTGATGTCATCTCGGAATGCGGTGCCAAAGAAAGCAAGAAACAGACAAATACAGAGAGAGACTGAGAAAGTAATATCAGTATTATTATAAATGAACATCTCAGTGCAATAGTGCAAATAAAACTTTCACTGGTGTCCATTAAAAAAAGACCATATGGCTTATTTTTTTTCCTTTAAATCAACTTATAATGAAGCAATGTCCTTTAATAATTCTGTTCTAGCTCCACTCTGAGTTTTTCATTTCACACTCCTTGCTTTCACTACTTGCTTTATTTGAAATGTCTTTATAAAGGTCTTTACTGTCACTTTTGATCAATTTAATCCAGCCTTGCTGGATAAAAGTCATTTCTTAAAAAAATTCTTATCGACCCAATAGTAGTGTACATACATAAATATAAGATACTCAGTGCAGCTGTTATTGGCTGAGGGCTGCTAATACAAACGTTGTGATGCACAATTATGCTTAATTCATGTACACTATTGGTCAAAAGTTTGGAATTTTTAAGTGTTTTTGAAAGAAGTCTCTTGTGTTCACCAAGGCTGCATTTATATGATCAAAAATTCTGTAAAAACAGTAATATTATGAAATATTCTTACAATTTAAAATATCTGTTTTCCATATATTTTAAAATGTAGTTTATTCCTGTGATGCAAAGCTGAATTTTCAGCATCATTACTCCAGTCTTCAGTGTCACATGATCCTTCAGAAATCATTTTAATATGCTGATTTGCTCAAGAAACATTTCTTATTATTATCAATGTTGAAACCAGTTTTTGCTTGTAATTTTTTTTTTGTGGAAAATTCTTTAAAAAAAGAACTTTTAATGGGTATTGTAAATTCAAGTATAAATAAATATAAAAAAATGTTTCATTAAATGTACATGAAGTATATTATATCATAACATTACATAATGTAATGTTAGCTAATTGTCTTAATGATAGTTAATATAAAGTGTTAGCTCCAGCTTCTTTAGAAAAAGAAGAATCAGTTGTTAGTACTCATCTACACCTTTCTTGATCTTCCTGCAGAAATCCAGACAAAGGAATCCAGTTCTTGATATCCAGGGGCTTTATTCCGGACACAGCCATCGGTGTGGCTCACTTCCTGTTGCAGAGGAAGGGTTTGAGCCGACAGATGATTGGAGAGTTCCTGGGTAACAGCAAGAGGCAGTTCAACAGAGATGTGTTAGAGTGAGTCATGTCTTCATAAACCCTTATGCACTATAGTTTTCTCTGTATCATAGTCATTTTGCAGACGATCTGTCTGATGAGGCAAAGGTTTAGTCCTAAATCCTGTAAAACATCTAAATAATCCCTCATAAATGAAATAAACCAGCTGAATTTAAAACTATGTAAAAATATGTACAAATATACTATATAGAAATAAAATTATGCAAAAAGAATTATGCAAGATTATGCAAAAAAAAAAAACGACAGAATTGGCAATAAATTGGCAATGAATTGTAAATCTAAATTAAAAATATTGTGTCAATACATAATATTAAACTATGACATTAATTAATAAGCTATAAAATTATATTCTTGTTTTGAAAGGGAAACATTACAATTAGGGTTAATATGATGACATTAACCTGACCAATGTTAACCAGCGCATGAATATAACTGCATATTCAGGATTGGGGTTTATAATTTAAGAACCAACCACTGAAGGTAATAACGGCACATTTTCATTTCTTACAGTGCTGGAGCTTCATAAATTGCTCTCTTAATTTAAACAGAGTGCATTTATGAGTTTTACGTGCCTCTCTCTCTTTCTCAGCTGTGTGGTGGATGAGATGGATTTTTCTATGCTGGAGCTGGATGAAGCTCTGAGGAAGTTTCAGGCTCATGTGCGAGTGCAAGGAGAAGCTCAAAAAGTCGAGAGACTCATTGAAGCATTCAGGTGAGAATCACACACACCAGTGAAGAGTCATTTCCTTGACACACATGCAATTTTTCAGATTAACTACAGTTGTGCTCAAAAGTTTACATACCTCTTGCAGAATCTGCAAAATGTTAATTATTTTAACAAAATAAGAGGGATCATGCAAAATGTGTGTTATTTTTTACTTAGTACTGTCCTGAATAAGATAATTGCATAAGAGATGTTTACATATAGTCAAAAAATAGCTGAATTTATAAAAATGACCCGTTCAAAAATTTACATACCCTTGATTCTTAATACTGTGTGTGGTTACCTGGATGATCCACGACTGTTTTTATGTTTTGTGATGGTTGTTCATGAGTCTCTTGTTTGTCCTGAACAGTTAAACTGCCCAACATTCTTCAGAAAAATCCTTCAGGTCCTACAAATTCTTCAGTTTTCCAGCATCTTTTGCATATTTCCAGCCCCTTTTCCAGAACCCTTTCCAGCAGTGACTGTGTGATTTTGAGATCCATCTTTTCACACTGAGGACGACTGAGGGACTCAAACACAACTATTAAAAAAGGTTAAAACATTCACTGATGCTCCAGAAGGAAACATGATGCATTAAGAACCAGGGGGTGAAAACTTTTGAACAAGATGAAGATGTCCAAATTTGTCTTATTTTGTTTAAATATCTAATTTTTTCATTTAGTACTGCCCATCAGAAGGTACAGAAGATACTCACATGTTTCCCAGAAGACAAATTAAGTAAAATATATCTTGATCTTCAAATTCAAAAAGTTTTCACCCCCCAGGTCTTAATGCATCACGTTTCCTTCTGGAGCATCAGTGAATGTTTGAACCTTTTTTAATAGTTGTGTTTGAATCCCTCAGTCGTCCTCAGTGTGAAAAGATGGATCTCAAAATCACACAGTCACTGCTGGAAAGGGTTCAAATATGCAAAAGATGCTGGAAAATCAACTATTTTTTGACTATATGTAAACATCTTTTATGCAAAATATCTTATTCAGGACAGTACTAAATAAAAAATAACACACATTTTGCATGATCCCTCTTATTTTGTTAAAATAATTAACATTTTGCAGATTCTGCAAGGGGTATGTAAACTTTTGAGCACAACTGTATGGCAATTTTATCCACAGCTTTTACTGGGTGCAGTAGATTTACTAAAATGTGCATTCCTGTGTCTTTCCTTCAGTCAGAGGTATTGCATGTGTAACCCTGATGTGGTGCAACAGTTTCATAACCCCGACACCATCTTCATCCTGGCCTTTGCCATCGTGCTGCTGAACACAGACATGTACAGTCCTAACATAAAACCAGAGCGCAAGATGCTGCTGGAAGACTTCATACGCAACCTACGAGGTGTGTTTATGTGTGCTTTGGAGCGTGTTGGTGTTTTGAGGTCAGAGATTGAATATTTGATTTTAAATCTTGCCAATTTTAATCAGCTTTCCATCTCCATGTTTAAATTAGCATGTTTTAATATCAAAAGAGTCATTCTGATTATCTCCTAGGAGTGTAGGCAGTGTGTGTGTGTATGTGTGTGTGTCTTGGACAGATTCCGGGTCTCTGATCAAATAGTTTTTGATCTGTTGCCATACTTCCTGCAAACACATACGGTATAAGAGAGCTGTTTAAAGTGAGATGTAAAGACATGGGGACTGGAATAAAATCAGAGCATACTATTTGTTGAGCTCTAGTTTATAATTGGACTTTTCAATAGAGCCAAATAAATCCTCACCTTAAACAGCAATAAGTTACTTAAAGGCTGCTTTTCTATATGGAGTGGTCCTTGTTAACAAAAGATTCATTCCTATTACACAGGCCATCCAGAACATTAATGTACACAGTTTTTCCTGCCTAATTTTTGCATTTGTATTATAATGTAAAAAAAAAAATTATTAAAAAATAAATAAATTCACCTTCAGGAGTGGACGATGGGGCAGATATTCCACGGGAGATGCTAGCCGGCATTTATGAGCGGATTCAGCAGAGGGAGCTGCGCTCCAACGAGGACCATGTGACCTACGTAACCAGGGTGGAGCAAAGCATTCTTGGAATGAAGACGGTGAGTCAGTTCTCTACCAATTAAACACAAAGGTCACCTAAATGTGAAAAGTGCATCACCTTTTGGTTTGGGTTGCACCTGTTACAGATTTGAAAAGGTGATTAGAGACAGTGAGATAGCTGACCGAACAACCGTCTCATCAACATTACATTTATTAGTGGGTCTTGCTGAGCCAAAAATTGGCATAACTATCACTCATATTTGTGCAACGGAGGGCTGATGTCTTGCAGAGTGTAGCTCCAACTTGCCCCAAAACACCAGCCTGGAAGTTTCTAGTATGCCTGAAGACCTTGGCTGTGTTCGAAATCGCCCCCCTATACTCTCATTCACTATTTTCTACATTACTCCACTAATATAATCCACTTAAAGGAGTGAATTAAAGCGAATTTGGACACTGGATATGCTGGATAAGCATATGCAAAAGGCATTACAAGCTTTTGCTTGTAATAATGCTTGTAATAATGGGGGAGATGGGAATAATAAGGAAGGTAAACAACATGGGTTTCATATATAAGTCTGAAACTTATTTTTAACTTATATGACCCCAAAAACTTTTGCCAGTCTGAAGTTTGATTAACATGATGAAGTAAAAATAAACTTTGCTTAAAGCATCAACCAGTGAAATTCACATTACAGTTTCTGGTCATTAATTTTTCCCACCTCTGTATGCTAACAGCTATGTGAATCAGTTTATAAAAACAGGTATAAAAGTAAAAAAACAACAACAGAAAACTTGAGACTGAAACTGCTTGTTAGTTTGGTGCCATAATTTCAGACCTCACATGACAGCGCAGTAAAACATTGAACCTCCATATGAAATATTAATTTCTTTCTTCAGCCCATGCTGCATCAGAAATCCCCCTTTTCATTTCCTGTGCTGATGGAAGCTGTACCTTTTGAATTGAATTCACTCGATATTTGATCTCTCAATCTTTCTTCCTCAGATACTGTCGGTTCCTCACCGTAGGCTGGTGTGCTGCAGTCGACTCTATGAGGTCACCGATGTAAATAAACCGCAGAAACAGGCTTCACATCAGAGGGAGGTGTTCCTCTTCAATGACCTGATAGTGGTGAGACACACACAGATCAACACATATTCGCACATGTACAAACAAACAACTGAAAATAAACAAAATCTTTTTTTCCCCCCTTTTTTATGATGTTAGATCTTAAAACTATGCCCTAAGAAGAAGAGTGCCGCAACATACACATTCTGCAAGGCCATGGGCTTACTGGGAATGCAATTCCATCTGTTTGAGAATGAGTGTAAGAACACGAACACACACAAAACATAGTTAAATATAGCACGTGTTTAGATTTTACTATAATTAAAAATATAGTAAAAATTGTTAGTTATAGCTGACCATGAAAGTATTATATTGGGTATTACTACCATGGAAAAAAAAATTATAAATAAATCCAAAAATAAATATATTTTAAAATTTCAAAATATTGTTACTTTGTTGTATTGTTTTTTTTTTGTATTGTTGTATTACTTTATATAATTCAGTTGCTACTGAAGAATTACCCAATTTTAATTTTCTTTTTTAAATTTTCTCTTTTAAGTACCATTTTATTTTTTAACCTAATTCAGATGCATACATGTTTTTTTAAAATCATAAAAACAGAGAAAAATTCACAAATCCTCAAGGCAGGACCTTACTCAATATTTGCAGTATCAGATGTGTGATACATACGATACAATGCGTTTTTTCCATCACAGATTACCCTCATGGAATCACGATATTGTCTCCGTTCTCGTCAGAGAAGAAGCAGGTGGTGAGTTTCTGTTCTCAGAGCGCAGAAGAGCTGCTCAAGTTTGTAGAGGACCTGAGAGAGAGCATCGCAGAGGTGGCAGAGATGGAACAAATTCGCATTGAATGTGAGTGTCTTTGCATGTTACTGCGTGTTCATTTACTCATGTTCACATGCTTTAGGGTAGTGATAGAATCTAGGGAACAGTAAGAAACCACCCAGCAACATGTTAAACAATCTTAGTGGTGAGTTTTGTATAGGTAAACATCACTCACATTAACTTCAGAGAAGACAAAAACAGTTCAAAAGGAGGTTTTGCAGCGGTCCAAGAAAACCATTTTGGGTTCCCCAAAGAACCTTTTGGTGAAAAGTTCATAAAAGAGCCATTTTTTTCAGTGCAAAGAATATTTGAATAATCTGAAGAACCTTTCTACTATAAAGAACATTTTGTGCAATGGAAAGGTTCCATGGATGGTAAAGGTTCTTCACGAAAACCATCAATGCCAATAAAGAACCTTTATTTTTAAGCGTATAAGGGGATGTGCTGTATGTAAAAGAACATTATCATTACCTAAAAGTGAATTCTCTACATTCCTCTGTGGTTTGAATACTATGGTTGTGGCCATCATTAAAGTGAATTATGCATGTGGTTCTCAGGGGAACTAGAAAGACAACAGGTTGTGAGAAATCAAACTAACAAGAACGGCACACAACTAGACATCCACGCTGGACCTAGTTCTGCTTCAGGTACACACACACTTACACACACACACATGCTCATACACAACATTAAGCCTATTTTTGATGTCTTGTATATTTGTGTGGTTTGCAGGGGATGATTTTTATGAGAAAACGGGGAGCAACACGGTAGAGGTTTGTATCAGTAAATCGTTGTGTGAGCGCAGTGCAAAATTATGTTCCAATTCTGTGTGCATGTATTTACAGTGTCCTCCAAAAGTGTGGAAACACCCTAGGCAAAGTGGGATTTTGGATAATATCAGCATAAATCTGTATAATTTTTAGTGATGACTTTGCATTGATAAGGGACTATGGAAATATATAAATATATAACTATGGAAATATATTAAAAAATGAATTCAGAGCATAGAAAAATACTAGAGCTATTTATAAAGCATCTTCAAACTGTGTTCTGATGGATCTGTTGTTCTGTCAGTCAATCAGTGAAGCTATAAAGGTGTGCTGCTGACACAATAAACTTAAAAAAGAAACTATTATCCAATCAGTAAGAAAATTATTATTGTCTTCGATGATAATTGCATAATCCCAATTTTAAACCTAGGGTGTTTCCAAACTTTTTAGAGTCATTGTAGGTGGTGACAGCACGTATTGTAGTTAACATCACTATCTCCTTGCAGAATCAGAGATAACCTCCCCACCATCCCCCCACTCCCTGACCTTTGCTTTTGACCCCTGAGCTCACTCTGTCCCCTCTGTCCATCAGAATGGAGACACCTGCCCTCGGTGTCTTCACTGCAAACACACACCACTCGTGCAGAGCAATAACAGCACTGCCGTCCCCCAGAAAACACCACCCACTGCCCCTCGTCGTGATCTGTAATCGATGGCCTCACACTCAGGCTTTTGCTGACTGCTGTGTTTTAATCCTGCATACAGCTGCTGTTGTTGTGGGGTGAAATTCTTTAAACTTTAAAATCTTTATGCCAGTCCATAAGTGGAAATGATGTCGACAGTGTATTCAAATAAGACGCGCTGATAACGCATTCACACATACAGCCTTCGCCTTAAAGAAAATTTTGTAAATGCAACGGATTTGTTCAAATATAGCATCAATGCCATGATAAATAAATCCTATTTTTTTCTGTTATATATCCTGTTTTACTCAGAAATGCTTCAAAGGTTTGGGGTCAGTTAGATTTAAAAAAAAAAAAAAAAAAGTATAATAATAATTATATGAATTAATAACATTCAGAAAGTTTAATAATAATTTAATCTTCAGAATTTAGTTAATGTGTGTAAATATTAATTTGAGTAATGTGTTTGTTTATAACTGATACTAGTTACTCTGAAACAAGTTGATGAAACGGAGAGGATAAAGTTTTTATTTGCATTTCTTTCAAAATATAATAATTAAAAATATAATGATTAATTATTAATTATAATGAAATTATCATTAATTTAAAAGAAGGTGTAAAAGGCAGAACCTATCGGTATCGTTATTGGTACACTGTAAAAACATATTTTCATGATTTGTTAATAGAACATTTTTCTTTTGTCAAATCAACTTAGATAATTAATGTGGTTCAGATAACATAATATTTTGAGTTTCTGTTGATTAAACCAATCGCCTTCATTGTATTGACTCAAATTTTTAATTTCAATGAACTCAAAATTTTAAGGCAACCAGGTAACTTACTTTTTAAGTTAAACTAACAATTCTTTTTTACAGAGTATCGGCAGATATCACTCTGAATAATCGGCTATCGGTATCGGTGGAGAGATTTAATATCGGTGCATCTCTATTTAAAATGGTCGTGTATATTAGATTACAGAATTAAAAAGGTTGCAAATTGCATATCATGTTGTAACTTTACAAAAAAGACAGCATACCAATAACATGAAAATGGAATCTTAACTAAGTTAAGATTTGCAATGCACGTCCAGAGACTCCATCAGCAGTAGTTTCAACAGCTCCTGCACTGGAACTCATTAAAATTCAAATACTTCATTAAAAAGAGCTGAAATGAAAAGGAATGAGCTGTGGTTAGTGTGGACAGACTGGCTACATGGGTGCGCTTTCATGAGATGCCTCGCACATAACACGTATACACGTGCAAACAAGGTCTATCAAGACAAGGTGCAAATTATCCAGCATGCAATAAGGACCCTCTCTGCCAAGTGTCTAGGCCCTCAAGGGGCACTTTAATGCTTCTTACAGACGGATAAAAATATAACAGTCTGATTAGCAGCGCAGTAATAAGAGGAAATGTATAAGATAGCAGGTAATTATCCAAATCTTGGCAGGTCAAGTAGGAAGTCACCCTGGTTTCACCCACTCCGACCGCGCTATATGTACGTAGTCATGCCGTGTTTTGCCGCCTGCATGCTCTGTGGCATGGCCTCGTCGTGTGATCCGCACCAGAGGGCCGTGAGAGTGCAGCAGGCCAGGCTGATAACGCTTCCTGCTTCTGGCTGTTTCTAAACTAGGTGTCAATTCACAACAGGCTCCAAACATACCAACTCAGCTCTCCTCTGGCCCCACCCAGCGCTCAGCAACACCTGGCCGTCCTGCCTAGCCCCGCCCCTGGCTCAGCCCTCACCATCTCCCCCGACACCCTGATCCAGTGCCAGCAGATCGTGAAAGTGATCGTCATGGACGCCGCCGGGCGTGGCCACGTGGAGGCGTTCCTCAGCCACAACCCCGCCCACCGCCTCATCCAGTCGGCTGTGTCCACGCCCATAAGGTCACGGGAGGGAGGCAAGCAACAGCAGCCGCCCCTCCCTCCCCCACCACCTCCTTATCATCACCCGCATCAGTTTTGCCCCCCGACCCCTCCACCACCACGCCACCTGCTGAGCCAACGCAGGTACTCCAGCGGGACACGCAGCCTAGTATGAATAACATACACACAAATGAGTTTACACCTGTTCACAGATCACCTAAAATGAACATTCTGTCTTTATTTAAATCACCCACATGTTGTTCCAAACCCATGCTGCTAACATATATAATATATATATATATATATACACACACACACACACACATACATAATTACTAAAATGAAAACTGAAAATATAAAAATAAAAAACGTAAAATATGAAAAAATACTATAAGAGTATATAAATAATACACTATTATAGTAGTTATTGATATTTTACGTTTTTTATATTTTCAATTTTCATTTTAATTTTAGTAATTATGTTACGTGCTTTCATTATTTTTATTTTTATTTAGTTTTAGTTTTAGTAATTTTATTACTAAAATCACTTTTGTTTAAACTTTTTAAGTATACATTTTTCATCTAATATTCAGATTTTTTTTTTTTTTTTAATTCAGCTTCATTTCAATTAAGGGCACAATATGTAAATTTTCGCAGCTAGAGGTCGCTTATTCAAAACAAAGGTGTACCTTGATGACATCTTTATTTTGCAAAATCATGGGAGGTGTTGTCTTCTCGTCTACAGCCGGTGGAAAAAAATTGGGACGAGACTCGGGCAGAAATCATGTTCATGGATGAGATTATTAACGTTACTGTAGTATGAAGCACAGCAGGGCCGAGTGCTGTACAAGCAGAAACGAGGCCGCTGGAGCGACTGATAATGCGAGACGAGCCCGACACACGGCTCGAGAGCAGCGGAACTTTTATTATGCCGCAGTCGCCGCTTCCGCTTCTTCTGGTCAAGCGTATGTGGGGTAAAGCAGTACTATTTTATTATATTAGATACATTTGTGTGCTGAAAGTTGTTATAGTGCTACTCTGCGTTCGCTCGGCGGCTGCTATGAGACACTTAATGCACACTGCAGTAAGCTAGATCAATATTAGGCATGGTAAAACATGGTATTCGCTGCAAATCAAGAAAACGAGATTTAAACAATAAGACTTACTGTGTTGAGCTATATAACATGATTAGTTTTCTGTCGATGAATGTATCCAAACAGTTGCTCACCTGTCTAAAAAAACACATAATATATTAAAGCGTCTTTGGTGTTTCCATGGTTTCTATAAAATAAAACCAGAAACTGAAGGTAACGCGGGTATGATGTCATTGATAGGCGACGCACGGACACGGTCCGTGTCCTGGTTAAAATTGCTTATTTCTCTGGATTTAAACATTTTTGGAAACATTTGGGATAATGTAAGTACACAAGTCAACAAAATATATAACACTGTTCTAGTGGTTTTAGGATATTTTAATCCAAAAATCTTACATATTGTGCCTTTAACATGATAGTTAATTTTTTTTAATTAACAATCATTGCATGGAAACAAGCTGTATAAAAATTCTCTTTTTGTGTTCCTTGGAAAAAATAACAGCATACAGATTTACGGCAACATGAGGGTGAATAAAAAATGATGGAATGTTAATATTTATGTGAACTATTGCTTTAAAACTGACCTATCATGTACACTCTTTTTTGAAGATAGCACAAGCAGCCCAATCTGAACTGTTAGGCTCACATCACTCAAAAGAAGATATTCTTAGAATTGTTGGGTCCTCATGGCCTTAAGTGTGCATTTAAAGTGAGTAGATGTACAGTATTTTTTTAAGAGGGTTTTTTCTCAGATCTTTTTTGTGTGTGTTCACCATGTCCCTATATTCAAATTAAGTGTTTATATATTTTGATTTCTCCTTAAACACCCATGTTGTGTGACCCAAACTACAATAGATGGATGTAGTATAGAGAGAGTGCTTGTGAAGGTGAATTTATTCAAAGACACCACCATAAAATAATGTTTGCAATTATATAAATGTTCACATCATATTTTGTATGGAGATAGGAAATCACCACCCTCTTTCAAAGGACTTACCTGTTAGTCTAAATCCCAAAGATGAAATCCAATTCCAGTATTTGGATATAAATCATACCTCAACATTTCTGAAAAGGAAACATGCAAAAGTAACTTAGTTAGATAAAAGAACACCCCCTGAGTGAGTTTAGATACAACAAATAACAATTTGTGCACACGTCACTGCAGTAGGCACTAAACAGTAGCCAAGGCAGATCATGTGACCTCTACTGCTTTCCCATTGGTGGTTGTCACATCATGTGAATCCACATTTTCATTTGAATGGCAAAATCTCACAGAAAATGAATGATTTTATTGCTGAAAATTACTGTCTTTTAGTGAATTATTCAAACTGTGTTTTTGGATGAGATTTAGGTCAGGACGTGGCCACTAAAGAATTTCTAACTTTCAAGATAAAAGCTACAGATTTTGTCTGTATTTGGCATCATCTACTGATGTTTTTATCCTGTTAAGAGTCCCAATCTCAGCTGCTGTTAACTAGGCATTGAGAAAGGTCACATGTGACCAAAACATTTGCCACTTTTTTTATTAAAGCAGCGGTTTTATCTTGCAACTGGTGGTTCCCCTTCATTGTTAGAGTGTGCAGGCTTTTTTTAAGTGTTTCCCTAATTGGAGTTTTCAGTCTACGCACCTTATTTGGACAATTTTTAGCGCGCGATGAGTTCCTGGCTTTTCTTAAATTGAGGACGCTGCCATCTTGTGTGGAGGATGTGCTTGATCTTGGCTACGTTCAGACTGTCAATCCAAATCAGATTTTTGTGCATATCCAATTGAAATCCAATCAGATTTAGCAAGTGTGAATGGCCAAAAATCACATGAAATGTGATTTTTACAAATCCGTTTCGAGCTATATTCATATGTGGACACACAATGTGGACGTCAATAATTTTAGATCAGATTCCAATCGGATACAAAAATAATCAGATTTGGACTGACAGTGTAAACGTAGCACCTGAGAGCCGTTCACCTCATACCTAGCAAGGGTGTTGACTGAGCTCCATAAACCCTTTAAAACATTTGGACAATCGGCTCTTGACTTGTGCCTTCCCACAAAAGTATCTTAAAGGGTTAGTTCACCCAAAAATGAAAATTCTGTCATTAATTGACCCTTCGCCGGGAGTTTGATTGATCTAACCAATCATAACGCCGAATCCGCCATTTTGTCCGACAAAGCAGTCAGGAGTTAGAAGATTAACCTCGGTGGACTTTAACTAAAAAATGGTGTGTACTGACATCTTTCCGCGTTTGAAACAACATTCCTTCTCGTTCATTTATGTTTATTTGATACTATAAATTAACTAGTAGGAAGAGATGATCAGTTCACGAGCCGCTTGAGCTGAGGCACTACAGCAATCTGTCACGACACATTAAAGAGCCACAAAACAGTTTTTATTGTTTGAAATTCTTAAAAAAATACACAATTTGAAAGCTGGGATTTTGTTTAATATCATAAGTAACCTGCTCTGTTTTGTCTGTCGACGTGTTGTCAGTGTCCTCTTTGCTCCGTGATGAATTTCCACTCTATGTGGCGTGACAGCGCCATGGCTTGTCGGACAAAGCAACAGTAACTAAGGGGGTCGGGTCTTTGCGAAGGGTCAGTTACTCACCCTCATGTCGTTCTACACCATAAGACCTTCGTTCATCTTCGGAACACAAATTAAGATATTGTTGATGAAATCCGATGGCTCAGTGAGGCCTCTATTGAGAGCAAAGCCACTGAACCTCTCAAGATCCATAAAGGTACTAAAAACATATTTAAAACAGTTCATGTGAGTACAGTGGTTCAACCTTAATATTATAAAGCGACGAGAATACTTTTTGTGCGGCAAAAAAACAAAATAACGACTTTTCAACAATATCTAGTGATGGCCGATTTTAAAACACTGCTTCGGAGCTTTACGAATCGAATCAGTGGTTCGGAGTGCCAAAGTCACTTGATTTCAGCAGTTTAGCCGTTTGATAGGAGATCCGAATCACTAATTCGAAACAAAAGATCCGTAAAGCTCAGAAGCAGTGTTTTAAAATCGGCTATCATGAGATATTGTTGAAAAGTCCTTATTTTGTTTTTTTGGCGCACAAAAAGTATTCTCGTCACTTTATAATATTAAGGTAGAACCACTGAACTCACACGAACTGTTTTAAATATGTTTTTAGTACCTTTATGGATCTTGAGAGTTTGAATGGCTTTGCTCTCAATAGTGGCCTCACTGAGCCATCGGATTTCATCACAAATATCTTAATTTGTGTTCCGAAGATGATCGAAGGTCTTACGGGTGTAGAACGACATGAGGGTGAGTAATAAATTACATTATTTTCATTTTTGGGAGAACTAACCCTTTAATGTCCTTTGAAAAGCAACATTTGAATTGCCAATCTGTGTTGAAATCTGCACTAATCTATATCGTTGTCTACAAATTCTGATTGGTTATCTAAGGGGGTGGTTTACTTATCCAAATAAGGTATTTACATCATTGACAAACATTTTATAGTATCCTGTTGAAAAACGTTAGTTCATTTTCAAATAGTCAGAAATGACTATTGATATAATTTTTTTCATATATATTCACACTTGAATGTACATCAAGTAGCCTATTGATCTGTTTGGCATTACATCATGTTTGTAAATGAGTATAAATGAAAGTTTAAATGTATAAAAGTGTTTCCAAATGTTATTTTCACTTTGCTAATGCATATTTACAACATATTTTTAGAGCGACACAAAGCAAAAAATACAAAATTTGAAAGAGGGTGGTGAGATGGTTTACTAACTAGAGCCAGGGGCCGGCTTTAACCCAGCTAATCATCTCAAATCAACCTGTTTATTTTGTCCGGTCCTATAGAGCGACTCTGTAGCGTGTTACTGTGATCAAGCCTGGTGCTCAGGTAGCTTCATGTGAAAACCAGGTGCACATCAAACCTCTGAGAAAATATCAAATGTTGTATACTACAAGGCTATGACTGAGAAATTGTATATTTTTAAAAAAACTTATCACTTAAAATGTTTATTAAAATATTATGTTATGGGGGGGGGGGGGGGGAGCATATGTGTTTTAAAAGGATCTGGTGGATTATGTTTGTGTTTGCCACTTAGATTTCACGTTTTCTGTATTGCATGTCATAAGAGATTCATATGTTTATGTGCAGATCTTTAAAGAGCTTTTATCTGGAGTATATTGACACTAATATTTATGTTACTGTTTTCTTTGCTTGGTTTTTGAATCACAAAACTAGTTTTTAATTACAAGTATATCTGTTTTTTTTTCCAAGGCATTATTGGAAATGATGTCATTCTGTGCTTAGACACAGGAATTACAGAAAAGCAGCAAAAAATTTATTTATAAATCTATTTATTTATACAGAGTAGAGAATGAAAAGCTTTATTGTATAATTTGCACAGCTGTTTATTCATTAAAATACGCTGATCCAATACAGTCTTTTCTTCGTGTACACCTGCTCTGACATGTTTCTGGGACCATTCAAATCATGTACGCTCCTCTACCACGCACCATGACGAGTCAGAAGCTGTTCATTTTCTAGGTTAAATTAGTACGTAGCAACATATTTGTTTCCAAGTACATGCCGACACATTTAAACCCAGCGAGGGGGCCATATTCTGACTGTGAAGTTGTGAACATGCACTGCATTTTTGTGAAAATGCACCATAAACGACATCCTAGGAGTCCATAGTTTCAGTCTAATGTGAAATTCTTGACTCAAATTCTTTCCCAGAAGTTCATTATAAAAAAAGAGAAGCTAAAAATATGTCTTCAAAAGAAGTCAATGCTGAAATTCATGTATAACTCGTCAAAATATGGCCTTGTGATGGTCAAAGCAGTGGTCCCATCTAAAAGGTTTTTACGATTTATATTTATATTGAGCACTATTATGAAGTTTTATATAGTGTAAAGACACTTGATACGCTCACATTCATATCCTGTATATGCAATGTCACTCAATCATATTTCAACAATCATTAAACGTGCAGAAAATACAAAAACTTGTGTGTGTTTGTGTTTCAGTATTTGTACTTATCATATACTCATCACTATATCATGACGGTATTAAAGACAGCAATCAGAGGCCTGTTAAATAATATAGTAAATCTATTGTTCGGCTAGGCTTTCTCAAATACTATTGACATTCAAGAGTTTGCTCACTAATCAGTACTAATTATAAACATTAGCATTTATTTACATAAACAAACGTTATCAACTCCATTTATCAAAATCACTATTAGAAATGAGATTAGTTGCATCGTACGAGAAAACTGCCGCCCCATTAAAAATTGAGGAAATCGAACACAAAAACAAAATATAGCTGCGAGCAGTAATTATCGGGGTTCAAGCTTTAAGGCTTTTAAGCACATGCTTAAAAAGGTATGATGTTTTAATTAGCAGGGCTGTAACCATCTCGATCATAGATGGAAAAGACTATTTACAGCCAAAAGAGGCAATTTACTATAGGAAATATATGGTTTATAAAGCTTTTTAACAGTTATTGAGGTTGAGCCAAAAACCTAGGACTAGTTTGCAAAAGTTGGTTTTAGAAATAATCTCCAATATTTAACAAACGATTCGATGGACAGTGGCGGTCCTAGAGGCAAAGTTGCTCAAAATGAGGAGTTCTACCATGTGGTATGAATGTCGTGGGCGTGTGCGAAAAATTGCTTGATATACAATCCTTTACGCACGTGAAAAATGCGAAGGCGCCCCCCGGTGGCCGATTTCCTTAGAATTTCTCACAGGCCTCTCTAGGGCCGTGAGTCAAACAGGCCCAGCGAGTTTCATTCCGATCTGCCTCCATTAACCTTGTCTGATAGCTGCTCAAACTTCATTGGCCGCCACCGGCCACGTTTTTTCAGATACGCAAATGTCCTCAAATGCAGTCTTGGCACCTTGAACAAAGACACCGCATGCCAATTTTCAAGTCAATCAGACTTGGGGTTGTGTAGTTATAGCCATTTTTAATTTTTTCCATGGTAATAACGCCACCAAGTGGCCAGTTGCTGCGTCCTTTTTCACACGACCACAGAATGAGCTTACTGTTTAGGAGTTATGATTACAATTTCGTACTTTTGACCTCTGTAGCGCACCCATCAGGCCGATCGGGGCGAGCCTTGGTGACGTTGTAGAAGGTGTGAGTACTACCAGCCCTCAAAGTTTCAAGTCTCTACGACTCTACGGTTTGGTCTGCCTGATCACTTTTAGGGGAGAATGCCGATCCTTGGAAATTTTAACAATTAATAAGGTTTCAGCATTATGTGCTTGAACCAGGGTGCGAATTACACAATGTCCTTCAGGGGGGATCCAGCCTTTATTAGGGGGGTACACCTGTGCTCTCATATCAGTTCAGTTATTAATTACAGGACTTTTTTGTTAAACAATGGTGCCACTGTAAACTCATGGTAAGACAGAGCCTCTAATGGCTTATTGCTTTATTGTACCCCAAACATCCCCTATACCTGAACAGTCCTCTCAATATAGGACTTTGTGTTCTCCCAGCATCCCTTTGTTTCAACAGCAAGCTTTAGTGCTGCTCTCCAGGGTCCTGAATTGCTGCTTTCACACTGGATGCTCTCTCACTCTTCAAAGCAACCATACAGAGAATGACAGTCCTTGCACTCTGGGATGTCTACGAAATGGAGCTCCTGTAATCATTTCAACAATCAGATATTTTGAAAACCTTAGGTATCGTTTTTTTTTTTTTTTTTTAAAACATCATTAACACCAGACAATTTCCATTACTGTAACCATTTAAAAAGATTTCATTTAATCACTCTTGTGTCATTCCAAACGGATGACTTTCGTTCATCCGTTCATCACAAAAGGTGAATTTCTGACAAAAACTGAGCTCAATATAGTATATATATATATATATATATATATATATATATATATATATAGTATATATAAAGAGAATGAGGACCGGGACTGTAAAGTTCAAAATTGACAAAAACACCATCCATTAAAGTTTTAAAGTATATTAAAAATATCTTAAAATTACTCATGCACTATATTCTAAAGTCATAGTATGATAAATTATGATGTGTTCTTCACACAAAGCTAACTATTTAGTGAAAAACTTCTTCAGAAGAAAAAAAAACAATATTTATATATTTATTTCAAAACACAAATACGGTTGATTTCCAAATATACACACAACAAATTCGTATGTCATCTCCAGACACACATTTGGCTTGATAATAATTTACACAAAAGAAAGATAACTTCTGAAAGAGCTTTACAATTTTGTGAGATAAATCTTGGTTTGCTCTCAATCAGTACCTGTGTTACACGAACAAATGAAGCAAAGCAAAACAAGACAAATGAACGACGTATCAAGTTATTATTTACAAATGAATGAACATGTAAAGTGTGTTACCTTACTCTGCCCCAGCTTTAGCATGAGTTAACAGAAGGTTGAATTAATGTCTAAAAAGCATCACAGTTTGAAACTTCAGAGATGATGATGGTGAAGAGATGCTGTGTGAAAGATCTTTCTTTTAAACTTAAGTTATTGCTTAGAAAAACATTAGTCATAGACATACACGACACAACTTCCGTATGAAACAATAAGTGCAGTTTTTCCCCCATTGTGGGTAAATATAATTCATGTCAGGCCTCTCAAACTATCTAGACTAATGTCCCATTCACACCAAGAACGATAACCACAAAGTTTTAAAATCGTTCTAATAGCGGAGTCCAAACCTGACCACAACTAACGATAACAACATGGTGGAATGATATTGTTGTAATCACGGTCAGGGCGGGGTTTTTTTCCTAGCTGATGAACGGTAAAATATTGACAGCCAATCAAAATCCACCCGGCCATAAAGCTCGCGCTGCGATTAACTTCACAGAATGTAACTGTAAATCACGCGCATTAGGCCTACTTAAAGCGGCATACTACATAACTCATAATAAACGTTATTTTCCGTTGATATGGACACTAAAATAAATAGTTGTAGTAAAATAGTCTTTCAAGGTGTCTTTTCCAGCTGATGAATTATAAAACATTAACAGATATTCAAAATCCATGCGACTTTAAAGCGCACACTGTATGTTCACAGAACGTAACTGGAGCGCGCGCTAATAAACAATGTTATTTTCCGTTGATGTGGAAGTGTGAACATTTTAGTTTACATTCATTATAGTTTCATTCATTTACATTCTTGGAGTGAGGAAGACTAAAAGGAGGGGTATGTTCATGTTCTATGTGAATAAAAATACTCTTCTGCTAAAATGATCTCATAATTTGTCCCCCTCCCAAAAAGAAATTCGTTTTGGAACCAGAATCATTAGATTCGTAATGACTCTCATCTCTAACAATTGCGTTTAAAATACATTTGACTACAGGACATAAGAAAAACTTAGTTTCTTCCTACTGCTGAATATTCTTTCTCCAGAACATAGCCTACATAATTTTGGAGTTTGATCCATTTTGATTCCATAAGTAGTGTACCATATTCTACAGTAGGTAGAGATAAAATAATTACAGAAGTTGGACAAAAACTACGAGAAAAACTTTGATGGATGAGAGTGTCTCCTGGATGTAAATGAGAGATTGTGAGTCAGAGTCGATCCATTTAGGAGAGAATATTTGAGTTTGCTTCTGAATCACTTATATTCCTCGTTTTATCCTTTGCTCAGTGTTTGGCCCCAGGGTCCAAAGTCCCAGCATCTGTGTATGGATTTCATAAGTCTCCATGTCTCCTCCCAACAGATTGACAGAACACAAGTGTCCCTGTTACATTGTCGTCTCTTCCCACTCCAATTCTACATCACCTGAGAGAACAAACGTGACAAAATACAGTTCCATCAAGACAAAACAAAAGAATGATCTTTAACCACCAGCCTTCACCATAGTGCACAAGTCACTGATTGTAGGATATATTTTACCCTCCATCGCATCCAGCGAGTCCATCTTCTCCAGAGCAGAGTAATTTACAAACCATATGGACTGACTGTTTCCTTTTGCGGACAGCAGATCCAGAGTGCTTTGATGCAGAAACATGTACTGAGCCTGAGAGAGAGGCAGATATCAACATCTGAAAATGATCATCTCACACTAGTCTACACAACTATTTTTGCAACATACAGTGAAATCTGTCAGTTTTTAATGGGTTTACCAGGTTTTGCACCATGCACATCCTCTCACTGCGCAGTTCTGCGACCAGGCCATATATATCCACAAAGTCATGATCCCTCATATGCTGAATGAGATGATCCAGGGCTATAAACACCCCAGTCCTGCCCACACCAGCACTGCACATACAGACATTAGATACATACACACGGTAATATTAATAAACATGTTAAACTACAACCATAAAAAACTTTTTTTTTTTTTTTACTTAAAATAAAATAAACGTTAACTGAAATACAAAAGAAAAAAAAGCCACTTTATTTCAGGTAGCTGCTGAGGAAACATTTTTAATTAAGTTTATTTTATTTTAATTTAGTGTACTAAAATAACTAAAAAATGAATTAAAAATGAATAAAAACTATATTAAAAAAAACTAATACAAATGACAAAAAAAAAAATAAAAAATAAAAAAAACTTTAAAGTTAAAATGAAAACAGAAAAGACAAAAATAAAAACTAATTCAAAATAATAAAATCTATAACAGTATCTCAACGATAGTAAGAATACACTGGTCAGCACTGATAAATAAAAATAAATAAAATAAAATTAAAAAAGGTAATTGCGAGATAAAATAAGAAAAGGCACTTTGAGACAAAGTAGAAATAGAGAAACAATTATGAGAAATAAAGTTGCAGTTATGAGATATAAAGTAAAATTGTGAAATATATAGACACATTATGACATAAAGTTGGAAATACTAGAAACAACGTTGCAGTTGAGAAAAATAAAGATATAAAGTTGTAATTAGCTTTTTCTGTAACACTTTACAATAAGGTTCATTAGTTAACATTAGTTAACTACATTAGTTAACATGAACTAATAATGAACTGCACTTATACAGCATTTATTAATCTTTGTTAATTTCAACATTTACCAATACATTATTAAAATCAAGAGTTGTATTTGTTAACATTAATGCACTGTGAAGTAACAAGAACAAACAATGAACAACTGTATTTTTATTTAACAAAGATTAACAAATACAGTAACAAATGTATTGCTCATGGTTAGTTCATGTTACTTAATACATTAACTAATGTTAACAAATGAACCTTATTGTAAAGTGTTACCACTTTTTCTTTTACTCCGAGGCAAAAAAGGGGCTTCCATGCAGTCCAAATCAGCTCAAACATAAACATGGAAGCACACTGTAGAGAAAATCTTCAAGACCTGTTAAGGTAATTTGGCAGATAGCACACACCTGCAGTGGACCACGATGGTTGTGTTGTCATGGGCTCTGTTGGAGCGGACCGCTTTGACAAACTGGATGAGTGTGGAGCTGGACTCCGGAACGCCGTGTTCTGGCCATGAGGTGTAGTTGAAATGATGAACAATCATGTAGTTGCCATGCTGGAGAGAGAAAGAGAGAGAGAGGAAGGGCTAAATGTGTCCTTGGGGACTAATTATCTATCCATCTAACCACCCACATCTGTGTGTGTATGTGTTATTGTGCATTGTTAAGACTCAGAGTAAGGCCACAAACATACTCAAGTATGCATACACAGACCCAAATACTCAATCAACACATGAAAGTGTGCGGTCCCATGGTACATACATTTCTGTGGCATTAAAAAAAACTCATTACCCAGGGGCAACAGATTTTCTTTAAATTAAACTGGATGCCATTTTACTGGATGTAAATGTAACCAGCTTGCAATAAACATGTCGGCAAATTTAACTAACTTGCTCAACAAGATTGTCTTGAAGGGGATGTATAATGCCCCTTTTACAAGTTGTAATATAAGTCTCTGGTGTCCCCAGAATGTGTCTGTGAAGTTTCAGCTCAAAATATCTTACAGAACATTTTTATAGCTTGTCAAATTTGCCCCTATTTGGGTGTGAGCAAAAACACACCGTTTTTGTGTGTGTCCCTTTAAATGCAAATGAGCTGCTGTTCCCGGCCAGCTTTCCAGAAGAGGGTGGAGCTTTAACAGCTCACGCTTCAGTTGCTCAACAACAACAAAGCTGGAGAATCTCACGCAGCCAAAATTATGATTGTCAGTAACAGTATTCAGCCTTACATTGTTCAAACCGGAGTCGGACACTGATGGAGAGACTCAGGATGAAGTTACAACTTCTGGACGTTTCTGAACAGTTGGTGGATAAATTTATGTAGTTGCTGTGGAGTTGATTCAACTCATCGACTAGCATGTGCCGTCATGTTAATCTTTTGTGTAAATCCAGCGTTGAATTGACCCTCGTTTGTGAAGCAGTCCGGTGTAAAATGGCAGCATGGCAAGAATACTCTACTACAAAAACTCTTCCTCTTCTCTAAAGCAGCCCAACATGGCCTCACCCCCTTTGTTGCGTGTTCTGGGGGGCAGGGTTTATGTAAATTTTAGGGTTAGTGATGTCACTAACCCGGGAAGAAGCTCGTTGTAGTCCCTACCAACCGTTTGTTGTAGTCCTTAAAGAGAGAATTCTTTAAAAGAAAATATCTCCCTTTGCATTTAACTTTGAGCGTCGTAACTTTGCAGATGTTGTTTATGCTCAAACAGCAACATTACACACTAAAATTAAAAAAATGAAATTATAATCAACCACCCCTTTAAACTTTTGCTCTGCTATGAACTGAAAGATAAATATTGACAATGTAAAGGCAATGCTGACAATGCAAAGATGAACATTGTTTTACCCTCTCCACTCTGAGTGCCCGGACCGTCCAATCAGGGCGCACGTCCTCTGTGAGTTTAGTGATTATGATGTCAGCAAAAACAGTGACGGGTTTATTGTCCTCTGGCCAGTACTGATGGCAACGGATCTGAAACATACAGCCACATTACTTGTACAGTTTACTATTATAACGCATATACTGTTTATTTCAGCAGATCACTGTCAAACTTTCACATTTTTTTTAAATGTGTTTTAGTAGTATTCTGGATGTAAATAAAATTCACACAGACTTTCAATTAGGTAAAAGGAAATTAATATGGATAAAAGACTGAATTAATTAACAGTATCTTTAACATATTATGCAAAAATAGTGCAAAAAATGTGAAAAAATGTGAAAAAATAATAAAAATAACTTCATTAATTAATATATCAAATCTGATATTATAACTGTTTTGTTGTAGACTGACTGGAAATAATGAGATTAAATTATAATTATTTAATTCTATTAACAGCCATGGGTTTTAAATTTCTCTTAAAGGTTTATACATCAAACAACACTGTAATTAATAGAAAGTAAATATTTTCCAGAGAATATTTTATACATATTTAGAATATTTATATTTTTCACTGTATAAATGGGTTTTATACATTAAATAAATATATAAATGTATATATTTATCAGTATAAATGAGTATATATTTTGTATAAAATCCATATACAGTGAAAAATATAAATACTATAAATATATCTGCCTTTATATTTTAGCAAGGAAGTGTCTCGCAAAGAGATTATGATATTTGTGGGTCCGTGGCATCAAAACTACAGGAAAAAAAAAAATGAGGGACAGACTGTAAAACACTTATATAGAATTTTTAAGATTATACACTGTACAAGAGTATATACAATCATAAATCTAATGGCTACATTGTTTTGTTCAAACACACATACACACCCTGCCCTTCTCAAAGCATTGAGTGAGCATGACAATGGTTTTGGTCCCCGTCTCCCAAATCATCCTCCAGAAGTCTGCGACGGTACTAGGCAGAGGACCCTGAGTAGCTATAAACTCATTAGGACACAGATAGCCCTGAGAAACAGAAACAAGACACAAAACAGAACAGGAGCTTAGGCCAATTCAATCAAAGTTGTGCCGCAGTGTAAAAGAGAGACAGCTGATATGTGGGCTGCTCTCGAGTGCTTACAGAGACGAAGCTGGCATTGATGTAGTCAGACCCCGGCATTCCTGGCTCAGACAGTAACTTCACTCGGTTATTGTTATCTAAAAAAGACATGTTAAAATATGTGTTAACAATGTTTGTATAAAGAAAGCCTGGTAAGTTTTAAAGAAATGTTATCTCAGAAATTAAAATTCTGTCAGCATGTTCTTACACTCATGTAGTTCAGAACCTGCACGACTTTCATGGAACAAAAATAAAATATTCTGAGTAACAGAGATGATCTTTCCGGCAACACTTTACAATTAAGGTCTCATTTGTTATGAAATAACAATGAAAAATACATTTGTTACAGTATTTATTAATCTTTGTTAATGTTAGTTAATAAAAATATTGTCATTCATTGTTTGTTTATGTTAGTTCACAGTGCACAGAGCAACTAATGTTAACAAATACAACTTTTGATTTTAATAATGTATTAGTAAATGTTGAAATTAACATTAACTAAGATTAATAAATGCTTTAGTATTGTTCATTCTTACTTCATATTAGTTAACTAATGAAACCTTATTGTGTTACCTCTTTTCCATATAGCGTAAAGTATATTGCACCCCAAATGACAAAAGAGCTTCATAAAAGAACTATAAAAGTAGTCAATATGATTTTTCTGAAGCCATATGATAACTCTGTGACATGATCATTTGTAGTAGCCAGTATTTGTATATTTAAATTTGAGAAGATTTGGTGAAAATTCTCAGCTAAGAACGGCTAAAATTTTGCTTTGTTCCTCATGTAAAACTATTGTATGACTTCAGAAGACTATATACACTACCATTCAAAAGTTTGGGGTCAGTAAGGGGTCATTTTTTTTAGTTTTTGAAAGAAACTAATACTTTTATTCAGTAAGGACGCATTAAATTGATCAAAAGTGACGGTAAAGACTTGCAGCTTTGGTGAGCTTAAGTGGCATTAAAAGATCTTCCCAACCCTAAACTTTGAACGGTAGTGTAGCACAAAAGTCATATAGGATACTTCTGAGGTGCTTTTATGTCCTTTTTGGAACTTTACACCATGTGATCATTGTATTATTTCATTATATACGATAATGCAGCGTTAACATTTTGTTAAACGTCTCCTTTTGTGTTGCACAGAACAAAGAAAGTCATACAGGTTTGAAACAACATAAGAGCTACTACACAATGACAGAAATCAAAATTTTTCATACAGGGTTTAATGTTTGTGAAGCGGTTTTTGGAGCGATTCCAGGGAAGGTCAGCGTCTGATGTGGCCAGATCCTGAAGCAACTTCGGCAACTCCTGAAACACACAGCAGAAAAGGTCCAATTAATAAACAAACCAGGAAGAAAATTAATCAACCACAGAATACATTTTCCAAAAAGACATACATCATTGAGCACATAACTCTACGTGCTCAATCAGAATGAAGTGTCACTGAAACTCATTTTACAGTTCACTGGTGCCTCCTTTCTCTCTCACCCACCTACACAGACACACAAACAAACACTTAATGCTAAAACTTACAGCAAACTCCTCCTGAAACTTGGCATTGTCGTTGGCACAAAGATCTTCCACATGCTGAAGAAATGATTTCTTACTGATTGGCCTGCAAATGAGAGCGATAAACAGAATGAAAATACCCACAAAACCATAAATAATCATCATCTTTAGAAATATTACCACAGCAGCAAGCAATTTTTCTACAGAACAGCTATCTTATAACCTCTAAACAAACCACTAAAGAGCAGGTGGTTAACGGTAATCATCTGTCTTTGGGACTCAAATGTTTATTGAACAATAATAGACAAATAAATAAGAAAAAAAATAGGGAAATGAGGTAAATATCAATCAATCCATAAAGTCTCCTTCACTTACTTGAGAGATTTCCTGTAACTTAGCAGCCTGGAACATTAAACAGTAGAGAATTATTATAAAATTGGCCTTGGACTGAAAAATGAGGTTACTTATTCACTTCCAGTGATAAATAAGAAATGAATCTATGTGAAGTTCGCTACACGATCTAATTAGACGAAGACACACAAACATAAAACGAATCGGAGAGTCACTCTATGTGATCTTTCAGGCAGAAATACACAAAGCAGAGCAGAACTACAGAGCAGGATTATGAAACCGAACAGCCCCAAAAATTGTGGTAAGGCAGATCATTTACTCTGGTTTATTCATTCATAATAAAACAGATTCAACACCACAACAGCACAACATGCAACTTGGGAAAATGAAAAGTTTAAATTTAAAATGAAAGAAAATACTGATACTACACATCCTGTAAAGTCATGCATAAGCTAAATACCAACATCACTGCCTACTTACTGGATGACAAAAATCTCCTTCCTTCTAAAGAAAAAGGAGGAATACCTGAGAACAGAGGATAGTGAGTAAGTGTTTGAATGGATTAGTGGGTATATGAGTGAATTAATGAAAGAACGAATGAGTCAATGACAGAATTAGTGAGTCAGAGAGAGCAGACTAAGCACATGTAACTAAAGCCCACTGCTCATGTACAGTGTGTATGATGTCTCACCGGTTAATCTTGTCCTCTTTGAGCTCCAAGTCGGCCACTGCAATGAGCTGATCCAGCTTGAACTTTGTCTCGATAATCTCAGCCTCGCGTGGAGAGTACGTCCCACCTTCCTTCTGCCTGCGGTGAATCCTAGGATCGAAGAGAGTGAGTCTAGTTGTTAAACCAAGAAAAACTGACACTTTTTGGGAAATACTATTTGACTCTGTTGTTGAACCCCTATTTATAATAACAGTCAACTTACCTCACAGATCCGTAAATAATCAGAATGAAAAACAATGCCAGGAAAAATGACAGCAGGACACCAAGAATGATCTGTTCATCTCTGGTCAGCAGGCGGTCATCTGAAATCAAAGTCAATAGTTATACACAGCAGAAACAGTACTTGTTCACAATGAAATGTGTTGTTCTAAGAGCCAACCATTATAGAGGGTATATCTATAACAATATAAGTACATACACTACCATTCAAAAGTTTGAGGTCTGAAAGATTCTTTCATTTTTTTTAAAGAAGTCTCTTATGCTCACCAAGGCTGCATTTATTTGATCAAAAATCTAGTAAAAATGTTAAATATGTTATTTCAATTTAAAATAACTGTTTTCTACTTTAATAGATTTTAAAATGTTATTTAATCCTGTGATGCGAAGCTGATTTTTCAACATCATTACTCCAGTCTTCAGTGTCACATGATCCTTCAGAAATCATTCTAATATGCAGATTCAGTGCTCAAGAAATATTTATTTTTAACAATGTTGAAAAGAGTTGTGCTGTTTAAAGTTAGAAAAAACATCATTTATTTGAAATAGAAATCTTTTGTAACATTATAAATGTATTTACTGTCACTTTTCATCAGTTAAATGCATCCTTGCTCAATAAAAGTAGTAATTATAGGAGAAATGCTAATAAAAATATCATAAGGTAAAATAACGATATTTCTATTTGAAATGTTTTGGGAAAAAGTGTGTAATAAAAAGTATAATACTAAAAATAATAATATAAAGTTACATTTGCAAATTAAGGCGTGTACTAATATTTAAAGTACTCCTGTAGTCAATAATTTTATCTCTTTAAACTCATCTTTGATCACCAAAATTACATATTTAAACGTTTTTTTCCTGCGAAAAAATTTCTTGATGACTTAAAATTGTTGAATGTAACTCTACACCCTTGATTCATTTAGTATACGCGGATCTATGAATATGCTAATTAGCCCCGCCTCCACTCACTCACACGAGCTCAGAGATCCACTCAGTCAACTTACTGAGGTAAATGCTGCACAATGGTATCGCTTTTTACAACGTCAGACACATAACGGTATTAATATGATTAGCCTTTTGCTTGACCATGTTATCAAACAGCTAATAATGTGTTGCTAATGTTACACGACACCCCTGCTTCAGAGCGGTCATGGTTAATGATATGCTAAAGCCTGCCGGCACATTGACGTGATTGGTTACAAGGTTGTTTGTGATGTCACAAACACCAGCGATTTCAAACCGCGTTTTTTAAACTGTCTTTAGATCACTGCAGTTTTAAAGAGAAAATACTCAGCAATGGTGTTGACTTATGAATTTCTCTTAAAGCACATTAAAAACACCACATAGACATATAAACATTAAAAACTTGATTTTCACCACAATTTAAAAGTAGCAATAAGCAATAAAATAAATAAAGTAATTAATTAATTAAAAAAAAAAATACTGATTTTAATATATAGGAATAGTTTACCAAAAAATGAAAATATAATGGGTGAACTATCCCTTTAACTGAAAGTATATACAAAAAAATACTGAAAGAATGAAAATCTGAGAGGAAAGCGGCGAAATGCGAGCGAGAAATCACAGCTGTTCTTGGTGCATTAATATTGTAACAGTAATGTTGTGGCATACCTGCTGTTCTGACCCTCTCTGAGTACTCAGAGTCTGTGTACTGCCCACGGATGTTTGTCGCCCGAAATTTGAACCTACAATACAAAAATAAACAGAAAAGAACAGGTTAAAAAGATCCCTGGATTAAGATATTTACAACACAGATTAATCGTGTGTGCATATGTCTCTCACACATAATGTGTTTTGGGCTTGAGGGGTCCATTACAAAGAGTCTTGGCATCTTCAGAAAGGCAGCCCTCGTCTGCTCCTATGATGTATGTGTTAGTGTTAGTGTTTGTGCTCATGCGCTCTGATTTCTCAGAGCAGCCTGGGTTCAAGAAGCCCTCGTCGGTCAGGTACGGAGCGGTAGGTTGGTGGAAAACACTCTTCCAGTTGGATAGATTACCATAGTCCATCACTGCATCAACATTAGAACAACAATTTAACAATAAATCATTCGATAAAATCATTTTATTACACGTGATGGAAAAAAAAATCCCAGTTTATATGTTGAACATACTGTACTGTACAAACATACTCTAATGTTCACAACACAATTCCTCTGTGTGTGTACATATAGCACTTACACAAAAGGGTAAGATTTTTTTTTTTTTTGGTACTCAAGAAACATTTCTTATCATTATCGGTGTTGAAAACAGTTGTTGTGGAAATCGTGTTACATTTGATGAATAGAAATCATTTGATGAATAGAAAAATAGAAATCCTAACATAACACAACATTAAACACTAACTTATGTCTCTACATGTTAATCTTGTGCAAAAACACACAAAATAACACTTAATTTCAACATTTATTTATACAAACTGACGTAAAGCATGCTGGGAATTAGAAATCTACTGCAACTCAATCATATTAAGTTCAACTTACTACAGTGAAATTTTGAAACTTTTTTCTATTAAGTACAATGAACTTTCATTATTATGTGAGTGAAATAAACTCATTTCATTTAAATAATTTCACTGTTCAGTTTTACAGTGTGCTTGTTGCCATTATTGCTGTATTGTGAGCTGGATTTTTATTTATTTTTTCAAATAATGTTGTATATATAGTGTTAAATGTCAGATTTTAATACCTGCTGGTTCAGAAACTATGACCTGGACTTTTTGGATTGGTCCATGGTCATCAGTGAAGAAACATTCAGGCATCTCGATGGTGATGGTCTTGGAGGTTGACATGACGACACCTGCATTGTTCAGAGCAGCCCGCGGCTTCCTTGTTGGCTTGGGTGGTGCTAAATAAACCCGTCATGATCTTAAAGTGACAGTCACTTCAACAGAGTAGCTGATTTACACAAGTATTATGTTTTCTCATACCTTTCACGCCGGTGGTGATCTGAACCTCTGAACTTGGCCCTAAACCTGCTCCATTCACGGCTGCTATCTGCAACAAGTAGAAAACAAATGCATTTGGCCTAATTGTAGAAATTAGCAAATTACTACAAGTACCATTTTGTGCAAGCAAAATTTGAGTAATAAAAACATGATTAAAAAGAGTGATGCAAATATTGCTTTCTGTTTTTGGCGCTGCATTCTCTGTTGTTACCTAGATACGGTTTTAAATAGTTGCCTCTAGTGCTTGGATGGCATTAGATGATGCAAACGTACCACAGTTCAGTATGAAAAAGAAAGAGACCTGTGCATGCAGGTGGAGAGGCTGGAGCTGAACTTTGGTTTGAACCAAGCAATCAAACCAAGTATGAAAACAGCAAACAATTTGTTTTTGGTTTCCTACCCTTATACTGTAATTGAATCCACCCTTCAGTCCATCTATAATGGCCGTCATGGTATTATTAGGGTTGCTGATCACAGGCAGGCTGTTGATGTAGAAATCCAGTTGTCCGTTGCGGTAGATGGCGACATGGTAGGAACTGATGTTTCCGTTCGGCTCATCCGGTGGAGAGAATGTTACATAAACACGTGTCACTTCCTCAGGAATCACTGTCAATGTCAAATTTTTGGGAGGATCTTTGGGCTCTGGAAAACACAACCGTGAATGTCACTAATAGTGCAAATAAGTATCTGAGAAACAAGCATGCACAAATGTCCTCACCATCCTCCAGGGTTCTGGCGAGTACAGGTTCAGATACTTTGCCGTCTCTGCGAGCGTTGGAAAGCTGCCCCGTGAAGGCGGTGATGGTAATAGAGTACAGGGTAAATGCAGTCAGGTTCCCGACAACCAACACCCTGATCTCCTCTGAATACCGCACTAAGCTAATGTTATATCCCGAACTGTCCAACTGGAAGAGGACAAAGAGAAATTGAAGTAGAAACTGTCAGAAAGTAAACAGATGAACAAGATATTTAAAGTTTATGAACTCACAGCAGTGATGTCAATGATGTATGAGGTGGGCCCTGAGATGACCGATGGTTCATCCCACTCAATCTTTAATCCAGTGGCAGAAGGAATCACTGAGATGGCACCAGGAGGGGCATCAGGGTCTAAGACAAAAAGGTAGAGATAAAGAGCTGGGGCTGTTTTTAAGCAATATGTATGTGACAATTTTATTGCTCAAAAGCTCAGGAGACTTAATGAATGTTCCCTCTAAGCTGCATGTCTGCACAGCCATGATATTGCTCCCACGCAGACCAAAGAACACTCTCTGCATAAGGCAAATAATCAAAATATGCTGATATTGAGATGTCTTAAGCTAATGGATTGGGCAACGCTTCAACAACAGTCCATTGATTTTCAGTATGGAACTAAAACTGTGAGAACGCAGCTCTGATTCAGGATCCCTGAACAAGGACCCTCCGGAAATTTCATAGAAGCATCAAAAACAGAATTGAAAGATAAATGACATATTCCAAACACAATGAAGCTCACAGAGGTCATGCATTATTACTTTCCTTTCTTGTTTTCTCTTATAATCTCAACATAACAAAAGTCATTAACAAAAATACTGATACAAGTTATCTTGCTGATTATTTTGGGAAAACAAGATAAATAATAATGCATGATCTCTAGACAACTTTTCTATATTTTCTATACATTTATATATTAGTCTATCAATAAAGATCTTTATATATTTTAGAACCTAGACAAATTTGGAAAAAAAAAAAAAAATTTATATTAATCAAACGATATATGTATGTATATACACACACACGCACGCGCACACACACACACACACACACACACACACATATATATATATTTGTTGTGTCTGTGTACACACACACATATATATATATATATATATATATATATACATACATATATATATATATACATATATATATATATATATACACACACATATATATATATATATATATATATATTCCTATATTTCTATATTTTTAGTGTTTTAGGAACAATAGACATTCTGAAAAAAATTTACAATATTACATTTATATAATTATATTTTATATTTATATATAATATATCTACTTCTATATATCTGTTTCTACTAGCTATAATATATATATATATATATATATATATATATATATATATACATACAATTTTAAGCAAATAAATTAACAAAAAAATAAATGTTAAGTATCAACTTTGCCTCAGAAAAACTGACATAATTGAATTGAAGACATACCGTGAGAGTATAGTATTTAAATTAATGTGGGTAGTGCTCTGAAAGAGTTTAATGAGAAATGTTTGAGTTTATATTGAGATCAGACATTGTTTGGATCTTTTTCTCAAGGGAAACATCTGAGAAGCAGGAGACTCATGCAAAAATCTCCTGTTGCTGTCTAGGAGAATCATTTGAGACATTAAAGAGATCTCATTTGTGATTTTTTTTCTTAGGGGGATGTCAATATGCACATAGGTTTAACATACTTCCTGCGAGCGTCTGTGTGTGGATCCACTTAGAGGGTTCTCCAGCCCCAGCCCTGGTGAACGCCACCACTCTCATACGATACTCTCTATATTTGAGCAGAGGGGAAAGTGTGACTCCGCTGGTTTCTCCTTCAACCCACTCCACAAGTTCACTTTCCACGCAGGACTCCACGTGCTCCTTTTGCTCACAATTTCTTGCCAATTGCTTAATCTCTACATTATAACCCTGCAGAAGACCAGGAACATGGACGGGACGTCGCCAGCTTAGAGACACACTGTCAGAGGTAATGTCCATTATGGTCAGCGACTCGGGGGGACCAGGAACTGCAGAAAGAGAAAGAAACAATCTGCATGATCATGTCTGTAGCACAAGTGGTGCAGAGCAAGTTACATACCAAAGTACTTAGTGTTGGGGTTTTTTCAAATCTTATATGTGAGCAACCACAAATGATACAAGACCTGACTCTGGTGGAGTGTGTGCTGTGCAGTTGGCTTCCTCCCCTATTCCGGCTGAATTAACTGCAGCCACGCTAATAACATAGAAAACGTCAGGCGACAGGCCAGTGAAAGTGTGCGCCACTGTGTATGTGAGTTTGAGAGGATGGGCCTCCTCCTCCAGATTTCCAGAGCGAATGAGGTAGTGCAGAATCTCTCCATTAGGATGAATCGGAAACTCCCATTCCATGTACACTGAATTCCAATCCAATCCAGAGCAGGACAGATTTCCAACTGCATCTGACACTGCAACATACACACAGACACGCAGATATATAACAAACACACTTGAAAATAAAGCATCCAATTTTTAACAAAAAGGATTCTTTCTCTGATTCTTTGATTTTTTTTTTTAGAAATGTTTTTTAAGAAATTAATACTTTTATCAATGATACATTAAAAGTGACAGTGAAGTACATTTATGTTACAAAAGATTTCTATTTCAATTGCTGTTCTTTTGAACCTGACAAAATGCAACAGTTTCTACAAAATCAAGCAGCACAACTGTTTTTAACATTGACAATAAGAAATTTGGTCACACTTTAGATTAGGGCCCAATTCTCACTATTAACTAATTATTAACTACAACTTTTGCCTCAATAAACTCCTAATTACTTATTAATCATTAGTAAGGTAGTTGTTAAGTTTATTGGGTAGAATTAAAGGGTGTAGAATATGGTCATGCAGAATAAGGCATTAATATGTGCTTTATAAGTACTAATAAACAGCCAATACCCTAGTAATATGCATGCTAATAAGTAGCTGGTTAATAGTGAGAATTGGACCCTAAACTAAAGTGCTACCGGAAATTTTTCTTGAGCAGCAAATCAGCATATTAGAATGATTTCTGAAGGATCATGTGACACGGACAGATGTGCATATGTGTGTATTACCTGATTCATTGGTAGTAAATATTACAGGAAGGCTGTACTGATCCCCATTTCCTGCTCTAGTGAATGTGCACACACTGATTTCATATGAATTATGAGGTCTGAAGCCACTCAGTTCTGCTTGTGTAGACGCATCTGATGAGTTCTTGGGTAAACAGAGGTATGGGAGTTTAATTTACACACACAGAAAAATCTAAGATAGATGTACTGTAGGTATGCACTACCTGATATCTGAAAGTGTCTGTGTTCAGTTCCAGTATTCTGAATCCGTAGTGCTGGACAATTCCATTTGGCTCTGGACTAGGTTCCCAGTGAAGCCATACTGAATTCGCAGTGTGGTTAAAAATACTCAGATTGCGTGGTGGAGACACTGGACCTGGACATACAAATAGTCCCATAAGACATTAGACATATTAAGTCTGCACATTTATACTGTAGTTGTATGAATTTGCAAAGTAGGCCATTCAAATTGTAATTTTTATTTTTAAAATGTTCTATTTTAATTTCTAAGCCCAGACAACAGCTTTACTTTCCAAAATTTTCTTCTTTTTTTTTTTCAAAGCCCCATTGATAAAAGAGTGGTTTAACCATTCCATTTATATATATACAGTATATACAGTATATATATATATATATATATATACACACACACACACACACACACATACACTGCTCAAAAAAATTAAAGGAACACTTTTTAATCAGAGAATAGCATCAAGTCAGTTAAACTCCTGGGATATTGATCTGGTCAGTTCAGTAGCAGAGGGGGTTGTTAATCATTTTCAGCTGCTTTGGTGTTAATGAAATTAACAACAGGGGCACTAGATGGGCAACAATGAGACGACCCCCAAAACAGGAATGGTTTTACAGGTGGAAGCCACTGACATTTTTTTCCCTACTCATCTTTTTGGACTGTTTTTCACTAGTTTTGCATTTGGATAGGGTCAGTGTCACTACTGGTAGCATGAGGCAATACCTGGACCCTACAGAGGTTGCACAGGCAGTCCAACTCCTCCAGTATGGCACATCAATATGTGCCATTGCCAGAAGGTTTGCTGTGTCTCCCAGCACAGTCTCAAGAGCATGGAGGAGGTTCCAGGAAACAGGCAGTTACTCTAGGAAAGCTGGACAGGGCCGTAGAAGGTCCTTAACCCATCAGCAGGACCGGTATCTGCTCCTTTGTGCAAGGAGGAACAGGATGAGCACTGCCAGAGCCCTACAAAATGACCTCCAGCAGGCCACTGGTGTGAATATCTCTGACCAAACAATCAGAAACAGACTTCATGAGGGTTGCCTGAGGGCCCGACGTCCTCTAGTGGGCCTGTGCTCACTGCCCGGCACCGTGGAGCTCGATTGGCATTTGCCATTGAACACCAGAATTGGCAGGTCCGCCACTGGCGCCCTGTGCTTTTCACAGATGAGAGCAGGTTCACCCTGAGCACATGTGACAGACGTGAAAGGGTCTGGAGAAGCCATGGAGAACATTATGCTGCCTGTAACATCATTCAGCATGACTGATTTGGTGGTGGGTCAGTGATGGTCTGGGGAGGCATATCCATGGAGGGACGCACAGACCTCTACAGGCTAGACAATGGCAACCTGACTGCCATTAGGTATTGGGATGAAATCCTTGGACCCATTGTCAGACCCTAGGCTGGTGCAGTGGGTCCTGGGTTCCTCTTGGTGCACGACAATGCCCGGCCTCATGTGGCGAGAGTATGCAGGCAGTTCCTGGAGGATGAAGGAACTGAGACCATTGAATGGCCCCCACGCTCGCCTGACCTAAATCCAATAGAACATCTCTGGGACATTATGTTTCGGTCCATCCGACGCCGCCAGGTTGCACCTCAGACTGTCCAGGAGCTCAGTGATGCCCTGGTCCAGATCTGGGAGGAAATACCCCAGGACACCATCCGTCGTCTCATTAGGAGCATGCCCCGACGTTGTCAGGCATGAATACAAGCACGTGGGGGCCATACAAACTACTGAGTACCATTTTGAGTTGCTACAATGAAATTTCAGCAAAATAGACTAGCCTGCTGCATCATTTTTTTCACTTTGATTTTCGGGGTGTCTTTGAATTCAGTCCTCCTGTAGGTTGATAATTTTCATTTCCATCAAACGATGTGGCATCCTTTCATTCCTAACACATTACCCAGTTCATATCAGTATAGATATCCAGCATGATATTTTTCCCCATTGAGATCTGATGTGTTTTCAAAGTGTTCCTTTAATTTTTTTGAGCAGTACATATATATATATATATATATATATATATATATATATACACGTACATATACATACATATATTTATATATTATATATTACATATACACGCAGAATGGTTAAACCTCTCTCTCTCTCTCTCTCTCTCTCTCTCTCTCTATATATATATATATATATATATATATAAGAGGAGTGGTTTAACCATTCCATGTGTGTTTAACCAACCGTGTGTGTGTGTGTGTGTGTGTGAGATATCAAACAAATTTCAAATTTTCATTTTAAAATTTCAAATATCAAATTCCAAAGCAAAAACATAAATATTTAAAGTTCAACAAAAGTTTAAACTTTCATAGATCAAACATCAGACTTTTCAAATTTTCTGTTTTAAAATATTCAAATTTCAAAAAATTCCAAATGCAAACTTTAGATTTAAATTTCAACAGAACAGTTAAAAGAATAGCAGTAAATATGTGGCTCTGACCTGCTTCATCAGTATGTAGTGGAATAATCACGGAGGGGCCGACACCTTGGCGAGTAACCGCAGCGATGGAGAGATTGTAAGGTGTAAATGGAGTGAGTTCTGAGAGAATTAGGTGTGTTTCAGAGGTGTAGGTTCTGTTGACGGCCCCAGAACCCTGTAAAACTGCAGCGTATTCTATAATCTCGCCATTGGCCTCCACTGGGGGGAACCACGACACATGGATGGAGGTGCTGGAGAGATTTCTACTAGCTCCAGGCAATGGAGGAGAACTTGGGACTGTCAGAACACAGACACACAAAGACAAAATCGTGAGTTTTCAGTCAATAAGTACGAATCCTCATGCTTTATATACATGTGCATGTAAAATACAGGAAGTGATGAGCACCGTCTTCATCTGTTCGAAACTGGAGGGTTGCAGTGTGGTTTACAGCTGATCCCGCACTGGTTGCTGGGATGACTTTTATGATGTAGGGAAAATACTTCCTGAGCTTGGTGAAGAGGTAGATGTTGTCTGTGGTTGTCTTGGAGATGGTGATGTTGACCGTGCGGTTGATGGACGGGTGGGTCGTTCCCACCTCTTGCAAGCTCAGCTGGTAGAAGACTCTGCCGTTGGGCTCCAGAGGGGGGTCCCAGCTGATCACTACAGCCGTAGAGCTATAGATGGTAGCGGTGAGGTTGTGGACCGGACCACTCGGCACTGCAGCAGGGGGAGGGTGCGGAAGAAACACAATTAATATATGTGATGAATGGCCAACAGTTACACTTTAGAACGGGAAACAAATCATTGCAGTCTAAATAAAAGATGTTTCAATGTGTAACCAAGAAACGGAATGAGGATTTGTTCCCCAATCTAAAGTGAAACATGTTTTTGAGACAAAATTAGGGTTTAAATCTGCCAATATCAGGACTCAAAATCAAAAGAAAAAAATGGCATTTTACATAAAGAAAATTGAGCCTATTAAAGGACCATTAAGAGGTTTTTCACTGTTACACTCATCATGACAATTAAACACATTTTCCTCTCCAAATCTCAGTAGCCTACTGAAATCTCACTACTGCAAAAACAATGATACATAATTAAACAGTAATGTTCATTTGTAAAATAATATTTAATCGATTCATTTGATGATTTAAGGATGATATTTAAGGGTGATTTTTGCATTGCAGTAATGAGAATTTTGGGGATGAGAATGTGCTTAATTGTCAAGAAAATAGTGTCACAAAGCACAAAAACTCAATAATAATAATAATAAATTACTAAAAAAAATTATTTTAATTATATAAATTATCAATTTTATATAAACAGACATCACAGTTAATAAACTCATTTACATATATAGAAATATAGAAATTTATTTCTATATATAAGAAATAAATGGCACACTGCAACATCAAATCACTCAACATTATGATTAAAGCAGTAAAAAATAAATCTTGTATCTTAAACCCAAAGATTAAAATATTCATGTTGTTCATAGGCACACATACAACACACAAATACACATCATTTTCAGCATTCACATTACACAAATCTGTAAGTCTGTGGAAATTAAAAATGGTAAATAAACTCCAGCACAGCATCTGCAAAATTCAGAGTCAAAGTACAAGATCACAGATAAAGGAAAGAAGAAAGAATCAGAGAAAGACAGTTGTGTTAGTAGGAAAATGCTTTTGGAGCATGTTCTGTGTCCGAGATATTGGGCTGTACTGAGCTGCTGAAGCTGGGTGATTCTCCAGTAACTGCAAACCAATCAGACACAATCACTCACAAAGAACCAAACAGGACCATGGCATTATTTATTCATATAGAACACTTTCAAAATCTCAGACACCAGGGGAGAAAACCTTTATATTTCAAAAGGTCACCTCTGCACCATTTTTCCCAAAATCACACAAAAACTGTTTATTATGATTCGTACACAAAACCTTGAGATATAGGTATTGAAATTAGGTCAACATATTCTCTTGCTAAGCATCGCAGGGGAACATTTTAGTGCTCAAATGTTGCTTTTTCATAGTTTAGGATACCTAATGGAGTTCTCAGTTAAGTTTCTTAGTTAAGTATTAACTCAGATGTTTCTTCTAATTCCAGGCTATAAAATAGACAACTGTTGTCATAGAGTAATATTATACAGCTATAAAATTATTATATAAGTATATAGCAACTCTTATTATTTGCTAAAATTTGGAAAATTTGATGAGAATGTTTGAGTTCATATTGTAGATTTTGGCAAATCTGAGCACATATTGAGACGTTGAAATCTCTTGAAATTACTGGGCTCTTTTTCTCTGGACTAACATCTGAGAAGCAAAATAAATAAATAAAAAAATAAATAAAAAAAAATGTCTCCAATAGCTCTCAAACAAGAAGTTTTATGATGTTTCAGATCGACACATTTACAATATTCTTGAAGACAAATATAAAACATGTTACATAATGTACCCAGAAACTTGCCACTGCAGAAAAACACTAACAGCAACGTGCTATTTTCTATTTTTCAACAAATCCTGTGAGAGGAAATGCAAGCTGGGATAGTCTGGAGACCATCAAATAAAAGGCTTGAGATCAGACACACTCAGACTCGTGATGAGGGCTCAACAATCCCAAGTTTGCAGCTTGGGGGAAAGTTGTCTCCTTTCACATGACGTGCTGAATATGTGCTGTGTGTGTGTGTATGTGTCAGAGTTTCAGTGTGATTTTTTTGGAGCGTAATCAGTTGGAAAAGTGGTGCAGAGCTGAGATTCTCCCCTGAGTGTGTGAGGAGACTGACCGTCCTCTAATGTGGTGAAGTTTAGACGGGGACTGAACACTCCCCCATCACCAACAGAAGTGCTGGAACTCATCCATACACTGTACTCCTGTCCTGCCATCAGATCAGACAACACCAGCCACTGCTCTGAACCCAGAACCATCTACAGTGAGAGAAAGAGAACCTGCTCATTCACTGCATGACTGAATCAGCATTTCATTGTGAGGTTAAAATGTGTTTATGAGATTTTGAATTGATCTAGCTGTTCTTATGGAGATTAAATCCCTTACAGAATGTACTGTGGTGGTACATGGTACAAATGAAGGTATGTTCCAAACCGCCATGCTTAACATTCGCATAACCAAGAAAAAAAAAAAAAAACATTAAAAATAAAAGTTTTCATAACTTAAAGGGGACCTATTATGCAAAATTCACTTCCAATCATGTACACAACCACCTTATAATGGTAAAAATCCACCCATCCCTTTTTTTTAATCCCCATAAATCATAAGCAGTGTCTCAGAATAAGACATTTGCAGTTTCTATGCAGTGACATCACATTGCACATGCTCCGCCCATGACTGCTGACGGACTCTGCCTTATTAGCATAAACCCTGCCAAGTGATCTGTATAGAGTGTACATGTTTATCTCCTCGCCAGAGCATTTAACAGCAGCATTCAAGTAAGAAATGTATTCTTATTAAAGCTAATAAAGTTAAGAGCAGTGAGTGATTTTCTGTTTTTCTTTTGTTTTTTGATTCATATTAACAGCATATGTAGCAGTAGTTACTGTATATTATGCTGTTTTCACTTTCATACACAGGTCTAATACACACATGCGATTTCTTTACTTGCTGTTTATGTTCACAGACATAACCCACTGCGTTTATGTTAACTTTAGGTGTTTTTGACATAACCTTGTATTGTAGATGTAGATGTTTTAGTTTTTGGCAGAGTATCTGAGGCACGAGTTGTACAGGCTCCACCCTCTTTTGGAAAGCGGGGTGGGGAGCAGCAGCTCATTTGCATTTAAAGATACATGCATGAAAACAGCATGTTTTCTTTCCACTGAAAAATGGGCATTTACAACATGGTATAATAAATTATCTGTGGGGTATTTTGAGCTGAAACTTCACAGACACGTTCTGGGGATACCTGAGACTTATATAGCATCTTGTAAAAAGGGGCATAATATGTCCTCTTTAATTTGAACATTAGCAAAATGTTCTTAGAACATATTTTTGATAGCTGGGATTGTATTGATGATTATCATAATTAATATATTAATGCTTTTCATTGTATTTTCACAGTCCAAGCTACTTCAAAAAATATCATTAAAATTTTTCTGCACAAATAATCATGATAGTAAAACCTTGAAAACGTTCTGTATCTTGTGATAAACACAAGAAAAACAATCTTAGAAGTAAAAAATGTCTTAACTCATATCTAATACTTTTTCTGTCCACACTGAAAGTAAAAAACAATAACAACCAGTCAGAACAAATTCTGGCATTCGAAAGATTGGGGTCAGAAAGATTTTTCCTTAAGTATAATAAAACTTTTGAATGTTGCTTTTGAATGTTCTCTGGACATTCTGAAACAAGTAGTAACATTTAAAAACGTCAGAAGAACATCCAACCAAAACGTTTCAGAAAAAAAGTTCCATGCATGAACGATGAATAAATACTTATGCAGCAAGGACGCAATAAATTGATCAAAAGTGAAAGTAAAGACATTTAAAATGTTACAAAAGATTTGAAAAGATAAATGTTGTTCTTTTGAACTTTCTATTCATTAATAAACTGTAAATCCTATAAGAAATTCTGTTGGTCTGCTGCACTGGGTAGCTCTGCCTATAGTTAAATCTCATTTAATACAGTGGTGTAGTAAATGGCATAAAGTGTAAATTTGGGGTTGTTTTCCTAATATTTTTGAAAGAAACCAAACTTGTTCACCAAGACTGCTTTTATTTGATCAAAAAAACAGTGAAAGCAGCAATATTTTGAAATATTATTACAATTTAAAATAACTGTTTTCTATTTGAATATATTTTAAAATGTAATTGATTCCTGTGATGGCAAAGCTGAATTTTCAGCATCATTACTCCAGTCTTCAGTGTCACATGATCCTTCAGAAATCAATCTAATATGCTGATTTGGTGATAAAGAAACATTTTTTAGTGTCAATGTTGAAAATATCTTCCAAATATTTTGGTGGAAACTTTTTTTCAGAATTCTTTAAAGTCAGTTTAATAGCTTGTCACATTATTAAGGTGCACCTGGATATGACACAGTGTTAGTGTCTCCAAAAAGATCAGTACACATCTGTGTGAGTGCATATACCTGTGTATACTCTGTATTATTATCTGTGTAGTAGATAGTGTAGTATTGGATGATGCCGTTGGGTTCATTTGGAGGACTCCAGCTGAGACGCACTGTAGTGGTTGTAAGGAGTGTGTATAATACATTCTGTGGAGGGTCAGATGGGGCTGCAACACAGAAAAAAAAAAGTACCATTATGAATACGAGGACAATGAGGTTTCATGATATTGTGGATCTTTTTCAAAACCTAGTGAGCTGCCTCACTCTCTAGCAACCTTCTAGACTAGAGCAGCATTCTCACTGAAACTAAACCTTACAAGTGACTGAACTGATATGTCTGGAAACAAGTTAAATATTCCTCTATTTTCTATCAATATTTTTTAGTACCAAACAGAATATACACTACCGTTTCAAAGGTTTGAGGTCGGTAAGATTTTTAAATGTTTTTGAAAGAAGTCTCTTACGCTCACCAAGGCTGCATTTATTTGATCATCCGATCACTATCAATATCTATTATTGTTATCAATGCTGCTTAATATTTTTTTGTGGAAAGCATGCTACATTTAAGGATTCTTTGACAAATAGAACATTTAAAAGAACAGCATTTATTTGAAAAAGAAATATTTTGTAACAATCTTTACTGTCAGTTCAGTTTAATGCATCCTTGCTGATTAAAAGTGTTAATTTCTTGACAAAAATAAATAAATAAATCTTACTGACTCTAAAGCTTTTCATTTAAATCTGATATTTCCCTCATCTCCAATTTTTTTTTCACAGTTCATTCTATGATACTTGTGATGCTGCCTTAAATTTTGGGCAAAATTAGGTATATGAGGCCTTACAAGGCAGCATATTTTTGTTTAGAACAGTTTTCACATTAGAAATATGCTTATGATATCTAAAAGTGTTGTCTAGGTTGTTTGGAACAGAACGTGTTTGTGTTCACCTGATTCTACGGTACTGAACGTGATGTAAATCAGTATCCCTCCATCTCCGAGTCGAGTCCAGCTGCTGACGGAGGCATTATACTGGCCCAGCCCCTCCACACTCACCACCACTGATGTTCCCGTCACATTGGCAACAAACTCAGAGCTCAGATTCCTAATAAACAAACACACATGTAAGTTTCAATCTAGTATGACTACAGTCTGGTCTATGGTAAAAACTGATTTTAAATAATCTTCACTTACCACACTCTCACTATGTAGTATAAAATTTCAGAGTTGGCCTCCTCGGGAGGTTTCCAGGACAACTCTACCTCAGTATCTGACAATTTCCTGGCGATTAGGAATTTTGGAGGGGAACTGGGTACTGCCGTTGAGGAAAAACAGCTATTATAGACCGAAAACTGCGGAAAAGGACTTTACTCTCAAACATGATAGTGATTGGGGTTAGTAAATGTAAGAGAATGTCTCCCATGCCGCATGTGTCCATCCTGACAACTGATAATGGAACATCCAACCAACCAAACACAGAGAAACAAACAAAAACATTGTTCTGTAAGCTCCTCTGCCTCCTGAGGTAAAAAGATTAAACACGTTTTAAAGATTCATCCATAACACTCCAAGAGTGCTGTCAGAAATGTCCTTCGGGGGAAATAAAAACAGTTAAAAACAATAAAACACTCCCATTTCCTGCGCGCAGACCACCGGAAAGCTGTAAAAAGGAGAAATGTTTATGTGTGACCCTGATACTCTGCATCTTTTGCCAGATCCAGACATATTCACCTTGATAACTGACACTAAAAAGGAAGAATAGTTTAATTAAAGACCACAGGGTTTATTCATTAAAAACAAACACTCACCGTCTTCCAGTGTGGTGATGTTCAGGATCTCGCTCGTGTAGTTGCCCATGCCGACCTGTGTGGCAGCCTGCACGCTGATGCGGTAGTGCGCATACTTTCGCAGGTTGGACAGGACAACATAAGGCACATGTGTGGTTTGGTTCAGACTGTGTGTGGTGTTCCAGTATTCCACATTGTAGAAAAGAATGATGCCGTTTGCGAGAAGCGGGGGCACCCACGACACGTTCACCTCGCTGGATCCGATGCTCTCGTAGGTCAAATCGTAAGGTGGGCTGCCAGGCACTGCAACAAACAATCAAACCACACATTAGGACAAAGTCAGCACTCAGTGCAAATATTATACAACAGATAAATAAATTATCTCGCCATATTGTGTCTGAAATATCATTCAGCCTGTGAATTGTTGATATTCAATAGAACCTCTTGCAAATGGGCCTTTTTGTTTACTAAACTTATTTTGGAGACAGTAGAGAGGGAATGAGATTGGAACCTGCATTTCACATATACGCAGCTCAACATGACTGAAACATGTTTCCTAACCAATATGCCACAGCTTCAATGTGAAATGGGCATTTTTGAGCACTTTATTTAACAGTATGGGCACAAAACAGTGAAGAAAAGGAAATATGAGCACCATACCTCAACATGCTGGAGCTCATGTACTAACCACTAGGCCAGGGGTGTCCAAACCCGGTCATAGAGGGCCACTGTCCTGCAGAGTTTGGCTCCAACTTGCCTCAACATACCTGCCTGGAAGTTCCTATATGTCTAGTAAGACCTTGATTAGCTGGTTTAATTGTGTTTAATTGGGGTTGAAGCTAAACTCTGCAGTACAGTGGCCCTCCAGGAGCAGGATTGGACACCCCTGCACTAGGCAATGGCCCTTGATTTAGACTGTTTTTAGGTGATTTTGACATTTTTATTAACGATATAAACAGTATAAAGATGATAGGAAACTATAGGGAGAAGAAGGGGAAATGGCAAGTGATAGAAAATGATGGGAAGGAGGACGAGGAATGGGGTCGACCAATTTAAAACTTTATAAACTATAATAACTGGCTTCCAGCAATGGCCGTACATGAGTCTAATTTTGGCAGAAGAGTGACCTCTGATCCAACGCATGACGTATTGATGAACACGGAAGTGCAGAGGATAGAGCAAAACAAAACACTGGTCACGATTTAGAAGTCTAAAACGAGGATTTCGATGTAAGAGAAGAGGAGCTTGAGTTTGTCCCCCAGCCCTATTTGTTTGAACCGTGAGAGGCATTTACTCTGACCTAAGCTTACGCTACTCCTACATCCTACATTATACGTCAGGTAAGAGGTCACTCTTCCACTGGAACTAGACTCACGTACGGCAGTTGCCGGAAACCAGTTATTATAGTTTATAAATATGAATATTTTTCTTACAAAAACCCATCGCTTTGCTTCAGGAGGCCTTTATTAACCCCCTGGAGCCGTGTGGATTACTTTTATGATGGATGGATGCACTTTTTTGGGCTTCAAAATCTCGAGCCCCATTCATTACCATTATAAAGCTTGGAAGAGCCAGATAATTTTTAATATAACTCTGATTGTGTTCGTCTGAAAGAAGATATTCATATACACCTATGATGGCTTGAGGGTGATTAAATTATCCCTTTAAGATTTAATCGCTGTATGTGTGAATTACCCTTAATTGTCGGAACCTTTTGAAGGGGAAAGAGTGTGGGATTTCAGGATGAGATTAAAGTTTTATGTTTCTTCTAGTTTTTCAGTTAAATATGAACACACGCAATGACTCACCATCCTCCCCTGACAACATCTGTAGAGTATCAGAAATCTGGTTCCCGTGTCCATGCAGCGTAAACGCACGGACAGTCACATTGTAGTGTGTGTACGGCTTCAGGTAGCGCAGTGTAACGCTGAGTGATGTGCTGTTGACTGTGTTGCTGTATGTGCCGTTGGTGTAGGAGACCTCATACAGGTGGATGATGCCGTTGGGCTTCTCTGGAGGAGACCAGGAGAGAGTAGCTGTGGAGGAGGTGGTTTTTACTACGACCAGATCCCGTGGAGGTGAATCCGGCTCTAAAAGACAGACAGAGGCATACTGAGAGATCTCACGTGTGTTTAAGAATACTTCTGCATGTATATGAAAAAAATTGGCTCAATACCATCCTCTAGTGTCACAACGAAGATGTAGTCTTCATCGGTCAGAGGGCTTTCCCCCACGGCTGTAGACGCCGCCACACGCAGCTTATAACTGCTGTGCTTGTCCAGACCTGTGGATATGATCATAAATAGTTTCATACAGTGGCCTCAAAAACTATTTAAACACTTGGGTCACACTTAGAAATGTCTGAATGTCATTACATTAGATATAAAATACCAAAGCAGGATGCATTTGCCAACAAATGCAAGAGCTTTTGTCAGAAATTCACCCTTTTTTTTTTTTTATAGCATTTTTACTGAATGTTTTATATTTTGGTGATTTTTAGCGGATGTATAAAATCAGTTCTCAAGTTCACACAGGTTTCCGAGAAAAATACCCAAATCCTTTTTGGGGTCATCATTTTATGCTATTTTTTATTTTTTTATTTTTTTTAAATCTGGCTCTTTTATGTTAGAACCGTTCAAAAGTTTGGGGTCGATAAGATTTTTAAAATGTTTTTGAAAGAAGTCTCTTTTTCTCACCAAGGCTGCATTTATTTGACCAAAATACACTAAAAACAGGTATATATTGGGAAATATTATTACAATTTCTAATGTTTTCCATTTGAATATACAGTATTTTAGAATGTAATTTATTCCTGTGATGCATAGCTGAATTTTCAGCATAATTACTCAAGTCTTCAGTGTCACATGATCTTCAGAAATTCTTCTAATATGCTGATTTACTACAAGAAACATTATCATTGTCAATGTTGAAAATGTTTGTGCTGCTTAATATTTTTGTGGAAACTGTGATACATTTTTTTCAGGATTTTTTGATGAGTCCATTTTTTTAATTTGAAATAAAAATATTTTGTAACATGATAAATGTCTTTGTTGTCACTTTTGATTTATTTAATCTGTCCTGGCTGAAAAAAAGTATTCATTTATTTCAAAATAAAATAAAAAAATCTTACTGACACCAAACATTTGAGAGGTAGTGCGTGTGTTAGAGTTTTACCTGTGAGCACTGCAGTAGTGGTGTTTGTCATCTGTCGTAATTTATGGTTTGTAAGGAGATTTTGTGCATACACAGCATAGTGCGTTATCTTGCCGTTGGGGTTGAGGGGCGGCTCCCAGTTAACACGGATAGAGGTGGAGGTAAGATTCTGATAGGACACATTCTGAACAGAGCTTGGCACTGTGGGAAAACACTGGGGGTTACTTTATACAGTGGTAGTATAATATAACTACTGTAATTCTACTCAGAGATCTGAAGGTATTTTACCCTGTTCAGTTGTTTTCACTGTAACTTGTGTGGAAGGTCCTTCTCCAATAATGTTTTTTGCCAACACGCTAAATGTGTACTCTGTGAAAGGGCTCAGTCTTCTAACCACATACATGAGCTGATCAGACGACAGGTCTGCTGCCTCCTCAATGGCTGGTAGGACTGTCAATCAAACACAGCACACAGGCACAGCCAATCAGAAAACAGAAAGCACAAGTAACAGAGCACAACAATGACTGCCCAACTTTTTAGCACCAATGATTTAATCTCCCATTCATTTTCTCCATTTTGATTTTAAAAAGTCTTCAGCAAGGAGTCACATTTATATAACAATAGTTATATAATTATTAATTAATTAAATTAATTAATAATGATTAATAAATACTAAAACTGAAATGAACCAATTAAATCGTATATGGTGGACAAAAGTTTTTCAATTATATCATCAGCTTTAAAATTACTGATATTTATAAAATTTGTTTATATGAAAGGTTTCAAACCTAAAATGATGCCATAGTCTTTAGTTTTAAATTTTTTATTATTAAGACACCATTTTAAATAGTTTTCTCATCTGTTCATTTGTTCGGAAAGTTGCACCACCTGACATTTTGGGGGTTTAAGGTAACAAAACATGAAAAAACACTGTAAAAAAAAAAAAAAAAAAAAAAATCTGTAAAAAAGCAGATAATGTACTGGCAGAAAATTATCCAGTAATTTTACGTTAATCCTAAAACACAACGCAAAGAAGTTCAAAATTCTAAATAAAATGAACAAATTTAAACGTGAGTGAGTCCATAGTGGGTGGAGTCAGGGGGAGGAGTTATTTACCTTCTATTCCAATGGTAGTGGCATCTCTTGTTGGGAGGTTTGTCTGCTGCTGGGTGTAGTCTGTGGCCACCGCCCTAGTGAAGCGATGGGGCTGGGAGGGGCTTAAGTTATCCAGTGGCGGTTGGTCAGTGCCTAGAGTGAGAGCTGGAGTGAGAGTCAAAGGGTCCTCAGTCACGGCCTCAGTCTCAGCCTGAACAGATGCATCGGTTCTGTCATGGGTGACTGTGAGCCAGGGTGGAGACGTGTGGGGAGTGCTTGGAGTCAGAGGAAGGTCAGAGGGCAGCTCCGTGTCAGCGTTGGTAAAACTGCGACCCGAAGTGAGAAATGTTCCATATGAGGTGAGGGTAAACGTAGATGCTGTGGGGATGTCAAGTGACCTTGCATTGCGACGAAGTGGTTGAGACACAGCATTCTGTAACAACAACATATAATCATTGAAGCTAAATCATAAACAAAGATTTACAGTGAGTGTGTGCATGCTTGTGTAATTTATTGTGTTTTACCTGTCCTCTTAGGGTGATGTCCTGTACAAGAGTACTACGGTACAGTGCTAGAATCCGATAGTGGGTTATTAAGCCGTTCGGTTGGCTCGGGGATCTCCAGGACAGACGAACTGACGTGGAGTCCACAGCCTCAGCTGTCAGATGAGACACAGCACTCGGGGCTGACATGGAAATCAATGCACACACACATACAGTTGTTAACAAACCTTGCCATATACTTAACCAAGGGTCCTCAGCATAGTTGGGAGTTGCAAGATGATGTAAAATGATTTAAAAAAAAAAAAAAAAAAAAAAAGCTTTAAAATAAAATTAAGAACAAAAAATAAAAATAAAAAAATAAAACATGCTTTAATAACACACGACTACAAAAGTCATGTAAATTTATTATTTATAGTAAAAAGTGTAAACCCTGAAGAACATTCAGTTATTGAAACTTTTATATTTCATTATTTTAATAAAATTATTATTATAAATACAGTTTATAAAATGTGTATAAATATTGAATTAAATTCATTTAAATGGTCACTTCTAGGCCCAGTTGTTCAAAAAGTTTAATCTGGATCAGAATGATCTGGATTTGGAAATCCCATGTTTTGCTATCCAGGATCAGGTAATCCATTTTACTTTTGTGCTGGTTTTTCAAAGCAAAATTGGATTGGATCACACTGATCCAGATACACACTATTTCAGATTACCAAATCTGGATTACTAGTGCGCTACGGAGCCCCTAAAGGGACATGGTGGTAAAAAGAATAGAGATACGGGGAAAAAAAACAAAACAAAACAAAAAACATTTCAATGCTTTTGTGTTCTCTAAGAAAAGTTCCACTTAGCGTTCACCCGAGAAACTTTGCATTCACTCGCAAAGAACTCATCTCTTATGATTGTGCCAATGTAGTTTACAAACAGTGATTAAAAAAAAAAAACACTTTGAATTAAATGTAATATTTTTGTTTGATATTTACAGCTGTTTGGTGATTATTTTATGGCACCAAAATTTCTTTTTGACTTTACAGTAGGTTACCAAAAGGCTAAATATGTAGTCTAATGTTTACTTCTAATATATTACTCTAATCAAGAGCAAAATAAAAAAATATATGTGTGTATGTATATTAAATGATAAAAATGTTATATTTTCTGACCAGTTTTTAAGTTATTACATTTTTGTACCTGAAATCCACCCTTCTGATGGGATCAGAATAATCCATATTTTTTGGATCAAAGGTAATTTTACTATCCCAATTTTACTATAAAGTTTTGAACGACACAAATTGATGATTTTATCCAGATCAAAACCAAGACTGGATTTTGTGATCTAATGTGAGTTTACTTCTGTGAAATGTATAGCGAGATATTTAACACCACTTTTAAAACAAAAAATATATGTGCTGTATGTAAAAACACACTACTGTTAAAAAGATTTCAAATATTTTTGAAAGAAGTCTCTGATGCTCATTTATAAAGCTGCATTTATATTTTGAAATATTTTAAAATTTTAAAATAACTGTTTTCTATTTTAATATATTTTCAAATGTAATTCATACCTGTGATGTCAAAGCTGAATTTTCAGCATCATTACTCCAGTCTTCAATGTCACATGATCCTTCAGAAATCATTCTAATATGCTGATTTGATGCTCAAGAAACATTTCTTATTATTAACAATGTTGAAAACAGCTGTGCTGCTTCATATTTTTTTGTGGAAACCGTGATACATTTTTTTTCAAGATTCCTTGATGAATAATAGAACGTTCAAGAGAACAGCATTTACTTAAAATAGAAATCTTTTGTAACATTATAAATGTCTTTACTGCCACATTTTCCCATTTGTACAGTTTGTCACCTTAGAATTATAAGGTTATATCTGACATTTTTGTCAAAATTGAGTTATTCACATATTATTGTTCTGTGACAACTTATTTAGGTTATGTGATGTTTTTTTTTTGTTGTTTTTTTTAAGTTTTGTACATTTTGGGACGTTTTTTTTTAGAAAACAAAAAGGGTCTATCCACAAAGGAGTATGGAATGCAAAAACTTTGAAGCTCAATATCTCAAAACTGCTCAGAATGCAGATAGAAACTTATAATCCCAAAGTGGCAAATTCAGTGCTGAGAAAAATGCATCCCTTTATTTATCACACATTTTCGGCATTGGATGCTTTGAGGCCTTCAACCAAAATCTAATTTTAGATAAAAGCAACCCTAAGTGAACAACAAATAACCTTTCTTGTTTTTCCATGCATTTAATGAGCATTCAGTTATGCAGCACCAACTGGCTCTGTATGAAAAAGTCATTTCCTCCAGCTAAATTAACCTAATTAAAGGTATAATTAGAGATAGCTGATTTCAGACAGACTTAATTACAACCAGACCATCTAAATATAAACCTCATTTATAACTCTTACTTATTTTGACCCTGAACACTTACAGAACACTTACAGAAATTGCAAACACATACATATTCCCTGAGCCTTTAGAGATTATGTTCTCCATACAGATGAGTCAAAAATGGAATTGCTGTGGCCAACATGGCTCCCAGTATGTCTCCATCAAGCATACACAAACACAGTTTGAGAAAACATGACACCAACAATCAATCACAGTGGAGGTCATGTGATGTCAACCTGAATGTCACAACTGAATGAACCATTAATTCTCCACTGAAGTGGAAAATACATTAATTTAGAATTTGTGGCAATTCATCCATGAATCACAACTAAAGTGTAGCTGGGTCATGCAGTAAGAAAATGCAATTCCATTTTAGCGGTATCTAAAGTGATTTAATGCTTCAAGTTGCAGTCAGTACAACTAAATGTGGTTCAGCTAGGTATTACATAGACTTAATTTTGATTACCACTGAAATGTTTGGGGTTGGTAAGATTTTTTTAATGTTTTTAAAAGAAGCCTCTTATGCTGACTAAGGCTGCATTTATTTGATCAAAAATGCAGTAAAATCAGTAATATTTAGGGGTGTAACAATACACAAAACTGACGGTTTTGAAGTCACGGTTCGGTACGGTTCGGTACAGCAGGGGGAGAAAACTAAAAAATTTTTTACTATAAACTATATAGGGAGCACTTACTTGCACATTACTATAATAATAAAGGTTCAGAGCCCAAACTATTAGCCTAAATTCAGTTGCTATTTATTTTTAGATATAATAATCAACACTCAAATAACAAATTGTATGCAAACTTGTAAACTGCACATAAGGCAGTTTTTGAAATAAATAACTTCTAAATCTAATTATAAGATTATACTCCAATTCATTGTTGAAATACAATCATTTACACAGGTGCTCATTTTCATGACAGATTTATTTAAACATACATGAAATAATCAAGACATCACTAGTTAAGTAAAAGTTAAGTAAAATATAGCCTAATGAATATATAGGCTAATACAGTGCATATATTTAGCGAAAGAGTTCATTTGTCTGATGAACTAACAAGTTGTAAATGCTACATAACAGTGTTGTTTACAAGCTGTTTTATTGACGTCTTTCTGCCGTTGAAACATTGATTGAGCGATTACACGAGATATTATACATTTCAGTAAGTTGTACTGTATCTTTCAACATACCTTCAGATGTTCATTCATGTTTATTCTGTATTAAAAAGGAAGAGATGATCGCGCTCACTCGTGCTCCGCGCTGAGGCGCCTGTACAGTGATCTGTCTCACGATTTGTCACGCTACATTCAAGAGCGTCAAAACGGCATTTTTTTTTTTGTGAATTTCGTGATTAAATGGACAGAATTTGAAAGATGACCCTTTGTTTCTTATCGAAAGTAACAAAACGCAGAGCTTATTGCAATTAATGGTGGTTAGGCTACAATGCTGTATTCGTCGTGTAGATCCAATGGGCCAGGGCTAGGCGGGGCAGCAGGGGGTGGGGCGCGTTCGGTACGCCATGAGAGTATCGCGGTTCGTACCGTGGGTGGTGTATCGTGGTTTTTCGGTTCGGTTTAAATATTGTTACACCCATATTGTGAAATGTTATTACAATTTAAAACCATTACTCCAGTAATAATATTTTCACACAGGGAATGTGGGTTTCGTTTAAGGTAACTATTATTTGACAGTCTTTATTGAAAAAAAAAAAACAGTAAAGGTATACCTATACTTTGTTCACCCTTATATAATATTATATAATCACTAAAGGTTTAAAACATCAACTGTCACAAGTAAAAACCAATGAAAGACAAAATCAGTAAGGGTGCAAATAACATTTCACAGGTTTCATGTTTGGCTATCTAAAGTACAGAAACAAATTTATCTTCAAAAGTTGACTAAATCTGATAAAACCTCCCTTTGGGAAAATATGGGCACATACTCAACTGGAAAACAAAATTAAACATGAAATAAATCTCTTTTTACTTAAAAAAGCAAAAATGTTCTCTAGGTAAATCCTAAACACTAAGTCTGGTGTCCTAGTAAGCCCTCATTTAGGTAGTAAACGTGTGTGTGTGTGTTTTCACCTTCTGCCAGTGTTGTAATGTTGACCACTGCTGCCGGTCCTGTGGCCCCTGCTGATTTGGCCATCACATGGATGTAGTATTGTGTGTATGGAGTCAGTCCAGTGTAAATAAACGCTTGATCGATTGTGCTGTTCTCACTAATAAACCCTGAAATACACATAAACATGCACCACATTAACATACAAATGATGAGAGGATGTGCTTTGAATTAAGTATTCTGGAGCCTGTATGCTAAACACAAGGTCATCCTGCTTTATATTCTCACTGGTTTAGATTAAGGGCTTGTCCTGCCACAGTGTGGTGTCTGTCTGATAGTACAGTATTAATGGTAAAGACATTTGTTTTGATGGTCATGGGGTGTTACCTTCAGAGCTGTGGAGCTGAATGACGTAACTGAAACGTCCTGTGGTGATCTTTGGTGGGTCCCAAGTTAGAGACAAAGATTTAGAAGTGATGTTTCTTAAAAGTACATTTTGCGGCGGGTCTTCAGGGGCTGCAACACACATTTTTGTTTTTACATTTATGATTTGTTACAGAAACTTGAGATTATGTATTATTGTGGAAATTGAGATTATTTGATCAAGACAACATAAAATAGAACTTATAACACAATTTAACTTCTGTAATGTCAGATAGTGTCATAATTTCACATATTATTATATAAACAATTTTTCAGGATTCTTTGTTGAATAGAAAGAACAGCATTTATTTGAAATAGAACTCTTTTATAACAATATAAATGCATTTAGTGTCACTTTAGATCAATTGAATGCATCAGTGCTGAATAAAAGCATTTCATAAAAACCTTTTAAACAGTAGAATATATGGTAACACTTTCTATGAAGACCATGCTTATAATGATTTATAGCCACATTTATACTTATTTATAAGTTAGTATTACTATTCTATAAATATATTTATAAAGACTCATTAAGATCTAAACTGCATTATAAGAACAGTTATAGATACATTTATATTATTTTTATAATTACTTATAAGCCACGCATTTGCTTTTTCAATGTGCATGCTCATAAGCCATTATACACTGATTTATAAATGATCAAATATAAAATAGTTCCAGAGACACTTGTTTGCTGTATCAACTAGTTATTATGTCTTGAATGGCTAAAGTTTGCATTAGAGGTAATGAATGGTAATTTTGATTTGTTAAAATCTATATCTCCTCAGCCATTTGCATGGTATTGCTTATAGCAGTTTGGAATTATACTTTAAAAATATTGTTGCAGTGTTTTGCTAGTATGTAACATTAAAAAAGATACTTTTTTTTTCAACTGTTTGTATTAATGATTTCTGTTTTTTTTTTTTTATTACAGGAATTGTTGTTCATTAGTTAAATTTACAAGTAAGCAACTTAAAATGTAAAATGAGCACATATTCGTGATTTCTTAACATTTGATTTAGAAAAATTGCATCCTATGTTTTCACTTTACTTAAAGCCAACAATTATGCATTTATAGACATTAGTAACTATTATTACTCACAATAAGTATTTATAAGAACACAACACGGCTATTTATAACAATATATTCACTAATTTGACAGAAATAAATCTGAATAAAAAGTCATTGTAACTATAATATAATAACATTATAGCAATGCAAGCTGCATCTTTATAAATACATTCATGGAACCATACGACAGACTAATTAATACTTCAGTGTATACGGACTAATTAATAAATCAGTGTATAATGAATTATGAACATGCATTGAAAAGGAAAATGCATGACTTATAAGCAATTATAAAAATAATATAAATGTAACTATAACTGTTCTTATAATGTGGTATAGGTCTTAATAAGTCTTTATAAATATGTTTATAAAATAGTAATAAAATAGTAGCACTGTTGGCCAGAGGAGAACTGGCCCCCCGACTAAGCCTGGTTTCTCCCAAGGTTTTTTTCTCCATTTAAACACCTATTTGCCACTTGTCTGCCACCTGATGTCACCTGATGGAGTTTGGGTTCCTTGCCGCTGTCGCCTTTGGCTTGCTTAGTTGGGGACACTTGACATTTGACTTGACATTTGATATTCAACAGTGCTTTGATCTGCCTGCATTGACACTATTCTTTAAGAGCTGCCGTGCAGCCAAATAATGTACCAGTTATCAATGTAAAGCTGCTTTGACACAATCTACATTGTTAAAAGCGCTATATAAATAAAGGTGACTTGACTTGACTTGACTTGGCTTATAAATAAGTATAAATGGAGCTATAATTCATTATAAGCATGGTCTTTATAGAAAGTGTTACCGAATATATACATATATATATATATATATATATATATATAAGAATTAAGTGTGTGATAGCATACCAGCCTCCGGCATGCGGACCATAGTGCTGGCAATCTGTCCCTCCCCATCACTAGTGAAGGCGGAGACTTCAAACACATAAGGTGTGTAGGGGCGGAGCTCATCAATCTTTACACTGATTGGAACACTCCAGATGGAGGCGGGAGGTACGGCTGAGAGCGTAACCGTGGGCAACACAGCAGAGGTTAACTGGGTAGACTCGAATGGGCTCGGAGTTCCACGAGATAAGATGTCAGCTGCATCCTAGTAGACACATAAACATCCAAAACTAATTGTAAAAGATTGGTAGATCAATGCATAAGGTGGTTTGAATTTGGTTCAATTGTCTTGTATCACTTCAAATAAATATTAATGCAAGTAAAAGACGTACGTTGCAGTGAGGCAGAGCTCCGTTCATGATGTCCTCTGCTTTGAGCTCCAGTGTGCGGACAATCTGGCCTGTTCGAGCATGTTTGACTTTCACTGCGAACTTAGTGATAAGGCCATTAATGCGTACAGGGAGAAACCATGTCACTAACACTGATGCGTGATCATCAGCAAATGCTGTGAGGTTTGACACCAGACCAGGGGCTGAGATTAAACAAAAACACATAGATTAAAACATAGGTAAACACATACTCTAAACAAGCAGAATGAAAATATGTGTTGAAATAGAATGAATTCTACACATTTGTTCAAAACAACCTAGTGAACTGCCCACTTAGCCATCACTATTAGACATCAAACACTAGGCAGCAAAATCATGCTAATATATAAACTATTGTTCAGTTTGGGGTCAGTACATTTTTTAAAGTCCCCCTGTAGTCAATAATTTTATCCCTTAAAACTCATCTTTGATAATCAAAATTACATATTTAAACATTTTTTCCTGTTAAAAAAAAAAAAAAAAACTTAATGCCTTAAAATAGCTTGAATGTAAATCTACACCCTTGCCTTATTTAAAATACACAGATCTATGAATATGATAATTAGCTCCGCCTCCACTCACTCGCACGAGCTCAGACAAGATCCACTCGGTCAACTTACTAAGGTAAACGCTGCACATTGGTATCGCTTTTTACAATGTCATACACATAACAGTAATTAATATGATTAGCGTTTTGCTTGACTATGTTATCAAATAGCTAATAATGTGTTGCTAATGTTACACAAACCATGTTCACATTCACGAGTCAGACAGCTGTCTTCTATCAATCAGTATCCTTAGAAACGCTTTGAACAACTCAGAACGTCAGTGGAGAAAGGCATATAGTTCATCATAAAATCGTAATATGCATCATACACCCGTCATATTGCCAAATTTACCCAATTTTTCATATCAACAGAAAAATATACAGGGATATCCTTCTTTTGAGACTCCCTTGCACGATCAGTTAATGATATGGTAAAGCCCGCAGGCATGTTGATGTGATTGGTTGGCGTCAGAAACACCAGCGATTTCAAACTGCGGGTTTGAGACTGTCTTTAGATCACTGCAGTTTTAAAGAGAAAATATTCAGCAATGGTGTTGACTTATGAATTTGCACATGGTTTGTCTTAAAGCATGTTATAAACACCAGATAGACATACAAACAACATTAAAAACTTGATTTTCACCACAGGGGGACTTTAAAATGTTTTTAAAAGTAGTCTCTTATGCCGACCAATCCTCACAAATGCAGTAAAACTGTTAATATCATGAAATATTATTACAGTTTAAAAGAACTATTTTCTATTTGAATATATTTTAAAATGTAATTTATTCCTGTGATGACAAAGCTACATTTTCAGCATCATTAATCCAGTCTGTTGCATGATCCTTCAGAAATCATTCTAATATGCTGATTTGATGCTCAAGTTTCATTTCTTATTATTATCAATGTTGAAAACAGCTTTCGCTGCTTAAGATTTTTGTGGAAACTGTGAAACATTTTTTTAGGATTCTTTAATAAACAGAATGCTAACAGTAAGACTCCTATTACACTTCACATAAGAAGAACCATTTCTGTTTTGCACGTGTGACCATTAACAATATTGCCCATGTTGCCCATGTCCATGAAGAGCATTCAAATCACTTACATAAGATGCCACCTTTGATAGTAGCTACTTCTCTAGACTGTGAAGCAGCTCACTAGGGTTTTGAAAACAGCTTATATGAAATATATGGATACTGCTTACGGGCCTCTGCTGTTTTGTAGTACAGAGATTGGCTAAAAGGTCCAGTTCCTGCTTTATTTACTGCTGCAACCTATAAAGAATAGACAGAAGAAAAGCTTTTAAAAAGCAATATACTCAAACCATACACAGCTTAAGAACGTCTGGTTGATTTATCACCATGACTTAGGAGAGGTGGTTATATAAACACTGTGAATGAAGATTCCAATGCAAGATGATCTACTCCAGACAAGAGATCCATCAAATACTGTCACACATACAAACACACGCTCGCACAATAGCTTAGAGAGTCAATTCAGAGTTCACGGTGTACCCAGCCAATGAATTCACGAGACAAATGAGGGAAAACAGAGATCCCTCGTGGATCCAGAGTTCTCTGTAGGACATGAATAATTCACAGTTGATAAATTATTGAGTGAGATCAATGGAATAGAGGCCACTGGCAACTTTCCCATGGACAGTTAATCCAGTAGTGTCTGCTGAATGCTGGACCTTCCCTACAGTTTAATGAAAACCATTTTCAGAAAAGTTTTTGCTGGCTGCTGTTTCTTACACCACACCACAAAGACATTAAATAAATGGAAAACACTAAAAAGGGAAGTAAAGGGGGCTCTAACATTTCAGATACACATGGGGTGGATATAATATCAGTAACATCTATAAATGTATTAATTTCGAGGACTTAATAAGGAGCAGGTCTTGCTTTTGCCTTCAGAAGAGCTTCAGTTCTTTGGGAAATTGTGTAATTCAGATCCCAGAACTGTGGGATATTGCACCATTCCTCAAAAAGAAGCCTGGAGCTCTTTGGAGTTGGAAATGAATTGGAAATCTATAGAATTTCCCATGATATTTAGACATTTGAAGTCTTTGTAGAGCGTATGGAGGTAGTTTCTCATGACGTCACATCTGAATTTGTTTAGCAGTGTGTACTAGGACAGTTCTGCTCTGGAATATAGGCACATTATAGGGCTTTTCACACTTGAAATTGTTAACCCTAGGTCATTCTAAACCCCGGGTAAATGCAATCCTGGGTTATCTTGCTTCACGTTTCACACTGCTCATAATTTACCCGGGGTTAACAATTAATTCTGGGTATTCATAAACTGACGTTTCACATTGTACATTCCTAAACCCAGTGTTAACGTCCTTATTTGCATATTTGTGGTGTCAGTGTCATTGGCCTCTTCTTCACTCAAATGTCATTTGATATTTTTTTCTCTCAAACGCTGAATTTACTGTTTATATACAATGCGCAGTGTTTCCTTGACTGAATATGGGCACGCGATTGGTTGTCTGTTGTTAAGCGTCTAGCTGTAACATTCTAACACTGCATCGTTTCACACTGTACAAGGCCCCGTTTACACTTGTTCATTTTCGTTTTAAAACGCATAAGTTTTGCTGCAGTTACGCCTGTCGTTTACACCGGGGTTGCGTTTCAGTACAAACGTACCAAAACGGAGACTTTTGAAAAAGATGGCGTGGCTGCCTACATTCGCTCTGTGTATCCTTGACGACCGTGTAAACAATAACATGGAGACTGAACTGCAGTCTTTGCTGGCTTTGTTGTAATTTTTAGCAGCCATTGTGCAGTTAAACTCTGCATTTTTTTTTTAATACTGCAGCTACCTACATGCGCAAGAGGCAACTGTTTACACTTGTACGTGCATGCCCAGTGTGCATGAATGGTCATATGACATGCATTTTCGGTCGTGTAGTGTAGACGTAGATAGTTTCTGAAACGCTGTGGAAATGCCAGTGTAGACAAGGATCATTTTCATTTTAAAACACAGTTTTAAAACGAAAATGCACTAGCCCAAGTTGGCACCGCAATGCGAAAAAGCAGTGCTAACCCTGCTCCAGAGCAGGGCTTCATAACCTCGGGTAAAAAGCGGTGCTAACCCCGCTTCTAAATTACAAGTGTGAAACATTCCTTTACCTGGGGTTAAAAGCGGTGTTTAGAACAATGATAACCCAGGGTTAAGTGCAGTAAGCCTATATGAGTGGAGTTCACCCTCATGATTTTTTTGGCATTATTATGCATCATATACACTACTGTTCAAAAGTTTGGGGTCGGTAAGATTTTTTAATGTTTTTGAAAGATGTTACTCTGGTCTTCAGTGTCACATGATCCTTCAGAAATCATTCTAATATGCTGATTTGGTGCTCAAGATTCATTTCTTATTATTATCAATGTTAAAAACAGTTGTGCTGTTTAATATTATTGTGGAAATCGTAATACATTTTTAGGATTCTTTGATAAATATAAAGTTCAAAAGAACAGTTTATTTAAAACAGAAATATTTTGTAGCATTAATGTCACTTTAATGTCACTTTCGATCAATTTAATGCATCTTTGTTGGTATAAAGTCAATATAAATCTTTCAATATATATAGTTTTGAGCAAATCATCAAAACATTTATATTTTTGTCAATTTCTGTGTTTGTGCTCCTATGGTTAATGGGATTTCTGTGGCTGTGGACAAGCAATTTCATTAAGGAAGGCTTGCCAGGTAGTTTCTGAGGATGTACTTTTGTGACATTTAGAAACTAAGTGTGCTGCCTCTTGGTAAGCTTTAACCACAAACCACTATTCTTGACACTTTAATTCATTTTATGGTTTTTATGAAAAATGCATTTGCGGCTAGGCTGAGAACTGTCAGCATCATTTGTTATTTCAATTTAGTTCCTTTTTACAGTTCCTAAAACAAAACAAAAAACTGCAATACAAGTGCATATTGTATTATGGTGCTGTGTACATTCTTTGAGCAGTTTAAAATACACTATATTCTGATTCTATAATATGAAAATCTATGCTGTGGTTAAATTATACTTTGTGAATGAATATTTGCCATCACATAAACTATTGAAATGTGTGTGAAGATCGAGCGTGCACCTTGATGTTGTACGTTGCTCCAGGGGTGAGTGTGTTCAGGAGGGTTTCTGGGATGTCCAGGCTCTTGATGACCTCAGTGAAGGTAGGGTCGGGATATGGACACATCTCCTTATATTTGATGACAAATGAGTGAATTGAGGGGTCAAGGGGCATCGGCATCCGCCAGGACAGCAGGATTCCAGTGGAACCAACCCGCTCACCTTCTGGCTTAGAAGGGGCCGCAGGCACTACATACACATACATATAAACACACAAATAATTAGAGAATTTTATGATGCGTTTCATATATTATCCTATTTTTATAACAGCTTTATTGAATTATTGTTAATTACAGCAATTTTTTTTCCATGTAGTTTTTACACACAATTAATTTTTAATTGATTGTCACTTCTTTCATTTGTGTTGCCATTATATCCTCATCTTCTTCAATGAAGCGGGACGGATATTGTTGCTCTGACCTAGATTTAGTATCATCCAGGTCATTATCAAATTTAGAGGTCTTTCAGAAGGCGTTTGGCTCGCTAACAGCTATCTGTTGTTGTGGAGGTGTCAGCCATTTAGGACAATAACAATATAAAGCCATCAGAAAGCGTGACCCGTCCATGCCATTCTCAGAGGGACGAGCAAATCAGCAACCGGGGAATCTGATACCGACCTATTAAAGCCTGCTAACTGGAATCAGCATTAATTATGCAAACATAAATATACACACACATCTCAAATAGAAAAAAAGTGCATATGGATTCATGTACAACATCTCAAAGGGTTTCATCTTTCAATTTTCATCACTGGTTCTACCCTTACACAACAATGCTTTAGTACAGAGATGGTATCAGATTGTAATACCATGGTACTTTGATGTATATCATGGTACCGAATAATTACTGCATTCAAGTACCATGAAATTTACATGGTACTCCAAAATACTTCAAATTATAAAACGGTTAGTTCCTGTCCTTGATTCTGATTGGTCAATAGCTGTGTTTTGTTCACGATAAAACACGGCTATGACCGCTTCACCTAACGGTTCTGTGTATCACTACACAACACCCTTAGCAACCACTCTTAGTAACGTAAACTATGTGTTCTCAATTGATATTGTTCGTTGAAGCTTACTGTATTATGTAGAAGAGTATTGTGAGAAAGAGATAGAGTGAGCGAGTTTATTACCTGCATTCAGATTTAGCATTTTCCTTCAGGTCAGTCCTATGTTCATAATAAAAAATCTGTTTAAATGTCCGTTGCATTATCTTGTCCTTTTAACAGTTAAGGGGTTTTCCTGTGACTGACAGCGCTAGTCAAAGCATTTGTCAGTTGCGTCTTGTTCCGTGTTCAAAACAATTCAGTCTTTTCAATGTAAAAGTCTTCGCTACTGAGTGACTCACTCATAAAGACAGTCTTTGCCGCCATCTAATGATGTGAAAATGTAACTTCTGTTGCTGTTCACAGTCAGGGACTATTTTTTTCTGGCAGAAGGAAGGCTTTTAGTGAAACTTTACATCATGAAAGTTGCATTGGTACATATTTTTGGCTTTAATATTTGTATTGTGTGGTAACCGTTTTATAACAGTTCACTCCACTTCACGTCGTGCCAAACAACGCCCTTCAGTCGTGACTTATTCACGATACAGCACAGCCTCTCGTACATTATTGCTTACGTATACTGCTATAGCCAGTGTTATTTTTAATCATTTTTATTTTATTTTTAATTTTTCAATGAATATTTTATTTTATTTTATTTAGTGTGACATTATTTACAACATTTGTTTGCTTCTAAAAAGATTTTTTTGCAAAATCCATACAGTACTGTAATGTTTTCACTTGACAAATAAAATCCTCAGGAGGTAGTCTAGAGGAATATATAGGAACTATGGGGAAATACACATAAATAACGAAAGGAAGGAATCATTTTTATTAAAAGAGGATAGTAGTTTAAGAATGGAACACAGACTTACAGGACTCAATAGTTGTGACAAGTATTCGGCTGACAGGTGAGCTGAACCCTGACGAGGCCACTGCATTGACTGTGACGGTGTATGATGTTCCAGGGGTTACACTGGACACTTGAGCCTAAAACACATAATATATACAATACATATACAGGATAAACATATATCTACAATGAACATATTCTCATATGGTAACAGTTACAATATTTAAAAGACAGAATTCTATAACATTTTCTAAATTAGATAACATAAAAAGACACTGCATTGTTTTGCACTTTTTCACTTGTATTATTTTTGAATTCTGGGTAAAATTTTTATGTTTTGAGTCAAACTGACCCTAATTGGATTCAGTACAATCACAATCACACACATTCTCACACATTACAACAAAAATAAACATGAGAACAAATTATTTTTAAAACCGTATTTAACAGCTAGTTTTTAACCATTTGTTTTACAAATGAATATTATAAACAGCATAGTAACTTTTTTTAATTTAAAACGTAAAATTTGGAATTTTAAACATTTTTTAATAGTTTTTTATTTTTGTGTTTTACTAAAGCTCAAACAGTAGAGCACGGTGCCAACAAAGCCAAAATCATGCATTCGATACTAACATTCTTGAACTGATAAAAATGTACGCCTTCAACACAGTGTGCATTTCTTTGGATAAAAGTGTCTGCCCAATGCATAAATGTAAAATTAAATACTCTCAGAGGGTAGTTGAGAAACTGACATAAAAAATATATCATTTTTTGGGGGGTCTGTGCCGAAAACATCAAAATCATCAGAAATGTTGTACACGCATTCCAAAACTTTGCAGGCATGTTCATGGGTCACTGTGATTGTGCCAGGCAAGACATATTTAACAACATTCCTTTCCAAAAAAAATTTTGTCCTAACCCCAAAACCTAACCCTACCCATAACTTGTCCCTAAAATCCGAGGGAAACGATAGGTGAATAACACTCCTGTAGAAGCACCTAACCCTGGTTGTAAGCCTAAACTTGACATAAACTGTAAACTTCAAATCTGATTGGTTGATTGGAATGTTGCAACAGGATCAACAAAGATGTTGATCCAGGAACATGTTGTACTTGTTGAAATCACATTCACCCATGTTCATGACCCTAAATGAGAAACTGTCACAAAAAATATCCTAGGTTAACCAGTATTTCCGACAACTCAATTTTGTGTTTCGGGTCAAACTGACCAGTAACATAAGTCTGCCACGTGATTTGAGATGCTAATGATGGAAGATTTGCTGGTGTTACTGCTTCATTTGTGTGAAAAAAATAAAGACTAAAATAATAAAGAACTTAAAGTCTGATTAGTAATCATGTCCAAATGTTTATACATATTTATGATAGACTTTTATGGTAGGAAACTAAACTGAATTAAAAAATTCAGCATTTTATAAGCCAAAAAGTCAACAGTTTTTGAGAATGACCTTTATAATGGTAAAATCTTATGTCTTCTTGTTACTTGTTTTGTTGGTGTTGTTTTGCTCCTAAAATTTCAGGATTGTAAAAAAAAAAAAAAAAAAAAAAAAAAAAAACATTTAACAGAGAAATAAAATCGGTGCTTATTTTGATTTAGTTTGATTAGTATTACTGAATGGTGTAGAACTGTTCAAATTATATAGTCTAAAAAGCTAATTTTCAGTACATAAAGCGTAGTAATATCTCACAACATCTTGCTGAGTCATGTCTCTTCTGAGAAAACTGAAGCATGATGTGCTATGAAATAAACCTCAGGTAAAACCAAAAAGTCAGCACTAGATAATAAACAAATCTGCCTGACTGAAGACAATGACTAACATTAATCAAACACATCGCAATATTACTCCAAAATACCATCATGCATCAAACCTCCCTCAAAAGCACAAGGAATTTTGTACATCTATAGATACCATCAATAATCCACGCACCTCTGACACTCCCACAAACACACACACAAACACACGTTTTGCAAGAGAATCCTCTTGAGTTACCATGCATTTCAAATGATAACCATTGCTGGAAATAATTTCAACAAAAATCATTGAATAAAAGCATCTCTTGTGGTTTTCTGTCACATGTTCACAAACGCAAAGTTTGTTGAGTAATGTAACAGCGGCAGGCTAAGTTACCATACGTGATGTCACACCACTTGTTCCAGAAAGACAATAGTCTTATCAGATCCGAGGATAAAATAGCCTGACAACACCAGTAAAACAAGATAACATGGCAAAATTTAATCCATGCTTACATGCGTTACATAACGTGTATATATTATAATCCACACTTCTATGAATTTCACTGCAAATAAATAACAAAATATCAACCATTATACTTGCTTACAATGTTGCAAGCAAGAGCTTTCCTTAGAACTAATTTTGCAATTTAACTAACTAACCTAAGTTCCAAAAGTAAGTTCACATAGGGGAAAATATAAATTGTAAAGAAAATATAAATGATGCACAAAAGGAAGTATCCAGATTCAAAGTGAAACTTTTAATTGTTGATGGCAACTTTTATCAGAAATGTTATGATTTTCAATTATGAATGCTCTACAAATTAATGCATAAAATGCATAAAATGGCAATTCTTTGCAAACATACAGTCCTGCTCAAACAAGACGAGTCAATATACAGTGATATTTATCACACACTCAAGTCTTTGTTTGGCAGAACTGTCGTATTAAAGAAACACAAGCCAGTTCAAGAATTCCTCCAAGGTCGTGTAGCGTCTCACCATCACTCTCTAATAGACCACAGTGTGTGTAAGAGTTCAGCAAACTTTCATGAGAAGAAATCTATTTAGCAGGGATGAAAATTTCAGATTACAAAATTGTCTCCCTTTAAAGGAATAGTTCACCCAAAAATGAAAATTTTGTCATTACTTACTCACCCTCAAGTTGTTCCAAACCTGTATGAGTTTCTTTCTTCTGTTGAACACAAAAGAAGATATTTTAAAGAATGTTGTTAATCAGACAGTTGATGGTAGCCATTGAATTCCATAGTAGGAAAAAAAAAATACTATGGAAGTCAATGGGTGTCATCAACTGTTTGGTTACCAACATTCTTTAAAATATCTTCTTTTGTGTTAAACAGAAGAAAGAAACTCATACAGGTTTGGCACAACATGAGGGTGAGTAAATGATGACAAAATTTTCATTTTTGTGTGAACTATCCCTTTAAGTTCCTGAGTTGGAACTTTGAATTCATTCAATTTAATTGAAAATCATTTCAATGAATACGTGATGTTCAACTGGAATTTGAATCTGAATGACAGCAAATTAAAAAAAAAAAAAAGCTCAATTTTTCTATTCTTCAAATTCCTATAGGTGGCATTTAATAGATTACAACATTCTATTTTAATTCAATTTTTTTAAACAATTCTGTTTGCTACATCTATTAAATTTCACAAACTAAATTGGTATTTAAAATAAATCTCAATACAATTCTGAATGGCACCCGACCCTGCTATCTTGAGTATTTAATTTGGTATATGGTTAAAAAGCTTGCGTAAAGCATGTCATGTAATGCAAAACCCATGCAATGCAAATACGCAATTGATGCCTACCTGAATGTTTCCGAGGCCCGCATACAGGATAACCAGCAGGGGCAGACAGGATGGCATGATGGCCCCTCACTAAGAGAGAGCTGCTGAACGGGTGACCGGGGTAACTAACCGGTGGTATGTGAGTGATCAGAAACAAACTAGTCACACCACCAATGCTAAACCTATTATTAATGATCTTCTCCCTCTCTTTCACTCTCTCCCTTGTTCTCCAACCTTCCTCCACACACTCCGCCCAGCTGACACAGATACTCTTCTACCTGACACCTGGCATACGGCTGTGGGAGAGCTCTGTGAGTGACTCAGGGTGTGTGTGTGTGTGTGTGTGTGTGTGTGTGTGGTACCTGGACATAGCTGTCTGCTGTGGTGTTGATGGTAATATTGCCATGGTCAGGAAGCAGTTGGATCACGTAGTTCTTATCACATCCAGGTGATGCCAGCCAGCGGAGTGAGAAAGCACGAGGTGACACGCTGAACACACGCAACCCTTCAGGACTGGCAGGCACTGAAACACACAGATTTGGGTTGTGCACAAAAAACAAATGCATGTATATATTTTATAGACAGACAAATGCTAAAAATTAAATTCTGTTCACTTCAATCCATCCATCCATCTTAATTTATATAGCACCTTTCAAATAAATTCAATGCAATTCAAAGTAAACAAGCAACTGCCATAAAATACAAATATAGCAATGAAAATAACACTAAAATAGTGTAGAATAAAATAGCAGAAATGATAGAATACAATAAAAATGATCAACAATGAAATGTTCATAAAGCAAAGTTGATTAGAAATGATAGTGACGTTAATAAATGGTTTAATTTGATTAATTTCAGTTTGGTTCAATTAAAGTTTTATTCAGTTCAGATTGGTTCAGTTCAATTTTAACAACTGAATCGAAATGAACAATTCATTTGAGTTAAGTTCAGTTCCAATGATTGCTAAATTCAGTTCGGATTTGTTCAAATCAATGCAAGGCGAATCAGTTCTGTTCAATTCAAATTGATTCAGCTTGGTTCAATTCAAGCTTCATTTGACAAAACAAACTGTTCTAAAACAGTTTTAGAGGAATTAGTACCTTTCATCATGCAAAGTGCATTTTGGGTAACAGTCTAACCTGTGTGTATGGTGATCGTGGCAGCGGTTCCACTGATGCTGTTTCTGAAGCGTTGTACAGTGGTGTTGTAGGAGCAGCCGCTCCACAGGCCATTGACTGTGACCTCCTGCAAGTGTGGACTCACGTCTAACGTCCAGATATGAGAGCTGTTACTGATGGTCACTTTATAGAAATCAAAATGGCCAGCAGCTGGTGCCCATGCCACTGTGGCTGATGTGACATTGATGTAAGACACAGAGAGTGAACATACACCTGCTGGCCCTGGAATAAAAAACAGTGTATAGAATGACCTTTCTTATTTATATGTGTTTGTATATTGTATTTTTTCATATCTGTATTTGTTAATGATACCAAAAGTAGAAAGTGTCACTGGGAGATTCTTACTAGTAGAGATGTTTTTGGATGTGGTCTGGCTGAAATCTGACCCCAGGAAGGACTGGATCTCAAACCTGTAATCACTTCCTGGGGTCAGGTCATGAATCCTGACACTGTTTCCATGGAGATCAACCTGGTGTTGCAGAGGGAGGTCACCTGCGAGGCCATATCGAAACTAAAGAGGAACAAATGAAAAGAAACCAAGCAAGCAACAGAAATAAAATAAGTATAGGCATAAACTTCAAACAGTATCATTCAAAGGATTGGGGTCTTTTTAAAGAAATTAACACTTTTATTCAGCAAGGATGCATTAAATTGATCACTAGTGAAAGTAAAGACATTTATATAGTTACTGTATAGTGTACATAAACTTACAAACAAATTTAAAAATCATGTTAGTAGCCCAGTCAAATATCTGGGATGCTGGCAAAGCATCTAGAATGGGGGTGACCATGGAAGTGAGAAGATCATTACCATAGGAGAAGTAATTTTAGCCCAGGTTATTCTAAGAGGCTTTTACAATGGATGAAAAACATCTTCTCAAGTTTGCAAAATTGTATTTTTACATCATACATTCAAATACCCTCCCTCTCTTTCTGAGGTAAAATGAAGGATTGGCACTCATGTATAATGAGAAAGGCAGAAACCCGAGCACACAGGGCTACAGGGTGTTGCTAGGCTACATTTCAGCTGAGACGGTCATTATGAAAGTTTTAACAGGTGTGCAAAGGCCCCAACACTAGTCTAGTCATGCTTACAATAAACAAAAAATAAAAAAAATATAATAACTTATTCTACATAGCTGCTTCAAACTTCTGAACTATTTTGTCTATAAAAACAAACAATCAAACAAAAAAAAATTCAATGTGAAAATACACTCATATACAACTACCAAATCCCTACATTATACAGATCTCGTTACTGATTGGATGATCAAAAAGTCACCCTACCCTGTAACCATCCACTCTGCCTGGTGGGTGTGTCCATATCACATACATGCTGCTCACTTTTTGTTCAATGAAAGTGAGATCATCAGGAGGTTCTGGAACTGAGGTACAAAAAAACAATAATTTTGTGAGCATGTGTGAGCTTACAGCTGCTTCCAAACCGAAGTGAGCTAGATGGCATTAAAGGCATCATAAATGCTCATAAGGCATCATAGGAACAGGCTGTTCCAAATTCAGGCAGCATAATTTTAACTAAATAGGCTATCAGGAAGTTTGACACTGTCCTAACAAAAAGAGCCCACCCTCATGTCTCTATGATATTCTACCTTCTAATGGCCAATTCAAGAGCAGCATTTCACATATCTTTCACAGAATACACTGCAATAAGCTCAGTGGAGAAAAAAAACATCCAAGATGAGAAAGGCAGATGAGAAAATAATATGTTTATTCAGCAAGGCCACATTAAATTGATCAAAAGTGACAGTAAAGACATTTATAATAATAATATAAAAATATTTCTATTTCAATTAAATGCTTTTTTTTAAAAAAAAACAAAAAAACTTTCTATTCATCAAAGAATCCTGAAAAAAAATCTTCGGGTCAGAAGTCACCCATCCGCCGAAACTCGACCCTCTCGTGTGAACACTCGCATGGCTGTTGCCGGAAGCCAGTGATTATAGTTTATAAAGTTTTAAATATGGATATTTTTCTTACAAAAACCCATTGATCCGCTTCAGAAGACATTTATTATTGGAGTCGTATGGATTACTTTTATGATGGATGGATGCACTTTTTGGAGCTTCAAAGACTTGGACACTATTCAATGCCTTTACAAAGCTGGGAAGAGCCAGGATATTATTTAATATAACTCCAATTGTGTTTGGCCGAGGGAAGAAAGTCACATACACCTAGGATGGCTTGAGGGTGAGTAAATTATGGGATAATCTTCATTTTTGGGTAAATTATTCCTTTAACAACCTTAAACTTTTGAAATTTTGAGTGTAAATATTACTCACTACCTAAAACTATTGATATTGATTAACAGATTTAAACCCAATATATGCTATATATTTTTATGTTTACTGGATTATCGCTTTAGCTTAAAGGGTTAGTTCACCCAAAAATGAAAATAATGTCATTTATTACTCACCCTCATGCCGTTCCACACCCGTAAGACCTTCGTTAATCTTCGGAACGCAAATTTAGGTCACTTCGGAATTAAAATTTCCTGATAATTTACTCACCCCCATGTCATCCAAGATGTTCATGTCTTTCTTTCTTCAGTCGAAAAGAAATTAAGGTTTTTAAGGAAAACATTCCAGGATTTTTCTCTATATAGTGGACTTCAGCGGGGACCAACGGGTTGAAGGTCCAAATTGCAGTTTCAATGCAGCTTCAAATGGCTCTACACGATCCCATTCAAGGAATAAGGGTCTTATCTAGCAAAATGATCGGCCATTTTCTAAAAAAAAATAAAAATGTACATACTTTTTAACCACAAATTGCTCGTCTTGCACTAGCTCTGCAATGCACGTCCAAGACTTCACGCATTACGTAGTCATGTTGGGAAGGTCATACATCTAAGTTCTTCGTCTGTGTACTCCGGTTCAAAAAGATAGGGTAGGGTGAAAAAATCGAATTTTCTCCTCCAGCTTCAAAATTGTCCGACATCGTTGTTTTACCTTTTTTTTTGTAAGGGCGTTTGAATTTGTAGACACTGGGTTGGTACTTCCACCTACATCACCTTTCCAACGTGATGACCAGCATTTGTGGTTAAAAAGTATTTAATTTTTTTTTTTTTTTAGAAAATGACAGATCATTTCGCTAGATAAGACCCTTATTCCTCGGCTGGGATCATGTAGAGCCCTTTGAAGCTGCATTGAAACTGTAATTTGGACCTTCAACCCGTTGATCCGCGTTGAAGTCCACTATATGGAGAAAAATCCTGGAATGTTTTCCTCAAAAACCATAATTTCTTTTCGACTGAAGAAAGAAAGACATAAACATCTTGGATGATATGGGGGTGAGTAAATTATCAGGAAATTTTAATTCTGGAGTGAACTAATCCTTTAATGGCACACTAACATCAAACTCTACTGAACTGGCTTCACATGAAGAGCACTTTTTGTAGGACATTTGTAAGTGAATGCTAATGGAGTTGCTACCTAAGTGGAGTGTTCCGAATGAGTCATTTATAAGGTCCCATTTCATGCTACCTTAGATGGCAGCTGTCTATATAAGCAGTACAGCAAGGCACTAAGCTTTGGAACCGAGCTAAAATATGGATTTATGTGAGAGAGTAGACGATAAGTTCTTGCTAAGTCTTGTACCAATGTATCAGTGTAGTAACACTCACGTGTGTTAGCAATTGCAGAAGCAGGTAAACTTCGCCTGTCTCCACTAACACTGCTCACTTCAAGAGTATACACACTTCCAGGCAACAGGTTGTCAAAGCGATATGTTCTAAAAAGAGAGAAAGCTGCAGTCCAAACCTCTCTCACATAAAGAACGAATCTTTAGGGCAGATAACTGATCTAAATCCGCACCTGTCATCAGACACACTCTGACTGGTCTGCAGGATAAAGGTTGAGTTTCTGATGGACAGGATGAATGAGTCACTGACCCCCTGGCCTGCCCTCCAGCGCACACTGAGAGATGCTGATGTCCTCTGCAGAGGCAACAAGGTGACCGAACTGGGAGCTACAAACAGACACAAGGCAATTAAAATGATCAAGCAGGGTTCATAAAACTCCTGGAAATATTACAGGATTGCACAAAAAAATTGTGATTTCCAGACTTATCCAGAATTATTTTTTTCTATATAAACTAACCTTTCTGACCCCAAACTTTTGAACGGCAGTGTAAGTAGTTAAGCCTGTGTGAATGTATGTTTACCAGCTCTGATGGCGATAATCACTGCTGGACTGTCTCTGAAAAATTCCTTCTCGGTTCGGACTGAAAAGTTGCATAACTTTCCTGCTATCACGTCTTTAAAAACTGCTCTAGTGTCCACTACCTTCTGCACCTAGAAGAAACATACAACAAAGTAGTAAACAAACTATTTTCCCCTCGTTTGAGTATCTATTATTTAAGGACAGCATAAAACATTGACTTCAAAATCTCCTGTGCACAATTTCACTTTAGTTTCATAATTATGATGGTGATTCCATTGATGTTGGCAAACCAGCCTTGTTGCTGCTAGGCACTTTTTTCCCATCAAATGCTGCACTGTATGAGCTCATCCACTCAAGAAACTTTTTCAACCTGATCTGTCACTTAAAAGAAGAAACGGACATACACAGGATGTGCACTCAAAAACATAGGATCATACCATGACAGAATCAGCGCAGTTCATACACAGCGCTTCGTAATGATGGCCGTCCCCCTCAGCCCTGTCCCACAAGAGCTCTATGGAGCTGTCAGTCACAACACCAGCATGCACATGAGTGGGAGGAGCCAAGCCTGTAAATAGATAAACAGACATTCAAATTCAGTACTTCACCAGTGGAGTCCTAGAAACTCTATTCGGAATAGCATACTACCATTCTACTCATACCATTTCTGAAGCATGGAGTGTGCGTATTGTGCAAAACTAGACTAAAATGAAAAACAACTGTTTTTATTTTTAAGATTATAGCTGGATGCCACTTGCTGCATTAAATATGCAATGTAACAAGGTCATGTGACAACAAGGTAGGATTATTTGCACTTTTTTTGCATATAGCATATTGTTTTGTATACTCTTTATAAAAAAAAAAGTATGCCAGCATGAATAGCAGTATGCTATTTCAATTGAATATTCAGTATCGGTCAAAAAATTGGAATTATTAAGATTTTTAATGTTTTTTAGAAGGCTCATGCTCACCAAAAGTTGCATTTATTTGATCAAAAATAAATTATTTTTTCTTATTATAAGAAATGTTTCTTGAGCACTAAATCAGCATATTAGAATGATTTGTGAAAGATCATTTGACACTCAAGATAGTCACTAAAAGTATAAAAGTATTATTTTTTTCTGATTTGGTGCTCAAGAAACATTTCTTAGTATTGAGCAGTAAATCAGCATATTAGAATGATCATGTGACACTGAAGACCATCAGTAATGATCCTGAAAATTCAGCTTTGCATCACAGGAATAAATAACATGTTTAAAATAAATATATTCAAATAGAAAAAAAGTTATTTTAAATTGTAATAATATTTCACAATATTACCATTTTTACTGTATTTTTGATCAAACAATTGCAGCCTTGGTGAGCATAAGAGACGTCTTTCAAAAACATTAAATAAAGCTTAATGATTCCAAACTTTTGACCGGTACAGTACTTATGTGAGCAATAAGAGCAAAAGTTTCTTAAATGTTTTCTCACAGGTCCTCACAGGTGGTAAAGCAAAACCGTCACTGCTCGTGTCTCTGCTGGTCACAAACACATAAAAGTTATACTGCGTTCCTGGATTCAGGTTGCCGACTACCACTTTGGCGCTGTCTTTGGACACTGGCATCCAGGATCGATTGTTCTGGTGAGTAACGGTGATGCCGTCGTAAATGCTGTTTCTGGGCATCTGCACAAACAGCTCCACAGAATGTGTGCCAACTGCATATGGGACAGCTATTTGGACCCTATCAGGTTCTGAAAGAAGCATAAAAATACATATTATAGACTGAGACTGAGGCTTAGTAAGGGAAATGAAGTAAAGGGAAGATAAAAACAAACGAATCATACTCAGAGTCTGTTGTATGGTAATTGGTGCACTTCTGTTGTTGTCCTTAACTGCAGTCACTTCCACTTCATATGTACCACCTGGTTTGAGCTGTGTAAGAGGGACGCAGGTGGAGCTATTTACCCAGAACTCTCTAGTTTGGGTCTGATTTGTTAGTCGGACATAATATTCATCAACTTCCTCATCAGGTGAAGGCAACCAGCACACAGTCACATTCTCCAGACCCACAGCATCAACCTTGAGCGAGACCTTGCGTGGAGGACTAACCTCTAAAACGCATAGACATCAACAAACAAAACATCTATGTGGATCTCCATAACCAGGTGAAATCCTAAATTATTAAAACCCAACTGAGGGGGGAATTCACTCAGAATAAATTCATAAGCATCTGCTTATTTGCATGAGTTGTCTACACTTTTTTATCACCACGTTCAGTAAAAATGAATGTTGGGTTTTCATGTTTTATAGGGACTTTTCATAAACATTATGATTTTTATATTGTACAAACTGTATACTCTATCCTCTAACACTAACCCTATCCCTAAACCTACCCATTACAGAAAACTTTCTGCATTTTTACATTTTCAAAAAACATTTAGTTATAAGCTGTTTTTCTCATGGGGACCAGAAAAATGTCCTCCCATCCTTGTGGGGAAATTTTGTCCCCATAACGTAGGGTTTACAAGGACCACACACACATAGGGTACAACAGGGCTAAAGGCGCACTGGGTAAAAGGCGCATTTGATTTTATTTTCCTCTGAACCACTAGATGGCACAAAAACTTGCCACAACACTTTCCAAAACATCCGCTTTTCAAGATGCACGTGGAAATTTGGCTGATCCTTGATGCGATCACGGACGCAAAGTTGATTCTGCGCTAAATTGATTTAATATTTAATGTTTTTTAAAATGTTGTAGATTTAAGTAGCAAATGAGAATCGCTAAAATTATTGAATATATTTTGAGACAAAGGTCTTGTTAACGATTTTCAGTTTTGTTCAAGGTAATTAAAGCAAAAGTTTTTTCAATAACAGAAGAATATGTAAAAGTATGGTATTTGGGGTAAAAAGTGCATCTGCTGTTGGGGCTAAAGGCACAATAATAAACATGGTAATAAACAGCTGACTGACTTTTCCATTTGTTGACATGACATGGTTATATTAAGAGGGTAAATATCAAATATCAAGTTGGGTGTCCACATTAGAGATAATCACCATATTTATAATGAAACCATCATATTTAAAAATATATTAATCATATCATGTAATAAAATATCATTTATCATTACTACTGTAAATCTACTGTAAATTAAATTATTATGGGATCTCCTTCAATGCTTTCAGAATCTTTACTTTCTAAAATAAGTTTGTTTCTGTATTTTTAAAATATATATTTTATATTAACATTTTAATGACAGTATATTTATTGAACAAAAATGAATACTTTTATCAAAATAAACCGAAAATAGTACAAACTTTGTTAAACTGATTGTTTTGAACAAGTATTAACTTAGACATGATTAAAAACATATTATTTTAGCTAAAGTATTTGTATAAATATTGTGCCTTTTGCCCCATTTTTTAAATAAAAAAACAGCAGCTTTATTTGCACACAATAGGTGAGTTTGCGGAGATAAGAATGGCAATTAATTTAAATAAGCATTGCACAGTGTTATTGTGTGTATAGCGTTTTTATTAAGTTGAGCTATGGTTGGCATGTTTATAAGGCATATAGTTTTGAATGGAAAAACTGCACACAGAAGTGAATTCACCCCTCAGTATTTCCTACACACTGTTTTTTTTTTTTTTTTTTGCAAAACCTACCTGTAATGACAGTCTTGGACATACTGTCATTGCTTTCCACATCTTGAGCTGTGACAGTCAAAACTGTGATCTTGTAAGCATGATACGCCTTCAACCCACCAATCATAGCGCTCTGATTTGTCTTGTCCACCCGAATAGAATGGCCTCTGCCAGAGGACAGATCCACCCAGTGCAAGATGTATTGCTTGAACAGAGCATTCTGGGTAGAATCAGGGGCGGTCCAACGCACTGCAATCAGATTGGACTTAACAGATGTCACTGTGAGATTCTGAGGAGGATTTGGCTCTGCAACATTAAACAAACAAACAAAAAAGTTCATTTCTAGGTAAACTATTCCTTTAATGTGTGTTGGTACTGTAGATGTAGAGACTTACTTGTATTGGCGATGAAAATAGGTCCAAGTGTCTGAGACGCCCCACTGGGGCGTGTAAGAACCAGTGAGAAAAAATAGACATGTCCAGGAGAGAGACCTTGAACTCTCACTCTGTTTTGCGTGTTTGTGAGTGGCATACTTGACAGAGTTCCATCCATTGATTCATCTTCTGACTGTAGAGCAAGTGAAAAACCAGCAGACAAGTCCAAGTGAGATTCATTAGACCAGATAAATGCTGCTTCTGTCTCACATACACTCTCCAGGTACAGCCATTCACTACTGCTCTGCAACACTGTAACATAAACACATGTAGATAAGATTATTCTAAAAGAAAGTCACAAATGAAATATTGTTAAGATCTCAAATATTTCTCTTAGACATCAATTAAAATAAATGAAGAGTAAATGGAGACTATGCTGCAAAAACCTGTACCAGTTGTCACATTTCAAGTGGACCAGCAATTTTTTGCCAATCCATTTGTTATTTTAGTTTAAAGAAGCGTCCTTATAAGTGGACATCACAGTTTACTATTACCAAAGTCCCTTTAAAGGAAAGTCTGTTCACTCTGTGGCCATAATTCGGGCATCTAAGACCAAGTCCTATCTATTTGAATAGGGGAATCCAGAAATCTCAAAAACATGCTTGGCGAACTCACAATTAAATAACATATTTCAAATCAGCAACAAAATATGACATGAACTTTTCCATAAATGTTGTTTCTTATGCTCAAATAGCGTTAAAAAAGCTTATTTTTCAGGCTAGATGAGCCAATGCGCATGTGCAGTCCTAAGAGCAAGTCTCAGGTTTCTATGAGAATTGGAGCTTCTAATGGCAGCTGCAATGATGCAATGACTTTATCAATCAGCGATTGGCTCTTTTACTTAGAAGGCGGGACTTATTCCGCCATATTCCGCATTGCAGTTTCTCCCATTCATAACTAATAGGAGTTAACCAATTAGTCTTTCTATATCTAGAGTCTTTGCTATTACCCAACAAAATATAGACTCAGAGATGGGCTAAAGGTGTCATTTTGGCCTACTGCTTCTCAATTTTTTTTTTTTCTCTATGTATTGTATACTCATGTACATTCTCTAGAGTTTCAGAAATGTTCTCAATGTCTCAAACTGTGCTCAGATCTTTTTTATGTGCATTTTTAGAATTTATGCGCATCTTGGCGTTTCCATCCAGTGTTATTTTATGTGATATCCCAAATTGCACATAAAAATAGGTGGATGGAAACATAGCTAATGTTTAGGGACTATATGTAAAAAAAAAATATTTATTAATAGCTTTTATATTGTCAGTGTGTGGACAGCTTGTAAGAAAGACTTTCGTTCATCCCCAACCTCCTAGGTTGTCTATGAAAACCTGTAGACTGATTTTTATGTGAAGGACACATGCTCATGGTTACATGCTCTCCCAAGAGCCTCAGTTTCATTCTATGACACAAAAAACGAATGCTTATACAATGTTCAGGATAATGCCAAAAGAGCTTTTCTGTACTGTAATGTCAATGTGTAATGCAAAGAAAATGAATTAATTCAAACTATAGTCTCACATAGCCAGATCTATATAGTCTATAGTTTCAAATATACTTTATAATCAAACTATCATAACAGTGTAATTTTAATTACCACATCTGTCGACATGATGCCGGTGAAGTGCAGAGCTGGTGCAAAGATACCCACATCACTATCAGATGCTTTCTTAACTGCTGTTTTCTCAACGCTGTCATTTTTGTTGTGCGTTCTTGTTACTGAGAGGAAAGCATGCATCACATATTTACATATTTAAATGTCGCTGAGTTGGGATGTTTGTTAACAGTATATCGCTGTAAAGGTATTTCCAACTTCTTTTCATTTCTTAGCGAAGAACGAGAAAGAACTTTGCTGTAGGTATTCAATTAATGGCCACCGATGTTGTTAATAACATGGGTTTCTGAATTATAGCCCCTTTAAAAGAAACTTCAGAGCTTTAAATGAGCAACCTCAGAGCAATACAGTCTTCCTCAGGGCATTTCTCTGGAAATGCTTATCGCACAGCTTGATTTATTCCTGGATCAACATGCTTTGTTGGTCCAGAAACAACATTCCTATCAACCCAATCAATCCTGACTCTAACCCAACCCCTTTTTCCAAGAACAACAGTGGATGTTGATCGAGGAACATGTCCTGCTTGTGTAAATCATACCCCCCTTATCTCCCTCTTTCACTCACACTCTTCTTGACAAATATACGGGAGCTGCAGGTAACACAGGAAAGCAGTAAAGAAGTATCCTGTTCCAGTGGCATTCTTCTGCATCGCAACACAGCCTGTTTGATTGGATGCAAGTGACGATGTCACTTCAATATTTAAGTTGTAGGTGGAGCCATCAGACCAGCGGAGTTCACCTTCAGTCTGTAGATATTAAAAACAGAGGCTGAATGGAATATACTATATTCTGCATCCTATTTTTAAAAGTTTCAGTATGCGAAAAACAAAAACTCATTTCAAACGGTGTAAAATCCACCAGTCTGGTTCAGGAAGTAAAAATCCCATTTATTTTCTCCTTAGGTGAATAGATTTTTAACTTATAAACAACTAAAGACAGATCTACTATGAGCTATGAGGTTGTTCTCTGCATTAGTCTACATTATTTCAACTTATTTTATTTAATAATCGTGTTTAACAGTGGAAAAACTGGTGAAAAACTACCCATGATTCTGCAAAGAGCTCCACCAACTAGAGAATCAAAACAAGTAAATTGCGCCAAAAGAACTTCAGCATCTGCCCAAACCCATAAAGCACTTCGAATGACGTAGAAGTGTCAGTTTCTTTTTCTCTGCATTTCAAATATTTTTTGCTGCAGAACAATTTTTGTAATGTTATGATTCACCTAGTAACAGGTTAGTTTGGTTCATGGCTCTAGTTTGTTTCAACTCTTTAAAGACGATGATTTAAAATTCCTTATGGGAAAAAAACTTCAGGAACTAATTTTGTATAAAAATACCTTAAATTTATGCAAATAATGAGTGAAAAAGCATACATGCATACAGACAATTTGCATACTATTCAGAGTATACATGCTGCATACTCCTGTCTTTCAAAAATAGTACATAATACTGTACGTCATTACTGTTTATGTGTGTTTGCCATGTACCTCATGGTCATTCAAAGCCGTCCACAACAGCAGAAGATGGTTATAGGACTTTAAGAAGGATGTGATGGACAGAAACTCTGCATCTGTCTTTATGTTGGCCAGATGTGACCCTGTGGTTGATCTTTCACACATTTGCTTCGCTCCAGACCATGACATGAACCTTGGGCTCACCTTATAACAACTCCACCCCACAGCAAGCCAGCCAACAAGACACTGACCTGCGGGAGGATGAATTACACCATCAGTGTGTACGTGTGTCTTTACAAGGTTTTATACTCTTTACTACACAATTTTTCATCTTCAAACATTTGACATTCCAAATCAGTATGATATTTCATGGAGCACAAATGGAGATTACACAAAAGCAGATCTCTACTCTACAGTTTTTCATTCAACCAAAGGGTATATGGTGATTTATATAGTCAAATATAATATTATATTGTCCCAAAAAAAACAAAAATCATCAAATATTTCCTTTTGCTAATATTTTATTAATATTTTAGCCAATTTTATTAATATTTTCATTTAGCTTGAAGTTATTATATTATATTTTGGTAACACTTTTTTATTTTGATGGTCCCCTTTAGACATTCTGTTGACTATAAGTAGCGTTGCAAATACATGTCAACTACCAGTCATTAGAGTATTAGTAGACTGCATGCTTAAAGGGTTAGTTCACCCAAAAATGAAAATTATGTCATTAATTACTCACCCTCATGTCGTTTCACAACCGTAAGACCTTCATTCATCTTCTGAACACAAATTAAGATATTTTTGATAAAATCCGATGGCTCAGTGATGCCTCCATTGACTGCAAGTTAATTCACACTTTCAGATGCCCAGAAAGCTACTAAAGACATATTTAAAACAGTTCATGTGACTACAGTGATTCAACCTTAATGTTATGAAGAGACAAGAATACTTTTTGTGCGCCAAAAAAACAAAATAACGACTTTATTCAACAATTTCTAGTGATGGGCGATTTTAAAACACTGCTTCATTAAGCTTCGAAGCTTTACGAATCTTTTGTTTCGAATCAGTGGAGCGCGTATCAGACTGCCAAAGTCACGTGATTTCAGTAAACGAGGCTTCGTTACGTCATAAGTGTTTCGAAACGTTTCAAAATTTCAATGGTTTCAATGGGTAGAGCGAGGCTTCCTGAAACACTGAAACAGTTGAAGAAAATGAGCCGAATTGTGTCAAGGCTTCGAAACAAATTTCGACAGCCGTCTCCACAGTGACACTTATTGGTCACTTGACGTGTTGATCTGAAATAACCTTGACAACGATTCAGACAACTGTTGACGAATTATAATGTACATGTTGTTTGTGCCAAACAAGGAAGTGTGTGGGGGAGTGGATAGTGTTCTCGACTGGGTTCGAATCCTGGTCAGAACAGTGTTTTGCTATAAAAACTCATGCAAATAAACACCTTTTACAAACCCATTGCAAATGTTTTATTGAAAGTAAAATCTATAAATCATGTAATAAGATTGAATATCAAGTGTATGTATAAAATGCCTTCTTTTATCAATTTTCAGGGCTTGTTTTGTTTGTTCCATGGATGGCTCAGCTAAACAGGCCAATAAGAGACTATTAACTACTATTATTCTTTTTAACCACTGAAATTTCGAAACGTTTCGAAACTCTTATGACATAACGAAGCCTCGTTTACTGAAATCACGTGACTCTGGCAGTTTGATACACACTCCGAACCACTGATTTGAAACAAAAGATTCGTAAAGCTTCGAAGCTTCATGAAGCAGTGTTTTGAATTCGCCCATCACTAGAAATTGTTGAATAAAGTTGTTATTTTGTTTTTTTGCCGCACAAAAAAGTATTCTCATCGCTTCATAACATTAACGTTGAACCACTGTAGTCACATGAACTGTTTTAAATGTCTTTAGTACCTTTCTGGGCATTGAAAGTGTGAATTAACTTGCTGTCTATGGAGGCCTCACTGAGCCATCGGATTTTATCAAACATATCTTAATTTGTGTTCCGAAGATGAACAAAGGTCTTACGGGTGTGGAACGACACGAGGGTGAGTAATTAATGACAAAATTTTCATTTTTGGGTGAACTAACCCTTTAATATCTGCTAACACTTTATTTTGATGGTCCCCCAACAGACATTCTACTGACTATAAGAAACTTTGCAAGTACATGTCAACTTATTCTACTAACCCGAACCCTACCTCTAACAGTCTACTAATATTCAACTAATACTCTAATGTGAGTTAACTGACATGTAGGTGCAACGTAACTTACAGTCAACAGAATGTCTAAAGTGGACCATCAAAATAAAGTGTAACCTATATTTCCAGTTTCCATTTTAGTTTTTGTAAATTTGTTATGTGCTTGTTTTTACATATACAGTATTTCTGTTTAGCTTTTTTAGATTTTTTTATTTCAGTTTTAGTAATTGTAGTACTTCAATTTAACTTTATATATATATTTTATTTCAGCTTAATTTAAATTTAGTTTTAGTCTAGTTTTTAGTCTTTGTGCACTGTATTCCAAGTCTTCTGAATTCATACAATCGTTTTTGTGTGAGAAATAGACTGAAATTTAAGTTATTATTCACTATAAATCTCAAATCCCACAGCAGTTTCATTAATAAATGTTGTAATTTTCTAAATAACTGGAGAATAAAAATTATTTGAGAAACTAAAAGGTTCTCCTATTGCATCAAGCCCAGTAAAAGAATTTTGGCTCTACTTAACAACTTTAATTTTGAGATATTTACCTTCATGTATTTAGCAGAAACTTTTATCCAAAGTAACTTAAAATAACATATAACATATTCATCACGGACCCAACAATATGTGTGTGAGAGTATGTGTTTGTGCACTTACCTGTCTTAATGGCCTGCTGAAGGCTTTGTGTAACGTTAATTTGGAGATGAGGGAAGGATGTTTTCTTTTTCACAATGACATTATAATGACGTCCAGGCTGTAACCCTTTCACCTGGTGGAATGGCTGAAAATGGGATGCAACCCAACACTGCTCATCCAAACACACATCCAAGACATTTCCATCATCTAATGTAGACCAGCTGAACATGGCAGTCGTTGATGAGATCTTCATGCTTAAAGAGGAGCTCAGGAGAGGAACTAACAACAGAGGAAAACAAGAGCCACATCATTTACTCAATGATGGTAAATAAAATATATTCATTATAAACAAATAAAACAATATGTTCATTTGTGTAGTTGCAGACAATGTCTTTATTGTTACCAAGGTGGAAAGTCTTGGCATCCAGCAGTTCTGTGTTATTGTATGATTGCAGACTGAATTCCAGTTTCTCATACACTTGTGGTGCTCTGAATGTCATCACACACTCACACACGTCTTCACAAACTGCAATGCTGCTCAGCACCTGACAGAGGGGGAGAGACTCAATTAATCAAACATATTATCAATGTGTGTGATCATTTGAGAGGGATTGTGTTTGTTTCACACCTTGTTTCCCAATGAAAGTGCATAGAAATTAGCTGTCCGTGATGGAAAACACTGAAACGCCACCTGCACATGGACAGAGGATGGACTTATGGGACATGAAAGACTGAAAGCCTGAAGGACAACAAGAAGAAAGAAAAATCTAGGGATTGGGTGCAGATCATTATTTTTCTATCAAACCTTTAATACTACTTTATTATGCTCCCTATAAGACCTTTAAAATCAACATGAAAAGATGTTCACATCCCACTTCTGCATGTACCTCCAGAGGGAGGTAAAAAGTATTATTGCAATATTATTGCCAAAACCTTTATTATATTAACGTTAGGCACCACTGAATTATCTGCTGCAAAATAATGTCAAAAAAGCAGTATTTGGCTATTGATTAACATTATTTCTGGTCTAGATGACATCAGCTGAAAAGGAAAGTCATTTCAGATGCAAAAGTTACTACATTTTGATGAAAGATTGTATTTTTTGTGTCTTTACAATCTTTAATCCAAAGTTCATTTTCATGACTAATGGATAATGGCACAGGAACATTTATTAAGAAAGCAAACAGAGTCCATTTTGATTTCATGTTGACTTTAAAGCTTTCTAAATATCTATTCTAGTTTAGAACTTTTTTTTAACACAAAGAGGTTTTGTTATATAACTCAGAAAGGCATATTTCTTTATTTCTTCACAGTTATTCACAGCAGACAATTGCATTTTTTGTACTTCCTTAACTTGAAGATGAAGTGATCCATTCAGAATTAACGGTTTAAATAAATTATTACCTGAAAGAAGTGCAGAATTGGCCAAAACAAGGCCAGAACTTTGTCCATGGAGCTCCATCCCATAATTCCAGTGTCCATAGACGACACCATATTCTTAAAGTAAAACACTAAGGTCTTTAGCCTTGCAGTTTGCACTGTAATAATAACCTACACTACAATAGTATGGTCAGTCAAACTTCAGCAGCATCCTAAAACAGTCTTTGTGGTCACAAGAGCACTCTGTGGCATCTTAGAGCAAAAATTTGGCTTAGTTCAATTTACATAAAAAAAAAAAAAATACCCTACATTCCTTGAGGACACGCCTCCCCTGCCACTACAGATGCCCATGCCAGCATCTTACAACATTACAAAACACACTGGAGGATTCAACCACACCTCCTCTTGAAAGCAGCTCTGCGTCTGGGTCTCATTCAGTCAGATCAGATAGGCTCTCCACTATATATTTTTCTTTTGCTTTCATTTTTAACCTGATTGAAATAAAGTACAGGTTGTCAAGACAACAGTGGCAGCACGTAGGAGTCGTGCAGGGTCAGTCGTGGAGTTGCGGTAAAAGTGAAGAAAACAAAACAGGCACGAAAAAAAATCGCGCACTAACACCAGACTCCTACATCACCCACTGAGAATAAAACTCAATTTATATTAGCTGTCATTTACAAACATTATGTAATGTTTGGAATGTTTTAGGTTCAAGTTACATTTAAATGCACTTGCAATGGAAGTGCAAGCTTGCAGTTGTTTGTTAATTTATATATACAAAAATGTGTTATTTGAGTTATATAGCTTTTTAAAATGTCTATTCCTCCAGCTTTTGAAGTGTGTACTTTAATGTTTATACCAGTACAATGTCCTACCCCAGATTTTCATTGTCAGTGCACTGCTGTTTTTACTAATAAAGCTCGATGTTATTCTCTGTGGAAATTCAATGTTCACTGTACTGAACTCGCAACATGCCTTTAAATTCTGATTCAGCAGATGTACACGAGGGAGGAGATGAACTTTTCCAACATTTTAATTATCCGACTTGAAAGCAAAACACAACTCAGCAGGATATAACTCAAGTCATGCGTGGGCTGATCTAGTTAATAAATCACTGCTGAAATTAGATCAGGGTGAAGATCCTACACTTCTACTGATGGATGCCAAGTGTTTTTTTTTTTTGTTGTTGTTTTTTTTTTGCAGTTTTATTGATTATAGTCCATTTGGTAATTGTACAGTGAAATTGTCTTAAATGAAATATTCACACACAAAGGTGAAATATTTTCAAAATGATTCATATCTGCTGTATAATAATAATCTGTGGATAATTGAGTGGCATATTACAAAATAGCTTGGTAAATCAATTAAGGGGGGGGGGGGGATCTAATGCTATTTCATGCATTCTGACTTATTTACACTGTTAAAGAGTTGGATTGGCCAAAGTTTCAAAAAACGAGTTTGACGTATGAGTATTTCTGTGCCAAATACACTCCTTCCGGATTCGGAAGGAGTGTTCGGAAGTTTCGGAAAGTTTTTTTCAAGTATGGCCCTGTATAACGTCATAAAGGGCGGAATTCCTTGTATGGGAACTTCTCCCTGATAAGCGTGCACACACACATCACCCAGAGTGAAAGCAAGAGCATGCCTATCAACATGCTTCTTTCAGTTACGGAAGCCGAGAGATTTTTCAACAGTGTTACCAAAGAAGTGTGTTTTTGGTTGTGAGGGTAAGATTTTTTTCAGCTTCCCAAAGAACCCAGCATTAAAGGGTTAGTTCACCCAGAAATGAAATTTCTGTCATTAATTATTCACCCTCATGTCGTTCTACACCCGTAAGACCTTCGTTCATCTTCAGAACACAAATTAAGATATTTTTGATAAAATCCGATGGCTCAGTGAGGCCTCCATTGCCAGCAAGATTGTTTCCTTTTTCAATGCCCAGAAAGGTACAAAAAACATTTAAAACAGTTCATGTGACTACAGTGGTTCAACTTTAATATTATAAAGCGACGAGAATACATTTTGTGCGGCAAAAAAACAAAGACTTTATTCAACAATATCTAGTGATGGGCGATTTCAAAACACTGCTTCATGAAGCTTCGAAGCTTTACGAATCTTTTGTTTCGAATCAGTGGTTCGAAGAGTGTATCAAACTACCAAAGTCAGGTGAACTATTGAAATTTCGAAACACTTACTGAAATCACGTGATTTTGGCGCTCTGAACCACTGATTCGAAACAAAAGATTCATAAAGCTTCGAAGCTTCATGAAACAGTGTTTTGAAATCGCCCATCACTAGATATTGTTGAATAAAGTCGTTATTTATTATTTTTTTTTTTTTGGTGCACAAAAAGTATTCTTGTCGCTTTATAATATTAACGTTGAACCACTGTAGTCACATGAACTGTTTTAAATATATTTTTAGTAGCTTTCTGGGCATCGAAAAGGAAATGATCTTGCTGGAAATGCCGGCCTCACTGAGCCATCGGATTTTATCAAAAAGATCTTAATTTGTGTTCTGAAGATGAATGAAGGTCTTACGGGTGTAGAACGACATGAGGGTGAGTAATTAATGACAGAATTTTCATTTTTGGGTGAACTAACCCTTTAAGGGAACAGTCGATGCAGTTTGTTTTTCCAGGGCAGCAACAGAGTTGTGCACGTATGTTTGTTTGTTCCTGGAATTTCGGAGACAAATGTTTTGTAAACAAGTTCAAGTTCGACGCTGGATTTGCAGATCGCGGGCGGTGAGTAAAACTGCATCAAATGTCTGTGTTTTATTGGCAATCGGCGCGCAAGAGCATATAATGTAAACAACACAAATGTTTTTGTTCCCTTTTTATTTATAATGATGTCGCAGCTTGCAGATGATCTCTACGCAGAAGCTGTGCGCGCTCGTGACTCTTTAGCTCTGGCCACGGGAGGCACACCTCTAAGAGCTCAGCTTTTTTCGGAAAGAGTCGGTACAGCGTATCTATCGTTTATAAATCTGATAAAGTTAAAGACTTTCGGAGATATGAAGGATGCAATACTACTCTATAGGTACTCAAGATTAACATGAGATTGGTGGAAACTGTGTGTATGTACCCTTTAAATGATTGATTTGCACAGTGCAATTTTTTGTATTTTTATTTAATTATTTAAAAAACATTGACAATAACATGCAGATTTTTAGGTATTTTACTAAATGCTAATTATTTTTAGGCTTATACAATTTTGTTCAGTTGCAGCAGAAATCATATTTTTGGCATTATGGCTATAGTATGGAGAATTCAAGTTCATCACGTTGTTTTTAAAGACGGCTAAGACATAGAGCACACTGAAAGCATCAACACAACTAGTGAGTGACGGACTGAAGTGTGCGCTTGTCAAGCAACTGTGGATTTCTCTACAAATAGAAATATCAGTAAAGCTTTACAACAAGGTTCCAATTGTTAACATTAGTTAATAACATTAGTTAACATGAACTAACAAAGAAAAAATCTTCTAAAGCATTTATTAATCAAAATTTACTAATACATTAGTAAAAAAAAATTAAAGTTGTATCTGTTAATATTATTTAATGGACCTGCGCTAAAAGGAACTAATAATAAACTTTTTTTTTTTAATCAACTAACATTAACATGTGTTGCTCAAGGTTAGTTAATGTTAGTAAATGTATTAACTAATGTTAACCACTGGGACCTTATTGCAAGTGTTACTGAAATATCAAATAACTACTTAAGACTGGTTTGTTAATTTTTTTCCCTGTAATTAAAAAAAGATTTTGTTAGAAAAAAGCACTAAGTTGCATTTAAATAAAGCATTTGGTTAAGTTAAGATCTTAAGATGCACAGTATGAGTGTACTTAAAATGTTTATGGAACATATTGGTCGCACTTTATTTTACAGTCCTGTTCCGCGTGTACATACTATGTACTTATTATAGCAATTACAATAACTGGGTTATAACTAGGTACTAACCCTGTACCTACCCCTAAACCCAACCTTAACCCATGTAGTCACCTTATATTACCAATACTTTCTTAGGTAAGTACACTGCAAGTACACGTAGTACTGTAAAATAAAGTGTAAAATATTAATACTAATAATACTATTCCGCATGTCATTTAGTCTTTTAGCAAATGTTAATACTCTAAAATCTAAACAATACACAAATTTAACAGCAGTTTGTTGTTCTTATTCTTATGAATGTTTGATTAACATATTACAGATACATTTTAGATATCAAAGACAACAAAAACAGTGATAGTGTTAGTAGTTTGTAGTTTTACAGATACTGTACTGTATACGCAGTCAGAGTCTGCGTCAAGCTAGTGCTCTCACTGAGACCTTAACTTTACTGCACACAGTCCGCAAGGAATCAATTCCACTGGCATGAGCAGTCCATTGGCTCCTGGTAGTAATAGTCCACCGTAGTGGAGTTTCGAGTGCAGTACAGCTGAATGATGCGGTTTTGTAGGCCGTTCTCACGGCAGCACTTGCAGAAACGTGCATGACTGTTAATGTTAAAATTAAAGATGGTGGCAGATGGACATTTTCCATCACATGAATACACAGTCACCTGAAGAGAAAAACCAAGAGAGATGAGATTAACAAATCCAGGAGATGAATTATACTCTATTCGATATAGAATAGAATAGAATAGAATAGAATAGAATAGAATAGAGCATAGGTCTTCAACCCTGCTCCTGGGGGCCCACTGTCCTGCAGAATTTAGCTCCAACCCTAATCAAACACACCTGAACCAGCTACTCAAGCTCTTCAGGATCACTTAAAAAGCTACTAGCAAGTTGGATAAACTTTGCAGGGCAGTGGGCCTCCATGAGCAGGGTTGAAGACCTCTGGATTAGAGAACAGAAGCAAATTTTATGAGAATGTATATCTGTAACAACAGGAATCTTTCACACTCACAGGTGCATTACTTCTACAGTCATCTTTTCTGATGGTGGTCCTGATGGCGACTCTCTTACAGGTTTTACCATCTTCTTTGCCTACACACACACACACACAGAAACAATGTGACTTACAAATGAACAAAAACATGCAAATTTTTGTTTGTAAAACAATATTAAACAATATTAAATTAAATAATAATAATAATAATTTAAAAAATAGAAGAATGTGGGGCAGGACATTTTTAATCCATCGTTAATTCCTGTTACTGCTGTAACATTAAATTAAAGGATTAGTTCACTTTCAAATGAAAATTGGCCCAAGCTTTACTCACCCTCAAGCCATCCTAGGTGTATAAGACTTTCTTCTTTCTGATGAACACAATCGGAGAAATATTAATAAATATCCTGACGCATCCGAGCTTTATAATGGCAGTGAGCAACATCAACGAGTATGAGCTGAAGAAAGCGTCTCCATCCACATCCATCCATCATAAACGTGTACTCTACACGGCTCCGGGGGGTTAATAAAGGCCTTCTGAAGCGAAGTGATGCGTTTGTGTAAAAAATCCATATTTAGCAAGCTATGAAGTAAAATATCTAGTTTCCGCCAGACCGCCTTCTGTATTCAAGTTACGAAGAAAGTGTAAAACTCTTGCAGTTCAAAAAGCTTACGCTACGTCCTACGTCTTCCCTATTCAACTTACGGAAAACACTTAAGGGATGTAACGCCAGTTTACACTATCTTCCCAAGTTGAATACGGAAGGCGGAAGGCCATATTTAACATAACTTGTTAAATATGGATTTTTTTTTTACACAAACGCTTCGCTTCTCTTCAGAAGGCCTTTATTACCCCCCCGGAGCCGTGTGGAGTATGTTTATGATGGATGGATGTGGATGGAGACACTTTCTTCAGCTCACACTCGTTGATCCCACTCACTGCCATTATAAAGCTTGGATGCGTCAGGATATTTATTAATATTTCTCCGATTGTGTTTATCAGAAAGAAGAAAGTCATATACAACTAGGATGGCTTGAGGGTGAGTAAAGCTTGGGGTAATTTTCATTTGAAAGTGAACTAATCCTTTAACTGATATTAAATTACTGCATTAATTATTATTAATTATTGGCATGATTTCAGAAAGGCAGGTTTTTTTTTGGTCAACATTAATCAATAGCCCATAAGGCCTATTTGACATCAGTTGAGGCGAACCAAGTTCTTGCATTTTGAGTAAAGATTATGAAAACAAACATGAACTAAGGTGCGCTGATAAATAATTTGCAATGAGACCAGAAACATGCAATAAGAATTTAAATAGACGTCATGTTGACTTTCAACATACTTATACACAGTACTTTACAATATATGTGATATTTTGTGCCATAACATTATAGAGTGCAACAGTGCCCATCCCCTTTTTCAGTGGTGCTGGCTCCGGAAGTATTTTTCCCATTCATTTTCTCATAGGGATTTCAAAAAAGTCTTTGTTAAAGCCATAAACCAAGCCAATTGAGGTGAATCACAACACTACAAACTTTGATTTGAAGCAAAAAAGATTTTGAAAATTGGACAAAAAAGGTACAAGACTGTGTACTTAACTGCTTTGGGGAGGGAAAGAACTACAATCCCATGAGGCATTGTGAACAACATAATCAAATTAAAATCGATGAAGAAATATACTACTACTCATTTAAAAATGTTGATTATAAAAAACCATAAACCAAAATATGCGTATATTTGTATTTATACACAAACATTTAAGTATTTTGAGAGTGTAGGGAGATCACTCTCAATTACGTCATTCGCAGCGCTTCACTGGAGTAGGCGGAGCTAAAGAGCTATTTTGGTGTGTGTTGCTTTTTTCGACTCTGATTGGTGTAATTTTCTGTACAGCATTATATGTAATTTCACCAGGAATTACCCTGTTAAACAATTATTTTAAAAATAAGCTGAAATAATGCAGGCTGTGGGCTTCAGCAAAAGCAAATACCATGGATTAACAACTTCGTAGCTTACAGTAGGTCTGTCTTTACAGGTTTATAAGTTGTCGTTCAAAATCCCTATGGAGAAAATGAATGGAGTTTTTACTTCTGGAATTTGACTGTTGCACTCTATTAATCATAAAATAAATGTAAAAAAAGATTTAATGACGTTAAGAAGTGAATTTTCACAAATTTGCAATATTCATTCATGAGGTCTGTTTTGACAACTAAACCAAGTAGTGTTTAATCTTTGTAAATGCAACTGTAACAATGAGTCAAGTACACACACGCACACACACATCAAACCACATTAACACAGCAGGATCAGTGACTATTATTACTGCACCTTGGGGGCTCCACTTGATTGACATGTTAGTTACCATGGTGACATTTGTCTGACAATGATGGAGTGGCACCATTGAGAACTGAACTTTTCACCCACATGTAAGTTTTGTTTGTATAACAATGATAAAATAAAAAGGCATTTAATTCTTTTGAGGGCTATGTGTGTGTGTGTGTGTGTGTGTGTGTGTGTGTGTGTGTGTTGTAAAGTCCCAGCTCATTAATTTTGACACTGAGATTCTGGAGGTTCAAATGGAGGACAGGTTTTGAAGATATCAGGGGGTTTCAACAGGAAATAAATCAAGACTTCACAGCTGTGTGTCTGAGATGGTGGGAGAGACAGCTGATGAGTGTTTTTGGAAAGAAGTTGTGCCTGTGTTTGTGTTTGAATGCTACACGGATGTTCATGAGTACAAGAATGAAATGAATAGTTCATAAAAAATTACAATTCTGACAATTCTGCCATTATTTACTCACCCTCATGTTGTTCTTTTTTCAATGGAACACAACAGTGACTTTTTATTTATTTTATATTTTTTTATAATTTATATATTTTTATTATTTTTTATTTTTTGCCAAACAGTCCATAAAAAAAAAATTGTATAAGAAATTTATGAGGGTGAGTAAATGATGACAGAATTTCTATTAATGTCCAAATGTCTCACACACTTAATTAATTCACTCAAACTAAAAGAAAAAAACGGTAAGACTGAAAGAGATAATAAAAAATATTTTTCTTCAACACACACAAAATGTTATGAGACACAGATAAAGAAGATAATTCAGTAGATGAGTGAGTACCTGTATCACAGTTAGTACTAGCAGTGGGTGTTACTGGACTAACGGAAAAAGGCAACAAACCAAGTCCAGCACCTGAGAAACACACAGGGGCAGGTTCACAAACTCACAAGTCTGTAACAAACTCATTTGGTTGAAGTCGCTCATAAAGCTTCCAGCACAAACGCAAGAGCCCCCAAACCAATGCGAACACACATAAACCTGCACCCACAAGTGCCCTCATGCGTAAAAAGATGCACAGACCCACCGCTTACACAAAAAATACATACCAGTTTGTTAATAGCAAATTAATAGCACATAGCCAGCAAAGGCACATGCCAGACATGTTGAGTTTCATCCTCGAAATCACCTCTGAATCCCTATAGCATGCCATGCCAATATAATCAAGAAAACCAGGTCTTATCTAAGAGTTTATTAAAAACAGATTCATGCAGCATTTTCCAATATGCTTTCCTTGGTTTATGAGTAACGCAAAAAATATATACATTCAAATGTTTTGGGACCAGTAAATTTTTTTTTTTAAAGAAATTAATACTTTTATTCAGCAAGGACACATCAAACTGATCAAAAGTGATAGCAAAGATATTTAATAATGTTACAAAAGATTTTTATTCCAAATAGATGTTCTTTTGAACTTTCTATTCATCAAAGAATCCTGAAAAAAAATCTATCACGGTTTCCACAAAAATATTAAGCAGCACAACTGTTTTCAACATTGATAATAAGAAATACTATGTGTTGAGCAGCAAATCAGCATATTAGAATGATTTCTGAAAGATCATGTGACACTGAAGACTGGAGTAATTATGCTGATTGCTGATGCTAAAATATATTCAAATAGAATATATATATATATAAATATAAACAGCAATATTGGGGAAATATTGCTCAATTTTAAATAACTGTTTGAATATATTCACATCAATATATCTAATATATAATATATACAGTCAAACCAAAATTTATTCAGACACCTTGAACATTTCATTCATTAATACAGTTTATTCACTATAGTTTAAAAAAAATGTTAATAAAATATGACAAGATCTCAGAGTTAAACTGTGTCAGAAAACATCAATCTTAATTATGTCAGATAAAACTTAAGCAAAACATGGTCAGGTCAAAGTGTCTGAATAATTTTTGGTTCCAAATTTTTATCAATTTTACTGGTAGTCCACTGTATGAAGAATTTTTGGGTATAATATGTCACAGTTTACTTTATTTTGCTATCCTCACTTTAATAAATTAACTATAGTGTCCTGCACCCACTAGTAAAAATATATCAAAAATATAAAAAATGTCTGAATAATTATTGGTTTGACTGTACATATATATATATATATATATATATATATATATATATATATATATATATATATATATTAGATATATTGATGTGAATATATTCAAACAGTTATTTAAAATTGAGCAATATTTCCCCAATATTGCTGTTTTACTGTATTTTTGATCAAATAAATGTAGCCTTGGTGATTAGAGACTTCTTTTAAAAACTTTTTAAAAAATCTTAACGATCCCAAACTTTTGAAAGATTGAAATATCGGCCAGGGTTGCATTTTCCACAAGCATTGTAAGCCTAAATAGATTGTAGAGACCATTGTTGCCAATGGTTTCTATGATCTACTTAGGCATACAATGCTTTTATAAAACACAATCAATCCTCAAATATTTGTCTGTCCTTTCATTTTTTTTGCATTTTAAATAAATAATTTTGTAAAATACAGGGTTTCCACATGTTTTAATCTATGAATTCCACTGACTTTTCTATGATCATTCTAGTAGTTAAAGATTACTTAATTACTCATTGTTATAATTCAAGGTTTGCTAAAGTTATTAATTTGAACCTGTTTATACCTAAAGCATCAAGCTTTGACAAGAGACCACAAACACCAATCCCATAGCACAAAAACCAGCCTGAGCCACAGATTACACAAAAGACAAAGATAAAGTTAAGAACGCATAGAAAGGGGAATTGTATAGCAATCTGGCTTTCATTAAGCTGTCATCACGAAAAACCCTGTTTCCGACAACACAAGCTAAAATCTATACATTTCTTCCAAGATTACAGTATGTACAATCATTGCATTTTAGAGAGAATTGAGGACAAGGAAAAGCACAATTGAAATTGAAAGAAAAGAATGAAAAGGCCCATGAGATATGTACAGCAGCGCTCATTTTTTCCCCCGGGACAACAGGGAGCATCTAACCACAATGCAACCAGCAGCTAGTAAGCCCAGCACTGCTTCTCCATCATGCTGTTCCAAACATCCACCAGCATTCCCAGAAAGCACAGCCAGCCTCAGACACACTACTCACATGTCTTACAGCAACCGTCCACATACGTCTGAACCACGCCTCCATTCTGAAACAGAAAGCACAGAAGCTAGAAGAACAACAACACAAACAGATACAGAAGAAGCAAAAGGAATGCATTGATTTGAGTCAGACCTGAATACACTCTGTGTCATTGAAAGGAGGACAGACAACTCCAGAGGCCAGAACTACTGCCCCAACCGCAGTCTCCATACAGTCGAACCGTGTGCAGTTAGCCACCCATGAGCTACCTGCCTGCAAACCACATCAAAAAAACCTTATCAGGTAAATGCATTTGAGGCTATTTCCTGAAAACAATGATGGGGTTTTGTGTGTTTCTGACCTACAGTAGCAATATTTTTATGGATAAATTTGCTGAAAATGCCCCCAGAAAATCTTACAAAACATCCATTTGTGAACATCTTTAAAAGGGAAAATGTTCACAAATACAGTAAATAATGTCAGAAAGTTTTCTTCAAGGGTAAGTTTAGGGTTATATTAATAAAAAGCTCCAGAAGGTGAGTGCAGATTACCATAAATACTTCTGTAGTCCCGTTTTCACTGGGATATGAGCATGAGATGTTTTTGCAGGAGCCACAGCACACGTGTGGATCAGATGATGGGACATAAACCTGATACTACAGTGACAGAAATGTAAACAAAAAATGTATTCATATATATCTTACAAAATATTCTTTTAAAAGAATTTCAATTTATAACACACAGAAAAACTAAATTTTGGGAAAATAGAAAAATAAGAAATGTTATTATCTATTCTACACTTATGAAGCATTGTTTATTCCATGAAATCCACCTAAACCAGCTATAATTTAGTTTTACATGACTATCCTCTACTGTCTCTTTAACTGTTAGAGAGACAGTAGAGGATAGTCATTTTTGGGTGAACTAACCCTTCAAAGGTACAGCACCAATGGTGCTGTACCTTTAAAGGGTTAGTTGACGCAAAAATGAAAATTCTGTCATTAATTACTCGAGAATACTTTTTGTGCACAAAAACAAAACAAAATAATGACTTTATTCAACAATATCTAGTGATGGCTGATTTCAAAACACTGCTTCATGAAGCTTCGAAGCTTTACAAATCTTTTGTTTTGAATCAGTGGTTCGGAGCGTGTATTAAACTGCCAAAGTCATGCCCCCCCAGTGGTGAACCACTGAAATTTCGAAATACTTATGACGTGACAAAGCTTTGTTTACTGAAATCACGTGACTTTGGCAGTTTGATACGCGCTCCGAACCACTGATTCGAAACAAAAGATTCGTAAAGCTTTGAAGCTTCATGAAGCAGTGTTTTGAAATCGGCCATCACTAGATATTCTTGAATAAAGTCGTTATTTTGTTTTATTGGTGCAAAAAAGTATTCTTGTTGCTTTATAACATTAAGGTTGAACCACTGTAGTCACATGAACTGTTTTAAATATGTCTTTAGTAGCTTTCTGGACATCTGAAAGTGTTAATTATCTTGCTGGCAATGGAGGCCTCACTGAGCCATCAGATTTTATCAAAAATATCTTAATTTGTGTTCTGAAGATGAACGAAGGTCTTACGGGTGTGGAACGACATGAGGGTGAGTAATTAATGACAGAATTTTCATTTTTTGGTGAACTAACCCTTTAAGACTTCTATATGTAGATCACCTCTGTTATGACTGACTAACCTAAGCCTACATTTTACATTGATATATTTCATTTAGAAGAGCACTTTTTCTTTCAAGATATGTGCCTTTTAAACCTGGTCTTTCATATATTTCATGGAACATCATGTAACATATGTGGAAATATCCATTAATACATATTTTGAAAGTTATATTAGTCATGTGACTTACAGGTTCACACTTCTCAGAGCAGTTGGCAGTGGTGACCTCCATGGCGTAGAACCCGGTGCTGGGGTCTTTATGTGTGAGGCACTGAACCGTGTAACACAGTTCCCCCTCAAAGTATTGCACCATAGACTGGCCCGGGTTCAGTATAGTCACACCCTGAAACAGACACACTTCTGCCTTCTCTACACACACATGCACACAGAGATACATAAACACACATTTGTGTTTCAGTTTCATTGAATAGCATGGCATTTTGAGTGTGTGAGTGTTAGTTTGAGTCTTACTGCAGTGATACAGTGGGCATCCACATGGGCCGCCGGGATCTGGATCCTCCACTTTCACCTCACCCTTTAACACAAAGGTCACGGAATAATATTGTAGTTACAGGACGAGTCATTATGGCAATGTAATTCATGCACACAACAAAATGGACTATATACACTGCATTCACACACACAGAATAAATTGTAGAACACTTACCGCAGCGCAGACAGGAAGTGTAACGTTGTGACAGTGGCATTCTAAAAACAACAAAAACAAATGTTACAAATGTAACTGTGTATATGAATACAAAAAATACTTTGGCAAACCATGGAGACATGAAACTTTGATGCATACAGTACACTACCATTCAAATGTTTGGGGAGGGTAAGATATTTTTATGTTTTTGAAAGTCTCATGCTCACCAAGGCTGCATTTTATTTGATCAAAAATACAGTAAAATAGTAATATTGTGAAATATCAACAATTTAAATTTCTATTTGAATATATTTTAACATGGAATTTATTCCTGTGAATTTTCAGCATCATTACTCCAGTCTTCAGTGTCACATGATCATTAAGAAATCATTCTAATATTCCGATTTGGTGCTCAAGAAAGACATCCATAAACATCCAAAAAAGGAATAAAAGTACATAGAGGGACAAAATAATGCCTTCTAAAATGTCAAAAGGTGAATCTGAGGGTTTGGGTAAGGGTTATTCTATAGTTACTATAATTATCTTGATTATCTTAAAAACAAAATGAAGTCAAAGGGAAGTTAAGAGTTTAGATATCTAGGTAAGTGTGCATGTGTCCAATACCGCAGCGTGTCTCAGGGCAGCAGCTGTCCGGCACGGGTCTCTTCACAAGCACAGCTCCAGGAGCACAACTCACACTGGGCTCAGGACACAGACTCATATCACACACTGAAAAAATCAAGACACAGCCTTTAAACGCGTCATGTTTCTCTGTTTCATTACGACACACAAAATGACTGGGCACTTCGTGTACAGTGTACTACTTGTGTTTTTGTTATAACTACCACAATGATACTGTGGACAGCAGTGATTAGTGGTGTTCATATCCACAGCCATTATCTCTCCAGGCAGACACACTGGTATAGGTTCAATACAGGACTCGCACACTGCAAAACATATGCAAATTATTACTACAGCATGCCATAATATCACAGAAAAATACAATAAAATACAATGTTAATATATAATGCATTAACATGTGTAAGGCATTATAAATACTTGAATCTTTGTATATTTAAATATACATTGTATGTTTATAATGAATTATATATGGCTTCACAGAGTGTTAGAGCTTTTGGAACAGAATGTCATAAATAATGCATATTTGGGATTTTAGTGTTTGGTTTGATCATAATTGGTTTGATCATTATTAATTATAATTATCTTAAATATTATAATGTATTACCACAACCTTTGAGAACCTTTTAGAACTATAAATGTATATATATATATATATATATATATATATATATATATACAGTCAAACCAAAAATATTATTGATTTTTACTAGTGGGTGCAGGACACTATAGTTAATTTATGTAAGTGAGGATAGCAAAATAAAGTAAACTGTGACATATTATACCCAAAAATTCTTCATACAGTGGACTACCAGTAAAATTGATAAAAATTTGGAACCAAAAATTATTCAGACACTTTGACCTGACCATGTTTTGCTTAAGTGTTATCTGACATCATTAAGATACATTTTTTCTGACACAGTTTAACTCTGAGATCTTGTCAAATTTTATTACCATTTTTTTAAACTATAGTAAATAAACTGTATTAACGAATGAAATGTTCAAGGTGTCTGAATAAATTTTGGCTTGACTGTAATATATATATATATATATTTATTTCAGCTGTAGTACTTAAGTATTTGTTATGTGTTTTTACCACACATGTAGCTGTAGCAGCAGGTGTGTGCCCCTCTGACCTCCACCAGGAACTGATCTTCTCTGCAAATCGGGGAAGGAACACTCAGGCATGCCAGCGGATCACATTCTAAGATAGCCCAATCAGAAGACTGACCCTTATCAACTGACCACATAAACAACCAATCAAATAAAGGATTACATGAGCTCTTACCACATCTGTATTCGGGACAGCAGGACAGAGTGCTGTAGCCAATCACCAGCTTGTCTCCATTCTCACAGCTAGGAACTTCACTCTGACAGATGGTGAGGTTACATTCTACACACACAGACAACACAGACACAAGCTTTTTTCATGCATATTTCTGGTTCATTTTCTTGGAAGAAAAATACTGTACATTTTAAATGTGCATTTATTTGTTTAGTTATTTATTTTTTAGGTTGTTTGTGCTGTGTCAGCATAAAAGGCCATTTTCATGGCAAGAACAAAAATAGGTAAATAAAATGAATAAACATATTTAAAAGGATAGAGAAATGGGATAGAGAAATAGGATAAATAATTTACATATAGAAAGATAAAATCTAAACATTTTGCAAGTATCTTATGAAGATCTGTTTTGTTAACTTTTAGTACACTAGGATATAAAATGAACAGACATGGACTAAACTCAACCGCACATCTCAAATTTTGATTTCATAAGATCCATCCACCTTAGGTTGTATGGCAAACAATAACTATTCAACTTATACTACTGTTCAAAAGTTTGGGGTTGGTAAGATTTTTAAATGTTTTTGAAAAAAAAAACAAAGACTCCTATGCTCACTCTAAGGCTGCATTTATTTGACCAAAATTACAGTAAATTTATGAAATATTATTACAATTTAAAGTAACTCTTTTCTATTTAAATACATTTTAAAATGTAATTTATTCATGTTATGTCAAAGCTGAATTTTCAGCATCATTACTCTAGTCTTCAGTGTCACATGATAACTAGCTTCCAGCAGACGGCCGCACGCAACGATTTACAAAAAAAAAGAAAACGCGACGTAGGATGTAGGAGTATTGTAAGCTTAGGTGCCTCTCGCGGTTCAAACAAACAGGGCTGGGCAACAAACTCAAGCTCCTCTTCTCTTATATCAAAATCTTCTGACATTTCTCTTTAAAAATTCTCGTTTTAGACTTCTGATTTGTGAATGTTGCTTTGTTTTTCTCTCTCCTCTGTGCTTCCGCGTTCGTTGTCGCATCATGCGTTGGGTCAGGGGTTACGCAGGATATTTTTAAATATAACTCCGATTGTGTTCATCTGAAAGAAGATAGTCATATACACCTAGGATGGCTTGAGGGTGAGTAAATCATGGGATAATTTTCATTTTTGGGTGAACTATCCCTTTAATGCATCCTTGCTGAGTAAAAGTATGCTTTTGAATGAAAAGTATGTCTTTTGAACAGTAGTATATACAGTCAAACCAAAATTTATTCAGACACCTTGAACATTTCATTCATTATTATAGTTTATTCACTATAGTTTAAAAAAATGGTAATAAAATATGACAAGATCTCAGAGTTAAACTGTGTCAGAAAAAAATTGTGTCAGATAACACTTAAGTAAAACATGGTCAGGTCAAAGTGTCTGAATAATTTTTGGTTCCAAATTTTTATCAGTTTTACTGGTAGTCCACTGTATGAAGAATGTTTGGGTATAATATGTCACAGTTTACTTTATTTTGCTATCCTTACTTACATAAATGAACTATAGTGTCCTGCACCCACTAGTAAAATATATAAAAAATATCAAAAATGTCTGAATAATTTTTGGTTTGACTGTATAGTATGAGACATTAGCATTTGCCTTCCGATTGCCTTCCAGCTCATAGTATATTAAAAATAAAACACCAAAGATGCCAGGATGATATACTATTTCTGATGGATTTGAGAAGCATACATCCATGTGTGTTTATATGTTTATACCACAAATCTTTTTAGGACAGCAGACTCCTTCCTCCAGCACGTCGACTGCATACTCTCCCTCCCTCTCACACAGTGGGGCAGGTTCATAACTGCACTCGGGTTCCACAGGAACCACACTACCGTTCTCCAGACACTTGAACAGACAGCAGCCACGCAGAGAGCCGTTCCACACCTCACCCGGGGCACGTGGGGCACCATCGTTATCCGTACAAACTGATCACATAGAAATAACATTGTCACATTAATATTATCACAAGAAAGAGCACTTTATTTTGCATGCAAATGCACAGTGTGGCATTCTCACTGCATTGGTCCTCGGTGACACAGAAAGCAGAGTCTGCTCGGTGCAGGATGGTACCGCTTTTACAAACGCACTCCTCTCTGATAGAAGTACAGATGCTCTCCTCGTAGTAATCTCGGTTCTGACATGTTCGGGTCTTACATGTATTCACACATGGTTTATATTCCTTACCAGGAGGACATTTGAGTGCTGTAAAATGTAAAAACACAAAAAAAGTGAATAAATATACTACCAGTCAAAAGTTTTAAGACTGAAAAATGTACATTTAGTCACACAAGTGTTCAAACATTTGACTGGTAGAGTATCTGTAAACACACTCACGGCAAAAGTTGCTTTTCCTCCAGCTGAAGCAGATCTGATGTGTGTAGCAAATGGCCACATAAGCAGCCAGGAAGTCACACTCATGCTCTTTATAATGTAGGTCACCGGCCCATATCTTATCACAGAAATTTTCTGGAGAAACCTGCAAAATGGCATTTGGAAATTCAATATAAAATGGCCAAGTCGGTGTACGGTGTGAGTGGGAACTTACATATGGGTACACAATCCAGTGAGGATGAAATTTCTATAAATGTCCCCAGAATATTAGCAAAACATGTCAAAATAACTAAAAATAGTAAGTAACAGTAAGTTGTAATTTTTCATTTAATATTTTTATATTATTTTAGCTTTATTTCTATTACAAAACAATTGATCAATAACAAAAGTTTTAGTTAACAATAATAACATTGGTAAAAATGGGGTAAAAAAAAAAAAATAGTAAACAAGTCCTTTATGGCCCAAATTATGTTTACTTAAAGTATTTATTTAATTATTTAAATCTGAACCAGCTAAATAAGATTTTAGAGTTAACATTAATCTATAGTCATTTAAATTGAATGTTTTAAACATTAACCTATAATTATTTAAATGAGCTTATATTATGGATGTAAATGGGAAGCCCATACTCAAGCTTGTGTGTAGTACCTTGTGGTGACATTTAGAGAAAGGTCTCTGGTTGAGCATGGTGAAACATTTGGAGCAGTTGCCGGTGGTGCAGTTGTCTCCCACTCTGCGGAAGTAATCTGTATCCTCTGACGTATCCACCATCCATCCGTGCAGAAACATAGGGATGTCCTCAACATCCAGGACCACAGTGCCATTGGGCAGGCGCAGGTCATCAGCTGGATTACCATCGCAACATCCTGACAAAGGAAACAAAATATGTTGGTAACAAAATACATCAAACACACTTACATGACCAAATAGAGTTGAATTATTAAAGGCAACGTAGAAAAATAAAAACACATTTAGCTTCCAAAATGTGACATATTTCAGAATGAAACTAAATAATATTCATACATTATCTGGATTTGGTTGCATTGTGAAAAGTAGGATTATATTATATTATTGGTTATTTTTCTCCACCCATGAAACCTGGTTACATCAACAGAACAGTTTACATTTTGATGAAAGATTATAAAAGCATTTCTTTCTTTTACACAAACATGCACTGATGATTTTTGCACAATAAGATCACAGATATTGAAAGGAAGTTGGGTCCTGTTTGATTTCATAGTTTCACAAAGTGTAACATACTGACACACACTGACCACAGAGCCCCCTAGTGGAGGTATTATCAGGAGCCGTGTACTGCAGAACCATAATGCCAGTGCTGTGGTACCACTTTATGTTGATCCCACCAGGTGTATCAATGATGTACATTGTCCCGGTGTCATCAATATGGAAGTTCTGTCTGGTGAGAGGAAGCCGAGCCGTAATCTGATTCACCGACACCTGCGTCAGAACAACATATATTCATGCTTCTATGTGCCACGATTAAGGTGAGGTACGAGATGCATGAATTATTTATAATGTTTCTTGAGCAGCAAATCAGTATATTAGAATGATTTCTCAAGGATCATGTGACACTGAAGACTGGAGCAATGATGCTGAAAATTCAGCTTTTCCATCACAGAACTAAAGTACATTTTAAAATATATTCACATAGAAAACAGTTGTTTTTTTTTCACAATATTTCACAATATTACTGTTATACTGTATTTTTGATCAAATAAATGCAGTCTTGGTGAGCATAAGAGACTTCTTTTTCAAAAGCATATAAAAAATCTTACCGACCCAAACTGTTGAACTGTAGTGTATATGCTAACAATTTCCTTACATAAAAAAACCTTTAGAACATTCCCTTAACAAAGGTGTTTACAACAACAAGATTCATAACTAAACATGCAGGTGCTAAACTTTGTTACCTTTCTGTCCAAACGGTTGATCATAATTCTGTATGAGTGAGTTGTAATGTTCAGCTTCTTAAAACACAGACCAGAGGTTCCACCAGAGGGAGTCTAACAGAAAGAAAATAAGCTTGTGACCCTGATTAATATGGTTATAATGAATAAAATTTTAACATAAATAGCCAATAACACACTTACAGGTCTTCTGATGTAGTTCACACTCTGGAAGGAAAAGTAAAGCATTTAACAGAAACATAAAGAAGCATATTTAGAAGACACAGAGTGTTAGCATGGGTTTACCTCACTGGTTAGGCATTTCTCAATGTGGCCGACTATCTTCTCTCTGGGCAGGTGGACCAGAATATAAGAACCGATATCATACAGAGCCACATTATTCCCATCAAATGTGATCACACGCAGGTCAGAGATTATAGAGCAGCGACCTGACATTACACACACACACACAGAGACAGAGAGACAGAGAGACATACTTTAAATGTTAAAACATGATAAGGTGTTTCTGATGAACACTTTATTTAACATAACCCGTGTAGTTATTGATAACTAAAACTATTAAATATCCCTTTCAGTAATTGAAATAAAGCTGAAATAAAGTATAAATATTAGATAAAAACTTAAATGAAAATGAGAAATATTGCCTTGCCAACTAACTGAAATAAATTATTTGAAGTTGAAGTACTAAAATTACTAAAATTAAAAAAAATAAAAAAAATAAATAAATTAAAGATATATAGAAATATATATTTTTTTAAAAAAACTAATAAAAATGACAAAAGCACAAAAGAAAATTACTAAAACTAAAAAACTTAAAATATAAAATTAAAACTAAATCAAAATATTTATAATTAATTACTATATACTGTTATATATTATTATATAATAATTAGTATATATACTACCATTTAAAAGTTTGGGGTCGCTCACCAAAGCTGTATTTATTTGATCAAAAATACAGTAAAATCAGAAATATTGTGAAATATTATTATAATTTAAAAGAACTGTTTTCTATGTGAATAGATAGATGTAATTTATTTCTGTGATGCAAAGCTGAATTTTCATTACTCCAGTCTTCAGTGTCACATGATCCTTCAGAAATCATTCTAATATGCCGATTTGCTGCTCAAGAAACATTTATCATCAATATCAGTGTTGAAAACAGTTGTGCTGCTTCATATTTTTGTGGAAAGTATGATACATTTTGTTTTTCAGGATTCTTTGATGAATAGAAAGTTAAAAAGAACTGCATTTATTTGAAATATTTGAAATTTTTTATAACATTAAATGTCTTTCTGTCACACTTGATCAGTTTAATGCATCCTTGTTGAATAAAAATATTAATTTCTTTAAAAAAAGAAAAGAAAAAGAAAGCGTGAGAGAGAGAAAAATCTTACTGACCCCAAACTTTTGAATGGTAGTGTAAAACTGACATAAATACCTCCCAACTAGAGCAAATCTGAAAGTATGTATGTCTTACATGGGCACTGCCACAGTGGGCAGCAGGGGTCTGTGTTGGTCTGGATTGGTGTTCCCAGCAGGTTGCACTGTGGCTGGCTGATGTTGTATCTGCAGTGTTGGGAGGAATTATGCAGCATCAGCTGTCCATTTAAGCAGATGTACTCGCTGCACTCGTCCACACGCAATGAATATGGAGGCTGTATGGATACAGAACAGAGATGTTCATGAAATACAGAGTATATAAACCCTTCTACCACAAAAAAACTTCCCCGAAGAACATCAGGATTTCAACTTTATAAGGCACTTTTGGATGCTATTAGGTAGTATGCACTGATCAACTATCTTCAAACAACTTTTTTATGCCTGTGATCTGTTCTTGTGTTATATTACAACAGACTCATCAATTATTTACTGTACCACAACTTAACACATGATGCTTCCCTTCAGGCGTCAACATCCTGGCAAGTGGACAGGAATGACTCAATAACAAGGAGTTAAGGCTGGTAGAAGTGTTCACCCTATGTGGATCAACGATTAATCTTGAGGATGTGTATATTTATGGCCATGTGTGTGAAAGTGTCAGAGAGATATCCAAGTCAGCGAGGGAAATGGAAGACATCAGCTCTCACTTAATACTGTTGAAACCATCACTGATATACCACGGACGATGATTCAACAGTAACTAATAGGCAAAACTGTTTTTCTTGGCAAACACAGACACACTAGGAATGAGATTTGAATGATTCTTTGATTCTGAATCTTTAACTACACGTTGTTGTATGAAGAACCACTCACTATTACTATATATATACATATTTAAGTCTCATGAGTCTTAGGTGCACGTGAGTAACAGCTTTTATTCACTTTCATTCGGTTTATCTTGAGTTTGACATAAAGTAATTACTTCCAATTTAGGGAGTAAGTCAACAACAGATTCAACCGATTTACTTATAACCAATCTTACAACCTGAATTCTGGAAAAGTTTTTTAAATTTGAATAAAATGAAAACTAAAAGACTTTCAAATCATATGAGCCAATATTTTATTCACAATAGAAAATAGATAATATAACAAATGTTTAAACTGAGAAATTTTAAAATTTTATGCACAAAATGAGCTTATTTCAAATTTGATGCCTGCTACAGGTCTCAAAATAGTTGGGACGGGGGCATGTTTACCATGGTGTAGCATCTCCTCTTCTTTTCAAAACAGTTTGAAGACGTCTGGGCATCGAGGTTATGAGTTTCTGGAGTTTTGGTGTTGGAATTTGGTCCCATTCTTGCCTGATATAGGTTTCCAGCTGCTGAAGAGTTCATGGTCGTCTTTGAAGTATTTTTCGTTTAATGATGCACCAAATGTTCTCTATAGGTGAAAGATCTGGACTGCAGGCAGGCCAATTCAGCACCCAGACGATTCCCATATCGTATGCACTTTTGCACCCCCATACCATCACAGATGCTGGCTTTTGAACTGAACGCTGATGACACGCTGGAAGGTCTCCCTCCTCTTTAGCCCGGAGGACACAGCATCCGTGATTTCCAACAAGAATGTCAAATTTGAACTCATCTGACCATAGAACACTTTTCCACTTTGAAACAGTCCATTTTAAATGAGCCTTGGCCCACGGGACACGACGGCACTTCTGGACCATGTTCACATATGGGTTCCTTTTTGCATGATAGAGCTTTAGTTGGCATCTGCAGATGGCACGGCGGATTGTGTTTACCGACAGTGGTTTCTGGAAGTATTCCTGGGCCCATTTAGTAATGTCATTGACACAATCATGCAGATGAGTGATGCAGTGTCGTCTGAGGGCCCGAAGACCACGGGCATCCAATAAAGGTCTTCGGCCTTGTCCCTAACGCATAGAGATTTCTCCAGTTTCTCTGAATCTTTTGATGATGTTATGCTGTAGCTGTAGATGATGAGATTTGCAAAGCCTTTGCAATTTGACGTTGAGGAACATTGTTTTCCACAATCTTTTTACACACTCTTTCACAGATTGGAGAGCCTCTGCCCATCTTCTGAGAGACTCTGCCTCTCTAAGACATCCCTTTTATAGCTAATCATGTTACAGACCTGATATCAATTAACTTAATTAGTTGCTAGATGTTCTCCCAGCTGAATCTTTTCAAAAATTTCTTGCTTTTTCAGCCATTTGTTGCCCCTGTGCCAACTTTTTTGAGACCTGTAGCAGGCATCAAATTTGAAATGAGCTCATTTAGTGGATAAAAGTGTAAAATTTCTCCATTTAAACATGTGTTATGTTTACTATGTTCTATTGTGAATAAATCATTGGCTCGTGTGATTTGAAAGTCTTTTAGTTTTCATTTCATTCAAATTTAAAAAAACGTCCCAACTTTTCCGGAATTCGGGTTGTATAACCCATGAGATCATAACTGATTTGTGAGACTATTTGACTGATTCATTAAAAAGAACCAGCTCAACGAATGATTCATTCACAAGTTCACGGTGTATGTTTACGGTTGCTTGCAACAATGTGATACCATAAATATCATTGAATATTAAAACAAAAATATTTTAATATAATCAGAATAAGAATCACCAACACTAACCCACAAACTCTTACCGTGCAGGGTCCTGTGGGTATAAGGAACGGAGGATGAACTGTTGTTATTCCGGCTGTCTCAGGTGAAAGAGAGGGTGAAGGCATCATCTCAGAAGTTGTTGAAACTGCTGCTGTAGTTGTTGAAGGCTCCTCGGTCGTCATTAAGACAGATGTTGTCTCCGTAGTGATGATTGTTGTAGTAGGTTCTGAAGTTGTGGTCTCAGTAGTAATGAAAGAGGTGGTTGTAACAGGCGGGACGGTGGTGGTGGTCGGAGAGGTTGTCTCTGGTTCGGTGGTGGCCTCGGGTGTGGTCAGCACCTCTGTGGTCGAGGTAGGTAATGGTAACGTGGTAAAAAATGTTGTGGGCTCTGGAGTGGGCGTGGCTGTTGTTGTGGGCGGAGCGGTGCTGACTATAGGGGGTTCTGTGGTTGGTGGAGAGGGAGTTGTAGGAGTTTCAGTGGGCGTGGTTGTGGCCAGCGTTGAAGAGAGTGTGGTTGGTGGTAATGTGGGTGTAGTTGGGCTGCTAATTAAATCATCTGCTTCTAAAGGTGTAGTTACGATTGTAGTACTGGCAGTTGTGCTCGGAGCTGTGCTTGGTGTTTCCGTTGTGGTGGAGGGAGTTGTTGTGGTTGTAGTTGTGGTTGTAGGAGCAGAGGTGGGAGCCGCCGTGGTTCGGTTTAATTGGGTCACAAACATGTAAGGAGTCGGAGTTGGAGATAGTATCACACCTGCGACAACAAGCACATTAGAAACAATACAGGTGCTAAGATAAATCTAACTGTGTGCATAAATGTTTATAAAAGTGAGAAAGATGATGAAAGTTGTGAAATTATTGTTTCACACGTACAATCTTCTTTGTACACACACCGCTTGGTCACTTCATCCAGCAGCATAGACTTGGGACAACGTGGAAAACAACCTTCAACCCTAAACCAGATCAGAGAGTGAAAGACAATGTAACAGATCTGGATTTTTACTTTTCCTGAAGAAATTGTGAGGGTGAATCTCACAAAAAGATGTCTGGGTCATATTATAATGTGCATAAAGACCAGAAAGCCTGTTTAAGATATATATATATATATATATATATATATAATTTTTTTTTTTTTTTGCATTGTGACACTTTGACATTTTCATGACAAATAAGCACATATTACTGATAAAATTACTGATATGTGTTCAGATGTGTTAAAGGCACGATATGTAACTTTTCACTGCTAGAGGTCACCTATTCAAAAGAAAGGCATAGCTTGATGACGCCAAGATTGAACGCGTAATCTTGTCGTCTTCACCCCACAGCCAGGGGAAAAGAATCCGACAGGACTCGGGCAGAAATCATGTTCATGGTTGGGATTATTAACGTTACTGTAGTATGAAGCAGAGCAGGGCCGAGTGCTGTTGGAGCAGAACGAGGCCGCTGGAGCGATTACTAATGAGAGATGAGCGCGACACATGTCTTGAGAGCAGCGGAACTTTTATTATGCCACAGTTGCCGCTTCCGCTTCTTCCGGTCAAGCATATGTGGGGCAAAGCAGTGCTGTTTTATCATATTAGACACATTTGACTGTGTTCAAAATGATGTTATAACGTTAATCTGTGCGTTCGCTCGGCAGCTGCTATGAGACACTTGTTGCACACTGCAGTAAGCTAGATAGATATTAGAATATCATATTAATATAATCAAGAAAACGAGATTCAAACATTAAGACTAAACCTGTTGAGCTATATAACAATAATTAGTTTTCTGTCTATAAATGTATCCATATAGTTGTTCCCTTGTCTAATAAAACATATAATATATTAAAGCGTTTTTGGTGTTTCCATGGTTTCTACAAAATAAAACCAGAAATCGAGGATAAACATCTTTATCCCAGATGTTTCCAAGAATATTTAAATCCAGAGAAATAAGCAATTTAAACCAGGACAAGAAATTGCTTATTTCTCTGGATTTAAATTTTCTTGGAAACATCTGGGATAATGTAAGTACACAAGTCAACAAAATATATTTTAATCCAAAAATCTTACATATTGTGCCTTTAATGTAATATTTTTTGTAATTCTCAATATCCTCAAAAAAAAAAAAAAAAAAACAGTTTATAACTGTATCAACACTTAATTGTGCTTAATTGCTGTGATAATACTGCACAGTCAAAAAACCTTAAAGGGATAGTTCACCCAAAAATGAAAATTTTGTCATCACTTACTCTCAAGATGTTGCAAACCTGTATGAGTTTCTTTCTTCTATTGAACACAAAAGAAAATATTTTAAAAAATGTTGGTAATCAAACAGTTGATGGTAGCCATTGACTTCCATAGTAGGAAAAAAAATAATATTGAAGTCAATGGCTACTGTCAACTGTTTGATTACCATTTTTTAAAATATCTTCTTTTGTGTTCAACAGAAAAAAGAAACTCATACATTTGGAACAACATGAGGGTGAGTAAGTGACGACAAAATTTTCATTTTTGGGTGAACTATCCCATTAATGCTCCTAAAGTGGTGGTTCTCAACCTTTTTGATTTGAAGGCTCACCCATATAAACAATTTTCTGCTGTAATTATGATGAAGCAGCTTGTTTTCAAACTATTTTTTTATGAACAGAAACAGGGAGTATTGATATTATTTAAATTAATTAACCACGATTTTTTATGACTTCAGAAGTTTCAAGAACTGTATGTTCTTCAAATAAAAACAAGTTACTGAGAGGGAAAAAACAAATATTTTTAGGATTTTATTATACTGTAATATAAGAAATGCACTTCAGTTCACATCATCATTTTATGTGTTTTTAGCATTTTAAATCAGATCAGAGTTTGATCATTTTAATATATTAATAATAAATTATTAATTTAAATACTTTTTAGTCATCTTGAGGCCCCCTTGAAGTTTGCTGCGGCCCCTAGTGGGCTCATGTTGGAGTGAAACATGACAATGTCTAATATCTGCCTTTAGCAAGCACCTTTTGTAAAACTATCATATGTATTATTATAGTATAAGCACATGCAAGATCTTACGGAGGTAGAAACTGGCAGCGTGTGGCATCGGGGTCACTGCATGTTTTCACACATGGACTGGCACATGCGTGATATTTCCACTCGCACATCAAGCGGTAAGGGATCACAAAACTGCTCTCTAATATCCAGGAACACAACCACCATGCACAAGACACAAAAATAACATCAACATTACAGAAAGTCTCTTAAAATAGGTGGGTAAATTTTTAGAGAGTACCACATGATACTTGGAGGCTTATTGGAGTTATTCAGGTATAGTTTCTCTGTAATATGAGCTTATATGATAAGCAGGCCCACACAAATCTGCACCTGCAGAACTTGGCAAATGCTCAGCAGATTTCTGGAAAATTGCATCATCCAATCTCAATGTATTATATACTCATTCAATATTTTCAGCTTCCAATAAGGGTGTAGCACCCTCAGCTCTGTTTAAAACATTTCACCATATTTAAATTCATTCCACAGAAATTTCCCCTAAATTCAGTGTAGATAATGTGAAGAAAAAAAAAAAAAAAAAACTGTCTGGGCCTGATGATAAGATAAATAGTATTTGCAGATATATGCATAGATATTTGCAGACCGGTCTTACCCTCAATAATAAAACTGCTGCTAATTTTGAAGTTGTAGGTGTTGTCGTAGTTCTGAACACGTGCGTGCATGTGTGAGAGGGTGAGGAAGACGCCCTTCTGGCTGTGCAACTCAAAGGATGATCGCCCAGGTAACCACAAGCCCTGGTGGTGGATGAAGGTCGCCTGCCGTCGAAACTCTTCCCCATTCTGCCAGTGTTCCAATCGTAACCCACGGTTCCCAGTAACACACAGGAAGAAGTTGGGCCTCTCTGCAGACTCCAGTGAAACAAGAGGAAGTCCTAAATACAGCAAAATACCAAGCACAATATCAGTAGATGCTACTCTTTAGATTTAAAATAAGACTGTAATCAAATGGCACAGATGGAGCTAATAAGTTTTTTTTTTTTTTTTTTTTCAGAGGTTGGCCAATTTTGTTCCATCATCTAATAAGATGTGGGCATGTGATCAGCTTTAGACAAAAAAGAAGGAAAGCCTATTCCCCCCCACATATATATATAATAAATAAATAAAAGTATATATTATAAATAAGTATATACTACTAATTTAACATTTACCACTATCTTCATTTCTTTGCTTTCAGAAGTTAAACTATAGAACTTTTACTTTAGTGGAAACCACTGGGAGAAATGAAAGCTTCTTTTTTTTGTTGACAACAAATTTATTAAAAATATTAATAATATTAAATGATTCTCATAAAAAAATTTGGAAAGATGGCTGCCACGTTGCATTATCAAATGCATGACCCAAACTTGCAGTGCTTGTAGAGATGGAGCTCGTGTGGAGCAACATTTACTACAAACCGATCTGCCAAAGTGCATTTTAGTTAAGTCTATTTTGCCTGTAATTTGTTTAGCTTTTTTTTTGTTTTGTTGTTGAAGTGAAAAATGTGTTCTCACTGGAAGCTCGGTCTTTGTATAGTCCAGTTGTGATCATGAAGTGGAAAATGGTGCTGGGTTGAGCGTTTGTCCTCAGGAGGGGAAACACTTCACCACTGCTCACGTTTGCCCCAAACACACAGACAGAGTCATTTTGCTCTGTGCTGGACAGAGTGAACGGACCCTCTCCCAACACTAAATACACATTAATAAATAAAAAGATTAGGGAAAGATTTTCTGGTGCTAAAAGGTGCTTCCAGAATTATTCTAGGCAAATATACAAAATAAATAATTCCCACCTTGGTTGTAATATTCACAGTCATATGCTGTTAAAAGAAACATACTTGTATTAGCGGCAATCACACTGTAACATGCATGCATTAGTTCAACATTACTAGCAAAAAAAGCAACATAAAACAGCATTTGCAATGTATTTAACCTCTTCAATGTGACAAATCTGCAACTGAAACACAATGTAGAATTAGACTCTGATTATATAAACAGATCCTGACAGCAAACGGGCATTCTGGGTTTGTTTTGTATTAGAAATGTCAGTTTGTCTATGTGTATTAACCTACAATGACAGACAGCGTGACCGGGTCAAAAGGTCATTTGGTTCATCGTGTGTGCTTGTACTCACGACACACGGTGGGGGATCTCCAGTTCACCGTGATGCCGTTTTGACAGCATTTGTGTGCATATGCTGCAATGCTGGTGCACAGACATTCACAGTCCCCCCCACGGTTGCAGTTGCAGGTGTCCGTTAGGCAGTTCTTATAGAACCAGGTCACATCCACCTGGGGGTCCACAAGGATCAGTTACACACAATACATGGATATCTAAAATCCCAAATAGCTAGTCAAAAACACACAAATGGTAGTGCAACACACACTCAGGACAATTTACTTGAACCTGAATGTGCTGATGGTGTAATGTTCTAGCTTTTCAAACCTATACAGCCCCCTAGTGGCCAGATTCTGAAATGCAAACCATCTCAAAGCTTCTATCAGTTGGTTCATCGCAGACAGTGTGTGTGTGTGTGTACATCTGATGCAGTCTGCCAGCCTGTGGGTAAGACTTGGCCTTTTTATCTGTAGGCCAAATGTGTTGTTAAACCCCAGAGTAGAGCGGCTCACCACATTGTGACATGGAGCGAATACGTCACTGTAGAGGAGGCCGCACTCTCGCTTAGCATATGGCTGTCGGCTGAGATCTCCTTCACACAGTCTGCGAACTACAAAATCACTCTCACACTGCACACAAGACACATAATTAAAAGATTATTTGAGTTTAGTCAGGGTAAACTTCAGAGCAAACTGTAACTCTAGTGTACAGTACACTTATTATGATTTTACAGTAGTAAAAAAAAACTATAGCAGACACTATGGTAACCATGGTAAATTATAAGGATACACAACCATTCAAAAGTCTGGTGTCTGTAAGATTTTTCAATGCTTTTGAAATGTTTTGAATGCAATGCATCAAGGCTGCATTTACTTAAACAAAAATGCAGTAAAAGTAGTAATATTGTAAAATTGAATATTGTTACAATTGAAAATTTTCTATTTTAATATATTTTAAAATGTAATTTATTCCAAAGATATAGAAAGTTCAAAAGAACATCATTAATTTGAAATAGAAATCTTTTTACATTATATAAGTTTTTACTGTCAATTCTGATCAAGTTAATGCATCCTTGCAAAATAAAAAGTATTAATATATTTAAAAAAAAAAGTCTTACTGACCCCAGACTTTTGAATGGTAGTGTACATTTAGGCCCTGTTTCCACCTGGTATTAAGATGGGTTTTGGTCGATCAGATCACAAGTGGATGACGCTAAATACAGATGTAAACAGGGTCTAAAACGTTTTGAGCTTTTCCACTTTCGACCACTTCCAGGTAGTCGAAAACGCATTCGACCGGATTGCTTTCATAGTGTAAACGCTCATGTGGTCGAATGTGTTCGAAAAGCCACAAACGACCGCATACTTTCTGCCTACTGACCTGATGCATAAACATTATGGGAAGCGCGCTAGCCAGTCGGGATTTAAACTTTGTCGGCTGAAGACCCAAGTTTGGTTTAAAGATGAAAAATGTACCAAGCACAATGTTCTCTCACCATTCCTGATTTCTAACACGAACTCACAGCGTTCGCTGTGGTCTTGCGGCTGTCAGAGCAGGAACGAAAGCTGCTGCTCTCCGTATGTTTTTCCATTGTCTCCGTTCGCATTCATATGTAAAGATTGCGCAAGCTTATTTTGCACATTAGATCAAAAGATCTTAAAAAAAAATCAACCCTCCCCTTAGAAGAAATCAGGACAGAAGTAGTTGAAAGTGGACAAAAGAGAGTGTAGGTGTAGGTGTAAACGGGTATGTGTCTGGCTCGTCTACTTGTGATCCGATCAACCAAAACGCATCTTAATACCAGGTATAAACAGGGCTTTAGTGTACTTAGGTTTCATACCTGTCCAACAGCCCAGCTGTCTCCAAAGGCCTGTGCGTTGCTGACCTCCATATGTCCGGCTGTGGTCATGTCATTTACTGTTACCATGTCAAAGTTTCCACACAAACCACTCATCTGACCCTAAAAACACAGCCAAATACATTATAGTAAGAGATATGGTTTATACAGTGCAACATTATACTGCTCATTCAAAGAGAACGACCTCTGACCTTCCATTGGGGTCCAGCACGAATATGGACAGTTGTCTTGCGGTCCCATAAAACAGTCAGATCTTGAGCAGGGAAGTGAACCACAGTGTAGTAGCCCGCACCCCAGAGTTGAAACTCATATCCTCTTCCCACAACAGTAGATGAGCTCTGGAGGACAAGCACAAAACCACTTCAAATCAAATGCAGATTATAGTAAATACAGACTACAAGATATGAAACACATTACAGAATATTGAATAATTACACAATACTGAAACAATTACAGTCTCATAGTTTATGAAAGGACAAATGTGCCATTAAACAGTTGAAGATGGTTATGTCTTGTACTCACAGGTTTACCAGAGTTATCACTGAAGTAGATTTTGGTGAGGCCAACATAGATGAGCAGGTACTTCATGCAAACAATCCCACTTTCGTAGCAATCTTTATTTTGAGCCATGATGGACACCTCAGTATCACCAACACTCTATTTAGACACAGGATTAACAAGTATAGTATGCATTCAATATATGACGCTTTATCATCTCTACATCTGAAAAACAACACTTCCTTAAAGTGTGTGAAACTAGTGTTAACCAAACAGAACTGCCAAATTTTTCCAAAGAAAATGAGAGTTTAATATGATAAAGTTGTCCACTATCAATAGTTTCTCTCACCCCTCACTGCACCAAGGCCCCAATCTACCATTGGATGAAAAAAGTGGTACACTAAGTGGTCCCCACCAAGTTTAACCTGTTAGCGTTCCACTGTACCACCTGCAGTACACATACCTTTCAAAAGAGACCAAAACCATGCATATACTCCAAATGGTTCAAGAAAAGCATGCAATTTACTTTGGGTATGCCTTTTTAGGCTTTTTAGGCAAATTTTACATTGCTAAGGGGTTAAGAGATTGAGGTCAGTAAGATTTTTTTTTTTTTTAAGAAATTAATACCTTTATTCAGCAAGGGCACATTAAATTGATCAAATGTGACAGTAAAGACATTTATAATGTTAAAAAAGATTCTATTCATCAAAGAATCCTGAAAAAAATATATACATTTTCCACAAAAATATGAAGAAGAAGGTTTTCAACATTGATAATAATAAGAAATATTTCTAATGGCTGCTGAAAATTAAGCTTTGCCATCATAGGAATAAATTATATTTTAAAATATATATAAAAAAGGTCTTCTAAACTGTAATCATACTTCACACTTCACATACTTCACTTCAATCATACTTTACTGTTTTTACCAAATAAAAGTAAATAAGAGCATAAGAGACTTTTTTCACAAACTTTTTTTTAAGGTAGTTTAGTCTCACGTCAATCTCATTCCATTGTTTGAGCAAGAAGCTAACATAGACATCAGAGCCACATTGTTTAGACTCTTCAGGAAGTCAACCTATGAATGTCTTATAGACGTCTCGGTATATTAAACTGGGAAAGGACAAAGTATTCTAAGAAAAAAAACAGGCATCATATTTAAATAGTGTGTGTGTGTGTGTGTGTGTGTGTGTGTGTGTGTGTGTGTGTGTGTGTGTGTGTGTCTAAAGCCATTTCTTTTTGTCATGAAGTCTGTCCCCCGGGTAGATCGGTAGACTCCTCAGAGAATCAGTGGCCTTTAGGAGACACCAAAGTCTATTCACCTGCACCTTAAGCATCCACACACACAAAAACCACACACACAAACCACACACACACACGCATACCTGTACACACTTTCTCAGTCATTAAGGGCAGTAGCAGGTTGCATTGCGTAGGCTGATAGGGAACAGATTGCTCTTTGTTATGTGCGGCTCTTTGCTGAGTTTCTGTGCTGGGACTGACATTAACTCTGGCTCCATTACCACAGTCCTGTTCTAATTAAAAATCCCCTCTGATTTTCCCAAGATTAAGGGCGGTAGAAGCAGATCTCTTTTCCTGCTACTTTATACGTCCTTACTGAAGTCCGCAAAGTGTGAGAGCGCACATGCACGCACACTCTTTGGCCATTCGTTAAAAATTCTTCGGTTTAAAGGTGCAACACTTTCAACTGGTGAAACACACTCTTTGTTAAAGACAAGGTGGTAAGCACCACTCCACTTGGTCCTAAGACCAGCACACAAGGCAAGCAATCGTCACCGATTACAGCAGTTGTACACTTACTCTTACACTTAAGCTTAACCTCACAAAAAAAGCACTATTACCACGTTACAAGTCGAGAAAACCATGGTAATATCATTAATCATTGACCATTGTGGGCTTTTTAAATGGCTGATGGCTATGTCTACAGTAGAGGGTGGTCAATATACAGTAATTGTAACCCTATAATGGTAAAAACATACCAATCAAAAGTATGACACTGAAGACTGGAGTAATGGCTGCTGAAAATTCAGCTTTGCCATCACAGGAATAAATTACATTTTTAAATATATTCAAATATAAAACAGTTCTTTTAAACATTATAAACAAAGCTTATTGACCATTCACTTTTGAACAGTAGTGTACATACATAACATTTCTGAAATTAAATAAATGCTTCTTTCACACAATATTTACTTATTATTATATTTACTTTATTAATAGTTAATAAAAGAATTGGCCATGGTTATTTGCCATTGCCTATGAATCTCAAAAAGGACAAATGTCAGCTATCTTAAATGTCTATGACTAAATACCTTTTTACTTTTTGGCAATTTTATGCTAGTGTGCCCAAAGGCACAAACACACACAGTCAGGAAGTACCTTGACCAGGTAGACCTGGCAGTCACTGACGTAATCATACTCCAGGCCATCAAATGTGTGGTAATGACGGTCACTGTAAATGGTACACACTGCTGGACACGGTGAATATGTGCAGTTAAAGAACCCACGATGACACACACTGGAGAGAGAGAGACCAAAAGAAACATTACTTAAACATTTATCACGTTCTGGAATAAAGCTCTGACCATGGCCTTCATCAGTCTTCAAGTGGATTTTGTTATAATGTGTGATTGTGTGAATTTTTGGCGTTGACTTGTGAGGACATATATCATTTTTGGGACAAAATGTTTGAAAATATAGAATATATTTTGAATATATTTTGAAAAGTAATTTATTCCTGTGGTAACACTTTAGAATACTGATCCACCATTAATGAATAACTACACAGGAACAAATGAGTAACGTTAATATTAATATTATAATAATATTCTAGTAACTGCTATTAACTAACAAGAAACTCTGATTAACTAATTAGTAAGTATTAGCATTTACAAACCCAACCCGAGGCTGAATGACGTAGTTCACTATTAGCTAATCAATAACTACTATTTTTTAAACCTCCCAGCGGACTTCTAAGAATTACTATATACAGATTCATAATTAATGTGAATAATGTATAATTAATTCTAAAGTGAAGATCATGGTAATCCACTAGTAACGACTCCAGTATTACCAAATACTTCATAAGGAATTACTAATTATTTGGAACATTATTTTAAAGTGAAAAGCATGATAACTCCTTAATATTGACTGAAGTCATTATAAACTTTTGAGTTTTTTGTAAGGTTTTGGATAGTAATTGCTTCTGATGGATTTGGTATCACTTGAGTCATTACTAGAGGGTAACAATGATGTTCACTTTGGAATACTGATCCAAATAATTAGTAATTCCTTTAGAAGGAAGTAGTAACACTTGAGTCATTACTATCCAAAACCTTACAAAAACTTCAAAAGCTTACAATGACTTCAGTCATTACTAGGGAGTTATCATGCTTTACACTTTAGAAAACTGTTCCAATTAGTAGTTCCTAATAAAGGATTTGGTAATACCCGAGTCATTGCTAGTGGGTTACCATGATCTTCACTTTAGAATTAATGGTAACACTTTAGATTACGGTCAAATTCTCACTATTAACTAAGCCTCTGCCTCAATAAACTCCTAATTACTGTTTATTAATAGTTAGTAAGGTAGTTGTTAAGTTTAGGAATTGGGTAGAATTAAGAGATGTGGAATATGGTCATGCAGAATAAGGCATTAATATGTGCTTTATGAGTACTAATAAACAGCCAATATCTTAGTAATATGTATAATAATAAGCAACTAGTTAATAGTGAGAGTTGGACCCTAAACTAAAGTGTTACCGAATTAATTGTACATTATGCATTATTCACATTAATTATGAACCTGTATATAGTAGCTCTTAGTAGTCCTCTGGGAGGTATGAAAAAATAGTAGTTACTGATCAGCTAATAGTGAACTACCTCATTCAACTGAGCGCTATTACTTACTAATTTGTTAATCAGAGTTTTTTGTTAGTTAATAATAATTACTAGAATGTTAATATTGCGTTACTCATTTGTTCCTGTGTAGTTATTCATCAATGGAACAGTATTCTAAAGTGCTACCTATCGCTAGTTACGTAGGTAACTGGTTCTGTGAATTCCAGATGACTGCCAGAGGCAGTGCCTAGGCACTAGTGGATTATCGCAGTGTCAGCTAGATAGGTCGAGATAATATACCAAAAATGTCACGTAGTGACATAGGTTGAGCCTCGAGGGTAATAGCCACATTAGCTCAGCATTCAGTCTCTGTACGCCCTTCTAGAGCATTTCGAGTGACAAATAACTGTGGCATCATCTGGAACTCACAGAACCACAGTAAACTAGCATTTTGTTTCATTCCTCCTGACCGTCAGAGGTAGTACTTAGAGGGTTAGTTCACCCAAAAATGAAAATAATGTCATTTATTACTCACTCTCATGTCGTTCCACACCCATAAGACATTCGTTCATCTTCGGAACACAAATTAAAATATTTTTTATGAAATCCGATGGCTCAGTGAGGCCTGCATAGACAGCAATGCCACCGAACTTCTCAAGATCCAGTAAGGTACTCAAAACATATTCAAAACAGTTCATGTGAGTACAGTGGTTCAACCTTAATATTATAAAGCGACGGGAATACTTTTTGTGCGCCAAAAAAACAAAATAACGACTTTTCAACAATATCTAGTGATGGCCGATTTCAAAACACTGCTTCGAATCTTTTGTTTCGATTCAGTGATTCGGATCGCGTGTCAAACTGCCAGACTGCTGAAATCACGTGACTGTGGCGCTCCGAATCACTGAATTGAAACAAAAGACACATGTCACATGAAGTACCTTTCTGGATCTTGAGAAGTTCGGTGGCATTGCTGTCTATGGAGGCCTCACTGAACATCGGATTTGATCAAAAATATCTTAATTTGTGTTCCAAAGATGAACGAAGGTCTTACAGGTGCAGAACGACATGAGGGTGAGTAATAAATTACATTATTTTCATTTTTGGGTGAACTAACCCTTTAAGCACTAGAGGATGACTCCTACCAACATAGTCATGAGGAATGCCACTCACCTGAAAAATAGTCAAGGTTGCTCCTGAAGAACTGCTAATCTGACAGTATGAGGGGTAGTAATGTTGAACTTGTAGAGGAGGGCAAAATACAGGGATAAGCCCAAGTAGCAGCTGCACAGATATCTGCCATAGATACTCCTCGAAAAGCAATCCAAGATATAGACAGTCCTAGTGGAATGACAAGAGACATCTCCTGGCAAAGGCTTTTAGACTTTCTTGTATGCCATAATAATCACCTCCACAATCCAAGTTGACAATCTCTGCTTGATACAGCAGCCCCTTTCTGGGCACCACCCTAACAAACAAAAAGCTGTTTGCCTAAGGTTAATGGTAGCAGCCACATAGCACCTCAAGGCTCACACAGGACACAAAAGGTGATCCCCTGACAGGTCTGATTGAAATGCAGCCTGAAAAGCATCCAAATTGATCAACTTATTTATAAACTGAGGAAGCAGAACTTTAGGTAGAAAAGGATTTGGTTGAAGCACAGTGCCAGAATCATCCGGCAGCCAATGCATGCATAACTCACTAACAGACAAAGAATGTAACTCGCTAGCACGCTTAGGGCAAAAAAACAACAACAACAACAACAACAAAAAAAAAACAGTTTTCAAAAATATCTGTTTAAGGTCAGCTGTCTGCAAAGGCTGAAATGTCAAGTACAAGTGGTAAATCCCACACAGGAAAATGTCTCGCACCCTTTAAAAAACTACAAACAGAACCTAGAGAAGAACCATTAAAGGGTAAGTTCACCCAAAAATGAAACTGTCATTAAGTACTCATCCTCATGTCATCCCAAACATGTAAGACCTTCATTCATCTTCGGAAGACAAATTAAGATATTTTTGATGAAATCCATGGGTTTCTGAAGCACACAAAGGCAGCAACATCATTGCACCATTTGAGGTGCAAAAAGGTACTAAAGACATCGTAAGACTGCATTCAATACGTCAATTTTGTTTGACAACAGTTCAAATTGTTAAATAAAGTTGTTATTTTTGTTTTGTTTTTGTGCACAAAAAGTACTCTCATCGCTTCATAACATTAAGGTTGAACCACTGTAGTCACGTTGACTATTTTAACAATGTCTTTAGTCCTTTCTGGACCTCAAAAGGTGCAATGACGTTGCTGCCTATGTGTGCTTCAGAAACAGGTCTTACGTGTTTGGGACGACATGAGGGTACTTAATGACAGAAATTTCATTTTTGGGTGAACTAACCCTTTAACTGGTACATGGTACACAGAAATGGCCGCAACATATACCTTCAAGGTGGAGGCTGCTTTGCCCGAATCCAAAAGATGCTGCAAAAAGCTCTAGCACTAGTTATGTTATGAACAACAGCAGGTTCACAATCATTTAAAAGACCCAGTTGGACCCAGAGGCCAAACCCAAAGCTGCAGACGGGCTGGATATGGGTGCCAAACAACGCCATCCATCTGTGATAACAGTTCTTTCCAAAGCGGAAGTTGCCACGACCTGCCCACCAATAGACTCAGAAGCATGGGAAACCAAGACCTGGTTGGCCATCAGGGTGCTACAAGTAACACCATGTGGTTGAACAGAGATATCCTGTGTAATGTCTCCCACAACAGAAGAAAAAGACAGAATCCATAAAGTATAGAGTTAGGCCACTCGTGAAACAGAGCATCCTGCCCCAATGGGCTGGACGTCTCTGTTCTCACAAACCACAAGCGACAGTGAGTGGTCGCCTCCATTGCAAAAAAATCCACTTCTGCTTTGCCAAACTGCTGCCATATCATCTACACAACATCCGGGTGAAGCCTCCATTCTCCTGCGAGCAGAAGATCTCTTGAAAGAGCATCTGCTACCTGATTACTCGACCCCGGAAGGTGAACTGCCCTCGGCGTCACCAGTCGAGGAAGAGTCCAATTTAGGAATCTTGTGAGTGAGATGCAGGGAATTGAGCGACTTTGTGCCACCCTGATTGTTCAGGTGAAACATTGTCATGGTGTTGAAGGACAGAATAAGCACATGACGGCCAGCCAGAACCAGCAAGAAATACTGCAGTGCTAGGAAAACCACACACAACTCCAGAAGGTTGATGTGGTCCCTGGACCAAACTGGAGACCAACGGCCACAAATACCCCTCTGATTCCATAGAGGGAAGCATCAGTTGTGACCATCTCTCGACGTGAAGGAATGACTATAGGTACACCTGACATCAGAAACTCCCAGCAATTCCACTGTGACAATGTCTGAATACAACGTTGTGAGACAACAATCAAATGATGACGATGTCTGGTGGGGTTCAACTGCAAACTGTTGTTCCACTACTGGAGAGGCATGTGGTGGAGCAAGCCAAGTGGAATCACAGGAGTGGAGGCAGTCAGTCTGGCATGTGACAAGGTGGCAGACATTGCACGGGAGTCCGGAGTCATTACAATGTAAGTAATTGTTTGCACTAGAATCAGGCAACACTTTGCTTTGTTTACTGCGAGACCTAGCTTCTGCACATGCTCCAAAAGCAGTCTGGTGTCATGGACAGATTGGCGTCTTGTGGGGGCACACAGCAGTCCAAATAAGACAGGATTGCATTCCTCTAGACCATAGCAGATACAGAGCTGCAGTCATGCACCTTGTGAAAACACAAGAGGTCAGAGACAGACCGAATGGTAGTACCTTTAATTGGTAGCCCTGGTTCTTGAAACTGAATCAAAGAAACTTCCTGTGATGAGAAACAATCTGAACGTGAAAATAAGCATCTTTCAAATCGATGCTTGTAAACACATCTTCTCTCATGACAGACTGGTTTTACGTGACATCCAGAAGGGAAGAGTTTTCAGGGACAAGTTTAGATTCCTTAAATCAGAGGAAAACCACCTTCTTCTTTTTTCCCTTTATATGGCTCCCTTCTCCAACAAAAAACAAATTTCCTCAGAAGATCCCCAATCACTGTAGGGGCAATCCTTGAAATCTTTTGGGGCTGGCATCAAAACTGCAGAGCATACCCCTTGCTCAGTGTAGTCCAAACCCAAGGGTCTATTGTTGTCTCACTCCAGTACTGCAGGTGTAGTCTTGAAAAACGACTGACTACCGGCCCAACCACTTCAAGATTTATGTGTGCGAATTTTAGTGGCAGTGGGGGTGCACTGACATGGACCCCCTGGCAACTGCCGCTGATGAGGTTGAAAACCTCAATTGTCCTCAGCAGCACAGGGTCTCTGTGAACCCTGAGGCTGTGGAGTAGAACGTTACCAGAATCATTGCTCTGGCATTGCAAAGCAATGACGAGTCTGAGTGGCCAGCTTCTTAAAAGCAGAATTGTGCTGAACCTGAGTCAGTTGACTAGTGGCCTCGGACAACTTCACCGTTTTTTCCAGAAGTTCTGGAACATTAGACCCAAAGAGGTGTCCAGGAATAATTGACAGGTCTCGTAGAGTCTTCTTACAATCCTCAGGCAGTTTCACCTGGGCAAGTCAAACTTGGCGGCGGACTGCCAGAAGCGTGCCGGTATAAGTACCCAGTTCAGAAGAGCAGCTTTGGAGGAATTGTGAAACTGAGGGCTCAACATTTGCTAATTTTAATGTAGTGGTTATGGTAGTGGTTATGAGTAATTGGCATATTGTGTTATCCATGCTGGTTACATATGCAGTAGACTCGTATGCCTTTTTCAGTAACGAGTCTGTGCCACCGCATTGAGAGCACTAGGGCAATGCACATTGCTTCATAGGGCCTCATCAGGTGACACCACCAAGGCGGCGACAGGTTGTTCTATTTCTGGAGCACGGCCCACCCCAATAGTATCTGCATATGCCATAGACAGTTCTGTACGAGCAGTCTATGCTTAGGTGCACTAGACCCCATAAGGACATTCAAAAACTTGCATGGTGGAATAGCAAAGTTAGATCCAACTGAAAAGTGTTTAAAAAAGAACATTGGACTGGGCTGGTTGCGAAGTTGAGTTGTCCAGCCCTAAGCAAGCAACCACCATCTGGAGCACATCCAAAGTATCATATCCAGCCAAAGTAATTGAACTATCTGTCAATTTGTCCTGACAGAATCAAATCTCTACTAGAACCCCGAGCTGTTCAAATACCAGTATGAGCCTTCTGGGGGGAAGGTTGCGCAGCAACATCCACAGCATTCAAATGATCTTGGAAAAAAAAAAAAGAGGTAGAAGCGCTTGTAGATAGCACATAAAATTCAGCATGATGAAGGAGAAGAGAAACTAAAAGGCTCTTCCTCCATTCTCTTACTTGAACCCTCTTCATCAACATATGACCTTAAATGGAAATGGATTTGTGTCCTATGTGAGCCTTGAGGAGCTATGTGGCTGCTACCATTCGCCTTAGACTAACAGATCAGCTTTTTGTTTGTTATGGAGGTGACCAGAAAGGGGACTGCTGTATCAAGCAGAGATTGTCAAATTGTATTGTAGAGGTGATCACTATGGCATACAAGAAAGCCCAAAAGCCTTTGCCAGGAGGTATCTCTTGTCATTGCACTAGGGCTGTGTCTACATCTAGGGCTGCTTTTAGAGGAGTCTCTATAGTGGATATCTGTTCAGCGGCTACAGGCATCTCCCTGTACTTTTGCCTGCTTCTACAAGTTAAACATTGCTACCCCTCATGCAGTCAGATTTGCAGTTCTTCAGGAGTCATCCACTAGTACTTAAGTACCGCCTCTGACAGTCAAGAGGAAGGTAACAGAAGGCTAGTTACAAAGGTAACTGTGGTTCTGTGAATTCCAGATGACCGGCAGAGTTATTTGTCACTCAGAATGCAGAAGAAAGGCGTACAGAGACTGAATGCTGAGCTAATGCGGCTATTACCCTCGAGGTTCAGCCTATGTCACTACTTGACTTTTCACAGAACCACAGTTACCTAGTATGTAACTAGTGATTTGCTCTAATTTGCTGCTCAAAAAGTTTTTATTATTATCAATGGTAATGACAGTAAGCAGTATTAGGGACAGTGATTCTTTCTTAGGAAAAATGCATATTGCACACATAAATTCCAACTGAATTTAAAATGTTTGTTAGGTTTTTAGGAATATTGCAATGTAAAATTTTCCTGTTTTTAACACTTTTTATAAATAAAGTGAAATGTTCTGGATAGAGGACAAACCCAAAACATATAATTCCCTCAAATGTAACTTTTCAACACTCTTAATTAGAAAAAGGCTATTAGGTATAAGAAACATGATATATAAAAAAAACAAAAAAACAAAAAAAAAAAAACAACAGTTTAAAGCTGTCTGTCCTAATACATTTTTCCTTCCTTTAAAATCATCCTAGGTAGGAAAAGCATCCTAGGAACAGAAAAGCTCCATTAACTGAAGAATCACCCAGGAAACAGAATTATGAAACCTAAGCTCATACTAAAAAAAAACACACTGACCAGCGGTAGCACGGAGTGTCCACAGTCTCTCCAGGGAGATACTCTAGACCAAGCCATGCACAGGGACAGTTCTCTGGGTAATAGCAGTCTCCATTATGAGCCACTAGCCTGCAGCAATTAAAGAAGATGGTGTAACATTACATGCTCTGGTGTCAATAGACACGCATACTTTTCAAAACATTTGTTCCAAATGCAAAGAAAGAAAGTGATTACCCAGCAGGACATCCACATCCTGGTACACACGGGGTCATGGGAGGGCAGGTCAGGTTCAGCATCAGGTTTCGACAGGTGAGTTCACAGGCCAGGCCCACACCTGAAGGTCCGAGCCCAATCTGACCCCTGCAGCTGTAGTAGACTTTACCATTGGGGCAATCTCCTCTCTCAGGCTCTGAAAAAATGGATGGAGAGAGAATGGTTAAAAGAAAATGTGTAATAGTGAACTTAAGTGGTGCTTGTTCATGCAAAAGTAGTTTTAACACATCGTTTTTTTTGGTAGCTAGGACATTTCTAGTTGGTTCCTAGTGTGAGTTGGCAGTGTGCAGTGTGGGTTTTATTTCACCTGTTTTATCACTAGTCTGACTCAACTTTCTCCTCTCCTCAACAAGACACATGATGTGAGGTGTCATTTAAAACAATACGGAAAGAGTTACATGCCGAAGTATAACAATTTGAGTTGGGGTGTGTTCAAAGTATGAGAAATAGTAATAGTGATGACTGCACCATTAATAATTATCAAAAGAAATTAGGGTTAACAGACAACCAGTTTATTCTAAATTGCTGAAATTCAATGAGTTGAAAAACAAAAAAATGGACACATATTAATAATGCAGCCACCTGAATACTATTAAAGATTTCAAATCACAGCCGTATCTAGCAAATGAGCAATGCCTTACAATTTGAATTTATCACTGGAAAATTCCAGAAAAAGTCAAATCGACAAGCAAAAAGCAGAATTTGCTCTCTTCCCAAGTCTTTCTTTGTGCATGTGTATCTGAGGTTCAGATCTGTCCAGCATTCAGTCTACTCAATGCGTTACCTCTGAGGAATGTACTGCTGTGATGAAAACACTCTTTTCCTGGGGAAGGCAGAGGTGAAAGGGAACAGAGGGAGACTGATGAAATGGAGCAAAGAAAAAGTAAAAGTTTACCTCTCTCTTCTGGCACACACTCCATACGACCATTTCTGCAGAGACTAAAGAAAAATCAAATCGAAATATACATTACCAATATACAGTATAATACGATATATATACATGGATAATCCAATTTTAACATTTTAACAGTCTGCAACATTTTTTAATGTTGAAAGAAGTTTCTTCTGCTGACCATTTATTTGGTCAAAAATACAATAAAAACAGCAATATTGTGAAATATTATTATAATTTACATTTATTGCTTTCTATTTGAAAATATTTTAAAATGTAATTCATTTCTGTGACGCAATGCTGAATTTTCAGCATCATTACTCCAATCTTCAGTCATATGATCCTTCAGAAATCATTCTAATATGCTGATTGGGTGCTCAAGAAACATTTCTTCTTATTATTATTCTGAACACATTGATTTTTAGGATTTTTTGATGAATAGAAAGTTTAATTTTAAATAAAGCATTTATTTGAAATTATTATTTTAATCTTTTGTAACATTATAAATGTCTTTACTGTCACTTTTGATCAACTGGGAAATTATGTGGTTAGAATTTGAACTCATGTTGTTGCATAATGTAGCAAACCTACTTTTAGCTGTAAATCTACATGTTTGACAGCAAAATCCTCCATGTCCACACACTCACCATGGTCCAGATGAACTGAAGGACACTTCACCAGGCTGAAACACCGAACCCATGAAGTAACAGTGACACTGGGAGCTGAAATTAAACCCAAGATCCAGTTTAAAAAAAAAAAGGGGAACATATGTCCATTTATATGCTAGTATTCAGAAATTACAAGGTGAGAGTATGGGTATTGGTGTTTGCTGTATTCAGACGTACAGCAGCACACAGCGCTGGCGAATGTGATCATAGAATGTTCCCTCGTTGCAGCTGCATCCTTCAGCACAGTCACCATCACACACTTCAGCACTGCTGATTGACTGACACGTCCTCCCGCATGCTGATGTGCACGGGTGATACAACATCCCACCTAAACACACCATACCTACACAAACAGACGCATAGACAAATTACTTTCTAAACATACTCATGTAATAGATACATAGACAGACAAATAGATGTAGGGATGACCAACGAACCGCACTCAGAGACATGTGCTCTGAAGTTGATGGTGATTTGATGTTTGCTGCAGATGTATGCATAGTGGGACAGAGCAGTGCAGAGGCAGGCGCTGCCACATCGACAGGCCTGGTAGCGGCACTGCTGGTGGTACAGGCTGGGGCTAACATATGCATGGCACGGCGCGAACACTTCCTCCTCTAGCACATCACACTGGGCAGCATAAAACACTGAAACAAAATACCTTTTCAGCATCATGAAGGTCTAGAAATCATGCATTACATTTGTTTTGGAGGCTACAGAGTGTACATTTTTCTATTTTTTGTACCTGATTCTTGGGAGAACCATGAATATTTTAATTGTGATAAGCAAAAGGATTAACATATATACCATTTTGTTGGTTCATTTCACAGGGGTCGATAATGGGTATGTTGACAGGGCTAATGCACGCTGAAGACACTTTCCAGGCATTGACGTGTAGCTGTGGAGTTCCTTCAATCATGCCTGCAGGAGAACTGGAGAGTAAAAAAACATTTACTTACACACAAGTACAAGAACTACATAATGAAACCTGGAGATAAACTGCGAGACATTTCTTTTGCAGAAAGAAGTTTCTTACAGGAAATCATCCCTTAGGTTTCCATTGAGGGTCCCACAGAGGCCAAGTGTGGAGCCCATCCAAGCGCTGTCCAGCTGAAGGTAGATTCGTCCACCCTGCCAATCATACTGAAACCTCAGGCCAAAGACAGACCGCAGACCCACAAACATAGATGTCAGCCGACGAATGTTCACCATATCTAATAAACAAGCAGAAATAAGAAATAGGAAATACATTTTAATCAAATTTATTCTAATATTATTTATTTTAATTATTATCTATGTAGTAGACACACTTTTATTACTGCTTAGGTAGCAGAAATATTTTAATAAGTAATTGTAATATTTTCTTACTTATTTTTTAATTTATTCAATTTATTTTTATTTTCTTTTTCTTTCCGTTTTTTCATTACTCTACTGATAGTTTTTTTTCTTCCAACAGTAATTATGAATCACTTAATCTTATTATTTATCAGCATTTATCAGAAAAAAAAAAAACTCATTTAAAGGGATAGTTCACCCAAAAATGAAAATTCTGTCATCATTTACTCACCCTCAAGTTGTTCCAAACCTTTATGAATTTCTTTCTTCTGTCCACAAACAGTTGAAGGGCCCCATTGACTTCCATAGTATTTTTTTTCCATACTCATACATCAATGGGGCCCATCAACTGTTTGGTTACCCATAATCTTCAAAATATCTTCTTTTGTGTTCAGTAGAAGAAAGAAATTCATACAGGTTTGGAACAACTTGAGGGTGAGTAAATGATGACAGAATTTTCATTTTTGGGTGAACTATCCCTTTAACTCCCATGTTATATTTATTACTGTATTTCTAGGTTCAGCATTTAGCCTAGAAATGTGAAATAAAGCAAAATGAACCTTAGTAAAAATTAGAAAATTAGATTAAGACTGGTTTAGATTAGGACAGTTAGGACTGTCCCTCACACCCTTGTTTTCATTTGCAGCAAATTAAATATGGCATCTACCTTGACTAAGGTCCCTAAGAAACATTTACTATTAAAGTGGCCCAGTACCGATGTAAATCTGAGAACCTGTCCTTACCATCTGAGTAAGGCAAATTGACAGCCATACTAGCCCCAATGACAACTTCCCCCTCTCTTGTGAGAGTGACCTGCCTGCTGACGTCTTCATCCACCACCAGAGCCACTGAGTGGATGCAGGAGTGTTCCTGAGACTGAGAGACGAGAGCCTCCATTAAACACACACAAAACATCTCTGATCACACACATTTCTAGACACACTCTTTTTACCTGTCCACAGGCTGTGTACTGTAGCGTGACAGTAAACTTGGTGCTGCCGCGGCTCTTCACTAGCACATACTGGCAAGAGCCGATGTACATGAAGATCCGCCCATCGAATGTTGTCACATGCGTGTCACCCATTACTGTGCATTCCGCTAGGGGTTGAAAAAAACTTATAATTCTAACATAATCTTTGAAAACACACTCATTTAGTAAGTTACGGAGCCCCTAAGAATTATAAAATTATAAAATTATAAAATTATAAAAATTATATTTAAATGACTGGTTTTGCAATGCTTTTGGTATGGTTTTCTGTAAAACTGTGAAATACAAAGGTTGTTGATTACCAGTGCAATTGTTTTCGGTGCAGTTCCACAATCCTCCCATACAGACACTAAAAATGTAATTCGCATTAGATGGATTCACTCATGAATTCAACACAAGATCATTTGTTACGTTTTTATAATCAGCTACTGTGGTTATCTACTGGTTAAAAAATGGGAGAAACATGTTTTGTTTGGTGTTTTAGGTGTAAAAGAGTGAAAAAGAGTTTCTAACCAGACACTGCAGCCCTGCTCCAATACATGACCCAGAGGATATGCTGTACCATGGTACACACAGGGGCACTGAGATACTGCAATACAGGTGCCATTCTGTAAGATCAGACCTGAGAGAGGCCAGACAGAAAGAGAAGCCATAGGTGAAACAAGTTAGCTGTAGTTCACTATTAAAGGGGACCTATAATGCCCCTTTTACAAGATGTAAGTCTCTGGTGTCCACAGAATGTGTCTGTGAAGTGTCAGCTCAAAATACCCCACAGATCACAGGGCCGTTTTTGTGTGTGTCCCTTTAAATGCAAATGAGCTGCTGCTCCCAGGCCACTTTTAGGGCGGAGCTTTAACAGCTCATGCTTCGGTTGCTCAACAACAACAAAGCTGGAGAATCTTACGTAGCCAAAATGACGTTTGTCAGTAGCGGTGCTCAGCTTTACATTGTTCAAACCGGAGTCGGACACTGATGGAGAGACTCAGGAAGAAGTTACAACTTGTATAATGCAACTGGATGTTTCTGAATGGTTAGTGGATAAATTTATGTAGTTGCTGTGGAGTTGATTCAACTCATCGACTAGCATGTGCCGTCATGTTAATCTTTTCTGCAAATCCAGCATTGAATTGACCCTCGTTTGTAAAGCAGTCCGGTGTAAAATGACAGCATGGCAACAACACTTTACTACAACAACTCTTCCTCTTCTCTAAAGCAGCCAAACATGGCCTCACCCCCTTTGTTGCATGTTCTGGGGGGCAGGGTTTATGTAAATTTTAGGGTTAGTGATGTCACTAACCCGGGAAGAAGCTCTTTGTAGTCCCTACCAGCCGTTTGTTGTAGTTCTTAAACAGAGAATTCTTTAAAAGAAAATATCTCCCTTTGCATTTAACTTTGAGCGTCATAACTTTGCAGATGTTTATGCTCTAACAGCAACATTACACACTAAAGTTAAAAAAGTGAAATCATAATCAACCACCCCTTTAAGAAGTCATCACTAAATCATACTAAAATTAAAATAATCAACAAATCACTGCAAAATGCATTCTGAAGTGCCCTAAATGGCTCATTTGTACTCTCTTCATAATAGCAAACATTCAGGAAAATTACTAATTATACTCCCATTTAAGTATCTGATTATCGGTCTTACCATCCGGGCAGTAACATCCATCCAGACAGTGTAGATTGGTGCCCAAACACTCCTTCTCAAACGTGCATGTTGGCGGGCAGCAGCTGATACAGTCTCTGTGGACAAAACTATCCTCACATCCGTCCGCTGAAACACAAACATATTACATCACAAGCTGCAAAGTTTATGAAAATGTTTTACCTTCATAACATGAAAGCCAACTGACCGCATGTAGGAAAACTGTCCCTCCATTCTCTGACGGGGTAGCCCACATGAGAACAAGCCCTGGTGTACTCAACCAGAGTCCGACAAAATGTCTCCTCATCATCTGATCTGGAAATATAAAAAAAAAAAACATTTAAATGTTAATAAACACAAAACAGCCAAAAAATACAAATAGTTCTAAGAAAGAACATGGGGAAAAGTCAATACTAAAAAATAATCTCTTTTAGTATGGTGATATAAGACTGAATGAAACTGTAAGAGCAGTACAGCTGCAAGTTCAACTTGTTCTTGCAATCTGATCCTCTTACTACCTCTTCAATCAACAGTTGAGTCTGAAACTGTTCATAAACTCCAGCAGCTATTTCATCACTGTAATCAATACACACACACACACACACACACACACACACACACATATACACTTACAAATACTAGTGCAAACATAATTACATGCATGCACACACATACATATAGGCTACATATATTCACAAGCATTCTTTCTGCAGCTTTTGCCATATGCAAGATATTTTCATTACTATAATTAACATAATCCTGTTGGAATTGGAAGGTGTGGAATGCAGGAAAAAGGCTATAGAGAAAAAAAAAACATTCAGGATCGGAGAGGAAGAGAGAAAGAGTCTACTTACAATCCTAAATGCAAGAAACAGAAATGTTCAATACTGACATTAGCATAAAAGTTAATATCACATAATACTGCCATTATGCTACAATTAGTCATCTGACATTTTAATTTCACTACGTGTGTCTTTGTACAACTATGTTTCAACCTTTTTTAAAGCAAATAATTGCAAAAGATCAAATGACAAAATTCCGAATGAATTTTAGATCTAAGACAACTGGTCTTAAAGGGTTAGTTCACCCAAAAATGACGTTTCTGTCATTAATTACTCACCCTCATGTCATTCCACACCCGTAAGACCTTCGTTCATCTTTGAAACACAAATTAAGCTATTTTGATGAAATCCGAGAGGTTTCTATCCTCCATTGAAAGCAACGAAATTATCACATTCAAGGTCCAGAAAAGTAGTAAAAACATCATTAAAATAGTCAACGTGACTACAGTGGTTCAACCTTAATGTTACGAAGTGACGAGAATACTTTTTGTGCGCAAAAACAAAACTGACTTTATTCAACAAATTCGTCTCTCCCCTGTCATTTCTGGTACACTCTACATTGCAGAGCTTCCGTGTTTACGTCCGAAATTATTAATACTAAGCCGTCATTCTGATGTAGAACCTGGAAGCGCTGCAACCTAAATAGCATGCCAGAATGACAGAGGAGAGATGAATTTGTTGAATTAAATTGTTATTTTTGTTTTGCATTTGCGCACAAAAAGTATTCCCGTCGCTTTTTTTACTACTACTATTTTTACGTCTACTGGACCTTGAATGTGGTAATTTCTTTGCTTTCAATGGAGGATAAAAAAAACCTCTTGGATTTCATCAAAATATCCTAATTTGTGTTCTGAAGATGAACGAAGGTCTTATGGGTGTGGAACGACATGAGGGTGAGTAACTAATAACAGAAATTTCATTTTTGGGTGAACTAACCATTTAAGGTTCTAATGATCCAAACATTGCTGTAAGTAAAAGAAGGTTTAGGAAGTTTGATTTATATCGGTGTTGTTATTGTTAACTAAAACTATTAAAAATGTAATTTTTTGTCAGTTTACTTTAATTAACATTTTTTGTTAATTGACATAAAACTTAAAGTCCCCCTGAAATCACAATTTAAGTTTTTTAGCTTTTAGTATGAATATGTTAGCCTTAAGGTTATGAATAAGCTGGTGTGTTCCAAAACAATGACAAAATTCTCATTTAGGAGATATAAGCATTCAAAACTTACAGTCTCTCACTTCCGCTAAAATGGATCACGGATTTTCATGACATCACATCGCACTTAAGTTTCTCGTCAAATCTTCGGTCCAATCAAATGCTCTCTAGAATCTGAAGTCCCGCCTCCTCCTACACTCTTACAGACGCTGAAGCCTCGGCTGAAATCGGTCATTTGCTCACACATTTACTAGTTTCTACACGGTGAATGGCACATAAGGCACTATATAGAGAATAGGGAACGATTCAGACAGTGCAAACATGCTTTCTTTTGACGCGAATGAAGTCCGTTTTCGCGTTAGTGTCACATGAACCGCCGCAATGCGAGCAGTCTGCTCCGGTCCAGAGACACGAGAGCACAGAGCGGATCATATGCGGCAGTCGGCACAGACCACAAAAGGTATCGGACCCATTTGAATTCTGCACAGAATGCTATATATTAAAGCAATATAAAGGACATTAGGAGGAGAAACGGTTAGAGATTAGAAGGAAACTGAGGTTTTACAGAGTCTAACGGCTCTGACGAGCTGTAACATAAACGAAATGCTATTGGCTATTTTAAAAAAGGGGCAGGGCTGTTCGATATATCGCCCTGTCTTCCTGTTTCAGTTGACATTACATCAACACATTGAATAATGCTGCGCGTTCCAACACTCTTCAGTGGGCCTTTAAATAAAATAAAATATAAATATTAGATGAAAAACTGGAATAAATAAGTTTAGGCTGAAGTACTTAACTACTAATTACTGAAACTAATGACAAAAAGCACAACATTTTTTAAAACTAAATTTAAAACTGAAAATATGTCTAAAAATGTATATAATTCAAAATATTAATAAATACTATAATAGTATATAAATAATACAAAAATAACACAGATTTAGATAAATCTGCTGGGGAAAAAAGTATATGAAACCAGTCTAAGGTTCTTAGTTGATCTCTCAGTTTGGCCAAGCTGGTTAGACTAGTCAATTTTAATGGTTTTAGAGTGTTTTTAAGACCAGCTAGCTAACCAGCTAAACACCAGTTTGGTCAAACTGAGAGGCCAGTTAGAATAGCTTAATCCAGCTAAGATCAGCAATCCATCTTTAGCTTGTTTTTTTTCAGCAGGGTTCAACTTCAGTTACACCATTTAGACAAAAGCACCACAGTTGACTTACACACACATGTCCGAAACACAACTGGCGACAAATGGATTTGGGTCAATGTTCTCATGGCAGGAGATGAAAGGAAAGAAAAGCAATGCACTGCACTTCTCAATGGCATCCTGCTCAGATAACACACAAACAAGCAAAGTTGCTAAAACAGGTTTTAAGGTGGATAACCAAAAATACTCTGCATGAAATTTTCACATCTTACTGAATGCACAATCATACTAAAGCACGTATGACTCCTCTTATAAACTCTTGTTTTAAACTATCATACATACTAAGACCAATTTAGCTCAGATTCAGAATGCAGTGTGTAGAAGCATACATCCATATCGGACTCAGATGAGCATGGTCCAGGGAAATCATCATCAACCTCAGGACAGGGTCTCTCATGGGGCAAATCTACTGCCCAGCTGTTCCCAAATTCAGCAATGTCGTCAGAGACTACACCTGACGATACAAAATACAAAGCAATAAAAACACCATAATAGATTTGTAGCAAAGAATTAAGAATTAAACTGTCCCCAAAATGTTACAACTCATCTCTAAATAGAAAACACTGGGCCAGGCCAGGTGTGTTCAGACGGAGTATGCAGCTCTGCTCAGCTTTGATATAATTGTCCTGAATTTGCTGCTGACTGAGATGATAAGTGTGTGTCCAGGCTTGTTTGTCTCACCACGGCTGCTGCTGAGATCATCCGATCCGTCATCATTATAGTTTCCACACAGACCACAAGGCCTTCCTTTGTGTGCTTCAGTCATTTTGAGGTAGACTCCAGAGCTCCCGTCCCACGCCAGAGAGAAGCCAAACGTGCTCTTCACCAGGATGTAGTCAGCCAACCGCTCAATAAAAACATTACGTACTGTCTGCGGCAGACTCAGCCTGAACATGTGGACATGAAAAAGAATAACCCAAGAATTTTGATCATGTCTGATATTGAAATATATTGCCATAGGATCTTTTCTGCCATTTTATCATCATCATGCTATCATGACCTAAAATCGATTTAGTGGTCAAGGTTTCTAATGTTCTCTGACAAAACATACACATCAAACAGAATTATTTAGACAGCGGCAATTTGCACTAAGTGCAAATAGCAATAGATGCTATTTACAATAAGTGCAAATAGCGATAGATAAATGTCTGTCTGTCTTGGTGTAAATAGCAATTAGATGCCATTTACACTATAAGTAAAAATAGCATATTTTCTTAGCGATAGATGCTATTTACACTAGGTGAAAATAGCGATAAATTATATTTACACCATGTAAAAGTAGCAGTTCTTTGCAATAAGTGTAAATAGTAAGATGCTATCTTACTTTATATTGGCAGATACTATTTGCACCTCAGTATTTTTGTACATTTACAGGATGCAATAATATGATAGAGTGTAAATGATTATATTTATTAAAATGATTAAATGGATGCTGCCTTATTGGGAGAATAAAATCCCTCCCTGCACCTTCCCCTAACCCTACCCAATAAATACTTTTATTAAACACTCGTTAGGCAGTTTATTTCCACTTTTAGAACATTATTTTTATTAAAAAGAAATGCCTTTCTGGTGTGAAATGTGATGGGAAAATGGAGAAGAGCGAGCTCGGCAAAAGGTGGATTCGAACCGTGTCGCTCGCATTAAAAGCCAGGTTTGTGAGCCTTACTCGTTACTGCTGCGCCACTGAAGATGTTGAATTCTGCATGTCTTTTTTTAAACTTGAGTGGCCCAACCAGACATTGGTGGGCGGAGCTAGTGTAAATAACGTTTGCCAACAAGGGACGCTATTTGCACATAGTGAAAATAGACACTCTGAATTATTTATCCCTCCGTTAGTACATTTATTCATTAATTAGTTTTTTCATTAGTTTAGCAAAGATTCACGACAAGTTTGGGGTCGGTAAGATTTTGTAATGGCTTCAAAAGAAGTCTGTTACACACACAGAAGGGGACAGCGACACAGGAATGCAGGTATATGATTTATTGAATAACCAGAATGAAGCAGAGTGCAGGTGAGTAACAACAGGATGAATGGTTGACTTGGAGATGCAGATGAACTGATACTTGTCTTGGTTTTGCAGGATGATCGAACAGATGACAGAACTGGAACGGGAGCAGACACAGGAGAACTCACGGAAGACTGGGAGACAACGAGGAATCGAGGGAGCACAGGAGACAGGTAAGTATCGTCGGTGGAGTCCTTGAGGTAAGCAGAGTGGTAAGGCAGAGTGGCCACTGTCCAGACCGGACAGTGGCTGAGTGAGAGCGTGAGCCTTTTGTGCTGCTGGTGATGAGGGTGCTGATGAGCTGCAGGTGTGTCTGATTAAAACTCTGGTGATGACGTGCGCTGTGTCTGTGAGAGTGTAGAGCCTGGCGTGTCTGTGACATTACCCCCCCCCTCCACGGCCCGCTCCTGAGGGCCGTGGACCCCGACGTCATGGTGGTCGGCCTCTGCCACGGGGTGCTAGTCTCTCTGGGTGAGTGGCATGGAAGGTGTCAAGTAGGCTGGGGTCGAGTATGTCATTCCTGGGGACCCATGAGCGCTCCTCAGGGCCATAACCTTCCCAATCCACCAGATATTCGAGAAGACCACCACAACGCCGGGAGTCCAAGATCTCTTTCACCAGGTAAGCAGCTCCATCGTCCACGATGATAGGAAGGGGGGGTTCCTCGGCTGCGCCAGGCTCTGTGGGAACAGAAACAGAGGGATAGTGAGGCTTTAATAAGGAAACGTGGAATGTGGGGTGAATTTTGTATTCAGGTGGGAGCTAGAGTTGATAGGTGACCGGGTTGATCTGCCGCAGGATGGTGAACGGGCCAATGAATCTGGGACTCAGTTTCCTACAGGGCAGGCGCATTCTGATGTCCCTTGTGGACAACCAAACCTTCTGTCCCGGCTGGTAATTGGGAGCGTTGGATCGCCGAAGGTTGGCTGTCATCCTGCGCCTGCGTAGGGCTCGTTGGAGCTGGTGGTGTGCGGAGTCCCAGACCCTCTCGCTCTCTCGGAACCAGTAGTCGACCGCAGGGACATCCGAGGGCTCTCCAGACCAGGGGAACAGTGGGGGTTGGTAGCCGAGTACGCATTGAAACGGGGTGAGACCGGTGGTAGGCTGTCGCAGGGAGTTTTGGGCGTACTCGGCCCAACCCAGGAACTGGTTCCAAGAGTCCTGGTGGCCGTGACAGAAGGTACGTAGGAAGCGGCCGATCTCTTGAATCTTCCGCTCCGTCTGCCCGTTCGTTTGGGGGTGGTAACCGGAGGAGAGGCTGACGGTCACACCTAGGAGGGTGAAGGCTCTCCAGACCCTGGAGATAAACTGGGGCCCTCTATCTGACACGATGTCCTCCGGAATTCCATAATATCTGAAGATATAGTTGAACATCAGCTCAGCAGTCTCCATGGCCGTGGGTAGTCCTCTTAATGGAATCAGACGACATGATTTGGAGAATCTGTCGACAACAACTAGGATGCAGGTACAGTTATCTGAAACAGGGAGGTCGGTGATAAAGTCCACTCCTAGGTGTGACCAAGGGCGGTTGGGAACGGGCAGAGGTTGAAGTTTGCCGGAGGGAAGGTGGCGAGGACTCTTAGAGATGGCGCATTCCTTGCATCCCTGCACGTACCTTCTGACATCCGATGCCATGTTCGGCCACCAGAAGCGTTCTTTCAGCAGCGAGAGGGTTTCACTGACCCCCGGGTGGCCAGTGCCCAGTGACGTGTGAGATGCGTGGATGAGGGGAGTGCGCCGTGTCCGAGTGATGTAGAGCAAACCAGGGGGGCAACCCGGCGGAGCGTTGGTGGAGGCATTGGACTCGGGAAGCGTTTCTTCAGACCAGACGATGGGACTTACGAAGAGTTTCTCCGGGAGGATCGGTTCAGGGGTGTCTGAAGGTACATCGGGACCATGGAGGCGGGAGAGAGCGTCTGCTTTCACGTTTTTGGAGCCTGGGCGATAGGAGATGGAGAAGTGGAAACGAGTGAAAAACAGAGCCCAACGTGCTTGGCGGGGGTTCAGTCTCTTTGCTTCACGAAGATACTCCGGGTTTTTATGATCAGTCAAAACGGTGAACGGGTGTTTAGCACCTTCGAGCCAATGCCTCCACTCTTCCAGGGCGAGCTTGATGGCGAGAAGCTCCCTGTTGCCGATGTCGTAGTTTATCTCCGCCGGGTTGAGTTTGCGGGAGAAGAAGGCACATGGGTGGAGTCTACTGGGATTCCCCTGCTGCTGCGACAATACCGCTCCTACTCCGGTGGTCGAGGCGTCGACCTCCACTATGAAGGGTTTCTCGGGGTCTGGGTGCACCAGGAGAGGAGCGGTGATGAAGGCTTTCTTGAGGGTCTCGAAGGCTTGGGTGGCCGCAGGGGTCCAGGACAGAGACTTGGGCTTACTGCGTAGGAGGTTGGTAAGTGGAGTGGAGATGATGCTGTAGCCTTGGATGAAACGACGGTAGAAATTTGCAAAACCTAGGAATTGTTGGAGTTCTTTAATGGTGGTGGGAATGGGCCAGTTCTTGATGGCAGAGACCTTCCTCTCGTCCATCCGGATGCCACTGCGGTCGATGTTGTACCCAAGGAACTGCACTGAGGGCTGGTGGAAGGTACATTTCTCTGCTTTCAGGTACAGGTGGAACTCCCTCAGGCGTTGCAGGACCTCCGCAACGTGGTGGCGATGGTCGGCCAGGCTCCGGGAGTAAATCAGGATGTCGTCGATGTAGACCAGGACTGACTTGTGGAGGAACTCCCGGAGCACCTCATGGATGAAATCCTGGAATACGGAGGGGGCGTTGACCAATCAATACGGCATAACCAAGTACTCGTAGTGGCCAGTAGGTGTCACAAACGCGGTCTTCCACTCGTCCCCCTCACGTATCCGGATGAGGTTGTACGCGCTGCGGAGGTCTAACTTGGTGAACACAGTGGCACCTCGGAGATGTTCTAGCGCAGATGGGACGAGAGGAAGTGGATAACGGAATTTTACTGTGATTTTGTTGAGTGCTCTGTAATCTATGCAGGGCCGCAAGCCTCCGTCCTTCTTGGCCACAAAGAAAAAGCTGGAAGCAGCAGGGGAAGTAGACGGACGGATGTAGCCTTGTGACAGAGCTTCCTGGATGTATTCCTCCATGGCCTTCTCCTCCGGGATGGAAAGGAGTAGATCTTTCCTTTGGGCACTGGCTCACCCGGCAGCAGATCGATGGCACAGTCCCATGGCCGGTGTGGAGGCAGCGTGGAGGCTTTCTTGGGGCAGAAGACATCACTGAAGTGGGAGTAACATTGGGGAATTTCCACGGAACGGTTCTCAAGAGGGCTTTCGATGGACGTGGCGCAGACTGGTAAATTCTCAGTGGGAGGAGGGCTTGGAACAGGGATCTTGGGGAAACAGTCCAGGAAACAATTGTCACCCCACTTCAGGATTTCCCCAGTTTTCCAGGAGATGACAGGGTTATGCTGCTCCAACCATGGGCGCCCTAAAATCACGTCAGAGGTGGATTCCTCCAGAACCAGCAGATGGAGTTGTTCAACGTGTAGGACGCCGACTTGAAGTTGGATAGGTCCAGCACTGAGACGAACTTGTCTTCGGCTGAGGGGCTTTCCAGTCACAGAGTGGATCTCGTAAGTGTCTTCGGCGTTGCTGTTGTCTTAAGGCGTAGCTGGCGGCAGAGGGCGCCGGAGATGAAGTTGCCGGCTGACCCAGAGTCGAGGAGGGCACTAACTGGAAGAGATAAACCGGCAGCAGTAAGGTTTACTACAGTGGTGAGTGGCTTCATTTTATTGAGAGAGGGAACAATGACACTCACCATTGGACGAACTGGACGTGTGGGGCATTCAGAGATGTAATGCCCAGATAGTCCACAGTAAATGCAAAGATTCTGGGTCAGCCGCCTCTGCCGCTCAGTCGAAGACAAACGAGTGTTTTCTAATTGCATGGGTTCATTGGCTGGTTCTGGAGGGCTGACGGATTCTGGTCGGCGGAGGGATGATGGAAACAACGGCTGGCCCTGGTGTTCTTCAAGACACGACTGCATACGAGTGGCGAAGCGGATGGAGAGTTGGATAAACCGTTCGAGCCCGATGGAATCCTCGTATGCAGCAAGATGCAACCGCACGCGAGGATCAAGCCCTTGACGATAGGTTGTAATGAGGGCTTGCTCATTCCAGCCACTGGATGCAGCGAGGGTTCTAAACTGGAGGGTATAATCGTTAACAGGCATTGAACCTTGTTTTAGTTGATACAGTTGCTCACCGATTGAAGAGTCCCAGGCAGGTCGTCCAAACACTTCTTTGAAGTGAGCGATGAAACTGGGGAGAGATTGTGTAATGGGATTTTTTTGAGACCACAGCGGTTCAGCCCAGCGAAGAGCCTTGCCCTCGAGTTGAGAGATTATAAATGCGATCTTAGCGCGATCATTAGGGTACAGGTGCGGTTGCATCTCCAGGACCAGCGTGCATTGCAAAATAAATCCGTTGCAATCCTCCGCCGAACCAGAGAAGGGCGCCGGTTGAGCCATGGGACTGGCGACGGCAGGTGGTGACGGAGAAGCAGCGGTGGATGCGGAAGTGCTCGCTGGTGCAGATGATAGCGGTGTACTGGTGAGTGCTCGACGCAGAGCGTCCACGAGCTCCTGGAAGTGATCCTGAGTGCTCATTCTGGTGCGCGGTGGTATGGTCCGGTCTTCTGTTACACACACAGAAGGGGACAGCGACACAGGAATGCACGTATATGATTTATTGAATAACCAGAATGAAGCAGAGTGCAGGTGAGTAACAACAGGATGAATGGTTGACTTGGAGATGCAGATGAACTGATACTTGTCTTGGTTTTGCAGGATGATCGAACAGATGACAGAACTGGAACGGGAGCAGACACAGGAGAACTCACGGAAGACTGGGAGACAACGAGGAATCGAGGGAGCACAGGAGACAGGTAAGTATCATCGGTGGAGTCCTTGAGGTAAGCAGAGTGGTAAGGAACCAAGTGCATACGAGACCGGACAGTGACTGAGTGAGAGCGTGAGCCTTTTGTGCTGCTGGTGATGAGGGTGCTGATGAGCTGCAGGTGTGTCTGATTAAAACTCTGGTGATGACGTGCGCTGTGTCTGTGAGAGTGTAGAGCCTGGCGTGTCTGTGACAAAGTCTCTTATGCTCACCAAGGCTGCATTTATTTGATCAAATATACAGCAAAAAAAGTAATATTATGAAATATCATTATACAATTTAAATACCTATTTTCTATTTTGATTGCTTTTAAAGTGTAATTTATTAATGTGATGGCAAAGCTGAATTTTCAGCATTATTACTCCAGTCTTCAGTGTCACATGACCCTTCAGAAATCATTCTAACACATTTCTTATTATCAATGTTGAAAAAAGTTGTGCTGCCTAATATTTTTGTGGAAACTGTAATACATTTTTAGGATTCTTTGATGAAAATAAAAGAACAGAACAGCATTTCTTTAAAAATAGAAATCTTTTGTAACATTATAAATGTCTTTACTGTCACTTTTGATTAATTTAATGAAATCTTTCTAAATAAAAACATGCATTTTGAACAGTAGAGTATATCCAAACTCACCTATGTCCATCCTTGAGCACCTGATAACCACTAATATAAATTTCCTCTTCATTTGGGAAGAACAGACTCAGACCACGTGGACATGAATACACCGAACCTCTACATGAACGACTGTTATGAACCTGCCAAAGAGAAATTACATAAGAAAACGGACATAGCAAACAGACCTGTGTTCTAGTGCAGAAATTCAGGTGTAGCTGTAACTTACCCACACCGTATACTGGGGCTCTGTGGAATGGCAGTCTTTGGCCAGGATATAAGAACAGGTTCCAGGGAAGTAGTAATACATTCCATCAAAGGTCTCAAAATGATGCTGACCCCATGAACGGCAAATCCCATCCCTATCCTGACCATGGTTGGGAACTGATACAAAAAAATCAAAAATCATTCCTATACAAAAAGCAAAGTACTGTGGTGGGACCATGAGACAGTGATAGTATCAGATGGTGATAATACCTTAGAATTATGGGACTGAATGATAACACAATATGTACACTACAGTTCAAAGGTTTGGGGTCGGTAAGATTTTAAAATATTTTGAAATATTATTACAATTTAAAATATCTGTTTTCTATTTGAATATATTTTAAAATGTAATTTATTCCTGTGATGCAAAGCTGAATTTTCAGCATCATTACTCCAGTCTTCAGTGTCACATGATCCTTCAGAAATCATTCTAATATGCCGATTTAATGCTCAAGAAACATTTCTTATTACTATCAATGTTGAAAATGCTGATTAATATCTTTGTGGAAACTGTAATACATTTTTTCAGTATGCTTGGATGAATAGAAAGTTCAAAAGAACAGCATTTTTTTTTAAATAGAAATCTCTTGTAACATGATAAATGTCTTTGCTGTCATTTTTGATCAATATAATACATCCTCGCTCAATAGAAGTACTAATTTCTTTTCCTTTCATTTTTTTCTAAAAAAATAGTACTGACCCCAAACATTTAAACAGTAGTGTACATGGTATTTCAAATAATGTACAGGGGGATGTGCCCAAAACCCATGGTATTAGTATCAAGGTAATTCTTCTTACTTTTTTGTTAGTGATTATTAAACCATTTAATTCAATATTTGTGCCCCATGTAATCAATGCCCCGTTGGGCACGTAATCAGTATGGCTTTTATCAGTAATACAGTATATGTAGTAACCTGTTATTGTGTTGGTCACACCAGCTGCCTGGCCTTTTCAGTGCTTGGTTAATTAAACATACATACAGAAGCTCTCTGTGGCCAGCAATCTATTCCCAGCACATCTGTAATCCAATGCTACCAAATAAAGTAAGACGTAGTAACATAGATTATCTGGAACCATGAGCAACGCCGTTTAAATTAATTAAATTCAGGGTTCCTTCATCCACATTTAATGGTCAGCACTGGGTGGCAGATGATAATATCAGACCGTATGTACCTCACTATAATTAAATGGAAGCAAGCTTCATTTTGAATTTAATATAACCTGTGTGTGTGTGTGTGTGTGTGTGTGTGTGTGTGTTTCTTACTGATTTGACAGCGTTCCCCGAGACCCTGGAATTGAGCACAATCACAGCGTCCTTCCTCCTGGCACCAGCCCCCATTAAGACACCCACAATATTCTACAACACACACAAACACAAAAGGCAAATTAGGCACTAAGTATTACTAATAAAGCAAATGAAAACTTAAAAGTATGGGCCAAGCACCAAGGCTTCACATCCTCAATGTTTTTGTTCGGACAAATTTTTGATTTTCCTTTGCCTGGGAGTCGAAAGGCCAATTCACACTGCAGAACACTTCGTCTGGTTTTGTCGGATCAGTGTGTCACCCCTGTTGGCGTCTGTTGGTCAGTGCTTGTTTTCACCAATTGAACATGTATAATGTTGTGGAATGTCTAAGTGACATACTGTAATCTGGTGATTGTCCGCGTTGGTCGCATCTGTTGGTGAAACGGCCTTAATGCAACCCATAGAACCATGTTGTTAGTTATCTGATCAAATACAAAGTTCTGCCATGAAACTGTAGATGGCGCAGGCTGAGAGGTCCTTAAAGTCCCCCTGTAATCAATAATTTTATCCCATAAAACTCATCATTGATCACCAAAATGACATATTTAAACATTTTTTTTTCCTGTGAAAAAAAATGTCTTCATGCCTTAAAATAGCTTGAATGTAACTCTACACCCTTGCCTCATTTAATATACGTGGATCAATGAATATGCAAATTAGCCCCCCCTCCACTCACTCACGCCAGCTCAGAGATCCACTCGGTCAGCTTACTGAGGTAAACGCTGCACAGTGGTATCGGTCTTTACAACGTCAGACACATAACGGAAATTAATATGATTAGCCTTTTGCTTGACTATGTTATCAAGCTAATAGCTAATAATGTGTTGCTAATGTTACACAAACCATATTCCCGTTCTCCATGTCAGAGTCAGACAGCTGAGTTCTATGCTTTGAACTACTCAGAACGTCAGCGGAGAAAGGCATATAGTTCATCATAACATCGTAATATACGTCATACACCCGCCATATTGCTAAATTTACACGATTTTTCACATCAACAGAAAAATATACCGGGATAACCTGGCTTCTCTTTCCCCTGCTAGTTCGCTGTTAATGATATACTAAAGCCCACCGGCATGTTGACGTGATTGGTTACAAGGTAGTTTGTGACGTCACGGACACCAGCGATTTCAGACCGCTTTTTTCACTGCAGTTTTAAGGAGAAAATACTCAGCAATGGTGTTAACATATGAATTTGCACATGGTTTGTCTTAAAGCATATTAAAAACAGCACACAAACATAGTGCTGCTTGAAAGTTTGTGAACCCCTTGCAGAATCTGTGAAAATGTCAATAATTTTAACAAAATAAGAGAGATCATACAATATGCATGTTATTTTTTATTTAGTATTGTCCTGAGTAAAATATTTTACATAAAAAAATGTTTACATATGGTCCACAAGACAAAAAAAATAGCTGAATTTATAAAAACGACCCGCTCAAAAGTTTGTGAACCCTTGATTCTTAATACTGTGTGTGATTACCTGGATGATCTATGACTGTTTTTTGTTTTGTGATGGTTGGTCATGAGTCCCTTGTTTGTCCTGAGCAGTTAAACTGCCCAATATTCTTCGGAAAATTTCCTCCAGTTCCCGAAAATTCTTCAGATTTCCAGCATCTTTTGCATATTTGAACCCTTTCCAGCAGTGACTGTATGATTTTGAGATCCAATAAATAAATGCATGTCATGTCATGACTGTATGATTTTGAGATCCATCTTTTCACACTGAGGACAATTGAGGGACTCAAACACAACTATTAAAAAAGGTTCAAACATTCACTGATGCTCCAGAAGGAAACATGATGCATTAAGAGCCGGGGGGTGAAAACTTTTGAACAGGATAAAGATGTTCAAATTTTTCTTATTTTGTTTAAATATCTTTTTTTTCATTTAGTACTGCCCTTCGGAAGCAACAGAAGACACTTAAATGTTTGCCAGAAGACAAATTAAGTACAATATTCCTTGATCTTCAAATTCAAAAGGTTTTCACCCCCCGGGTCTTAACGTGTTTCCTTCTGGAGCATCAGTGAATGTTTGAACCTTTTTTAATAGTTGTGTTTGAGTCCCTCAATTGTCCTCAGTGTGAAAAGATGGATCTCAAAATCATACAGTCACAGCTGGAAATGGTTCAAATACGCAAAAGATGCTGGAAAACTGAAGAATTTTTAGGACCTGAAGGAATTTTTTGAAGAATATTGGGCAGTTTAACTGCTCAGGACAAACAAGGGACTCATGAACAACCATCACAAAACATAAAAACAGTCGTGGATCATCCAGGTAACCACACACAGTATTAAGAATCAAGGGTTCACAAACTTTTGAATTGGGTCATATTTATAAATTCAGCTATTTTTTTGTCTTGTGGACTTTATGTAAACATCGTTTATGTAAAATATCTTACTCAGGACAGTACTAAATAAAAAATGACATGCATTTTGCATGATCCCTCTTATTTTGTTAAAATTATTCACATTTTCACAGGTTCTGCAAGTGGTTCACAAACTTTCAAGCAGAACTGTATAAACAACATTAAAAACTTGATTTTCACCACAGGGGGTATTTAACTCAATTCGTTAGCGATCACATCGTTATCTGCATAGCGCAGCTGATTGGTTGCTGTGGCATCAGCAGCCAATGAGCTGCAGCTCAACATTCAAATACTTGGCATTGTTTGCTGTTAGCAGTCTGCAGCATGCTTCAGAAACCCTCCTCCTTCCCCAGCTCCACCTGTATAGATCTGCTGTCTTACATGTTCAGAGCAGCATGTCTGTGTATATACTGGCAGTAGCAAGTCCAGGTCCGTAGCCAGCCTATTGAAAGGGGGGGTTCTTTTTTTCAAAAAGTGGACCTTTTTGCAGTTTTTCTCCTCCTTTTGCATTTAATTATGAGGTTCAAATACTTCATTTTGTTGACCTTTTATGCACTAATTTGTGCTGGATTAGCTTGTCTGCTGGTATCTTAACGAGCACGCTTTTTGATGCACCTAAAATACTTACTGCATTGTTGTCAAATTGCTTCCTCATGTACCACCTTTGTCAGTCCATACACAGTTCATAAGTTTAAAGACCACACTAACAACAGAATAGATTTAATGAACTTTACTGAAATATTAATAATAATTCTTCTCATCATCATTGAATCATCATCAATGCATCTTTGAATAAGACGTGCACCGAAGGAGAAGCATTTCCATTGGCTCCAGTCTGCCGGTATTGGCCAATCACAAAAGTCGATATTGCACAGCCAATATCACTGAATATCCCACTATGTTTTATTATTATAATTACGCTACGTTTATATGGTTATTATATTGTAGACTATTGAGTGGATAAAATATAAAAATCCTTTTAATTAAAAAAAATATATATATATAACCCCTCCCCCCATCATTCAGAGGCGATGCTTCACCGTTGCTTTGAAAAGTGTATTGTGAGAACTCTCTCTGAACTGCACGCGCGGCACACACACACGTCCAGCTACAAAAATGTATCATATTAATTTGAAACAGCAACCCAGAATATTTGTCACAAGCATTGATTAAAACAATGATGACAATAATCACATAAAAAAAAAAAAAAAAAAAAAAAAAAAAAAACGACTTAAATTCTGGACCTTTGGCAGTGAGGGGGGGTTCGTTCGAACCACCCGAACCCCCCCTGCCTACGGGCATGAAGTCTGTACTTGCTCTGCAGCAGCACCGTAGCAGATCTATTCCGCCAAGACCAAATACATTAACATTGCCACATCCATTACCATGCTAATCTCTCAGAGAGTTGTCATGACAGAACTTTGTGTTCATCTACTCAAACCTTCCAGAGCCACCAACTGCTTAAATTTTACTTTTTCTTCTGTTTATTGACCACTAGTTTTTGGATAATCCTTTTACAAATTTTTTTCAATCTTTATCAAAGTTGGCTCTAGATGATCTTTTTGTATTGAAGGATAATTTAATAAGTGATATTTCTAGCATCCAAAATCAAGTGAGACTGAATACTGTATATTTTTGCATGTGCAATACCTGTTGATGCATCTCTCGCTGTATAATTATGAAGAACTCTTCGTGGGAGAGCTGAATCAGACAGCACTGCGCTAAGGGTCTGCGGAGAAAAAAAATTGTATTGAGAATTTGCTTAGTCTTTGGGTCTTATGAGTTATAGTGGCAACAGTACCATGTCTTGCCACTAAGCCTTATTGGTGAACTTGTCTTGGCGTTCCTACACATGGTTTTGCCACTGCAGACATTTGGGACTAGAGCTTTCAGTCTCTGTAGTATTTGTGTAAACTCCACAAAGACAGCTTTGTCAGCACTGAGAGTGTATCTCAGTATTTGTGTGTGTGTGTGTGTGTGTGTGTGTGTGTGGTTACTCCACTCTGTCCCTTGTCACTTTCTCTTAGGTATACTCACCTCTTCACGGAAGAGATCCCGTTTCTGCCGCAGTGCATTAACCCGCCTTTTAAAAGCAGCACAAAGAGAGCAGTATTAAAAGTGCGGTGACTGTAAGACTAAAGGTTCAGAAACACTTAAGATGCCATACAGACACAGTCACGCTGATGGACCAAATGATTCTCAAGGAAATGGTTTAATGGTTACACAGCAAAACATTAGACCAAACACTTAACATCTTATCAGTGGTTACATATATAACTTGACACTGTCTCTCTACTCAAAAGATCCTTGTAATGTGCTATAATCAAACTGCAATCTATTAACACTTTTTCAGTCATGAAAGCGCCAAAACAAGAGGTTTAATACCTATAAAAACACATACCTGGGTAGTTTATTTTCTGAGTTTGATTCCTGGCAAATAAATCCTGTCAAAAGTGAAATTATATCAACGTAAAATTATGCGTATTTATAAACTTAACAAAGTTCGGGCTGTAAACATTGCATTAGAACAAAAAAACGACTCAGTTTTTAAATAAACCATTGTAGGCTGTAACTACGTAGGAGAGCTGCTCCATCTAATATAGTCTTATAGGATACTCAAAACTGTAAGATTTTATAAATTGGATTTTATAGACTTAAGATAGAATTACATAATACATAATTCAGAGTTTACATAAATGTTATCAAATATAGCAACCTTAACCTACACATTTTTTTACCATGGTAAATACATTTTCTGCTAAAACATCATAGTTATCACATTTATAAATTATTCTGGAATGTCCTTCAAAAAGTGTCTGATACTTTCAGAATCTTTGTTATTTTGGTGAATGTATTATGGCTAAAACATCATTACCACAATTTTACTGTAAATAAATAGGGTATTTCAGGAAATTTTAGAAAGGTCACCAATTAATTTAGAAAAAAAAAAATGAAGCATGGTTAAAAATTAAAATACTTACCTTGAAGCACAAATAGCTTGAAAATGAAAAGTGTAAAGAGTGAAAACAGTTTAATGTCCCGCTGTTCGTTCATCTCAGAGCGACGGACGTCCTTCAACAATCATGAAATGACAAGTTTCATTTTAGGAGGATCGATTGAAATTCTCCGTTGGAAAAAGATTCTTATAGGATTAATCAAGTTAAAATATCTAAGGTACGATTAACAAACTATTGTGATTTGTCCCAGAGTAGTGAAGGATAAACGTCCATCTTCTGTCCAGTCAGAGGAGGAAGATGTACCTGCGCGCACCTGCGGCATCAGGAGGAGGGAGCGCACCTGCGCGCAGGTAAAAGCGCACGAGCACTCATACCTGATGTATGGAATGGCATATAGATCAGGTGATATTCCAGTTGCTGGTGAAGTGACCACAAGTTTACTTTAACTTTACAATGGTTTAGACAGTTCACAGCTCAGTCAACTGAGGTGCATTTATTTATTAGATTTATAGCTTTCATATCTGTATCCTTATCAAATACTGAGGATATTGTCTTGACTAACTGAATCGTAATATAGTTACAATTCGTCGATGTAGCCGTCCGTTACAGATCCTAAAAGGAAAGAGCTTTTAAGCAGCCTGTTACGTTATATCGAGGTCAACGCGACTTCTGTTCGCGAGCGTCTACTGTAGCCTAATTTTTGTTATTCAAATTTGGGTAGTACGAATTATTAAATGATTATCAAGTGGTCGACATTTTAAGATCATTTCATGCGAGTATAATTTTCGGGGAAAATCTGTTTTGTCTCACGAAACCAAATGTTTTTGACATTACCTAACTCGTAAAGAGTTTACAAAACTTCTACTTGCGACATACATGTCTAAAAAATTAAAGGAGGCCTAATGACAGCACTTACGTTTTGTCGAACACGAATCCCAACGCAACGGAAAGCGCCCACTGTTGCTGTGGTTACTTCTGCACGTCTATTTCACACTGGGCTAAATATATATACAACTTAAACTGATACTTAAACAAAACAATATAGGCTAATGAACACAACACCCTAAGACATTCACAGTGCCTGAAAAAAAATCCTAAACAGGCTACTGAACTGCCAAAGCCTTTTGAAAAAATAAAACTAACATTGCACACAAATACTGTACTTTGATAATTTGTACTAAATTGATCAGTTTACTTTTTTGTATTCACCTTCGCTTATAAACTGATTGAATCCGTTATTCTTTATCAATTATATTTTCCCGCTATTCAAAATTTCCCTCTATAAATAGGCTATGTATTTTTTAAAATAACAATTTAATTTTTTTTTACTAAATGTTTAATAATAATTTTTTATTATTATTATTATAATGTATAGTTTTATGATCTCATATTAAGATATTAGGCTTATTTGTACTAAAAGTGTAATTTGTTACACCACAGAACTATTTAATTGAATTTCAGTGAAGTGATCAGTTACAACACCTATCTAGATATCATCAACACACAAGTAAATTTAAAGCAAAATCTTGATATGGATATCTAAAATGTTTATGTCTATGTTAAGTATCCTGTTATAGATCTAGATATAGATATAAGACAAATTATACACTAGATACACTTTCCTTCCTAAACAAACCCGAGCACACACCTCAAGCACCGCTTTGGCGCGCATAGTCTATTCGAATAATGACATCATCGAAGCGCGCCGGCGTCCATTGTTATATGCGTACGGGGAATAATGGCGATGTGCACAATATTACGATGTGCTTCTGTTAGTTTGACCTCCTCTCTGTCTCGACTCTCAAACAGAAATGCTGTGACTCCAGCTGGACTACTGGCGAGGACATGCTATAAAAGGTTCCTGAACACAACCACTCCATTTCGCGCAGGTATACACATTTAGGAAAGTTTACAGGCTCCACGCGTGAAAGTTTGTGATCACATTGATATTAACAAGTGATATTAATTGCCTTTAAATGCCAGATACGCATTTAAAGTCATCTATCTATCTGCTCTTGCAATCATTTTAAATGCTTTACAACAGCAGAGATCAACCCATTTACAACTGAATTGCCTGTATTACAATTGAATGCATTTTTATGTGCATTTATAAATCTTAATTGTTTACAGTGTTACCCGATTCGCCTGAGACAAACAAATCTGTTTTCTCTGTCATGCAGCACTGAAGTTCACAGACAAACACGAGTGGGTTCGCGTGGACAGTGGTGTGGCAACAGTGGGCATTAGTAATTTTGCTCAGGTTAGGCTGGTTATTAATGCTTAATTTTTATAGGAAGAGGTATATGATCTATATAGGCTTTATTTTCATGCGTTTATAATTCACTGTTCCCAGGAGGCACTGGGGGACGTGGTCTACTGTGGTCTCCCTGAAGTTGGCACAAAGTTATCACAGTCAGGTAAAACTATATTTATGAAAGAGTGCATTCTCAGTATGAGTTAATTGTTCTGGTTAATTAAGCAGATATTAATATGATTAGTTATTGTTTTGTTTCTGTATGTTCTGAAATCTGTATTGTAGATGAATTCGGTACTCTGGAGAGTGTTAAAGCAGCGAGTGAGCTGTACTCTCCTCTAACGGGGGAGGTGACCGATGTCAATGATGCCCTGGCGGACAACCCTGGACTGGTCAACAAGTCTTGCTATAAAGATGGTGAGACATTCCTCCAAACTTGTTTTGACACAAACCAGCCTGAAGTCTTTTAACTTCTTGTGACCAGGTTTATGGAATAGGTCACTCAAAAATAGAAATTCTGTCACCATTATGTGTGTATTTTGTTCACAGGCTGGCTGATGAAGATGACTCTATCTGTTCCTGAGGAATTAAATGGACTGATGGATGAAGCTGCTTATGAGAGATACATCAAATCTATAGAGGACTAGAGCGTTCTGCTGACCTGTTGCTTATGGGGGAGAATTTAAAAAGAATCAATTAAGAAATGTTTATTTCTTCATCAAATACATTTTCTTTGTAGTTGATTTAGTTTAGATATACTTCTAAATATATTTTCCCTTCAAGCCACACCCAGCCAATAGAGGGGACCACATGGTCACAACATTATGCACTACGCTTGGAAAGCAACAAGCAGACCTGGTTGGATTGAGCCAGTCATTTTCTAGCCACAGAGATTTGAAGATCACGCACAGCCTATGTAACAGTCTCATCTCTTTTGTAGATGTCACACTGTTTCTGTGAAAGCTTGTCATTGCTTGGAATAAGCTACAAATAAAGTGTGGAAGTATGAATAACACTTAATAAGGACCGTTATGAAATCTGATGAAATCTTTGTTGGTTTTGAGGAATCATAATTGAGTGAAAGTGATTAACTTCATTAATTAACATCATTAAATGACTATTTAAAAACTCTTACCTGGTTTAAATGTTTTTATTGCATTAGAAATGTTGCTTTTGGAGTCAAATGTGCTTCTCAGAGATGTAATGTATGAAATATAGAGCCCAATGTCTGCAAATTAATTGTATTATTGTTTTAAGAAATACCTTTTTAAAGAAAAAAAAAAAAGAAGTCATAAATACACTATATTGCCAAAAGTATTGGGACACCCCTCCAAATCATTGAATTCAGGTGTTCCAATCACTTCCATGGCCACAGGTGTATAAAATCAAGCACCTAGGCATACAGACTGCTTCTACAAACATTTGTGAAAGAATGGGTCGCTCTCAGGAGCTCAGTGAATTCAAGCGTGGTACTGTGATAGGTTGTCACCTGTGCAATAAGTCCATTTGTGAAATTTCCTCACTACTAAATATTCCACGGTCAACTGTTAGTGGTATCATAACCACGTAAAATCACAGAGCGGGGTCAGTGCATGCTGAGGCACACAGTGTGCAGAAGTCATCAACTTTCTGCAGAGTCAATAGCTACAGACTTCCAAACTTCATGTGGCCTTCAGATTAGCTCAAGAACAGTGCGTAGAGAGCTTCATTGAATGGGTTTCCATGGCCAAGCAGCTGCATCCAAGCCTTACATCACCAAGTGCAATGCAAAGCGTCGGATGTGGAGACGTGTTCTCTGGAGTGACGAATCACGCTTCTCTGTCTGGCAATCCGATAGAGGAGTCTGGGTTTGGTGGTTGCCAGGAGAACGGTACTTGCCTGACTGCATTGTGCCAAGTGTAATGTTTGGTGGAGGGGGGATTATGGAGTGGGGTTGTTTTTCAGGAATTAGAGCGGAGACTGTGAGCCAGGCCTTCTCGCCAACATCAGTGCCTGACCTCACAAATGCGCTTCTAGAAGAATGGTCAAAAATTCCCATAAACACACTCCTAAACCTTGTGGAAAGCCTTCCCAGAAGAGCTGAAGCTGTTATAGCTGCAAAGGGTGGGCCATCTCCATATTAAACCCTACGGATTAAGAATGGTATGTCATTAAAGTTCATGGGCACGTAAAGGCAGGCGTCCCAAAACTTTTGGCAATAGTGTATGTTAAATATTGAACAGTTTCCAACACCATGATGGATGTGCTAACAAGAAATTTGCTCATGTTGCATTTATAGTGAACATGAAAACAAAATGGATCCTATTTACTTCCTATTGCTTGTGGGTCAAAATAATATCAAAGGTCTCTGTTATTCTGATTTTCCTCCTTCAATGTAATGAATGAGTAGTGCCTTCTTTTTTTTTTTTGTAACCAGGTGAAAACCTTAAATCTAATAACTCAAACCTTAAATCTTATAAAAGTAATGGTATGCTATATAAACTCATGAGCGACAATGACAGCACATCTAATTACAAAATAGATTCTAAATAGATCATTTGTATTGAATTATTTACCAAAGTAAGACTAAAAAGGATGTTAAAATGTTGTTTTAAAAATTAAAGGCACTAAGAGCTGAAATGCACTACATGCTTGACAGGAGCCTTGTTGCTAGGAGAAACATGACAAAAAAAACAGTATGTGTAAAAACTGGCTCAAAATATCAAATATATTTGATATCCCTTGACTGGAAGGAATCATAGTCTGAAGCTTAAAAAAAAAAAAAAAAAAAAGTGAATATGTGTGAAATCTGTCAACTCTTGACTACCAAAAATCTGCTGACTTTCAGCAACTGCAATCGACTAATCCAGACTGCAAATCGTGGGGGGAAAAAATCTATGGCAGAAATCATTTAGTGTATTCCAGCCTTAACATGTCATTCAGCATTCAGTTATCTGTGGGGAATAGCGACACCCCCAGGCACTTTGCTGTAAGGGTCTCTGGTTGGGGTACGCCTGGCCCGGCCACGTGAGGCTGTGGGCTGAGGTAGACCCTCCAGAAGACAACAGTCCCTCTCTAACCTCTCTCTACGCTGTGTGTTCTCACACATCACGCTGGCTGTGAAGTCTTGCTCGTTTAGGAAGGCAATGGTTTCGTCTCGTTTGCGACTGACGTAGCCCTTTAGCACAGCGCTGTATGGGTTGTCTTGCCTGTCTGGATCCTCCGAATGGTGTTTAAACTCCATGCGTGTGATGACTGGGAGGAGGAACCCAGTTCCTTCATGCCTCACAACATCCTCCATACTGCCCAGAGCTTCCTGCACCAGCCTGGCAGGCAGAGGCACCAGGTCACAGCCTGATCGCTGGTCTACAAACTCTCTAAAATGCCTCCGCACTGACGCAACATCCTGCAGAGACTGTGCACGTCGCTCCTCAAGGTCAATAACAACCCGCTCTGGGTAGTTGCCCCCTAAAACCACACCTGTGAACAGAAAGGTTGAATAGATAGTATAATTGTGATTATCCCCCGGTTTCACAGACAAGGCTTAAGCTAGTCCTAGACTAAAATGCATGTTTGAGCTGTTTTAACTGAAAGCAACTCGAACTGACATACCTTAAAATAAATCAGTGCTATTGCTTTGTCTCAAGATGCACACCAGTAATGTTATTTTTTCTGGTGTACGTTTATAAAAGCTACTTAAATATCCTAATTGAACTAAGGTTTAATCCTGGCTTAGGCTAAGCCCTGTCTGTGAAACCGGGCCTATAAATCAGAATTAAGTAAATCTGTCTCAGTTTTCAGTTTAAGCAAACTCATTTTACCTTCGTAATGTGACATCTTTCAGAGTGAAACAGAATAACAATATATTTCACAATATAGTTATTTTTGCTGGAAATAAGGTTATGATGACAACATTTCAAATGATTTTAGATGACATTAAAATGTCAGTCCAAATTTCAAAGTTCACTTTAAGACAACTTAATACTCAAGACTGAAAAATGCAGCACTGCTGGTCACCAGCATAAGGTATGTTTTGCATGCTGGGACCAGCATAAGAAGTGGGAGTGATGGTGGACCAGCTCAGATTTGCTTGAGAACAGCATGATCAGCTATGCTGGTCCACCAGCTAAACCACACTATATCTGCTCTAACCAGCATAAACTAACCTGGACCAAAATGGAATTCATGCTGGTTTATGCTGGATTTTTTTAGCAGGGGTGTTTACATAAATACACACCAAGACGGGCATTTTGAAAAGAAAAAAGAACGCAATTTGGTACTCACATGCTGTCAGACAGGCGGCTTTCTGTTTAGTTCTCTGTCACATCCTATTGCACTTAAGCGGTTTAAAATCGCTCTAATGTTGAAAATGACAAGGCATAAAAAGCATGAAAAGGATAAACTTTTTAAATCAATTTAAACCATTTAAGTGCAATAAGATGCAGAGGATGCGTTTTGTGTATTTGCGTGCAGAAAATCATCCGTCAGAACAGCATGCAAATACAGAATTAAGTTCTCTTTCACATCTTACTGTGCTGAAATGGTTTAAAATTGCTCGAATATTTAAACTGGCTAAGCTCAAAAGCATGAAAAGGATAAACTTTTTAAACCAACTGTATACAATTTAAGTGCAATACGACACGAAAAAGAATGCAATTCAAACATCTAATTCTGCATCTGTCAGAACAGTGTGTGAATTGAATACCCTTTCATGTATTATCACGCCTAAATGGTTTAAAATTGCACAAATGTTTAAATTGGCAGAGCTTAAAAAGCTTTAAAAAAATGAACTTTCATGATGATGCAACACTTCAATGTCACGTGAGTGTAACCATGATAGAGGTGGATGTCAAATTTCTACCAGTTTATCGTGTCTTTTGGTATACCGCCCATCCCTTAATAGTAAATTGACCCGAATGGCTTTTTTTTTTTTTTTTAACAATCAACAATATAGCTGGTGCATTTTTAAATTATTTGACCATTATAAATATGAAGCTCTAAATAAAGCATTATAAAGTGATTATTTGCATGTGATATTAATAGTATAATCATATTTAATCTGTCTCAGTCTGAAATAACCGTGAGCAGATTAGCATAACACACCTGCCCTATGCAGCATTGACGCTGGACACTTCCAGGGCTTATGGATGAGGTCATCGGGAAGTGCCTTCAGTTCAGGACACCACTGCCGCACATAGGTGCCATAGGGGTCACAGGTCAGTGCTGCATCAACAGGGTGCATGACAAAGTTCCAATGATCCAGTCCACACATTCCTCCATTCTGCCACATCATGGCATCTATGGCAACATCAGCGTCTACCAATGTGTCCTATAAAATGGAGAAAAAGTGTTGAGATGTTGAAAGGTCCATTGATTGTTTTCTATCAATAAACCAGAAACTCAATGTGTGAATGCTAAACTTGCCAGCACAATGCTACTGTGATACAGGTGGTTGCCAGGGTGTTGCTATCTGGTTTCTAGGGTACTTTGACTGGTTGCTAGCATGTTGCTAGGTGCAGTGGTGTAGAGTATTGGAGTAAATGTAATTAGTTACTGTACTTAAAGGGGTGGTTCATTGCGATTTCACTTTTTTAACTTTAGTTAGTGTGTAATGTTGCTGCTTGAGCATAAACAGTATCTGCAAAGTTACAGCACTGAAAGTTCAATGCAAACGGAGATATTGTCTTTTAAAGTTATGGCAGTTTAATGCCTACAAAAACGACCGGACTACAACGAGCTTCTTCCCGGGTTGGTGACATCATAAACCCTGCAATTAACATAAACACTGCCCCCCGGAAACACGCAAAAAAGTGGGTGAGGCCATGTCGCGTGCATACAAGTCTTATAGGCCTAGGGACGCTGGACTTCGGGAACAATGTTTAAAATTTATGTTTAATTCTGTTCCTGACAATTATAATGCTAATTTAGCTGTCTGTGCTGCACATTTAACGGAAGACAGCTTCCAGAATCTACACGAGTTCAATGCTGGATTTGCACAAAGGCTCTTACTGAAAGATGGAGCAGTTCCCACTTTAAAAGCAGAAGCTGCTGTTTATGGGCACCAACCTGTAAGTATGTTTTATTTTTTTATAAAGTTATATAGTTTCTGGGACGTAAAAAAAGACCAACGCGGTTCGGCTTCGCTAGCCAGTTAGCTAAATTCTGTTTCATACTTCTCCAACAAACGCCAACAAACACCAACAAACTTCTATGTAATCACACCAGCGAACTTCTGTTAGTGTTGGCGTTTCTGTTATCAGTGTACAGTGTTGTTTTATTACGGCTTTTATGTTGTGTTCACCCACATGCTCGTTCTTGCTATAAATTAAACAATACCTTTACAAAAATGCTACTACTCAGTCATGTATTCAGCTACAGTAAAGCTTTAATCAGAACACTATGGGGCAGCAGTAACATTTACAAGTGACAGCATATCTAAACACTTTGACACAAATACAAACAAAAATACTTAACATTCATAAACATCCATTAAAAGCCGTGCTTACAGAGGTTTTGCTTGACCCTCTTCATCATTACTGCTATCTGGGTCTGATTCGGGCTTAAATTGATACGGCAATATTGACGCCATTATTTACATTTCCACTGAAGCAAAGACTGGACTTTGACTGAAGCACATGCAACGTTTGTCCGTAATGGTAAGGGGTGTGGCGTTTCCGGACAACGTGAATCGTGACAACGTATTCCGGACAGCGAATCACAATACATTGGGCCAGCTAACCAATCTGAGCCCATTGCGTATTTCTGAGGGAGGGGCTTCATAGAACCAGGAACTCAACAGAACGTTTTTAGGAGAAGGGAAACAGCGGTGTAGAATAAAGGTAATATATACGAAAAATACAGCGTTTTTTTTTTTAAAAACGAAGCATTACGACATGTTAAACTGCGCCCCATAAATACAATCAAGCCTAGAAAAAAACCACTGAACCACCCCTTTAAGTATCTTTTTGGCTACATTGCAGTTTGACTGCAACTTTTACTCTACTTAACTACATTTTTGAATAAGTTACATTTTGCATGGCACCTAACTTTTTCTGCAGCAGTTTATTTCTGTTACAAAAGAAGCGATATCACCATATACAGGGCATTGAAGGTACTATATTTTGTGCGTTTTGCCCTTACTCACCCCAACTTGTCAACAAGGCTACTTTACACCAATATGAGTACATTAGCAAGTAGTTGCTGAATCACAGGTATTTATATACGAGATGAGGACATGGGTGTAGTCGGTAATGAGGCTGATGACATCAGGTGCAAGTTAGTCTCAGCCTCAGATGTCACGCCCATGGACTGTTGGCTGAACGTCTGATGCATATGGCACACTTAACTGGAAACACTTCAGGATTTTCAAAAGTCATCATCTGGTTGGTTGAATTCTACAGGATGTCCGGGAGACGTGTGTGTCGCATTCTTTAATGGTCCGCCTGGAAACAAATGCCGTGACGCCAAACCCCCTCGTGGAAGAAGAACGCCGTTGTGTTTACAACTGTGACAATGAGCGTTTACCAGGATCAACTAAACGCTGGATTTTCAAAAGTATGCATCAACGTTCTTGAATGAATAATTTATTAGATGCACGCCGGTCTGTTATTGTAGGGCCATCGACTGTACATTTTCACGCCCCTAAACATGACACGGAACAAAACGATCTGTGATTGGTTGCATTACATGTCAGTCAAACGTCCTCTTGGGCGGTCCTTGGCCAATGAAAGCTGCGATAGAGTCCAGACCTTCTGCCGTCAGACCCTCTGCCTTATACTGAAGAGACCTTTTTGAAGGATATTGGTTTTCTTTTTGAGCACTTAAGCTGAACTGAGACTTGAGAGTTTGTAGATGTTTAAGAGGCTGTTGTGTCGACAACATTTTTGACCTTAAAAAATAAACGTGATTGCTCTCCTCACAAATCACCTGATTCTTGTTTTTCACTGGCGTGTCTCTTAGGTGTTGAGGACTAGTAAGTGCATCATTGAGCCTATATTCAGTACGAGTAAAATATGTCCTGGTTTCACAGACAGGGCTTAAGTCAGGATTAGGCCTTAGTTCAATTAGGATATTTAAGTAGCTTTTATATACATGCCCTAGAATAAATCATGACTTGTGTGCATCTTGAGACAAAACAATGGCACTGACATATTTTAAGATATGTCAATGCAAGTTGCTTTCAGTTAAGACAGATCAAACATGCATTTTAGTCTGGGACTAGGCTTAAGCCTTGTCTGTGAAACCGGGGGTAAGACTTATACTCAAGTTGTATTGGAATTGTTGACTTATAACTCGTAATGGAGTCATTTTCGCTCTAAGGTATCTGTACTTTTACTCAAGTATGGTTTTTCAGGTACTCTTTACACCTCTGGCAAGGTGGTTTCTTACTGGATAAATCAAAATAGCCCACTCCCAACTAGAGCTGTTGAATTAATTATGTTGAAAAAAAAGATGTGAGGTCTGGGATGAGTTATGTGCAGAATATAAATACTTATAGTTAGGGGTCTTGCATTAGCTATAGTATCACATTATATAGTCAGCTCTAAATCAGCGGAATTATGAGAATAAATTTGGTGTCTTCTGCATGTGTCACCTGAAACCAGCGGTATCCTTCTTGCCAGGGAATATGCAAATAAGCAATGAGGAAGGAGGCCACCACATGTCTCATGTAGTTGTTCATCCAGCCAGTTTGCCACAGCTGTCTCATTGCTGCATCTACCAGCGGGTACCCTGTGAATCCACGCTGCCAGGCCTTCAGATGGACACGATCTGAACTCCAGCGCATAGCCTGCACATGGGTAAAACATTTTGAGTATACAAATGTAATCATGATGATAATAACTAGACGCACAAATTCTGATGATTGTCAATGCAAAATTCGCCACCAAGATTCTAGGATGTTGCGGGTGGTTGCTAGGGCATTTACTTTACACAGTTATTAAACTGAACTGAATCAACACTGAACTGACTTCAGCTGAACAATGACACAATGATCATTGATCTTTATTTTCCTGTTTATCACTATAAAGCTGCTTTGAAACAATCTGTATTGTATAAAGCGCTATATAAATAAAGGTTACTTGACTTAGCATTAATATGTGGTTGCTAGTGTGTTCTTGGTGGTTTCTTACTGGCCTAAGTAAAAAGAGTTTCTTTGATGGCTCGGGTCTCTCCTTGATTGTAGGTCTATGTTTTGTTTGTTTGTTTGTTTGTTTGCGCAATTAATTATCCGCCAATCAAAATTGATATAGTAACAGCATTTTTCTCCCCAATAAGTCACATGATTTGACACCAATATTCCATCCTAATTGCAATATTACTAGCTAGACATGATCTCACACTTTCCATACAACCACAAGCATTAAGTTGGAATAATAAATGGGAATCTTGCCTTATACGGTGGCCTGAGGGACTCCCAGGGAAGGTCTGGGAAAAGGCACAGCTGCCAGTACGCCAAGTCCCTCCAGGCCAGTTTGCGCTGGAATTTGGGAGATCTGCAGCGAGCTCCACGGGCGTCACATAATAGGCTGCGTGCACTCAGCTGCCCAAAGTGCAGATATGGAGATAGAGAGCTGGTGTTGGGGGCATCTGCACGACTTGACTCCTTTTCATAACGGTACACACCTACAATGAAGTCAATTGATGAGTACAAAATGATGGATGGGATTGTAATACTACTACCTTAAAACATGTACCCTGGAAATGTGTCTTACCATCTCGCAGGAAGGCCTCAAGATGGGCCTGAGCTCCTTCTTCACTGAAGTCCCATGATTTCCGAATGTTCACGGCCCAGTCAATCTGTCAGTAACACATCACAACAGCACTTAGATCTCAGAGTTTTTGCATTCCACTGCACTACTTTTGCATTGTTTTTCTACATAAACGTGCTAGATGGTAGTCTTTAACAGTTGCGATCATGACATGCATCATTTGCATGACATGGTGTTCTAAAAAACACAGCGCTCAAGTTAAAATAAATTCAACTTTTTAAAAAAAAAAAAAAAAAAAAAAAAAAAAGTGGTGGTTTGAATATTTCACCTCTGTGCCATCTTTCCTGCGTGGCATGCGTGCAAGCTCCAGATCTATAAGCGGGCATCCCTGCGGCCATGTTGAGGGAGCAGGCAGGGCACCGGGGGCATCCAGTGGAGCTCCCAGTCCACTGACAGGGTTCTGCTGGCAGCAGCTCATAAAGTGAGAGACGGAGCCGATACCTGCAAATAAATGTAGAAACTTTAACAACTAGCACTTTAAAAGATTTTGGTTGTGCTTGCCCATGCAAAAGTTGCAGCCATCATGCTAGGGTGTAGAAGGTGTTTGCCAGGGCGTTGCAATTATTAGTGTGTTGCTGTGAAATTGCTATGGTGGATGTTTTAATTGCCCCAGACCCCTAAAAATAGGCCAAGTCTATAGGATTTTTCTGTTTTATCATCTACCAAGTAAAAATAAGTCTTAATTTGCTTAGAAAAGTATTAGCACATCTCTTTCAACAAACCACATGACACTATAGACAAAACCATTGTTTTCTTTTTCAGGCACTGGTCAACCTTTTAGATTTTAGGCTATTTTGCTTCCATAAGGTGACTTCTTTCAGACTAGTGCAAAGAAAACTTCCGAATACACATTAAAAGAGTTTATTTTACTCCACTGAATCTATTCGCATCTGTAGATTTCAATTACAATACATATCTTTAAAGATCAGCTTCTCGGTTTTTATTCATGCACTGAGCCAGAAATCTTCAAAAAAACTTTACTATAAAGCAAATGTACTTTACAAAACGTTTTTATATTTTACAAAATAATTTGGACTCTAAAACTAAAATTGCAGCCATATGTCTAACCAAGTTGTATTCCAAATTTGAAGTTGATATCACAAAATGATTGTGATATAAAATAGTGCAGTACATTTTGGGATATGAAACATGACACAACGCCCACTAAAGAGTTTTAAAGTACCAGTTAAAATGTTTACCCTATTCACCTGTAGTGTCTTGCCTTAAAGAATTAGTTAACTTCAGAATTAAAATTTCCTGATCATTTACTCACCTCCATGTCATCCAAGATGTTCATGTCTTTCTTTCTTCAGTTGAAAAGAAATTATGGTTTTTGAGGAAAACATTCCAGGATTTTTCTCCATATAGTGGACCTCACTGGGGTACAACAGACTGAAAGTCCAAATTGCAGTTTAAATGCAGCTTCAAAGGGCTCTACATGATCCCAGCCGAGGAATAAGGGTCTTATCTAGCGAAACAATCAGTCATTTACAAAAAAAAAAAATTATATACTTTTTAACCCCAAATGCTCGTCTTGCATTGCTCTGCGATGCGCCACGCATTACGTATTATGCATTACTTCATCTCATTTTCTCCTCCAAATTCAAAATCGTCTGACATCGTTGTTTTACCTTTTTTTTTTGTAAAGGCTGTTTGACTTAGTTTTTGCACGTTTGCTTTGTAAACACTTGCTCGGTACTTCCGCCTACGTCATATGTGACCTTTCCAATGTGATTCAGGATGCGTGGTGCATGGCAGAGCTATAGTGCAAGAAGAGCAATTGTGGTTAAAAAACCCTAGATAAGACCCTTCCTCAGCTGGGATCGTGTAGAGCCCTTTGAAGCTGCATTTAAATCCACTTTGGACCTTTAACCCGTTGTTAGCCATTGAAGTCCACTATATGGAGAAAAATCCTGGAATATGTCCTTAAAAACCTTAATTTTTTTTCAACTGAAGAAAGAAAGACATAAACATCTTGGATGACATGGGGGGGGGGGGGATTTATTTCTTCTGCTAAACACAAAAGAATATATTTTGAAGAATGTTGGAAACCAAACAGTTGATGGGACCCATTGACTTCTATAGACCTTATGCGCCAGAGAAACAAGCGCGCCGCCATCTTTATAATATTGTCTTTGAACTTCCATTTTTGCGGTAGCTCTGTATATTTCTATGGCATCACTGTCAAAGAATATTTAGCTGGTGAAGTGGATTTACTTGTTGTAGAGTTAATGAAAGTTATCATGAGCATTGTAATGTTTAAAGCAGATGTCTTAACAAATTTCAGTAGAACGGGAAGATTTTAAAACGAGCAGTTCATTCATAAATACGTAAGATCGCTGTGGAAATACAAACCGGAAGACAAAAGACAACGAGCGCAACACTGAAAAGGGGTGGGGCTACATAAGGTCTATAGTATTTTTTTTTTCCATATTATAGAAGTCAGGGGGGCCCATCAACTGTTTGGTTACCGACATTCTTCAAAATATCTTCATTTCTGTTCAGCAGAAGAAAAAAATACATTTAGGTTTGTAACAACTTTGAGGGTGAGTAAATGATGACAGAATCTTCATTTTTGGGTACACTATCCCTTTAAGGTATGATTCATGTCCAAGTTACAGACAAAAATGTATTATTTTTAAAAAATAAATGAACAATCACCACTAAAGTGCAAAAATTGAATCCCCACAATTTCCATCCAATCAGCCCTGACCTGCTGCACTGCATTACCAACCTCGTAGCCCGACGCCCCGTGTGGTGACCGTGTAGGGGTCTCTAAGGCAGTAGGAATGGTAGATGTGGCAATTAACACCTTGTTTCTCCAGTGTCTCCCACACGCTGTCATCTCTTTCCTTCAGCCACGGCTCATACAGGGCCGTTGCCACAACCGATGCTGCCCCCGTCTCAGCGATCAACCCCTGCAGCGCTGTCAAAGACGAGGACTCTGCCTTCAGGGTCACCAAGTGACTGCCAAGCTGCTCTAGAGAAAGTTTTAGACTCACTAGTGCCTGATGCAGCCAGTATTTAGACGCCCCACCAGTTGCCACGGTAACCCCAGGACCCTCCTCCTCCACTGCATTCCACAAAAAGACTGGTATGACTGGTGCACCAAGCTCCAGGCAGCCAATCAGAGCAGGGTTATCCCACATGCGGAGGTCCCTTCTGAACCACAGCAGAACGGGTCGCGGTCCTGATGGGTTCTTCAACAAAAGCTGCTTCTTACGCAGACGACGCCTTTGTGACCTCGTTGACTTTGCAACTTTGAGATCATCGTCTTTATTTATGTTTTTAATGGCACATGTAGTTTTATGTACTTCAGTATCTAGTGTCCATTTTGCAATAGGCTGGTTCTTTGAAGCTACACTGACTTTTGGCTGATCAGCACCTGAAGTTACTGTAGTCATGTCAGCATAGCTTTTGTAACAGGGAGGCACATTAGGGTGATGGTCTGAATCCTGCTGCCTAAAATCTCTTTTGATTTGTTTGGTTTCATTAAGAGACAGTGTTAAGGCCAGCTCTAATTCATCTGCTTCATCCTGAAAAATCAACATAGAAAAAAATGTCTTTAACATTAGCCTATACAAACAACAGCTAACTCTTATTATGCTCTATGCAACAAACATTTTAATGTGTATTGTAAACCCCTGAAATACATATATGAAAGTCTCTTTCTCACCAATGCTACATTTGATCAAAACACAGTAAAAACAGTAATATTGTGAAATATTATTACAATTTTAAATAACACTTTTCTATTTTAATACATTTTAAGATTTTAAAATGTATTCCTGTGATGCAAAGCTGAATTTACTCCAGTCTTCAGTGTCACATGATCCTTCAGAAATCATTCTAATATGCCGATTTGCTGCTCAAGAAACATGTCTTATTATTATCAATGTTGAAAACAGTTGTGCTGCTTAATAATTTTCTGGAAATGTATTATTTTCAGGATTCTTATTGATAGAAAGTTATTCATAGAATTAAAAAGAACATTTAAACATTGTAAGCTTTTGTTACAATGTAAAAGTCTTTACTGTAATTTTGATCAATTTAATACATTCTTACAATATATAGACAGTGGTGGTCAGAATTATTGGCACCCTTGGTAAATATGATCAAAGATGACTTTAAAAATAAATCTGCATTGTTTATCCTTTTGATCTTTAATTCATAAAATTTGCAAAAATCTAACCTTTCATTGAAGAAAAGAATTGAAAGTGGGGGGAAATCACATTATGAAATAAATGTTTTTTCTCCAAAACACGTTGGCCACAATTATTGGCACCCCTAGAAATTCTTATGAGTAAAATATCTCTGAACTATATTCCCATTCATATTTACATTTTTTTTGGCACACCAGGGTGATCATGAACATGAAATTGTCCAGCCATTACTTCCTGTTCCACAGGAGTATAAACATGAGGAAACACAAAGGCCAAATTCCCTTAATCATTCAACACAATGAGTAAAACCAAAGAATATAGTTCTGATGTGCAGCAAAAGATTGTTGAGCTTCACAAAATAGAAAGTGGCTGTAAGAAAATAGCTAAAGCATTGAAAATCCCCATTTCCACTATCAGGGCAATAATTAAGAAGTTCCAATCAACTAAAGATGTTACAAATCTGCCTGGAAGAGGATGTGTGTCTAAATCGTCCTAATGCGCGGTGAGGAGGAAAGTTTGAGTGGCAAAAGATTCTCCACGGATCACAGCTGGAGAATTGCAGAGATTAGTTGAGTCTTGAGTCTCAGAAAGCCTCAAACAGCACCTACATCCCCACAAGTTGTTCGGGAGGGTTTCAAGAAAAATCCTCTGCTCTCATCCAGAAACAATCTCCAGCATATTCAGTTGTCAGACAAGACTGGAACTTCAAACAGGACCGGCTTCTATGGTCAGATGAAACTAAAAAAAGAGCTTTTTGGCAGCAAACCCACCAGATGGGTTTGGTGCACACATGGATAAAAAGTACCCCATGCCCATGGTTAAATATACTGCTGGATCTTTAATGTTGTGGGCCTATTTTTCTGCTGGAGGTCCTGGACATCTTGTTCAGATACATGGCATCATGGATTCTATCAAATACTAACAGATAAAAAATCAAAACCTGACTGCTTCTGCTAGAAATCCAATAATGGGCCGTGGTTGGATTTTCCATCAGGACAATGATCCAAAACAAACATCAAAACCAACACAAAAATGTGTCACTGAGCACAAAATGAAGCTTCTGCCATGGCCATCCCAGTCCCCTGACCTGAACCCTATAGAAAACTGAAGAGAAGAAGCACCAACATGGAGCTGGGAATCTGAAGGATCTGGAGAGATTCTGTATGAAGGAATGGTCTCTGATCTCTTGTCAGGTGTTCTCCAAACTCATCAGGCATTATAGGTGAAGACTCAGAGCTGTTATCTTGGCAAAAAGAGGTTGCAAAAAGTATTGAATAAAAGGGTGCCAATAATTGTGGCCAACATGTTTTGGAGAAAAACATTTATTTCATAATGTGAATTTCCCCCCACTTTCAATTCTTTTCCTTCAATGAAAGGTTAGATTTTTGCTAATTTTATGAATTAAAAATCAAAAGGATAAACAATGCAGATTTATTTTTACAGTCATCTTTGATCATATTTACCAAGGGTGCCAATAATTCTGACCACCACTGTATGTATGTTTTTATATGTATAAGAATATATGTATAAGAAATTGTTATTTATATATATATATATATATATATATATATATATATATACATACACACATACATACACACACACACACACACACACTTTATTTAGGTATTTGACTTGTCTCTGCGACAATGTTTTATAAATATGTTTTGATTAGATAGATAGATAGATAGATAGATAGATAGATATCCACACACTACCTTAGAGAAGTACTCCAGAAAGGTTTGAGTCAGCTGACTGTGTAGATGTTCATGTCCGGATGAAAGGGGTTTGATCACGTCCAGAAAGTGTGTTCGGGTGTCTGTGTCCCCCAGCAGAGACAAACACAGACAGAAAAACCCGTCTGGATCCTCACGACCCAACATCAGCTCTCTCAGGAGTTCACGGACCTGAGACACGGACTTCAAATCTTTGCCTGCAGACATTCTCTTTGACCAAATCCGTCAATTTTCGACGCAATAAACATGAATAATAATCATAAAATATATCAAAATCATTTGTAACAGTTTGAGTCATAAAAAAACGGACAGATAGCCATCAATGTATCCGCGAGCGCGCCGAGCCGCGTTACAAAACGAATGAATGACGAGTTGACAGGTTACAAAAGAAGCCGCAGCGGGGGTTTCATAACTGTAATCGGCTGTAAAAAAAAAAATACCGTTTTACTTCTGTTTATATCACATGCATGTTTCATTATCTATACATCTGAAATAATCATGGATTGATAATTGATTACTTACATTAAATACATAAACTTCAGTATTTTAAGCATGGTGACTATGTAACAGCGTATCCAGTGACTTTGGAGAGGCGGTGCTGAATGAGCTGTCTGACCAATCCCGGTCGAGCATCGTGCAGAGGCTCCTCCCCCTCAATGAGGCACGTGTTAACCCAAACACATGAGAGCCAATCAATCAGGAGAATTTAGGCAGAGAAACAGGTACATACAAACATTTCAAAAACATTTTTTTTTTGTAATCGTGGATAAATACAGAATAAGAATCTCTCTTAACACAAGTGATGAACTCTGACTAGATTTTAAAATGACTCGATGATGGCTGAGTAGAACTGTCTCAGGACCTGAAGTGGGACACTCACATAGACTCCACTGTGAAAAAGGCCCAGCAGAGGAAGCTGAGGAAGTTCAACCTGCCACAGGACAGGAGCTGCTGAAACAGTTCTACTCAGCCATCATTGAGTCTGTCCTGGATTGGTTCAGCTACCAAATCAGTCATGAGGAGACTACAGCGGACAGTCAGGACGGCTGAGATGATTATTGGTTCCCTTCTGCCCAACCTCCAAGATCTTTACACCTCCAGAGTGAGAAAAAGGGCTAAGAAAATCACTTTGGACCCCATACACCCAGCCCACCTTCTCTTTGAACTGTTGCCCTCTGGTCGGCGCTACAGAGCACCGACCACCAGAATAGCCAGGCTCAAGAACAGTTTTTTTTTTCCCGCAGGCTATATTCAGCCTGAACAATTAAAAACTCCCATAATATACACTGTCTAAAATAACTGTATATTTGTACATAACATCTTAAATTTGCACATTTGTAAATTACATAAACTGTATGCTTTTAAATAACATCTGTACATTCATTAAAACAATTATATTTTTTTTCTCTAGTTTTCTACTACTGTATTATATTGCATTATTAAAATTTTTGTTTTCTTATATTATTGTTATATTTAATCTCTACTGTGTAATTCCTATGTCTGTCTGCACTGTGTCTGTACTTTCTTCTGCACTGGAAGCTCCTGTCGCCAAGACAAATTCCTTGTGTGTGTGTGTGTTAAGTGGGACAATACTTGTGTGTGCGTCAACCATTTTTGTGAAATAAACTTATTAAATTAAATTTATTATAGGCGAATTTTTAAATATATATATATACACATCGAGGCATGGACTCCACTAGACCCCTGAAGGTGTGCTGTGGTATCTGGCACCAACATGTTAGCAGCAGATCCTTTTAGTCCTGTAAGTTGTACTCGATTGGACTGAGATCTGGGGAATTTGGAGGCCAAGTCAACACCTCAAACTCGTTGTTGTGCTCCTCAAACTATTCCTGAACCATTTTTGCTTTGTGGCAGAGCACATTATCCTGCTGAAAGAGACCACAGCCACCAGGGAATACCATTTCCATGAAAGGGTGTACATGGTCTGCACAATGCTTACGTAGACGGTACGTGTCAAAGTAACATCCAGATGGATGGCAGGACCCAAGGTTTCCCAGCAGAACATTGCCCAAAGCATCACACTGCCTCCGCTGGCTTGCCTTCTTCCCATAGTGCATCCTGGTGCCATGTGTTCCCCAGGTAAGCAACGCACACGCACCCGGCCATATACGTGATGTAAAAGAAAACGTGATTCAGCCACCTTCTTCCACTGCTCTGTGGTCCAGTTCTGATGCTCACGTGCCCACTGTTGGCCACTGTTGGTCAGCATGGTCACCCTGACTGGTCTGCCGCTATGCAGCCCCATACACAACAAACTGCGATGCACTGTGTATTCTGACACCTTTCTATCAGGACCAGCATTAACTTCTTGAGCAATTTGAGCTACAGTAGCTCTGTTGGATGGGAACACATGGGCCAGCCTTCGCTCCTCACGTGCATCAATGTGCCTTGGCCGCCCATGACCTTCGCTCAAATCCTTACACTTGCCCATTTTTCCTGCTTCTAACACATCAACTTTGAGGACAAAATGTTCATAATATATCCCACCCACTAACATGTGCCGTGATGAAGAGATAATCAGTGTTATTCACTTCACCTGTCAGTGGTCATAATGTTATGCCTGATCGGTGTATATACACACACGCACAGACACAATATTGTCCTCCTGGTGAAAATGTGAAATAAAATATCAAAATAAGTTTTATTTTAGTGAGTGCGGATCATGGTTTTATATATGAAGTAATTAAATAGGTAGATATACGCACCAAAATAAAGTAGGCTAAGTGACCAAAGAGTGCAGTGCAAAAGGCTTTGTGTAATATACGAGTAGGAATATTACTTGTTGAAAATTAATCTATTTCTTAATTTTCTATTTTTCATGTATTTATTTATTTATAGATATCCGTGTTAGTGAAGGTTGATATTTGAAGTGTTTTATATATATATTTTCAGTATATTTGAAGACAGAAAAGTGCAGTTATGTGATTGTACCAGCAGGGGGTGATGGTCTGATGTCACCTACTGTAGTAATACCATCTAAAATTTTGTAGTGGCAATAATAATATTAAAGTTAACAATAAAAACTATTTCAAATAGATACCTGGTGATTATGTACTTGTGGTCAATATCAAATAATTTTTATTTTTATTAAGTAGATGGTATCTCCTCAATATTTTACAAATACAGATATTACAGATATTTTACTAATTCAGTAATTAATTCATAAAAATTAAATGGCTCATTGGCTTAAGTGCACCTTTAAAACATCCATTCACTCTCTTTGAAGCGCAGACACAAGATATAGGCCTACACACAGAGAGTGACACACATGCTGTAAAACAATGTGTTACTATCTTTTTCTTTCATGTGTATTGACTTACAAGTGGACTAAAGCCTTTCTAAAGAGGAACAAATAGCTTTAAAATGAAAATTGAACAGGGAGCTTGTGTTTGAGGACAGTGTAATCAATAATGTTTAGACGGTAGAACAAGTCTAACAGACAGCAGATCAATACAGAGGAGCCCCCACCTCCCTCCCCCTCTGTCCCACTGACCTCATCGTATGATCTGATCAGGTCTTTATTTAAAGCTCAGCGGCTGGTGAGTGAAGGCAGGATTACAGAGCAAGAGAGTGAGAGTGAGCAGAAAGCAGTTAACCGGTTCATTGGGACAGAAAAAAATTTGAACGTCACATAAAAATAAACTAGACTTTTACATTTTTTAAAGAAAATGTGAGTGGTCATTATTTTTTTTCAATTTAATGTGTTAAAAATATTTAAAGCTGCAGTCCGTAACTTTTTTTGGCTAAAAATAATCCAAAATCAATTTTTGAGCAGGTACATAACCAGCCAGTGTTCAAAACTATCTCCTTACCTTAGCCCGATTCACAAACGATAAACTTGTAATAATGTTTTCTAATTTGAGTGGTACTGGTAGGTTTCCACGGGAAATTCAAGTATGCCGCCGTTCGTCTTTGCGTCATTACGTCACGTCTGTTTACATAAAGGAGTCATCTCAGCTAGTAGACTATAGGGCATGTGGATCATTTATAGCCTTTTCTCACAGCAGCTGCAATAATTAAACTTAACATTTTGATGGCGGATTGTAATCCAGAAAGGTCCAAATTACAATCATCAGTGACAACTGGAGATTCACCCGTAGTCAAAAGCAAAAGACTTCGGACTGCGGCGTGGCTACAGAAATTGAAATCTACAGGTTACGCTAATACACACTAAATACACATAGTCACGCAATGCTGATGTTGTTAACATTAACAATTTGAGAACAAAGTATAACAATAATAATAATTTGCACGGCTTGACGTAATCTGAGCTAAGCGATCATTAGATTTAATCACCATTGGCAGTGCAATTTATTGTAATGCTTTTTTCTCAGTTAGTCAGAACAAAAGTGGCAGACATGTTACTTACTTGTTCAGATGACATTTTTCAGTGAAAATTCTTATTTTGGTCATACTTCCCAAGACGTAGAATCTGGGATTCAGAAGTACAGTATCCACACCGGTGTGGTGACTGACAGCAAACATTAGATTCATCCACGCTGAGGAGCCGTGCCGATACACAACCCACATAAAGATGATAATTCCGCAAATAACTGCAATTGCAGGTTTCAAACAGAGATGGCGACAAAGAGGCAAAACTTACGGACTGCAGCTTTAATGCAATTAACGCAGCATCCGTTTGTTTTCTGTCATCCTTTGGCTGTGCTACAGTAGGCCTATATGATCATGCTATGATTCCTTCAAGTTCTATTAAAACACTCAAGTGCCATAAGACACAAAAAAACCCTAAAATCTGTACTGGCACGCTGCGCGCACAGAATGCCACTTCACAGAATTTCATGCATTGAGTTCTCTTTTCTTGAATGGACAAAAAAACGAAATGATGCCAAAATTCCCGTTTTGTCGAGTATCCTCCTAAGCACAGTCTTAAATAAGTTAAAAAGTTTTAAATGAGTGTTAAATGTGAAGAGTTGTGAGAAAATAGAATGTGTTTCAGATCTGCATCAGGTCTTAAAGTGACAGTAGCCTAATAATCCTGTCATTAATGTTAATCAAAGAACATAAGACTTTTGTAGCTTTAATAAGGATTAATCTATATTCAATTTATAATTTATGCATAAACTAAAATTATGTGATTTATTAGTGGGTTTATGTGAAGATTGTTTTAAGTTCACTTAAATTAAATGTTTTATATATTTTTAAAGCCTATTAAGCTTTCAATTATACTGTAATGTTGAATAACTATAATTAAATGGCGAAAATTTAGACATCAGTATCAGTACTGGTATCAGTGATACTGGCCTTCATTCTTATAAAAATTAAAATTGCCATTATACAAATATTTAAAAAAATACCGTCTTTAGGTTGTTTCTACATTATTTTGAAGATTTAATGGATTACAATATAAAAATATATTACAAACTTTAATGTTAGGTGCAATTAATCGCGATTACTTCAGAATAATGTGCAATTAATTAGGCTAGTTAATTTAGATTGACAGCACTAGTTTTAGAACATTGCTAGGTGTTTGCTAAGGGTGTTCAACAAAAAAATATATTATGCTGGAAAAACAGAGAATGTAAGGAATTGAAGGAAATAAAAAGATGAGTAAAGGAAATAAAGCTATCAAGGCATATAAGTGGAGTCATATATGGAGCGTGTTGCCATGGAAATGCGAGGAGTGATTTCAATTGGCTGCTTTTGAGCCTGACCTCTGATTTCAGTGAATGCTCATTCACAGTGGTATGAGGTGACAGCCTATTCTCCAGTGCTGAAGGTCTCAACCCAAAATCTTGGACAAAATCTAATGCACTGTTTTCTATGGTTCTATTCTGCATGTTTTCATGTGCTGTAAGTATGTGTCTGTCTGTGCATCTGTCTCTTTTGAGCCTCTTTTTCTCTCTCTCTCATTAACGCTCCGCTCAGACGCTGTATAGCAGGTGACAGGGAGAACTAATCGCTCTGAAGATTAAAAATAAATGAAGAGAAACGTGTTTTAGAAAAACGGTGGAACGAACATCATAAATCATCCAGCCTGGATCAGGTTCCTCCTCACTGTCCGCACACTGACACACACACGCACACACGCAGACAAATTACATTACTGAAATCACATTACTGCTGCCTTTCAGGAAGGACGCAAGAAGGGGAAAAGAGAGAGAAGGTGACAGAGAGCGAGAGAGAGAGTCATATTAGATGAGGCTTTAAAGTGATAGAACTGTGGGGGAAAAAGGAAAACAGAGAATTTTGTATCCAAAAGCTTGAAGGCCTATTGACTGCATAATAATAATAATAATAATAATAATAAAATAACATTTGCAGTCTACATAAAAAATATTATTATTATTATTATTTTGCCATCTACACAAGCTTTAATATATATATATATATATATATAAAAACATTGTTCATTATTAATATTGTATTTTATTTTAAAATATATTTAATTAATTATAGTGTTATAATATTAGATTCAATTAGACATCCGCTTTTATATTTCTAAATATGTATGATAATTTAATGATAAGGCTCATTTAAATTTGGTACAATTTTTTTGCTGCATAATGTAAAAGTTTATATGTATTATATGTAGTTTGTGGTCTAGGATTAATAAAAACATTCTGCATACTTATCCTCACAGTCACAGGGCATTAGTTTAATGTCTATGGATGCCTCAAATAATGAGTTTGCAGCAGCAGCAGCGTATTCTCCATAACAGACATAGGCTGCAGTTTTATAAATGTCCTCTGGAGGTCACTGTTCGACAGTGAGTGCAGCATCCGCAGGACAGCAGCTGAATCACAGGCTGCAGAGACAGAGAGAAGATAGAAAATGTCAGACATTATTTGTGACTTTTTGTTATAGCAGTATGTGTTTGTGTTTATGAGCTCATTTCTCTGTGTTTTTCGAGAGGCGCTGTTAGAAAGGACAAATGGACAAAGAAAAAATAGCAAAAAAATAAATGAACAGAGTAACAACAGTCGGCAGAACAAGAGGAATCAGGGGAGAGCATAATCCTTTGTTCTCCTCTATTCACTTGGAGCGCGTGTCTGACTCCCTATAGGCGGAATTTCATTTTGCAGCATCTCACAGACACACACACTCAAACACCATGTAATTTGCCCTCCAGGGACACTATCATTTTTGTATTTCTGCCTGTGTTTTTCAGATGAAGTGTGTGAGCGCAGATCCTCTTAAGTTTATTTTGGGGGTTTCCTTGTGATACAAGTATAATATTTTAATTTATTTCCTTTCCTTATGCCTGCACGAATAATAATAATAATGTGTGACACAAATAATTGATGTAGAATTCTTGATTAGAAGTTTTTGAGAAGGTCACAAAAAGATCAGGATTAAACATGAATTACATACACACTTGCATGTATTTAGGTAGCTATCATTACTGTTTTGGTCCTACATCTGCAGTGCTCTGAAAGACAGACAGACAGCTTCTACTTGCAGCTTAATACAGGACTAAAATAAATCTTAAGGAATACAGAGATGTGGAATCATGAACATACACTGTATGCTAATAATTACCATGTATAGTGTCCTGTTTTATGTTTAAGATCTCTGTTGTAAGGTAAAATTCAAAAGCATATCATTTAACAGGGGATCCCTATAGCTTGACGTGTAGTAAGAACACCAAGGCAGTGGATTTGATTCTCAGGGAAAGTACAAAATGCCAAGATTGAGTACACTGCAAGTTGCATTGGATAAAGTCATTTGTATATAGTATACAGTATATAAAATAAAAAGAGAAATATGGAAAAATTAGAAATGAAATGTAATCAACATATGTGACCCTGAACCACAAAACCAGTCATAAGAGTCAATTTTTTGAAATTGAGATTTATACATCAACTGAAAGCTGAATAAATAAGCTCCACTGATGTATGGTTTGTTAGGATAGGACAATATTTGGCAGAGATACGACTATTTGAAAATCTGGAATCTGAGGGTGCAAAAACATCAAAATATTGAGAAAAAATGCCTATGAAGTTGTCCTTAGCAATGCATATCCACTCACAAAAATACATTTTTGATATATTTAAGGTAGGAAATTTACAAAATATCTTCAAGGAACATGATCTTTACTTAATATCCTAATGATTTTTGGCATAAAAGAAAAATCGATAATTTTGACCCATACAATGTATTGTTGGCTATTGCTACAAATATACCTGTGCGACTTATGACTAGTTTTGTGGTCCAGGGTCACATATACTGTATACTTAATGTACTTTTTGTTTAGTTCAAATAATGTATTTAAAGTAAAAATAATGTATAAGACAACATGTATTTTTGGTGTTGTAAGTATTCACTATTTTTTTCTCCATTTTTAATCACCTCCCTGCCTTCACTAGCTCAATTTAAATAATCCTGCGGTGTGACAAATTAATTTTTAAAAGTACAAATATTTCATGTAGGTTCTCAATTAACACGAGGACATAAACACTGCATGCATAGTAATTAAAAAATAATTTGCAAAACATTGCCTAAAATTGTTTAAAACGGATCATGTCACACTGCAGGATGATTTTTTTCCATAAATGTGCATTATTTTTTTTTATAGTACATTTATTTAAACATGTAAATTCTGCACTTATTAGGCATTTGTATACAATTGCATACATTTCATTAGTATTTTTATTCAGTATAATCTAGATAATAGCTGATGAAGCTGATGATTTATTAGGCATTTGCACACAGTTGCATATATTTATATTGTATATATATATATTTCCATAGTGTTTAGTGGTCTATTCTATTCTATTCTATTCTGACCAGGTAGATTTATATTTTGGTGCTTTGGATAATCTGTTAATATTGCATGTTTCCTCTCAGTTCCACCAGCAAACATCAGTATGATCTAGATAATGGCTAATGAATAAGCAATGCTATTTCATTTTTCTCTGTGAATTTTTTCCTTGTTGTTGTTGTTTCAGAGAGCTAAGACGGATTTAATGATATTCATTTGAGTTTAGGTCGACTTCTCAAACAATATAGCTCGGAGCGGAATAAATTTTGAAGGAGGGAAGCTCCTAATATTCAGCCATTAGCTCCAATAAACAAAAGTGCCCTGAAGTATTCCCACTGCAAATGGAAAGAGAATGAAATAAAATGCGAGACAGATCCGAAATATACATTTGTTCTGAAGGAATATGAAGTAATAAATAAAAGCGAGAGTTTTGCTTGTCCTGTGTGGAAAACAGTCTGAGCTTGTGTCTCAAAATAGAAAGCACTGCAAGCTCACATGCTTATTTGTGCATGAGTGAGTGAGCATGTCAACATGCTCAAACATGATACCACCACATAATAAAGACACCTGCTGGTGATCTCCATGGCAACGCTACCTGACAGCCCCGTGACATGCATGGCAAGTTTTATTCCATGGTGATCTTACAGTAATATCACACCTCTCTGTCTCTTGTGTGTGTGTGTATAGGTGAGGAGATTTACTCTCTGTGGCCCTGCTAATGGACAGATGTGAGAATAATGTAGTGTAGAAGAGCAGAGATCCTGTAGCTATCGACCAAGAGATACTCACACACACACACTCACACATATACATTTTCTTGAACACCATATCAGAGTGGAGGTCAAAGGTCAGAGCAGAGGCTGATGGGAAATGTGATTTATATTCTAAGGTGGCCACGCTGCCTCCCATTACTGTTACTCACTTAAATGTATGTGCATAGAGCAAGTGTGTATGTGTGTATGATGTTACTGTGCAATGCATAGCCATATTTAACACACCTCACACATTTTTCAGTGTAACTTGGTATTTGTCTATGCACTAAGGATGATAGTATGGCATTATGGATATACTTACAGTACACAGAGTTTGGATATGTTCCATTACCCCCAACAATGCCCTCCCAAAGCAAATATCTCATATCCGGCCATCTTAGCCAGTTTTTAAATCGCAGGAAGCGCATCCGCTCAGTCCGAAAGGCACTGCAAATGGCTTAGGGAACAAGTGTACACTGACAGGAAGCTGCTAAAATAAACACAAAGGAGGTTTTTTTTTTTTTAACATAATGAACCAAAGCACATTTGTTTTCATATTAAACATTATAACATTATATATACAGTACTGTGCAAAAGTCTTAGGCCACCACTGGCTTTGTTGTTTTAGCAATGTTTTAATGACCATCCATAATTTTTCAGTCTCTTTATTACGATACAAACATAAAATAAAGGAAATATGTACATAAAATGTAAAAAAAAAAAAAAAAAAAAAGAACAAAATGGCAAAAATTGCCACTTTAGCCTATAGAAGCTGGGGGTTTTTTTCCAGATTTTTTTCTGTTTTTTAATACTGCATTTAAATTTACTGTACTTTCTGCTTATATTCTAACAAAGAGACTGAGAAATAATTATATATGGTCATTATTATATCACTGCTAAAACAACATCTAATGGTGGCCTAAGACTTTTGCACTGTACTGTATTTAGAAATCCTTATATGTGACCCTGGACCACAAAACCAGTCATAAGGGTCAGTTTTTTGAAATTGAGATTTATTCATCATCTGAAAGCTGAATAAATAAGCTTTCCATTGATAGATGGATTTGTTAGGATAGAACAATATTTGGCTGAGATACAACTATTTGAAAATCTGGAATCTGAGGGTGCAAAAAAATCAAAATATTGAGAAAATTGCCTTTAAAGTTGTCCAAATGAAGTCCTTAGCAATGCATATCCACTCACAAAAATAAGTTTTTTATATATTTACAGTAGGAAATGTACAAAATATCTTCATGGAACATGATCTTTACTTAATATCCTAATGATTTTTGGCATAAAAGAAAAATCGATCATCTTGACCCATACAATGTATTGTTGGCTATTACTACAAATACACCCATGCAATTTATGACTGGTTTTGTGGTCCAGGGTCACACACACACACACACACACACACACGTATATATATATATATATATATATATATATATATATACACACACACACACACATATATTTATCAAAATCTTACCTGAAACTCCTAATCTGCACATTGCAGTGCCTTTCAAGTGAATAAAGTTTGTCACACGTAGTGAACAAATATCCCCTGCTGAATATGTATGGAGCAGTAAACGCCATAAGTACCCTTTTAATCTCATCACAGCTTTTGTGTACTATTTCTGTGCTGATTGTGGGGGGAAATCTGATCAAATGTGTTAACCGGGACTGTGAATACTACATAGTGCATTACCAAATTATCCAAAATATTTTAGAAATGAACATGCAATGTAATGACCTCATTAGCCATTTTAAAAGACACTGCGTCTTGAATCACTGGGTATAAATCATCAATTTGATGCAATTAAATTGGCATAATAAATCATGTCTGGAATTTTAAATTGTGTTTAATATTCTCATCTATTCATTCATATTCGAGATTTTGGATGACCCTCATTTTTCTAATTGTGTCAAAATATATTTTTCATTTGAGTGTCTATTATGATAGTAAAAGCAGTGTTTAAGACAAACCAATTTGCATCAAAATGATAAATAACCCAGCTCTACTGTTATTTATCTTCCATAATGCAAAAAATAAAACAGACATACAGGACACTGTACAGTATCGTAAAAACATAAAAATATTTTAAGGATAATATTTTGTTATGGGTTAAACGATTAAAAAAAATATAAAATTGATAATTAGAATTAATATTTACAATAAAGAGAAACATGAGAGAAAACAACATGCACGTCTAAGCACATATTGCAACCAAAGATTGGTTTGTTGCATTGTTGTTGCAACTGTCTGCAATTTTAGGCTCTTTCCTTGGAAAATTCATCATTTACAAGGTTATTTTGGCTTTTCAAATCATTAAATATAAAGACATTCTGTAGCCAAGAAGAAAACACAACCATGAGTGTTTCCTCTAGCAGTATCTGTGCCACACATCCATGAGTTCTCTTCTGTGTACTGGAAGTTGAAGCCCAGCTGGGCAGACATGCCCACAAGGTGGACTATTTTACCCTAAAATACTCTCAATACCCTTTGGTAATCTTAACGACATGGAATTTCCCCTATACAAACTGTCCGAGACAGAAAAATGAAGATTAAATGAGAAAAAGGGAGCGAGTGAGATTAGAGAATGTAAAAGGAAAGAGGTATCAGTGCACACATAAGAGACTTTTGAATTGTCGAAAGCTGAAAACTCACAAATTTCAAAGAGAATTTGCATATGCATTCCACTAAATGATATGCAAATCCACTTGATTTGCATTGCAGTGACCTCCTGTTGCGAAACGCTTCATGCTTAGATTCTCCGAATGAAAGAACAGAAAACAGAACAGAAGGGAGAACAACTTGTTGGGGCCCAGCGAACAGGCTTGCGTGCTTCTGGAAGTGGAGTATCATAAGGGACATAAAAGCGCACTTGTGATCTTTGAATAGCAAGAAATAAAAGGCACATCAGAGCTGAAGAGCAGCGACAAGAAAACGCTATAGAAAGTTACTGTGGCGTGCTGTACAGACGTGAATGCTGAAGTAAACACAGAAATCATTTCTACTACTCAGTCATCAAAGAGAGCACATAGATCCAAAGTAGAGCGACAGAATGAGGGATGGAAAGAGAAAAAGGGTGAAGAGTTAGAGAGGGAGGGTGTGGGGGGGGGAGAGCATGACGCGTAGTGGCGAATGAACACGGTGGTTTTGCGAGGTTGGCACGGTGCCATCCACTCAGCGCCGGTGCCAAAGAGGGCGTGTAGGCAGGGTGGCATTACAGAAGAGAGAGGAGGAGAGACAGATAACGAGAGAAAAGAGAGGCATCATCCTGCTGCCAATTCTCCAAACGAAATGTTCCCGAGCATTGGATTCAAAAGTTGGAGCTCTTTGAAGATCCATCCGCCAGCTCATCAGCATGGCAACTGTGTGAGTATGCACAACGCCGCATTCAATGCATTGCGATAAACTGATGTGGTGTCTCTTAACAAACCTCTTATCGTTTCAGAAAAGCGCAAAACTCTTCGCCCCAACCTGCCATCCTCCTGCATTTCACCGTCTCCTTCGTGACTGTGCCAGGCTCTAAGTAGGCATATATCCCCCAGAGAGTCAGCAGCACATGCCCCGATGTCGATGCCACTCGACGCGGGTATGACGGCATCTGCTCTGTATTAATGGAGATATGCGACTTGTCTTGTTATTCTCGTTGGCACGCACAAACCTTCGGCAGCGTGCCAGGATCTCTGCGCCGCCGCATGCCGCTGGGAAGCTGGCGGTGACTTGGGAATGGCAGAGTGCCAGCATGTTCCTGCGGTAACCAGCCCCCGACGCGTGCCACTTGGCAAAGACAAAGAGCCCTAGGGACGAAATACAAAACAAGATTGAAAAACACAGTGATCCGACAGCTTAATTAACACTTGCAGAGTTTGTTGGGTTAATTAGTGTGACAGATTTGGTGAGGAGGAATGTGGCAGGAACACTTGTGAGAACAAAAGTGATGGGCAAACCAGAGTGAAGGAATGTCAACGGATGCCAGCGATCCACGTGCCTGTGCCAACATCACTCGACATTCAACAGGGTTTGTAAAAGGATAAATGGAAAGAAAAGGAAGAATAAAGAAAGAGTTTGTTTCAAATGTTGGACATCAGAAATAGTAAAGATGGTGGACAGGACAGAAGAAACACCTGAGGATACAAGTAAACAGGGAGGAGCTAAAGAAAACCACAGGCCTTGACTTATACAGTGACTCAACAAATCAATCAAATCACAACTATTGTTATGGTATATGACTTTATCTACTGCAAAAATCCAGAACAGACTTGCACAAATATACATAGAAGCAAGAGTGAATGTTCATTAGTACGTCGGGAACACCAAAAGGATAAAGACTGGTATTAGCATGGTGAAGTTTACCAGATGGATGCACAACTTTTGAAATTTCATGAACCTACTAGAGCTTTCCAAGTACAAGGAGAGGTTTTGTGCTTGAATACCTGTTCTGAGGATCCTCGAAGCTTCCTGTCGAGTCAGAGAGTGAGTGAGAGAATTCAGTCTCTCACTGGATGCGTTTGACATTGTAGAGGAGTATATAAATAATGCAGATTTTCTCTCCTCCTCTTCCTTCTCGTGCTTTCTGAAGGAACAGATTTACAGACATTGAATCTTTCATTGGCATCGCTCTCGTTAAGCGACGGAGGATTTGTTCCGAAACGGGCATTGTTTTCAGCATAACCTTCTATAAACAAGTTCAAATTAGCTGTTAACAACCTCGCGAAATGGGCCGATTAATTTGCGGTTCCTGTTGTTTTTTTGCTTTTACGTCTTTCTTTGTACCGATTGCGGACAATTATGTACGGATATGCTAATTGTGCTGTATTAATGAGGTTTGTATCGCTGGGATTCTCTTCTTTACTCCTGTGGGGATCTTAATTTTACCTCATCTTTATTATGTAAATGGATTATGCCAAAAAAACTGCGCACACACAAACACACACACACACTAACACAAAAGGGGCGAGTCAAAGGAAGAGGGAATAAGGCAACGGTGGGAGGGATTGGGGGGGGGCGAAAATGGAAGACACGGTCCCTTACCAGCTTCAGCACCAAAACGCAAGAAACTGCAGAGAAATCTAAAAGGATTTTTCTACTCAGTGCACCGCATACCAAGACGCAGGACAAATGCATTGAATTTTCAGTGCTTTTTTTTTATTTTTTCTAGATATTTCTGCTGCAGCAGTCCTGCATTGGAGTGACAGAGCCAAGGATGGGATTTACTAGATGAAAAGAGAGAGAGTGAGAGCAAGAGAGAATGGTTAATATCCTGCGCTTAATCATGGCACATGAGATTGGCTGTATGCATATCTCATTTGCATCTCATTAAATTGCTCGTGCACCTGCAGAGAGAGGGGAGAGGGGAAGAGGACAGCACAACGAGAAATGAGGGTGTTGTTTTAAAACGCAGATTTTATGTTGAATTATAAAATGTTATTTATTTTTTTTAAAGTACACTGTGTACTTTAAAAAGGCTGTTTTTTGGGTGTTATTTTGATCATGCATTTCATTATTCTAATAAGGTATTTAATATATATTTATTATATATTGTCTTAATCGCATAAGATATCCCATGCCATAGCATTGTGACATTAAATTCTCTCAGGGAGGATAAAATTGAGATTTTAAGATATTGAGGCATAAAACAATCCATATGTTTCAGAGTATGTAAAGTCCACCACTGGTCACCAGTTTAATATATGCATGATTAGTATGCAGCTCTTTGCATTCTTTTAATAGAACTCAGGGTGAAGACTATTGTCTCTGATTCCAGGATGTGCCATCTGCCTGGCTGCAGAGACTGGCCTTTCTCTTTGTGTTCCGCACAATGGGCTATTCTACACTGGACATCCACACATAACTCAAATAAATCATGCCCGAGCCAACAGACCACAAGAGGACCACTGCAATATTTTCCATAAAAGAAAGGAGAAGACTCCATGTGGAGTAGGGGAGAGATTAGGAAAATTAGAAATTTTCCATTACAGAAATATAATGACAAACACAGTTGGAGGAAAGAAATTGGAAGAAGAGAAGAACAGGATAGGATGGGAAAGGAAATGTATAATAATTTAAATTGTACTCACATTCACCTCTCATGCTCATTGTAACATCATTTTTTCTTACATATTTCGTAAATAAAGTGCAAAACAGCATCCAACCTCTAGACCCAAGAATGGCCATTCTCTGACGTGACTTTAATGTAATTACTTTCTGACGGATATATTTAAATCTGTATGTAAACACTGGAGCAGCAAGGTCTACGTATGATAGAAATGTCTGCATCGATTACCCGCTATGAATGTGAAATGTTTAATCTCGTTAAAAATCTCATGCCTAAATTAGACTCCCTCAGCAGCTTTTTAAATTGGGCTATCCATCATATATAATGAAGAAGTGACAGAGTGTGTATGCAGGGGGTTCTAATATAAAATTGTTTTAAAATATTCTCTTATTAGCTCTGCTGTGGCAAATGGCACAGGCTAGCCGGTGCGTTTCCATGATGTGGTAAACAATAAGACCTAGACCACTAATCCAAAGCTTTTGTATGGACCGAGTCACAAAGCATTGCTGAGGGACAAACGGTGCTTCAAGGATTTATTCTCTTTTAAGAAACGAAAAGAAAGGGGGAAAAAATAGAAAGAGGGAAAGACATGTGGTGTTGGCCACCACCTGGTGAGATGTCATGTACGATTAAGTGTGTGTTTGTCTGGCACGCTTCTTGCCGTTATCAAGTGCGGACAGCTCAGCGCAACCACTACACTGCATACTTTTCTTATGCTAATGATTTCACTTGGACAGACCCCTCCTCCCTCCCTAAGCTCGGTACGCCATCCTTCCCACCTTTTCCTGTAGCATGCCCACCTGTGCCACTTTCTAAATCCTTCGATAACTCGCCCTAAACTAAAAACCGCTCTACCAGTATTAAACCACTCACTCTACACAGGGTGTAGGGTCTCAAAACCATATAACAAACCATCATACGCCAGACACCCCAAGGTCAAAGGGTCAAAGATTTAGCATAATTTATCATATCAGTGCGAGATATTCACGGCAGCCACGCGTAGCCCGTTCATGCTCCTGCTGCCTCTGATTAGCATCTCATTTCACAGGCTTGATTTTTAAAAAGCCCCCCTATACGCCCCCTTTCCACTAACATGATGGCTCAGTTCCTGCCCTGTAGAAACAGATGCTCACCCAAAATATTATACAGTGACCGTGTCAAACTGACAGCGCAAACCACAAAGGGGGAAAAGGGGTGTCTTAGTCAGCAAATGTTTGGATTGCGGCATTCTGCGATTCACGGCATTATGAACAACATTACAGACGCGCTACTTGTAAACATCTTAGCATGTATAAAAGAGTTTTACAACATTTTACAATGCTGCATTTTGATTGCAGTTAGGTTATGTTGCAGTACAAAATTTTAAAAACATTCTAGACACAACACCTTGAAATTGAGAAAAAAAAAAAAAAAAAAAAAGATGTATATTTTAAGTATTGATCACCATTAAAGATCAGTACTGAACTATAACTGTGGAATAAGTTACATTAACGTTTTAATATAATACAACCAATTTGGAAATGTTAACCTATACCATTCAAATGTCTCATTTAAAAAACGTAATATTGTGACATATTATTACAATTAAAAATAGCTGTTTTCTATTTTAATATATTTTAAAAGTAATTTATTCCTGTGTTGGCAAAGCCAATACTTCGGTCTTGAGTGTCACATGTTCAAAAAAGAACAGCATTTATGTGAACTAGAATACATTTTACTGTCACTCAATTTGTTGATCAATTTAATGCATCAATGCTGAATAAAAGCATCTTATTCCAAACATTTTATTGGAAGCTTAAAGGGTTAGTTCACCCAAAAATGAAAATTCTGTCATTAATTACTCACCGTCATGTCGTTCCACACCCGTAAGACTTTCGTTCATCTTCAGAACACAAATTAAGATCTTTTAAAATCCGATTGCCAGCAAGATAATTAACACTTTCAGATGCCCAGAAAGCTACTAAAGACATATTTAAAAAAGTTAATGTGACTACAGTGGTTCAACCTTAATGTTATGAAGTGACGAGAATACTTTTTGTGCGCCAAAAAAACAAAATAACGGCTTTATTCAACAATATCTAGTGATGGGCGATTTCAAAACACTGCTTCACGAAGCTTCGAAGCTTTACGAATCTTTTGTTTCGAATCAGTGGTTCGGAGCGTGTATCAAACTGCCAAAGTCATGTGATTTCAGTAAATGAGGCTTCGTTACCTCATAAGTGTTTTGAAATTTCAATAATTCACCACTGGGGGGTCATGACTGTTTGATACATGCTCCAAACCACTGATTGGAAACAAAAGATTCGTAAAGCTTCGAAGCTTCATGAAGCAGAGTTTTGAAATCGCCCATCACTAGATATTGTTGAATAAAGTCGTTATTTTGTTTTTTTGGAGCACAAAAAGTATTCTCGTCGCATCATAACATTAAGGTTGAACCACTGTAGTCACATGAACTGTTTTAAATATGTCTTTAGTAGCTTTCTGGGTATTGAAAGTGTTAATTATTTGCTGTCAATGGAGGCCTCACTGAGCCATCGAATTTTATCAAAAATATCTTATTTTGTTTTCCGAAGATGAACAAAGGACTACTGGTGTGGAACGACATGAGGGTGAGTAATTAATGACAGAAATTTCATTTTTGGGTGAACTAACCCTTTAAATATGTCAATATCATAAGAAAATGTATTTTTTCCAGAATATGAAAGCAGCTCTTTTCCATACAATGACAGCAGGCATTGATTTTCAGCATCAGCCTGAAAGCCTATATATTTGGTTAGCATTAGTGGTGGAATAAGTGGTGAATATCTATACTCAAATAAATATATTTGACAATATTCAAATATTGCTGAGGCTTTGACAGAATGCCACCAGAGCACACATTTTTGGATAAAAACGGCTACAACAACATTTCCCTTATGAGCTTGCCCTGTTTTTACAGCTATTTATTGTTACTTTTGCAAACCTGACTTTGTGAGTGAACGACTCAGTAAGAGAAAAACCCACTCAGATGAATTTCTCTGCCAAGCTGTGTAAAGAACTGCATATGGAACAGTGCGATGGCGGCTGCGTGAACATTAGTAACCGAATCTATTTGAGTTTATCGGAGAATCAAGAGCAGCGCAGACCTGTGATAGATGAGCAAATCTAGTCGGCCATTAAAAAGTCATTTCAGAGACAGATAGCTAGCAGGTTCCCCTCTAAATGTCTACTGCGGGAAGCATACTTTAATGGCGCGTGAGAGAAAACAGAAACAATATAGCCTATTTCCAGAAATAGAAAGATAACAGGTGACGTCCTGTGGTTTTGCATCTAATGGGGTTCTTAAATGAAATACAGATAGAAGATGGCATGTATCCACAGTAGAATTTGCTGCTCCAATCTCTCACCGCTCGCATGCTAAGGAAGCAAATTGTCTTAAGGAACACCGTAGTGGTTTTAATGAGTTCGAAGCGAGCACTAGCCGGTACTTTCTCAGATTCTGGGAGATCATTATAGCTGCCTCGACCTGCTTCACTGGAGAGGGACAACATGACACACAGTCCGTGAATCTCTTAATGACTCAACTGAAAATAATGATAATGCCGCTACAGGCTAATCTACTGTGAAAAACATTCATGAAATCTGAAGCAAACAATATCTGTTTAACAAGAATCATTTAGATGAAAATTCATTATCATCTTTACTCTTAAAGAGCCTTGGTGATATTTTAAAATCACAACAACATCAGTTACAGGTTAGCAGCAACCAGATAAAGGTGCGACGAATGTGGCGCTATGTCTCTTTAAGAGGAAATCACAGCTTCGAGCTCATGAATAAAGATGAGCTGGCCTTTCTCCGCATACATCATAGATCATGTATCAGCAGGGCCCATCTATCAGAACACAAGAGGAGCTGAAATGCTCATAACGGCCCTGCGCTGCCCAGTATTAAAACCAATGAGATGGGGGAAGGGTCTCTCTGAAGGTACCACAATTCACTTTGTTTCGAAACACGGGTGGGCTTGGCATTTAATGCTTTTTTTTTATTTTTTACAAATGATCTCCGTGTTAATATGTCGACATGCAAAACCAATGACGCTATAGCATCTTTAATCTATTAGGTCTAGGCAATTACAGAAATGATTCTCCATTAACCACGCAAACACATTGCTGCATTATACCGTTTAAAAACGCACAGACAGTTTAAAGTAGTTAATTCGGAAATTCTAAAAAGTGAGAGACAAAACCTCTTAAAGTCATCTTCCGAAGAACAAGCTTTCACGCACAAAATGCCTGACGCATCACATTTAGCTTTGACACCAGCTATGCACGAGCCAGGATCTCCATATCCCAGCCTGCTTTTTCATTTTAAAATCTGCTGCTCGAGAAAGATTCAATCTCTCTGATGCCATAAAAACACGGTCGGTTACAGCTTCTATTCACACAGGGCCGTTAATATTAATAATATCATCCTCACTCAGAGGAAACTCATCTGGCTAAATGTCACAAGTTTAATTAATGACTGGTCTGGGTTGACCTCGGCTGAGGAGGGGGGAGTGTTGCAGCCCCTAATGCCATGCAGGCAAACTGGAATAATTTAGCATGTTAAACGCAAAGTCAATTAACCTTCCTCAGCAGCCAATGACGTGCAGCCCCCACTCGAACCGGCGTCATTCTATAGAATCATCTGCACCGCGCCACCCTGATGAAGGGATACTGAGATGCATGAGTCATTAGTGGGAAATGGTTTCTGTTTTCCGCAAAGCCGCGGACTAATTGTACAATAAAAAACAATTAGTGCGTATTGATTCGTTTATGCCGTGATTTACCTCAGCTCAGACAGGATTATGATGCGCAGTACGGGTAAGTGCTATATGACCATGGCTGTGAAGCTCTTTAGGTGGGAGGTTTGGAATACCTCTGGAAAAAAAACATCACTCGAGTTGCCTTTTCCTGCTTTCAATGTACAACAAAGCAAAAAATCATGTGGAAGCCCTTAATTCGTGGCCATAACTGTTTAAAATGGACCCTCGAAACGCAATCAAACAGCTCCCGCGCTTTTTTTAGATATGCGGGTTAGTTCTGCCCATCACCTTCCTGTATCTCTGGTAATGAGATGTGCAGAAATCATTCAGAGACGTGATGTAATTTAGTCCTCATCTCCCAGCAGGATACACAAATCACGCACGCGCTCGGGCCCTCTACACTGCAAGTAAACGACGTAATGCGACAAACCAGTGTTGCCAGATTGGAAAAGTTAAAGTATTGTACCAGAAGCTCAAAATTATCGTATTTGGAAGAAAATTATAGTACATGACTTTTTTATTATGTTTTGATCTGAGCTGCTGTATAGATAAATTAACTAAATTAATAACTAATGATTTTTTTTTTTTCAACGGAATGACTCAATACTGAACTTATTTAAGCTGGACAATCACACTATTTTCTTCTAGAGCTGCTGTACAGCCAAAATTATGTTCCCTCTATCACTGTAAAGCTACTTTGACACAATCATATTGTAAAAAGCGCTATATAAATAAATGTGACTTGACGAGTCAAACGTACAGAATACAGCTATTTGATTCTAGACCAACAACTTTTTGACACGACCTGCAAATTACCACAATAGATAAATAACTAGGCGGCGTACCTTAGTGGGAAACAACTAACTTAGCGGCGCGGCAGGAACGTTAACTTGTGCTCGTGAGAGAGAGAGTCGTTCTCCACGATGATTGGCCGAGAAAACGTAAGGTGAGATGAGATGGACGTTGATGTAGGATCCACAGCTAGATCAATGAGTATAAGCCCTATGATTACAACGACCATCATTGAATTGTCACAAAATTCTGAAATTATCGTACATTATGGGATTTTTTTTCATTATTGATCGTACATCGTAGAGAGGTCAAAATTATCGTACAAATACGATAATTATCGTACGTCTGGCAACACTGCGACAAACCAGAACTATGGCCAGTTATAAACGAATCAAATGGTCGCGTTCACTACAGAAGCTTCGTTGATTGTAATGGAAGCGTTTTGTCACCTCCCATTGCTTGATTCCCAGTCAACAAATTTGTTCTTAAAACATTAAAAACATAAAATATTTAAGTTTTAAATATATTAATATAAATATTTAATATTAGCACCCACATGAAAAAATACTATAGTAATTTATAGTAAATACTATAGTGTTTTTGAACCATACTATAGTAAAGTAGCCTACTTTTATTAATTTGTTGTGGTAATTCTATAGTTGCTGTGGTAATATAACAACTATAGTAATATAAACAAATTACCCAATGCTGTACTTAGTTTTCTACAACTATAAGGTATATTATACTACAATAAACTAGTTTACTGTAGTAAAAACTATAGGCTATACTACAGTATTTATTACAGTTTATCAGTTCACTATAGTTAATACTACAGTATGCTGTAGCATTCATTAACAAAATGTTGTAAATACTATTATACAGTACACTACAATTTACTATAGTATGGTTTAAAAACACTATAGTATTTACTATAATTTACTATAGTATTTTTTTTTCATATGGGCCAGAACGTTAGTTGATCATTAACATGACATTCTATAAAATAAAACGTATAAAATACTGCTTCATATAGGGTAAACCACCCACATTATTTGAACATTATTATTGTGACAACTAGAAAAAGTACATGTTTTACGTACCCATCCTGATTGGAATACTTGATCCTGATTGGTCAGTGCCGACTGGCGAGTCAAACGATTCTGAATACAGACTGTGGCATGGAAACATTAGTTTATACAGTCATCTGGTCAATATGGCAAAATAAACCTCTTCTTTATGATACAAGACTGATCCTGATCACCCTTATTGCAAGTATTATATGATCTCTTAAATATCACACCCAATTTGTGAGAATGTTTTTAAGTAATGACTTAAAAACGGCTTGTTAAAAAAGAAAAACATTTTCCTTAACATTAGCTCCTAAAATTTACATTAACTTCCCTGTTAGGAAGATCATTTGCAGAGTAGATAAGGCCTAATTCTTTCACATAAAGTAAATACACAAAATATTTTTCCTTTTCTGAACAACCCAGTGCATTACATATATTGAGCACAAGCAACACTGATATCAACGCTGTCTCTTGCTAATACACATGAACTTGAATCTCGGTTTGAACTTTAGCTGCATTGATTTTGTCTCGTTTAACCTCCATTGATTTCTAGTGCTTTGGCTGATTGCCCGTCTCCTTTGCACTGCCTCAGCAGAGTAGGGTGCATGCAATCAGATTAAGGACATAGCAAAAACGCATATGATCAAATCACAGAACTTCGATCACTACAAATTTGGTGTGCATTTTCAGTGAAAATATGTTACTTGCAACTTTCAATTTATCAGACAGGGGAGTCAAAAATATCTTTTAAAAAGACAGATTGCCTGGGCGCCCCGAGGACCATAGAGACATGCCAAATTATTAAAAGGAAACAGATTTTATTCACTTTGAATGCTTGTATATAAGAGGACAGGAGACATTAGCCCAGTGAGTCACATGAATAAACACAAGTGCATCATGAACGTACATTATTTGGCGATCGCTACAGTAATAACATTTCCAGGAACACGCAGAGAAAACAGTCTCTCACAGCAGGTCCAGACTTAGGAGTGAGAGCATTCGTTACAGTCCCCTTAGAAGCAGAATACAACAACAACAACAAAAAAAGAAAATCAATTCAAATGACAAATGTGATATTTGGAATGCAAACTTTGTATAAATATATCATCATTGGTTTTCAACATTGGTTGGCTAAGAGGAGAACATAATGTAGTTTATGGAGTCACAGTCTTCACAGTCATGTGTGGACAGAACTGCGGTGGAACAGGGACAGGGTTTGTGGCTACTGACGGTCGTCATTAAAGCTTCAGCAAAAAGCAAAATCAAGCATGCATCTTAGTACAAACCTACATTAGCAGCACACTCTATTTCCTCAACAATTAGACCCAGTACATTTAGTAGAACAAACAATAAGAAATGAAATCAAAAGAGATAACCAGACAAACAGAAAGGCCAGACACAGAGAAGCAAACTGTGTGATCTCCACCTCTATAATACAAACTACAATGGCTGCACAAACAGTGCTGTCCCATATCCTCAGAGTAAGCTTTCTGTTTTGTTTTTATTTTTGGTTCTCTGGTTGTTTCATATATGAGGTCACAAATGTTCTAATAAGTTAGCTAAAACAGTATTCTCATAGCTGGCTCCATCATCTAAAAAGATTTCCATTCCTTAAAAACAGTAATATTTTTTAAAGTATAAAGTTTTTTTTTTCCATCCTTTGTATGCACCAATGGTAAGACTACTTTATCTTTGGATTTTCCATTAAAGCAATACTGTAAGTTATTATTGTTTCATAATAGCGTCATTGTTATTGTTAGTCATGGCAAGTGCAGAAATGTTAAGAAATAAAATACCGTGTACTGAAGGAGAAATAAAAAAAACTACTGCCTTAAGTGAAATTACAGCATTGAAGGCAAAAGAAGAAAAAAAAACAAAAAAACATAAGTGCACAATCGAAATGTTCTGTTTAAAAGACAACAAAAATAGAAAATATCTTAGATGTCATCGATCTAATTCATACACAGATAGGGTCTTTCAACTTGGCTCAGTGCAGGAGAGGAAGTTGGTTGTACAGTGACAATTTTCAACAGCATTAGAGGGTAAATGCTATGTTTTAACATGAGCATGGCTAAACAGCCTCAAGTGTCTTTGACTGGGACAATACAAAAGTTAAATATACAAGTCATTTGTTTTAAACCTACCATACAATTAAGTCATTTGAATTCAACAATCTACGCAACACCAAAATGTTCATACATTTATCTATCATTAACACAGAATGTTTTTTGTCATTTTTCAGAAAGAAAAAAAAAAAAACTAAATTATATTTTTCCACAATTTACAACGGTCTGCAATACGCTTTGTGTCTGGACAAATACATGTCCATGAAAAAAAAGTGAACATCTACTAGCTTAGTTTCAGGACTTTGAATACAAATCAGAATTGTACGTTTTCATTCATTACACATTTCTTTTGGGCTTAATATATTTTCTATTGGTATGTCTTGTAACAGAACAAAATTGAGAGCTGTTGACCTGAGAGAAGACAACATCAAAAACATTACATCACTTCATTAAGCCAATAATATAATATTTTAACACTTGACAGGGCAAAAAAATAGTGTGGGTGTTTTATGGGTGTCTGTTAAAACTTACACGTTATAAACAGACTTTTGGTTAGTTAAGTAATCATGAAACCATCTTAGGTTCTTCACCAGTCTTTAGCTGTGCACCCTTTAGTTTTCAAACAGTTTACATATACTCAAGTTTTCATTAAAAACCAGCATATTGAAATGGAAAAAAACATTCTACTGACACTTGTTTTTGGTTACAAGCACTGGTAATGCAAGTTGGATCCTACTGGATTCAGTCCTTTTAAAACAGTCTGCCAAACTAGCTCTGGGTCATATCTTTTCCCCAGTATAATCTACAGTGGAGACGTTTTGTTTTACTTTCCTCTTGTTTTGTTTTTTTTTATCTCATGGAGTCTATTCTGAGGCTTCAAAGCCATAAAAACGAGTGTTATGAAAAGCATCAAACCTCTTGCTCCAATATATTATGTCGAGTCTTGTCCCTCCTCTGACTCGTTGCTGTCGCAACGCCCATCCACAGAGTCTATTGGTTTTATGTGACATGTCTTTGCAAGGCTTGTCAGGCTTGAGGTAACATTTGAAGGCGAAAGAACATGATGTGAGTGAGAAGCCTGAGCCTCAGGTAAAGCTGAAGTCAGGGGTGAGCTTTGGAGACGTCTACTGGTCTGGTCAGAACTGGCTGGGGTAGGGATGGAGGTTTCAGAAGGAGTCCCTAAAGAAGACTGGGCAGTTGAAGAGGATCTCTGTTCACTGGATGGGTTTGACTGAGAGGTAGATGAGGGACTGACGTGAGGTAATTGAGGAGAAGCATGCTCTTTGGCATTCAGTCTCTCTGCCACTCTTTGTCTATGCTGAGGGAACTCTAGATGTTTGATGAGCTCTGCATTCCCAGTGAGAGACACCTCACAGGCGAGACAGTCATAAAGATGACCATCCTTGCCTTCTGTTCTACACTCTGTTTTGGAAACAATACAGTGGCTTAGAAGAAAGTTGTTATCCACATCTGGCTGCTTAGTGTTGACAGAGTTTATGAAGGGGGAATCTGTGCCATTGAGTGTGCCTTGCTTCTTGTCACGTTTGGATGAAATGATGTCCTCTGCATGGAGGCGAGCAGAGATTTGGCTAGGTTTTGGTTTCTCTGGTAGCTTCACTAACTGTTTCTGTTGCAGCTGCAGTCTTTGTTGCATCAGTGCACCCTGCAGATTTTGTTGATATTGCTGGAGAATGGAGCCTGGGGACAGCCCCATTAGAGCCTGTGGCAAGACTGGACCATATGGGAACATGCTTTCCATGCCAAACATGGGCTGCAGGAGGCCTCCAGGCATAGGTGTGGGAATATGGGGAGAAAAAAGTGGAGGGAAGCCAGGCATCAGACAGGGCAGGAGGGGACTAGGGAGCAGAGCAGCTTGGTCAGTTTTCATTGCTGCATGAAGAACTTGTAGCTGAGTTGGGTCCATGGCATATTCCCTTCCAGTATTTGGAGTAGATACTGTTGGTCTGGAAGAGTCTGACTTTTCTTTACTGTTGCAAGAAGAATTTGCACGAGTAGCATTTCCCAATGGAGAACTGTCAAGTTTGTTTGTGGGAATCCTGTTACTCCCAGTGTCATTTTCTTTGGGTAACTGAAGTTCTTGTTCCGTGGTCTTTGGGGTCAAGACAGAGTTGGTTGTGCTAACTACATCTTTGTCATCCATAGCTGATATGGCAGAAGAGGACATCATGTTTGGCTTGCGGGTCAGCTCATTTACAGGAGGGTCACTGGCACCTTCTACGATAATGAATTAAGAAAAAAAAAAAGAAGCATGGATTACAAAAGATCAGAATTTTAAATAAATTAATTAAAAAACAAAGTGTAGATTAAACATACCTGTTTTTATGGAAGAAACACCCTCAGTCATTATGCTGCTACCACCTCGTATGCTTGTAGTGGTCTGCGTCTGTAGACTTGAGTAAACTGAAGACTGGCTCAGACAATGAAGGGCAGTTTGGTTGAGGCCCACTGAGCTCAGTATAGCTTGAGGTTGGACAAGTCCCAGAACATCACTTGTTTTTTTTGGATGATCCACCTCTTGTTGAGCCATCAGCTGGCGAGCAGATACTGAACCCAAATATTCCTTGTCCCTCTCCATCTGGCCACCCAGAGCCTCCTTAACTTTAGCAAGATGTTGCTGGGAGAAGACATGGTCACGAATAGACAAGCAGCCACTGTATTTAACCGAGCAAAGAGTGCATTCAGTCTTAGGTCTATCAATAGAAGTACTCTCTGTACCAAACTGTTTTGCAAGGCTAAGCTTGGCCTTTTTCTCCTTGGCACGAGCATTCTGAAACCACACCTGAACCACCCTCTTGGCAAGACCAATGTCATTGCCCAAGGCTTCACACTCAAGCATTGTCGGGGTTTTATAGTCACTAAAGCAGGCTTTGAGCACTTTTACCTGCAGATTGCTCATTTGAGTGCGGTAGCGTTTTTGGCTGTGTCTGTCATTATCAAAGCCCTGACTGTTGGAGCTACCAGGGCATGGTGAAGCTGGATCAGCCAGGCTGGAATTTTCACTGTAATCTAAGACTAAATCATTATCAAAATCTTTAGCATTAAAGCTCATTGCAGGGCTAACCAAACCAGAAGACATCTTTTCATCACTTTCAGAAGAAGCCTCTCTTTCAGTGCTGGGAGACATGTGGTCGATACTGCCATGTTTACCCTCTAGAGAGTCATTTCCTTCATCAGTTGTATGGTCATGGGTCGTGTTTGTGTTAGCCTCACAGTTATTCAGCTTGCTCTGTTCAAAAGTCTGATAAACTGACATGGAAGGTATCTCAAAATCTTCCATACCCTCACCTTTTATAGGTTTTGGGCTCAGACGCTGCTGATGTGAAGACAGGTCCATGCTTTTGCATGCTGGAGAATCTGCATCATCAGTAGAGCTCAAAAACTGAGAATAATTGGCTAAATCAAAGAGATCAGATTTAATTTGAGAACCTTCCTGATCTTGAGTCATACTAGACATTGCCATACTATACCCTGCATTCCTTGCTTCATGCCAGTGACGTGAACGTATGTGAGCAGCAAGAGCAGTCTGTGCTTTAAAGAGAGCTCGACAGAATGGGCAACGACGATGGATTTGAGATGGTCCCAATGCCCGAAACTGGCCTTTCCTCTCACGAGCTCGGGTGTTCTGGAACCAGACTTGAACCACTCTTTTCTTAAGCCCGACCTCGCTGGAGATATGGTCAAGCATCTTGCGTGTTGGATTGGAGTCCAAAAGGTATTTCTGATATAAAACCTCTAGCTGCTCTGGTGTTATGGTGGTCCTCATACGTTTGTCTCGCTGGGGTTCCTCCCCACTATTTTCCCAATCATTTTCCATAGAACTGGTTCCTGCTTTCTCTTCAAGTTTCCTCTTCAGAGAGTTTATTGTTGAATCGGGAATGGTCGTCACTGCAGGTGGATTTGCCACTATCTGAGAAATTGTTCCTGAAAGCAGATGCCTTGCAAGTAGGGGATTAGCAGGATCAAACAGCATAAGAGGCATGTCTACAGGACGGTCGAGGAACTGTGGGCTGGGAAAGTAACTTTGGGTAAGGAAGTGCATTTGCTGGTGCTCTTGCCAATGTTCAAAAGAGGGGAAGCTCAATTTACACTGGATGCAGTGGTAAGGGCTCATATCCTGGGCTGGTTTTTGTTGCAGTTGTTGCTCAGATGAAGGAATCTCTAAAGGACTAAAAATGTTTTGGGAGCTCTGTGAGGGAGCTGGGTTTGTTTCAGACGTGCAGGAAACCTGTTGTTGTTTAGGAGGTGAGTGAGAGTGAATCTCTGTGCTTATATTTTGGTTCTCCTCACAGAGAGGCTTTGGCTGCTGCATTCTGTTCTCCAATTCCTCTAACTCAGTGTTGATAGTAACAACCTGTTTAGGGTCAGAGGATGCTTCATTTGCTTGTTCAAGCTCTCTAGTGAGACTTGTGTGCATATGCTCAGAATCAGTGGACTTCACAATAGTACTAGACACAGAAGAACTGGAGGGGCTTGAGCAAGAAGTTGCTTGTGTAAAACAAGAGGGTCCATATATTGGACTATGACACTCAGTCTTAGAATCCATGAAAGTGTCATTCTGATCATTCTGCATTTCCTCCTCCTCATCTTTGTAACACTGCTTTTTCTGATGATTAATGAGATCAAAAATGCGTTGAAAGACTATGTTGCATTTCTTACACTGGAAATTGTTGTTGGAAGTACGAAAGTAGCGGTCATTAGATAGGTCTCTGCGTTCACTATCCTTCACTCCCTCTCCTTGGTTCTCATAGTTCTTCCGAGCTTTTTGTCTGGCATTTTGAAACCATACCACAATCACACGGGTAGAAAGATTAAGGAGGTTGGACAGTTGCTCAAACTCGTCATCTTTGGGGTATGCATTGGCATCAAAAAAATCCTGCAATAATCTTAGCTGATAGTCAGTAAACCTGGTTCTTGAGGACCTCTTACCCCCATAAAACTCTTGTCTTGGTGGCTCAGGAGAGGGTGGTCTAGAATCCACCTTTACATCTTCCAGTGTTGTGATGGGAGGGTTACTAAAGTTATATGGAGAATCCTTGTTGCGCTGGCGTTCTTTAAATAGAGTGTTGCGAAACCAATGCTTTATGACTTTATGTGGCAAACCAGATTTGTTGGCCATCTCATGGATTTGGTCTTCATTTGGAGAATTGTTTATATCAAAATACTGACGCAGGACTCTAAGCTGATCATCAGTGATCCTGGTTCGAGGTCTTTTATTTTGCTGCTGTAACATGGGTGGAGTTAACTGTTGTTGATAAAGCTGTGTCAAATCAGGACTCAAACCGGCCTCCACTGGGGGCAGATGGACAGGGACCTGAGGAGTTAAAGCTTGCAAAGTTATGGGGGGCATTAGGAGTGGGGGGAAGAGTGGCAGTTCCATGGGTAAGGGAATCTGAGATAATGGAGCTTTAACTTGAGGAATGGAGACAGTAGCAGGAGTAGCACTGAGTGTAGAGACAGGTACACTTGGTTGCACTGGTTGTTGCTGTTGTGGCTGCTGCACTGAAGGGTTGGGAATCATAGGAGGTGTAGGAGAAGGGGATGAGACAGGAGAAGCCTCTGGAGTTGCAGGTCTCAGTGGAAAGAGTTTGTCATATTGCTCCCTGTAGTCTTTGGCAAATTTCACCAATGACTTGATAGGGAATATGGAATGATGAATCTGCTCTTTATGGCTCTTCAGAATCAGTGCATTTGAAAAAAGCTTCCCGCAAGACTCACACTCTAGCTTCTCCATGCCTTCTGTATGATCCACCTCTTTGGTGTCAGACACATCCCCACCATCTGGTATCGCCTCAGTAAGATTTTTCTGATATCGCTGCTTATTTTCATTGAATTGCATGACTAACTCAAAACCAATGTTTTCAAGCAAAGCCTTTGAAGCATTCCCAGGGGCATCATGGGCTATTCTGGGTGGAAGAAACTCATCAAAACCCTCCCCACTAGTTGACATCTCTTTGTTTACATCTTCATTTTCTTGCGTTTTGGGATGATGTGTTTTTTCTTTGATACCCACATTATCGATTTCTTTTGATCCTTCATTACCGTTCTGTTCATCTGCGTCCTTCACACACTGTGGATCACTGGTCAGTTTTTGTTCATTAATTTCAGGATGAATTACCAGATCTTCATTTTGTTTAGAACAATATTTCGAGCCATCTTTTTTGGAAGACTCAGCAGTATCCTCATTTACAGTAGGTTTTAATGTGCTTAAGTTTAGATCAGAGCCTTTAAGGTTCACCTCTGGATTCATGCGGAACTCTCCTCCTGGAATAAGAAAAGGAAGAAGCAATTGCTGTTGCTGCTGCACTGGAAGAAGAGCCTCTGTTGCCATAGGAAAAGGATGTAAAAGTGCAGGATTAAATAAATGGGACTGAAGAAGAGCAGCCTTCTTTTGGAGCTCTTGCTGGAGATGGGCTTGAGCCTGGGCTAACTGCTGCTGCTGTTGTTGTTGTAATGGTTGTTGTTGTAATGACACCTGTTGTTGCTTGGCAGCTGAATCAATCATGTTTACCAACTTCTTCCTCATGTCAGATGTTGAAGGATGTCTGGTGTCTGGGTTTGCAGGTGTGCCATTGAGATCAGTGTTTTGTTGGTGGCTTAGACCAGCATTGTTCATGGAAGTAGCAGGCTTCATGGTTGCAGGGGTGCTGGACAATGCCTTGCCTGGGGGAGGGCCGACAGATTCAGAAGTAGAAGTGGATGAATCAAGCTTGGATGCACGAGCTTTTGTCTGGTGCAAGACAGAACGCATATGAATCTCTAAGGTTGAACTTTGACTATATGCTACATTGCAAATACTACATTTAAATGGCTTGTGGTCTGCATTGTTGACAGGCTCTTGCAAGCCAGTTGACGTGTCCTGCAGAGACCGTTTAAGTTTGTGTAAGTGTGACACCGAGTTGTAGTGAACCAAGAGAATATTCTTCTGGGTGAAAGATTCCTTGCAAACAGTACATTTGAAAGGCCTCGATGGATCCAGAAATTTCTCCATTGTGATATTCGGGCCCTTTCTAAGTGGAAAAACAGGCTGCTTGGGGTCACATTCAGCATTATCTTTAACCAAACTTGAATCATTGTCTGTAGGACTTAGTTTTTTCTCCAAATCACATTCTTCATCATCTTTCATCTCAGTTTCTTCTGGTGATCCCTCCTCTTCACCAAATGTTTGGTCTCCGGAGATCAGGGTGTCACCATTCATCATTAAACCACCGTAAAGCTGCTGTATCTGGGTTTCACTTAGCTCCAGGTGGCTTGCCTCAAGGTGTTTCCGAAGGGCCTGCATTGTACGAAAACTGCGTTGACAGAGGCAGCATATGGTGGCAGCTCTGATAGCATGGTACTGAGAATGCAGTTGCAACTTTTCAGGGGTTTTGAATGCTAGGCTGCACTGATTACACCGGTACTTGTAAATGTGGCGATCAGATATTGCCGTTTGAGATTTCTGGCTATGAAGCTGGTTGAAGTGTGTTTGGAGTGCACTTGAGGATGTAAAGACTTTGTTACAGCCCTTGTGCCAACAAGGAAAAGCAGCATTGTTTTCCTTTGTGGATTCTGCATCCTCTGATGGTTGTTTATAGATTTTTGCTGCCTCCAAGTGAGGTGTGGTACCTCTCTCAGGTTCAGCATCGGTTGAAATTTCTAAAGAATAAACAGAAAAAGGTTTGCTCTGAATATATAATTAAGCAAAATTAATTAAAACAAAAATCATAATTTAGTAATTAAACCAAGCACAAATATTGATAAATCACCTTCGGACTAATTATTGAGTCAGATCATAACTGTCAACCTTATTTAAAATTATGACAAATAAAGAACCATGCTCAACCTATATATATATATATATATATATATATATATTTTTTTTTTTTTTTTTTTTAAAGTAATATTTATACTAACCATCCAGTCTCTTTGTTTCATTAGCATTTATTAGCTGTGTATCAGAGTTGTGCACTGGTAAAAACATCTTCTCTGGCAGCACGTCTGAAGCAATCACCTGATCACAAGGGAAAAAAAGAAATCATAATAGGTTTGATAAATCCATTTTGTGGATTAATTAATCCACAAAATCTCATTATTAAGTCATTTGATTGTTATCTCTGAAAATGATTGGTCATTATGCCGTGTTCCTGCTACGTGTGCATTAACGATGCATCGTGCAAGAGAATAGACCCTTAACTTCAGAAAGCAAAATGGAATCGCAGTCATGAACCAACACTTAAAGCAGTTCAAAGGTTAAGTATGAATGGAAGCCCTCTTTGGTCCATGACAACACAATTAGCTAACTTTGGATGTAAAAAAGCCACTTTATTTATCTTCCTCTCCTTCTCTCCTCCTGTACCCACTCAAATTTAAAATGTGTAAATCAATGCAACTTTAAGGGGGGAGAGGGAGGGAGAGCAACCAAACAAAATGGCTGCTATTTCCATCACAAAGCACACCATTTCAGGAAAGTGCTGTATTAAAGGGACACAAAGCAGCACACAAGTCCTCTTCAAGGTCACATTTAATTTAGAACATAATTACCAGGCACGGTTCATAACGAAAATCACCTAGCACTGGCTCAGAACTAATGAAGCACAATTATTTTCATTACTGTATTTCAGTTCAGCTGCGGAAGGGGAGAGGAACGGCAAGTGCCGAAGAGAGAAATCAAGAGAGATGGCAGAACAGAGGGCAAGGAAGACCAAGAAAGATAGGAGAGGGAAGAACACATGAAATGGAAAGAAAAAAAAGAAGACAGAAAAGCCTTTTACGCAAGAAAAAGCACTCAGCGCAAGCTGACTGAATTGGCAAAAAATGTCCAACCTTTCAGAAACAGTGAGGCATGTCTGCTTTGGGTTCAAACAAGCTCTGGGTGCATTAGTATCAATTTATATTCTGCAGATAAAAAAAGCTAATTTTAATATTCATTGGATCTGAGGCAGCTACCTCTCCCCTCCCCCCACTCAATGTCATTACTTGTCTCCGTTCGCTCGTGCTGGAGTCACTGAGGGTTTAAACACCCCTCCGTATACGCACATGCACATTGTGCTAAATATTTTCTTGCATAAATACAATTTTTACACCATATATAAAAATAGCAGTCCACTGATTTTTTTAATATTAATATCTAGAAAGCAGCATGGCTGATGGCTAATATAACATAAGTAACAATAGCGACTAAGATGCAGGTTACACAAAATTGCAGAATTTAATCAAGCACTATCTTTACCCATTTTTTTAACTTCTCAAAATTGCCAAATATCAGCTGATTATTTGGCTTGCCCCATCTCTAGTAAACATAAAAATCCTTTTAAAAAGATTAAAAATCCATTCTGTTTTAACATCAGTAAATATTGCCTATGGGATAAAAATAAAAAAAATAATTCGAAACATATTGTCTTTAAAAGATTCTTAATACCCAAAGCAATTCATCTTGTTTTAAGGGAGTTTAGATGTTTTTACTAGGGAACAGAACTAATAAAAATTATTTTTGCTGTGAGAATTGGACGTGTTGTTGTTTAAAATCCCTGGCTGCTTTAATTCTTTATATAGCACTAAAATACTGAATCTACATGATACATGCATACTGTCTTTTCCCCCCTCACCGTGTTGATGAGCTTCTGAGTGCAGTCTGCCGTGACACTGTGCAGCTGTGTGAGGTGGGTACGCAAGAGGGCAATACTGTGCAGTGTGTCTTGGCACAGTGGGCAGCGGAGAGCAGGCTGAACTGCATGCTGGTTCATCACATGACTCCTAAGATGCTCAATATCACTATGACGGAACCGACAGAATGGACACTGCCGCATCTGAATGAGAGGAAACAAACAGAAACACTTATAGAGGAACAATAATTACATACAGAGGTACAAGAATTGCATACTGTCTTTGCAGTATATCCTGTCCCTTTAAATAATATTAGGCTTTGTTTCTTTTCTTATTCTTTGCACAATGGTATAGTTATGGTATAATAAGCAATTAAATTATTAGTAATTTAATTAAATTAGTATTAAATTACCATATTATTATTCCATATCCCTAACTACTCATTTATACTATTATGCTAGTCATACAGAAAACTAATAGACAAGCCAATGTTGTTTATCTTTTGTAAACAATAATATGGAATTCAGCATCAGTGGTCTAATAGCACTTTTTAAGAACTAAAACACGGCAATACAAGGTTACATTTTATTTAAAAAAAAAAAAATAGTGCAGAATGTATTGCAGCAGACCTCTTCTTGTATTCGTGGCCGTTTGCAGAGAGAGAGCTCAACTGACTCGTCAGATCCAGATGAGGGACGCTTAGGACTGGAAGATGACTCATTTTGCTCCACCTCCGTTTGAATGAATCCTTCTAAGAGCAAAAAGAAGCAAACAGAAATTTTTAAGTTTAGCGATAATGTTAAACAACATTATTATTTAACAACACTAAGCTTATTGTAAAACAGTGGTTCTCAGTTGGTATCATGGACAGCAGGGAAAACAACAAAGCACAATGCAAATAACACAATTGGTGATATGGTAATATTAATAAGATAAACATAATATTGGTGTGGGGTCACCACAGCATCTAATGTAAAATCTAGGTCCTGAAGCAAAACCAGCTGAAAACAAACAAACAAACAAACAAAAAAAAAAACCCATAATTTTGTTAAAGACCTGTTTTTCCCGCCGATATGTCTCCATGTTTACTTCTGTCTTCTTGGTTAGCCATAATCTCAGTGGGAGAGTCCATCCCATTCTGATCTCCTTGAAGAGCTGAAGAGAAAAAATATGTATGTATTCAGAGAGTACATCACAATAGACAAATTCATATGTACACACTCAAGGTTGTTTCTTTACTGTATGCTTTGCTATTTGAATTATCAGGCCCACTATTTGATTTTCAAGGCAACTGGTCATTGCAGAAAATATCTTGCGTGCATGAGCCACCGCAAAACAAGGTTGAATGCAGGAACACATTCTAACCTATAGGGGTCAGTCTACACTAGCTCGGTGAGACCCAACCAACCTGCTCAAACACATCAACAGACAGACCGACACAATACTGTAGCTAGTAATCTACAATTCTTTCACACAAAAGAAGATAAATATATTGATCTTCTACAGTAAAAATACAAAGAAAGATATAAGAGAAGAAAATCAGGAGGAGGATGAGTTAAAGTCAGCGGCGTCAGCAGAGCTTCATTTGACCTGTGGGGATTTGAAAAGTCACAGGAGGAAGATAATACATCAGAGGTCAGGAGGGTCACACACAAAGAGTCCATTTCAAAGCACAAATTGGCGAACAATGCTGCCATGACAGCCTTTAAAAATTATCTTCATACAATAGGTCTTCTCATTGTGCTCAGTTTGAGTCTGTTGTACTAGTTATAGCATTTTCTAAAGCACTCCCTGAAAATTTAAATGACTGTGCATATCCAAAACATGTGGGATGGCATTTACTGACAATATTTTGACAACAGTCTTTTTGAATATTTTCATCAACAGTTTTTATCTTCCCAATGAACTCTAAAATCAAAAAGAGCGAGCATGCACACATTAAGATGGAAATTCAAAAAGGGCAATGATGCTCTGTTGTTCTTTTGCAGCGTCTAAAAGCTTCAGCTGAGCTCTGTAGGTACAAAACACACAGCCTCGGGACACACTAAACCAGATACCCCATTCAACGCCCTCCCTCCCTCTCCTCATCCTCTTCTCTCTTGCTTTCTGCCTTTCTGCTTTCTTAGCAGAGTAATTGTTCTGCTATGTGGGGGGAAGGGAAAAGAAGAACAGAGTTGATTTGGGTGGGTTTTGGGCAGGGGGGTGGTTGGGGTATGGGGGGGGGGGCGCAAATGGAAACAAAAAAAAAAAAAAAATGCATGAGGGTTGTCATAACAGACCAATCAAAGGCAGGCCGAGGTATCTTCTGGTAATTCTTTGAGAAGGTGATTATGACAGAGGGTGAGAGAGAGAGCGAGAAAGGCCATCTGAACACCAATTATCCTGACAGACACGCTATTGATTTCCTATCAAACCAACACACCCATAAACACAGAACACATAACCTGAAACTGTCAAATCCGCTCTAGTTACGACCGCCCCATTGAGCCCTCTCGCTCAGTCATTCTCTCAGAGTCACACACACCGCGCCGAACCTGACCAAAAAAAACGAGTCTATTGTTGAGCATCTCTCACAGGGAAAATCACAACAAAAAAAGCTTAGGGATGGAAATTAAAAATAAATAAATCAAATGAACAATGGCAACTAAATGTATTAGACAGAAGGAAATCATTAATTAGTGAAAATTCATAATGTGTTGCATGATATGTTCAAATTGTGACAAAATGGCAAATTATCCATTTAATGCGAAACCTGTTAATTAACTCATACATTTCAATTCTACAAATTTATAATGCAAAAATAAGCCAATTTTAACCAAATGCATATGTGTGTTTTAGACAAACACTTTTTTACCTGCAAACATCATGCAACTTACTTATCAAAAGCACAAATATTTTAATTTTTAAGTTGCATTGAAAATGCACTTCAAAAATCAAAGGGGACATGTGCATTCACTTAGAATGTTCATGACGCTTCTTGGACAAAACAGATGGCCGTGGCTCAGCGTGGTGAGGTCATTTTGGCCAGTAATGAAGTGATCAGATGCACCCACACATGCTAACACACTCCAGGCGCACACTCAACACACACTTCATCAGCACTTCCTACTCGTCCCGGGGATCAATATACAAATGCTCAGCAGCATTGATCCAGTATTGATTATAAATTAGGCAATGCCCTGGTGTTCCTAAAGAGATCAATAACCAGCCATTCAGCTGCGGCGCTCCAGCAGGTCGGAAGCAGCGCTGATCCGATGTTCCTACAGGTTCAAATTCACACTGAAACAGCTACTCACTCTCACTCACTGACTTTAGCATTGATTATACACGACACACTGACTAGTAACCTTTTCCTGTACGCTGCGTGTTCGCCATTTCTCCTCATCGGGAATATAACGCTACTATACGGTATTTCAGTATTTTTTCTTTTTTAAAATGTACCATGTTTACGAAGGGCAGCTTTTCTATTTGTCTTTTCTTTCTTTTTTGCCGATTAATTTGAGGTTTAAAAACATTAGTAAACAAATCTAATCAAAGTTGAGAAAAAGAACATTAAAATATAACATTTTTCTTAACACAAAAATAAACAATGAATATTTACAAACACCTGTCAGCCTTTAGGAATCTCTATCAGACTTTTTCCTCTGTCTTTCCTTTAAAATGTTAATTTGAGAATGTTAATTAACTCATGCCTCATTAGTGGGTTGCGCCTTTATTGGCTGCATTGACTGGCTAACCCTCTAGTTTAGCCTCTTTCTGGCCAGTGAAGATGTTACAAATGTGATTATTGGCAAGTCAATTAACAAAATCAATTCCTACCATTCTGTACAAAAAGCACACACTCACTCTCTTTCTTTTTCTCTCTCACTCTCACACACAAATGCATATGCAAATATACACACACAAACAGGCTGGGTGCCAAGGTCGGGCTATTGTTCAACTCATTAGCTGAGCTTATTTTGTGTTAGAACTAAATGCTAATTGCATCCACCACCCGGTTTTCTCAATTACCCCAGTGTAAATATCTGCCCTCTTTCTTTTTCTATTCTTTCTGTTTTTCGGCATGTCTGTCAGCCCCTCCCCCTCTGTTGTTCTGTTGTGTGTTTTAGAGCCTTGAGCGTCATGAGCACAACACACAAGGGACAGTTAGTCTTTTGATTTGGGTTTTAAGGAATTCTCCCTGACTTTCTCCCCAACATTAATCTAGCATCAAAAGCTGGTGTTCTGCTTATGAGTGTGTTGGGTTTTGCTTATTTTCCCCCCTGAAATTTGACTGGTTTGAAAACAATTTTTGGTGCTAACTCTGTAAATTGTAAACGACTCTGGATATGGAGAACAAAGCGATCGTGCATATGTGTCTCATACCATTTTCTTGAGCAGGGCTTTTTCGGATTGTAAAGATGGCACCAAGCTCCTCCTCATCCTGCAGACCCTTCTGGATTCGCTGTAGTCTGAGCAGCCCCTCCCCTCTCTGGTGGCTCAATGAATGGGAGTGCTGCACTAAAGAAAGGCTGTTCTGAGTGGAGAAATCACACAGCACACAGTGCAGCCAGACATCTTCAGACTCCACTCCATCCAGCTGCTGCAAATACTGAGAGAAAGTGAAGATAAACATTAATCATACATGATGTGTGAGAGTGAATGGAAAGGAAGGATATAAGTAAAGAAGTTATATCACTTAATAAAACACTCTTCTACTTCGCCCATCTCACATTTCAACACCAGCATACTTAAGGTGCTTTAGCGGAAGCCATATATTGACCATACAGTCATAAATGATCAATATGTGGCTTCCTCTAATGTTGACAGCACAATATAGATCAATGCAGGATCAATACAACCCTGTAAAAACACCTATGTAGATGTTACTTAACATGCTTTGCTCAAATAAACGCTAAATCTCCCCCACTGTCTGTGGTCTGGTGAAAGCTAAGCAGACAGATTCAAAGCAAATGAATCCAGTGAAACAATACATGCACACAGTCAGACACAAAAACACATACACACAACCACAGTGAGAAACACCAGTCCACTTGTTTTACAGAACTCTAAACTGATTAGAGATGTGCTGAGTTAATGGACCACATTAGGAGGAGGGAAAAAATAACATACAATCTATCTCAATTACCAGAGAGGCCTTACAGGTTTTGGGAATAATGGCGTCACTGAGGGCGCCTTGGGCTTTTGTGGATTTTACTGACAGGAATACCAGGCCTCAGACTTTTTGTACATAGAGTTTCTGGTTTTGAATTGTGAGATTTACCTTGTATAGTCTCAGGCTGGTCTCGTGTCTGGAGTTCATGGTGTGTAGCTTCAGTTTCTCCAAGCTGCTGGCCTCGTAGTCACATGCATTGCACCTGAGCTGCACTTGGCTTCCAGCAGCAACACACCTGAGGCGCCACTCTTCTTCCTCCTCTTCGATGTTTACATGTTGACTACTGGCCTCCCGAAGGTGTGCAGCTAGCTGGTAGCGCTGTACGTGTTTGTCTGTCTGGCAGTGCAGTTGGAAGTTTGCTCGCAAAGGCGTGGCATAATGACAAAGCCGACAATGATGGGTGTCTCCGGTTGTGCTCCTCCAATAGGAATTGGGTAATGAACGCTGCATGGTCAGGTGTTGACTAAGCTCCTCTAGAGTGTCACAGGAAAAGCGGCCACATAGAATGCATTCAAAGAGTTTCTGTGAAGAGGTTTCATTGCAGGACAGAGGAGCGATGGCATCGGACAGTTTGGTCTGAGGTTGGCAGTGGCGGTAAAGCTCAGTGGCATTGTGCTTACGTTGACGTTGCATGTGTGCCAGGTTCTGCTGCAGTAGAAGCACGTTGTGCGTGTGCTTTTCACTGGTCATGTGGATTCGGAGGTTCCGTGCCACGTTGGTTTCGTAGTCGCAGACTTCACACCGCCACGATGCACGTCCCCGAAGCTTAGATGGAGAGGGGGAGTTGGCTTGGGTGGGGTGAGTGAGAGTAGGATGCGAATGGGTTAAAGGATTGGGCAGGGCTGCTGGGCTGTGTGCATGTGACTGCGTCTGCAGGCTCTGCATGTTGTTGAGGTGTTTGTCCGATTGCATGTGAATGCTCAGGTTGCCCTTGGTGGTGGTGGAATATTGGCAGACCTGGCAGCGGAACGGCTTGTATCCGCAAGAATAAGTCTCACCTCTTGCTAGACGTGGGTGGCTCTGACCACTGCTGCAGTATGGACACTGTTCAGACTCCGACTCTGGGTGCTTCTCCTTCATATGGGCTTCAAGAGTTTGCTGGTACTTGTAGTGCCAGTTGCATTTTGGACACTTCAATGTCTTGCAGGAGTTTCTGGAGTGTACCATAGAGGCCTGAACGCCATAACTGAAAGATGATCCTTGCACATCATCCCCAGCTGCAACAAAGCCTCCGTCACTGGCCACCAACAGCCTTTTTCTAGAGGCCGTGTCCAAGTGCCCTTCTTCAAGAATAGGCTGACTAGTCTGGGTTAAGGTAGGACTCAGTGTAGGGGACGGGGAATGGCTATGATTATTGGGCAGGTCAGAATGAGTGACAGCATGTCTGTCATCTTCAGACAACCTAGTGGTTGGTTCCATTGCTATGGCGCTACCATTCTCTAACTGGTCATTTGGTTCGGTTGCTGTGGCACTCTCTTGGTTGGCAAGTTGTTCTGTAGTAGTGACAGTGGACGGGTTTACCACAACAAGGGAAGCAGGTGCAGGGTCGTGGCAGTTAAAGCTTGTTCCACACTCTGACTCAGAGTCTGTAAGGGTTTTGGTGTTGTTTATAAAGCTGGTTGCTATTGTTACAGATTTTGGAGGTTTTGAAATGCTTTGGTTTGACAGAGCAGCTTCAGTAATGTGCTCTTGTCCGCTACTGCTGCTAATACCGTGAGCACTGTCATCTACAGTGCTGCCTACCTCTAAATACAATCTCCTCTCTCCCTCCTCACTACTTTCTCCATCCTTCCATATCTTGTCCTCCTTGCCTCTTTGTGTGCCCTCTCTTCCCAGGGTTGAAGGGTCTTTGGCAGGGCTTGGTATTGAGGTAGCAGGGGAGGTTCTGGGTGGAGAGGGCAGGAGAGGGAGTCCTGGCTTAGAGATCAGAGGCTCTTCATTCTCTTTCCGTCTTGCCGTGTCCTCTGTGCTGTTCCCAGAGGTTGGAGATGCCAGGTTAAGTGGTACCACAGACTCACAATTCCTTTTTGGTTCTAGGAAACAGAGGAATGGGTGGTTGCCTGGGCCGGCAGGCTGTAAAATGGCAGAGGTGTGTTTAAACAAGAGCAGATGTTGTTCTTCATCGCTGAAGGTGATGTTGTGTTGCTGAGAAGCGTGAGCCCTAAACAAGTGTGAACGGCCAAAAGACAGCCGACACAGAAAGCACATCAGGATGGGTTTGGTTAGACCAGACCATGTCACCCCTTTCTCTGATGATCCTGCCACGTCAGGAGCACTATCTTTGGATTGGCGGGTCACCAGAGCTAGACTATCACTGTCGTCAAGGTTATGCATTTGGAAGACACGAAAAATCTGTGGAGTGGAGCTTTGAGACGAGGAAATGTAACAGGTTCTAATGATGGAGGAAGGGGCACCTAACAAGGAGGAGGGTACACCACTTGTGAGTTTACTCTCCGTCACACAGGCAGACCCATCAGGCTGGTACAAGATCTCTCCGATAGGTCTCTCCACATCATCACCTTCTTCCTCTTCATCTGCCTTCTCCCTCTCCACTGCATCTTTTAACATCTCTCTAGTTGAACATTCATTAACCTGTTTTTCCCTAACTCTTTCTTCATATCTCCCTGCAAGTCCCTCCTCCTCAGCCCGCCCCACTAGTCCACCCTGCTTGGACAGAGTTGCTGTGCTCCGATGAATGGCTTGATCTCTGGCCAGTAGGAGTGGATTGGGGGCCAGTGGTCTGCAGAGCCCAGGAGGCTGTTGTGTGTGGGGGCCAGAGGCTCCATTGTTGGAGACAGAGTCACAACACTCCATCCTCTGAGCTACTGAGCACATTCATCCCACCCTGGCCTAGAAAAAGAATGAAAGAGAGAGAAAAGTTAAATTACCCAAACTTTACACCTACATTACGATTTTCTAAATCACTTTGCATAATTAAATCACTAAATCACTATACATAATTACAGCAACATATGAAGTATCTTAAACTTGAGCAGCATAACAAACTTTAATGTCACTATTCAGAGAGAAGCAACCCTGGAATGATGAAGGAAAGTAGAGAAAGGTCTCAACTGTGATCAATAGCTCTTTGCCAAGCTGTATTAAAGACAGCTGAATATTACATGAGACAATTCCTGGAATCACCAAGATCTGCTCAATTAAATGTCTCTGTCTGTCTCTGACTCCCCCATCCCCCTCCATCTGAATTATATTTCCCTTTAGGCAACTGAGCAGAACATAGCGCCGTGTCTACGGGGGATTGCCCCGTGACAGTGCCTCTGGAATAAGTTCCCTATTGACTCTAGTCCCAGGTTTCTCCAGAGACACGGCCCCCACAGGCCTTGATCAGTAAAGCAGCTGAAGTGAATTAAATTGAATTATATTAAAGCAGCCTATCACAACAGGGTTCAGCTTATATTAGGCATCTATAATAATTGCAATTTGCATTAATGCTAAGTAGAAACAGGTTCACATTTGGATAGGCATTTTAATTGTACCAGCAGCACAAACTTATACATTTTACAAATGCAAACATATGACGTAGCGACTTAAGCCTGCCTTGTGGTTACACCGTGGGCTATAGTTAAATAATTAAAATGTGCTTGTAGTTATTACTGGATTTATCTACAGTTAAATCACCTAAATAGTGTACAAACGTCAAGCATTTGCACAGAAGGTGTCTGAGGAGAGTACAGAGTTTGTGGATTGTAGTTGGGGGCTAATTGCTCTGTTTCTAGGTTGAAGAGTGCAGATTCTTGAACTGAGATTCAAGCTGTTATATTGAGCTCTCTCTGATCCTCTCTACTGGAGGGGGCTAAAGTGCTAATGGGAAAATCAATAGCATGAATGCTAAGCATCTTACTGGAAGCAAGAGCAGGATGCTAGCACACCAGGCTAAAGGATGCGTTCACTGATTTAAGCTCGAACTGGACCTAAAACAACAGACTTAAAGGGCCAAATGTTTCAAAAATAATAAACAGCTCTTATACATAAGAGTCCACTCATTGAAATGAACACAAATGCTTATAGAGTGCTGGAGATACATATTCATAAACTGCCATGCTGTCACAAACTAGACTTCCTGTACAGATCAATGAATATCCAGTCTTTTTTTTTTTGCTCTATGTGTGCGTGTGTGTGTGTGTGTGGTGTAATTAGTGATGTATCTCATTAGCTGCTAGGTTAATTACCCATCTCTCTGGGATACCTGATAGGGGGCACACAGCTGGAATCAAGACACATCTTAAACCAATTACTCTCTGTAAGCATGTGTGTGGATTAAGACCAAGATGTCGGCTGAGAATTAGACAAAACAGCACTAAAACTAATATTAACCCTGACACTAACAGTACCAGCAATAACCCTTAAAAACAACAACAACATTTACAGGGAAACTGTTTTCACTGCACAAAACTGAAATCAGGAAACCTTTGTTTCTAGTGACTAAATTATTTTCTAACATAAAATTAACCCACATGTTGTGGGCCATCTCTGTAATCTCCCACTTTGCGAAAAAATTTAACATTTATGGCACTCAAAAAGTAACATTTTTTGGAGAGTTTTTACAGTAAGGCAGGGAAATACTACTAGTTTACTACTAGTAGTTTATAAAAAAAGGACAAATAAGAAACAAGTTCCTTAAAGGGTTAGTTCACTTTCATATAAAATTTTCCCGATAATTTACTCCCCCCCCCCCCCCCCATGTCATCCAAGATGTTCATGTCTTTCTTTCTTCAGTCGAAAAGAAATTAAGGTTTTTGATGAAAACATTCCAGGATTATTCTCCTTATAATGGACTTCAATGGCCTCCAAACGGTTGAAGGTCAAAATTATAGTTTCAGTGCAGCTTCAAAGGGCTTTAAACGATACCAGACGAGGAATAAGGGTCTTATCTAGCGAAACGATCGGTCATTTTCGAAAAAAATGTAAATGTATATGCTTTATATAAACAAATGATTGCCTTCCAAGTGATTCCGCCAAAACCGTACTTTCGTATTATTCAAAAAGCTTACGCTGTATGTCCTACGCCTTCCCTTACGGAAAAAATTTAACTGGCACTGCGTTCGTTCCGTAAGTTGAATAGGGAAGGCGTAGGACATACAGCGTAAGCTTTTTGAAGAATACGAAAGTACGGTTTTGGCGGAATCACTTGGAAGGCGATCATTTTTTTCGAAAATGACCGATCGTTTCGCTAGATAAGACCCTTATTCCTTGTCTGGTATCGTTTAAAGCCCTTTGAAGCTGCACTGAAACTATAATTTTGACCTTCAACCGTTTGGAGGCCATTGAAGTCCATTATATGGAGAATAATCCTGGAATGTTTTCATCAAAAACCTTAATTTCTTTTCGACTGAATAAAGAAAGACATGGACATCTTGGATGACATGGGGTGGGGGGGGGAGTAAATTATCAGGAAAATTTTACATGAAAGTGAACTAATCCTTTAATAACCACTAATTATTAACCACTGAACTAATCTTGCTCTTAATGAAAGCTGTAACATCTCATTCTAGTGCATTATTCTGTTAATTTTGTCTACTTCAATGTTTACTTCATGTTTACCGATTGTGAGAAAGGTTGCAAACTTCATATAAATTAAATAGAAAATAAAACAGCTGATTTAATATTTAGTTTGACCTCCTGAGACTGACTAGCAACATTTTCTGACCGCTGAAAGGGAGTGCTTAACCTGACAAAAAAAGATATTGTGTGGGAAGCCCCGTTTTGTTAGAGAGGGTGATTTCACATTCACAGCACAGATTGCTGATTCAGGGGCTCAGCTTCCTGTTTTAATGCTAATCTAATATTGCCTCAGTATCTTAGCAAACATTCTCTGTACAACACACCTAATCCTTACAAAACATGCTTTACATGTCTACAACATGACACAGCAGCACATGGCTATACTACAGAGCACCACAGACATCATAAAAACATTTAAAATGATCAAGTGTGCGCACAATCTTACTTTGTGCCAGCGTTTTTATCCTTTTAAGCACTTGCAACATGCATGAATGCATGAGCACACAAAAACAAAAACTGTTACAAGGGTTGAACTGAAAAATGACAGTATCAAATCAAACCAAACTTAAACCAGCTAACCCCACACCCTTCTCTTTCGCAGTCACGCAAACACAGACACATTTTCTCCCACTGTATTTAGACAGCTGTCCTCTCTGCTGTGCGCTTGTCTTTGATCTTTGATTTAATGCCCCATTTCCATTAGAGACACTAGCCCATTCAGGAGCAAAACTTCAAAAGAAAAAGAGAGAACGATAGAGAGAAAAAAAGAAAGAGTGGACGAAAGAGGGGCAAGAGTGGTGGAGAAAATGTATGACTTATAATTTAGAAAACTGAGGCTTTAATTGTTTCTAGTTCAGTCAGCCAGCACAGAACAAAATATGTAAGCAGGAAGTAAAATGCTGATGCACTTCCTGTATGACATGCAAAAAGGAAGTGGCAGACAAAAATGTAGGGTCAAAGTTCAAAAGGTAATGCTAATGTTATGGCAGGGCCATGACAGTGTTGTGACAGCTTCCTCCTTAAAAATTAGCCTTATGTTATAGTTCTGGGAAAAAAATACATTTGCTTACATTAAGTTTCCAATTGGCAGAGATGTGGGACAATGTTTGGCAAACGCACAGTGATGCATTCTGTCAGTATGCTTACAGTAAGTCACACACGCTTCAGTTTCTAGTGTGAAAGTCTGAGCGTGATGTAAACGTATTGATCTAAACTGCAGCAAGATCCGGCGGGATTATGAAATCAATGCTACACTGAAAGAGTTCTTATTCATTTGACTTGATCTTATGCCTCTGACAACGCATGGGAAACGCTTGTGTATGCTGCTCTTCCACAGTCAAATTGCGGCAGTTGTTACACACATATCAAATGGAAAGTGGCATTGTGTACTAAAGCTTTTATCTGTAAGGATTATTCATGTAAATATTCTGCATTCATTACCCAAGTATATGCACTGTGAAATGAGAAAGGAAAAAGAAAACATTTGTGCAAGATTAACTCCTTTTAACAGCTAGATCATAATCCAAAATCCATAATCCTGCAGAGCTGAACAACATGCAAAACAAAAATGGAATTGACTAGCTAGACAAAAATAATAAATGTTACTGCTATGTTGTTTTTAATCATTGGTATTAAAATGATTAATGCAACCTCTCACAAACTGACAAGAGATTACATTCTGTTGGAGAATAATTACTGTTGAAAATGGGTAGTTGACAAATAAAATTATTTTATCCATCAGGAATTGTGAAAAGTGGGCCGAAATTCCTTTATGCTAAAACAATAACAAACATGACAACTGGTTAGAAATCCAATAGCTCATACATTAAGTAGATAGGGTAAAATTGGACGTCATGTTGAGACCCATATATATATATATATATATATATATATATAAAACCCTGGACCACAAAACCAGTCATAATTCGCACGGGTATATTTGTAGCAATAGCCAACAATACATTGTATGGGTCAAAATTATCGATTTTTCTTTTATGCCAAAAAGCATTAGGATATTAAATAAAGATCATGTTCCATGAAGATATTTTGTAAATTTCTTACTGTAAATATATCAAAAATGTATTTTTGTAAGTGGATATGCATTGCTAAGGACTTCATTTGGACAACTTTAAAGGCGATTTTCTCAATATTTTGATTTTTTTTTTTTTTTGCACCCTGAGATTCCAGATATTCAAATAGTTGTATCTCAGCCAAATATTGTCATATCATAACAAACCATTGATCAGTGGAAAGCTTATGCTTATTTATTCAGCTTTTAGATTATGTGTAAATCTCAATTTCAAAAAATTGACCCTTATGACTGGTTTTGTGGTCCAGGGTCACATACATACATATACATATATTTATTTATATATATATATATATATATATATATATATATATTTATATATATATATATATATTTATATATATATATATATTTATTTTTATATATATATATATATATATATATATATATATATACACACACACGCACACACACATATATATATATATATATATATATAATATATATATATAGTATAGTATAGCATAGCATAAGTAAATTTTGTTTACACTTAACTTTTAAAATCTCAACATGACGTCACAATGTACCCTTGATGCATGAGATATTGGATTTCTATCTATATAGGATGAATAAAACAATGTTATTTGTAATATTATTTGCCATATATATATGTATAGCATGTATGTGTACTAAACAAATACTAATATTAATATTGGAAATACAAACTGTAAAAAATAACATCATAATATTTAAGAGTACATATGTAAATATTTCAATATATGTAAAGAAACTAAATTGTCATGCAGAGCTTTCCCTTTTTCTTTCAATATATACCATCCTTTTTCCATTAATCTAAGAAAAATGGTAATAATATACAGAACCCCTACTGAAATACATTTCAGCATTATTTGAAAACACTGCAAAATCTCTGTCTCTCACTACAGGCGCTGTCTGTCTCAATTTCTAGTCCATTTCCAAGAAAAGGTGTTCAACAATCCCACTGACCTTTGCATGAGTGTGGTTTATGCACCTTTTATAAACTATACCTTCATTCTATATAATCAACAGCCACAGCAAACAGCACACACCTCTTTCTGCCTGGACTAAGGCAGACAGTGTAATATAGTTCAATATTTGCAGTGAATTCTGGTGAGAGTTGACAGTAACACAGAGGTGAGGCAGAATCACTGATCACCCTCATTTCTCCTGTGCGCACATACACACACACACACACACACAAGGTCTGTTTAAGGCGTGGATGGAGAGCAGAATTTGAACTGACAGGCTGGGCCCCCATGCATTGTTCTCTGGCTGAGTGTGTGTGTGCGCTGTGCGCACGAGTGTGTGTGTGTGTGTTCGAGAGGCCTTAGTGACTGATCTGCCGATGTGCCTCACTTCTCCACAACCCCAGCTATTATTATGATAAACAGAAAAAGTCAAACCCTGAAGGCAGTGTGTGCACACAGACTCACAAACGAACACACAATTCATTATTCAGATGTTGCAACACCTTATTTACAAACACAGCAACAACTATACAATCTTTACAGTATCCTGCAAGGTTGAAGACTTTACTAACACATTTAATAAACAAAAAGACCTACATACACACCATAAAATGGGACCATTGTATATTTTTTTAATATTTTTTTTATATACGAATAATAAGAAACAACATTTACCCCATATATATTTAGATATTTTACAGTGCATCCACTACATTTTGCTAATGCAGTAAAAGAAATAAATGCTTCAATGAAACCGGGAACAATTTCCTTTAAACACTCTCATTGGCTCAGCCCTATCTGTTTGACACCGCTACCCTGCAGAGTCCACTTTTCTCTTCCCTTGCTGTGCCCTTTCATCCCATCTTCTTCCTTTCACCCTGTTCCCTAACTCTGTGAACTCTGACCTGTGAGCCAATCCTCTTTCGCCCCACACCATCTCCTGTGTATTTGTGTGTGTGTCAGTGTATGTGTGTGTGTGTGTGTATTCTCAAAAGAAAGAGTCTCTGCTCGCTTCATTTGTACCTGCTCCTCAAGCACAGGCAGTATTTATTTTCTCGCAGTAGAACTGGTTATTCCAGTGTAAGCACTCTATTTAAGGCCAAACACTAAAATTTTTACCTAGAAATATAAACTTGTATATATTGTATTTCGAAAGTTGAACATTCTTACATTAAGTGAGCTAAATGAACAATTTGAAACAAAATGTTTTTTTTTTTTCTAAATCCATCCATGCTTTTTATAAGCCCAGCTGCTCAAAAACAACCAACTGAACTATTAAGTAAAAAAAAAAACTATTGTATAATGTATAAAAAAAGAAACTATTTGTCACAGTGTGACAGATTCACAAAAGGACAGGAAAAAACAATACCCAAACACACGGTCAGTCGGTCACACACAAGCGCATCCACACACACACACACACACACACACACAAACAACACGTTTATCTAGCCATCTAAATGAGGACATACTATAAATTTGTATTGCTTTTATAAATATATTGATTAAAATTACAACACACTAATAAAAAACATTAACCTTATTTATGAATCATTTATCATTGATAACATTTGATATAATTTTTCTCTAAACAAGTATAGGTTTGTAAACATGCAGCACATCCTATGAACTTAAAAAAAATTATTAGTTCTTTTGTGCTTCATAGAATGTAACAAAATATACTCTCTTCCTTATATGACTTCTAGGTTTTATCATATTTACCTAACTTCTGGGGACAACACACCCACCCACCCACACACACACACACACATACATACACACACACACACACACAGTTGAAGGAATAAGTCCAAACAGGCTTGACCAAGCATGCCCAGAACATCAGGGCCAGCTTAATTCTTCTTCTTATACCATATATACTTCATTTAAGACGGAAAAACAAAAAGTTACACCCTTGCGACCGCTTATCTTTTTTAAAAAAAAAAATAAGGCTCAATTGCGTCGCGACGCGGACGACGCACAGAGGCTTCGGCTTCGTATCTTACCATTACACGGACGGATCTGGACCCGTAGCGCGTGTCAATACTGATACATTCGCTGAAAATGAGCCTGATGTGTCAGTGTTGACACACACAACAGCAACAACAGCACTCGTCTAAGCAAAAGCATACACAGAAAGGACGTTTCTTTACGCTTTTCGGGCTTTTTCTTTTGCAACTAACAAGAGGGCGACAACTCTTGGAGAAAACAGGTAGGAGAACACCAGAAGAGCTTTTCTAACTTCAAACCGAACTCGAGAAAGACACTGACATCAAAGAAAGTGAATAGGATGCGCTTTACATTCGCGACTATGTCATACATATGTAATGACAGCTACTAGTAAAGCTCAATAACAAAACAAGGGATTCAAAATAATCATACATAATGTAGTTCATTAGTGTTACGGTTTATACTTTTGTAAATACGCTGCGTAAATAAAATGCGTAATGAATCAGCTGAGCAAAGAATCAACTATAACGGGGAAGAACAGTCATCTGATACAAACTTACATTTGGACGCGTCGCTTTGTATTCCGGTAAACACGTTTATAGATCCCATTCGCACAGATGCATGCGTTCACACATCATGCTGCTGAAGTTAAACGAGGTATTTGACTGTTCCTTAAAGCATTTAAAAGGGTTTGTTTTTGGTTGTACTGCAGACGACAGACGCGCCCTGGCTTCGGTTCGAGGAAGGAGGAGAGAGTGAAAAAAATCAGTCCGGTCTTTATTCCTGCTAATTACTTTCGTGCAAAAAATGGCTGGAATTAACACACTGCGCATGTGCTGATTACACAGTCACGAGGGGAAGAGATAATTAGCTCCTCCTGGATCAATAAGATTCCAGGATGGGAGAGAGAGAGGAGGGAGATGTAGGGAGGAGAGAGGGGGGAAGTGATGGAATTAGACTATAGGACAGTTTTACATCTGCACATAAACAACAAACAATAAAGGAGGATAAAACAACAAAGTTGCCATGAGATGAGAAGCAAGTTGATGGGGAAAAAAAACAAAAACATTTATTGTAACCTTTAATAGGCTACTCAAAAAATGATTATCCACCAATGGAGAATGAACCGCATTGTTTTGTTATAATCATACATGCTCTGCAATTCCTGAAATCATATTTAAAAAAAAAAAAAAAATCAGGTTCTGTCAATCAATAGGGCTGGTGGAAAGTTTGAAGCGCTACTGTAAAAAGTGCATTTATATTTAAAATACATCGATTTATTGGTTGAATATTGGGTAGAAATGCAACTGGATACGATATTCAATATAGGCTAATTAATGCAAAATTGTAAACTTGAGCATCAAAACAGAGCGGTTTATTTTAGCAGTCGTCGTTGTTCGGGGATAGACAAAGATAAATAGGCCTACATTTATAAAATTTCATATTTATGTTTTTAAATTCTATAAATGATTGTCATTAGTGTAGGTACATTATAATTAACAATGTACAGTACACAATGTATCCCAGTGTCTCAAAGCGTTACGTTACATAAAAACTCATCTGAACCGATTTTAAATCGTGTATATTGAAGATTTTGTAGCCTATAAATAAAAATACACATTATAAATAATAATAATAGTGATAATAAAATTATTATTATTGTTATTATAAACAAATTAATAAAATGTAATTTTACAAAGGAAATAAAATGTCCAGCGTTTTACAATTCAGTGTATAACACATTTAAATAGGGTACATATATATCATATATGAAAAACATCTTTAAGGTCGAGTAAAAGGAGCATGGCATATATACACAACATCTCAATAATAATCGCATCAATATTTTACCAGTAGCACATGGCATATGTTTCATCTGTGCACGAGCAGGAAGAAAATTGTTTCCATTAAAACTTCTACATGAAAGAAGAGAGTGTTGAAGTGTTTTTCACTCTACTTGTGTCTTTTGTCATGATAATTCTTTTGTGTTCTTTGTGAATATATGTGTGTATGTGTGTGTGTGTCCGTGCACGCGCGTGCTTGAATGGCTGTTGAGCCGTTATGGTCAAGGTTTCCGTTTTGTCATAAAAACCGACTCTGCAGTACATAAAGATTTGATCTTACTTCTTTGCTACTTAATATGCACGAAATATATTGTTTGGTCTTTTCTAAGTTAAATATGAATTTGCAAATTTTCAAACTGGAAAATCAAGCGAACACTCATTTACCATGCCTTAAAAAAAGCCTAAATAAATACAATATAGTATCAAGCTAATGGATAATATGTTTCATATTTTTTGTTTATAATGAGCCAAAAATGTAGGCTATATACTTTCCATTGACCACCGTTCACACACACGCACAGTCATATTCTAAGTTTGTTATGGTCAAAGTTTGATGAGTGAATATTAGCCTATAGGCTATTTGCATAGGGGGGAAAATCTGTATACAATATAAGCTCTGTGTGTTTGTGCATTTAAAAATGTCGTTCCTCACAAAATCTTGGTGCAATAATCTTTTTTCCATGCATTATAAAATAGGAGAGTTTTATCATTTATACACATGCATCAACAGAGCAGCAGAATCATGGTCATTTTCAAGCCCATATAATGACGTTTGCTTGAAAAGCCTTTATGAACAAAAGAGCAGAATTCATCAGCCACAGATGGACCAACAGCTGAAAACAAGTTCTGATTCATGCACCCATCTGCAGGACACACCACTCACTACTGCAATAGAGAGATTTTGGGTTTATGCTGATTTTATTCTGGTTTATCATACTCGTTTTTCTCAATTACAACACTATGCAAACTTAGACTACATCCTGTAAAACAAACAAACGGCATCTTATTTAAATAAACAAATGTAGGCTATGCAAGCAAAAAGATGAAATATGCGGAGTCCCTAAATTGGAGTTAAAAAACAAAAAACAAAAAAAAAATCTCATTTTTGCCACACGCTCACCGATCCTCAGAGTGATGATTAAAATGTTTTCCAAGTAAATATATTTGTCATGTAGTCACAATTATAAATCAACTTAAATTTGTCTAGGACTCTCGCAAACTATACAATGTGTTCGATCAGCATATGACCAGTGTGAGGTGATGACAGAGGCAAGTGCTTCTGCAGCGCCCCCTTATGGCTGCTTTGAAAGTTCAACCGCTTATAAGAACATTCTTTCCTCGCACTGAAGTGAACAATGCATTTAATGTTAATGCCAAAGCCAGCAAAGTATAATCTAATCGATATTAAAATAAAGCCCAAACAATAAATGTATAAAAATACAATAACCAAATGAGAGGCTTTTGGTTATTAAAATGAATTATTATACAAAGATCAAAGTAATAACATTTATTAGCCTTAAAGACTATATATTTTTACAGACTTTTGAAGTCTAAGGATAAATGACAAAACATGTTACATGTTAAATTATATGAGTAGAATAGTTATGATTAATACATGCGATTTTCCTATTCTAACAGTACCTAAATTTAACCTATAACTGTTGTCAATGTGATTAAATTATTGTTCTGAAGCTTGTATACATCTCTTACACATCTGCAGATTGCAGATTAATGAAGTCAAATATACCTGCAAGACAGAATTCCTCGCATCTAGAAGCAGAAGCAGCATTAAAATATAGGCCTATACATTTTTTTTTTATTATTTATTATAGCGCTTCTAAGCTTAGAGATCAGAATATGTTGAGCTCTATTGTATAACCATCTTTTAAATTAAGGATTTGCTTAAATCTTTTATATGGAACAGGTAAATCAAAAATTCAGCTAAATTATTCATACGGACTAGTCTGTAAAATGTGTAAATTTATATGGTTAAGCCAAAGGTGGTTTACATAAATGTGGGAGGCTGCAGCAAGGCCCGTTTCTTGTTGTAATTTCATGATTCATGCTGGATATATATTTATTTGTAAAACAATACAACACTCCAGAAGCAGCTATCATTTCTGGGAGTCGTTTTTCACAAATGTGGGCCACGGCGCAAGCCACTTTGCATAAACACTATTTCTCAGCTTGAAAAAAAAAAAGGAATTGGAATAATACATGTCTGCTGGGAAATCCCATTTATGTTCCCAATGTGATACCTGTGTTCAGGATCTTCAGAGGTTGTGAGGATAACAGAACACAAGAGCCCTAAATCCAGTCGCTATTGATCCAGGGTAAAGTTTCAATAGCTGGCAAATCCTTCTGTGGATTTGAATCTTTTGGAAGGAAATTATTAGGATAATCCAAGTGGGAATGTTTAGCCCAGATTTGCTAGATTCTGTATTATAAGCCCTACAACTGATGCATTATCCTTAAGAAATGTTTTACACTATATTTTCTCATTTGTAGAAGTAAAAAAAATGTGTACATTTTGAGGTGAAATCATACTACTTTGCTGTGATGGATGGATCTGAATGCATAATCCCTTGGATCGTTCCTGCTTGTGTGAATGTGTGCGTATGCATATGTGTTTGTTTATGCACGCGTGTGTGTCTGGCCCGGTGCCAGACCTCTATATGTCTGTGAGCCCCACGGCAGTGCTGGGGGTCACTGTTTTCATTGTGATACAAATGCCACCCTCGTAGATTAATCTAATGTGGGTTAATTACCCCAACATGCTAAACACACACACACACACACACACACACACACAGATATTCCTATCATTATGGGGACATTCCATTAACATAATGATTTTTATACTGTACAAACTGCATATTCTCTATATATCTTAACCCCTAAACCTACCCTTCACTTACTGCATTTTTACATTTTCAAAAAACATCATAATTTAGTATGATTTATAAGCTGTTTTCCTCATGGGGACCAAACAAATGTCCCCACACGGTCAAAAATGACTGGTATTACTATTCTTGTGGGGACAATTGGTCTATTATTGTGGACACACACACACACACACACACACACACACACACACACACACACACACACACCACTGGATGTGTTTTTAGCAGCATTATTTATTTGCATTATTCCATTTAGATTTGATTTCCTTGTCTAATTAGTAACAAATCACAGATGTTAATTTATTAAATAATGGAATATTTTTGCTACTTTCTATAGACTAACTTGCCTTTATATGTTTAATATAAGGATATTTATGTGCGTTATTCTAGTTACATGTAATTTCCTCATCTAATGCATATTTAGCTTTTCATCATTGTAAAATTATTCTCATAAAGTAGTAACCAATCAGATACTACACTCTAAAAAATGCTGGGTTAAAAACAACCCAAGTTGGGTTAAATATGGACAAACCCAGCGATTGGGTTGTTTTGACCCTGCGGTTGGGTTAAATGTTTGCCCAACCTGCTGGGTAGTTTTATTTAACTCAACTATTGATTAAAAATTACAATATGGCTGGCTTAAAATGAACCCAAAATAGGTTGGAAATTAAAAATCAGACACATAATTACTAGAAGCAACACTAAGGTGAACATTTATTAATAAGCAATTTAATGTTTATTATTTAATTATTATTTATTAAACTTATTAATAAATGTTCATTTATAAAACATATTAATAAATGTTAATTTCCAACCTATTTTGGGTACATTTTAGGCGATCAATATAGTAATTTTTAAACAATAGTTGAGTTAAATTAATCTACCCAGCAGGTTGGGTCAAATATTTAACCCAACCACTGGGTCAAAACAACCCAATTGCTGGGTTTGCCCATATTTAACCCAACATGGGTTATTTTTAACCCAGCATTTTTTAGTGTAATTTATTAAATAATGGAATATTTTTGTTACTTTCTAAAGGCTAACTAGCCTTTGTGTGTTTAATATAAGGATATTTATGTGCATTATTCTAGTTACATTTGATTTTCTTGTCTAATTTAGCCTTTCTATCATTATAAAATTATTCTAATAAAAGTAGTAATCAATCACAGATATTAATTTATTAAATAATATTTTTGCTACTTTCTAAAAACTAACATGATTTTATGCAATACGAGGATATTAAAGGATATGGCAATGAAGCACAACTCTTCCAAATGTATTATAAGAAATATTTGGGATAAATAAATTCAGATCCATAACAGCATCTGTGGCATGCTGTCAATCAAAAACAATTGAGTCATCCTGAATTTTAAAAAAAAATGCATTGACAATGCACATTACATTGGTAGTCAAAGGGCATAATTGTTAACGTTGACTGTGGGATGAGTTGACATTGTCAACATGTTTTAACTTGGAATTAAAGAAATATTCTTAGTTAAATAGAATTCAAAATTCTTTCATTTGAAAGTTTATGTGTACAATGAGAGAAGATGATCATCTCTCAAAAGACTGCAACACTGGAGCTCTCATCAGAAATACTAACCTTGTAATCAAGTCTATATTTGACTGTTCAGCAATATAACAATTATCACAGTTATCAAAAATAATTATAATGATTTGTGTGTGTGACACAGACAATAAGCACACTGTTGATTTGTGACCAGAACAAATGTCTTTGTTTGTGTTACAGTACAAAAGTCCCATCAGACAAACGCTGCATCTGTTACTACGTCACACCACTGACCCTTGAGCATCACTTCACTCTTGCCTCTTTCTTTGGACACAAATGTCACCCCTCTCCATGTCAGCGGGTCTCTCGCTGTCTTAAGACGCTGTACTTGAGAGCAGTACTGCAGCGAAAGGGTTTATGGTCTTATAAGGAATTAAGATCCGCCACAAAATTTGAAACTAGCTGTTATCAGTCCTTCCTCTTTTGACTAGTAGCATTAGAGACCAGTATTATTCCTCGTTTCATTCTTTTTTAATCTAGATATCCCTCTACCCCCTCCACCTTCACCCCTCCCTCTCACCCTTAGATGGGACATCTAATAAGCGGTTTCTGTCTAATACTGCTGTTGCCACAGTAACACGTCAGGTGGCTGGTTGATATGGCAACCACGGTCCTCTATTTGAGTTTTTGGAGAGAACGACTGGGGTTCAACACAGAGCCTTTAAAATCTAAAAAGACAGACTGACAAACTCAAATCTTAAATTGCACATATGCATGTGTAAATGATTCATTATAACCCTCTGATTGATAATCAACCGTCCTGAAATGCTGTAGTCCAGTCTAAACTAATATAAACTCTCTGGTTTATTATATCCAGAATAAGGCCTTCAGATATGTATAAATATACCACAAATACACTTACTAATAATAACATCTCATTCATCTATATACATTTAATTAACATTCTCTGTCATTTGGATTTAAAATTATTATTAGCATTTAATGCTGATTTTTGACAGGTTTTGATAGAAAAGGTGCTATTATTAAATACATATAAATATTTATTTTCCAAGATTCAGAAAGCAGCAGTACCTTTTGGAAGATCACGGTAATGACAAGATTTGATATTTTATCTAGTTATTGTATTAGAATCAGTGAATGGGCAAAATATAAACACTTTAAACTCTAAATTAACTCCACAAATAAAGAGAGAAATCAGGCAGAAACAGAAAGAAATGCAGAAATGCAGAAAGAAACACAGAAATGCAGAAAGAAATGCAGAAAGAAAGAAAGAAAGAAAGAAAGAAAGAAAGAAAGAAAGAAAGAAAGAAAGAAAAAAACGCAGAAAGAAAGAAAGAGAAAGAAGCACAGAAAGAAAGAAACAGAAAGAAACGCAGAAAGAAACGCAGAAAGAAAGAAAGAGAAACGCAGAAAGAAATAAACAGAAAAAGAAATGCAGAAAGAAAGAAACAGAAACGCAGAAAGAAAGAAACAGAAAGAAAGAAACGCAGAAAGAGAGAAAGAAACGCAGAAAGAGAAAGAAACGCAGAAAGAGAGAAAGAGAAACGCAGAAAGAGAGAAACGCAGAAACGCAGAAAGAGAGAAACGCAAAAAGAGAGAAAGAAACGCAGAAAGAGAGAAAGAAACGCAGAAAGAAACAGAAAGAAACGCAGAAAGAGAAAGAGAGAAATGCAGAAAGAAACGCAGAAAGAGAGAAACGCAGAAAGAGAGAAAGAAACGCAGAAAGAGAGAAAGAAACAGAAATAAACGCAGAAAGAAACGCAGAAAGAAACAGAAAGAAATGCAGAAAGAAATGCAGAAAGAGAGAAACACAGAAAGAAACGCAGAAAGAGAGAAACAGAAAGAAAAAAACGCAGAAATGCAGAAAGAGAGAAACGCAGAAAGAAAGAAACGCAGAAAGAGAGAAACAGAAAGAAAGAAACGCAGAAAGAAACGCAGAAAGAGAGAAACAGAAAGAAAGAAACGCAGAAAAAAAGAAACAGAAAGAAATGCAGAAATAAAGAAACGCAGAAAGAAAGAAAGAAAGAAAGAAAGAAAGAAAGAAAACGAGAAATTCTGTCGAACGGGGCATTTTGCAGAAAAGTCATCTTAATCTTGCAGTAATGGAAAAAAATAAAAAAAATAAATCACATTTACTCTCTTCACAACAAATGTCAAATAGTGGAGATTGAAGCATCTTGATGCTATTCATGGAATTGTAAATCCTTATTTAACCCACCCAATTTCTGCCCTCCATATGACATCCAATGTGCTCTGCAGTTTAAAGCCCTGACTGCTGTCTGTCTGCTGACCCCATGACCTTCACCTCAAACAGCAGCCCGACACCCTGTCTCACAGCGTCTGCTCCTCAAATCTCTCAAAAATCATCAGACAGGACAACCACAAGCCCTCTTCTCTTCTTTGGCTTTTTTTTTTTCTTTTCTTTTTTTTTTTTTCTTAAAGGTAAGTCCATTTTGTAAATATATTTCTCTGTTCCTTCATGTGCAAGGCTATTTTCCACTTTGATTGCTTCTTTAATGTCTTTCATATTATACTGTTTCCTGTCATCATTTATAATCATTTAGTAGGCTATTTTCTGAGAAGACTAGGCCTTATGTCTGGCTTTAATAGGTACAGCTATACAAAACTAAAGTATAGCAGCCTGAGAAAAATATATGATGTAATAACCTTTTTAAAAAATCTTTACATTTTAATCACAGTAAGTTCTTCTGCTTTCTTTCTTGTATTTTTCTGCCTCTATAAAATGAGCTGCACGTGCTGTGAACATGAACTTGACTGGAAATCGCCGGCCTAAATTGATCAGACAGGATCAGAAAGGTCATTGAATTACTGTGGCGTTTTAATATCATCTTTATATATATGTGAAGTACATTAAGATGATATTATTGCTCTATATTTTCTTTTATATTTGATATCTTTATAAATGTCATTTCACGCGACGTGTTTAAGCAATTTAAATTGTCGGATTTCGCGGGTCAGTGTCAAAAAAGAAAGACAACGACACATCAGCTTGTATACAGTCCGTTCACGTGTGTTGTTGGTTGATATATGATCGAATTATACAACGTAAGTATATCTGTTAGAAGATAAGCTTGAGAAAATTAGGCATTTTAATGAACAAACGACAGTCCTGATGCGGAAATGTATATCCTAAATGTTAATTAGCTTCGGAAATTCTCTTCTTATAGGCTACCTGTAAAATTTCATCTTATTTTAAATGTTCATACTGTTTAACCTCTGTACCACGTGCTGAAATATAATACAGCCTCTTCTGAAGTAAAATGCAGCGTATAATTATGACTCATGGCATATTATAATTTGATATCCAGCCTATGATTCGACAATTAACATTTTAACATTCAAATTGTAGGCAAATCTTTTAAAGTATATTTAAGACGTGATGCAATTCTGCTTTGAATAATAATAATTATTATTATTATGACAAATAATGACTACAAAAATAACTGTTGAAATAAGAATTAGCCTTAAAGTCAATATTGAATAAACCTAAAAAGATTCGTTCGTTCAGACATTCAACCCTATTCTGTTTTACAAACAATTCAGATAATTATAATTCAAAATATATTAATATAAAATTACAATTATCCTTATATTAGCTAGGCTATTATAACTAATACGTTTATATTAATAGGCTATAACTATACTACACAAAATATTTTGCATGAGAACTCTGCTAAACAGTAGGCTATTTCTTCATGCGTAAACAAAAACAGAGGTACCATTTAGAAAATATTCATAATTCACCTCATTAATAAAACCATTTTATGCCGTGAAATCTAAATGTTCGTCATTGTTATTTATTGAATGGTTTCTTATGTAGACGAATCAAAAAGCTGAAGATTATTTGATTCACTAACTCCGATGGTTTTAAACAATCGTAAATTTATCGTCTCAGATTTGTGTCCATTGCATCTTCGCAACATTCATTCGTTCGTTAGAAAGAAACACAAAAAATTCATTACAACGAAAGAACAAAAAAGAGAAAATATCAGTAAGAAGCTTAGGTAAATTTGACATTTGAAAATCTTTAAAACGGAGCCTTATAAAATCCTCTAATGCTTCACATTAAGAACATTAGATTTAATCGCAAGTTTATGATGAAGTGTACAGTCTCTGAACTTTAAGCATGTCAAACACTCTTGTCAATGATTTGAAGTCCTGATATCTGGAGCAGACAGTGTCAGAAGAGCTCGTGGTGCAGCAGCTGTTCAGCAGTTCAGACAAAAGGTCAAGTGCATGACCCCAGGACAAAAGCCCAGAGCAGCCCGATGTGTTTATCTGCCCCTCACACACACACACACACACACACACACACACACACACACACACACACACACACACACACACTTTATATAACATTGTCCATTTTACACATAGGCTACTGTAATTAAACAAGATTAATATTGCGAACAAATAGCAAACACTAAGCATATTTACACGCTTTTTTCACGGTTGCTGATAAATATCAACAATGTAAATGTGTCTCTACTTCAAATGTAATATCTCCAAAGACATATATGCTCAAATTATTTAAATTTTAAGAAGCACGAGAATACAGAGGAATAAAATCATTGTAAAATGAATGGAAAGGCATTGTGTTTAGCCTATTTTAGGCAGACAAGTCTAAATTAATAGCTTAGTAGGCAAATAAACCCGTTTTATTTTTGTTTGTTTGTTTTTTAGATAATAGGTTTAGTCAACCACCAATACATATGGCAAAATCAGATTACAGCTATTTAAATCCAAAACCGAAATTCGAGAAACGACAAGGACTGTCACAGACAGGGAAGATTTATAATGGAATTAATTGTAGTCGGATAAGAATGTTTTTTATGTATCTAAGATAAACTATATGTTGACCTACAGTATAAGCTCACTGAGAGAGTGAGGAATTACATGAGCTGCTGTTTCCTATGAAAATGCTGACAAGAAATGCAAGTGAGCAAAATCTGTACACAGACTGCCATCTGCTGGACCAAAGAAGAAATACGTGACGGTCAAACAGACGTAGCTATATCAATCAAATAAGGTCCATAAAAGTGAATTACTGAAGATTAGTAACTGCAATTACTCATATGAAAAGTGAATTTGAATGGCACATGAGTATTAATAACTTAGTATATTCAAAAAACGTCATACTAGTCATTATTACCACATGATAAAATGAAACACAAGGATAACAATCCAATAACTGACCATTCTGATGTAGAGAGGAACAAACAACAATAAACTAAACATGCCAACAGCACTGCAAATAAAACACCAGCAAACAGTTCCAAAATGTAACTATATTAACCATATAACTATTCATGCCCCAGTGCATGCTGGGAAGAGGATGAATTGGACACAAACAGAACATGATTTAAAATCTAAAACATATTCACCAAAATGAATAAAGCAAAAGTAAATCAATTACACCAGTGATGACACTTTGCATGAACTATAATAAAGGAATAGATAATCTAAAAATGAGAATTCTATCAATTACTCACCCTCATGTTGTCTTAAATTCGTGTGACTGTCTTTCCTCCATTGAGCACAAAAAATGGTCAAGGAATGGGAAGATGATTGTCAAACTCCAAAAAGTGCCATGAAAAGTAATCCATATATATATATATATATATTTATTTTATTGTTTTAACGAATTACAATTACAGTCGGGGGGGTACATTAAATAAACTTCATTAAACAATCATAAAACAAATACATAAATAAAATAAACCAGACACAATTGTAGACCAGAGGGAACAGCATCCATAACCACAGCATAATCTTTCGGAGTGACTGGAATATTATATTTAGAAAGAAATTCAGAATAAGTTAACATAAGCCCTTCATGGTTAAAAAGTTGGCTAACAAGAACTATGTTATTACAAAACCAGTTTTTAAAAAATAAAGATTTTGATTTATACGTAATGTGCTTATTATTCCAAATAAAACACCTGTTTGGAGAGAAATTGTGTTTATAAATTAAATTCCAAGAAAGAAGCATCTGTTTGTGAAAATTAGACAGTTTTAAGGGAATTTTGGTAATGCTGTAGTCGCAGAGCAAAAGGAATTGAAGGCCACCAACCTGTGAAAAGATAAAGTGAGGTATAATATTCCAAATAGATGTTGGTTTTTTGAGGAATTGTTTAATCCAATTCACTTTGAAGGTGTGATTAAGGGTAGAAAAATCTAATAAGTTTAGACCTCCATTTTCGGTTGAGTTCATAATCACAGATTTCTTTATATAGTGGGTTTTATTTTTACATAAAAAGTTAAAAAGCATATTATCAATAATTTTACAAGTATTTTTATTAACCGCTAAAGAGAGCGCTGCAAATGTAAGCCTGGAGATGCCCTCTGCCTTTGTGATCAATACCCTCCCCCTCAAAGATAGGTCTCTCAGTAACCACTGATTTCATTTTTTTTTTGTTTTATCAATGACTGGGGAGAAATTAAGCTCACACCGTTCCTCTTCATTCTTTACAATCTTAATACCTAAATATGTGATTTCATTTTTAATGGGAATATTACAAATTGACGTAAAATTACAATTTTTGAGAGACATTAACTCACACTTATTAATATTCAGGTACAGCCCTGAAGCTTTGGAGAATGTATGGATAATCTTAAGGGCTAAAGGTATTTCTTTTGCATCTTTTAAAAAAAGAGTGGTATCGTCTGCTAATTGACTAATGATAATTTCACTACCTGCAACAGTAATACCTCTTAAAGGGCTCTGTTTAATATGATCTGCAAGAAGTTGTGAACAGAGTAAGAATAAATATGGGGAAATAGGGCATCCCTGTCTGATCCCACGACTGAGATTGAATCTGGGTGAGGTGTCATTACGCAGCTTGATTGAACAATTTGCATTAGAATGTAATGTTTTAATGGAATTATTAAAGAATTCACCAAAACCAAATTTTTTAAGGGCCGAATATATAAAATAATGTTCAACAGTGTCGAAGACCTTATGGAAGTTTAAAAAAAAGATGAAACTCTCATCTGGGTATAAATGTGGGTAGTCAACAAGGTCTAATACCAAGCGAATATTATTTGAAATATGTCTATTACGCATAAAACCTGACTGTATGTCATCGATAATAAAATCTAAAGTTTTTTTAATTCTAAAAGCGAATATAGAGGCTAAAATTTTATAATCATTATTAAGTATGGAAATTGGCCGCCAATTATCTAAAAAAGTAATCCATATAACTGGTGCGCTATCCTCCATTATCAGGGTAATCGTTTAACATCCTGCTGAGCCACCAGACTGATGGGTTAGTTTGCCAGCCACAAACTAACTGAAATCACAATAACATTTAACTGACTGATTGATTGATTAAATCGATACATGTTTTGACACCATATAAAATGGAGAGGAACCTGAACACCCCTGCCATGGCTTCTCTGTGTGTCCTTAACCAGATTTAAATGTTTGTAAGTAGGTCTAAATGTGACTTGAGAACTCTAGGGAGGCCAAAGTTTATCTTCAAGGTGCTCTTTTTTAAACACCACACTTAAAATGTCCTTATTACCTGACTGGACTGATATCACTGAAATAATTATGTGTCCTGAGACAGCAAACTTGTCTCAGCAGTCTGCAACAAACCAAGGCCTTGTACTCAACACAAAAGCGTCAAACTGTTTATAGCCAATTGGAATCATTCTCTGCCTGTCAATCATTGCACACAGTCAGGTGTGCTGACATCGGGTTGGCTGACATGTCTTTGGAGGGCGGGGCTTTTGATAGAGAAAGGGCGGGTCATGAATGCTAGCAAAATGGTAAAGCTAGCAAAAAGACTGAATAAATACCTTTACACAGTGGTGGCACCAGGCCGGGGCTTGCTGGGGCTATAGCCCCACCAGAAATGTGCTTAGCACCGGCGCAGCCCCCCCAAGGATTTCCTAATGATTTTCCTGTTTTTTACTCTGTGTCACTTAAAGGAACACTCCACTTTTTTTGAAAATAGGCTCATTTTCCAACTCCCCTAGAGTTAAACAGTTGAGTTTTACCGTTTTCGAATCCATTCAGCCGATCTCCGGGTCTGGCGGTATCACTTTTAGCATAGCTTAGCATAGTTCATTGAATCTGATTAGACCATTAGCATCTCGCTCAAAAATGACCAAAGAGTTTCAATATTTTTCCTATTTAAAACTTGACTCTTCTGTAGTTACATCGTGTACTAAGACCGACGGAAAATGAAAAGTTGTGATGTGATATGGCTAGGAACTATACTCTCATTCCGGTTCCTAGCCATATCGGCCTAGAAAATCGCAACTTTTCATTTTCCGTCGGTCTTAGTACACGATGTAACTACAGAAGGGTCAAGTTTTAAATAGGAAAAATATTGAAACTCTTTGGTCATTTTTGAGCGAGATGCTAACGGTCTAATCAGATTCAATGAACTATGCTAAGCTATGCTAAAAGTGGTACCGCCAGACCCGGAGATCGGCTGAATGGATTCGAAAACGGTAAAACTCAACTGTTTAACTCTAGGGGAGTTGGAAAATGAGCCTATTTTCAAAAAAAGTGGAGTGTTCCTTTAAAAAAGTCATTAAATACCTAAAAATGTAATAAAAATAAAATAACAGTTACTGTTGTAAATGTGCGTGCCTATAAACAATGGTTTTAATGGGGGAGGGGTCATTACACGCTCAGGTACGGAATAGAGATCAAGCGGCTCGACAACAGCCATACTGGAGAGCAATAAAATATGAAGCAAAAGACCGCGGACTTTAGACACATCTCGGAATAGTTCAGAAGATAACAACAGAGATATTGTCCTGTTGTAATCTGCTATTGGTGAGTAGCTACTCTGATCTTTTTGAATATTCACTCACGTTATAAACGTCAAATAATATAGATTTTAATATAAATTCTCGCACTTTGTTCGCCCTAGCTAGCCTAGTGGTGATGAAAAAAATAAAGAGAAAATGTAGTTTTCGATCTAAACATATAGATTAATGCGTTAAACAGGCGTCTTTTACTGTTACATCTAGTCTGCTTTTACAGTTTCTCGCGCCGCGTTTTAAAACGCCGTGTCAAGTTCAAAGTTCAACATCTGAAAACACGTCTCGACACCTGTGCTCTTTTCCATGCTGTTTGCGTTTTATGGTGCGTTCAAGTCCTCCTGGGAAGTTCGTATTTACGAGGTGGGAAGTCGTGTGAACGATGGTAGGTGCGTTCAAGTCCCTTTTGTCGGAGTATGATGGCGGTGTGCCTTCTCTAAATTAATTACACAAAATAACAACACTTCTACTTCTAGAAAATGTAGAGCAAAGAATGTGCATTGGTTGTTGCTTTTTTATGTTTTTAATTAATTTATGAAGCCATTGTAAACTTTATCGTTACATATTATATTGTTGTATTATGATGCTATCGTATTTTTTTGCTGGGAATCAGCTTACTTCGTTGTAAATAGAAAAGCCTGACAATGTCACTGCTAAATACCTTTAAGTATTGTGGTATCACCATGTTTCTCACTGACACGCCCCCAACTCGTTCAGATCGGGGCTTAAAGAAAATCCCGAGCTCCCCACTCGTATTTACGACATTGTGGTGGCGTTCATGTGCGTTCAGCTCGTAAATACGATCTTTCCGACATGACTTGAACGCACCATTAGCTCACTGCATACATAGACGTATGTACGCCTAAGATATGGGACTGTAGTCGACAATTTTCAATAAACCATTGTTGATTCAAAGATCTGATAAAGTAATAATAAAGGTGTTAAGCAAAATTGATAGGCTACTGTGCTTAGTAATGTGTACACTTTACACTGAGGCCTTGTAAATGTATAATTTAAGGTAAAATGGAAAATTAAAAAAGTAAAATGCAATAAATGCAGGGTATTGAAGTTATTAATGTATTTTTAATCTATTGCCTGGACATATTCTTAATATCATTGTGTTAAAGACATTGCAGGATACTCTTCTTCTAACTAGCCCACACTTCTTTACAGATAGCTAATAAAAAGTTTGCAAAATGTCATGTTTCATTATATGGGCTGAATACATCCATGATGTTTGGCTGGAAAGGCTGTTTTCCTGAAAAGAAATAAAAATGACGGCTACTAAACAGCGTAGCCTCCAGAATATGCCTGCAGGAGAGATAGTATTGACCTCCTGGTATTTCTGGATGGATGGATGGAAGACGGATGACTAGTAGGTAATAAATTATTTGACGTTTATGGCTGTCCACTAGTTATTTATATCTAAGCCATTCTGGATTGATGTCATTAATCTTTGCCCGTTGGTCCATCACAAACCTTGGTCACATTTTATAAAAGCATTTCAGTCCAAACACCACTAGGTGGCAGTAAATGCAACACTTGGTTGATGATCGACTTCATACGACTTCACACACATTGACAGCTTTCAATGATGCGTATGTCGAAATATGTTTAATAATAGTGTTTAAAATACTAAATAAGTAAGTATTTCACCACTGAGATTTGTATGTTTGGTCACCATAAGTCTGGAATTCAACAACGAACGTTTTAGAACTCTGAAACATTTAAAACAAACAAACACTGTGACGTAAAGTAAATTCTCTATTTCCAAGTCACTAATCAAATAAGAATTGATCATGTGACTTTTTGTACAGATGGTCTTGCTTAAGTTGAAGCTCATGATGGATCATTTTCAAATCATGCTGCTCCAGTGCTGCTACTATTAAAGCAAAAGGAGACAAACCACATACTAAGACATTCTGATATTCATGTTATGCCATTTTGAGTACTGGGACTCTCATTATCCAGGTCCTCCTGGGTTACATAAGCCTCTTAATGCAGAGGAAGACTGGCTTTGACTAAGACAAGTGCCTCATTATTTTATGCATAGAGTATTTCATTATCATAATCAGTGATGGCAGCAGCCCAAGTGACAGCAATCCTCGGGCCTTCTACAGTTGTATTAGCAATAAGAATTTGAAATAGGTCATCTTTAACCATATGAACTGAAATGTCATGTTTTTTGGCTTTCTGCTGGCTGTATTTTTAAGACTGAACTGCTGATCTTCTAATGAGACATCCTAAACTTCTCATCTCTCATTAATTTGTTCTTTAATGGACATTAACTAACAATGAACAATTGTATTTTTATTAACTATAACAAAGATTAATAAATACTGTAACAAATGTATTTCTCATTGTTAGTTAATGCATTCATTAATGGGACCTTATTGTAAAGTGTTACCAAATGAATTAAAAAGACAGCCAGTGAGAAAGTGGTGTTATAATTTTGAAATTTGTGTAGCTTTAGCTGAATAACTGAATTAATATTCAATATACCATATATAAAAAAAAAAAGAAAAAACTGGAGACAAAACAGAATGGTAAGAAAATCTACAGCATTTTATTAAACTGAATTCATCATCTGTACAGAATTAGGGAAACCAACAAAAATCTGATTTGTCACAATGTTACATGGCAAGATGAAGAAACTGAGAAAATATCACAGCCATAACTTTTTACAATGTTTAGTCAATTTGAAGTTAATAAGAAACTGAATGAAAAAAAGAAAAAAAAAAGAAAACTGCTATCCAGCAGATGTTGGAGCTGCTTAAGAATCTTGTAGAGGAGCATTTTAAACAAAGCAGGATCATCTTTGGCTCTGCACTGACTGTTGGGAAATTGTGACTGGCAATGTCACTTTTCAGAGTAATGGAATCAGGTTTTGCTCTTGCTTGTGGCTTTAAAAGATGCTTTCAAAATGAGACACACACACTCTCACACACTCACTCACACACACAGAGAGACAAACAAACAAAAAAGAAACAACGGTCTTTTAACATATGGACTTCTAAATTTTGTCATAAGAAAAGGTATTAAAATCTTAATATTCCATGCGCATTCTCCAAAACTGTTTAAGAATCACTTGATTTCCAAACTAGTACAGAGTTCAAATCAAACAGAACATTGGCTCACTTTGAGTTTCAAAAGACAGTGATCAATGACCCAGCTTTGTGTTTTTTACGCTCCAATGACATCCAATGTGTCAAGTCACCGTTATAAACCAGTTATATGTAAAATAGTATTTAAAAAAAAAAAAAAAAAAAAAAAAAAATCAAAACATCATCATGATCAGTCTCTAAAAGCATGAATTAGGAGAAATATATTTGGAATAACATTTACTTATCTACAATATATATTCAAATGTGATCATATGATCAGTAAAATTTTACAGTCCAAATTTCAATCAACCAGAAATCTCAGACACTGTCATTTGCACATTAGATCTATTATTTACAGAAGAACATTGAGATCATCAATGCTAGAGGTAAAAGCAGTACGCCTGTGGCCTCCCGAGCTCAAAAAAAGAAAAGAAAAAAGCATTACAACGTACAAATCTGTTCCCAAATTTGGGAGTCTGGGATTTTTAAATCTGTTGAAGGGATAGTACACCCAAAAATGAAAATTCTATCATCATACTCATTGGGAACTAAAACTGTTAAGTTACCAACATTCTTCAAAATACATTATTTTGTGTGCCGCAAAAGAAAGAAATACATACAGATTTAGAATGACATGAGGGTCAGTAAATTATGACATAATTTTCATTTTTGGGTGAACTGTCACTTTAATACAAGGATAGTGGACAAATGGATTTCATAGAGCTTTGCACTTTGCTCTTTGAGAGAGACGATATACATAATGCACAATATATTTTCTATAGTGGTACAGCTTCTGTTAAGAAAATTAAATAGGTGAATCTCACAAAACCCCTCAAAATAATAGTGCAAAAATGTGTTTTATTTTTTAATTTGGGGTAAAATTGATTCGTCAGGGTCAATTTTTACTATATATATATATATATATATATATATATAGTCTATTTTTGCACACATTTTCTCATGTATGAGGGGATACAGAATGAGTTTTGGGGGAAAAGCATGCACGGATCTTTTAGAAAAACCCTATGTCTTCAGCAAATTTTATGCATATAATCATCACAGTTATAATCAAAGTAACAAATAGACAAAGACAAGTAAGTCATTCCTTTTCCATCCTAGAGATGTTTGTGGGTACAGCTTTGAAAAAATACAGAGCCACCATCAGTGGGGACTAATGGACGTTTCCTTTCACTGGTATGACAGAGAAAGAGAAAAGGCAACATTAGAACATATTTAACTCTATGCACACGCACACACACGCGCACACATTAAACCAAGATCAGCACATTTGTTGTAAACAATAAATAAGGCTTAAGCCAAACATAACAAAACATCAAAAAAGTGCAATCGTCCTGTGAACATTCAAAGTACCTCTGAAAAAATACATCTAACAGGGTATACAGTCGAGTTCAACCTTGCAAGTTTGGTCCGCAGGAAACTTGGCCCTGGACAATCAAAGCATCTTTAACACAGAACTTTCTCTAAAGGTCTATTTGAATTTCGTACTCTTTGTATATTAATCCTTATAATTGTGCGAACTGGATGTTTATAATGCTTCAGAACACTCATAAGTAAGTGAATCACAAAAGAGCAGAGCAGTTTTGAGATATTGAGCTTCAAAGTTTTTGCATTCCATTCGACTTTGTAGATAGAACCTTTTTGTTTTCTAAATAAAAACTCCCAAAATGTACACAACTTTATATAAAAAAAAAAAAAAAAAAAAAAAAATCACAATGTAAATAATTTGTCACAGAATAAGTGAATTTGTGAATAACTCAATTATGACAAATGTCAGATAGAACCTTATAATTCCAAGGGGACGATATTTCCCACCAAAATAAAAATAAATTTTGTTTAAAGAAAACTAAGCATTTTATGACTTTGTGACTTTATTTACTTTTGCTGTATTTGTTGTACTACCTTGCATATTTAAACCAATGTGTATTACAGTGACATTTTTAAAAACCATAAAATAGTAAAAATGAACAATGAGAAACACTATTGAGAATAGTGGGAAATGTGCCGACGCAATGGGCATTTTGGGGGGAAACCGTTATGAAAATGTCACAATGTACAAAATTTTAATGCGGTGTTTGGTGTTTACTAGGTGTATTCAAATGTCATAATCTTTGTAAGTTTACTGCTTGATGTTTAATGTAAAATAAAATGTCTTTTACCTGATAAAGATCACCGTTTCACGTGTCACAATCATTGTAGTTCATCATACTAGACTAGAAAAACCATCTTACTTCCCCGGTGCCAAAACATTCAGGAGACACCCAAAAATCAACCCCACCCAAAGTGGACTAAGATTAAAAAAAAAACTAGTGATGACTTAAAAAAAACAAAACAAAAAAAACAAATATAAAGATGGCTTCTGAACTTTCATGTAAGCTGCTGATTGAAGCCCCATCTATGACCACACATTCTCAAAAACTGGAAAAGATACAACAATAAAAATACTGCATTGACACATGACCATATTACAGTCAAGAAGTAAGGCTGCCACTCTCAAAACAAAAACAAAAACCATGTATAATCAAGGCATAATGTCCCAAAACGATCTTGATCCTGTCCGAGAAGCATTTCAAATGTTTAACGTTTGGATTCAGTGGCTGGGTGGGCTAGAGAGGGTTCCAAACATGGCACCAGCCCACAGAAGGTCCACTGACAGCTCCCAAAGTCTTCGCAGGTATAAGTACAAAGAACAGCGAGGGCAGGAAATGACGTGTGAAACAGGAGGAGTGGATGGGTGGCATCCTCGCTCTACCTGTCTTTCAGCTCTCTGGTCACACGTTTGGTGATGCGGCCACACAGCAGCCCCACAAGGAAGAGGATGGATACAGCCAGTGCAATCACGAACAAGATGTAGTTCTTGGAAGGTGACGTCATGACTTGCACAGCGAGGTCCGAGAAACCTTCAGCTGGTGCAACCTAGGAAATCACATACTATAACTCATAATAAGGAAGTGACTTTGTCTATAGAATTTAGCTTAACCTGACATAACATCCTTTAGACGACACTGTCAAAGTGAAAATTTGTTAATAATAATAATAAAAAATGTTTATTTATTATTATAGTTTATACATAATATACAGTTGTGCTCAAAAGTTTACATAACATTTTGCAGATTCTGCAAGGGGTAATTATTTTAACAAAATAAGAGGGATCATGCAAAATGTGTGTTATTTTTTACTTAGTACTGTCCTGAATAAGATATTTTGCATAAGAGATGTTTACATATAGTCAAAAAATAGCTGAATTTATAAAAATGACCCGTTCAAAAATTTACATACCCTTGATTCTTAATACTGTGTGTGATTACCTGGATGATCCACGACTGTTTTTATGTTTTGTGATGGTTGTTCATGAGTCTCTTGTTTGTCCTGAACAGTTAAACGGACCAACATTCTTCAGAAAAATCCTCCAGATCCTGCAAATTCTTCAGTTTTCCAGCATCTTTTGCATATTTGAACCCTTTCCAACAGTGACTGTGTGATTTTGAGATCCATCTTTTCACACTGAGGACGACTGAGGGACTCAAACACAACTATTAAAAAAGGTTCAAACATTCACTGATGCTCCAGAAGAAAACATGATGCATTAAGAACCAGGGGGTGAAAACTTTTGAACAAGATGAAGATGTCCAAATTTGTCTTATTTTGTTTAAATATGTAATTTTTTCATTTAGTACTGCCCATCGGAAGCTACAGAAGATACTCACATGTTTCCCGGAAGACAAATTAAGTAAAATTTATCTTGATCTTCAAATTCAAAAAGTTTTCACCGCCCAGGTCTTAATGCATCATGTTTTCTTCTGGAGCATCAGTGAATGTTTGAACCTTTTTTAATAGTTGTGTTTGAGTCCCTCAGTCGTCCTCAGTGTGAAAAGATGGATCTCAAAATCACACAGTCACTGCTGGAAAGGGTTCAAATATGCAAAAGATGCTGGAAAACTGAAGAATTTGCAGGATCTGGAGGATTTTTCTGAAGAACGCTGGTCAGTTTAACTGCTCAGAACAAACAAGAGACTCATGAACAACCATCACAAAACATAAAAACAGTCGTGGATCATCCAGGTAATCACACACAGTATTAAGAATCAAGGGTATGTAAATTTTTGAACTGGTCATTTTTATAAATTCAGCTATTTTTTGACTATATGTAAACATCTTTTATGCAAAATATCTTATTCAGGACAGTACTAAATAAAAAAATAACACATTTTGCATGATCCCTCTTATTTTGTTAAAATAATTAACATTTTGCAGATTCTGCAAGGGGTATGTAAACTTTTGAGCACAACTGTAATGCATATATTTATTATTAATTATTAATATTATTTATTATTAATAATTATTAATACTATTATAATATTAATATATAAATATAAATTATACAATATAAATAATTTATATAAAATATAAATTATATTTTAATATAAATATCTACATTATAATAAATTATAATAAAATTAATTAATTTAAGAAAATATATTTAAATGAGTCTTATTCTAATATATATATATATATATATATATATATATCTATATATATATATATATATATACATACACACACAGACATTTAAATATAATATTTTTTTTCTTTAATTGATTTTATTATAATTTGTTATAACGTTGGTATTTTTATAATAGAAAATTTATTTTTTACAATTTCTTACTATTATTATTATTATTACATTAATAATAATTGTTGCTGTGAAATCAATTAATCACGATTAATCTCATAATATTTATTATTATTTATTAATATAATATTACAATTTATATATATTTATTAATAAGACTAATTTAAATATATATTTTCTTATTAAAATGAATAATTCATTTTATTATAATGTATTATTATAACAGATATTTATAATATTAAAATAGAATTTATATGTTATTAATAATAATAATAATATAAATAATTTATTTTAACAATTTCTTACTATTATTATTACTACATTAATGACTGGTGCTGTGAAATCGATTAATAGCGATTAATCACATCCAACATAAAAGTTATGTGTGTATATATATATATATATATATATATATATATATATATATATATATATATATATATATATAGATATATATATATATGTGTGTGTGTGTGTGCGCGTGTATGTTTATGTGTGTGTATATATGTGTGTATATGTGTGTGTGTGTGTCATCTTTTAGTGCTTGAGGCTGGGCTTGTATGTAGTAATTATGTTTCAGAAAAGTTATGAAAAAATTATTTAGTTCTCCATCTGGACAGCTAGTTAAATGTGTTTGTGTACTGACCTTCGCTGCATAGCCCCACATGTCTATGCGGTCCTGTAATCTTCTCTTACATTCAGGCTGTAGACGCACCTGCTTGTCCTGCAGAGCTTCCATCAAACAGGACATTTCTGGGAAAAGAGTACAAACACAGGGAGTCAGAAGCTCCAAATTGCAGAGTTTAGATGAAGAAGAAAAAAACAACACACCATAATCACACCATCTGTCAAGTTCCACATATTTCTTCTTCTCTTTCTACCAACACAGAAACAAGGTCTCTAAAATAGACCCTCAACCCAGTTATCTTGACTAGCCATCATAAATTAAACAACATGAAATTGTATTTATGATGCATTTAACTGTGAATAAGGAAAATTCAGTGTGAAATTATGTAGGATGGGAGTTCTTTTCCGAATGAGAAGCTACTGAACACATGACAATCAGAAGATATTTTGGGGTTTAATATGCAGATATGTGAAGCAAGAAAATAACATCTTTAAAAGTATTGGTGTATATTGTGAATTTACAAAATATATACATACAATATAGTGAATACTCACGTCTGCCCCTTCCAGGGTTGATGGCTGCACAGTGGTGTTTCAAATCCAGAGCACAGGCTGTGTGCAAGACAGGATCCACAAATATGTCTGCTTTGCTTTCTTTGAGCATGTTCAACACCTCCTACACATGAAGAAGAGGACGAAATGAGCGAAACGCGGACACTAAACCTGTACTAACTATTATAGATGTGTGTGAGCGGACTGTTGCTCATTTCACACATGAAGCACAAAAGAGCAGCAAAAAAAGCTTGTTTAATTCTAAAAAAAAAAAAAAAAAAAAAAAAAAAAAAATGGGGTCAGTAAGATTTTTAAATGTTTTGAAAGAAGTCTCTTATGCTCACCAGTGCTGCACTTATTTGATTAAAAACAGTAATATTGAAACATTAAAATTTAAAATAACCCTTTTAATAACTATTTGAAAAATAACTATTTGAATATATTTTAAAATGTAATTTTAAGCATCATTACTCCAGTCTTCAGTGTCACATGATCCTTCAGAAATCATTCTAATTTGCTGGTTTGCTGCTCAAAAAACATTTATTATTACTATTATCAATGAAAACAGTTGACTGTGTTTTTTCTTCTTTGATTGATAGAAAGTTCAAAAGAACAACATTTATTTGAAATAGAAATCTTTTATAACATTATAAATGTCACTTATGATCAATTTAATGTGTCCATACTCAAAACTATTAATTTCTTTAAAAAAAATAATATATATATATATATATATATATATATATATATATACACACACACACACACACACACACACACACACACACACACACACACACACACCTCAAATAAATTAAAGGAACACTTTGAAAACACATCAGATCTCAATGGGGAAAAATATCATGCTGGATATCTATACTGATATGGACTGGGTAATGTGTTAGGAATGAAAGGATGCCACATCGTTTGATGGAAATGAAAATTATCAACCTACAGAGGACTGAATTCAAAGACACCCCGAAAATCAAAGTGAAAAAATGATGCAGCAGGCTAGTCCATTTTGCTGAAATTTCATTGCAGCAACTCAAAATGGTACTCAGTAGTTTGTATGGCCCCCACGTGCTTGTATTCATGCCTGACGACGTCGGGGCATGCTCCTAATGAGACGATGGATGGTGTCCTGGGGTATTTCCTCCCAGATCTGGACCAGGGCATCACTGAGCTCCTGGACAGTCTGAGGTGCAACCTGGTGGCGTCGGATGGACCGAAACATACAGGTGCTGGTCATATAATTAGAATATCATCAAAAAGTTGATTTATTTCACTAATTCCATTCAAAAAGTGAAACTTGTATATTATATTCATTCATTACACACAGACTGATATATTTCAAATGTTTATTTCTTTTAATTTTGATGATTATAACTGACAACTAAGGAAAATCCCAAATTCAGTATCTCAGAAAATTAGAATATTGTGAAAAGGTTCAATATTGAAGACACCTGGTGCCACACTATATTCAGCTAATTAACTCAAAACACCTGCAAAGGCCTTTAAATGGTCTCTCAGTCTAGTTCTGTAGGCTACACAATCATGGGGAAGACTGCTGACTTGACAGTTGTCCAAAAGACGACCATTGACACCTTGCACAAGGAGGGCAAGACACAAAAGGTCATTGCAAAAGAGGCTGGCTGTTCACAGAGCTCTGTGTCCAAGCACATTAATAGAGAGGCGAAGGGAAGGAAAAGATGTGGTAGAAAAAAAGTGTACAAGCAATAGGGATAACCGCACCCTGGAGAGGATTGTGAAACAAAACCCATTCAAAAATGTGGGGGAGATTCACAAAGAGTGGACTGCAGCTGGAGTCAGTGATTCAAGAACCACTACGCACAGACGTATGCAAGACATGGGTTTCAGCTGTCGCATTCCTTGTGTCAAGCCACTCTTGAACAACAGACAGCGTCAGAAGCGTCTCGCCTGGGCTAAAGACAAAAAGGACTGGACTGCTGCTGAGTGGTCCAAAGTTATGTTCTCTGATGAAAGTAAATTTTGCATTTCCTTTGGAAATCAGGGTCCCAGAGTCTGGAGGAAGAGAGGAGAGGCACACAATCCACGTTGCTTGAGGTCCAGTGTAAAGTTTCCACAGTCAGTGATGGTTTGGGGTGCCATGTCATCTGCTGGTGTTGGTCCACTGTGTTTTCTGAGGTCCAAGGTCAACGCAGCCGTATACCAGGAAGTTTTAGAGCACTTGAAGCTTCCTGCTGCTGACCAACTTTATGGAGATGCAGATTTCATTTTCCAACAGGACTTGGCACCTGCACACAGTGCCAAAGCTACCAGTACCTGGTTTAAGGACCATGGTATCCCTGTTCTTAATTGGCCAGCAAACTCGCCTGACCTTAACCCCATAGAAAATCTATGGGGTATTGTGAAGAGGAAGATGCGATATGCCAGACCCAACAATACAGAAGAGCTGAAGGCCACTATCAGAGCAACCTGGGCTCTTATAACACCTGAGCAGTGCCACAGACTGATCGACTCCATGCCACGCCGCATTGCTGCAGTAATTCAGGCAAAAGGAGCCCCAACTAAGTATTGAGTGCTGTACATGCTCATACTTTTCATGTTCATACTTTTCAGTTGGCCAAGATTTCTAAAAATCCTTTCTTTGTATTGGTCTTAAGTAATATTCTAATTTTCTGAGATACTGAATTTGGGATTTTCCTTAGTTGTCAGTTATAATCATCAAAATTAAAAGAAATAAACATTTGAAATATATCAGTCTGTGTGTAATGAATGAATATAATATACAAGTTTCACTTTTTGAATGGAATTAGTGAAATTAATCAACTTTTTGATGATATTCTAATTATATGACCAGCACCTGTAATGTCCCAGAGATGTTCTATTGGATTTAGGTCAGGCGAGCGTGGGGGCCATTCAATGGTCTCAATTCCTTCATCCACCAGGAACTGCCTGCATACTCTCGCCACATGAGGCCGGGCATTGTCGTGCACCAGGAGGAACCCAGGACCCACTGCACCAGTGTAGAGTCTGACAATGGGTCCAAGGATTTCATCCCGATACCTAATGGCAGTCAGGGTGCCATTGTCTAGCCTGTAGAGGTCTGTGCGTCCCTCCATGGATATGCATCACTGACCCACCACCAAACCGGTCATGCTGAATGATGTTACAGGCAGCATAACGTTCTCAATGGCTTCTCCAGACCCTTTCACGTCTGTCACATGTGCTCAGGGTGAACCTGCTCTCATCTGTGAAAAGCACAGGGCGCCAGTGGCGGACCTGCCAATTCAATGGCAAATGCACAGGCCCACTAGAGGACGTCGGGCCCTCAGGCCACCCTCATGAAGTCGGTTTCTGATTGTTTGGTCAGAGACATTCACACCAGTGGCCTGCTGGAGGTTATTTTGTAGGGCTCTGGCAGTGCTCATCCTGTTCCTCCTTGCACAAAGGAGCAGTTACCGGTCCTGCTGATTTGTTAAGGACCTTCTACGGCCCTGTCCAGCTCTCCTAGAGTAACTGCCTGTCTCCTGGAACCTCCTCCATGCTCTTGAGACTGTGCTGGAAGACACAGAAAACCTTCTGGCAATGGCACGTATTGATGTGCCATACTGGAGGAGTATGGCACATCAATCCGTAACGCGTGATTCGCGTGAGTTGAAAAATCTTTGGCGAAAATTCGCGCCACGTTAACCAATCAGGAGCTTGCTCTAGTAGTGACGTGATTACGACGTAGTGAGAGGAGGCAGAAATCCGAAAACAACAATGGAGGACAAAATCATTGTCGCTGTATGTGGATACCCGGAGCTGTACGATACATCTTCATACTTTTATAGAAACAGGAATAAAAAGGATCTTGCTTGGAAGAAAGTGAGTGAGGAGGTCGGACAATCTGGTAAGTTGTAAAAAACGCTCTTTACTCAATTTGAGCTATATTTATACACATATTGAGAGTACAAGCTAGCTAAAGCCGGCAAATTGAGCTTATTCGCCGTATTTTACAACTACTTTCCCGCTGACGAGTTGATGTGTTTATTCAGAGGAAGTGTGCAGAAACGAGACTGGAGCCACCTGGCAGAAGCCCCTCTCATGACGTGAATTCGCGTCTGTTGTGAAGCGAATTTCACGCGCGAATGAAGCGAGTAAACTCAAAATGTTCAAGCGTCCAACTACGCGCGAAGTCGCGTCTGGTGTGAACGCCCCAGAGGACACGAAACGATCGGTTTGTGCGAGAAACCGAACAGTATTTATATCATTTTTTACCTCTAATACACCACTATGTCCACCTGCCTTGCGCACGCCATCCGGTGCGTGAGGTATGTACGCGCTCTGGCGTAGTTTAAAGGATTAGTCCACTTTCAAATAAAATTTTCCTGATAATTTACTCACCCCCATGTCATCTAAGATGTTCATGTCTTTCTTTCTTCGGTCGAAGAGAAATTAAGGTTTTTGATGAAAACATTTCAGGATTATTCTCCTTATAGTGGACTTCAATGGTCTCTCCAAACGGTTGAAGGTCAAAATTACGGAATGGCGCCAGTTCTGTTTTTTCCGTAAGTAGAATAGGGAAGGGTAGGACATACAGCGTAAGCTTTTTGAAGAATACGGAAAGCGGAAGCACGTGCAAGGCGATCATAAATACTATTCGGTTTCTTGCACCAACCGATCGTTTCGTATCTTAGGACATCAATGTGTCGTCACGAGCCGCAGGGTTTAATTTGGATTTGTCTGTGCATGTTTTTTTGACTCTTATAGATTGTGTTCCCTTTGACATGCATTATGCGACTGACAGACTGCAACGGTTGGAGTTAAAAATCATCATTTGTGTTCTACTGAAGAAACAAAGTCACCTACATCTTGGATGTCCTGGGGGTAAGCAGATAAACATCAAATTTTCATTTTTGGGTGAACTATCCCTTTAACTGACCAGATCAATATCCAAGGAGTTTAACGGACTCTGATTAAAAAAGTGTTCCTTTAATTTTTTTGAGCAGTGTATATGTGAACTGAAGTCTACATATTTCAACATATCTAATATGACCCATGCAGTCAGTCAAAATCTAAAAATGCTCATATTATATTATATTATATTATATATACACACACACACACACACACACACACACATATATACAAACATAAAACAACCACCTATTTGTCTAGTGTGGGAATCTCTACTGATCAAAAAGGCAGATGTGGGTTTAAAGACACTGATGGTGTTTCCATAGCAACTGATACAGAGGAAACAGTGTGTAGCAGATGACGCATGTTTGAGGATGTGTTCTGTACCGTCTTGCACTCCTCTTGTTTAATTTTCAGTAGGTTGTTCTTCAGACACTCCTCCACTTGACCCGTCTGTTCCTGTGCAGCAGCTTCCTCTGCGCACAGCCGCGTGATCTTACACACACACACACACACACAAACAGACACAGACATGTTATGAAGTGACTTAAGATATAAAATCTCCATTTTCTTCCTCAAAAATGTGTCTTGTCTTTGTCTGTTGGCCACCTGCCAGCAGAATATAACAGTCAATTTTCTTTACTGACCCATCAAGAGACCCATTTCACACAGTTTCTGCTTGATTGCTCCATGAGGGCCTATGGCTCATGGAGACCATAAATAAAGGGCTTTTCTCAGACAGCCTGCAGGAGGAGGGTCCCTGTCCCATCGCGTTACAAACAAGACATTGTAATTTGCAACACTCTCTGCTGAATAGCAGATCAAACAGTCCTAATACAATAACAGTTTTCAAAACCTTTCATCAAAACCTATTAGCCTTGGTGCAGCGGTAAGCACTAATTCTTATGGCATAGCATGGAGCAGTTCAGATTCGGACAGTCATTTCCAGACACAATATTAAAGGTGCAATAGGTGATTCTCTGCAGAAACATTTTGTTATACTGGTTTAAAAATGTATGTTTTTACATTCCCTCGCGCACCCTGTTCGTGCAGACATCACACGTCATCAGCGCGTTTAATGCTATGCAGAGTTTATGTAGACAGACATCAGTTATGGAGCACAGCAAACAAACAGCAGACACCTTTTACAGTTCCTACCGAATCAAAACAATGAGGTTACGCTGCGTTCATGCAAGCAGCTGTGCGTGTGTGTGTGTGTGTGTGTGTGTGTGCGCATTCATGTGTTTTGGAGGAGGTATGGCTTTGGAGACACTCTGAAGGGATTTGAAAGCTAGCTTGCTATTGCTAGCCTCTCCGAAAATGTCCTATTGCACCTTTAATTAAGTTCCTGTCATTCTACACTGTCCTGTCCTATAAAGACAGAATTGAATTAAAACTTAATAAAAATGAAATTTAAATTAAATGAGCAACTGACGAATAAATTAAAACTATTAAACATTTTTATGCAATAGTACATCTAACCATTCCATCCGTAAATAATAAAATTTAGACTCGACCATGCAAACAGAGTGAGGAAAGAGAGATATGTTTCTAAATAATAGAAAAGCACAAAATGTACATTACCTTTAAAAAAGTTTGGGGTCAGTCATTTTTTTTAATGAATTTTTTTTTTTAAAATGAATGTTTTTATTCAGAAAGGACACAGTAAATTGAATTGATCAAAAGTGACAGTTGTTGACAAAGTACATTGTTACAAAAAAATATATATATTTCAAATAAACTTACTTTAGAAAATATTGTATCACGATTTCCACAAAAATATTAAGCAGCACAACTGTTTTCAACATTGATAATAATAAGAAATGTTTCTTGAGCAGCAAATCAGCATATTAGAATGATTTCTGAAAGATCATGAATAATGATGCTGAAAATGTAGCTTTACCATCACAGGAATAAATTACATTTTAATATTATTGTAGTTATTGTAATGTCACAATATCACTGCTTTTACTGTATTTTTGATCAAATAAATTGTAGCCTTGGTGAACATGAGAGACTTCTTTTAAAAATTTTACTGACCCCAAAATTTGGAATGGTAGTGTATATTTATGAAGTTAGCTGGTGCTAAACATGGCAGTTCATATGACTTTTTTAAACTGGAAATCTGTGACATTACAGATTAATTTTTCCTATTCACTCGAAAACAGAACTATTTCTGTAGATTAATCGTTCATGAGGCAGTTTGACATTTTTTCTTTACCCAGAGAATCTCTTTTTAGGGACAGAGAAAAAAAAATATTGGTTACTCTTAACATTGCTTGGAAGATCTTTTAGAGTGATTCTCAGACGCCCCCTCACTCTCTCTGTATAGTTCAAAATGAGTGTTTAAACATACTGTTAGATCTCATAAAGATACTGTGTGTTGAAGGCCATGGGCTTTGTTCCTACCTAGACAGCATTTTAGGTATCATTTTAAACAGTAGGCAGTAAATTATGCTAATTTATATACACAGTTTGGCCAAATTTCAAGTCTTAAGTTCAGATTGTATGTATCCTTTGCAGACAATGCAATCCCAAACTGCAGAGCCTATGTTTCCACTCACCTCATTATTGCAGTGAGCCTGGAGCTGCGGATCGAGCCGGTAGTCGAGTGCTGACTCCTGAAGAATCACTCTGATCTGATCCTCACATTCTCCAGACAACCGCTAAGAACAATGACAATTAATCCATTTATAATCCATTTTTAATTTAATTTTAGCCCATTTAGGCAGCATTTCTTTTATTTAATTTATTTGTATTTTTTTTTTTAAGTTTAAGTTTTTCATCTAACATTTATATTTAATTTCAGATTTATATAAATTACTAAAAGTGCTTTTTTAATAGTTTTAGTTAACAATAATTAATAACAATATTTATGTAAGTAAGCACTAGCTGTGCAATAAGCAGGATAATGTACAGTCAGATGGTCATTATCACAAAATAGATCCTTCGTTAATGATACAAGACTATAATTTTGCTATAATAATAATTGGCTGACTGTACATTATCCCTTACTTATTCATTGCTAATATTCAGTGACACACATACCTGGTCTGCATACTTGAGTTTGAGGCAGGATATGACTTGACCCTCCAGTTCATTGGCATCACTGGCTTTGTTGAGAATGTTCTGACAGAACTTGGGAATGTCTGGCTTACAAGCCTTCCTCAACACTGGGTTCAATCTGTAGTCTGAATACACCAAGACAACAACGACAAAAAAAAAAAAAAAAAAAAAAAAAAAAAGTTCTGATCTCAAGGTCAGGAAGTAAAGACAGAAACTAGCCTCAAAACAGAGCCAAACAGAGAGATTTTTAGATGAGAAAGCTTCAAATTAAACATCTCGACTAACTAGCTAAGTGGAAATGAAAGGTTCTATTGGTGGAGATGTGTTAGGTCTTCACCTGTATTCTGAGTGATTTGTCTCTTGGTGATCATCTGCTTACACTTTGGATCCATTAGCTCGCTGTTCTTGTTCAGTTTTAGACACTGCAGGACGTTCTTAGCATCCGACTCTGTGCAAAAACGCTAAACCAAGGAGAAATGGGTTGAGAAAAACAAAGGAGAGACGGAATACTGACTGGACAGACAGCTCATAGACTCTTGGGTAAGCAAGCATGTAGTCATTTAGCATGTGCCTTTAGACAAAATAAATTGCCCTTAATGCAGATTCAGAATGTCTGTACTCAAGAGCAAAATAGTGATAGCTAATGGCTCAGTCATTTTGGCAAATGAACCAGCAATTTTGTGATTATAAACGCTTAGCTTTAACCGCTACATCACTCCATTGCTCTGCTGTGATGTAATGTGGCATAAAACAAGTGATATGTTTAAAAATCAGGAGCCTTTTTAAAACCACACTACTTCACAAACTTTTAAAAAAATATGCATTTATATGCATTAAAAATACAGTATTAAAATACAGTAATAATGTGAAATATAATTAGAATTGAAAGTAACTTTTCTATTTGAATACATTTTAAACTGTAATTTATTCCTGTGATGCAAAGCTGAATTTTCAACATCATTACTCCAGTCTTCAGTGTCACATGATCATTCAGAAATCATTCTAATATGATGATTTTTGTGGTCAAGAAACATTTGTTATACAGAAATACAGTTGCTGTTTAATAACTTTTGTGGTAACCGTGGATTCTTTGATGAATAGAATGTTCAAAAGAACAGCATTTATTTGAAATAGAAATCTACTGTAACATTATGAATGTCTTTACTGTCATTTTTGATCAACTTAATGCATCCTTGCTGAATAAAAGTATAATATTTCTTTCAAAAAAGTATTTATTTGTTTCAAAATCAAAATGTTACTGACACTAAACTTTTGAACGATACTACTGTATTTGTTCATTCCATATCTTCAAAGACAAGGTGATGAGTTTTGAGTGTTTAACACTCTTTTCCAAATCAGGTCAGATCCATCAACTGCTTCACTTCGGCCCCATGTTGATCTTATTGAGCTTAAGTAATTAAAACGTGGAGGTTAAGCTATTACCATTGATCTTTAACAATACAGAGTGCATTTATAACCATCAGATCGCTCTGTTTGACAGGAAAGCTTTAATGAAGCTAGAAATATCAGGGCATGACTGAAGGAAACCAAAGAACTTGGCCTAAGTTAGTTACCTGCTAAAACACCTCACCTTGATCATTTGCTTGCACACTCTCATGAGCTGATAGTCCAGCTCTGGATCCATCATTTCAGTTTCCTGAAGCTTAAAGACCTTCTGATGACACACCTGGGAAAGCTGCTTCTTGTTCTCTTTGAGACACTCAATGATCTGAGAGGAAGAAAAGAGATACCAATGAGAAAAGAACTCCAAAAGGAGTTTGTTAATAGGGCTCTACACTTCTCCAGCATTTTATTCTTTCCACTTATATTGTCAAGTTAAAGGTGCAGTAAGCGATTTCTGAGAAATACTGTTGAAAGTAGATTGAACTGAGCACCACAACACGCACTGTAGCCAATCAGCAGTAGGGCGTGTGTCCAGTCATGATGGGGGAGGAGAGAGAATGAGCGAGAGAAAGATTTGAAGAAAAACTGTAGAAAAAGAGATGGCTGAGAGACATTACAAAAGAGAAAAGGTCAGGAATGTCAATGAAAAAAGAAGGGTTATGATCAAGCAAGAGCTTTAGGACCCCCATTAATGTTTGTTTGGGTTGATTTCAAATATCAACAGTGCTGCTTACTGCACCTTTAAGGTTAGTCAAGGTTTCTTGTTTATGGTTACCGGGGACATGACTAAATGCATTAACTTTTTCAAATAATAATCACACTGAATTAAAACATTAAACTGACACATTTTTTATGCATTTTGTAGGTGGTAGTTAAAGCTGGAATTGTGCTGAAGGTAGAAAAATTTCTTATGAAATTTACATGTAGGTCAGAGGGCATGATTAAATGCATTAATATTTTATATTACACACATTTTTTCCCCCACAATAATATTATTTTTTTAAAAGACCCATTATGATTGGCTAACCATTGCTGTTACATGACTAAAAAGGACCCTGCCAGGTTGCTGACTACTGAATAAGTGTAATTATGTTAATGTGTGTGGTCATATGTTAATATCCTCACGGCTGTGTCAACATGATTTATGACTGAATCATTTTTATAGCTTAGTTTCAATGGAATGGGTGAGAAAGTTAAGAGTGTAGCACATTGAAAATGTATTTACAAAGAGTAAGGAAAATCCCATTTAGTATAACATGCAATTTGTACTTTGCATGTTTACATACTGTATATGCGTGAAACCATCTGTCTGTAACGTAGGGTTTTCCAAAGGGTTCCTACATTTAACTAGTGGATTTCCATGACTTTTCCTATTCTTTCATGATCACTCAATAAGTATTTTTAATCATTTTATGGAGATTGATGGGGAAGATTTCCATTTGTACTGTATGTTAGACAATAATACTTAAAATCAATGGATTTAAATCAGTGGTTTTCAATTAGGGGGCCTCAACAAACTTTTAGGGGGGACTTAATAATAATATAAAATAATTTAAAATAAGACAAAACAAGTCTTAAAATAAACTAAAACAGATAAAAATCAAGATGTAAGCCAACATTTTATTTCTTATTTTTAATTTGGTTCCCACTGTCATGGAAAACAAGCATATATAAGGAAATTTTAAAAGTGTGATTTCTAGAATTTAAAAAAATCATGGAAATTAATAAAATAAATATTAATTTGGTAACACTTTAGTTTAGGGTTCATTCTCACTATTAACTAGCTGTTTATTAGCATGCATATTACTAGGATATTCTCCATGCCTTAATCTTACCCAATACCTAAACTTAACAACTACCTTACTAACTATTAATAAGCAGTAATTAGGAGTTTATTGAGGCAAAAGTCATAGTTAATAGTTAGTTAATAATGAGAATTGGACCCTAATCTAAAGTGTGACCATACATTTTTGTCTTTTTCTAAGATATTTTATTGGGTAACATTTATTTAATATATATATATTTTAAAATCCCTGTAATTACAAATGACTAGAAAAGTCATGTATATTAATTGGTAATAAAAAGTGTAAAACCTGAAGAACATTCGTTTATTGAAACTTCTGGAATTATGGAATGTAATTGTTTCATTTATTTTAATACAAACCCTAGTTTACGTAAATAAAAAAAAATGCACAGAAAACAGATATTTAAATGTGGTTCAATGGAGGATTTACCTTTTCTAAAGACATTTATTTGACCTGGAAATCTCAATTTTAAAATTCTCTACTATTTCCAGGTGTGCCATGACTGTGGGAATCTTGTTATATGAAGCTTCTTTCACTAGTTTCATCATGTGTCTGCATGCAGCAGCTGTAGGTGGGTGCATAAAGCTAGAAAAGTAAAAGATCAAAGTAAAACTTTACCTGAGCATTTCCATAGGCAAAAGAGGAACAGAGCTTGTTGATATCCTTCTTACAAGCATCATGTAGCTCAGGTTCTAGTCGAATGTCCTCTGACTGTAAACGAATAGAACAGAGAGTGTGACATCTGAAAGTACAGCTTCAGTGTAATGAACTTTTAATGGTGCTTTTAGGTCCTTGATTGTATAAAATCACAGTTCAATTTTGTTGTACAGAAATAAAGGTCTGAACGACATAGTGTCTGATTTAACTTAAGTGAATTTACCATCTCCAGCTCTTCCACCCTCAGCTGTTTCCGACATTTCAGAGACACGCGCTGATCTTTCACTTCCTGTAGTGTGTCGTTCCTCACTGTGGTGCTCAAACAGATGACAACATCTGCCCTGAGGTGGAAGAAACATGAAATGACACATGAAGAGGGTGAAAGAGACACTAGGAGGCAGAGGATCAAGAGGATAAATTTGTGTCAGGGAGAGAGAAAGCAAGCAAGTGCCAAAATAAGAGGAGACACATAGACAGGCAGTGATGATTTAAGCCTCTATGGAAAGATGTTATATAATAAATATAAATCACCATCAAAATTGAATGACAAAATCAAAACAGTTTATGCAGAATGCTTCAAAGCCTGCAGAACAGCCATGAATCATATCAATAATGTATCTCTGGGATATGTGAACTTACTTCTTCTTAATGTTTGGACAGAGTTTGAGTACGTCCTCCTTGCAGGCCATTTTGAACTTGTAGGAGAAGCGGAAGTCCTTCATCTGAACCTACAGGGTAGACAAGTATACACTTGAATAAAAATACATCCCATATCTCAAAACTTACAAAGACTGTTGGGTAGTACACTTCATTTCAGTGTGATATACACTACCATTCAAAAATATTAAGCAGTAAAATGGTTTTCAACATTGATAATAATAAGAAATGTTTCTTGAGCAGCAAATCAGCATATTAGAATGATTTCTGAAAGATCATGTGACACTGAAGACTGGAGTAATGATGCTGAAAATTTAGCTTTCCCATCACAGGAATAAATTACATTTTAAAATATATTCAGATAGAAAACGGTTATTTCAAAATGTAATAATATTTCACAATATTACTGTTTTACTGTATTTTTGATCAAATAAATACAGCCTTGGTGACTTCTTTCTAAAACATTAAAAAAAACCTTACTGACCCCAAACTTTTGAACGGTAGTGTAATGTTGGTATAAAGCCTATGTGCATTATATAAAAAAATTTAGTGATAGTAGTTAATTTTCACAATATATACACATAATTCACTCAGAAAATATGATGTCAATCTCAAAATGTCAAATGTCAGCTGATTAATTAGCATGGTCAACATATGCATCAATACCCCAAACCAACCCAAAACCACTCAGTAGGATCTCTGCTGGGACAGGATGACATTTGGGAAAACATTTACTGTCATCATTCAAATGTACCGTAGGGAAATTGGTTGTGTGACTGGCTTACCAGCTGGAAATGAGTGACACCCACAGCACATTTATCATTCATTTCCCTCTGATGTTTGTTCTGCACCAGGCATTCCAGAAGATTCCCTGTGTCTATCTGATTATCAGCTACGTCCTGGGAGGAAGGAGACCGAAATGAGAAATTCAGATTTAATAAATACAGGGAATATTTAGATGTGTGCGGTTAGTACTTACACGGCAGTGGTTCTGGATGACCTGTTCACAGGCTCGGATCAGCAGGGCTTCAATCTGAATGTCCTGTAAACACAACAACAGTATGGCCATAAATAAAAAAAAATAAAAAAAATAAAAAATTCTACTCTCTCTCTCTATATATATATTATGTGTGTGTATAGATCTTTTAAGATATAATATTATATATGATAATTTAATGTTTTTGAAATAAGTATCTTATGCTCACCAAGGTTGAATTTGATCAAAAATACAGTAAAAACAGTAATATTGTGAAAAAATATTTTAATTTAAAATAACTGTTTTGTATTTGAATATATTTTAAAATGTAATTTATTCCTGTGATGCAAAGCTGAATTTTCAGCATCATTACTCCAGTCTTCAGTGTCACATGATACTTTAGAAATCATTCTAATATGATGATTTGCTGCTCAAGAAACAACATTATTATCAGTGTTGAAAACAGTATTTGCTGCTTGATATTTTTGTGGAAATTGCAATAAATTTCATGATAAAAATTGAGCTAAAAATTCAGGATTCTTTGAGGAATAGAAAGTTCAAAAAACAGCATTCATTTAAAATAGAAACCTTTTGTTAAAATTATAAATGTCTTTACTGCCACTTTTGATCAACTTAATGCATCCTAGCTAAATAAAAGTATTAATTTTATTAAAAAAAATAATAATAAAGTAACCCATTTAACTAATTTAACTAGATACTGAAAAAAAGCATAAAATTTATTTTAAAAAAATATATAGCACACTTAATGCTAAAATGTTCCACAAACCTTCAAATGGAGTTTGTATGTTAAGAAGTTGAAGCTGAATTAATTGAAAAACAGTACCTACCTTGCAGGATATTTCTTTTAAACAGGTTTGTGTACCTGCAGTGGAGTAAAACGTGAAATGTACCTCAGATTCTAGTTCCGTCAGGTTTCCCACCACGTCTCTGCAGTTTGACACCAGGTCCTCTAGATGGTCCTGAAGACACTCCAGCTCCTGAGACAGAAAAAAAAACTACCTCTGAATCACTGACGTAGAGATGCTCATCGTTCACTGATACTCCTGCAAGACTGAGGAGTTTCATCCAAAATTTAATGCATTTTATACCTGTCCAGTGTCTGTCTTCTCGCTGCACCATTTGCCCAGGTCAGTCATGCAGCGTTTCTGGAGCTCAGGGTCCAACTTAACATCCAGGGCTCTCTGGTGAAGAATTCTCTGGACTTCCACCTTACAGTCTCTCGTGAGCTGGACACGGGAGTCAGTGATTTTTTTCCACATCAGTTGAATATTGTGACAGAATACTAGTCCAACCATCTATCAAATTCAATGGCTGAATCCAAAACCTCAAGCTCTCTATTCTACATGCTTTTTGTCTCATATAAAGTGATCAAACACAGCTGACTTTTATATATTGGTCAAAAGTGGGTAGTTCCTAGTCAGAATAAACTGTAAAGTGGACCAGACCTCATTCTGATTGTCTCTTCAGTGTCTTAAATGGTTAGTTCACCCAAAAATGTAAAAAAAAAAAGAAAAGAAAAAAAAAGGTCATCATTTGCTCACCCATGTGTTATTCCAAACCCATAAGACTTTCGTTCATCTTCAGAAAACAAATGAAGATATTTTTAATGAAATCTGAGATTTCTGTTCCTCCATTGAAAGTCTATTCACCCACAACTCTGATGCTCAAGTTCATAAAGAGATCGTAAAATAAATCCATATGATTCGAGGGGTTTAAACCAAGTCTTCTGAAGAATCAAAATTATATGATGAACAGATTTAATTCAGGCTTTTATTCACATATAAACTTTGATAAGCAAACATAAACAGAAGCCCAGCCGTACTTGCTTGACGCACAAGAACAAATCTCACTGGTCCTTGAGGAAGTTTAAATGCGCTGCGTAACACTCGAGAACAAACCTCATTGGTTCTCAAGTGTCAGGCAAGCATGCATGACCAAATTTGAATGCTGTAAACAGTGTTCACTGATTAAAAAGGTTCATCATATAAAACGATTGTGTCTCTTCAGAAGACTTGGATTAAACTGCTTGATTCATTTGAATTTTTTTTATGATCTCAGAGTTTTGGCTAAATATAGACTAGTCAACAGACGGACAAAAATCTCTTAGATTTCATTAAAAATACCTTCATCTGTGTTCCAAAGACGAACAAAAGTCTTATGGATTTGGAATGACACAAGGGTGAGTAAATGACAGAATATTAATTTTTGGGTGAACTAACTCTTAAATGAGAACTGACAAACTTAAAAAAGTGCATTATTTGTGCCTCTCACCCTTCTGCCCTGCTCTTCTGTCCGGTAAGCATGGCGGTGCAAGCAGGAAAACACAGCGCCAGGAGGCATGAGATCAGTGCTTTCATTCCAGCCTGGTGTGTAGCACAGTCTGGACGCATCATTCTGACATTTACGGTATAAGATAGGATCAAGCCTGGAGGAGAAAAAAAAAAAAAAAAAAAATTCAGTCACATGCCTAACCCAGGTAGTTTTAAAGAGGACCTATTAAGCCCTTTTACAAATTCTTGATTTTGTTTTTGTGGACAACTAGAATAGGTTTTCATTCTTGAACGTTCAAAAAACACCATGTTTTCCACATATTTTACATTGTTGCAGCACCCATTCTTCCCAAGTCTGGCAGTAATGCTCTGGGGTGCGTTTCTCCAAGCCAACTATGGTCGCAAGTTCCGTCGTTACCAACACAATTCAAATGAAACTTGCGACCATAGTTTGCTAACGATGCTTTTGGGAAATGCACCCCTATTTAATTCCTGTCTCTATGAAGCCCCTCCTTCTGAAAAACACAATGTGTCCTGATTGGTCGGCTGGATCAGTGTGTTGTGATTGGTCAACTGCTTTAAGTGTGTTTCGGAAATGTCACGCCTCTTACCATAACTGTATTAGATACGGGGTGGAAAAAAAAACAGAGTCTCTTGGATATGGTGACAACACACTACAACTCAACCAGGCCTCGCCCCTTTATTTTGCGTATGCCTTGGGCGGGAATTATTTAAATGAGGAATATTGTTGTGACGTGTACGTTCCTGGAACAAAACTCAAGACTTCAATCGAGGCATTTCAAGGAGTTCAGAAACAGTGCTTACTGATATAACCTCTTTATCCTCTTTAACCTCAGCCACCGCTATAAAAATGAAAGCACAATTGTGTATATACCTGAAATCAATCCTTCATCGAATAACAGTAAGTCTATGTATGTATGCATATAGCGTAAAGTACACTACCGTTCAAAATACTCAGTAATACTAAGTAATGAATACTATTTAGCAAGGATGCATAATTTTACAAAAGATTCCCATTTCAAATAAATGCTGTTCTTTTGAAATTCCTGTTCATCAACAAATCCTGAAAAAAAAAAAAAAAAAAAAAAAAAAAATCAAGTTTCCACAAAAATATTAGGCAGTACAATTGTTTTCAACATTGATAATCATAAAAATGCTTCTTGAGCAGCAAATTAGCATATTAGAATGATTTCTGAAGGATCATGAGACACTGAAGACTGGAGTAATGATGCTGAAAATTCAGCTTTGCATCACAGGAATAAATTACATTTTAAAATATATTCAAATACAAAACAGTTATTTTAAATTAAAATATTTTTTCACAATATTACTGTTTTTACTGTATTTTTGATCAAATTCAACCTTGGTGGCAGTACAATTGTTTTCAACATTGATAATCATAAAAATGCTTCTTGAGCAGCAAATTAGCATATTAGAATGATTTCTGAAGGATCATGAGACATTGAAACACCCAAACTTTTAAACTATAGTACACAAATCTCACAAACGCATTCAGTGCTACTTGCATGAATCAGCATCTAATAAAAGGGGTACACATCAAGCTAAACACCTTTTGTCATGATTCGGCCACAAAAGAGAACAAAACAGCAGTCTCTCTATGCCTCTAACAAGCAAAGCTGTCACACGGCCAGTCTGTCACAATGGACCATCAAACTAAATTGCGGTTTCAAAATGCTCTAATTAAAAACCACTTGAATCTAATGGGATGTGAATGAAGTTATGACCATCTAATGGTTTTATTATAATGGCACTGTGTGGGCATCCTTCTCAAATTGAACAGATGAGAGAAACACACAGTGAAGGTCGCATCATGCAGGCAAATCAAACTGCAGATGAGTGCTGAGCTATTAAACGCATACAATGAAGACCTCGGACTGACTGAATGGATTTGAACGACAAACACACTCGAAACATCAACTTAGAAGCATAAGAGGGGGTTTCAAGAGTCTTATTTTGTATGAGTCATCAGGAAAGGTCAAGTAAAGAAAAAGGAAATGGAAAGGTTAGGTTGATTACTTCCAGTCTCTTGAAATGAAGTACTGCAGCTCCAGCAGGCGGTGTTCACAGTCCTGAACCATCTTCTCTGTGTAAAGGTGCTCCATTAAACAAGACAGAATCCTACACACACACAAACAAAATAAATAAAAAATAAAACACTAAAAATGCTTTGAATACTTCAAGTGAATTTAGGCACAACATTATAATGTACAGTATAAAAAAAAATGTTAACAGTGTTACTGAATTTTTAGTGTTTTAAAGATTAAATTTAAGTGAGAATTAGATTAGAATGTACAATCCAATCTCGGCTGATACTGATACATTTAAAATCCCCAAATTATGAAATATTGACTTTTTATTTATTTATTTTTTTTAACTTATTCTTACAAATATCATAAAATACATTTAAAAACTGAATGAATAAATGAATGAATGAAAGAAAAATTAATAATGAAATATTTTGGTTATGTCTTTGAGTATTACAGTCTCTTCCAAAGCATACTTTTTCTACAAAAACAAAAAACAAAACAATTATTCTAAAAATAAAGTTAAAAATTGAATAACTAAATAAATAAATACATTAAAAAGGCATATACTAAAACATGTATTTATTAATTATGATATTTAAAAAATGCATTGGAAAAAGAGACTGTATATAATACTCAAAAAAGCCATACAACAGAACCTTTTTTATTTGAGTATTACATACATTTTCTTCCAATGCAGACATTTCTTTTTACAAATATCACAAAAAAGTAAACAAATAAAAACATAAAAAATAAATAGTTTCAGTTATTTTTTTTAGTTCTTCCAATGCAAACACTGTGTAACTGGACTCACTAGACATTTATTTATTTATTTATTTTTTTACAAATTTCACAAGAAAAAAATGTAACAAACAAATAAATAAAACATTTTGGTTATTAGTCTCTTCTAAAGGCCCTGATATTCTTCAAGCGAAATTGAAGATTATTGAAGAAATTGAACTAGTGTGATGTCATTTCAAACAAAATCAGTCTAAAACTGAACTGCAGGGCTCGTGCAAACATAGCTGTGATAAGATGCTTTCTTAACTGCTCTTTTCTCACCGCTGTCATTTTTGTTTTCTGTTTATTTTGTTATTGAGAGGAATGCACACAGCACATATTTACATGCTCTCAGCAGCGTGGGCGGTGTTGGGATGTTTACTAAGAGTATATCGCTGAAAAGGTATTTTGAACTCCTTTTTACCCCTAAGCGAAGAATGGAAAAGAACTTTGCCACAAGTATATCAGGGCCTTAAAGGGATAGTTCACCCAAAAATGAAAATTTTGTCATCATTTACTCACCCTCAAGTTGTTCCAAACCTGTATATATTTCTTTGTTCTGCTGTACAAAGAGTTTGTAACCAAGCAGATCTCGCCCCCCATTGACTACCATAGTATTTTTTTCCCTACTATGGTAGTCAATGGGGGGTGAGATCTGCTTGGTTACAAACATTCTTCCAAATATCTTCCTTTGTGTACAGCAGAACAAGGAAATATATACAGGTTTGGAACAACTTAAAGGTTGAGTAAATGATGACAAAATTTTCATTTTTGGGTGAACTATCCCTTTAATGCAGATACTGTGTAACTGGACTGTGTTGTATTCTACAACTTGAATGCCTGTACCATCTTTCCTTCTCTTAGAAAAAGTGAGTGACACATTTATACTCTGCACACACTTAATTGGATTTGACTCTCTCCTCTAAATCCACTCCAATTTAATATGGTGCCTGCGAAAGAAAGACTTTGAGAGGAAACTCAATAACCAGACAGTACCGAAGCTTTAAACAAAGCATGAAGTCAAGTGGAATAATCTCTACAGGAATCTTATCTCACCAAATAAATCCTGTGACAAACTACAGTTGCTTACTGATTAGCAGTTTCCCCTGGAGCCATGAACATTGATGATAGAGTAAAATACACCACCATTTCTTTAAAGTATTTTCACTATGTTTAGATGACTCACATAGGATCTCCGCTACGGATGTGTTTGCAGGCTGTCTGGATCACAGACTCACAAGCTTCGTTCAACGCGCGATCAATCCGGTAATCAGTGCCGGGGTCTGCTGACTGGATAAGAGTCTGAAGCTACAGTAGACAAATAATTAAAGTCACAGATGAAAAAATATTTAAAAAGAAGACATAAAAAATTAGTAGTAGTCTAAGTAAATAATAATAAATAAAACAAATTCTGAGAAAGCAATTCATGCTTATAAGACTACATTACCGTTTGGGGTAAAGTTTGAAAGAAATCAATACTTTTATTCAGCAAAGAAACATTAAATTGATCAAAAGTGACAGTAAAGACATTTATAATGTTACAATAGAATAAATGCTGTTCTTTTGAACTTTCTTTTCATCGGTTTCCCCTAAAACAAACTGTTTTTGAACAGCAAATCAGCATATTAGAATGATTTCTGAAGGATCATGTGACACTGAAGACTGAAGTAATGATCCTGAAAATTCAGCTTTGCATCACAGGAATAAATGTAATTTTAAAATATATGCAAATAGAAAACAGTTATTTTAAACTGTAATAATATTTCACAATATTACTGTTTACACTGTATTTTGATCAAATAAATAAATGCAGCTTTGGTGAGCATACTGAAAAGTAGAATTAAACTTATTGAAATGATGACTTGTTTAAAAAGTACAAAGTACTATTAAATATCCAATACCCTTTCCCACAATCCCAACGGTTCTTACTGCTGTCTGACAGAGGTTGTCCACCGTGCCCTTGTCCCCTCGGGCGACTCTCATGAGGCAGTGGAGGGTTCGGCCCTTGCGGTGCAGTCCTGAGCAGTGCGCCTCGATCTCTCCTCGACAATGCAACACGATCTCAGGGCTCAGGGAGAAATCCTCCATTAGCATGCGTCTGTAGTCCAGCATCTCACCCTGACAGTCTCCGGTCACCGTACGGCCTGAGATGACAGCGGTCAAACCCGCGGGAAGGAACATAACAATGAACAAACTTGTTAGGTTGCAGCAAATCAATAAATAGCCTTGAACAGAGGAACATGCATGAATGAAAAGAAATAATATGCCTGGAATAGAATACTAGCGCATTGCTGACGGCATAATACACAGTATATACAGTATACTGCATTTAATGTTTTTAAAAAATGCAAAAGAATGCTCTAAGAATGCATTTTGTGCAGATATGTGATAACTCTTGAGTTGTATACTGCACACTTTCACACTTGTATACTATATACAGTTGTGGTCAGAATTTTTGGCACCCTTGATAAATATGATCAAAGATGACTGTAAAAATAAATCTGCATTGTTTATCCTTTTGATCTTTAATTCATAAAATTAGCAAAAATCTAACCTTTCATTGAAGGAAAAGAATTGAAAGTGGGGAAAGAAAAAAAAAAAAAAAAAAAAAAAAAAAAAAACACATTATGAAATAAATGTTTTTCTCCAAAACATGTTATATAACATCTGTTTAACTTATAACATGAAAGTAAGGTTAATAATATAACTTAGATTACACATTTTTCAGTTTTACTCAAATTAGGGTGATGCAAAAATGAGTACACCCCACAACAAAAACTACTACATCTAGTACTTTGTATGGCCTCCATGATTTTTAATGACAGCACCAAGTCTTCTAGGCATGGAATGAACAAGTTGGCGACATTTTGCAACATCTGTCCTTTTCCATTCTTCAAGAATGACCTCTTTTAGAGACTGGATGCTGGATGGAGAGTGATGCTCAACTTGTCTCTTCAGAATTCCCCATAGGTGTTCGATTGGGTTCAGATCAGGAGCCACTGAATCACTTTCACCCTGTTCTTCTTCAGAAATCCAACGGTGGCCTTAGATGTGTGTTTAGGATCATTGTCATGTTGGAAAAGTGCACGACGACCAAGGGCACGGAGTGATGGTAGCATCTTCTCTTTCAGTATAGAGCAGTACATCTGTGAATTCATGATGCCATCAATGAAATGCAGCTCCCCGACACCAGCAGCACTCATGCAGCCCCACAGAAGGACACTGCCACCACCGTGTTTCACTGAAGGCACCATGCATTTTTCTTTGTATTCCTCACCTTTGCGACGCCATACAGTTTTGAAGCCATCAGTTACAAAAACATTTATCTTGGTCTCATCACTCCAGAGTATAGAGTCCCAGTAGTCTTCATCTTTGTCAGCATGGGCCCTGGCAAACTCTAGGCCGGCTTTTTTGTGCCTGGGCTTTAGGAGAGGCTTCTTTCGTGGACGGCACCCATGCATGCCATTCCTCTGCAGTGTACGCCGTATTGTGTCACGGGAAATAGTCACCCCAGTTTGGCTTTCTACTTCTTTAGATAACTGCAGTGAACTTGCATGCCGATTTTCTTCAACCCTTCTCATCAGAAGACGCTCCTGTCGAGGTGTTAACTTCCGTGGACGACCTGGACATCTTTTTTAAATTTTGTACCACTTTTGCTACAGTATTCTGACTGATAAGTAAAGCTTTGCTGATCTTCCTGTAGCCTTCACCTGTCTGGTGTAAAGAAATTATTTTCTTTCTCAGGTCTTGTGACATTTCTCTTCCATGTGGTGCCATTGCTGACAGCATGAAATGGAAAGGGGTTTTAACACCCTTTTATAGTCAACTGTCAGCTGGACACCTGTGTAATGAATAATTAGACTCACCTGTGGTTGAATTCTTGTTAAATTAGACATTTGTAGTCTAAAATTTAGCTTTGCTCCAGAGACTTTCAGTAGGGTGTACTCATTTTTGCATCACCCTAATTTGAGTAAAACTGAAAATTTTGTTCTCTAAGTTATATTATTAACCTTACTTTCATGTTATAAGTTAAACAGATGTTATATAAAACTTAGTCTTGTCAAAAATTTAAAAATTTGTTTAACGGAATCTTTTTATGAAAGACGGCCAGTCTCACTGATATCAATACTGCTACTGATGTCTCTATGAAAATTTTTTTTTTTTTCTCAATTTTAGCCACTAATTATAGCCATTCAATATTACAAATAAATAAATTAATTAATTAAAAAAACGTGTAGCATGAGCACAGTTGTAGTATTCTATTACAAACATACCCAAAGTCTGGGTAAAAATCTGTATATTAACAGACCTCTGTGAACAGCAGATTCCAGGCAGAGAAGGAGGTAGGAGAGTCTGGCCTCTCGGGCGCGGGGCATGCTGGTGTCCGGGTTACAATGGTATTTGCGTAGGTCGGCCTTACAAGCCTTTGCAAGGGAATAACTGACTTTATAATCTTGAGCAATGAGCTTTTGCCGAGTGGTCAGGGCGTTTCTGCACTGTGGACAGAGATGCTTATTAAGTACACAGACACTCAGACAGGACAAAGACATAGACTAAACTGACCACCAACATTCTTGTGGATTCTTCTTGACTATGACTTCGGTTCAGACACTACCCTCCCACACTGACATTTTATGCACAAACTGTTGCACTGAACTGGTTGAGAAACAAAACAAAAACTGCTTATGTTTCCGATAAATTTGCATTTACATTGCATAATCATGCGTTTAATTCCCATAATATCGATAACTGTAGATGTGCCGCACCTTTTCTGACATTGCTTCTTCAAATTTATGGTTGAACAGGCATTTGTACACTCTGCCCTCTCCCACTTGGGTCTGCAAAAGAAAAACATCCATAAAACGTTAAGCAGGTCAACAGAGATATTCAACACTTCACGTTCACATATCTGACATGTGCACACATCAACACATCGGCCCACATCTCCTACACAAAGCAGCTATGTGGTCTAATCCTGTCATTCTGACTCAGAGCACATGAGGGGCAGCTGTCTATCATGTCAGCCCACCCCCTTCATGGAACCAGCAAAGTACATACTTGTAGTGAGTAGTACAAGTATGCAAATTAGGTTGCAGCTGATTAGGTTGATGGATGAGATGATATTAGAGAAGCTGACACATACATTTTCACAAAAGCGCTCCCGGTCGTCTCGGCAGGAGAAGTAGAGGTAGCGGTCGAGGTGGAAATCATCCGCAGACAGTTCGGCCACTCTCATGATGGACTTTTTGCAGTCGCCCTTGATTTGATGAGCCTTTTCCTGCTGCTCTGCCTCCCTGACCAGAGCCCTCTCCAGACACGCAATCACCTCACCCTGGGAATGCAGGTCCTAACAGGAAAAAAAAAAAAAAAAAAAAAAAAAAAAAAAAAAAGGGACTAATTATTTGGCTTTGTGACTCAGGACAGCTTGGCTTAGGGTTTATTTTGGGACAACACATATGTTAGACTGAAGGGACAATAGAGAGGGAAGAAAAATGTCAACTAGTTAGATATTTTTCATAGGAAATCAAAGAGACTAACAATGATGTTTTTAATTATGAGACAAAAATCCTTTAAGAACAGTGCAGAAGAAGTGAAAAAAATGATTTAATATAATTATTTTATTTAAATAATTTCATTAATGAGCATTTTGGCTCATTAATATATAGGAGAGAAAGAAAGTAGTGTTATTTTAGTATTATTTATGTTAGGTTAGTTATGTTACATAAGTTAGTTATGTTACTATTATAGTATTTATTAATATTCTGCATTTCTTTTTTATATAGTTTTAATAAAAATATTTATATGTACATATAATTCTTTTTATTTTTTTAATTTATTTTTATTCACTTTATTTTTCTTTTTTTGTTTTGATTAATTTATTTTTTTGTAAAATATTTCTATTTATCTTTTTTTAGTTATAGTAATGTTAGTACATCTTAAAATGTAAGTTCTTAAGTTTAAGTTGTAATATTTATTTATTTTTATTTCAACTTAAGTTCAAACTATTAACAGTTTTAGTTAACAACAACACTGGGAGAGTGAAAATAAAATAAAATAAAATAAAATAAAAAATAATCACATTTTTAAAAAATAAAAAAAATAATAAAACTAATAAAATGCAATACAATAAAACAAATTATATATATTTATATATATATATATATATATATATATATATATTAGTGCTGTCAATTGATTAAAAAATAACTAGTTAATCACACATTTTTCTGTAATTAATCACGATTAAATCACACCTAACATTAAACTTTATATTTAATCTCCAAATTAATGTAGAAACAACATAAAGACAGTATATTTTAAATATTTGAATAAAGTTATCAAACACTTCACGGTCTTCACTGCAGCACTAATATATATAGTATTAAATAAAACAAACCAAAAAAACTGACAATTTTAGACATTGGCCCGTGATTTTAAGTGATGGCCCTGCCTTTAACCGCTGAATACTTTTTGAGGCCTGGGGAAAAAAAACACCCAAGAAAAAATATAAACAAGTAAAACAGTGTTGATGATGATATTCAAACATTCATGGAAGCTGTCAGTTACTCATATACTGTAATAGTACCTAAATACTGCATAGCGCATGAGCTAAAAGACATCGAAAATATGTGTACACCCACTAAGACACTAAATATAATTTTCGTTCCTCATCTTGTATGTGTGGCAGTCTGCGCTTATTTAGCCTATTTTAAGTCAACGAGCAGACAAGTCTAAAGTTAACTTTTTAATTTCAGCAGAGTGCGCCCGGGGGAACAAGGCAAGTGTGGTGATCGGGTGCCCATATTTAATCATGCCTGGAGGAATGTGGACACATTGGGAATGGCAGAGTCACTACATCACAGAGCCATCTGGTACCAAGCCAACATCCTATGGTTTCCCAAAGGGATATTCTAGAGCTTTGCGGTTTTAAGTGGGCTAGGAGTCAAAGCATTCTTCACTATTATTGGAACGCAAGCTTACTTTTTCTCCGACAGTGATGCTTCCACACTGCAGGGTGTTGATGTCTTCCCTGCAATTATCCATAAAGCCGCATATGAGCCGATAGTCGCTGAAGATGATGCTGGTCATCTTGGTGATGTACTGATGACACTGGCGTTCTGTGATGTTAGCACGGTGGTCCACCAGGCAGGACATCAGATAGCCTTTCCCTCGCTCCTCATCTGCGCACTCTTTCAGCTAAGAAACAGATTAATGTTTTTTTCATTATCCGTGAGATGGAGCAGTCAAGCATCAATGCTACAGATATGAAGAATTTTCATTCCCTATTTAATATCAAGTCAATTTCACTAATGGTAATTAAATTGTGAATTCAACCACAAATGTGCATCAAAAACACACACACACACACACACACACACTCATGAAGAGGTTAGTGACAAACTTTTGTCCATTGAGATTCATTTTAATTACATTATGGCAGCTTAGAGCGCAGTAAAATATAAAAACCACACTGCATTACAAGACGACGGCAGTTCCTCTGCACTGAGATGAGGGCTGCACAATATTGAAAAAACCTGACATGCAATATTTTGTTTTCCTGTGATATATATTTTGCTGTAAAAAATAAAAAAATAGTTATATTTGGATTAATCATTCTAGAATGATTGGGGTGGTTTTGTTGGAGAGTGCATCTTCATAAAAATAATAATAATAATAATAATAATAATAATAAAAAAAGCTGAAAAATTACTCAAGACTTTAAGACTGAGCCCTCCTTTGAGAGCTCAATGATTTGGGAAAAACTTGGGTGTTCACACTTGGGTATACTCTTTACAAGACCCAACTTAAACCTCTTTCAGTAACTATAAAGTGAACAGAGTTTTAAAGGAAATTCTCTTTCCACTTGAGTTTTCATAGGCCACATTCCCATTGTTTTTGACCAATTCAATATGACTATGAAATAATAAATGTGATTTTTATTGCGATTATTATTAAATAAAAATATTAAATTAAGAAAAGTGCAGTCAAAGGGATATTCGTTTTTAATGACCCTGCAAGTTTGATTAAACCATCAAAATATGAGGAAAATATTTAATATTTTTTAAAATATTTTAAATATAAGGGAAGAACAAAACACTAAGGTTAAGGTATTTGGCAAAATTATTTTATTACAATTATTTGGCAAAAAAGGCAACCTACAGCTACAGGTTTTATTTTACTATGAAAAAAAAATGCAAAGAAAAAGCTCTCAGGAAAAAGCATACATTGCTACAACATGATCAGTTATTAATATTTCATTAGTTCTCTCTTGTTTTGGTATTCTCTCTGTTTTTCTTTGTATGACAGCCTGGCCAAAAATTATGTCCGCAAAATTATTTAGCATGTTTCATTGCATTATCACAAATAAAACAACTGACACCAAGCACAACAATGCAAAATGCTTACAAAATCTTTAACTCATTTTTAATAATATTTGAATAAAGGGTGAAGATGTCAATTTTCCTAGGCTGGACATCACATTTGGTCACTACTGTAAATTAACAATGCCGTGTTTCACTCTGAAACCTGCAGTGCATAGATTTATTTAATCAAATTACAGCATTCGTGATTTGAAAAATTGCACTAAGCCATATCGTGCAGCCCTAATGGTGTGTTCAAGTCCTACTGGGAAGTTCGTATTTACGAGTTGAGAAGTCGAATTTACGATGTCAGGTGCGTTCAAGTCACTTTCATCTGAGCAAGATGGCGGTGTACCTTATTCATTAACTACACAAAAAAACAGCAAGGTTTTTAAACTCTACTTCTAGAAAATTAAGAACAAAGAATGAGCATCAGGTGTGTTTTGCTTTTTAATGTTTTTAATTCATGAAGCCATTGAAACTTTGTTGTTACATATTATATTGTTATATTACAATGCTATTGTATTTGAGAAAAGGACCAAAAGTAAAATGACTCAGCAAAACAATGGCAGAAACTGACCTCTAACATGGTGCTCGTACACACTTCCAGCGCCACGGACTCAAACTTCGGATCTGTGGTCAGGTTCAGCTTGTAGTTCCACAACAGCTAGAAAAATGGAAAAGGTAACATTATTAGAAATATGAAACATTGGAAATATGCATTTTAATATAATTTATGTAGTGTAGTGATGTTTGTGAATTCATTCGAGTCCGTTCACATTGTTCATTCATGATTCAGACTGTTTCAACCCACTGGTGGGAATGATTATCAGCAAATAAAGATGTACATTTTAATCTGTTTGTCACACAAAGCTATCGTATGACTTCAGAAGACTTGAAATAGAGCGTACATGTGCATGACTTCTACTACGTGTTTGCATCCTTTTCGAAGCTTGAAGGCTTTGGTTCCCAATTTCTCCCTTTGACGTTCCACAGTCATACCAGTTTGCAATGACATTAGGGTGAGTAAATAATGACAGTTTAAATTTTAAGGTGAACTAGTCCTTTAAAGGATTAGTTGACTTCATTAAAATTTCCTGGTAATTTACTCACCCCCATGTCATCCAAGATGTTTATGTCTTTCTTTCTTCAGTCGAAAAGAAATTATGGTTTTTATTATAATGGACTTCAATGGCTACCAACGGGTTGAAGGTCCAAATTTCAGTTTCAATGCAGCTTCAAAGGGCTCTACACGATCACAGATGAGGAATAAGAGTCTTATCTAGCGAAACGATTGTTCATTTTCTAAAAAAAATTAAAAATGATATACTTTTTAACCACATTTAAAAAGTATGCGATCCACCACGCATTACGTAATCACGTTGGAAAGGTCACGCGTGACGCAAGCGGAAGTACCACGGTAGGGCAATTCTCATTTTCTCCTCAAACTTCAAAATTGTCCGACTTCGTTGTTTTACCTTTTTTTGTAAAGGCTGTTTAACATAGTCTTTGCACATTCGCTTTGTAAATACTTGCTCGGTACTTCTGCCTTCGTCACGCATGACCTTTCCAAACGTGATTACATAATGCGTGGTGGATCGCAGAGCTAGTGCAAGACAAGCATTTGTGGTAAAAAAGTATATACATTTTTATTTTTTTAGAAAATGACCAATCGTTTCACTAGATAAGACCCTTATTCCTCAGCTGGGTTCATGTAGAGCCCTTTGAAGCTGCATTGAAACTGCAATTTGGACCTTCAACTCATTGGTAGCCATTGAAGTCCACTATATAGAGAAAAATCCTGGAATATTTTCCTCAAGAACCTTAATTTCTTTTCGACTGAAGAAAGAAAGACATAAACATCTTGGATGACATGGGGGTGAGTAAATTATCAGGAAATTTTAAGTCTGTCCTTGCAAAATAATCTCTAGTTTTCTGGAGTCATGAAGTTTAATGCTGTACTGAGGCCAAGCCTGGCAATGCAGATGAAAAGATGCAATGCTTTGTTTATTTTATGGTTTGCGCAGAAAAAAACTGCTCAATAGAAAGTAACTGATTTCAGTTTAGAGAGAAAAATGAAACGCTCCATTCAAAACAAAAAGATCTCAGTTGAAGTAAATGGCCTTGTAGTTACTGTATCATGCACCAAAGCTCAAACCTCTAAGTAATAATATTGCACAATAATAGTGGCACTAACTAAAAGTGCTGAAAAATGTAAGTTTCAAAAACGCCTGAATGAGGTCTTTATCATAATTATTGCTCAACTATGAGCCTTGCATAATGAGATGGGTGACTCAGGCCTGAATCATATGCCTAAATTTTCCTCATTTCTGATTTGTGGACCAGGCCTCGGCACTGCGGTCTTAATGAGAACATCAAAGCCACGAACGTGAGGGAAGGAGATCAGAAACAGATACCTCTCTCGGGACCCCACCAAATTAATTGCGGGCTACAGTCATCATTAGACAGTGATTAGGCCATTATTCTTCTGAAATTACTCGCTGATGTTACTGGTCTCTAAATCCTACTGAGGCATTCTCTCGTAAAGCTACAAAGAATTGTCTGAAAGAATAAAGTGCGCACAGAGGGTCTTGTAAACAGGTGAATGAGGGAGGAACATCAATAAAGAGATGTGTGAAGCTGTGAAGGAGATGAGTCATACTGGAGTAGAATGCTGATGGTAATTATTATTAAAGGCAGGCTTTTTTGAGTACTTACATGGTTGCAGTCCGTAGCAATCTCTGTGTCCTGTAAAAGAAAGAGAGATTTTTTATTTTAAAATGTGTCTTTTACTTTCCCCTTCATTTCCTTCTCCTTATTCATTCTGTACGATTTCCAATACTGTTTTTGGTCTAAGTTTTATGGTCTGAAAATTATGATTGTAAATCTTGGCAAAAGCTTTATTGCCAGCAGTATATTTATATTATATATATATATATATATATATATATATATATATATAATACACACACACACACAGTGATCAGCGTAAATGAGTACAACCCCTTTGAAAAGTAACATTTTAAACAATATCTCAATGAACACAAAAACAATTTCCAAAATGTTGACAAGACTAAGTTTAATATAACATCTGTTTAACTTATAACATGAAAGTAAGGTTAATAATTAGATTACACATTTTTCAGTTTTACTCAAATTAGGGAAAAAAATAAAAAAAAATATATAAAAAAAAAATAAAAGGAAATGACACAATCCAATTCATAGTCCAAAATCAACCAATACTGATACGTTTTTAAAATCCCAAAATTATGACACAAAATAGACACTTTGGGCCCTATCATACACCCGGCGCAATGCGACGCCAGGCGCGACGCAAGTGTTTTTTTTGCTAGTTTCAGCCCCACGCAGTTATCATTTTCAACGTCCAGCACCCACGTTGTTTAAATAGCAAATGCACTAGCGCCCATCTATTCGCCCATGGGCGTGCTGGTCTGAAAACGAGGTGTGTTCAGGTGCATTGTTGGCGTGTTGCTATTTTAAGGCAAATGAAAACGACTGCGTCATTGACCAACAAAAACCTGGTCTAAAGTCAAAGGCGCAGTATTTTTTTTGTTATTTAAAGGGCGCATTAGTAATATGCACCTATAGGCGGGTGCACAACGTGCATACACTCTGCTTATTACACACGCATAGATGCACAGCAGCACACAAACATGCCAAATATTAAAAATAAAAGGATTACAAATGTAAAAGATTATTATTGTGTACATCAAGATAAAAATGCCTACATGTCATAATGGATAGTCATTGCATGTATCAGAATTACCTATTTGCAGTAATGACAAATGAAATTGGCTAATTATTTGAACAATCATGGCAATACACACATGTACAGTATCTCACAAATGTGAGTACACCCCTCACATTTCAGCAACCATTTTATTATATGTTCTCAAGGGACAATACTATAGAAATGAAAATTGGATATACTTTAGTGTAGTCAGTGTGCTGCTTGTATAGTAGTACTGATTTACTGTCCTCTAAAAATAACTTAACATACAGCCATTATTGTCTAAATAACTGGCAACAAAAGTGAGTACACCCTAAGTGAACATGTCAAAACTGTGTCCAAAGTGTCAATATTTTGTGTGAGCACCATTGTTATCTAGCACTGCCTTAATCCTTCTGGGCATGGAATTCACCAGAGCTGCACAGGTTGTTGCTGGGATCCTCTTCCACTCCTCCATAATGACATCACGGAGCTGCTGGATGTTAGACACATGGCGCTTCTCTACCTTCCGCTTGAGGATGCCCCACAGGTGCTCAATAGGGTTCAGATCTGAATCAGGTCTCATCAGACCACAGAACATGGTTCCAGTAATTCAGAAGAGGCTTCCTTGTGGACGGACGACGGCCATGCAAACCAACTTGTTGCAGTGTGCGGCGTATGGTCTGAGCACTAACAAGCTGACCTTCTGCTTCTGCAACCTCTAAAGCAATGCTGGCAGCACTCATGCGTCTGTTTTTTGAAGCCAGCTTCTGTACCTGATGCACAGCACGAGGACTCAACTTCTTTGATCGACCCTTGCGAGGCCTGTTCCGAGTGGAACCCGTCTTGGAAAACCTCTGTATGACCCTGGCCACTGTGCTATAACTCAGTTTCATGGTGTTACTGATCTTCTTTTAGCCTAGGCCATCTTTGTGGAGAGCAACAATTCTAATTCTCAAATCCTCAGAGAGTTCTTTGCCATGAGGTGCCATGTTGAACATCCAGTGATCAGTATGAGAGAATTGTACTCAAAGCACCAAATTTAAACTGCTCTAATACAAGATACACACATTTGTATGGTCCTATCAAGCAGACAAAAACATGAACATGATGAATAGTACATGTGGCTTTGCATGGTTAAACGAAGTACATCAGTTATCACTTAGGGTGTACTCACTTTTGTTGCCAGCTATTTTGACAATAATGGCTGTATGTTAAGTTATTTTTAGAGGACAGTAAATCTATACTGTTATACGAGCAGCACACTGACTACTCTAAAATATATCCAAGTTTCATTTCTATAGTATTGTCCCTTGAGAAGATATACTAAAATGGTTGCTGAAATGTGAGGGGTGTACTCACTTTTGTGAGATACTGTCAGGTTGAGGGTGTCTGTATTCCGCTGGCTTTTGCACAATACGCCCAAAACACACCTATGACTCATTAAGAGACTAGATACAACCCTTTTGTATCTAGTAAATTTCTCATTTTAAACTTCTAATTCGTGACTAGCGTTTTGTTTTGCTCTCTTCTCTGCGCCTCCGCGTGCGTCATTGCGTCAGGTCAAAGGTTGCTCTTCAGCCCAAATTGACGTGCGCAGTATGCGTATGGTCGTCCACCGGAAGCTCATTATTTGAATAAAGTTTTAAATATGGATATTTTTCTTACAAAAACGCATCCCTTTGCATCAAAAGGCCTTTATTAACCCTCCTGAGTCATATGGATTCATTTTTTCATGGATGGATGCATTTTTTCTGTCTTCAGAATTTGGCCTACCATTCACTACCGTTATAAACCTTGGAGGACTAAGGATATTTTTAAATATATCTCAGATTGTGTTCGTCTGAAAGAAGATAGTCATATACACCTAGGATGGCTTGAGGGTCAGTAAATCATGGGAAAATTTTCAGTTTTGGGTGAACTATCCCTTTAAGTGCACCTGTGCCATGCGCTTCAGACCATGCGCTTAGATCGTTAAAATAGGGCCCTTTGTTTTTCTTTGTTTTTGAGTATTACATACAGTATCTTCCAAAGCAGACACATTTGTTTTACAAATGGTAAACAGTTAAAGATGCTGTTAAGCATATGGAATTTCAGATAGTTCTGGTCCTTGATGTGAAATTCTGACAGCGCACAGTACAGTATCAGCTATGTAACAAAACATTAAAGTCTCTTAATAATTCAAGCACATAAACAGAAGGCCTTGGAACCTCTTAAACCTTTAGTTTTCCTCCCTCAACAATATTCATTATTTCAGCAGCCTGTCTGTTTTTTCTCATTCTAGCTGGGTAAGACCACTGTCTGCTAACTGTCAATAACCACAGTCTCTAACCTAGCACAGTAAACAACTGCTGAGTGACTCATAGAGCATGAAAATGCAATTAGCAATTGTCAGGGGACGACAACAACAGAGTCAAAGAGGCAAAAATCAATGTGCATTAACATACAATGCTCTAACAATGGCTTGACAATAACATGTCATCCTTCAGTTGCCCTCAAAGACATGGACATCAAAAAAAACCTGCCAGCGTGGACACAAAAGATGTAGTGTATATTATAAAGCTTATTGAAAGTAGAATAAATATATGATTAATAATATTAATAATTATTATTATTAATAATAAAAAACAATTTATTCAGACAGACAGACAGACATTCTTACATTAAAAATAAAGCAACATGTGTACTAAATCCTCATAGCACTAAACCAACAGCTGATAAAACTAGTACCATTAGTGTTCTATAACCACATAAAACAACTAAACAGATTCATCATCAACGTTCTTGAAGGGGATCAGAAGACGATATTGCAGCAGAGACACATAACGCAGCACAGGCCCTAAATAGGAACAGACCGATATCTGAGCTCAGTCACCACACCCGGATCAATCATCCGGTTCCTCGTCGGCAGCCAGAACAGGATATTTCTATCTGTACGTCAGGGCTCTGTGATTACAGGGCGGCCGGGGCGTACATGGATCATCTATTGATTCTCCGAGATTATACATTGCTTGCTTTTCTGTAATAATGTGATAAAGGTTGAATTTGGACCGTTTGGTTCAATGAGCCGGTTCAACAAAAAAGAATTATTGACTGAGTTTGTATCATCACTCATAAGAAGTCTGCTGGGATTCGCTTGTTCGAACTACAGTACAATCACTAGTTTTTATTAGTGATATCAATCTTCAGTGACTTTTTCTTTTTCAATTAATTTGTTTCATGTATCCTGTGATCAATAAAAAAAAATTAAAAATAAGGCATGTGTTTTGGATCACATAGCAATGAGAGGTTGTCGGGTGGGTGGAACAGCTGAAATGTCAATGGTCTCTATGCAATGAATATCAGTTATCTTCTAAACCTTGTAAGTCAGTCTGTTTCATTAAGAAGCAGGAGGAAATATTACAGACCACTGGACCATTTTCTCCATAATCCACATCAGGCAATGTGGTTTAAATAATAACTGCAGTCTAGGCTGACAAAATCTTCTTATTACAATATCTTGCAGAGTGTAAACATTTGTGAATGCAAATGTATTGTTTTAAATTATTTCTGCTGGTAGTTGGCCATCAATGAGCATTGGTTATGCTCCACTAAGAACTTTCTTGTAACTTTCAAAAGAAATAAAAAGAAAAACAACAACAAAAAGTCCAACTCTCCAGCTCTTTATTAACTTGTCTGACTTGGTTTGTCAAAAGTACCGGTACTTCGGTACCAAGTCAATACTTAGTACCGGTAGTATAGAGTACTGCATGGGTCAATCCGGTACCTGCTGCTTTCAAACACTTCCCATGCGTATTTGTGTGAGCACTCTGTTCTGTTACCTGTAATGTGCTTCTTTGTTTTTCCATTTAAATTTTAAAAGGGAAGAGAAATGTTTTACAATAGGGACAAAGTCTTTTTCCAAACTTCCTTCTTAAGTACTAGTGAGATAATGTTTAACTTGGCTGATTCTTTGCTTAGAAGGAAGAAAAATAAGGTATCAACTACACTACCAAACAAAAGTTGAGAGTCGATAAGATTTATGGGTAACACTTTACAATAAGATTCATTAGACACATTAGTTAACATGAACTAATAATGAACTGCACTTATTACATTAACAGCATTTATTAATCTTTGTTAATGTTAATTTCAACATTTACTAATACATTATTAAAATCTTGTTAACATTAGTTAATGCACTGTGAACTAACATGAACTAACAATAAACAACTGTATTTTCATTAACTAACATTAACAAAGATTAGTAAATACAGTAACAAATGTATTGCTCATGGTTAGTTCATGTTAGTTAATACATTAACTAATGTTTAACTAATGAACCTGATTGCAAAGCGTTACCGGTTTATGTATTTGTAAGAAATCTCTTTTGCTCATCAAGGCTGCATTTATTCGATCAAAAACACAAAAACAGTAATACTGTGAAATAATATTACAAGTTTTTTTTTTTTTTTTTTAAATATATTTTAAAATGTAATTAATTCCTGTGATGTCAAAGCTGAATTTTCAGCATCATTACTCCAGTCTTCAGCGTCACATGATCCTTCTGAAATCATTCTAATATTCTGATTTGCTGCTCAAAAAAACATTTCTTATTATTACAATGTGAAAACCGATGCATTATTTTGGGATTCTTTGATGACGTTCAAAAATTATTAAAAGGACTTATTATGCCCCTTTTTACAAGATGTAATATAAGTCTCAGATGTTCCCAGAATGTGTCTGTGAAGTTTCAGCTCAGATTATTTATTATAGGATGTTTTGAAAGCCCCTATTTGGGTGGCAACAAAAACGCGTTTTCGTGTGTATCTCTTTAAATGCAAATGAGCTGCTGCTCCCCACACCCTTTTCAGAAGAGGGCAGAGCCTTTACAGCTTACAACAACTACTTATGAAGCAACATAATGGAGAAAACTACTGACCAATGGTTTGAAAAAAGATGTCTGCAGGGCATGCAGTGACAAGCACAAAAAGTGCTTTCTATAAACGATCAAGCAGTTTATGGCAACAGTTTGAGTTCTGTTTTATGTAGATTAATGACCAATTGGATATATAATGATCAATTTCATAATAAATCTCAATAGACAATCATTTAAGTACTAAATTGTACTACTGTTCACTTTATAAACAACCCCTATCTTGCCCTGACTGAATCTCTTATGACAGGATGGATGGTAAACCGATCTCTTTTGAACATGCTCACCTAAAATATTCACGTCTTTATTTTCTGACAAGGTTTATAATGCTTGATTCACTTCTTTCTGCTTTCGCTGGTAAAATAAAGCAGTTGTGATGGATAGAAATCTCTCCGCTGTGTGACACCGACAGCCCCTCTGCAGCACCGGGTTCAGGTTTGTCATAAGTAATAAAGAGTAGACGAAACAAGCCATGGATGAACCATCGTCAACAGGTGCAGCTTCAGTCAGGTTGAGACCTGATAAAAAGGTGAAGTTTCACTCAGTCAGGGATTTGCTTGCGGCAGTACGCATTAAGCGCTTGCTCACCTCTTTCATGCACAGATGAGTGACTCCATGACACCAGCCATGAAATCTCTCCCTTCAGAGAAACCCAAACGCATTGCTACCATATTAGCATAACTATCGCCGGCACCTTCTCACCTCCCAGAAAACCACCTCCTGCACTTGCAAATTAAATGCTGATTTATGATAAGTGATTGTCTGATCAGATGTGACTTAAATTTTCACCTGTAGGAAAGCAGAGCAGTGATTATTTGCATTGGATTTATGGAATTCAAATTATTACGCAAATTGTCAGCAAAAAACTTGCAGTTACTGTAATGATTAACACAAAATTAAATATACACTCATCCCCTGTTTCCTTAAAAAAAAGAATAAATTGAGGTTACAGTGCAGGCACCGGCAAATTTTTGAAGTATTTAAAATCAAATGTGCCACTTATAATTTTATAAAGTACTTAAATTAATTATCTTGTTAAATCATACATATTTTTTGAGTTGCATGTTGTTTTCATTATTTTTAGTCATTTTAAAGGTTTTTTTGTTCATGGCAACAAAAAATAGGATATAATTTTGTACGGATAAGGTTAGTAAGTCATTTTTCACACTAAAACATTAATAATGTTTAGATCTTGTGGCTATACTACTGACACAGTATTTTAACAGTAATTTCCCACTGTAACACAGATTGTTGCTTTTTAAGAGAATCTTTTTTCTTTAGAAGAGGTTATAAACATTACACCATAAATTGTCATTTGAGCTTAACTTGTGCTGAACCTGGTATATTCCTTTATATTCGTCTAATTAATCTAATTAATGAAGCGGCACTATTTGAAACTGTTTTTGTGAATCTATACAGACTGTGGGCAGTGTCACAGGAGAAGCATGTGGGAACAGTGGTAATGTTTAACATTATATGTTGTAGCACAAACACTTAACAGCCTGCCAAGTGCAGTGATCGCAGCACGACTCTGAAAGGTGTGGAAAGTGGAGAGAATTCAATGCAGCAGACTGTTGGTTTCTGTTCAGTGAGATGCAGTTTCAGTGAATAAGGGTGCGTTCACACTTGTCATGTTTGGTTCGATTAAAACGAACCCTGGTGCGATTGCTCTGTTAGTGCGGTTCATTTGAACGTGTGAACGCTGCCATCCGAACCCTGGTGCGCACCAAACAAGCGGACCGAGACCGCTGAAAAGATGGGTCTCGGTCCACTTCCAAACAAACTCTGGTGCGGTTCGAATGATATATGAACGCAACACGAACCAAAGACATGTAAACGAACCAAAAACAGGAAGATGAGACCCTAAAAAGGACAGAATCCTCACGCATATCGGTTTTCTCTCGTCAGTCGCGAGTTTGCCCATCACAGGCAGCACAGGCATCAGACGCGTCTCCACGCAGCAGATCGTTTGTGTGTGTGATGGATGGATTCCCGCCGCTGTTTTGACTCCTTTACACATTTTATAAGCTCTTTACGAGTTCCCAGCTGGCCAAAATACCATCATATGCAGACCACGCACACACAACGAGCGCATTTACCTCAGCACACAGCATTGTTTTGGATGTTCTGTAAGCTCCGTCTCAAAATAGGCAATACGTCATAAAATCCGACCAATCAGGTTGTGAATGTATCCCTATGCCTTTAGGTTCGGTATCTTTTGGCTCGGTGATAAAATTGCCAATCTGAATGCTAATTGGACCAGGACTAAATGGGTTTTTGTTTTTTTTTGGTCCGGACCAAATGAACCAAACGAACCGAACTACAAGTGTGAACGCACCGTAAAACATCCATCCTCAGGTGCAAGAGTGAATGTGGAGATAACGCAGGGAAAGAGAGTGAGGGATTCTACAGGGTGCCTATCTTTATTCTAAGTGAGAAACAGCAGCTCCCTTACTAACTTTATTTACTTTGTGGGGGAAAAAGAAAACATTACATTAAAAAAAAAAAAAAAAAAAAAAGTACAAATGAAGGCTCTGTAGTACATTAAACAAGACCAGCTGAATGTTTATAAATATTCTTAGGCAGCAAAGAAAATGTCACAGCTGAATGGGTAATAAACTAAAAAATCAGACAAAAAAAAACTTTAAACCTGCCACTGCAAATAGCAACAGATAACAATGAGAGTTTGAAACCACACAGACCCTGCAAATGAAATAAAAACAAAAATAAATGTGCATGCTAGTAAATCAGCCAGACTGTTTCATTCATCAGGGCTCGAAATTAACTTTTTTACTTGGTAGCACTGGTGCTCCTAACTTTTTGAAAAAAAATTAGGAGCACCACAACTAATATATATAGGGCTCAACATTAAGCCTTGTCATTCAATTGTTAGAGTAAAAAAAGTTGCTTGTCCAGAAAAAAAAAAAAAATAGGATTTTTATGTTGTAAATATAATTTATTCTGAAGCAATATCAGTGTTCAATCAGATTTGACATATTTAAATCTGCATATTTGTGATATTTAACCCAAGGGCATTTTTTGTTACCGTTATAAAGGGCTTTTTCCCCCTAATTTTATTAAATGTATGCTTCATCTTTCATTTTAAATTCTTAAAATTGACCAATATATTCAATTAGAATAATAAGACACTATAGGGCTGTTACGACCAAATTAAAGCATTTACACTCAAAAATTACAACTGGATTAAATAATGTTATGAGATTGTTTTAATTTTTTTATTTTATTTTATTTATTTATTTTATTTTATTTTTTTTAAAATACAAATTAGAAATGTTGGGGAAAAACTAAACCGCCAGTAGGTGGCGGCAAATGACCGTCTTAATGAGTGAGTCATTAAGATTCGTTCAAACTGCTGATTCATTCAAGAATGAAACCGATTCGTTTAAATCGCTGAATCATTCAGTAATGAAAACACAAGTGTTTCTGTGAGATGCGCAATGGTTCTGCTGTGATCTTTGTTTGGAACTATTTCCACTGCTGAAACAGAACAAAAACAGTCAATATTGCATCTAAAATGTAAGTGATTTAATTTTAACTGCTTGTTTATTGAACATATGAAATCAGTGTCACATTTTCAATCTTGATGGTATTCAGGAAAGCACTCTGGTCGTGTGATGTTGCTTATCTGTATCATATGTTTTGTTATAAATATAAAAACTCCACATTTTGAATTTTTACCACAGTATGTGAGATTATTTGCTTGTGCTTCGCTCATTTGTTTCAATTTCTCCTCAAGAGGATGCGCGAGCCTCAACAGCGCAACCTTGTTACCGTCAGTACATAATACATTACTGTATAGTAGGCCTATTATTATTATTCATTATCGATCGCTTTGGTGATTGCCTAGTTTTTTTCTTTTCTTTTTTTTTTTTTTCTTTGTTATTGACGCTTTGATATACAAGTAACATTCTTTCATTAGCCCTTTTAAAAAAAAAAAATCAACTTGTCCCGGATAAGCGTTAATGTCGAACCCTGTGTAACTGTTCTTTTCATCTTCTCTCTTCAGCTCTTTACATTTTGCGCGCTAGTTAGCTCACTGTCACGTGACAACGAAGCCAGTGAAAGGGAGTGATTGACGGCTAACATTAACCAACCTAAAATCTGCTTTTAAACTTAAGAATGTAAAGATTAAGTTTAATTGGCTGTATGATAGAACGGTGGACTGGTCACTGTATCACCTCACAGCAGGCACATACTGTGCAGTAATTAGCTAATGTTTTGTAGAGAAATGAAAACAGGTCGCACCTCAGCAATTATTTTCACTCGCACAAATGCTCCCAAATATATTTTGAGGTCGCACACATTAAATTTAGGGAGCATATGCGACTAAAATGGTCGCAATTTCGAGCCTTGTTAATCATAGAACAATAAAATGTCTAATCTAAAAAAAACATCATACAACTATTTTCTGTTTGTCAAAACCAAGTATCGGTAAGTCTGGTTTGTTGGCTGTTCTCTCTCACTCTCTCTCTCTATATAAAAAACAGTAGAACTATTTTCTGTTTTTGTCAAAAAAAAAAAAATAAATAAATTATTATAATTGAAATTATATAATTATTATAATTGAAATTTAAATAGTGTACACACAGTTATTTAAAATAATATTTTCTATTTCACTTGCCTATATATATCTGATTCTAAAACTTTAGAACTAGTAACAAAGGAACGTTGAGTTGCTTCATTGAAGCTTGTAGAGTAGAGTATTATGGTATTATGAGAGAGAGATGGACTAAACAAGTGTATTGCATCTGATATAGCATTCATTCTTCAGGTCGATGTCCAATATATTATATCCATTATTAAAAAATCAGTTTGAATGTCTGCTGAGGAAAGCGATATCTTTGTCTTTGTCCTTTTAAAAGATTTCCCATGACAGCGCTAAGACAACTTCTTTGTTTACAACCAGTCCCTTTCAATTTGATACTGACTCACTCACAAAGACAGTCTTTGCCACCATCTAATGGTGTAATAATGTAACTTTCACTGAAGTCGAAATCACAATCACTAACGGACCCTCTCTCAAACCTAAATATGGCATATTATTTATAAAAAAAAATTTGTATTTATTAAACAATAATATTTAAATTAACAACAATAGCTATTAGACAATAGGAAATAAACTCAAGCAAACAATTCAGTCAAAAGTACAAAAGCAGCGTTCTAGTACAGGATTTAAGTTAAATATAGCATAAATATAAAGTTACAAAAATTTTCCCCTTAATCCAAATCGATTTGCATCTGGAACAAGTAATAGATTAATAAGACCAAAGATTTCCTGTTTGATATACCCCAAATGAATTATATTCCATGTTTAACCACTATCTACATAAGAGCCAGCAGCAAATTCCCGAAGGACTGGCCGAGATTAAGCTGTTCTCTCCGGGTACACAAGCTCTGAATGGCCGCTGACGGCCTGGAGCTCAAATCTCCGAAAGTCTAAACAAATTGTAAAATGGGCGCTGTTTATATATGAGTCACATATTTGAGGTCTAAATAACTACATTCTTGCCTAAAAAAACTTGTAAAACTACATTCCGTGAACCAACAACAGTAGTATTTGTAAAAAATATGGTGGATTTGCTCGACCGCCATGACAGTCGCCACAAGCAAATTGATACAAATGGTGAAACGTTTCCAGTGCTGACACTGGGGGAATATTGCATGGCTCTCAGCCAATCAGATTCGAGAACCAGAAATTATATCCCATTCTTAATCCGCAGCTATAACAGCCTCAACTCTTCTGGGAAGGCTTTCCACAAGGTTTAGGAGTGTGTTTATGGGAATTTTTGACCATTCTTCTAGAAGCGCATTTGTGAGGTCAGGCACTGATGTTGAGAAGGCCTGGCTCACAGTCTCCGCTCTAATTTATCCCAAAGGTGTTCTATCAGGTTGAGGTCAGGACTCTGTGCAGGCCAGTCAAGTTCCTCCACACCAAACTCGCTCATCCATGTCTTTATGGACCTTGCTTTGTGCACTGGTGCGCAGTCATGTTGGAACAGGAAGGGGCCATCCCCAAACTGTTCCCACAAAGTTGGGAGCATGAAACTGTCCAAAATGTCTTGGTATGCTGAAGCATTAAGAGTTCCTTTCACTGGAACTAAGGGGCCAAGCCCAACCGCTGAAAAACAACCCCAACACCATAATCCCACTTCCACCAAACTTTAAACTTGGCACAATGTAGTCAGGCAAGTACCGTTCTCCTGGCAACCACCAAACCCAGACTCGTCCATCAGATTGCCAGACAGAGAAGCGTGATTCGTCACTCCAGAGAACACGTCTTGGATGGCTTGGATGCAGCTGCTCGGCCATGGAAACCCATTCCATGAAGCTCTCTACGCACTGTTCTTGAGCTAATCTGAAGGCCACACGAAGTTTGGAGGTCTGTATCTTTTGACTCTGCAGAAAGTTGCCGACTTCTGCGCACTGTGCGCCTCAGCATGCGCTGACCCGGCTCTGTGATTTTACGTGGCCTACCACTTCGTGGCTGAGTTTCTGTTGTTCCCAATTGCTTCCACTTCGTTATGATACCACTAACAGCTGACCGTGGAATATTTAGTAGTGAGGAAATTTCATGAACGGACTTATTGCACAGGTAGCAACCTATCACGGTACCACGCTTGAATTTACTGAGCTCCTGAGAGCGACCCATTCTTTCACAAATGTTTGTAGAAGCAGTCTGCATGCCTAGGTGCTTGATTTTATACACCTGTGGCTATGGAAGTGATTGGAACACCTGAATTCAATGATTTGGAGGGATGTCCCAATACTTTTGGCAATATAGTGTATATATATAGATAGATTGTCTGTCCATAATCATACTGCACCTACGCTGAATCATATCACTACAAGACATGAAAAAAAACTGAGTGCTACAAGCTTTACACCTGTTTTTACACTACAGAGGTAAACAAGAACAGACGTTCCTCATTGCCATTCGTGCTAAATCTTTTATGTGACAAAGCTAACAAGATGGAAACAGCCAGCAGGATGTTTATTTTTAGATGACAACATTGTTCAAAGAATTAGAAGTCACAATGAATAATCGGCTTCACATCAGACTAAGGAAAAATTCTAACCCCTAAAAAAAAAAGCCCATAACTTCTATTTTAATAATGTTTTTAGACTGCTGAATTAATGGATCAAAGCTACTGTAGAGAATAGCAGCAACCTCTGTTTTGTCCTTATACCAGGCAAGACAAAGATTGGGTGGCAATTTTAAAAAGTGTTCCACTGTCATCAAAAAGCAACAAAAGTTGGCCAAACAGTTGAGAGATCAAAAACATGTCATGCCTTTGACTGAAGGTGACAAACGAAAAAAGATTGGCTAAAGAACAACCACATGATTGTAATCCTGCAAGCTCATTTTTGTGACTGCAACACATTTGATACTGACAGTTGCAATCAAAACTATGATATCTGATAGCTTTTCCTCTGACAATAGCTGTCAGAGACTTGCCTTTGTTCAAGCCATTACAGGATTTCCGCACCATTAGTCAAAATGAAAGCAATTATTCAACACTGACCCTCACCAATTAGTGAAACTTATGAAACCTGTCAAGAACATTTCTAAATCACATTTCATCTTGAAAATCCAAAAAAAGAAAAAAGACATTGTATTTTGATTAAAGAATTAAGGCTATTTTTAGAACCATTATTGTCATTATTTTGAGAGAAAGCAATGTAATTACAACATTCAAGGTCCAGAAAAGTAATAAAGACATTGTTAAAATAGTCGACATGACTGCAGTGGTTCAACCTTGATGTTATGAAGCGACGAGAATACTTTTTGTGCGCAAAAACAAAACAAAAATAACAACTTTATTCATCAATTTCTTCTTTTCCCTGTCATTCTCCTATGCTGTTTCCGTTGTAAACTGACATAGAACCTGGAAGCGCTTGCACTATGTCTACAACGTAAACAGCGTAGGAGAATGACAGAGAAGAAAACCTCTCGGGTTTCATCAAAAATATCTTAATTTGTGTTCCGAAGATGAACGAAAGTCTTACGGGTGTGGAACGACATAAGGGTGAGTAATTAATGACAGAATTTTCATTTTTGGGTGAACTAACCCTTTAAGAATCATCATTGAGAATAATAAGAAATACAGTAGACTAGAGGTGAAACGGTTCTCGGTGGTTAAAAAAAAAAAAAAAAATCGAACCGTACCGTTCTGCACACTCGGTTCGGCACGCACTTGCACTGCGGTTCATCTCATATCTGACGACGCATACGCATCTATAATATGGTTTGTAGAAAATAAATAAAACAGACAGACAGAGTTAGGCTAATGTATGTTTCTGTCGATGTATACGCATTCTGGCTTCCTCTAAACTTTGTTCAGTGCGAGTGCCACATGCTCTATATGACCAGTCATTTACGCCGTCATCACCGTTGGTGTTGATAGCGCGCGAGCGCAGGTGAGACCTGAACCGCACACGTTGCTATCTGTGTTTAAACTAAACTCATTTAAGACTTGCTAATTTAAACATTCGAGTGCAAGTCGCGAAAGAGAACTTACACACGCGCTGTGAGAAGATTTGTGCACTCATCTGAAGCGCGCACACGGAAGCGCGTGTACAGCGCGCAAATATTGAGGTCTCTTTCAAGTCTTGTGCTTGAACGGACAAATTCACACGAAATTATGTCAACATGTCCGTCTTGGCGAGTATCCTAGCAAGCATGGTACGTTATGTCTTAAGTGAACTTATACACTCGAGAAAGAACGCATATGTTCAGTATCAGTGTACTGATCCGTGTGTTATGTCTTAAAGAGACAGCAGCCCTTGCATTCCTGCTGTCTGAATGTGTTTTTAATGTTATGACTGAATAGTAACTTAATAATTAATAATGATTGATCTTTATTTAATTTTTACAGTGAAGATTACGCAATGTTGTTTTACATTTGATTAGCTACTTTATTCTATTTCTGTACCTGAAACTGGATACATGAAAAACCTGAAAAGCTTTATTTATTTGTATCTTTGCTTTTCTGTATTTATTTGTGTTGTTTGATTATGTGTTCTTATAATTTTTATTTGACAGTAGTAATTTTTTTTTTTTTTAAGATTTATTTTTGCCGTTTTTGCCTTTATTATGATAGGACAGTGATTAGACAGGAAGCGAAGTGGGAGAGAGAGAGGGGGACGGGATCGGGAAAGGACCACGAGAAAGGACCGAACTCGGGTCGCCCGAAGCGCATTGGCGCTACATGTCGGTGCACTGCCCATGAGGCCATCGGCGCCGATGACAGTAGTAATTTTTTATCTGAACATAGCCGAACCGTATCTGAACCGTACCGAAACCGTGAGCCTAAAACCGTGATACAAACCGAACCGTGAGTAATCTGAACCATTGCGCCCCTACAATAAACGTAAATGTCCAGAAAAATCAGAGAAATCAAACATTTTAACTGACATGAAAACAATGTCATAATGCAAAAAAAAAAAAAAAAAAAAAAAAAAAAAGGGTCACAAAAAATGGCATCATTTTCTTATACAAAATATATTTTTTTCTTTGTTTTTTTGGATTTGTAACTTTGCATATCCTTTTTTATTTTCAGTTAACACATTGCTTTGCATTTAAGGAAGTAACCATCTACCAACACCAAGACCATCACACTATGAGCTGTCAAAGCCACAAGACATGTGATCTCCCCCTCAGCAGAACACTGAAGGAGTTCATTCCACTTCATTTTAGATTTATTAAGTGTTTCACACTGACATTTCCATACTAACAACAACAGCTTTACAGCCTATAAAAAAAAAAAAACCACACACACAAAAATGAGGTAGCTCATTCGAAAAAAGCAAAAACACAATCAGTTAGCTGCCTTATTCATTCGATTCTGTTATATCAAACAAACGTTTGATTAAGAGCGAAGCTCCTTCATTTACTTTATCAGGATGTCTTCCCTCATCCCCGCGGGAGGTTCTCATATCAGTCACGCTAGCTGCTTTGTTTACAACAAACCAACCACGCTGTCCCACCAGTAGAGGAACCTGCTAAAAATGCAAATTACATTGAGACAGACGTGCTGCAGCTGTGCCACGACCACCTTACCTCCCGCCTTCAAGCGTTTGCAAGGGTTTGTTCACAAAAAGGCCGACCGGAGGGGTCTGACCTCAGGGAGATGGTAGAAAGAGATTTATGGACACCATTTACCTCTTCAGAAGGCCACAGCTGTTACCGAGCCTCTGCAAAGCAATTATCCCAATAATTAGAGCTGCGGTCAGGACTGCTGAAGCAACCGTTCGCGGGCAAATGAACTTGGCATGCGGTGCAGGAGGAGAGACTGTGAGATGAGTTTACAGCTTGTCTTGATGTTTCATTCATGCTAGCATAATTATCATTTTCTATCTGCTGCCAATGCCAAAACCAATGGACTGCTGTTGGCATACACAGAATATAATTTTTATACATAATATTCTATATATCACAAAGTTACTTGTTCCAAAAAAAAAAATTGAAACTCCAAATAAATAAATAAATACTATACATATACTACCACGATACATATACAGTCAAACCAAAATGTTTTCAGACACCTTGAACATTTCATTCATCAATACAGTTTATTCACTATAGTTTAAAAAAAATGGTAATAAAATATGACAAGATCTCATAGTTAAACTGTGTAAGAAAAATTAATCTTAATTATGTCAGATAACACTTAAGCAAAACATGGTCAGGTCAAAGTGTCTGAATAATTTTTGGTTCCAAATTTTTATCAATTTTACTGGTAGTCCACTGTATGAAGAATTTTTGGGTATAATATGTCAGTTTACTTTATTTTGCTATCCTCACTTATATAAATGAACTATAGTGTCCTGCACCCACTAGTAAAAATAAATCAAAAATATCAAAAACGTCTGATTAATTTTTTGGTTGACTGTATATACATACATATATACATTACACACACTTTTTTAGACGTTCTCTGCAAGCTACAACATACCAATATTGCTCATTCATGCACAGCATTTAGACCAATTAATACAAGCATATTACCACTGAATACATCAGAGCAAGAAATAAGGCCACCCACATTTCAATTTTCAGAGGCAAGAATGGATGATTAAAAAGAAATGAACTTGAAGCGTACATCCAATTGCATTTCAAGGCTAACGAAACAAAGATTTGACACCCTAAATGGGACGCACATAATAGTCGTGTTTCAGACAGACCGCTATCTGAAATGTCCCTCAGGTGTTGAAATTAGTTATCACGGACCAGAGAGCAAGACCTCGCTTCAACACTAATGAGAGCCTGAGTCTGTGAATTACTGAAGACAGAGAGAGAGAGAGGCATAGTGCTATCAATATGAGTTTAAAGCTGTGACTGTAATGAGAGTTGGATTTTAGCATACTGTGGGCGAGACTCCGAAATAAGAGACATTTAAACAGAAGTTCAAGAGGTTGTTAAAGTCTAGCACAGAAAACTGCTGCTGTAAGATGTTTCTCGGCCTAAATGAATTTGTGTCTAGCTGCAAATGAACCTTGGCCCTTGTGATTGCCAGATGAAAAGTGGTGCACCATCAGAGCCAAGCAGTGACAGAGGAGTAGCTTAAAACAAATGTTTAAGTATAGCTAATGTTTAATATGCATACGTCTTCAATCACACCATGATCTACTGCACAGATAAAAGTATCATTTTCTACTTTTAGTGGAACTCAAATAAAATTATGAAGCATGCTTACATTGCCTTTTTAGTGACCAGGGACTTTTCATAATTTTCATAAATTCAAATATGGTGCATCAAGACATGTTAATGACAAATGTCAAAAAACATTTGTTTTTTGTAGCCGATTTTCAATGAAAAACAATTTGTGTAGTCTGTTCAGCACACAAAACTATTGTATGGCTTCAGAAAACATATTTTATATTCACTTTTATTGGATTATTATTATTATTATTGTACAAAATATGTAAGCATCAAGACTTTTCATCATTCCAAACTAATTTTATTCTAAAAATAAAACTTATCATAGGGCATCAGCTGTGGCAAGACAAAAGTTATCCTATAACCATTTCCTCATCCACACAACTAGGTCAATGTGCCAACAAGCACGGCACGGCAAACTACAAAAGACAAATCTAGTTAGTAGATTTTAAGCTTGTTCTTAAATTAGTCCAATCCACATTAAAGGTCTGTGTTTGTGCAGCTGAATAAGGCAAAGAAAAATAAGAAAGTTTACATACTTTATATAAACATTTACTTGGATATTATGGTCAGAGTAAAGATTATGCACCTGCAATTAAAGACTTCGTGAAAAAGTTTGCTTGGGAGAGCCAATCACCGTGGTCAGGATGTCATTTTCCTGCAGCTCCACAATAATTAGTCACAGTATGTGGTATTTACAGCTCAAATGATTGGCTGAAAACAACCTGGCAGCACAACTGAGAAACTGCACTTGAGATAAATGGGAATGCTAACACAAAGCTTTTATCAGATGTTATGGACCTCCTTGGTCAAAACAGGGAAGACAGATAACTGTATTCAACAAGGCATTTCATGGAGCCTTTAATATCAGCTACAAAATTAAATAGGTAATATTTGAAAAAAAAAAAAAAAAGTTTCACTAGGAGTTTAGATCTGGAAAGCTTGAATATAATATAATAACATAATATATGATATAATTGTAAATATATATATATTATTTAATATTATTATGTTATATTATTAATTAACAAAATACTACAAATAATAATTATTAAAAAAATTAATTATTTATATAAAATGTATTGTATAAAATTATTATTATTTTGTATTTGTTAATTTTTATATACAAAAATAAGCATCATCATCAGGATTCTTGCTCACCTCCTTTTTGTCCTGTAGGCATTCCAGTACAGACAGGTTATTTGTCCAGGTGTGTTTTGGACACAGCCGGGTCACGTCGTCCCGGCAGGCCTGCTCTTCTGCCAGTTTCCAGCCGGTGGATCTTCTAGACTGAAAACCGGAGGACGCGGCGGCAGCAGCAGCGGCGGCGGCGTTATTCCCGGGATTCGGTAGCGCGGCTCTGAGCTGCTGGTTCATGGCGACAGCCGGAGGATGCACATTTCCGAAACCTGGAAGAGGTTTAAGAGCCTGTACGGTGAGAAGGCAGAGAGACATGAGGAGCAGCAGCAGCTGAACACGTCTACACGCCGCCATCTTCGGCCACAACAGCTGAATCAAGCTCCACTCACTCCTCCTGCTGCTGAAGACACGGCGCTGACCAACCAACCCTACTACGGCGAAGGATTTGCTTATGAATATGAATTACGTAATGTGACGTAAGCCCAGTAAGCTTTACTGATTGGCTATATAACTCACGTTCGTAAATAAGCCTCTAACAGCTGTCCAATAAAAGATTCTTAAATGAGGAAGGCATGGATCATGAATATTAATTACGTTAAGTAACAGGCACTCCAGGAAGGTTTCCAAGCAACGTCTATTGATGTATCAGTTAGGCCTTCGACATAGTGGGATCAGAAAATCGAGTCCGCCTCAGAAAACTTGGCGAGTTATGTAGGACTCACTTCACTGCTTACTGCAGAGGATTTAGCACATATTCTCTATAAAAAAAAAAAAAAAAAGATAGATAGCTTAATTTTTACTACTGAACTCATGTGAACCATAACATTCAGTGCTGTCTGTGGTCGAAGTATAGGCTAAGGCTATAAGTTTGTTTGTTAATATAATTGTTTAATATAATATAATATAATATAATATAATAAGTAAATATACTCACATGAGTAGGAGTGCGATATGGCTCTATATCAGCACGTCTGTGATGAGGCTAGAGGAATCATAGCCGTGATGATATATAGATAGAGCATGACTAGTGATATTGCTTTTATACAACAGTTAGCCAGCACACGTGTGTGAATTATTAAGAAACAACAACGGAGTGTCTCTTGTGTGTGGAACTACTTCTTTCTGCCACTGAATCAAATCTCACTGAAGCGCATTGTATTATGTTAAATCAATAAGCCCCAAGAAGCCGTGGTTTATAGTGAATTTATAACAGCTAAGGGGCGTTGTTAGGCACAACACGGAGCGGAGTAGAGTAGTAGAGTACTATGAGAGAGAGAGAGATCAACTAAGCCAGTGTATTACCTGCATCTGATAGACCTATAGCGTTCATTCTGTCAATCTTATATTCATAATAAAAAATCAGTTTGAATGTCCACTGAGGAAATTGATATCTTTGTCTGAGTAACCTTTTAACAGAAGCTAATCAATGCATTTGTCGGTTGCGTCTTAAAGTAAAAATAATGTCCTTGTTTCTCCAAGTCCGACTGCATCCCGCAGTACTACAAACTACGCCCCTACTACAAGTTACGCCCCCTACAATGAAACAGCATTTTGGGATGTCATCAGAGCCCCTCTTTCTGGAATCGCTGATGTCGCACTAGAATCGCTCTTCTTCTACTTCACTTTCTTCGCTTTTTAAGCTATCGCCACATAGTGTTAAGTCATCTTTGTTTTCCTCAGTTTTTTTAAAGTATTTTAATTATGACACTCTACAGTAAATTTTACTTTTATGGAAGGGGTAGGAAACAGTTCAGGGTTGGGTGGTTGGTTTTTAGTTGGTTTTACTAATAGCTGTTATTTCATACTTCATAAGGTTCGAAAGCAAAAAGTTAGTCTTACAAACATTTCATACATAAAACATGAAATAATTTACTTCAAAAGATGGTTTTATAGTCAATGACATCTTTTTTCTACACGGGAGTCATAATTGTAGTAGTAGGCATAACTTGCAGGGGCGTGGTTTTTAGTAGTGTGGGACTTGTGAGAAATCATAGACTGTAAGAAATATGCTGCCAGTATAGATCTGGCAGAAATAAGTGGAATGATACAAATTTTGAATTGGTGTCTGTGTGTGTTCGACTTGAATCGATTAGAGAGCAGACAGCTCTGTATACTTTCGAATCACTCTCTTGGTACTTTGATGTCATACAGCGATCAGCTGTGCAGCTCCTCTTCAAGTCGAACACACCTCCTGTCTAGTCCTTCTTTCACTAATTGTGCTCACCTAAGGGCCTCATGTATAAAACTTTCCATAGATTTCATCCTAAAAGTGTGCGTATATGCACAAAAGCTAGATTTTGCGTACACAGAAAAGTTTTCAGATTATAAACCCATGTGTATGCCAGAACCTGTGCAAAATTCCCTTTATAAAACGCAGTCAGCGGAAGATTGTAATAACCATATGGAGCTTACAACTCCTAGTTTTACTATGCATGACGTTATCTGCATATCATTTCCATGCATATTCCCATCCACGTGATACCATGTTTAACGGTAGGCCTACAAGACATAAGGAAAATATGAGATAGGACTATATGTGCTGTCACATTACATAGCTAAAAATCATTCAGTATCCTTGCCTTGTTTTAGAGAAAGTTTTCAAAGAAGAGTTATTCTCAATCTTTACCACTGGCCAAATTGTATTAATTGTTTTAAACAAATCTACGCAATTATGCCTGTAAGGTAAACATATTTTAGGATGTTCATATTCTTTAATGGAAACAGATAGGCCTTATTTTTATTTTGCAGTGTAAATAATTGTCTGACTCAGTGCGTCACTTACAAAACTTAAAAAATAAAATGTGCATCTTACCATTTCCTTCAAATTCTATCCTTCAAATACAATGGTATTTTTCATAACATTGGGAAGACCACGAAAATGGTTATAATTAGGCTATACTGTCTGTCTGTGCACGACACCAACAGCACACCTGAGTGCAGCAGAGGTTGTACAGTAGCCTACTGTGTCATCGGACACCAAGCGAGTCCTTCGTCTGCCATTAGCCTATACTGTCTTTGTTGCTTAGTAAGCCTCTTAGACGGAGTTAAGTGAGCATCATTGACCATTATTCACGCTAAAATATTTTCTCAGAACATTAGTTCTGCTATTTAGAACACAATTTAAAGCTGAATTATCATGTGCCAAGCAATCCTCGCTGTAGTTAAAACATTAAAACACAGCATGCCACAGCAAAAGTGTTCAAAAGCAGCGCATTCACTACAAATATTTTTAATAGTAACTAATTAATATAAAAAATGTTGTAACTTCTGGATAATGATTTCATAAAATTTTACTGCTTAACTCCATTAATGAGAGTGGCATGGCATATTTAATTTAAATGTGTATATCAGATGTAAAACAGAGTTTAAATCATTCCGTTTACTTCATTACTTCGCTCACTCCAGTAAAAGAGTGTGTAGTGTCCGTACGGTGCGCACATATTTACGCCTATTTTCATTTTTTATAAATCCCGATATGTGCATGGAAAATTGAGTAGCCTACGCACATTTCTATGCCCATTTTCGCAACGTTTTACATCAAGCCCCAGGTGCTCTCTTCCCTCATGTCTTTACCTTTTTTGCTGACAATTTTTGTTCTTTGCCGTGATTACAGTGTACCTTTGCTATTTGGTCTTGATTTCTCTTTTGCTTTGGTCACTATCTTTAATTATTTCCTTTAAGTATTTACTTTAGTTACTCTTCAGTCATCTCCACTGTATCATATATACCATGAACATGTTTAAAATAGTTTCTAAATAATGCTTCATATAATCTAATTTCATATAATCTATCCCCATCTGATATGCGTGTATCTTGACAACAGTATTATCTTAATGCTTAATCTATCTTGATGTTTAGTATTGCTGTGGAATTCCTGTTCCGCAGTATGACGTTGCTTGAAAAGGGTCGCAGGCAGGTCAGCTGGCTCACCGGCCGTAAATCAATGACAGAGTCCATATTAATCCACTTCACTGACACTAAACAAGCTGACATCAATAAGAGCTAGCGTGAATAAGAAACTCAAGACAGCATAATATAAAAGCCTTCTCTGTTGAATGAAGGTAATAATAAGCCACATAATGATCGATATAAGACTAAAGTAATGTGCATCTGTAAAAATCTTTATACAATAAGTGCACTCCAAGATGGTAAATGAAGGTCCTTAACCTTTAAGTCATGCTTGAAGACTAGAGAAAAAAAATATTATATTTTGTTGTTTTTTTCTCAAACCCAAAGAGGAAAATTCCTTTTGGATAAATCAGAAAGAGAAAGAGCTTTATTGCCAAGTACATCCTCAATGTTGATACGTTAGAAGCAGGAAAAATGGGCAAGCGTAAGTATTTGAGCGAGTTTGACAAGGGCCAAATTGTGATGGCTAGATGACTGGGTCAGAGCATCTCCAAAACTGCAGCTCTTGTGGGGTGTTCCCGGTCTGCAGTGGTCAGTATCTATCAAAAGTGGTCCAAGGAAGGAACAGTGGTGAACCGGCGACAGGGTCATGGGCGGCCGAGGTGTCAGAATACACAGTGCATCGCAGTCTGGTGCGTATGGGGCTGCATAGCCGCAGACCAGTCAGGGTGCCCATGCTGACCCCTGTCCACCGCTGAAAGCACCAACAGTGGGCACGTGAGCATTACAACTGGACCACGGAGCAATTGAAGAAGGTGGCCTGGTCTAATGAATTACGTTTTCTTTTACATCACGTGGATGGCCGGGTGAGTGTGCGTCACTTACCTGGGAACACATGGCACCAGGATGCACTATGGGAAAAAGGCAAGCCGGCGGAGGCAGTGTGATGCTTTGGGCAATGTTCTGCTGGGAAACCTTGGGACCTGCCATCCATGTGGATGTTACTTTGACATGTACCACCTACCTAAACAATGGTGCAGACCAAGTACACCCTTTCATGGAAACGGTATTCCCTGGCTGTGGCCTCTTTCAGCAGGATAATGCGCCCTGCCACCAAGCAAAACTGGTTCAGGAATGGTTTGAGGAGCACAACAACGAGTTTGAGGTGTTGACTTGGCCTCCAAATTCCCCAGATCTCAATCCAGTCGAGCATCTGTGGGATGTGCTGAACAAACAAGTCCGATCCATGGACGCCCCATCTCACAACTTACAGGACTTAAAGGATCTGCTGCTAACATGTTGGTGTCAGATACCACAGCACACCTTCAGGGGTCTAGTGCAGTCCATGCCTCGATGGGTCAGGGCTGTATTGGCAGCAAAAGGGGGACCAACACAATATTAGGAAGGTGGTCATAATGTTATGCCTGATCGGTATATTATATATATATATATATATATATATATATATATGGGTGGTTCTGCAACTACGGGCACTTTTAACTCCCAGTAGTGAAATTTAAGGTTTATGTTAAAATTTGTCATCTAAAGCTTCATAAATATAAACACTGTGTCAAACTCTAAAAAATGCTGGGTTAAAAAGAACCCAAGCTGGGTTGAAAATGTGCAAACCCAGCGATTGGGTTGTTTTAACCCAGCGGTTGGGTTAAATGTTTGCCCAACCTGCTGGGCAGTTTTATTTAATCTAACTATTGTTTAAAAATGTTACATACAGAAGGGAGCGGAGACACAGGTAAGTGCAAAACAGGGTTTTATTGAGGTCAACTGAGCGTGCTGGTTTGATGCAGGTGAGTGTAAGCAGACAGATACGTGGCTGGATCGTAGTGCTGGATCTGATGCTTGGTGTTGTTGTTGCAGGTAGCGTGGATGCAGATGGACGTGGAGCAGACGAGACACACTGAACTCACGGAAGACGTGGAGACACGAGGAATCACGGAGAACACAGGAGACAGGTAAGTCGTTGGCAAAAGGAGTCCTGGAGGTAAGCATAGCATGTAGGTATGCATTAACGAGACCGGACAGAGTGTGAGTGTTCAGTGTGTGCTTATATGCTGCTGTGGTGATGGGTGCTGATGATTGTCAGGTGTGGCTGGTTAGTACTCAGGAGAGGGAGTGCGCTGTGATTGGGTGAGTGTAGAGCCTGGCGTGTCTGTGACATTACCCCCCCCCTCCACGGTCCGCTCCTGAGGACCGCGGACCCCGACGTCGTGGTGGTCGACCTCTGCCACGAGGAGCTGGTCTGTTGGGATGTCTGGCATGGAAGTCATCTAGAAGACTAGGATCGAGAATATCATTTCTGGGAACCCATGAGCGTTCTTCGGGGCCGTATCCTTCCCAGTCCACCAAGTACTCCAGGAAGCCACCACGACGTCGGGAGTCCAAGATGTCTTTCACTCGGTAAGCCACTCCATCTTCAACGATGAGTGGAGGAGGGGGATCTTCGAGGTCGCCAGGCTCTGTGGAGGGAAGAACAGAGGGATGGTGAGGCTTTAGGAGTGATACGTGGAAAACTGGGTGAATGCGATACTCAGGAGGGAGTTGCAGGTGATAGGTGACGGGGTTGAGTTGCCGGATGATGGTGAAGGGGCCAACGAACCGGGGACTCAGTTTCCTACACGGCAGGCGCATCTTGATGTCCCGGGTTGACAGCCAAACCTTCTGTCCTGGTTGGTAATTGGGTGCGTGGGAACGTCGAAGGTCAGCTGTCAACCTGCGCCTGCGTAGGGCTCGTTGGAGTTGCAGATGAGCTGAGTCCCAGACCCTCTCGCTCTCCCGGAACCAGTAATCCACCGCCGGGACATCTGATGGTTCCCCGTCCCAGGGGAACAGTGGGGGCTGATAGCCGAGCACGCATTGGAAAGGTGTAAGACCAGTGGTGGGTTGCCGGAGAGAGTTCTGGGCGTACTCGGCCCAGCCCAGAAACTGGTTCCAGGAGTCCTGGTGGCCGTGACAGAAGGTACGGAGGAAACGGCCTATCTCCTGAATCTTCCTCTCCGTCTGCCCGTTCGTCTGTGGATGGTAGCCGGAAGAGAGACTGATGGCCACACCTAGGAGTTTGAAGAAGGCCTTCCAGACTCGGGAAGTGAATTGAGATCCACGGTCAGACACAATATCTTCAGGTAATCCATAGTATCGAAACACATGGTTGAATAGCAGCTTGGCAGTTTCCATAGCTGTGGGGAGTCCAGGTAGGGGGAGCAAACGACAGGACTTGGAAAAGCGATCCACCACAACTAGGACACAGGTGCATCCTTCGGAGACTGGGAGGTCGGTAATAAAGTCCACTCCTAGGTGTGACCACGGGCGTGTGGGAACGGGCAGAGGTTGGAGCTTTCCGGAGGGAAGATGGCGTGGACTTTTGGAGATGGCGCATTCCCTGCACCCCTGCACGTACCTCCTGACGTCTGATGTCATGTTGGGCCACCAGAAGCGCTGTTTCAACAGCGAGAGGGTCTCGTTGACCCCTGGGTGGCCAGTGCCCAGTGAAGTATGTGAGGAGTGGATGAGGGGGGTGCGTCGTGCTCGTGGGACATACTTCAATCCGGTAGGGCAACCCGGCGGGGTGTTGGTGGAGGCATTGGACTCGGGGAGCGTCTCTTCTGACCAGGAAATGGGATTCACGAAGAGCTTTTCGGGGATGATGGGCTCTGGGTCGTTGTTGCTTTCCTTGAGACTATGAAGACGGGACAGGGCATCAGCTTTCACATTCTTGGAGCCAGGGAGATAGGAGATGGTGAAATTGAATCGAGTAAAAAAAGAGAGCCCATCTAGCTTGGCGGGGGTTCAATCTCTTGGCATCCCGTAAATACCCCAGGTTTTTGTGACCGGTTAGCACCACGAAAGGATGTTTTGCTCCCTCAAGCCAATGCCTCCACTCCTGCAAGGCGAGCTTGATGGCAAGGAGTTCTCGGTTGCCGATGTCGTAATTTACCTCCGCCGGGTTGAGTTTCCGGGAGAAGAAAGCACATGGATGGAGTTTTTTGGGATTCCCCTGCTGCTGTGACAGTACCGCTCCCACTCCGGTGGTAGAGGCGTCGACCTCAACGACGAATGGGAGATCAGGATCGGGGTGAGCCAGGAGGGGAGCGGTAGTGAACGCTGTCTTGAGGTCTTCAAACGCCTGGGTGGCAGCTGGCGTCCAGGACAGAGACTTGGGCTTATTGCAGAGGAGGTTGGTGAGTAGACTGGTGATGGAACTGTAGTTCTGGATGAAACGTCGATAGAAGTTTGCAAATCCTAGGAATCTTTGGAGTTCTTTCACGGAGGTGGGAGTGGGCCAGTCTTTCACAGCAGTGACCTTCCGCTCGTCCATGCGGACGCCACTGCGATCGATGTTGTAGCCGAGAAACTGCACTGAGGGCTGATGGAAAGTGCATTTCTCTGCTTTCAGAAAAAGCTGGTAGTCTCTCAGGCGTTGGAGGACCTCCGCAACGTGTTGGCGATGTTCGGCCATGCTCCGGGAGTAAATCAGAATATCGTCGATGTAGACCAGGACGGATCTGTGCAGGAACTCCCGGAGCACCTCATGCATGAAGTCTTGGAATACGGAGGGGGCGTTGACCAATCCATACGGCATAACGAGGTACTCATAATGGCCAGTAGGTGTCACGAAAGCTGTTTTCCACTCGTCCCCCTCACGTATTCTGATGAGGTTGTATGCGCTGCGGAGGTCCAACTTGGTGAACACAGTGGCGCCGCGAAGGTGTTCCAGGGCTGATGGGACGAGAGGAAGGGGGTAACGGAACTTGATGGTAATCTGGTTAAGTGCTCTGTAATCAATGCAGGGCCGCAAGCCTCCGTCCTTCTTAGCCACGAAGAAAAAGCTGGAAGCAGCAGGGGAAGTGGACGGTCGGATGTAGCCTTGCTTAAGAGCCTCGTCGATGTATTCCTCCATGGCTTTCTCCTCCGGAACGGATAGGGAGTAAATCTTCCCTCTGGGCACTGGCTCACCTGGGATGAGGTCGATGGCACAGTCCCATGGCCGATGGGGAGGCAGCTTGGAGGCTTGTTTCGGACAGAAGACATCGCTGAAGTGGGAATAACAGGCAGGAATTTCAGTGGAACGCTTCTCCAGGGGGCTTTCCACTGTGGTAGCGCAGACTTGGACGACTTTGGAACTAGGAGGACTAGAAACTGGAAACTCAGGAAAACAGTCTTGGAAACATTGGTTACCCCACTTCAGGATCTCTCCTGTCCTCCAGGAGATGGTGGGGTTATGCTGCTCCAGCCATGGGCACCCTAGAATCACGTCAGCAGTTGAATTCTCCAGAACCAGCAGTTGAATCTCCTCTTTGTGAAGAACCCCGACTTGGAGGAGAAGAGGTCCCACGCTGTAACGTACTTTCCGCAAGGGTTTTCCAGTTACCGCGTGGATCTGGTAAATCTTCGGCGTGGGGGCTGTCTTGAGGTTAAGCTGGCGGCAGAGGGCTCCGGAGATGAAGTTACCAGCTGACCCAGAATCGAGGAGCGCACTGACTGGAAGACAGAATTCGGCAGCAGTAAGTGTTACAACAATTGTGAGTGGCTTCATCTTATTCGAAGTGGGCAAAATAACACTCACCATCGGCCGAACTGGACGAGTGGGGCATTCCGCGATGTAATGCCCAGCACGGCCGCAGTAGAGACAAAGATTCTGGGTCAGCCTCCTCTGCCGCTCAGTAGACGAAAGACGAGAGTTTTCAAGTTGCATAGGGTCGTTTGCTGGTTCTGGGAGGCTGACGGATTCGGGCTGGCGGAGATTCGGAGGAAATAATGGCTGGTTCTGGTGCTCTTCGAGGCACAGCTGCATACGAGTGGCGAATCTGATGGATAATTGAATGAATTTCTCGAGCCCGATGGAATCCTCGTATGCAGCGAGATGCAACCGCACACGGGGATCGAGACCCTGTCGATACAGGGTGATGAGGGCTTGCTCATTCCAGCCACTTGCAGCAGCTAGAGTACGAAACTGGAGGGCATAATCAGAAACGGTTAATGCTCCTTGTTTTAAATTACATAATATCTCACCGATCGATGAATCTCCCCCTGGTGTTCCGAAAACTTCCTTGAAGTGAGAAATAAAGCTGGACAGGGAAAGAACAACGGGATTTTCTTGATTCCAGAGAGGTTCAGCCCATCGCAGTGCTTTACCATGCAGTTGAGAGATTATGAAAGCCACCTTCGCTTTATCATCCGGGTATAAGTGCGGTTGCATCTCCAGAACCAGCGTGCACTGCAAAAGAAATCCGTTGCAGTCCTCCGCCAGGCCAGAGAAGGGCGCCGGTTTTGCCATGGGACTGGCGACGGCAGGTGGTGAAGGAGATGCAGCGGCGAACGTGCGGTGGAGTGCATCAACCAGGTCTTGAATGGGATCCGGAGTGTTCATGTTGACGTGACGGTTGTGGTCCGGTCTTCTGTTACATACAGAAGGGAGCGGAGACACAGGTAAGTGCAAAACAGGGTTTTATTGAGGTCAACTGAGCGTGCTGGTTTGATGCAGGTGAGTGTAAGCAGACAGATACGTGGCTGGATCGTAGTGCTGGATCTGATGCTTGGTGTTGTTGTTGCAGGTAGCGTGGATGCAGATGGACGTGGAGCAGACGAGACACACTGAACTCACGGAAGACGTGGAGACACGAGGAATCACGGAGAACACAGGTAAGTCGTTGGCAAAAGGAGTCCTGGAGGTAAGCATAGCATGTAGGTATGCATTAACGAGACCGGACAGAGTGTGAGTGTTCAGTGTGTGCTTATATGCTGCTGTGGTGATGGGTGCTGATGATTGTCAGGTGTGGCTGGTTAGTACTCAGGAGAGGGAGTGCGCTGTGATTGGGTGAGTGTAGAGCATGGCGTGTCTGTGACAAAAAATTACTAAATGGGCGGCTTAAAATGAAACCAAAATAGGTTGGAAATTAAAAATCAGACACATAATTACTAGAGGCAACAATAATAATCAAAAGGTGAACATTTATTAATAAGCAACTTAATAAATGTTTATTGTTTAATTATTATTAATTAAACTTATTAATAAATGTTCATTAATTAAACATATTATTAAATGTTAATTTCCAACATATTTTGGGTTCATTTTAAGCAAGCAATACAGTAATTTTTAAACAATAGTTGAGTTAAATAAAACTACCCAGCAGGTTGGGCGAACATTTAACCCAACCACTGGGTTAAAACAACCCAAACGCTGGGTTTGTCCATTTTCAACCCAACTTGGGTTGTTTTTAACCCAGCATTTTTTAGAGTGCATTACACACCTTGACTTAAAAAATAATTAATGAATAATATGATTTAATTAAAAACACCATTTTTGCTCATGTCCCACACACCTGTGGTTTCAATGCTGAGATGCGTAAAATTAACTAATTCTTTTACCATATGACATTATTTCACTTTTGAGTCCTTACCGCAACACTGAAAAAAGACTCTTAATATGACATTTGTGCAAAGCTAAACAAATCTAGTTTCTATGGAAACTAGCATGTGAACACATGGCTTACAGATTGGGCCACCCCCATTAGGTCACTTACAAGATCCAGAAAACTAAGATAAAGATCATCTTTTCTTCATAAGTATTTATTATGTGTCCTTACCATTCAGCTTAGTAATTGTGTATTTTGAACTACATTTTAAAAATGAATTTATATTACTGTTGAATACATGTATATGTGGTGCTAAAAGTCAAAACTGATGTATCAGACCTTGCTAGCTGCCAGTTATCAGCAATATCAGCAAAAATGTCATTTCCGCAACATGTCTTTACCGCAGCATTTTTAGTTGTTGCGGTAAAGACCTTGCGTTGTGGTAGAGACAAATTCAAGTTTTATACTGTAATCTAAATATAAACATGCCATTTTTGGAACCCTAGATGATACCAAATTCATCTAATAAGATGACAGAAATGAAGAGACGTAATGAGAAAAGAACCTGACAGATATGAATAGTTATGGAAAAAGAGCATTAAAAAAAGAGCAGATAAACTGACAAATCAGAGGATAAACAAAAGAAACCAGAGGACAAAACAAAATACTGAAGGCCTCAAATTAGTTTGTTGTTATAATATAAGTTCATAAAAGTATTAGTTTTTGAAACAAGAAAATCAGTTTAAACCAGTCTTTCCTGCAATACCTCTTTGACAAAATACCTTCTGTTTTTGTCTGCTACTGTTTTTCTCTACAGTAACCTATTGTTAAGGTTACATTATTAACATGTCATTAACATTGTGTCCTTACCGACACAAACTGTCATTACCGCAGCAATGATTTATTTTAATTATTAATCAGACTGTTATTTGCAAAAATTATTTTAACCCTTCAGTAGAGATGATTTACACATCAAAATGACAACAAAATATTTTATCTTTGGCGTGTATTAAAACAATTGATATCTAAGGTTAGTATCAAAATTTTCCATGGCATAAAAAAATATCATAAAATCCCCTAATTTTAAATTATTTTTTAATATCTGTATTTACAAAAATGGACAAATCTTGAAAGTAACTATGTAAATGTATTAAAAAAATTAAAAAAGAAAAGTGTATAAAATTACCGTTATTGTAATGTTGCAGTAAGGACATTTTGTAAGAAGAAGAGATGAAAACCATAAAAAATAAACATGTTCCAGATTAAAATCTTAACGTCTACATTCAATTTTTGTGTACATTTTTATATGTATTACAGACTGTGATGGTTAAAATTGCATTGTTTATCCTTTTGATCTTTAATTCATAAAATTAGCAAAAATCTAACCTTTCACTGAAGGAAAAGAATTGAAAGTAGGGTGAAAATCACATTATGAAATAAATGTTTTTCTCCAAAACATGTTGGCCACAATAATTGGCACCCCTAGAATTTTTTTATGAGTAAAATATCTCTGAAGTATATTCCCATTCGTATTTACATTTTTTTTGCACACCGGGGTGATCATGAACATGAAATTGTCCAGCCATGACTTCCTGTTCCACAGGAGTATAAACAATAAACAATCTCCAGCATATTCAGTTGTCAGACAAGACTGGAACTTTAAACGGGACCGGCTTCTATGGTCAGATGAAACTAAAAAAAGAGCTTTTTGGCAGCAAACCCACCAGATGGGTTTGGTGCACACATGGATAAAAAGTACCCCATGCCCACGGTTAAATATACTGCTGGATCTTTAATGTTGTGGGCCTATTTTTCTGCTGGAGGTCCTGGACATCTTGTTCAGATACATGGTATCATGGATTCTATCAAATACCAACAGATAAAAAAACAAAACCTGACCGCTTCTGCTAGAAATTCCAAAATGGGCTGGGGTTGGTTCTTCCATCAGGACAATGATCCAAAACAAACATCAAAACCAACACAAAAATGTGTCACTGAGCACAAAATGAAGCTTCTGCCATGGCCATGTTTTTAAAAGTAAGCTGTGATTACTTTCACCTGTTCCCCCTTTCCACGGCTGCCCGCCATGGATTTTACTGAGTTTTTCGCCGGCATGTCGCTCTCTAAATCTACTTCTCTCGAGGGCTGCGCATCACGGGCCTGCCCGGCCACGTGTGGCGCGCTGATCGCCGCCAAGGATCCACACCCCTTCTGCGTGGACTGCTTGGGCCTTAAGCACGCTGAAGAGGCTTTGGAGAACCCGGAAAACTGCAGCCATTGCCTCACGTTGCCTAAAAAGCTCCTTCGGCGCCATCTCAAATTTGCCGCGACCCAGTGCGTCGAGCTCAGCCTTTCGGACTCGGATGGGGGACACGGTGATGACGACGCACCACCGGGGGCCTCCTGGGGCGCAACGTCTCTCAACTGGGCTGACCAGCCCAATCCTGCTTTTCCTGAAGAGGACATCTTCGCGGGTAACCTCCCGTTTGCCGACGAACCGGCTGGTTCCGGCGACGATGACGATGTGGACCTTCTCGGGGTCTCGGAGGCCTTCCCGCCCTCTAGCGTTCCCCTGGCTAACGCCCCCGCTGCTTTACCCCAGTCTATCCTCCTGGATGTGTGTGAACGAGCGGCCGCACGCCTCAACATTGAGTGGCTGGCTCCGCAGAGCCAAGCGAACGGGGAGATTTATCACCCACATCTGGACAGGATGGCTCTCTGGGTCTGGCCCGTGAGAGGACAAACTTAAATGTGCTAGGGCTTCCCCCGCATGTTGTTGCTACTATACAGAATGCCAGGGCCGTGTCTACTCGGTCCTTATATGGCTGTAAGTGGCAGGTGTTTGAAGGGTGGTGTGATGGGCGTGGTCTCACATCATATCGGTGCTCAGTTCCTGATATTTTGTGTTTCTTACAAGATCTTATGGATAAAGGCAGGTCTTTTTCCACTATTAAGGTCTACCTGGCAGCTATTTCTGCCTGTCATGTGGGCTTTGAGGGCTCAACGGTCAGGCAGCATCCTCTAATCCGCAGATTTATGAAGGGTGCCTGTCGTTTTTTGCCGGTTATCAGGAGAACTGTTCCTGAATGGGACCTCTCCATGGTGCTGGAGGCTCTGTCTCAATTCCCTTTTGAGCCTCTGGGAAGTATTTCCCTGAAGCTGCTGTCCTTCAAGACAGCTTTGCTCTTGGCCTTGGCTTCAGCTAAACGTGTCAGTGAGCTTCATGCACTCTCGGTTCATTCCTCGTGCACTAAATTCTCTCTTAGTGGAGATAAGGTTTTTCTTAAGCCAAACCCGGCTTTTATGCCTAAGTGCTTCCCTGCGTTTACATCGGAGGTGTTGGAGCTGTCCGCTTTTCACCCTCCACCTTTTTCCTCCACCGAGGATCAGAGGCTGAATGCTCTGTGTCTGGTTCATGCATTACAGACGTATATGACCAGGACCAGTGCTTTCTGGAAGAGCGACCAGCTCTTTATTTCATGGGCGCCCCCTCACAAGGGGAGTCCCATATCTAAGCAACGCCTCTCACATTGGCTTGTGGAAGCTAATGCCCTGGCATATGAATCGATGGGTGTGCAGCCCCCAGGGAACATCAGAGCTCATTCCACAAGGGGCTTGGCCGCCTCTTGGGCCTTGTTCAGGGGAGTGTCGCTGCAGGACATCTGCTCTGCTGCCAGCTGGGCCTCTCCTCATACGTTTGTGCGTTACTACCGACTGGATGTCACCAAAACTTCGGTAGCACATTCTGTTTTAGGGGTGGGGTCTGCATAGCTCCTTGTTACCTTCCTTCTTCCTTCCTATTTACACGTTGTAGTAAAGGAACGGAGGGTGAGTGGTTTGGCGGGCCACACACATTCATGTCACCAAGCATGCATTTACATTCCTGCCTGGGTGTTTCATACGTGTTGCTATATTTTTTACATGTGTGGGACTCATACATGTTTCATGTCCTGCCGGTGCACAGCAGTCATGTGTGTATGTCAGGGTTGCCAGGTGCATAATTATGGGACGTGTCAGCCACCGCCCCCTTGGGATGACCGTCCTTCTCTGGCTTACGGAACCTCACTGTGAGTGTATTGGGCAATCGGGGAGCTGTCCATGTCTCTCCCATAGGTGGATCTCAAACACGAGATGATGAAAGAGAACAATAGGTTACTGTCGTAACCCCAGTTCTCTGAAACATCGAGTGGAGAGATCCACCAGCTTTGCCCCGCTTGCCGCACGAGAAGCGAATATACTTACTGGAGAATAGCGACGCGGGCAGGCCTTATATGCTCTCAGGTAAGGGGGTGGGACCTTACTGGGCATTGGCTGCACGCTTCTGTCTGTCTAGCCAGACTTGGTGCAATTGGATGCTTCTGCAGAGGTCAGGTACGGATGCCCTTCCCATAGGTGGATCTCTCCACTCGATGTTTCAGAGGACCGGGGTTATGACAGTAACCTATTGTTTTCTGATGTCTGATTTTGTAGCTGAGCCAAACCAGACAGTTATTGAAGTACAGAGGACAGACTCAATGACTGCTGAGTAGAACTGCATCAGCAGCGCCTGTGGTTCTGCTATATGCAGGAGGTTGAATACTTTTTAACAAGTTATGTGACTATTGGTTTCTACAGAAATGTGGATTAATATAATGTAAAATAAACATTTACAGGTAATAAGCTATTCAAACACTGTTGTTACGGATTACCACAATTAATACATATATTGAGTACAGAACTTCAAACAAGTTTGTTACAATCTTTCTTTATTTAAGTTTCTTAAAAATGTAATATTATGCCATTTATTTATGAGGTAGTGATGACATTTAATACACTTTTAGTTGTTTCATAAAAGAGAGTTAAAGAAATGTTTCCAGCAACATTACTACAACAAATCAAGTGGAATATGAAGCAATGATCACTGTATTGTCAAATTTATTAATATTTTTATGGCACACATACTGTACATGGTAGATAATCCTTCAAAGCATACAACAATTCTCCTTTGAAGGGAAAAAAAAAAAATATTTGTTTCAACTGAAAAGAGTGATCAAAACATACATTTGAAAAAATATTTTTGTTTCATAACCCTAAAAATCAGCAACTTTTCCCTTTTCCCTTTCAGCAAATATTTCACAGATCAATTCCCTTGGCACCTTATAGAGCAAATATATGCTCTACTCAAATCAACAAGTGTAAAAGTGCAAAAAACAGCACTGTATAACAATTTCACTCAATAACTAGGCTGGTTTGACCTATTATGAGGTTGATGTTTGCGGCTCCTCATTAGAATATAATTCTACACTTGAACAGTCGCAGGGATTAATCATTCTTCTTCAATGTCTCTCCACCAAGGAGTTTCTACAGTACCAAGACTTTTGAGGCATATCTTGATCAAGTCTTTTTAATGTTCAAAAAGTACTTTGCAAGAGGCAGTGACAGCCGCAGCCGGTGGGACAGACCTCTTGAGAGCGGAACCAGTCCATCATGTGGCTGGTGTGTCCTCCGTGGCCACAGCTCAGGCAGAAGTTGGAGGAGCCGCGTACGGCCACATGACAGATGGCGCATTGGAAGGTGAAGCGCTTGCAGACAGCACACTGGGTTCCGCGGGCCTGACTACGACAGTGGCAGCAGTAAACGCCGAACTCTGCGTATGTGAATGTTAAACATTTGTTAAATGTTGACTGACATCCCAGAAATTTGAGACAAATGCTTTTCTCCCTAGAGGAATGCTCTGGGTTTGATTATCACAGAAAATAGTTTGGACTTGTCAATTAGTTTCTGCTCAGTAAGATTTTTTAATGTTTTTAAAGAAGCATTTCATGCTTATCAAGGCTGCATTTATATTATAAAAATACAGTAAAAACAGTAATATTGTGAAATATTGATTTATTCTATTTTAATATATTTTAAAGAAGGAAAAGCTGAATTTTCATTGTCACATGATCCTTCAGAAATCATTCTTATATATTCAAGAAACATTACTTATTATCAATGCTGAAAACAGTTGTGCTGCTTAATATGTTTGTGGGAACTGTGATACACTTTTTTTTTTAGGATTTCCTTGATGAATTGAAAGTGGCAAGCAAAAGAACAGCATTTATTTGAAATAGAAATATTTTGTAACATTACAAATGTCTTTACTGTCACTCTTGATCAATTTAATGCATCCTTTCTGAATAAAAGTATTAATTTCTTTCAAAAAACAAAAATCTTACTGATCACAAACATTTGAACAGTGAATGTTGTCTGTGCAAATTAATAACTAATATTTGAACTGTCATGACTGTGCAAAACTAGTAAACATGGTAACTTGAATACTAGAAAGTATGGAAGCTTGTTTCCGCCATGGAATAAAGAATAAAAAAGGTAATTACGACTTTTTATCTCCCAGTTCTGACTTTATAACTTGCAATTGCAACTGAGAAAAAAAGCCAGAATTGCAAATTTTTGACTTTATTTCTTGCAATTGCTTGTTTATTTCTCAGAATTGCAACTTTATATCTCCCAATTCTGACTTTTTTCTCAGAATTGTGAGATATTACAATTGTGAGTTATATAAACAGAATTGTGAGATTTAAAGTCACAATTTTGAGAAAAAAAGAATTGTGAGATAAAAAGTCGCAATAGGCTTTATGCTGAACGTCACATGAACAAACGGGAAAACTGGTCTCATCTCATCGCATCAGAGAAAGGGTTCACAGCAGTACAAACTTACGGCGATATCTATGGACTTTTAAGGTAATCAGCTAATCTAGCAAGTTCTTTTTATTGTTGCCATTTTATTCAATTTAAATATCTAAATGTTAGTGAGAGGAAGAAAAATAAAAAAAACCTTTAGATATTAAAGGATTAGTTCACTTAAGAAATAAAATTTCCTGATAATTTACTCACCCCCATGTCATCCAAGATGTTCATGTCTTTCTTCAGCTGAAAAGAAATTAAGATTTTTGAGGAAAACATTCCAGGATTTTTCTCCATATAGTGGACTTTAACAGGGTTCAACGGGTTGAAGGTCCAAATTGCAGTTTCAGTGCAGCTTCAAAGGGCTCTACATGATCCCAGCTGAGGAATAAGGATCTTGTATAGCGAAACGATCGGTCATTTTCTAAAAAAAAATGAAAATTTATATACTTTTTAACCACAAATGCTCGTCTTGCACTGCTTTGCGATGATCCACGCATTATGTAATCACGTTGGAAAAGTCACGCATGACGTAGGCAGAAGTATTTTTTTTTTAGATAATGACCGATCGTTTCGCTAGACAAGACCCCTATTCCTCGGCTGGGATCGAGTAGAGTCTGCAATTTGAAATTGAAACTGCAATTTGGACCTTTAACCCATTGTACCCTGGTGAAGTCCACTATATGGAGAAAAATCCTGAAATGTTTTCCTCAAAAACCTTAATTTCATTTCAACTGAAGAAAGAAAGACATCTTGGATGACTTGGGGGTGAGTAAATTATCAGGAAATTTTAATTCTGAAGTGAACTAATCCTGCATATGCGATGGACATTGGTTATGCTAATCTTTGCTCGCTTCTTTGAAGGTATCTTGAATAAAAGGTAGGTGTATTTAACAAAGCACAAACAAAAGACCTGAAGTGGAAGCGATGTGAGCTGTTTTACAGAATTACGAAAGTTTGTTGTGCATAACCCCCATTATTTTTTTTAGTTTTTATTCCCTGGCAGGAACAAGCTTCCATAAGAAAGGGACTGTTTAAGTGAGGAAATACATACTCACAGGAATTATGTTGCTAACAAATACCCAGAAGATTAAATATAACTGTCTAGAACAGTAGTCCCACCACCAAATGGACGATTTAAACAACTTTACAGCTCAAATAACACACATTTTATCCTGAAAATTTATTATAAGCACCTTAATATTTACAAGCTGCACATTTCTGCTTCTACACCCTCTTCTAAAACCTCTGGACCTCCATTGTAAATGCATTATGGTAAACACACTTTTTGCTTGTTTTAACAAACTGAGGGATGAGATGAAATCATTTTCTGTGATAGTCTGATAGTACTGTATGTACTGTAGAAGCCGGGTCATTTAAACTATTCCTTTAACTTACCTATGCCTTTGTGTGGCTCTGGAGGGCAGGAAACAAATTTGAGCACCTCTGCCCTCTTGTCCTTCATGCCCCAACGGTGCAGGATCTCACCGTAACACTTCTTGAAATCATCAAACTGCCAGGAGTTGGAGGGGTCCAATAATCTGTGGATCGGAAGGAACTCTTTAAAATCTGGTTTTGAATGTTTGAAGCCGTTAATGTGATGTGTGTAAATGTCATCGGTTGAACAGGACGTTTACCTTTTGTTCATGTCGTGTTGCTCTTTTTCTCGTTCTCGGGGGTCCGTGTATATCTGATTTGAATAGCGATAGTCATCCGGGGACGATTCTCCCCATGGAGGAGCATGTTCTGATTCACGTCCAACTGAAAGAAGAAGAAAAAATATATATATATTATATTTAATTAACTGATTTTAATAATTACACGCCTAATAAAAATGTTTTGCACATTGATAAATATGATGTGTTGACCAGCATTTAGTTACATGACAGAAGTGATTTTTCTTATATCATAAACTTTTCAGTCAATCAATCAACCATTAAACCAAGCAACAACCAACTCTGAACAGTCAAACATATACACAGTTAAAAAAAGAAATCATACACAAAAAAAATCAGTGTGACGGAACTACACATGATGTATGTTTTGCTTCTTTCATAAACACTGAACACTGAAACATAACCTCTATGAATAAACCCATGATCTCTCACCCATGTTCCACGGAGTGTTTGCAGAGTCTGAGGTACTTGAACACGACCCGGAAGTGACAGAACTGGAGGTGATACTGGGCTAAAGGAGCAATAATATTACCAAATCAAAGGAATAAACAAAGATGCGGTACACAGACATTAAGCTGAAAACAACGTCTATGATATACAAAAATATATATCGGACACATTTTAGAAAGAAATACACAACTCGTCCAAATTTTAACTGAAAGACACAATTACTGTTTAACTTTCTCTCAAAATCAAATTAGTACAGAATTCATGCATTGATAAATTAGGTTTACAAACGTACATAGCGAGAGTGGTGGGCCGTGAAGATCGCCTGTCGTGGTTGCTGATGTCCGTATAGAGTGAAATATTCCTGAGGACTGCCATGACCTCTGAACACACTACACAACATGGCCAGACTCTGAACATCACTCATCTGACTGTAGTGTTCAAGCCTGTGGAGGAAAAAGACAGTCAAAGCTCATGTGAAATCGAGGACACATTCATAAATTATAGCTCTATATAGTGCATATATGCTGGTGTCACCAGTTTACAAGCTGCAACTCACAATGTCTCCAGGAGGTGTCGCCCAAATGGATGTTTGGCCCAGGGAGTTCCAGCATCAGGGTCAGGGTCAGGACTAAGGTCAACATTTGTGGCTGCTGAAGCAAGTGCCCATACCTAAAAGAAGACGGACCATGGAAAAATTATGGGAATTAATCTGTAAATATGGCTTGTACGGAAATCATGATTACACATACACTACAGGTCAAAAGTTCGGAATAATTAAGATTTTTTAAATGTTTTTGAAAGAAGCTCACCAAAGCTGCATTCGTTTGATCAAAAATACAGTAAATATTCTGAAATATTATTACAATTTAAAATAAGTATTTTCTATTTGTATATATTTTAAAATGTAATTTATTCCTGTGATGCAAAGCTGAATTTTCAGCATCATTACTCCAGTCTTCAGTGTCACAAGATCCTTCAGAAATCATTCTAATATGCTGATTTGCTGCTCAAGAAACATTTCTTATCATTATCAATGTTGAAAACAGTTGTGCTGCTTAATTTTTTTTTTTTTTTTGTGAAAATCGTGATTTTTTTTTTCAGGATTCTTTGATGAATAGAAAATACAAAAGATTTGTAACATTATAAACGTCTTTACTGTCACTTTTGATCAATTTAATGCATCGTTGCTGAATAAAAATATACATTTTTTTAAACTTTTCAATGGTAGTGTTTCACAGTTTTCACAAAAATCTTAAGCAGCACTGTTTTCAACATTGATTATAATAATAAATGTTTCTTGAGCAGCAAATCAGCATATTAGAATGATTTCTGAAGGATCATGTGACACTGAAGACTGGAGTAATGATGCTGAAAATTCAGCTTTGCATCACAGGAATAAATTTAATTTTACAATATATTCAAATAGAAAATAGTTATTTTAAATTGTAATAATATTTGATAATATTACTTTATCTTTTTATAAAATGTATATGTTTATTGTATTTTTTAACAAATAAATGAGCAATGAACTTCTTTCAGAAATATTAAAAAAAACATAATTATTCCAAACTTTAGTAGTTTATATCAGATACCTTAGCTAAATCCCTGCGGCCCACTGCTAAGGCTGCCGCCCCATTCTTCTGACACGTGTCCTGTATGTCATTAACATTTAGCCTAAAGGGAAAAAAATGAAAAAATGCCACGGATCAAGATGACATTTGAGCAAAAGAATGTCACGGTATTGACAGTTGATGCTGTCATTTATGTCTGTTCCTAACAAGAGAGATATCATCTGAATATGATTGACCTGGAATGCTTTGCTATCTAAGAAAACAGAACATACACGTATGTCTCCCCGAGGGCTTTGTGCACAGGAAGCAGACATGAGATTTCCTGGATGATGACTTTGCCAGCCAGTTTGATGGGTCTGCTGCTGTAGTCTCCTCCCTCTCGCTTGCCTTTCCAGCGGCGGGATTTCTGAACACCGTGGTGATGAAAAACAACCGTATCAATCACTACTACTTATTATTAAGTACTTTAGATTAACTGAAGAAATGCAAAAATTAAAGTTGTAAATATGCAGAAAACCCCTTTGAAAACAATTACTAATCATTATATATATTAAATTATTATGTATGTAATGTTATAATTAGAATTAATATCATTTATTAAATCAATTTTTAAAATGTTTCATATTTGGTAAACATACTAAAGAAAAATAGTTTGAATTATTATTATAATAATTTTTAGAAAGCTGTAAACATCAATATAGCAGTCAGAGCACAATTTGAAATATCATCTGGGTTATTCGCCACACTTGCCAATGGTGGGTAAACGGAGAGTATCTACCAGATGAAAATATTTAGTAGCAGTCATGAAATTAAAATTAAAATATTTTATTTTATATATATATATATATATATATATATATATATATATATACACACTGTATATACAGTCAAACCAAGATTTATTCAAACACCTTGAACATTTCATTCATTATTACAGTTTATTCACTACAGTTTTGGTAATAAAATATGACAAGATCTCAAAGTTAAACTGTGTCAGAAAAAATTAATCTTAATTATGTCAGATAACACCTAAGCAAAACATGGTCAGGTCAAAGTGTCTGAATAATTTTGGGTATAATATGTCACAGTTTACTTTATTTTGCTATCCTCACTTACATAAATGAACTATAGTGTCCTGCACCCACTAGTAAAAATATATCAAAAATATCTGAATAATTTTTGGTTTGTCTGTATATATATATATATATATATATATATATAAAAATTAAAACAATAAACATCAAATGTATTTAGTTAGTTAGTTAGTTAGTTAATTAGTTAGTTAGATAAAGTCATCCCTGATAATTAAATGTTTTTTTTTTTCTTCCCTTTTTGGCTGTAAAATGGCTGTTTTTTTGTGACAAACTGATGGGTTACAGTGTCACATGGAGCATCATGGACAGTATCACAGATCATTTTCATGATCTGTAACACCAAATTAGTAATGATTTTTTTCAAAGCAGAAAATATAGCGCAAAATGGTAAGCTGTGATGTGCCATACATGAAATGCATGACAGCAAAAAAGCCATTTGGCATTAGAGCAAGAAGTAGATGAGAGAGAGAAAAAGTGGGAGGGAGGGGCGGTGGTCAATACCGGACAGTCATGTATAGTCTGCACAGACCAGCGGCGGGGAGTAGACAGAGGGGGCTTCTGATTGGATAAAACAGACCACAGCAATATGAGTGAGGGACACATGCCACCAAAACTCAACAGGAGAAAGACAGAACAGAAAAATGAACTGTGAAAATGGTGCTTTTAAACAGACGGATCAAGCGGGTGGAATGAGGGGAAGTGAAAAGCAAGAATACCAACTCAGAACTAAACCAAAACAAGAAAAACATGTTATGGAGCTAAATAGTCAGGTTATGGAAGTGAAAATATCCAAATTTTAGAAATAATGTGTAAAAATTTCTACAGACAGGCAAACATATGTCCATTTCACTTTTAGGAGCCTTCACAAAACAAAACAAAACAAAACCCAAACCAAACCAAACCAAACCAAAACAAAACAAAACAAAACAAAACAAAACAAAACAAAAAACAAAACAAAAAAACAAACTGCCATTGCTAACCATACAAACCTAAACCACCTGATGCTAAAAAAGTGAGTCTTGTTGAGCTAAAATAAAGCTAATTTCAGTCCTATGTGACGAGTCTCACCCGTTCTTTGTAGTAGAAGGACGATATGGACACTTGATCTTTGTCTGTGCGTGTTGGGCTCCCACTGTACAGCCTCAGGGTGGTCTGAGACTCCGTTCGCATTTTCATGGGAGTAAGCACCCCGCTGTGATACGCTGAGAGAGCCGACAGTGACCTGCACATAAACAAAAATCTTATATGATCATATTCATCTTACACATGCTAATTTGTCTTCCATTGCAAACAAATAATAATATAACATCATGTTTGAGATAAAACAAGCAAACAGGATTAAATATTCACCTGGGAGTAGGTTCAGTCGGAGGGGCCACACGATGCATAGTCATGGGCCGTGTGAAATAAACTAAGGAACCTAATGGGGAAATTAAGTTGTAATTTATGTGTTGAATTTACATGAAATATTTATATATACAGTCAAACCAAAATTATTCAGACATTTTTGATATTTTTTTTACTAGTGGTTTGCTTAAGTGTTATCTGACATAATTAAGATTAATTTTTTCTGACACAGTTTAACTCTGAGATCTTGTCATATTTTATTACCATTTTTTTTAAACTATAGTGAATAAACTGTATTAATGAATGAAATGTTCAAGGTGTCTGAATAAATTTTGGTTTGACTGTAGTACCACTCAAAAGTTTGGAAACATTACTATTTTTAATGTTTTTTAAAGAAGTCTCTTATGCTCATCAAGCCTGCATTTATTTGATCAAAAATACAGAAAAAACATTAATATTGTGAAATATTATTACAATTTAAAATAATGGTTTTCTAATTTAATATATTTTGAAATATAATTTATTTCTGTGATGCAAAGCTGAATTTTCTTCAGCCATTACTCTAGTCTTCAGTGTCACCTGATCCTTCAGAAATTCTTTCAAAATTTTTTTGTTATTTGTTATTTTGAACAGTTGTCATTTTCTGCAAATAAATGCTTAAAATGGCTATATTTTTTGGGAAATTTGGAAGAAATGTTGTCAGTAGTTTATAGAATAAAACAAAAATGTTAATTTTAGTCAAACACATACATAAATAGTAAATCCAGAGAAACTACTAGTTTTCTAGTGGTCTCTTAAATTTTTCTAGAACAATTTCAGCATCATTTAATACAATTAAACAATTAATAAACAGTGGACCCATATTAATATGCATAGATGGAAAGGAAAAGGTCTGTTGTTATTGCAACCAACCTGTGCCACAGAAGCGAGCCCCTGAGGTTCGGGGAAAAGGGATGTTGGAGTCCTGGTATGAGCCGTAAGTGTTGCTTACTCTAGGGAAAGCAGGAAGTGCAGGAGTCACTGGGTTTGTGAGCACGTAGGGGTTTGTACCATCCTCCTGGACAACGAATTGGAGACAAAGGAGAACAGCAATTTAAAAAATTCATCAACAGTTTAACAATTTGAAAATGATGAGTATAGAAGTAAAATTCACTCACCATGACTCCATCTGACTCTAAGCAGGACACCAGCTGTCTAACACACGGCTCTAAGCAGTTCTGGTTTCTCTTCACCTTCTGAAGTGACGTATCAGTCAGGATCTACAAAAGAGATGCTGCTTCAACATGACATTGTTCAAAACATTGACTAAATGTCAAGACGAGCTTGATGGGTGTTAGTTTCAACCTTCTGTATCTTGGTCTTCATGGAAGACGAGATGTTTGTCGGAGAGACAAATTGGAAAGATGGAGCTGCATTGTTGGGATATTGGGCAGGGAACTTCACCACGAGACGGACTCGGTTGGCTCCGCAGTCAGCTGACACAAAGCAACTGCGGTTGACGGCATCCATCTACAAGAGCTACTATGTTAATTTCTTATATATATATATATATATATATATAAAAATAACTGTTATAATTGCATCCTATTTATTATAATGACACTCCAAATATCAGACAGCTAATCTAATACAGTTACTACATTCAATCTTGCATCAGATTTTCTGAAATTACAGTGACTGACCTCCACATTGACATTGCGAATCTGTAAGTTGACTAGAGAAAACTCCTGCTGCAGAGTCTGAGGCAAACCTGGTACATCATTCTTACCGCTGGATGACAGGCCAGACTGAGGGCCGTCAAACTGATCTGTGAACAGACAGTAATTTACAAAACTAGGATTTGACTGGAACATCTACCATTTTTCACATCACCATAAATGGAGAATGGGGTCAAAAATATAAATTCAATACAACTGTTAAATAACTGTTTAATTGTTTGTTATTTTAAAACGTAATTTATTCCTGTGATGCAAAGCTGAATTTTCAGCATCATTACTCCAGTCTTCAGTGTCACATGATCCTTCAGAAATAATTCTAATATGCTGATTTGCTGCTCAAGAAACATTTCTTATTATTATCAATGTTGGAAACAGTTTTGCTGTTTAATATTTTTGTGTAAATCGTGATACATTTTCTTCATGATTCTTTGATAAATAGAAAGCTCAAAAGCACAGAAAAATTATGTTATCATACACGTCTTTACTGATACTTTTGATCAATTTAACGCATCCTTGCTGAATAAAAGCATTATTTTTCCAAAAAAAACAAAAAAAAAACAACCTCACCCCAAACTTTTGAATGGTAGTGTACATTATTTTACATATTATATTATAGAATATAATAGATATAAGTAACCAGACTGAAACAGATATAAGACAGACAGGTAGAGACACTTTCATATCTTATACAAAATACAATTCTCGACTCATTTCATTCATAGAAATCCACAGAATCAGATCCTCAATCTACTTCCTGGGTAGATTTCTGTCTATTTTATTCCTCTATTCTATTCTATTCTATTCTATTCTATTCTATTCTGCCACACAACACCATCAAATAAAATATAATAGATGTAAATAACCAGAATATAATGTAAATGTTAAACATAAAATGGTAAGACAGGCATACAGACAGTGCTCATAATTACATTCCTGTCTTCAGGATATTTTTGAAAATACTAAATAAATTGAACCGAAATAAATATATGAACCATAATGCATCAAATCACTGTCAGAGCACCTCACCTTGTGAGTTGTCCGCTGTGAACCCTGGACTCAGTGGAGGTTCAGAGTCTTGGGACCTCAGAGTTTTCTCTGTCTCTGTGGTGAGAGTCAAGCTCTCCATCAACTCGTCCATGATGTCGTTGGCACAGCACAGCTACAGAATGCATGAAACCTTCAGTCTCAAACATAAATCCACCAGATGTAGAGAAAGGATTGAGTTCATGAGCATCACCTTCTGGAGTTGAGGATCTACTCTCCATATCCTCAGGGTTTGATCTCTGGACCATGTGACCAGCTGGCAGTCTTTGGAACCTAAGATACAGAATGGAGAGTGCAAGACAATAATACTTGTCTGTTCTTAAAGTAAAAATGAAGCACTCATTCCCAGAATTATCACCATCTACTGATTGCTCCTTTCACCTTCTTTTTGTGGCCTCCACTGAAACTCAAGCACGACATCATCATGGCCCACAAACGCGTGAACGGGACTATTCAGTTCCAACGTGCTCCATAGGAGGAGGCTGTTCTCTCGCCGTAGCTGAGGAACCATCACTGTAACCAGTCCGTTAGAGAAGGGCTGAATGGAAGGAATGGAAAAGGATGCAGTGAGTTCTTTACAACATGAAAATTCATCTTTACTGGAATTATACATGACATTTCAATTATGCAAGAATAAGGGAAAAAAGTACAACATTTTGAATAATTACATTTTTTAAATGTTTTTGAAAGAAGTCTTTTATGCTCACCAAGTCTACAATATTTGATCAAAAATACAGTAATATTGTGAAATATTATTACAACTTAAAATAACTGTTTTCTATTTTCATACATTTTAAAATGTAATTTATTCCTGTGATGGCAAAGCTGAATTTTCAGCATGCAGCCTCTGTAAGCATAAGAGACTTCTTTCAAAAACATTACAAAATCTTAATTTTTCCTTAATTGTACCTTTTGACTGGTAATGTAATTGTCACAACATCAACAAATTTTGTTAAAACAAAATAATGATTTGCATTGTACCGTGTATCTGGCCTTCCACACAGGCACCTGACACGACAAGATATCAAGGTACTTCCGGGGTTGTCTGTAATCCCAGAACTTTTGGGGTAAATAAGTATAGACACAGAATCAGGTATAAGTTAAACTGCAGCAAAAACAATAGAATGTGAACAATATGATCAATAATTGCGATTATAATCACCCGAACAGAGTTGTCCTGACTGGAAGTAGCCAAGATGTACTCATTATCAGGGTGCCAGTCCAGACCATGAATCTTTGACAGGTGGGCGGCTACGTACTCCACTGCAGTGTTGGGTTTCTGAAACACACTGCAATCAGTCAGAAACAATATATACAACAGATAAGCTTTTCCATTGATCATCTTGATCAAAACATATTTGTTTTTTAATATACAGCTATAGGTGCAGGATGTGGGAACAATGAGATTTCACTTTACCGTTCAATAATTTGGGGTCAAAATTTTAATATATTTTTGAAAGAAGTCTCTTCTCCTCAACAAGGCTCAATTTATTTGATTAAAACTACAGTAAAAACAATAATGAAATATCATTACAATTTAAAATCAATAAATTACATTTCAAAATATATTCAAATTGATAAGTTCTATTCTATTGTTTGATAATAAAAAGTTCAAAAGAACAGCATTTTTTTTTTATATAGAAGTTTTTTTGTAACATTTGTAAAAAAATCTTACTGATCCTAAACTTTTAAATGTTAAGTAGACAGACTGACAGGCAAACAAACATCTGATTGATAAACGACACCAATAATGATGATGATGTAATCATGATGTAGTAAGTAACAGAATGACATAATCACCCTCTTGTCCCAGATTCTGACATCACCATCATGACTTGATGCCAAACAATAGTGATTCCGTCTGTTCCACTTCACCTGAGAGGCTCCAGCTAAAACATAGAGAAATGTGAGAAAAAGAAAAGTCAAAAGAATAAATAAAAGTACCGACATCCAGGGCTTGACATTAGCACCTGCCAACCCGCCAAATGCAGGTGGATTTTAGCAGTGGCGTGTTATGCAGTCACTCCTACTAGCCACTTTGGCGAGTTGAATTTTATATATAAGACATTTTTTAATACTAGTCTTTTAAAAAGGCCTCTGAAATAATAAGTGCAAAAATATTGATTTTTCGAAAACATCGATACTGAAATATCTGAAACGCTTCCAATACTCTTTTCCTGCAGAATAGACACACAATACCAGCGTGGGATTGCACGTATTGCGCATCATTTTACTCATTCCCAAAGTGCGCATACATAAACCCGCCTCTCAGTACTAAATTGACTTCATTTTCGCCGATTATTGTGCTTAAACAGTCAAATACACTCAAGATAATGTCAAAATGCTGGTCTTGGAGAGTATTCATGTAAACACAGTCAGTTATGTTTTAAGTGAACATAAACAGTTGAGAGAGAAAACGCATGTGTAACAGTATAATGTATCCGTGCGTCAGATCTTAAAGTGACAGCAACCTAATATACCTGCTGCCAAATTATGAGAGGTAATATTAAAAAATATCTATATGGCAGTTTTCCCCATGGTATTGCTGTCAAAACTGTGGCCAGTGAAAATGCTGAGTGGCTAGTAACTTTGGAAAACCACTAGCCACAGTTGCTGGTGAGCAAAAAAGTTAACGTCAAGCCCTGCCGACTTTAGAGATTAAATAAACTGATCACTAAATTATATCTGGACTCATATAGTCTTTGCACTCACCCACGGCAGACAGGGCCACAGTTGGTTTTCGAGTGTCCCTAGAAATCAAGAAAGAAAAGTGTAAAACATGGAATGTTCCACAAACTCTTTATCATGTGTTCTTTCTCCTCGCTCACCTTGTGTCCCATATGTAGATGTATGTGTCCACAGAACTCGTGACAAGCAACTCTGGTTCAAACCACGACCAGTCCAAATCACTGAAACAGTACGAAAAGGTTTGGTTTAAACAGCAAACCACATAAAAACTTATATTTATGTATTATTTGTTACATTAGAATGTATTATTTACATACTCAAGTGCGATCAAGTCAATTTATTTATATAGTCCTTTGTCTAAAAGCAGCTTTACAGAGATTCATGATTTTCATGATAATTCCTTAATGCCTAATTGTCCATAATTTAGCAGTTTAGAGCTGAGCTATAGTATAGTTTACTTTTGGCAAGGATATAAAGATAAGGTCTGAAGTTCTTTTGATCATGCATTGTCTCGTCATTGTTTGGATGAAACAAAACCGTCAGATTTTATAAGTAGCATTTCAGCATGACGTCACCTGTGTTACCTTATAACACGTGTATGGCCTTGCAAAGACGTATGTGCTTCACCGGATCCATCACGCCAAACATACAGGTCAACACGTTGGTTACTCTTTGCCAAGATAAGGAAAATGTATATTTACAATATATAAAATTCATAAAATAAATACTCAATAGACATGTGAAACAATAAATATGACTCATGATCATTATGACACTGTCATTAATCAGCAATAGATAATAACTACTGTACGTACAGATGCAGCAAATAAATGGGCCTCGGTTTTGTGTGGATTCCACTGAACTGTCCCAACGTCCCATTTGCTTTGGCGGCTGATTTTGCGTGGAGCTTCGGACGGCGTCTCCAAATTTACAACATATAAGAATCGCCTCCTATTAAAAAAAAATGACGAGAGAAAGGGTAAATACAGCGTGGTGTAACAATACATGTAGAAATGCATTTACAAACTTAAAAACAGAAACCCATAGAAACCCATTTCTGCCACATAAGAAAAAAAATATGCTTGTGTAAATTATAATTATGACATAAAAAGTCATACTTTTGAAATACAATTCATAATTATGAGAAATTATGACTTAAAAACTCATTATTATGATAAAAAGTCGAAACTATGGCAAAACTTTTTATTTCATAATTTTGACATTTTGTCATAATAATTGACTTTTATCTCATAATTATGACTGTCATCACTACATGACATACTAAGTCATAATTATGTGATTAAAAAGTCGAAATTATGAAATAAAAAGATTTATGTCATAATTTTGACTTTTTGTCATAATAATTATGACTTTTTAAGTCATAATATTGGCTTTTTTTTGTCAGAATGATTTTCAAAACCTTTTTTTTCTTATGTGGTATGGAAAAGTATTGAAACCCATTTCTGCCACATAAGAAAAACAATGCTTGTGTAAATTATAATTATAACATAAAAAGTCATAATTATGAGATTAAAAAGTCAAAATAAAAGTTATAATTATGATATTATGATGATCACTTTTTATGTCATAATTTCAACTTTTTAGGTCAAATTTTGACTTTTTATGTTATAATTATGATTTACAAAAGCGTGATTTTTTTTCTTATGCGGCGGGAACTGGCTTCCATAGAAAAGGGATGCAGCATATAAGCTATGCTACTACTGGTTCATACGGGTGTGTTCATAATTCCACATGATAATGTGACATTAGCTAAAGCTGTACACACCCAGAGAGAACAGCATGCTGGCCGAGACAGTCCACTGACATTGCAGTAGCCTGAAAACAGAAAAGTCTGTCATGACACAACACATAAACTACAAAAAAGGCTGCACAAATCTCCCCTCTAAAGTTATTGTCTAGTGTAATTGCAGTGTGTTTTGTAAACATAATGAGGAAAAAAACATGCTTACACTGTACAACTTTTTGCACTATCTTTAAAATACATTACACTAGTTCAATAGTTTATATAATGTAATTCTAATGACATTCAGACATTTTATGTGTAACTTATAATACTTTGTATGGCAATAATGCACTCCGCAGTCCTCATTGTATGATTGTTGGATCTTTATAAAATGACTAAACACCTGCTTATATTGAACAACACTTACTACTGCAACTCAAGGGAACTCATTGCTACTAAGTTACTAATGAGCAGTTATTCTATGATTTTATTTTAAGTCTTTTTTGACAATACGTTTATTATAATAACTGTAATTAATAATAAAAATAATAACAACTGAAAGTACACTGTTTACCATGATACGTTTGTAAGGGTATCACACCGTAATAAACAAAGAATGCCATTCAATTCAAACTTTAAAATACGTCGCTCAGGATTGACATGACAGCTGGGCATATTTATTGCTTTAATGCTTATGAAAACTACACTTCTAAAGCACCTAATGCATGCGTGCATGTGTAATAACTGTGTACCTGTGCATCTCGAAACTCCACCACCACATTCTCACTACTCCAGCGGGCCGCCATCTTCACCCACCAGAATGTCAACAAATTACGTGATACTAACGGGACAATAGTGTCTTCTCGCGAGAGTTCATGTCCGATGCGACGCTTCTCCCCACTGTCAAGATGGAGGCGACCATGGTGGAGCATGTTGTGGCAGATACTGGCGCATTTATTAAAAGGGCTTCTCTGCAAGTGAGTTATTGTTGATGACGTTGGCTTCTTTTTTAATTATTTTAATACTGCTGTCCAGAAATGTCAGTTTTAATGACCGTGACACTGGATAAATGACGAAACTGACAAGTGCGTGCTAGTTTAGTAAGAAGTGTAAGTCTGCTCAAGAATAAATATTTGACGCATTGTGGGCACGAGTGTAGTGTATTTGATTATACAAAGGCGACACACTTACAAAATACAGTATGGTACTGCCAAGTTTTTGTACAGTGTTCCATAGGAGTACATTAATGTATTTTAAAATGTTTTGGAGTACAATTTACAATGGCGTATCAATTAATTCAATCATTCAGCACCATAGAGAATGCTGACAATGGCGACAGCTCCCAGTTGGACAAGTAATACATAAAGTTAATAAGTGATAGCCTACATAAATGTATTCATGTAATATATTTGTTTATTACTTTGTGTGTGTGTGCGCATTTATTATGCATACCAGACGCAAAAAGAAACCATGCATTTTATCTGTTGTCACATGTTTGTTTGTGTTTTACTTTGTTTTAGGAAATTGGAAAGAACATTTATACCTTGAAGGATGTTGTTGATGAAATTAGGGATAAACCAACTAAAAGGAGCTTGGCTTTTTTGCCATACAAGCTCAATTTCAAAGAACCATTTCCAGAGCACATACGATTTGGTAATAACAACTGTTACTATTATTGATGCATCTTATTTTAAAAGTCTTTTTGGGTGTTGTAATTGTGTTATGGGTGGTGATTAATGCGTATTATTTTTTTATTTACTTATTATATCACAGTGACAGAATTTGCTAAAAAGACAGGAGACTATCCCAGTCTTTCAGCAACAGACATCAAGGTCTTGGCTCTGACTTATCAACTGGAAATTGAGAATGTAGGAACTGACCATTTGAAGAAAGAACCTGAGAAAAAGGTACTGATGTTTTAATTCAGATTTTAATTAAAATTTGTTCTGGTCTAAGACACAGTTTTCTGTTTGCATTTCAGGTCCAAATATGCAGTACACAAAGACATCCAGAGACTCCTGTTGGCATTGCTGGTTTCCATTTACCATCAAAAGTAAGCCATTACTTGCAAATGCAATCTATATTTGAATGTTATTGAGAGGAATATCCCAGACTTATTTACTTGTTGATACAGATGTCTTTAAAGAAAAAAGCAAACAGTTGAAATGCCTCACTGGTTGACAATGTGTATTGATAATGCAAATCTAGCTAAACTTCAGCGCGCCTACTAATTTAAGCTTTTCCCCAAAAAAGTCTTCAAGTAAACCAGGTACAGTTGTCCAAAGCCCACCTAGAATGAATGAGCCACGAGACCCTGATAGTTCACAGTTCAACAGCTTTCAGTTTTGGAGGAGTCCTCTGCCCAGTATTGAGGCTGATCTTCTGGAAATGCTGGTGAGGAAACAAACAACATCTAAACCACTGCCACAAATCATGTTAGACAAAATTAAATATTTTACACTTTTTATGTATTTTCCTTCGTTGTTTTCTCTGTAGGCGACTGACGCCATCACAGTTACAAACAAACTAGAGTCTGTTGATCTGTCAGCTGACAGCTGGGCAGCTGAATCTGAAGAACATGATGGCACTAAAGGAGACCAACATGAGGAAGAAGGAGAACAAATCAGTGATGAGGAGGAAGAAGAGGAGGATGGTGGAGGTTGGATTACTCCCAGCAACATAAAGCAAGTCCAGATGGATGCTGGTAACTGGGGACCCTCAGCAGATGTCAAAGTGGGCTGTGTGACTACTGACTTTGCCATGCAGGTACTTGTGATCATTGATTAGACGTATTGGAAATAGACATGTGCCGATATTCGGTAATGCGATATATCACGATAATGAATGTGCACGATATTGTTGGGCACTTCAAAATACCGTAAATAATAATTTATTACCAATTATTACAATTTTTATAATGCATTTAAGAATACTTTCCCCATCAACTGTATAAAATGCACAACACCGCTGTATTCTGCGTCAAAGGGACACGTGCTCAGATGTAAACAAGCCCAATGTGCATGAGAAGCACATGGCGGAACGAGTGAAGGAGACGCGCTGAATGAAAGTGCACGTTCACTCTCTGACAGCAGAGGGCGCTGACGGAAGAGCAGAATGCAGCGGTTACCCCGGAAACCCCGCAAACAAAGCAACTGCGCTAGTGAAGTTTTTAAAATGAACTAAAATTAAACATAAACTAACAATGAACAGTTGTTTTTTATAACTAATGTTAAGCGATTAATAAATACTGTAAGAAATACATTAATCTTAGTTAATGTTAATGTATCAACTTACGTTAACTAATGGGACCTTATTGTAAAGTGTTATCCTTATTTTTCATCATAACGATATGCACTGATTAATCATGCGCATTAAGCAAATGTGGTCAATTTTGGTATTGTTTTAAAAGGTTTAAAAGTTGATCATTTATTGTACAGCTACATTTATTTAATATTAGAAGTGGTAACACGTTATTTTACATTGTCCTTGTTAATAAATTATTCATAATTATATGCAACTAACTTTATAATAAACCGTAATCTTAACCCTATAGTAATAATTACACATTGTAATTATATATTTAAGTAATTAACTCTGTAATATAGACACCTTAAAAAAAAGTCTAATCATAGAAATTTATTAAATCTATTTTATATAAGTTATGTCTATTATTTTGTCACAAAAAAAACTAATCTTCTTGTTTTCTTGACAGAACGTTCTGATTCAGATTGGACTGAATGTGCTGTCTGTTAATGGCATGCTCATTAAAAACACCAGGAACTTCATTCTGCGCTGTCATGCCTGCTTTAAGTGAGTGATGGATTCACCTTGGTAAATAATAACCATTTTGTAGCAGCAATAATTACACACATTTATAATAATGCTTTTATTATTGTTTCCATTTCTTTTCAGGACAACAACAAACATGAACAAATCGTTCTGTCCCAATTGTGGGCACGACACCTTGAGGAAGGTTGCAGTCACCATAAATGGGGACGGCACAATGCAGATGCATTTTTCCAGGAATCCCAAAGTGCTGAATCCAAAGGGGAAGAGAGTGAGTAATGTTTTGGATGTTTTGACAGTAAATTTAATGTTGTGTATGAGCTAAATGCATTAGAAATCATGTTCATTTGGTTCATCATTTACAAATAAAAGCAAAGATATTTTATTATTAAGAGTGTCATATAAATTAATGTTAATGATGTGTACTGACGGTTTGTCTCTTTTCCGGGCCTCTGCAGTACTCTTTGCCTTTGCCACAAGGAGGAAAACATGCCAGCAACCCCCACCTGGTGGATGATCAGCGTTTCCCCCAGCAGAGGTTGTCTAAAAAAGCTCGCCAGAAGACTGATGTGTTTGATCCAGATTACCTGGCCGGCAGCTCACCGTTCTCTGAGCATGATATCTACAGCAGGTCAGCCAACTTACACCTGCGGGACACCCAGACCGGAGGAGGACGACAACGGACAAATCCGAATGCAGCACACAAAAAATTTGTTAAGAAGTGATTGTGTTCTCACACTACCTGCAGAATCTGAACTGAAAGCCAGAAATGTTGAATTCAGAAAAAGAAAGTTGAAGTAAAATGTTTTATAGTGATTTATCTAAATCATCTGTTTCATCTTTCTCTTAACCTTAAGTTTTACACTGTTACAGAATATTTTCCATATTCTACCTTCAAACTAGTTGAACTTGTGGGTAACCCTTTACAATAAGGTTTCATTTGTTAACATTAGTTAACTGTATTACTTTATATGAACTAACAATGGACAATACTTCTATAGCATTTATTTAACGAGTTTGTTTGCCCATATAATGTTTAGGGTATTAGGTTAGCTTATTTGGCTTGGTTTTGATGAAGCAGCTTCAACTCGAGCTCTCATATACCCCCACAGTGAATAAATATAAGATATGATTACATAGGGCAAGATACCTGAGATGAAGGTGGAGTTTGGGGAGGTGGAGGGATGTTGGAACAGCTGAGACTGAAGAGGTAAGCAGCTGCTTATATACTCTGGCTGTTGATTGGAAGATTAGATGGGCTCACTCCTCCCTAAGTTATGTCTAGAAACTTCACTAATTTTAGTCAATAATAATTTCAACATTTACAAACACATTTTTAAAATCCAAAGTTGTATTTGTTAATATTATTATTCAAAAGGATGGTTCACCCATAATGAAAATTCTGTCCTCATTTACTCACCCTCAAGTTGTTCCAATCCTGTATGAATTTACAACTTCTGCTGAACATAAAAGATATTTTAAAGAATATGGGTAACCAGACAGTTGACGACACCCATTGACTTCCATAGTTTTTTTTTTTTCCCCCATACTATGGAAGTCAATGGGGACCATAAACTGTTTGGTTACTGACATTCTTTAAAATATCTTCTTTTGTGTTCAGCAGAAGAAAGAAATTCATTCAGGTTGGAACAACATGAGAGTGAGTAAATGATGACAGAATCTTCATTTTTGGGTGAACTATCCCTTTAATGCACTGTGAACTAACATGAACAAACAACGAACAAGTTGATAAATACTTTACAAAATATATTGTTCATTGTTAGTTCATGTTAGCTAATGCATTAATTAATATTAACAAACAAGACCTTATTGTAATGTGTTACCAAACTGTGATATGGAAATCTTATTTTTGTGCCAATTTACCTGACTTCTAATACCTAGCTTTTCTGATCTAGATTAAAAGTCAAATTCTTTGCAAATACAAACAGCAATTGCATGCAAACTGCTGTTTCTTAGTCTGTTCATCAGGTTATGTGGGGGAAAAAAAGAACACATTCGATTTGTTCTAATGAATATGAAAATATAAAACAGCTGAATATTTTTTTTTTCAATTTTAATAAACCTTCCGCTCCCACCCTGGAAAATGAGTAAACAAAAACATACAAGAGGTAAACAGTAAATTACAAGCACATACAGAAGACCCAAAATGTTTTTGAACACTTAAGCTAAACTTAATATTGTATTTGTAGACAAATGGTGCACAAGCTTTTCACAGAACTTTTGTTTTTTTGCAATGATGTTTAACCAACTTAATCACACATGCTTTTTAGTCTGTGAGTGAAGTCTAAACTTAACAAATTCACAGGTGTCCTAGTAGAAAAACAGTTTTAGGTCATTAAGAATATGTTCCAATAACCACAAATAAACAGAAAATTACACAATTTATTTTGTCGTCTTTTTGTACAGTATATCATGTCTTTGTGAAATGTTTTGCTTAAAGGGCTTGTGCTATCTTTAAAAAATAAAACAAAGCAAGTGGCATTTATTTAAATGCAATGACATTCTGACATTAAGTTGGACTTAAGTGTCAAAATACTATTTGGGACCACTGCAAGTCATAGAAAACATATGATTTAACTGACATTTTTTTCCACAATTTAAATATTTACTATATATAATTACATAATATATTACATTATTACCTTCACCAAATAAAGTTGCCAATAATATTGCAAACTAAACCCTGGTATAAGTATGTCCAGATGGTTATTTGCTATCAAAACCAAGCTTCATCGTTTAGGACACCTAGCATTCAACACACACACTTTACAGCAGGGGTTTCTAAACCTGTTCCTGGAGTAACCGTAACCAGCTAATCAAGGGCTTCAGACTCACTAGAAACTATAGTTGGAGGTGGTTGGAACTAAACTCTGCAGGACATTAGCTCTCCAGGAGCAGGATTGGACACCCCTGCTATACAGCAAATGTTGCTTTTTATTTCGACAACGTCTCCTCAACATGAATAACTGTTGTGGACAAATCATCTGGTAAGTCCTGTACATCAAAGGTGATTTCAGGCTCTGGGGTTGGGTCGTTTTGCTCTGTAGTGACCGCTTCAGCAGAAATGTTCTCTTTTTGAGAAAGATGAGAATCCGACGCTGACACAGGCTTTTCTTGTTCAGAAAAGACAGGCTTTTCTTCTTGAGATGTTAATGGTTTGACTGCACTCGAGGGATCTGATTCAGCTGTCGTCAGGCTGCTCAGATCAGTGCAGAGATCCAGGACAGCGGTTACAGGCTCCTTCTGGGGCAGAACAAACTCCAGCGGCTCCAGAACCATATTCACATTTATGCAGCCTAGACTGCCATACTTATAAACTTGAGTTGGAGGGACACCTACAACAGAAATGCAAAATACATTTTAAGTCAACAACATCATGTTTTATTTTTGTAATGTGAGAAAAATGTTGCCTGGTGCTTGATTTTATCCAGTGGATGTTTACCTAGTATGAGTGCAAGCTGGGCTGGAGGAAAGAGAACTTGCAGACATCGGTTCAAGAAAGGCACCATGTCCTCAGCAAATGCACTGCAGAACTGAACGAATAACTCCCGTTCACGGCTACTGAAGGCAGATTCCTCGGCTCGATGGAAAACCAGGATCAGCTTGGTCACCTGATAAGAAATGAATAACATTGTTAGATCGGATTACATCAAAAAAGGAGAATAACTGTACAAGGAATCCAAGCAAATGTGTCTAAATTTTTTTCCTTTCATTGTCTATTTGAATTCAGTCAATCTATACTTCTGTTTTGGGGTTTGGGGTCAGTAAGTTTTTTTTTTTTTTTTAATACTCTTATTCAGCAAAGATGCACAAATTTGATCAAAAGTGACAGCAAAGACATTTATAAAGTAACAAAAGGTTTTTATATTTCAAATAAATGTCAAAGAATCCAGAAAAAAATCCAAAATATTAAGTAGCACAACTGTTTTCAACATTGATGCTAATAAATGTTTGAGTAGCAAATCAGCATATTAGAATGATTTCTGAAGGATCATGTGACACTGAATACTGGAGTAATGATGCTGAAAATTCAGCTTTGACATCACAGGAATAACAAGAATACACTTTAAAATACATTCAAATAGAAAACATTTCTTTTAAATTGTAATAATATTTCACAATATTATGGTTTTTACTGTATTTTTGATCAAATAAATTTAGCCTTGGTGAGCAGAAGAATCATACTGTAGTATAATTAACATCCTACATTTCCCTGTGTACCTTGATAAGGGCTTCCTCAACACATCTGCTAACTTCCTGTGCAAGTCCAATAGGGCAGCACAGTCTTAAGTCATTGAAGGCCGTCAGGACATTATTGAGGAAGCAGGCTAGAGGTGGGAAATCCAGAAGGGCCATGGGGGGCTGCAGTGTGCCTGGCTGGGTGCTTGGGACTGCTGGTGGAATGGTGCTTCCAAGTATCGATGGGAAAGAAATCAGTGTGTACAAGTTCATATCTTCTTGGAACTTGTCAACCGCTTCCTGAACAGCTTTCCGGAACGTGTCCATGGCAACCTGCTGAAATATGGGAGCGAGTTGGCCACGGAAATCCGCTCCGACCCGGCTAAAGGAAAGGCCAAAGTACATGCACTGGCCAAGCAGAGAATCCAAGCGGCTTCCCACCCCACGCTGGAGGTCCCGATCGAGGGTCTCCAAAAACTGCGCCGCTTGCTGCACCACCCAGCCGTGAAAGATGGCGCTCTCGTTCAAAGCCTGACCTCCAGGTGGCAGCAATGGATCCTCATCGGAGAAGATGGCACGATACTGGGTGATAATATCGAAGAGATGCACGCGGCAGGTTTCGATGGTCTTTGTGATGTGAAAGTACGGGTCTTCATCTGGGATTGCGGTGAGAATGGATCGCAGCCAACTCCCACGGGCTTGCAGGAATTTGACGCGAAGCTCGGCTTCGGTAAAAACATCCATTCTGCGCAAGTATCCAATCACACGCAGGCAAACCGGAAGCTGTGAATTGCTACGCAGCTGTTGAAGAAGTTGGTTCAGCATAAGTTGAGCTGACAATCGAACCTCATGCACAATTCCCTAAAAGAAGACAAACAGGAATATTATATAATATAGCTGCAAGCAGCAATTAAGGGGCCAAACAAAACAGAAGCAAACAAAGAAGCTAGCAGCAGACTAACAATGTCATAATGGACTGTGATAGCAACTGAGACAAAGACACTGCATGTCAATTTTGAAGTCAATCAGACCAATGGTATTGTAGTTAAAGCCAATTTCAGGTTTTGTTCAATTATAGTGCCACAAAGTGGCGCAGTCCCACCGCTTTTTTAGTGCGTGTCCTCAGAGTGCCCCCATACATAGGTGTGTCAAATTTGGTGAAAATATCTAATTTCGTTTAGGAGTTATAGACATTTATATGTATGAACACACAAAAAATGACCTACACCTGACTCTGATTGTATTTTACATACTATAAAAATTTTGACATTTGGCCATTAGCGTAATGAACTATGTTTCGAAGATATTCGCGAAAGTTGTTTAAACGTTAATTCACAACAACGCCCAAAATGGCGTCGGTCATTCGACTCGGCATGCCGCCCGAATCTAATGAGACCAATTTTATGATATTTGGGAAAACCATTCAGAAGTTATAAGCAAAAATAACCATTTTTTTTCTATCTCCGGATCAGAAGGTGGTGCTGTGCCGAAACGCTGCATGTAGCCTCAGGTCATGCTTGTGATGACATGCTTGTACCATGTTTGTTCTGAATACGATAAAGCGTTGCGGAGATACAGCCTTACATCTATTGTCTCAAGCGCTACGTAAAATGCGTTTGTCGAAAACGGTTTGACAAATCTACTTGAATTCCATTCCAATTTTCGTGAAAATCGGAGCAACAGCCTAGGAGGACTTTGAAAAAGTACGTTTTTTGGAAAATTTTAAATGGCGGAAATTTTTTTTATGATGGAAAATATGTTTCTAGCCCTTATGGTTCAAAAGTTATTAACATAAACATGAGTGTAACTTTGGACAGTTGGTTGCGCTAGAGGGACTGAGTTAAGAGAATTTGCTATGGTGTTCATGCTGTCCTCTATCTGTGTGCAAAATTTCATAACTTTCCCGGAAGCGGTTCTATGGACTGCCATAGACTTCCAGAGCGGAGGAGGAGAAGAAGAAGAAGAAGGCCAACGGATGCAATAGGTGCCTTTGGTGCTTGTCCCCTAAATATAAAAATGTTGTTTTTATAGTCCACCACATGAAAACTGTAAGTGTTAGTACATTCAAACAGAAAGTAACGCTTAGAAAAGTAGCAGCACAAAACAGTACTGCATTTCCAGGAATTTAAGTCAGGCGTTTTTTTATCATCTGAAACTTGCTGTGACTTGTATTCCAAAGCAAATTATAATGAAATTAAACTCAAGAAATCAAAATTGACTATTCATATTTTTATTATGGAATATTGCATTATTTATTATGAAAGAATTATCCGTGCATATCATTATAATTATTTTTTTCAAATTCATGTGCCTCTTAATCTTTAATCAAAATAACTTCCTTTCCCTCTTGCAGCGACATCTCTTCTCTGATGATGTGTTTAATAGCACAAGAGCGGGACAACCTGTCACTCACATGAGATCAACCAATAGCAAACCACAACCATCCAATGAGCCAATTAATTCCCAATAGACAAAATTAAGTCTTGCCCTTCATTTTTTCTTGTTCGAGAAGCCGTTTCACTCACAATAGGGGATAAAAGACTTTTGCAACTTCCGTTTCATAATGGCTTTAACTTTAAGCATGCAAAATATACGTAAAGCACACACATTTGGATTTGTGCAGAATTAGAGATTAAGTGAGCCCAAGTTTATTTGTATAGCAGTTATATATTCCCAAACACTGGTAGTTTCTGTTTCATTTTAAATAAATTTGTTTAAGCTTGGCGTTTATAATAGATGCTGTTTGTGATGAATGCGACTATAATTTATGCTTGTTTTTGTTTTTTAAATTCTTGTTCTGAATACAGTTAAATTTAAAGCATTTGTTGTGGAATGAGCGAAAGTATAATACATGATAGTGTTTATAATGTTTGTAAATGTTTCATTTTAATTACAGGTATTTTACATTATTTCTGAATGTAATAATATGCGTCTCATACGACTTATCTGCGTTTCTTTTTCTCTCAGCAATGCAATGCAAAAACTTATTTTCAAGAAAATACAGTAATAGTGAAGAACAAAGAATCATTTTCAATTACTGGTGCAGTACAGTATCATATGTACCTGAATGACAGGAAGTGATGAATGTTTTTTCTCCAGTCTCTTCACATAAGCGGCCAGCTCCAGCGCCTCCTCGTAGTATCCGTTCCGAACGCAGGTGTCCATCAGCTGAGGGATCTCCAGAATCTCCAAGATCTCAGTGTGTCGATTCAGTGTCAGGCTGTTCATACGCCTGCTGACACTGATCTCCTCAGCCTCCTTAATAAAACCTCTGCAAATAAATGAGAGAAAACAGTTACATACATACATACATACATACAGACAGACAGACAGACAGACAGACAGTCTAACTAATCTGTCTGTCATCCATCCATTATTTCCTGACAGTGAGAGTGAAGCACAGACCTGCATCTCTCAGTAAAGCTGGGTAGTTTGTGTAAGAGTTTAGAGAGACAGTTCTCCACTGTGCTAAAGTCAGTGTAGATGTGCTGTGTGCAGTCCGCGGTCCTGATGAACGTCTTGTAGTTGGTGAAGGCCAGCTCACGGGTCTGCTGCAGGATCTGAGCCCGCTCTTCCGACAGACGCTCCGGCTCCCGGTTTAACTCATCCACACCGCACGAACACAACTGCGACAGATACGCCGCGAAGTCCGGATTCTCTCTCCAGTTTTCAGGAAAGCTGTCTTTAAAGATCGAGGCCAGGATACTCTCATCTTCCACGTCTACGGTAGCCATGATCGGAAGTGTTGATTCAAACCTCAACAAAAACTTTATTTAAAAGCCTCGACGTCATCTGTGTGCGACGGACTGAACCCACGTGGCTTGTGTACGGTCTGAAGGAGCTGCAGTGTTTTTTAGCTTATTTAAGAAAAACGAATTATTTTCTTCATCATGCGTCCGTTAACAGACGAAGAAACAAAAACAATGTTTGAGAAACTCTCTAAATAGTAAGTGACATGTTTCGGTTTTACTCATTTAGAGCAGGGACCTATTAACAAAAATGTAGCCAGATTGTATGATCATGTCATGTGTAAAAAAAAACAAAAACAAAAAAAACACAGGCTATACTATTCTACACTTTACTTTAATAATATACTTTGTATATATTATTAAATATTATATATTTTATATATATATATATATATAATATCTTTGTATAATATAATATCTTTGTAGGGTTTTTATTTGATGGGTTTATTGTTTATGATGTGACTTACAACTCTTATTTATATCATTATGTTGAAATATTGTGTACATGTGCTGCACCATAGAGCCCAAAACTATTTCAATTTAGACTTGAAGTATATTTTAATGCCAGTTAAATTAAGTATGCCAAATTTTTGTGTCTAGCATTGGGGAGAACATCAAACTTCTTATTGATCGGCCTGACGGAACTTACTGTTTCAGACTTCATAATGATCGAGTATATTATATGAGGTAAGGTCTGTTATATTTTACTATCTGTTAAATGTAAATTTAAATGTGATTTCCATAAAAATGTCCTATTGAAATTTCCTATTCTTTTTAATAGGCAGTTTGCTCTGGGCAAGACTAGTAATCATTATTTTGGTGCCAAAACAAGTGTTTTTAATGCATATGGCTGCAAGAATTTAATTTTTATAAACCTTTAGGAGTACACTTGCATATAATAAACAGATTTGGTATAAAACCATGGAGAAATAAAACTGATGAACTGAACCAACACTGAACTGACTTGAGCTGAATAATGACACTTTGTCTTTGTAGAGCTGCTTTATAGTAGAATTTGAATTAGTCTCATATTTGATGAAGTTTGCATCTTTCCCATTTTTTAAGAAGCTGCTTTGAAACAATATGTATTGTATAAAGAACTACATAAGTAAAGGTGACTTGACTTGAATAAAAACCACTGAAGTCCAGTTTGGCTTTCATGTGGTCTTTAACGTAGCATTAATTTAAATAATCTTTATCGTCATCTTTTCCGTTCTAGTGAAAAAATCCTGAAATTGGCTACAAATATCTCCCGAGACAAACTGGTATCAGTTGGCACGTGTTTTGGAAAGTTCACGAAGACGCAGAAGTTCCGTCTGCACATCACCGCTCTCGATTTCCTCGCACCATATGCTAAGGTGAATATTCATTCTGATTATGTATTTTGTAACATTAACACTGTTATTTTCCTCTTTATTACAATGAAGCTGCTTTGAAGCTTCACATATATATATATATATATATATATATATATATATATATATATAATATTATGATTTCACTTATATCTGTATTTATTTCGACACCTTTTGGCTGTTTTTCCTTTGATATCCTGTCTCAAAAAATATCAACATAAATAAATTCAAGAACGAAAAAACAACCACAACCCATATGTAGGCATGATTTATATTTGTCTACAAAACACATTTCAAGTATTTAAGCAGAAGCCTTTAGATCAAAAGGCTTTTAAGATCATGAATAACAAATTCAGTCAAATTTGTCCAAACATTTGACTGGCTGTGTGCATATCAGTGTTATTTTAGTTTTTATTTTAGTTTCATTAATATTTTGAATTAGCTTTTATTTTTATCTGATTCATTTTCATGTTAACTTTAGTTTAATTTTTATTAATTTCATTATATGCTTTTGTCATTTTATTAGGTTTTCTTTTTAATATTGCTATTTAGGTTTATTTTTATTTTAGTTTTAGGGTATGTTTAGCCTACATTACAACTATGTACTAAAAACAGTGTATTATGCATGCTAGGCCAGTAGTTGGCGATGTCACTTTGTAAAGAAACACTACTCACCTGTAGACTGAACACATAATAAGAATGCACATGAAGTCATTGTTTTCACAAATTTTCGTTTTTGTAGTTCACATGGAGACGATAATGGTATCGGTTTTCAAAAATTTGCACTTTGAAACCCGTTTTCAAAAGTTTGCATTTTCAAGCCCCAAAAACGAAGTTTCTGTTTAAATGAACGGCCAAACACATAAAAAGTTTTCCATTTTTAGTTGAAAACGGTGTTGTGTAAACACCCCCTTAGTTTAGTTTTAGTTTGTATTTATTTCCAGTTAATCATTTTAGTGCTTCATCTTAAACTTATTGCAGTTTGATTGCCAAGGCAAAATTTCTAATTTTCATTTAAGTTTTTGGTTACACTTTACAATAAGGTTTCATTTGTTAACATTAGTTAACTACATTAGTTAACATGAACTAACAATGCACAATACTTCTACAGCATTTATTAATCTTAGTTAATGTTAATTTCAACATTTACTAATACATTTTTAAAAGTTGTATCTGTTAACATTAATGCACTGTGAACTAACATGAACATTTATATTAACTAACATTAACAAAGGTTAAAGCATTAGTTCACTAAAAAAATGAAAATTCTGTCATTTATTACTCACCCTCAAGTCGTTCCACACCCGTAAGACTTTCATTTATCTTCAGAACACAAATGAAGATCTTTTTGATGAAATCTGAGAGCTTTCTGTCCCTCCATAGACAGCTAAGCAACTGACATTTTGACACTTCAAAAAGTTCATAAAGATATCATAAAACTAACGATCGAGTCTCTTCAAAAAATTTGGACTAAACCACTCAATTCATATGGATTAGTTTTACGATCTCTTTATGAACTTTTTAAAGCATCAAAACTTTCAATTGCGTAGCTGTCTTTGGATGGACAGAAAGCTCTCAGATTTCATCAAAAAGATCTTCATTTGTGTTCAACAAAAGTCTTACGGGTGTGGAACGACATGAGGGTGAGTAAATAATGACAGAATTTTCATTTTTGGGTGAACTAACTCTAATAAATGCTATAGAATACACTGCTCATTGTTAGTTAATGCATTAACTAATGTTAACAAACGAGACCTAATTGTAAAGTGTTACCGAGTTTTTCACCTGATATTTGTATTTTATTATATTTCAGCTTTATTTCCATTAACAGAAATGTTTAATAGTTTATAACCCTGGTGCATATGCTTAGTATGTCATAGTTCATAATGTAATCCGCCTCATGTATGCAACTGTAGTTTAAGGTGTGGGTGAAGCCTGGATCAGAGCAGTCATTCCTGTATGGAAACCACGTCATGAAATCCGGCCTGGGGAGAATCACAGAAAACACATCGCAGTACCAAGGAGTGGTGGTGTATTCAATGTCTGATGTACCGCTGGTGAGACATTTTTGTTTAAAAATCTTCAAGGTGGAACAACTGTCGTCATGTTAAGAAAAGTATTTAGTGACCTTTGTATGCACTCACTGTCTTGATCTCATTTCAGGGCTTTGGAGTCGCAGCAAAGACCACACAGGAGTGTCGGAAGGTCGACCCCATGTCCATTGTGGTTTTCCATCAGGCTGATATTGGGGAGTACATCAGAAGTGAAGACACGCTGACATAAGAGCATATAATAACAGCAGTACTCATGGAGAGTTCATTACATTCTTGCTATTGGATGTTCTTTTACACAAGTTTGACAAACTTCAATCAAATCAACAATGTTGGACAGTCTTTTGGACAGCTTTCAATGTGTAAACAAATCCTTTTGTATGTGATTTTCATTGACCATTTCTGTATGAAAAAAGGTTTGAAATAATGTAGTGGCTTGTGCATTTATGAATAATTTTCTGATTTAATAAAACAGGATACAAAACCAAACCAAGTTGCATCTTACACAAACTAATTAAAAATAAATGTTTTCAAGAATAATTTAGATAAAATCAATGACAGTGAAATCAGACTTGCTACATATTCACATCCCTTTTGAACAATTCAAATTTTTTTTCAGATGTTTATTACTGCAGAAGGATATTTAAAATAGAAATTTCTTGCTAATGAAATTCTGATACTGAAGCTGATTTATTAACTATATTTCCAGGTTTTCTATGACAGTGGAAATAGATTAAAGTAGTGCAAATGTAAGTACAAGAATGTTTTTCTTTAGAAAACCCATATATTGTGACCCCGACAGTTTTTTAAAGGGGTGGTTGATTATGATTTCAGTTTTTTAACTTTAGTTAGTGTGTAATGTTGCTGTTTGAGCATAAACATCTGCAAAGTTACAATGCTCTAAGTTCAATGCAAAGGGAGATATTTTCTTTTATAGAATTCGCTGTTTAAGGACTACAACAAACGGTTGGTAGGGACTACAACAAGCTTCTTCCCGGGTTAGTGACATCACTAACCCTAAAATTTAAACCCTGCCCCTGAGAACATGCAACAAAGGGGGTGAGGCCATGTTAGGCCATATTGGGCTGCTTTAGAGAAGAGGAAGAGTTGTTGTAGTAGAGTGTTGTTACCATGCCGTCATTTTACGCCAGACTGCTTCACAAACGAGGGTCAATTCAATGCTGGATTTGCACAACAGATTGACGACACATGCTAGTCGATGAGTTGAATCAACTGCTCAGCAACTAATGTACATAAATGTATCCACTAACCGTTCAGAAAAGTCCATATGCATTCTATAAGTTGTAACTTCTTCCTGAGTCTCTCCATCAGTGTCCGACTCCGGTTTGAACAATGTAAGGCTGAACACCGTTACTGACAATCGTCATTTTGGCTGCGTGAGATTCTCCAGCTTTGTTGTTGTTGAGCAACCTGAGTGTAAGCTGTTAAAGCTCCACCCTCTTCTGGAAAGCGGCCAGCAGCTCATTTGCATTTAAAGGGACACAAACAAAAACGGCATGTTTTTGCTCACACCCAAATAGGGGGAAATTTGGCAAGCTATAATAAATGATCTGTGGGGTATTTTGAGCTGAAACTTCACAGACACATTCTGGGGACACCAGAGACTTATATTACATCTATATAGGACCCATTTAAAGAAATTAATACTTGTATTTAGCAAGGATGCATTAAATTAATCAAAAGTGATATTAAAGACTGTAACATTGTTACAAATAATATTTCAAATAAATGCTGTGCTTTTGAACTTTCTATTCATCAAGGAATCATGAAAAAAATTATCACGGTTTCCACAAAAATATCAAGCAGCACAACTGTTTTCAACACTGATAAAAAAAAAAAAAAAAAAAAAAAAAACCCAAACATTTCTTATTATTTTTTAAAATCAGAAAGTCAGCATTATAATGATGTCTGCAGATCATGTGACACTGAAGACTGGAGTAATGATGCTGAAAATTCAGCTTTGCATCACAGGAATAAATTACATATTTGTTTTAAAAAATTATTAAAATAGAAAAGGGTTATTTAAATTGTAATAATATTTCACAGTATTACTATATTGTGTATTGTAAATGCAGCCTCAGTGAGCAAAAACAAAATCTCAATTCTAAAAATTTAAGATTTGCACATTAGGCTTTAATAGCTTTTAAATCTAATGACTTTATTATGTAAAAGAACTTTACATAAGAAAGAACATAACTTTATGACACTTGAAAGTATCAGAACAATATTTGTTTACACCATTTATTACAGACATAATTTCATAATCTTTGCTTTGTGACCGTAAACCCTGTTTCCAACATTCCAAGTTCAGACACTGTTAAAATGAGCTTGAAGCTTTGAGACATTTTGGGCTATAATGACCCGTTTCAGTGAAATCTGCAGCACTATAAAGATCTAACGTGAAGAAAAGGTGAAAGTTGGAGACAAAGTTTCTAGATTTTGTTGATGGTAACTTGGTTCAACAACCAAGAAATTTCAAAAGGTCTGATAACATATGCAATAGCGTAATCCCTAATGCTATTTGAGGTTAATGAAGGTCATTTAAGAGCAAACATCCCTCACCTTTACAGTCAAGTAATATCTATAATTACAAGTCTAAGCATGTTTTAAAAATAGAGTTGAGGTCAGGCAAATACTGTTGCAGTAGTAATAATAATAGTACAGAATGCAAAACTCTAATTATTCTAATGCAAAGAAAATAACCAATTAAAACAAGGTATAAAAAGCATGAGATACATTCTTAGTGATGTGCTGATAAAAGGCAAGTCTTATATCAAATTCAAAACATGATCTTCAGGGCTTGCATATAGTACATATTCCCTTTAGAGAAAATTAATAACTAGTAGACTTTGTTTAGAAAGGCTTAAAACATTTCTTTAAAATAAAAAATAAATTACACCATTCAGTCCAATCTAAATTCCACTGCATGAACCGTCTGATGGTTTGTATGAAAAGCCAGTTATCTTCATAATAATGTGAAGGGAATGTGTAAAAGAAGATTTCATCATCAAATTCATTACATAAATGCTGCATAACAAAATTGGCACACAAAGCTTATTACTTTTTTTAACAAATAAAATGCCGGAATTACACTTTAATGGCAACAGTAAAATTTAGTACAAGTCTTACTAGTTTTGTTGTACTATTTGATCTATAAATCATTTATCTGGCATCATGGATATGAAAAAAAATCAATTGTCAGACTGGCTCAAATTTCCATATCCCTTTATCTCCAGTCATTTGTGATAAAAACAAATGCAGTTGGCCTCATCTTCTACACTGGACTTGTTGAATGGCTGTGATACCAGAACCAAAGCATCATCACATATTCGTATGAATGCTTGAAAACAGCCAGTATTGTAAACATAATATCCAAGACTGTTAACACATATATGTATCTCTTCTGCTTGGTAAATATGGAGTGGTTTTCAAGTCTCTTAAAACTCTATCTAGACCCATCTAAACTCACCTTTTAGTGCTGTGATATAATTCTCATGTACTGCCATTATTTTTTATATATTTTGAATATATTTTTAAAATAAAAGCAATAAATGTTCTAATAATACAGTAGGGCAATCTCACAAAGCCAGTCTAGAACATATCCAGGACATATTTTACTTCAAAATCAAAAGAAAAAAAATAGAAAAGGATATATTACATGAAGAAAATAAAGTCTATATCTAGGATCATAAGGATTTATGGCATTGTGACATTATTCTTATTATTTGAGAACTAAAATCAGCATAAATTAACAGGAATACAATAAATACTAGTATGATGTAAAACATCTAAAAGTGTAAATAATACAATTTATTATTTAGTTTTATGTTTTTTGCATTATATTGAGAATATGTGGGGGAGGGCCTAAAATAGATTTGACAGTCTTTATGCAAAATGTAATTCCTTGTTTTTATCTTTTCATTTAGGAGTCAAATATGACATGAAGATGTTCTTGACAGGTTTTGTGAGATTCCCTTGAAATCAAAGCAACACACACACATCGTGTCGACCGTGCCAAACGAGTTCCAGCTTTGTATGATGAAAATATTTTCCAAAAGAAAAACTTAGTGGTCACCATGAAACGATTCTCTAAGCTAAAGGTAAAAGCATAAAAGTGAGGACAATGAACCACGAAGCAACAAGAAACAGTATAAAACAAAGTGATAGTCAGCCTCTGTGAATTGTGCAGCATATTTGTTTGACTTACGATGAGTTCGCAAAGTCTCACTACATGGATGGTGCCCGCCAACGTCACTGCCATGTGTTAAATTTGTAATCTACATGTTAATTAGAGTTCCTGGCTCAGCACTGTGGGCCTCGTGTGCATGGAGGGCATCCTTTAATTATGTATGCCATAATGTGATTTGTCTTTATTTATCTTACAGAGCTACCTAAGGTCAATGTAAGAATTATATATAGTCACATTGTCCATTCAAGTTCTTGGTTGGATTGGCATTAATTTCAAGACTACAGAATGAGGCTATGATTATCTATACAATACATGAAAACGAGACAATTTTAAAATGACTTCTTCATTTAGGTTATGCGCTAAAGATAAGGTGACTAAACCAGCCGCAAGCACTTAACACCTAAGGAAATGGAAATGTCCTGCTCATATTTCACACTAACATCAAAAGGAAAAATCTATAAATGATACTTCACATAAAGAAAATAAAGCCTATTTTATCTGCCATTAAGATTTTTGTGCATTTTGACATTTTCTTTATAATTCAGCAATTCTTATTAATGTAGTATGAAAAAAATCTCACTGTCATTATTATAATAAATTAATTACATTAAAATCAGCATAAATTAAATTCAGTACATCAAATACTATATAAATACTTTACATTTTTAAATAATAGATAATCTATTTTTCGCATTACAATAATGCAAATGAGACTTTTTCTTTCAATTTAAAAAAAATGTAATGGGCTTCTTTATCTTCTTTTTTCCTTTTGATTTTAGGGTGATATATAAACACGCTGACATTTCCTGACAGTTTTTGTGAAATTCCCCCAAAAAATCTTTTGTGGATTTCATTTGGTTTATGATCTATTTCTTTAAATAACCATTGCATGTTAGCCATTATTTTTATCACACAGTAGCTCTACTTAAATCACAAGATGTAGTTTCTTCAGGCTGGATAACGGATACTGACATCCTTCAACTGTTCCATAAATTTCCAAACAACAAAAATAGTCCACTTAAAAAGCAAATCAAAAACCCATGAGTGTGAATGTTCATGAAGAAAATATGAGCATAACAAGTATGAACCGCCTAACGAGGTAATAATGTGTGGACACAGACAGGCTGTATCGAGACGTAGCCTCATTGTTCCAAGGGCGACATCAGTTATTTCACAGGTTTTCACTGTAGTATCTCCAAACCTGCATCAGCATTAAGGAAGGACTCCTATGTCCTATGTGAGGGGGGGTAATAGGCATGAAGGCAGATGAACATGCCTTTATAGACAGCATTCTTCACTCAAACTGAGAACTCGGCCCCGCCCTTCCGGGCACGAACCATCAGCAGGCGCTGGAGCCGGAGTCCAGCAAAAGGGTTGAACCAAAGCAGAGAGGGCGGGCCACCGAAAACAGCCTTCATCCCCTCCCATCGCACCCGCCGCTCCCATGTGGGCTTTTCATTCTTCAACCGCTCGATTTCCTGTAAGCATCAAACGAAAAATGTAAAGTTAAGGCTAATACTGTCAGCACATTATTACAAAACTCAGATACAGTGAATTTGTATTTCTGAGAAATAACGTTGCATTCTATATACACTAGAGTTGTCAAAAGTACTGTGTTGAGCGGATTCGTAAACACCTCTGATTGGCTATTGTGTTCACGCTCTCATCAGATATGTCTGTGATTGGCTACAATGATCAACGCACGGCAGTGTTTAAAAGCACACGGAAGTGTTTTAATTTGAAAGCGGGAGCAGGAACGTTTGAAAGCAGGCGTCTATCAGCCTGCTTTCAAACGCTCCCATGTGTATCTGTGTAAGTGCTTGGTGAAGAGCTTCACTGATGACTATTTACAACGTTTTTACAGAGTTGATCACCGAAGACAATCACAGACATATCCAATGAGCCGTGAACACAATGGCCAATCAGAGGTGTTTACGAATCCGCTCAACAGCGCTCAAAGCGTCACATTTTTAAAATTTCAGTACAGACTAGGTACTGAAGTCGGTACTTTTGACAACTCTAATATACACACATATTTATATACATAAAACACATATATACATACATGTGTATATATGTGTGTATATTTATATATTTATAAATTTATTTTATAATATGTCACTGCAACATTTACATTACTGTCGTTTTGCCTTTTATAGAAATAAAAACCATTTAATTCAGTTGGATAACGGCCACTTCAATCCTATCCAGTTCATCCAAAACGAGCTGTAGAGCTGTACGTAGTGCAGCAGGAATCACTGATCACGTGACGAGATGACTGACAAGACCATGGCGGAGGATTCGTTGCACAATAGAGCCAAAGTGTCTGACAAAAGTCTTATCTTGTAGAATTGCAAGCGAAATTAGAGCAATTAGTGATTTCAATACCCCGCATTTTGAAAGCGGCTCCCTGATGATGCATGCAAATATCTCCCAATATGAAAGCTATTTTAAGATGGGCTGTGTAATTGTAACCATCTCTTAGCTCTGTATTATGCTTGAAGAAAAATTTGGTCTATCTGCACTTTGAATATTGAGAGAGTACTTTATTTTATACTTTATTTTTTTGTGCAAAAAAATATAGTTTTCACTTAATAATACTAAGAGAAAAATGTTATTCATTTTTATTTATACTGTTTTATTTCTATGATCAATTTGTGGAAAGGAGTTCAAATAAGAGGTTAAAAGTTGTAGAAGCTCATAAATCATGTACAGTTCTAAGGTCTGAAGAGACTCGTATGAAATCATACAGGAGAGAAGGCAGTCGGTTGAGTTTGTGGCAAAACCTTTTACAGTGCTTGAGTATGGTTGTCTTTTACTGCATATGATTATTCAGACTCAGAAAGTAGAACTGAAATGACATTCATTACAAGATGATTAGTTAAAACATTTCGAATGCACCTGCACACTATTTTTCTAGTCATGTATTTCATCGAGGATTTCTTAAAAATACTGTGTAAAAATCTCGTCTCGTGAACTCAATCTTGTCTCGTGAGCCAACTGTCTCGTCACACCCCTTATATATAATTATGCATTCAGTAAATAGCAGTGTAATAAGCAGGTTTATTTGTTTTATTTATTTATTTTTTCCAATAATTACAATCAATTGCAATAAACAATAGACCAAATATGGCTGTAAAAGTTCAGTTCCATCAGAAGTAATGGTAGTAACTGGGTGTGAGGACTTCTGAAGGTTTGTGTAAGTCAACTTACTGTCTCATCATTACAGATGGAGTGAATCTGAGTGCCGAACATGACAGCAGTGAAGGTGAGAAACAGCAGCGCTTCTAGACACAGGAAAATCAGCAGCAAGACCGCCACAGGTGGGGAGAAATCACTACACTCTACAGAACAGAGAAGAATAACACAGATGAGATGATGCTGTCAAAACTAATGCTAGAAATCAAATTCACAAATGCTTTGTATGAGAAATAAAAGAACAGTAGTACAGATTACAAAAAAAAAAAAACAACAACAGTATTTTATTCCAGAGTATAAAAACTACAAAATATATTCTTATACATGCAAATAAAAAGTAAATGATAAAAATTGTATTGTAAATAATAGAACAATAGAATTACAAGAAAAGTAAGCAAAAATAGTGCAGTTAACACACAAATCAGAAACTGTTAGCACAAAGTGGCTTCTGAGAGCAAGAGATGACAATGACACAGCACAATAAATGTCTTTCACTTGACTTTATATGACTCAATATCATCTGTCCTCCAGTAATAGAGTGCAAATCTAAAATGTCTATTACTCACCATTCCACTGGACTTTGACACAGGTGAAGAAATGGAAACCGCTGAGACACAGTGCATGCAATGAAATGGAGGCTATGTACATCTGAGGAGAAAGAAAAACACATTAAAGTCAAATATTATTCAAAATTCAACAAATTAAATGTAAAATGATTTTGCCATGCTTTAAAATGCTGTTTCTTATGATGAAAACCTCAAAATATTGATGTACACTGATGCCTATAACATTTATCAGAAACAAAGGTAATTGGTTAAAGGCAATAAAGCAATATACTGTGTAAAAGGTAACCTTACAATAATAATAATAATAAAACTAACTGAATAATTTATTAGTAGTAATGATCACATTTCTTTACACCAAGTAATAAAGTACATAAGCCTATCCATAGGATTTTTTTTTTTTTACAGTTGTCAAGCAAAGTAACAGCCAAAGATCACTCTATAAACAAATAATTGTACTGATACAGAACTCAGACAATTATGTGGCCACAGCTCATGCAATCAGATGTTAGAGCCTAAAATCATTCATTTTTAATTGGATGATTTTGTCAGCAATTCCACCACAAAATACTGTTAAAAACAAAAAAACACAGCCGTCTCAGACACACTTACAGTGAAGAGGACAAAGAATCGCTGATTGTTCTCGCCCACACAGTTGTTGACCCAAGGACAGTGGTGATCCATCTTCCTGATGCATCTCTTACAGATACTACAACAAACAAAACCAGGTGAAGAGGCCAGACCAGTTTTAAAAGAAGATGCTAAACATTCAGCAGTCACTGATACTTGGCTCTAAATACAGCTGTCTTGATTACAAAGAGATATATAATGTAAAATAGAATTTTTCTTGCTCTTTTGAAATTGAAAAAAAAAACAAACAAACAAAAAAAAAAAAACTTTGACAGATCCCTCCCAGTCCACAAACCCCTACTAGATTTTTTTTTTAAGAAAATTAATACTTCTATTCATCAAGGACACATTAAATTGATCAAAACTGATTTCTGTTTCAAATAAATTCTGTTCTTTTGAACTTTCTATTTATCAAAGAAAACTTGTTGTTGCTTGTTCAGTATAAGTTAGGGTTAAAAATACTGATTTCCCCAAATTTAATCGATTCTCATTTTGAAGAACCAAAATCGATTCTTAAATTACAAGAATCAATCTTTCAGTCTATGATGTTTTCAGTTAATGAATGAACAAAAATTTACAGTGTGCCTCCCATTCAATAAATCACAATAAGTTTTGTGATTTTGTTTCTTTTGATATGAAACACAGTCTCATCTTTCAAATTCTGTCAATTTTATTATGAAATTCAAACAATAAATGGCATTTTGGCATTCTTTAATGTAGCATGACAGATCGCGGTTGCCGCCTCAAACGAAGTGGCAGTGCAGAGCGCACGTGAACAGATCATCTCTTCCGCTTTACTACTAGCTACAGCACAAAATAAACATGAATGAACATCACAAGGTATGTTGAAAGATACAGTACAACTTACCGATATCTGCATCATGTCTCATGCAATTGCTCAATCAGTGTTTCAACCACGGAAAGACATCAATTAAACATCTTGTAAACAATGTCATGTAATTTGTTACATTTACCTCAGAAAAGCTATTCAATGTCCAAAAACTCATTAGTCAGCTAGAAAAATGAACTCTAGAGAGAAGCATTTTGCTATATATATGCTCTATATTGCATATTCATTGTATTTTTACTTAACCTGTTCTTTAATATTTAATGTATTTTTGAATAAATCTATCATGTTTTTATGACAGCCACAATTTAAATGTTTAAATTTAAAGAAATAAATTATGAAAGAAATATATATATATATATATATAAAATGAGTAGAAAATTATGTTATAGAAAACGTATTATTATAAAGTTATTATTATAAAAACTTCATTATATGTAAATTTAATGTAAGCAGCATACAAATCAGTTCAATTTTAATCTATAATATTATAGTGATGTACCAACTGGGATTCCCTGTATAGTTTACAGCATTAGTTGAGAGATATTTTTTCCTTGAGGAAATCACAAGCTTGTGAATCTAAATCAAATCGTAAAAAGCTCTAGTATAAATTATGACATCACAACTGTGACCAAGTAAAGATAAGACAATCGACAATTACATACCAGCACATACAGTATCTCACAAAAGTGAGTACACCCCTCACATTTCAGCAACCATTTTAGTATATCTTCTCAAGGGACAATACTATAGAATTGAAATTATATATTTTAGAGTAGTCAATGTGCTGCTCTAAATAGATTTATAACGCAATATACAGTCATTATTGTCAAAATAGCTGGCAACAAAAGTGAGTACACCCTAAGTGATAACAGCTGTATGTCGTTTAACCATGCAAAGCTACATGTCCTATTCATCATGTTCATGTTTTTGTCTGCTTGATAGGACCATACAAATGTGTGTATCTTGTATTAGAGCAGTTTAAATTTGGTGCTTTGAGTACAATTCTCTCATATTGATCACTGGATGTTCAACATGGCACCTCATGGCAAAGAACTCTCTGAGGATTTGAGAATTAGAATTGTTGCTCTCCACAAAGATGGCCTTGGCTATAAGAAGATCGGTAACACCATGAAACAGTCGGTGGCCAGGGTCATACAGAGGTTTTTCAAGACGGGTTCCACTCGGAACAGGCCACACAAGGGTCGATCAAAGAAGTTGAGTCCTCGTGCTGTGCATCAGGTGCAGAAGCTGGCTTCAAAAAACAGACACATGAGTGCTGCCAGCATTGCTTTAGAGGTTGCAGAAGCGGGAGGTCAGCTTATCAGTGCTGTCCAAGAGCCTGAATTACTGGAACCATGTCCTGTGGTCTGATGAGACTAAGATAAACTTGTTTGGCTCAGATGGTGTCCAGCATGTGTGGCGACGCCCTGGTGAAGAGTACCAAGAAAATTGTGTCTTGCTTACAGTCAAGCATGGTGGTGGTAGCATCATGGTCTGGGGCTGCATGAGTGCTGCTGGTACTGGGGAGCTGCGCTTCATTGAGGGGAACATGGATTCCAACATGTACTGTGACATTCTGAAGCAGAACATGATGCCCTCCCTTCAGAAACTGGGCTGAACGGCATGATAATGACCCCAAACACACCGCCAAGATGACAACTGCCTTGCTGAGGAAGCTGAAGGTGAAGGTGATGGTGATGGAGTGGCTAAGTATATCTCCAGACCTGAACCCTATTGAGCACCTGTGGGGCATCCTCAAGCAGAAGGTGGAGAAGCGCCATGTGTCTAACATCCAGCAGCTCCGTGATGTCATTATGGAGGAGTGGAAGAGGATCCCAGCAACAACCTGTGCAGCTCTGGTGAATTCCATGCCCAGAAGGATTAAGGCAGTGCTAGATAACAATGGTGCTCACACAAAATATTGACACTTTGGACACAGTTTTGACATGTTCACTTATGGTGTACTCACTTTTGTTGCCAGTTATTTAGACAATAATGGCTGTATGTTGAGTTATTTTTAGAGGACAGTAAATCTGTACTACTATACAAGCTGCACACTGACTACTCTAAAGTATATCCAATTTTCATTTCTATAGTATTGTCCCTTGAGAATATATAATAAAATGGTTGCTGAAATGTGAGGGGTGTACTCACTTTTATGAGATACTGTATGCTGTATTTAGCAACATCGTTTCAAATGCGAAAAGCATCAGCCAATCACAGCATAAGTCATTTACATGCAAGTGCAAAAGGTACAGTAGCAAAAATGTCTGGTCTGACATTTTAAGAGGACTTCCACTGGGGAAAAAAAAAACACTACAAAAGTGTAGAATGTGGCCGCATACAGATAAAAATACTGATAGCAAAAGGAAAGCGTCTCTCCTGCTTTGTGAGTCATTTATCAGATGTTGGTCTTACCTGCAGTGGTGTGCTCTCTCTGGTTTAATGCTGCAGCATTTTGGACACTTGTAGATGACCTCTCCTGGCTTCAGCTGCAGACTCTCCATGTATTCTTTAGTGGCGTTACCTTTGGGAACAGCTCCCTGATAAACACAATGCACTTCACATCAATAACATCCATCACAAAAAGTTCATTACCACATTTAATTAAAAGGATGGTCCTTTTTTCTTACCGGATCTGTCAGCATGGTTCGCAGGTGCGATGTCAGCGCCAACACAGCCAGGAAGTTAAATGCCACGCCGTTAATGAGAGAGTACCAGAAGCTTTTGGAGGGGAGCAACATGACAAAGTTCACCACAAATTCTGCGTACATAACCAGAAACCAGGTCATGAAGGCGCACACCATCCCGCAGCTGTCCTGGATGAACCAGACGCGGCCGGCAGCCACCTCCTCCTCCCCTCCGCTGAGCAGGGGCTGGTGCTGCTCCACATCCCTCAACCGGTGTCCTGAAGACTGCATTCTCTCCTGCAAAGACAGAGAGAGAGGGGTGAGCAGGACCAGCGAGACTCCCACTGGACCTCGATTCCAGCCAGACATAACACTGATTTACACACTTATCTATAATGGTACTGTAGAGATAAAAGAAGCATTGGAAAGCAATACAACATGTGCACTAGCAACACCAAGGTAATTCCAAGGGAATGGATGACCTGATATAATATACACCTTCAATGCTTTGGTTAAAAGCGTCTGCCAAATGCATGTAAACTAAGGCAAGTATCACTATTACTACTGCTCATGCTTACACCGCGTGTACACCGGACACGAGCGGCGCGATGCAATGTGACAAAAGACAATAGAACCCATTATAATCTGTGATGTTGTCTACACTGGACGCGACGTGACACGACAAATCCCAGACAGTAAACTGATGCTTCGTTCTATTTATAATGTACTCCAAGCACTAGCGATACTTCTCATAGGAAGGACAAATGGATTTGCAACAGTCGCTTTGTCGCGTCAAGAGTAGACAGCTTCTAGCTGTTGCGGCGAGACGCGTCAATGGTCACGTCCAGTGTAGACATGTGTTAGGGTTTTGTAGAACTTAAACTGTGTCACATTTGTGCTATGGACACGAATGATACCTGAAATTGTGTGGCTTGTTGAAGAGAGGTGTGTTATTATTTCTCTAAAGGTCTGAATGTATGATTTTTTTAATGGCAATTTAAAAAAAAACAGGTTTTAAAATAAACTTAAAGGAAGGACTCAAGCCTTATCTATAGACCAAAATATTACAGGGACTTTAGGGGCTCTATTGACCTGAGTCAGTAAGCAACCACTTAGAATATCCTAGCAACAACCAACACAATAGAATTGTTGCAGTGAGTTCTGCATGGGCAAGCACCACTAAAAATTTCTGAAAAATGCAAAACCTGTCCATAGAAATGAAACACTTAATCTTTAAAGGGTTAGTTCACCCAAAAATGAAAAGTATCCCATAATTTACTCACCCTCAAGCCATCCTAGGTGTATATGACTTTCTTCTTTCAGTCAGTCTGAGTTATATTAAAAAATATTCTGGCTCTTCCAAGCTTTATAATGAGAGTGAATAGTAACCGGGATTTTGAAGCCCAAAAAAGCACATCCACCATAAAAGTAATCCATACGGCTCCAGGGGGTTAATGTAGGCCTTCTGAAGCAAAGTGATGCATTTTTGTAAGAGAAATATCCTAACTTTATAGACTATAATCACTGGCTTCCATACATGAGTCGATTCCGGCGGAAGAGTGAACTTTGACCAGATGCATGATGTATTGACGAATGCGGAAGCACAGAGGATAGAGCAAAACAAAACACCGGTCACGAATTAGAAGTCTAAAACGAGAAGTTTTAAAAAAAAAATGTCGGAGGAGCTTGAGTTTGCTGCCCAGCACTATTAAGCTTACGCTAATCCTACATCGAAAACTCGACTCTCTCGTGAACGCGCGGACGGACATTACCAAAAGCTAGTGATTATAGACTATAAAGTTATAATTATGGATATTTTTCTTACAAAAAATGCATCGCTTTGCTTCAGAAAGCCTTTATTAACCCCCTGGAGCCGTATGGATTACTTTTATGATGGATGGATGTGCTTTTTTGGGCTTCAAAATCTTGGTTACTATTCACTTCCATTATAAAGCTTGGAAGAGCCAGAATATATTTTTTAATATAACTCTGATTGGGTGAACTATCCCTTTAATCTTTGTAAAAAGCCGGTAACTACCATTCAAAAGTTCAGTAAGATTTTATTTTTTTAAAGAAATGAATACTTTTATTCAGCAAGATTCTATTGATCAAAGAATCCTGAATTTTTTTTTTTATCACAGTAAGGCCCGGTTTCACAGACAGGGCTTAGCCTAAGCCAGGATTAGGCCTTAGTTCAATTAGGATATTTAAGTAACTTTTATAAACGTACACTTGAAAAAAACATTACTGGTGTTCATCTTGAGACAAAACAATGGCACTGATATATTTTAAGATATGTCAGTACAAGTTGCTTTCAGTTAAAACAGCTCAAACATGCATTTTAGTCCAGAACTAGCTTAAGCCTTGTCTGTGAAACCGGGGGTAAGAGTTTCAACAAAAATCTTAAGCAGCAACAGTTTTCAACATTGAGGAATAGGAAATGTTTCCAAAAGCACCAAATCAGCATATTAGAATGATTTCTGAAGGATCATGTGACACTGAAGACTGGAGTGATGATGCTGAAAATTCAGCTTTGCATCACAGGAATAAATTACATTTTAAAATATATTAAAATAGAAAACAGTTATTTTAAATTGTAATAATATTTCACAATATTATTGTTTTACTGTATTTTTGATCAAATAAATGTAGCCTTGTTGAGCATAAAAACTTACCAACACCAAACTTTTGAACGGTAGTTTACTTTGAATCAAGCATAAGCTTGTATCTAAATAATATAATAACCAACTAAATATTTTAAATTCCCCAAATCCAACTACAAGAATCAGACACAAATAAAGTGAAAGTGAAAACCTAAGAAACTTCATATTCATAATTAAAATTTCTGTATGTAAAAGGCACAAGAGTGTGCCAGCTTCAAAAAGAGGCTCTCTTATAGCGCTGGAGCTGTTAACCATTTTCAATCCTAGTATCACTGGAACATCACTAACGTCTTTTGTTAAAGAAACATGGCAGGAGTTTCAGCCTTCAACATGGGCTGAAACTTAGCATCTCATTTACATAAATACTTTTGAGATGCAAATTGCTTAGAAAACAAAAGGCCAAACAGCCTAAAAGAGAGACACGTATGGTCAGTGCCAAAAAAACTGACAAGGACTCATTCTGAAGGAGAAAAAGGACTGGAAAACAAAGCATGAACTAATCAGATAGTCTTTACAGTAGATGCTCACCTGCATGTATTTACTTCTCTGACAGTGCGGGATAAGTTACAAAAGTTTAATACTTAGGGTGAGGCATTTGTTCAAGTGATGTTTTACTTAGCAAGTACAAATGACTCACCACACAGAGCGTCCCTCACAATGACATCCTCTCGAACCCTGTTGGGTTTGAACTCAAAGGCATCTACAGTCTGGAGCCTGTAGAAGACAAACACATACAGAAAATCATTGTATACGTGATTATACTTACAGCAAGAAAGTAAGTGGGGCAATGCAGATAGAACTGTGTGTGTGGCCATAATATTTCCCAATTCACACATAATTAGCCTTCCTTCACATCACTGCTAATAATCATTTAAATACATTGTTAAACAAAAGCTCAAAATTTTACAAAGCCTAACCTGAACCCTATTCTTAATATAAAACACAGGTTCAACTATATGTCATTGTCATTTTTTGTACTTTCTATGGCTAAATAAATAAATACACACATACATATATATATATATAAGAATCTAGTTATGTACAACTGAAATGACACAGACGGAAAACATTTTAAAGAACTGTACTCTTCATACAATTTAATTCACTACAAAAAAAAAAAAAAAATCTCACAATCTTCAAACTAGCTTTGTGTTTCATGTAGGAAAGTCATATGAGGAGTAAATGATGACAATTTTTATTTCTCGGGTAGACTATCGCTTTAAGTTAATGTGAAAAGATCCAAATTTCAGCCCATCATCTGACATAAAAACCTGTTTCACTTTGACATAACAGATACTGCTGTGGTCGATTTCAGCCCTGATAAAATCCTCCAGTTTCCTTCAGTCAGCTGTAAATGAATAACAATCTGCACTTATATCAAAAGATTCACATTCAATCATTAATAAATATTATACACAATCGTAAAAACTCTCTCTCAATCACACAAACAACTGAAAGTGTCACTGGCCTGTTATAAGGAAATGTGTTTTGATTTCAGATATTAGTTTCGGGCAGCAGACAATAATAAAAAGACATAAATTCAGTGTGTATACTGTGATTTTGTTGTTGTTATTTTATAATCCAGTCTAGCAACCATCATAACAACAAATCTCTAATCTCCCGGCACACCCTTTATCTACTACGTGGTTTGATTTTTATATTTTCAACTTGCCTTTATTATAACTAATATATTAACAATTAAGTATTTAATTATTCTGACAGTCTTATTAAATCACATTTAAATCCGGCTCATAAATCGCAGCCATGCAAACATCATCATGATTTACTTTCTTTACCGAAATACAGAGCTTTTTCTTTCACTTACCGCCTCCAAAATGAGATTTTATTCACCAGCTGTGATTCTCAGATGAGCGATGGGCACATATAAATAGATCATTTCATTTCTCAGACTGTTTAAAGGGTTTCATAGGTGAGAAATAATGATGAGGGTCACACACACTTCCGGGGTTCAGTGCGATCATTTCTGCTGCTTCTGCTGTCTGATGAGTGACAGGCCCGAACACACGCCGCCTCACTTCTGACCCCTACCGGCGGATCCGGAGAACTGCAGCGATCAGGGAAGCTCCTGATTTAATAAGGACCTCCAGGGAGGTCTCAGGTGCCCTCTGCTCACTTTCTGTCTCAGTGGCAATTCAAGGATTAATTTTTAAGAGAAGGGCCTCAAAGGGGACAAGGGACAAGGTTAATTATTAATTCAGTATTGCATTTAATTTGATACAGACCAAATTGTTCAAAATATTGGTTTGGGTGCAGCAATGTATTATTGTTTGAACTATTTTAAAGCCCATGTTGGAAATAATAATAAAACAAATCATATCTATCTATCTATCTATCTATCTATATGAGATAGATAGATAGATAGATGTCTTAATTATAGACACAGCTGAACTGAACTGACTTGTGAACACATTCATCGACTGGTCTACTGAAATGTCAAATAATGATAAAATAACAATTTCACTAAACTGGTTTCGGGATATAAATTTCCTGAAGCCCTATAGTCTGGACATTTAATTGTGATTAAATAGGTTGCTTTACAGTTATCAAAGTTTATTTGTGTATATAAATGATTAAATCAGAGAATTGTATCTGTCAATTCTAAATCTACATTTAGCATCTAAAGCGACTTACAGAAGAATAGATACACAAGCAATTCATCACAAAGCCAGCAATATTCAAAGTATAGGCCTAAAAATAGCTATGGTTGGTCCTGTGTCGAATTGTTTATGTTCCTTCAAAAATCTAATACTTTTTTTTATTTTTTACTTGTTAATTATAAGCATATGTTTAAGTTTTTGAATACACACGTTTAATAAAATAAACTTTTGACAGAGTATTCACAGTATCCCTCCTAATCTCTCAGTAGGTTACATTAGGGCCGTGGCACAACAAGTCGACGGTCGGCCGTCGGTGCGCCTTGTCGGGCTAGTTTTTGCAGTGTGTTAAAGAAAAGTAACTGTTAGATTGCAAAGTAAGAAAGACATTACAGTATTTTACACCTTACGAGCAATAGCAGTCAATTTTATTACGGTTACTTTTCTTAAATGACATTCTCAATGACGTACGCAGCCTACAAAGGCGACCTCCGGAGGACGCAGCCTACGAAATGGGACACAGCAGTTGAATCGGCGTCGGGCCGTTGGCGAGAGAGACGACTCCGATTGGCTGTAAGGTTCTAAATTTACGTCATCTTACCTGGGCATTCCAATGCTCAAATAGGCCTATTTTCTTAACAACACGAGTCGCCTGGAATTAAGAAAGTGAACAACATGATTGATTGATATTCAAAATGGTAAGTTTACTGATTTGTTTACGGTTTGTATATCTGCAGTCCTCATTTCGGTTTCCCTTTTTGAATGACCATTATGGACTATTTGTCTGCTAAGACAGTTATTTCCTTACATGCAGGCGCAGAACGCACATGCTAGTTGACAGTCGCCTGTAGTCCTTTTGGTGTTCAAGCACAGCTTTTTGGCCTAAACGCATCCGACGCGAGGCGACAAAACAGTCACCGCTAGACCTTTGACGTCGGCTTGGTGTGTCACGGCCTTATCACTTGGCAATACTCAAGAAGGTCTATGGGTGATTTGTCTTGATTTACCACAGGGTGGCGCGACAGACCTCCATAGACCCATGCCATCAAATTCGTTCCTAGATTTAGTTCCTACCCCGGGAACTTTTTTTTTCTTTTCAAAAAGCACCTAGCGACAAATTTAGCTACTATTAAAATTTATTTGGCGACTTTTAGCAACTTTTGAAAATTTGCTGTCTCAAACACTAAAATGCACACACACATTTTCCCTCTAAATGATATAAAAATAATTTTCTCTGCCACACACTCACAACTCTGTCACAGTCAAAACACGTTTTTTTTTTTTTTTTTTTTTTAAATTATTATTATTATTGCAAAACTTATACATACACACAAGATCAGGGAAATGAAGCATGATTGTATCTATTAAACATGGTCTGTCTTCGTGACTGCAAAAGTGCATTGTGAGTGACGTCAGCAGTAGTGACAGCTCATCTAGCTCCAGCAAGGCACAGAGGCAGCACGAGCAGCATTCATGTTTGACAAATCATTGAAACACATTCAAATCAGAACATTTAAGAGTACAATTGTTTGGTTAGGAAGTCACAATTTAAAAAAGGGGACTTTTTACAAATAAAAATATGTGATAGTAAAAAAACAAATCTAAACTAACAAATTTTACACTATATTTTACTTAAAGATGGCCAGTTAATTTGAGTAATGTTATTATTCTACATAACGATGCGGTTTTACATCATGTAATGACGTCATCACGCAATTACATCACAACATCACTTAGCAACTTTTAGCAACAAATCAACCTGCCTCTAGCAACTTCTCCTGAAAATTAGTTGGCAACAGTGCATGCACCTTCCATTCCTGTCCAGTTTTGTAAGAAACAATACAGTTATATTTGTCAAAATGAAAAGTCACTGTACAGATAAAAACATTCATTTTAAAATGTCAATGTAATGTTGCCTGGTATGATTATATTGATTATAATGCTCCATGATCTTTCCCCTTCATGGTCTTTATTGTCTCTTGATAGCCTATGTTTAAAGCTTCATCAGGCTAATCACTAATGTCCTTCTCTGAAGAGTTCATTTAAAACCATTTCCTGGTAAACCGTTTCCTGTTCCACCCCTAAATTGTGTGTCGCACCAATTCCAGCAGTCTGCTGAACACAAAATAAAAAATAAATGAATAAACGTCCACGCACTAGCAGAACCCTAAAGCAGATTAAAGGCTGAAGCGTGCGAGCAGGAGCTCTTTCCATTTCCCAGACTGCATCTCTTCTCAAGCTGTGTTTGACAGCCCAGGCAGTGTATGTATGAGCAACAGATGAGCTTAACACAACATGATCCACAGTGCATTTCAAATCAGAGCAAAGCTCATCCAGCTCATAGACATGCGTAAACAGACATGCTTCAACTAAAACACACCATGACATGATCATGATATATTAGCAATATCACTCACATATTTATGTAGATATATAATGAATCTTATGAAACCTGACCAGAACATGTCCAGATCATTAATCATTGTTATATTATATTATATTATATTATATTATATTATATTATTACTGTAATGTAAAAAATAATAATTTAAAAATAAATAATATTTAGTTAAATTGTGAAGTATTTATACATGATGGTAGTATTTGTTGTATAGCCTTTCATACTGATTTTAATTAACAAAAACCATCAAAATAAAGCAATTTCTTTAGTACAGTAAACTTTAAAACCAAACAACCTTAATATTAATGTTACAGTAAAAATAAATAAATAAAATACAATAAAACAACAAAGAATGCTTGCTTCTAATCAAAGATAATATTCAGGTTTAAAATATTTAATTTATTATGTTAAAATCTTATGAATTGTGAAATTAACGCCATTCTCTGTATCTTGTTCTTTTGTTTTATGCTGCTTGTAGTATGCAAAGTGCATTGAAGTGATAATGATTTTGTCACTGGGCCAAACTGAACCAGCAGTCAGCAGGCATAAGTGTTTGGCTCATAATGACTCAGATACACCAGGCGTGGCAGGTGGCAGTGCTGTAACAGTGTGCACAAAACATCTTTGACTAAACCTGAATTATTAAACATCCCACTAATGCCACAAGCCCCTCCGCATGAAAAATCAGAGTTTTAGAAGAACGACTCAGAGCTAATTATTTTTTAAAAGCTTTTATAAACCTCTTGAATATGGCCACCGTGGACAAAATTAATTATCTGCGCACATAACTGTGCTTTCAGGCAGCAACAAAAGTGCACAAGGTTTATGATTCAGGTCCTGAAGTTTTTCCCTGCATTTTCTTTCATGACATGAGATTTTTGACATTTTTGCTGTGAATAATTTGAGTGACAGTACTTGAGTAATATATGACACTTACATCATGTTTCCCTCTGAATTAATATTTCAGTTTTTGTTTTGTTTGTCTCAAACTGCCAAGCAGCAATTTACACTGATTTATACATCCACATAGGCCTATGCTGTTGAGTTTCCTTATTGAAAATCAACAGCAAAGATAGCGTGCTTCAAATGCCCTCACAATCTTCCTCAGAGTTCACATTTTACTGACGTAATGTCGCTTTGACTAATGGGAAGAAGTCTGCTGCAGAGCTCGCTTCAGTGCAGGCTCGGCATAAGTGCGCGTATATAGGGCGCATATCGGCTGCAAAGGGGGTGCTCGCGAACACCCTTCTGAAACCTAAAATGGCAAATGGGACACCCTATGGTTTTGTGGACTTAAATTTCCCATGAAATCAAAATTGAAGTTTTTTAGCTTTTAGTATGAATGTTAGCCATAAGGTTATCTATAAGCTAGTGTGCTCCAAAACAATAACAAAATTCACATTTAGAAGATATAAGCATTCAAAACTTACAGTCTCTCACTTCTGCCAATATGGATCAACGATTTTGATGACATGATTCTGCACTTCAGCTTCTCATCAGATTTTCTGTCCAATCAAATGCTCTCTAGAATCTGAAGCGTCCTGTCCTGGCTGAAATCGGTCACTTGTTTACTCAGTTACTATTTTCTATATGGTAAATGGCACATAGTGCACTATATAGGGGATAGGGAATGATTCAGACAGTGTAAATATGCATTCCATTGGGGCAAATGAAGTCTGGTTTTGCATTAGTGTCACGCTAACCGCCACAGCGCTGACACAGTCTACTCAAGTCCAGAGACACGATAGCATAAAGCGGAGACATATGTACAAGTCGGCGCAGACCACAAAACATATCTGACCCATTTGAATTCTACATAGAATGCGATAATTTAAAGCGATATGGAGGAGAAACGGTTAGACAGACTAGAAACAGCACTGACGAGTAGAAGAGATAACACCAGTGCCATGCACAAACATAAATTACACATTTTTCAAACACACCATCATCATGATTATGATTACTGTTTTGACCTCAAGTCTCTCTTCATTTTAGCTCACCATTGCAATGGAAAAAGGTCACTTCAGCTGTGGATAGCCTTTTCTGTTAATTAATTTAGATAGTCTAATTACAGCTGATCTCGCCTGGTTGTTAACGATGGGAAGCGTTCACCTTCTCTACTGATAAAGGAACACTACAGAGAACACATCCTACCCAAAGGTGAGGTTAGTATGTGGAAAATACATCCTGTGGACTTACCGATCTAAAGTACTACATAGAAGCAGAGGGTTCCCAAACACATTCCTGGAGCCTCCCCAGCACTGCACATTTTGCATGTCTTGCATGTTAATGATGGAGAAAAGTGGTCCAGGTATCACCAATCATGGGAAACTTTACTTGGACCTAAAAAGCGCACGTTATCACCTCGGAGAGGGGAAAGGCGCTGACATGCAAGCACTACACCCTACCAGTCATCTGAATTCACCTGTTGGTACCCAGAAGTCAGGACGAAACCGGTTCCATATGGAGATTATAAAATCTTGCAAATGTCTGCTAATGATGCACTGTTCACTAAAGCCGAAGAGTCTGTGATACCCCTAGTGGAGTGAGCCCTTACTCCCAAGATGCACGGTAAACCCTGAGCCTGGTAGGCCAGGAAAATGGCATCCATAATCCAGCAGGCGATCCTTTGCTTGGAGACAGCCTTCCCCTTCTGTTGTCCTCCAAAGCAGACAAAGGGCTGATCTGATCTTCTAAAGCACTGTGTGCAATCCAGGTAAATGCGCAACATGTGCACTGGGCACAACAGAGACAGGGCTGGGTCTCCCTCATCAAGAGGGATCACTTGTAAGGTTACCACTTGATCCCTGAAAGGGGTAGTGGGAACCTTAGGCATATAGCCGGGCTAGGGTCTCAGGACCACGTGAGAGTCTGCAGGCCCAAACTCTAGGCACATCTTGTTAATGGAGAGGGCTTGTAAGTCCTCCACCCTCTTGACAGAGGTGAACGCAGTCAGGAGGGCCGTCTTCATAGAGAGGACACCGAACTCGACTGACTGTAAAGGCTCAAACGGATCTCTCTGAAGGGCCTGTAAGACCACCAAGAGATCCCAAGAGGGGATAGTCAGGATTTAGTCTCTGCACACCTCTTAGGAACCTAATAACCAGGTCTTGCTTTCCTACCAATCTGCCATCCACAATGTTGTGATTCACCTCTATCGCAGCCATGTACACCTTCAGGGTGGAGGCAGAAAGGTGCCTCTTGGAGAAAGGAAAGCATTAACCCAATACTACATCTCTGTGGGTGTTCCCTTTGAGAAGAACACCAAGCAACGAATAGTCGCCACTTCAAAGCATACAGCCGCCTCATTGAGAACGCAGGTGGAGGTTCCAGAGATCTGGGCACAGGTGTCAGATTTTGCCCTGCCCCTGAGAAAGAAGGTCCTTCCTCTGGGGAATTCACCAGGGAAGGGCCATCAGCATGAGCTCTGAGAACCAGGTCTGGTTGGGCCAATAAGGCAAAACCATCAGGACCTGTTCTGCAGTGCGTGTGCAATGAGGCTCACTGGGGGAAATGCGTACTTGTGCAAGCCCCTTGGCTACCTGTGTGCCGGTGCATCCATGCCGAGGGTGGCCTCGGTCTGGGAATACCACAGAGGACAATCGGAGGATTCTTGGGAGGCGAACAGTTTTACCTGTGCCGGCCAAATTGACTCCAGATCAGCTGAACCATCAGGGGATGGAGACTCTACTCTCCTCTGAGTGTAACCTGTCACAAAGCGAGTCTGCTCAGTGATTGAGGTCATCTGGAATGTGAGTGGCTTGCTGAGACTCCAGAGGAGGAGATGGCAGGCGAGTTGTGACAAGCGACAAGAGCGGATACCACCCTGGTGGTTGATATAAGCCACTGTCGCTGTGTTTTCTGTCCGGACCAACACGTGCTTGCCCTGGATCAAAGGTCGAAACAACCTCAGGGCTAACAGCACTGCCAACAACTCTAGGCAGTTGATATTCCAGTGCAGTCGAGGGCCCGTCCAGGACCCTAAAGCTGCACAACCATTGCACACGGCGCCCCAGCCTGTCTTGAATGCGTCTGTTTTAACAACAACAGGTCTGGACACTTGTTCTAAGGAAACTCCTGCCCGTAGAAATGAAAGGTCTGTCCAATTCCTGAATGTGCGACGACACTTGTCACACCGTTATGCCACGGTGCCATGCCCGTGTGCCACGGTGCCATGCCCGTCTTGGGAGATGAAGCCAGTGCTGAAGTGGTCTCATATGCATCAACCCGAGCGGCGTTACCGCGGCCAAGGATATCATATGCCCCAGAAGCCTCTGAAAATATTTCAGAGGGACCACCAAATATTATGAGGTCCATTGTTAAGGTCTGGCTGCTGGTCCAGGCGGTAGCAGGTTTCGCAGGGGGCCGCCCTCGGCGATGAGCAGGCAGGGTTTGCTGCCTTGGTGGTCCAAAGGTACAAACTGACCCGTGCTGAGGCAAGATGTGTTTTATTGTCTCTGTCTGCTTTTTAACTATCGAGAACTGCTGTGCAAAATCCTTGACAGTGTCACCAAACAGGCCACCTTGGGAGATGGGAGCATCGAGAAAGCGCACTTTCTTGGCATCTTGCATCCCCGTCAGGTTAAGCCACAGGTGGCTCTCCTGGACCACTAATGTGGACATTGCTCGACCCATAGTCAGTCGCCATTCCTGCATTTTCTCTGGGTCGGGACCACCCTCATGCAGATCTCTTAGCACCTTGGCTTGGTGGACCTGCAGGATAGCCATGGCGTGCAGGGTGGAGGCGGTCTGGTCAGTGGCATTGTAAGCCCTTGCCACGTGGGACAAGGTGAAGTTACACGCCTTGGATGGGAATCTCGAACAATTCCGCCAGGTGGCGCTATTTTGCGGGCATAAATGCACTGCAATTACTCGCTCCACCTGAGCAACCTCAGAGTACCCCCGAGCTGCCCCACCATTGAGTGTGGTGAGGACAGAGGAGCTGGTATATCTTGTTCTGGCAGAGGAAGGTGCCTTCCATGATTTTGTCAACTCCTCATGCACTTCTGGGGCCAGGGAGCAGCAGTGCATCGCATTCCGACTCCAAGAACCAATCATCACGAACCAGACAGGGCGGAGTAGTCCACTCGAGTCCGATGCTCGTGGCTGCCCGGGAAAGCATGGCTGCCAACTCAGCATCCGCCTCAGACTAAGCCGCCACACCCGGGAGTGGGGGCCCAGGCGAGTCTTCAGCCTCAGAAGGGTCTAGGCGGCCCTCAGATGCTGCGATCGATAACTTGCGGTCCTCGCAAGTCCCGAATGAGAAATTAAGCCCACCCTGGGTCGACTCAACCGGAAACTCAACCGGAAGACATGTGCGGTTGGAGGAATGGGAGGCCCATGGGGACTCGCCCTGTGGAAGCTCTCCCATGTCATCTCTTTTCTCATCCTCAGCACACGTTGCAGAGGCCTCATACCCGGAGGTAGAGGGACCAGGGTGGGAAGCAGCTGAGGTGACTCTTTGTCTTTTGTAAAAGAACGAGAGCCCTGAGCGCAGCGTGCTCATGGTCATGTTCTCACAATGACCATCCACAAACGATGTCTCGGCGACGTCAGCTGAAAAGTCATTTCACATTGGCTTCGTCCAAAAGTTTAAAAATGCTGCCTTTGGGGCTGCATTCCAAGGTAGGAAGGCATTAGGGCACGTCCGAATCAAATGTTAGCTTCAATTCCTGTCTCTTGAGATACCTTCATCTGATCGATTTTTGAAGGCAGCATAGATGTATCCTTTGCTGCCTTTGCGGTTAGTGGTCAGTTTGTGTGTAAATGTACGTTTTTGACCAACGTTTTCCACTTTTGATGTCATTTCTAGCAAGAAATTAGTATCGTAGTAATTAAGTATTCACTAGTTATATTTTATTATAGATCATTAAACCGTTATGTTACGTCCTGTGGACGTATTTGTAATATGTGTGTGATTTGGGGAGAGGTATACTACTTGAGCATGTCATGTGTTGTGTACTTGCTCTCCTTTTTCTCTGGGCAAATTCCAAATGGCATTTTTGCACCCTTGAAGGGCACTTGAGAAGGGGACGCCATTTGTAGGGGTGTTCCAAATGAAAGTGAACAACTGAATTCCTTCACGAAGGGCCCTTCCACAAGGCCGTTAGCGAAGGGTACATGCGATGGTCACTTCTAGGAAGTAATCTTATTATTTGTGTCATGTGACCCAGCGAATACTTGTGATTCATTCATTTTAAAGCTAGATGGCGGGAGAGTTTGAGTTAACTTACAAACATAGCAATTCAAGTTGGGTTTTTTCGTGATGTATTTCACACATTTTTGTCATGTTATGTTTAAATAAGTTTAATATGGTAAGAAATGTGTTAAGTAAAGCAGTGTCCAAAGATGAGACGGCAAGTTTTAAAGTTGAGAAATACACTCACACATAGGCATATAACACATATAAAAAAATGTATCTTTATTTGTAGCAGCTATGTTAACAGCAATAATAAGAAATTTCTGTCGTAAGACAGCTAATCAGCTGATGGACACTGTGCTGCATTGTCATGGGAACATCCCAGGTGAAGATAATGAGGAAATTACGTCGTCTTTCATTGCTCCCTTCACCAAGTGCATTCCTAATGGCAACATAATGGCACGGAAGTGCCCTGCTCCCTCCAAAGTCCCCACTTCAAGGGCTCTGCCCTTCGAAAGGAGTAGGGCATAGGGATGCTCCCTTCCGTTTGGAATTTGCCCTCTGTCTTGTCCCTCTCCCTTGCGCAGGCTGCTAATTTTTTTTATATATATCCCCAATAGAAAGAAACGTAATTACCATCATTCAAGGTCCAGAAAAGGACTAAAGACATTGTTAAAATAGTCAGCGTGACTACAATGGTTCAACCTTATTGTTATGAAGCGACGAGAATACTTTTTGTGCGCAAAAACAAAACAAAAAAAATGACTTTATTCAACAAATTCTTCTATACCCTGTCAGACTCATACGCAGTTGATGCAGAACACAGTTCAGCGCTTCCGTGTTTACATCCCAATGCCAGCTCAGTATTGGCCGAGGCTGTTCACGTGAGCAGCAATAAGATGCAGGAGCCGGCCAATACTGTGCTGGCGTTCGGACTAAACACGGAAGCACTGTACTGCATTCACTACGTCAACTGCGTACAAGATTTCATCAAAAATATCTTAATTTGTGTTCCGAAGATGAAAGAAGGTCTTACAGGTTTGGAACGACATGAGGGTGAGTAATTAATGACAGAAATTTCATTTTTGGGTGAACTAACCCTTTAATAGAGTACATTTTTATTTCTTGCTGATTTAATGAATATAAAGATGAGCACTTTTTCTATAAGCTTAATAAACCTTAAATGTGTTTTCTATAGGTTTTTCTCAAAATCTATTGTCATGTGATTGGATTGACACAGGATAAAACCATATCTGTTTGTTGCAAGAGGAGTGATGGGTGGTATGGAATGAGGGAGGAGGCTTTTTACTCTCACCTCAAGTTCTTGGCTATTTGCGGGTGAAGATGAGATCGGATTAGTGCTAAAACTGGCACCGGCTGATGCTTCGTCTCCCGTCCAAATGATCCTTTTAGTGAAGAGAAGTCATGGTTCATAATGCAACTGCAGGCATCAAGATCATCTGCATGTGAGAGGCTATCAAGAGATTTATGTTAAAACATTTTTTTAAAGTGAATTATATATGGACATAAAGAGGGTATGTGTAATAAATTGTATGTGCAAACAGACAGGAAAGGTTAACAATAGATTAAAACAGCAAACAAGATTTACCTTGGGTTTAATAGCCATGATGAGGTTAGTCATAAAAACACCCAAATACAACACTAGGTAGATGTGAATTATGGGTTACGCCAGGTCAGATATTGCGTGTACTGTGCCAGGAACTATACACAGTCTGTGAATCTGTGGATTTGGGCATCAATAATTCAATAAAGAAGACAAGCACTCCTTTTACCGCTCTTTTCGTCTGGCTGGTGTGCTGTTTTATTTTTTCTTCATATCCTGCCGATAAAACACTCATCTCTTTTTAATGCACATTGAAAAACTCAAAAAAGATCTTTAAATATTCACTGCAGCTTATGTGGATGTCTAGACAAAGAAACACGGAACGGAACATTGCTATTTAGAATCATGCTACTCTTTTACTATATCTGCAGTATAAAGTTAGTTTACTGTGCATAGTATGTGAATTTTCTGCATAAAATATCCACAAGAACTACATTTGATAAGCTATGCAGCTCACAATTTCTATTTCTCACAATGCAATCAACTTTACATTTCCATGTGACAAATGAATAAGAAGTAATAATATTTAATATTACTTTTTTGCTCATTGTTTGAGTGTTGTGCTTGGAGTTTACACCAAATTGGATTAAAAATGCATCACAGCATTTATTTCCATTTTAAATTTTTATTTCTAAGATAAAATATTATACACACACATATATATATATATATATATATATATATATATATATATATATATATATATATATATATATTTAAATATCATTAAACATTTAAATTTATTTTAAGCAATATTCGGCAATATTTAGCACATAGTATGCAGTACTCTAGTATTGCATTCAAGAATTTTTTAACCCCATGAAAACAATGGGGTTTTTTTTTGCATTATGATATAGCATTATAAACTTCAACATCGCCTACTAGATTAAGTGTATCTTTATATTTCTAAAATCACAGAATGCAAATTCATGTAAATATATTTGCTGGTTGTTGACATCCTCCTACTTCTGATTAAGGCTTTTTGAAAACTCTGATCTCAAGAAGCCATTTCACATGGTCAGTGAGCTCAGAAGACGAGCGAGGAAAAGGCTATTTCCATTAAAAGAGGCATTAGTGAGCATTATAGTGTTAATCCAGGAGCCTTTAGTAACCTGGTAATCTGGATTACGGCATGTGCAGATCATCCTGTGGTTTGGGCTGGTGACCTTTCAGCCAAAGACCAACTTTATACTCCATTAGCGTCCTCATAGTTACCCCAGCCCCACTTTTCTGTACCATTTCAATATCTGATCTACTGTGCAGCTGCTACAGCAAACACTAACAACACCAACGCCTCCTCTACTCTGTGTTTCTCATTAATATGCAAGCTTTTGCAAATGTTTAAGTGCCTCAAGGGGCCAGTAAACACACTTATTTCGCTTCTTTGGCTCACAGAGAAATGTGCCATCCTTTCCACAGTTAATTTACTGGAAGATCTTTACAGGGTTGCTGATCAGGTCAAGAAAAAAAAAAAACCTTAAAGGGATAGTCCACCCAAAAATTTAAATTCTGTCATAATTTACTCACTCTCATGTCGTTCCAAACCCGTGTGCAATTCTTTCTTCTGTGGAACATGAAAGAAGATATTTTGATGAATGTTTGGTAACTAAACAGTTTTGGTTCCCATTGACTTCCATTGTATTTACTGTCCAAACAATTTAATTCAATGGGAACCAAAACTGAGGGCTGTTTCATAAAAGACACTAAGAAAAGCGAGGATTAAACTCCAACACCTGACTTGAATGAACCTAACAAATAAGTTGGGGCTAAAGCGGTTTCATAAAAGGTAATTGAAGTTCACGCAGTCCCGCTAATTTGATCCAGGTTTACCTAGTCAAGATAATTGTGTGTGCACGCTTTTCTTAAGCAGCCCTAGAGGTCGATCATGGATCAAATCGATCCACCATAGGAAACAGCATACATTTTGTGCTATTTTATGCGTTTGAGACATGGTGTTTTCCTCAGTGCATAACTTACATTTCACAAGTTTATTCTCCATCTATAAATGTTAGAAAGTCATGCAAATATTTCCATTTTGCTGCTAAACTTCACAGTGAACGAGTGCTGCTTCGCGCATGCGTGCTAAACAGACGGAACGCAGTAGGAGCGCAATAATTCTGACTAAAATATACATTTTGCTAAAATATTTGATGTTGGACATTAAATGTGCCTTATGTACAATTTTAAACCTACAAGTAAGTGTATTTTTATGATAGCAGTAACTGTAAATGGACTATTGTAATGGGGTAAATCAAGGCTAATATACTGTAGGCCAATTAGTGAGTTTAGATTCATCTTAGCAATTAAAATGTAGTCTGTGCATATTTATTTTAATTTTTAATTTTGTGATTTTAACTTCTGCTCTTCTAATAACCATAAAAGGTACTACAGCTGCCAAACAAAACCAGAGAGAAATGTATTCATATATTTTAAAACAATCTAATTAAATCTTGGGCACAAAACATTTAGCCAGTAAGAAAAGAAAACCTGTAGGTCACACACACACACACAGTCATATTTTATTACCATTTTTTAAAAACTATTCAACTATAGTGAATAAACTGTATTAATGAATGAAATGTTCAAGGTGTCTGAATAAATTTTGGTTTGACTGTATATATATATATATATATATATATATATATATATATATACAGTATATATATATATATATATATATATATATATATATGAGACCAGAGTATAGATTTATTTTAGTAAATATGGGCCCTGGAAAAGGCTAGCTGACTTTACATGTCACTTCTGCAGGCTGCATATTACTCTGTCACTCTTTTCATAGCTTTTGCTGGCTCTGAGACACTTGCTTGGTATTTCTTCTGCTCTTTGTCTAGCAAAAAAATCACTCATCACTTAATGAAAGCTTAAAAATGAAGGCCTGATTGTTTCAGGGGCCTTGTCACAGGTCTATTGATTTTGAAATTCTGTGTTACTTTTGCTATATTTTCACACTTAAAACAATGATTTGGTAATCCTCTTGTAGCACTGTCCTCTTTTGTGCTAAGAAATAAGTCTCCTGACAGTTCTCTCCCAAGTGGTTCCATTTTTATCAGTATTAAGTCTGAGAATGCTTCAGTGGGCTATATAACACTTTTAATTGTTAAGAAATTACTTCTCTTTAAATGTTTTTGTTCATCATATTTACCTTTTAATCAAAAATTGCCTTACACCAATTTTTTTTTTTAATTTAGCTCTATTTAGTAAATGTATGTGTGTGTGTATATATATATATATATATATATATATTTATGTATGTATATATATATATATATATATATATATATATATATATATTAATATTGGACTGATAGTGGTTAATAAAGTCAAATAATTGTATGTGAGAGAGTCAGTGGTAATATCATTGCGTTCCTATTGGTCAGTGTTAGAGGAGCTCAGCTTAGCCTGACAGTTAGCCTGCCCCCGGACCAGGTTAATTTCCCAGCATAAGTTGCCAGAGTAACTGAGTTTGAACTAATTTAAGTTTGCTTTATGAAACAGAATTCACCGACAATAAGTCTGACTAACTAAAATAAGCCTGGCTTGTATTCTAATCTTGTTTTATGAAACAGCCCTCTGGTTACCAACATTCTTCAAAATATATAGCATATAATATAATATTTATGCTCTGCAGAAGAAAGAAATGCATACAGGTTTGGAACGACATGAGGGTGAGTAAATTATGACAAAATTTTCATTTTTTGGGTTAACTATCCCTTTAAAGAGTACATTTGAAATTCACTATACAGGAAAAGTAAAGAACTAGCACCAACACAAACCTTACTGCTTTGACAGGGAAGCATCTGCAAGCTTGTCGACTCATTTGACCTCTCCAGGGCTAAGAGCTTCCTGTTGTGGGTGTATTTCAGGTCACCTCTCCATCCACTGGAGAAGAGCCATTAAACATCAAGCAACATTTTCCCTGAGCATGATTGGTTGTGTGTTAGTTTCCTGCACAATTTTCTCAATGGCTCTGGGACATCAAATCAGCACAAAGCACAAATTAATATGGAATTTGTGAAGGTATATATGAAAACAATAATAAGCTGCCAGCACCAGATGTCATGATTAGGTTGGTATCAGATGAGGTACCGTGAAATGAAATAGACTATATTATCCCTATATATATATACTATAATAAATCTGAATTGGACTGCAGAAAGACTCTGCAGAAAGTTGGCGACTTCTACGCACTGTGCTCCTCAGCATGCACTGACCCCGCTCTGTGATTTTACGTGGCCTACCACTTTGTGGCTGAGTTGCTGTTGTTCCCAATTGCTTCCACTTTGTTATGATACCACTAACAGTTGACCGTGGAATATTTAGTAGTGAGGAAATTTCACAAATGGGCTTATTGCACAGGTGGCAACCTATCACGGTACCACGATTGAATTCACTGAGCTCCTGAGAGCGACCCATTCTTTCACAAATGTTTGTAGAAGCAGTCTGCATGCCTAGGTGCTTGATTTTATACACCTGTGGCCATAGAAGTGATTGGAACACCTGAATTCAATGATTTGGAGGGGTGTCCCAATACTTTTGGCAATATAGTGTATGTATAGATAGATGTATAGATAGATAGATGTTATATAGAAAGTTCAAAAATAGAAAGCAGCATTTATTTAAAATAGAAATATTTTGTAACATTATACATTTCTTTACTCTAAGTTTTGATCAATTCCTTCCTGAAATAAATTACTTTCCAGAAAAAAAAAATCTACTGACCCCAAACTTTTGAACAGTAGTGTATTATTAAACATTATGGGTATAAAAAGATTGCTCTAACAATTTGCAATCATTTTTCAAAAATAATAATATAAAACGTGTTGAATGAATCACCAGATTCTCTTGTTTAATTAGCCACCTGTACCAGACCAAAGACCTTCAATTTTAATTGCACTAAAATAATGATACCAAACTATTGAATTAACCATGGTACATTAGGCCTATATACAATATATATATATACACACACACACACACACACACACACACACCATGGTGTTTTTTCTGTGCTATTCTGTTACATTGGCTGTATTATTTTTTAAAACACTAACAATTGATTACAAGTATACTGTATTCTAATCACCCAACTGAAGTCTCTTGAGCTGGGCATACTGGTGGGGTGGCACAGCTGGCAGATGTGACCGGGAGGCTGACTCAGCCAGTGGCCTGCAGGGACGTGCTGTTTTTCACCCTATGGGGCAGTGGTTGGAATGTCATATTCTATTCTGCATGCACACAGCAGGTTAATGTGGAGGTTTTTTCCTCTATGTGGAGGAAACCCTCTGGGTCTCCCAGCAGGTGAAGTCTCAGGCACATCATGGCTCTTATTGTACAGAAAAACAATATGCGACTCCCTATCCCATTAAAAATATGTTACAAAACACTATGATTATCAATTAAAACAAGGCAGATGCAGACTGTATGTTATTTGGCTGTGGCTTTTAATTTAGAGAGTCTCCCAGTGAGCTAATTGCAGAGACAGTCCCGCTGGAGCAAACCTGGGGTGAGGCGACTTTCTCAAAGGGACAATAGTAATAACAGAAAACACAGATTCTTAACCATTACACAGCCACTGTGTGGGTTTAAAGGGCAGAGTAAAGGGTAAACTGAGAACAAAAATCAATATTTCCTCCTTATTAATGCATGACTAATCCTTCATTCAAATATATTTGGCATTCTCAACTCCACATGGTCTCTCATTCAATCTAGAGTAAATATTGCAGAACAGCTCTCTCCAATTATTTCTCTCTCTGCATATGATCTTATTGAACATGGGGATAACTGAACTAAAATGTGTGCTAAAAAAAGCTGTAATATTACAGAAACAGGAAATTGATGGACGGATGTGCGGACGGATAGATAGATAGATAGATAGATAGATAGATAGATAGATAGATAGATAGATAGATAGATAGATTCATGTAAATTTATTTGTGAAATCCATATCATTTGTCAATGCACAAGCACTCATGGAGAGCAACACATCTTATACATCTGGCTCTGGTTTCATTATATTCAAACAAGTGGCCGCCTGTTAATAAGAGGCCCAATCTGGCATAAGATGTTTTGAAATGAGATGCTTTTGAAAGTAGCACATGGTTGAGTGGTTGCCAATGGAGATTAAGTGAAAGTGACCCATATAGAAAACAATGCCTATTTATTTAACTGAAAAATCTTACAATGCTAGACATAGTGCTTAATTTGTAAAACAGACTGGTTTGGAGTCATCTCAAATCATATTTCTAGTTTTAGTGAACTTAGAATTTGTCCAGTTCAATTTGCCCAATTCAAAGAACCCTAAATAAACATGACAATTTTAGAAAATTCTTCATCTGGGAATGAATGACTCCAAAATTAATAAAAACACTATATTATAGGCTACAAATAAAATACTACAGGGAATGTGGAAAATAGTGATGAAAATTACAACTGTTTTGCACAAGAAATCTTTATTAACATTGTATGTGGACTTGAAGGACAAAATAAAAATATGTATGAAATGTATGCATGGCCCTTTAAGGTTCAAAATAAAACCATGTTAGTAGCACATACATACTGATTTACATAAGATACAATACAGCACTTTATGATAACCATTTGGATTGAATCCAATTACAGTTATTACAGCACAGTTTATTATATAGTTCATATAGTTTATTTTAATGTCATATATACAGTATGCGAGGTGGTACTACTGTATGCCTATATAATGAATCTTTGAAAGCTTAAACAGTGCCTTGTAGGGGAATTTTACAGTTAAAGACCCAAAAGACCAGATATGATGAATGAAGACCCGGAGTCAGAGTTTAAAAAAATAAATTGAAGAAAATTTGACTGAAGAATAGTTTGCAGTTTCATTAGCAGAAGCCAGCTTCAAGTCTCACAAGGAGTTCGTAGGCCGCTCTGCGTACATTCACATTTTCAAAGCAATTATACTCTGAGTCAACTACGTCATTACTTCAGGTTGAATGATTCTGATTGATTTAGAAATAGATAAACATAGGAAATTTCCACACATGGACTGATAGGTAGAAGCACATCTCCATCGATCACGCTTCTGGCGCTCAGGCCCTATAGATTTAGGCACATTGTGACCTTCTGGTCTCCAGTAGAATGCCAGTTGTCCATTGATACCAATACAGGACCTGCACACAGAACACTAGCGCACATATACAGATACACAGGATTAACAGCTTCTTCGAGGTTGAAGTTGGTCTGAGCTCTGCTCTGAACAGGAAACTTTCCCAAAACATACTGATAACATGTTCTCTTCTCTCAGTGGGAGGTACAGACAATATTTTTCATTATTCTCTAGTGTTTGAAGATGAAAAGGAAAATGAATGCTTTAACATAAGTTGAATAAGTCATTCAAATAATTTAATATTTAGAAAGATAAATGCTGATTAATAACTTGATTATAAATCACTCAAAAGATATATATTGAAGCGGCAGTGGAGTCCAGAACCCAACCCTTCAGCCTCTTAAACACTGAGATAAACTGAGGCTAGAAATGACAAGACTAATAAGTCTTTTATTTTAAAAACTTAGATTGCTTGCCGTTCAGAGTTTGCTTAATTGTTTCAGAGCTAGTGTTTGTTGTTGCTTTTATATAATTCCTCATCAAAATCCCCTAATGTTTGCAACATCTAAAATAAGAATGACATGTTTAATTAAAGTCCAAATGTAAGCCTTTGTGAGCTTTGCTGGTGAACAAAATAAACACTAAGCTGCTCAGCATCAACACTTCCAAGTAGGGATAAAGTTTTAAGGTGTTCCAAAACCACTTGAGCTATAAATCTAAATGAGAAAAGGAACAACTATATTTTGCTATGCACCTTTCAGCAATGCCATCAGTGTAATGGTTTATGAATATCACTTCTTATATTAGACTGCATGTTCTTTTTTTCAAATGTAGCACTGCACCTTTTCCTCAAACAATTACTGTGGAAAGGCATCATGCAGAGCACAAAACAGAAGCTCATAACTTATGTTTTGTTTTCCAAACTGAATCCTGACTCGTTTCCCAAACAGCATTTTCCAAACTATACCCTGTAACAATGCCAAAAATATTATATTATTTTTATATAATATAAAATAATATTATTTTATTATATCATTCTATTCTCATTCTATTTTATATTATATTACATAATTTTTTGATAATATAAAATATGTTAGGCTATAACAAAGCTGTTAGTATATCAAAAACAAATTTCTAAATAGTGTTCATAAATACTTTTGAGACACCTAAAAAAACGGTATGAAATGGTATCGGCCAACCAATCGCTACAGGTTTGGCTGATCTTCCAGGATGTGAGTGCTAGACTGGTTATTTCACTGACAAGCGTTTACTCGTATCCTATTTAAAGTCGTATCATTGTGGACGGGCGAATAACGGATTGCTGTCTTCTGAAAATCTCGGCATCCTCATCATCAGCATCACTATCATCATCTCCGACACCTAAAACATTACACGCGCACAACTCCGCGCGACAATGCGCGTTTAGAACGCTCGGGCGTTTGTTTACATTCCGCCTTCGGAGAATTCGTTTACATTGCTCTCTCGGAATGCCTTTGTGACGTCATGGAGGTAGACGTTCTGTTTGGAGTTTTAAAATGAACACCTGTTATGTTTCAAATGGCATGTTCGTTGCGCAAAAAGAATAAGAGAGGCGACGTTTTAAATTCACGCGGACCTACTGAAGCCTTTTAATCTCCGGCAGCACAACTAAAGCCGTTTAGGGATCCATTTAGTGATAAGCCCGACTGCTGCTGTCTGCACCAACAGGGAACATGGATGGTGAGGAATTTGCAATGACGAGAGCGATGATGATGATGATGATGATGAGTGCACTCGTATGGCTGCTCTGCTCCCGTGGAAACTAGAAGACACTATCATCCAGCGTGTTATTTACTAGCCTTGGACTGTTTTTCGTGGATTTTCAGTGAGAAACTTATCCGTATTCCCGTGCAAACATGGGCAAAGATGAATGCAAGACCATGTTGGACGCTTTGAACAAAGTAACAGCTTGCTACAGGCATCTGGTTATCGCTTTGGGGAGCACATCCGATTCCCAAAACCTGCGTGAGGAACTTAAAAAGACTCGAAAGAAAGCCCAGGAGCTGGCTGTGGCCAACAGGACTAAACTGACAGCTCTTCTGAAGGACAAAAGCATCAGTAAAGATGATCGAGCAGAATACGAGCGCCTCTGGGTGCTCTTCACCAGCAGCATGGAACTCCTGGAGGTGGACATGAAGCGATCCTTGGAGATAGGACAGGATTTCCCTCTCAAAGTGCCAACGAGACACCTCATCCAGACGGGAATGACCGGCAGCACCACCACCGTGGCTGCTCGAGCAATGAGCGTCCAAAACATGAAGTACGAAGCCGATGCGAACATCGACACGGTGGACCTCAAAGAGCTGGAGACCGAGATCGCTCAGGTGGACCAGATGATGGAGGAGATGGAGATGAAGGTCCAGGTGGCGCCGTGGGCTGTCGAGGCGAAACAGGAGGCGGGCGCCGAGTTGAAATCCACCGTCAGTGTTGGGAATTCATCAGTTGGTGTCATCTCGATCTGCGAGGAGGAACCCAAAGAAACGGTGGAAGGAGAAACTGGGTTGATGAAAGTATTTGCGGGGGTCATTTTCACTGCTGTTTTACTCATAGCTGGAATTCTGGGGTACCTGGTGATTAATCTATAATGTATAGTTTGGCATGTAAATCTGGACGACAGTGGCTCAGGGCTTTAGAATTTCTTATGGATGAAGCAACACGTTGCTACAGTAGGCCTGTCAATTTGCGGAGACAATTTATGATGCTCTTGATGTGGAGATAAGCAGATCACCTGGGTATTAGTAAAATGCATCAGTGTTTAAAGGAAATAGCCAAAAGGAATAAAAACTCTTCCAGTTGTCCGTCATGACCGCTTCCTCAACCACTGAAGGTAAAAAACTGAACAGTTTACAATCAGAAGTGGGATTGTCTCAGAAAAGGTTTTACTAAAGCTACTTTAAAGCTAGAATTTGAATTGTAAATCAATTGTCAGTTGTCAAACTGGCTGTTTTATCGCTCTTCAAAGACCTACAACCCGAAGATTACAACTTTTGTGACCCTCTGACAGAGCATCAGCGGGTTGTGCATATTTAACAGGTATTTGTTTCACAGTTTATATAGGTAGGTGACATATTTAAGGTTGCTCATTGTGTTTCTGACCTCTTGAAGATTCTTGTTAGTCCCTCTGCAATCTTTTGGTTTATGTCTCTGAAAATGGCCCATCACTGACTGATTGTACTCTTGATAAACAGGCCTTAGGTGTGTTCTGAAAAACAGTCTAGTATGATAGTTCATTTGTACATATGAACTGTACTCATGTTAAATTAGTGTACATAAAATATATTTATTATAATAAATGAAGTAAATGATGCTTGTTTTGTTTTGTTAAGCTTGTGCATTGTTCTGTTAAGCAAGCAATTTATGTTGAAAACTTAACATAATGTGGTTTAAGATATCTTGTCTTATTCCGCACTGCCTTCTTGTACCTTAAAGAGATAGTTCACCCAAAAATGAAAATTCTGTCATCATTTACTCACCCTCAAGTTGTTCCAAACCTGTATACATTTCTTTGTTCTGCTGTACACAAAGGAAGATATTTGGAAGAATGTTTGTAACCAAGCAGATCTCGCCCCCCATTGACTACCATAGTTGGAAAAAAAAATACTATGGTAGTCAATGGGGAGCGAGATCTGCTTGGTTACAAACATTCTTCCAAATATCTTCCTTTGTGTACAGCAGAACAAAGAAATTCATACAGGTTTGGAACTTGAGGGTGAGTAAATGATGACAGAATTTTCATTTTTGGGTGAACTATCCCTTTAAGTAGTATCTTAAACTGCACTTGGTTATCTTTAACCTCATTAGCATATCCTGTCTCTTGGGCACTTTAGAAAACCATTTTAGTGCTGACTTTTGCAATCAGATTCTTAAGTGAAGTTTATTTGGTCGTTATTTTTAAATTCTGATCCCCTTAGTTTATTTTCAGACTTCAGGAGTATTAAGTAGATACTTCTTACTCAACTAATTAAAAGGGTATTTATAGAAGAATTCAAAATCCTATTTACTGGCCTATTGTATGGTGTAGCCCTGGCACAGACCAGACGTATTTTTTGACTTTTAATGTGATTAGCTGTTAGTCCTCTTTAAATTAAAGGAAGATTTGTACTGAGCTGTGTCTGAAATGGTAAGAGGATAGGCTATCTTTCCTTTTCGTGATTATATTTTCTTCATATAAATTGTCTGTTAAGTGGATGAAAAACATGGGTTTAATATTCTTTATCTAAACATTTTCCATGATGATGAAACTCACAGCCTGTTAATTTCATCATCATCATCATCTCCCCCTATACAGTATAACCAGCTTTTACCCAAGTTTGATCGATTAATTAGTCTGCCCGCCATGCCGTGTGACTCAGGACCCCATAATGATTGGAACAACTGCTTGTTAAGTGGCGCCCTAGAATGGTGCGTCAGGTAAGAAAATCGATGCCATTTAAAGGCCAAGTTACATATCCAGCAGGTATCTAACATTCATTAGGAAAGAGTGAGTGAATTTGAACTGCAGCAATGCATGTCAACGTATGGCCACTTTATAAGATGCCCATTCATTTCTTTATTTGTTAAATTAGGATAATTCTGTGTTTAGTCCACTAATAGGAAGCAAAATAAACAGCCATTTTTGCAGTTTTTGTGAGCATTAAAATAGCTATTTTTTTCATATTTAGTATACATCATGATCACAATTAGCTGCACACAAACTTCCAACTAAATGGATCAATTCCCATGAATGTATCAGTTTATGCGGTGTATCAATGTATCCATTAATTGAAGCAAGGTGTGTTTTTATTGTTTACTTTTTTATTTGTCATATACTTTACATTTATAACAAATTCTTAATTGTTAAAAGACTGATTACTTTTTATGCTGGCTTGATATTACTGTTTTTCCTGTATTTGATCTGCGGATGAACAATTCTCCTCCTATAGCTTACAAAATGGAATTACCAAATCAGGTTAGTTTGAAGCTTCATAAAAAAAAAATAAAAAAAAATATGAAACTGTCTCACTTACAAAAGGAGCAGGTATTGCTATGAATATTTGTGGGAACAGGTTGATGGAATATGCTTTGAGATTGCAGTAAGTGCCAAAAACCTTAAAGATGGCTCTTGTCATGCCAATTTTTGATTTAATAAACTTTTGAATATAGGGTACCCTCTTCTTTAAGTCAGTATGTACAAGACCGCTTAAATTTGCAATTTTGTAAAGAAAACATATTTATTTCTGCATACTGTTCCCACAGTCATGGAAAAACAGGAAAAAATCATGCATTTCTATGGACAATATACTTTTCTCTAAACATTGATTTAAAAAATTGGCACCTGACATATAAAAAGAAATAATATTCATTGGTTGAAAGCCAATGTCTACAGCTTTGTGAAAAGTTACATCATGTTAACAGAAAGTACAGATGGCTGCTCAGTGACAACATCTTTTATGTTAGAAATTGGTGTTGCTGTAAATTTTACACTTAAACATAATTCTGGCCTGCCACCTGGTGGACAAATACAAAATAGTGCACTTGATGGGGCAACATTATCTCACCATGGTTGGTCAGACTTTAAATGATTCATAGGTTTTTGATTGAATTCAAAAGTAATTTGTAAGTAAAATTCAGAATGATTTAATAAAGTGCAAGTGTTACATGTATTTAAAGGGATAGACCAAAAATGAAAATTCTGTCATCATTTACTTACCCTCAAGTTGTTCCAAACCTGTATGAATTTCTTTCTTCTGCTGAACGCTAAAAAAAGAAGATATTTTGAAGAATATGGGTAACCAAACAGTTGATGGACCTCATTGACTTCCATAGTTTTTTGTTTTTTTTCCCCTCCCATATATGGAAGTCAGTGGGGTCCAGCTTGAGGGTGAGTAAATGATGAAAGAATTTTCATTTTTGGGTGAACTATCCCTTTAAAGGATTTTTTAAATACTTTCTCTAATATGTCTTGAGCAAGGAAAAGAAACTACTTAGGATTGTTTATTGCACCAAAAGTAATTTGAAAGGCAGCATTAAATACATATAAGTTTACCCTTGCAGAATCTGCAAAATGTTAATAATTTTAATTTTAAATTGCAATTTGTTTTTATTTTGTACTGCTTTAAAAAAAAAAAAAAAAAAAAGTTATTTCACATAACAGATGTTTACATGCAGACCACAAGACCAAATAATAATAAAATTTAGACAAAAGAGCCTGTTCAAAAGTTTACATACACTTAGTATGTGCGTGTTGTTACGTAGATGATCAAAAGCTGCAAACATTCACTGATGTTCAAGGCATGTCTCCCAGAAGACAAAATAAGAACAATTTACCCTGATCATCCTGTGCGTTGTCTTTTTGAACACCAATGAATGTTTGCAGATTTTGTAATAGTTGTGTTTGAGTCCCTCAGTTGTCCTCAGTGTCAAAAGATAAATGTCAAAATCATACAGTCACTGTTGGAAAGGGGTCAAATATGCAGAAGATATCTGGAGGGTTTTTCCGAAGAACAGTGCTCAGTTTAACTGTTTAACTGGTAAGGACAAACAAAGGACTCATGAAAAACCATCATCGAGAAAAAAAAAAAAAATGAAAACAAAACCAAAAATTGTGGATGATCCAGGTAACGACCCACAGTATTAAGAATCAACCTTATGTAAACTTTTGAACTGGTTCATTTGTGTAAATTCAGCTATTATTTTGTCTTGTGGAGTATATATAAACTTCTGTTATGCGAAATATCTTATTCACAACAGTAGGCTTCTAAATAAAAAAACGAAATGTAATTTTTATAATCCTTCTTACCATTGTTATTTTTATATTAACATTTTGCAGATTATGCCAGGTGTATGTAAACTTATGATCTCAACTATACAGGCTACTTAGAAAACAACAAAGAGTGCAATATGCCGATAAAATATTGCTGAACATAACTGAGCAAAGCTGAGCAAAACTATTCCATATTTCACTATAGAAAAATATACATAATTTTAAAAAGGTTTTATTTTACTTGTTTACATGCTTTTTTATGACCTGGAAATCAAAATTGTACATGATATCCAGCTTTTCCATGACCGTGTATCACTGTATCAGTGGTTTGAGGGCTTTGACTAGTGACCAGAGCGCAATTATGAGACAAATGTCATTTGCTTATGTGACAGTAAGTTGCTGTTCTGAGAAGCAATCAGACATGAGGTGATCGGAAGCCTTAGAAAACTGCCCAGAAAACCTCTTTGTGTGTGGCTGTTTCCTCATGCCAGTCTATTGTTGTAGTACAGTCTATTTACCTGCCCCAAAGTGGCATGTGAAAACAAAAATAACAGGTTGTTCACTTCATTTGTGATTTATGCATTCTTTCATTTCTAAGTGAGCAGTACTATACTGCTAAAAACTGCAGTGTGGATCGGACTTGTTAGCCAAAGGTTTGGGTCAAATATAAAAGGACACAACAGTGACCTCATATTTTGCTTCTTTTGGGGATTGAACTAGCAATCCTGTGGTTAATAATCCTGAACTTTAACCACCATACTCATAGCACAGTTAGAGGTTTTTCAAAAAAAGTGCTTTAAAAGCCGCAATATTGCAACATACAGTAATATTTTAAAATATAACTTTTCTTTTTTAATATACTGTAATTTAAAATGCTATTTATTCCTGTGATGTCAAAGCTGAATTTTCAGCATCATTACTCCAGCCTTCAGTGTCACATGATCCTTCAGAAATCATTCTAATATGTTGATTTGCTGCTCAAGAAACATTTCTTATTATCTTCAATGTTGAAAACAGTTGAAACCGTGATACTCCCCCCACCCCCAGGATTCTTTGATTAACAAAGTTCAAAGAACAGCATTTATTTGAATTAGAAATCTTTTGTAACATTATACATGTCTTTACTTTCACTTTTGATTAATTTAATGCAAGAATTAATTTCTAAAAAAAAAAAAAATCACAATTAGTGTAAACCTGTCTTTTCAATTGAAGAAAAAAAAAAAAAACTTCCGAGAAATCACACGGTTTAAATGTGAAACTTACACTCGTCATAGCAAATGCCTCTTCAGAGCTTTCATTCATTGCAGTTTCAGTGCCAAATGTCATGTCTGACAGCAAAGTTCACACTGGATTGCAAAATCTTGTTGCAGATAATGGATATCTCTGCATTAGTAGATTGTAGGTTATTGAATATGAGAAAGTTTCCTGCTTTTCTTTGCTCTATTTCAGTTTCTCACGTGAATGCCAGCACTGATCCACAACAATTAGCTGAAATAAGATATAAATCCATTTAAACTATACCTATTTGCTTTCTCAAATGTCGCCTGCTTTACCAAGATTTCAAAACTCAAAAAACAAATGGTTGAGTGGAAATTCTTTCTGAATTTCAGAACTTGAAAGGTATACTTGCTGATGCATTTATAACAGTTGGAAACATCGAATTGTATAACATATTAAAGGATAAAATAAACACTTTTGTCTTTTACTTTGCATGAAGGATGCAGCGCAACAGTGATGAAATGAAAGCTCATCAGTCTCAGAAAACATCAGGTAAAGCCAGTAATCCCAGAATTTCAGACCAGACAGGTAACAGATACTTTCATGATCGTGCACAGATAAGAATGAGATCACAATCTTTTATTTTTAGCTCAAGTCCAACATGATTTAACTTACTGTTGTAAGTCATTAGGACCTGAAAACCATATTTATATTAGCCAATTTCACAAAGTTCTGTATTTTACATAAGATGAAATGCTGCTTGCATAATTAGATCATTTAGTTTACATTTCCATTCATTGCCTTAGAAGAGTATTTCACAAGCAGAATGCTATTGTGGCTCATTACCAGTATCATCAACTAATAAGCGACAGGTCTTTTCAGTACCTGACATTGATTGACTGACATCTGTCATTAATGTTTAGGTTCGCAAGGCGTTTTCTTGAACACTAGAAATGAACAGAACAGAAAACGTCTCAGGTTACATATGTAACCATGGTTCCCTGAGAACAGGGAACGAGACACTGTGTTCGAAAACGCATATGGGGAACGCCTCCGCGTGAACCGGTGTCTGAAAACAATATCAACTCAGGACAATCCTATTGGCCGGCGACAGCCTATGACGTCATCATAGCGCGACCCGGAAGTATATAAGGAGCACCTAGAGAACCAGTCAGTACCTTATCATCTGAAGGGACTGTTCAGCAGGCAGCCCTGATGCATGGCTAGGAAACGCAGTGTCTCGTTCCCTGTTCTCAGGGAACCATGGTTACATACGTAACCTGAGACGTTCCTTTTCGAAAGGGAACTCTACACTGCGTTCGAAAACGCATATGGGGAACGATATACCCACGCCGCCATGCTTGAGGGGAGTGCATGCCAAAATGGCTAGACAAACGTCAGAACTAGCAGCTTCAACTGAAGTGCCAGAACCACTCCCCCTACGGGTCATACATTGGCTGTCAGTGACAGCATTCCCTATGGCCAACAGCCCAAGCTATAAGCCTCAAAGAGGCCTTCCGCAGAAGGCCTACCAAGGCCGCTCAAAGGCTTCTGGAACCAAACTTCTTTCCGAAGAAAAGAGGGTACCTTTAAGGGAATGTGGCCAGGGGGCCTGAGGGAACCCTAGCCAGTCACTTGTCAGTGGAACGTACTCGACCCTAATTGCCACCAGGGAGGCCGACCTGGTCTACTCTTACAGAAACCTAGTCTTGGCCAACAACCTGTCTGATCACAGAGTCTCAAAATCACATTCTTCAGAGAAGATATCCAGTAAGAGTGACTGCAAAGAGGCAGTAACCAATTCAGACCAGAGCGTAGAGACGGGCATCCCGGAGAGCAGGACTCAGCTTAGCGCTTTTTACCCTTACCAATGAGGGGAGTAACACTCTGCTCAATCCTAGGATCTACTCAGCGCGTGATTATTTACACTGAGGAGGCTGTGCACTCTAAAGGAACCCAACAAGTGGAGTACATTTACTAGCCTGGGGGCTGATCCTCAATAGGGAGGTCTCAGAGAGGCCTTCAACCACTAACCAGCTTAGGGAGCTAAGTACTATGCAGGACAACCCTCAAACGAGGGGAGTACAGAGCTCAACCTAACAGATAAACCGTACTGTAGGCACAGAATCATGGGCAAAAACATGACGCAAATTGGCCTTGCGAAAGGCCAACATGTGAAACTACATGCTCAATCTGCTTAAAGAACACCCAGATGTGTGTGTGTGTGTGTGTGTGTGTGTGTGTGTGTGGGGGGGGGGGGCGGAGCTTAAAGGGCGGCCTGTGAAGGCCACACACCGCTCAGAATGAACCGAGTTTAACTAGCAGATAAGACTGTAGAGTGCCCACATATTACAGTCTACCTCAACACATTCCAACAAGCAGTGTACTCAGTAAAAACACTTTTTACTCTTTAAGCAAGAGGAGTACAAACTTACGCCATTATGCTCTGAAGGAGGCCCAAACAGGGCCTGCGACTCCAGAAAGACACGTGGCGTCAGCTAGTGGCAGTGTCTATGCTCTAAGGGAGCCAAATCTGAGAACCAAACTATCCAGTGAGGTTAACTAGTTTAGCTCAACCTGAGCACACCTTCCAACCGGCAATGTACTCAGTAAAAACACTTTTTACTCTTTAAGCAAGAGGAGTACAAACTTACACCATCATGCTCTGAAGGAGGTCCAAACAGGACCTGCGACCTCAGAATGACATGGGCGTCAGCCAGTAGCAGTCTAAACTCTAAGGGAGCCAAATCTTAGAACCAAACTATCCAGTGAGGTTAACTAGTTTAACTCAACCTGAGCTAATCTTCTCCACACATACCAACAAGCAGTGTACTCAGTAAAAACACTTTTTACTCTTTAAGCAAGAAGAGTACAAACTCACGCCATCATGCTCTGAAGGAGGCCCAAACAGGGCCTGCGACTCCAGAAAGACACGTGGCGTCAGCTAGTGGCAGTGTCTAAGCTCTAAGGGAGCTAAATCTGAGAACCAAACCATCCAGTGAGGTTAACTAGTTTAACTTAACCTGAGCTAATCTTATCCACACATTCCAACAAGCAGTGTACTCAGTAAAAACACTTTTTACTCTTAAAGCAAGGGGTGTACAAACTACGTCACCATACTCTAAAGGAGGCCAAAGTCAGGCCTACTACTCCAAAACACACGTGTGCTAGCCTGTGGCAGTATTAGAGTTACTGAGCTCACAAAGTGTAGGGCAGGAACCAGATCTAACATATTAAAGTACAATAACCTTGAACAACAAGGGAGAACTATTAATCCAACCCTGAAAAATACAGGGTGGGTACTTCACATCAGAAATTCTCACCAAAAACAGATACAATCTGTACTGAACCCTAGGGAACAGGAGCTTTCATAAAAAGCTACAACCATATCACTCAAGCTTGAACATAGTTCAAGGGGTTCAGGGGAAAAACTGAAGTCAAAGTACCACTAGATAGTTCTGGGGGAGCGGGGCCACAGCAACAAAGTTTCTATTCACATAGTGAAAAGGGCCTACACCGCCTGAGACAACAGCACCACTTAGCAATAGTCTGCTACCTTAGCTGCTATCTATTTTGCACTTACACCGAAGGGACAATGGGCCTTGGCCTGACAACTCTGATAAGAGGAGGCCAGAACTAGGAAAACTACACTCACATAAAAGGGATAGTATAAAAATGGCGTAAAATGCTACTAGCAGCACCTAAACCCTAGTCCGACGCTAAACATAGATCTATCTGAAGTTAGTGAAAGCTAATCTCAAATCTCTAGCATTTACCAGAGGAGAAAGCTAATTAACCAAAAGGTGGCTAACAGTGCGGCTTAGTTAAAGCCGACATCTGAATACATATGAACGGTGGCTTCATTATCTGAAGCCAACACATCCAAAAAAGGGGACAAACAAAGTACTACCCTAATAATATATCGTTACAGCCAACCTAATGGAACTTCAGGGCCCTTAGTCCGCATCCTAGGAAACTGATTATAAATAAAAACATAAAGAGACCTACCAAGCCAATTTCAGTAGGTCTAACTGATATGCTTGCAAACAGACATTGTGTGTAAAGCAACACCCGCCTGACCTGCTGCCGCGTATAGAGCGTTGGAGCCTACCTATATCACGAGATCGTTGCACCCATATCGTCAGTAGGAGGCATCGACGCGTACTCATACTCACTCCATCAACACCAGCGAATTAACCTGCTGATGTTGATGAATGCGAGCTGAATACAGGTCCTTCCATGCCTTCTCGATCTCAGTATGAAGATCAAGAAGGAATGGAAAGCTTACGGCGGCTGGAGGATTATGGCAAAAAAGGAACCGTTCGGCGCGTTCCATAATCTCACACAGCTGTACATACGCGGGGGCAGGGTGGCTTTGAGGATTCAGGGGGCTCGCCATCTTCATCCTCATCAGCCATCTCCTGCTCTCTTGTTTGGCTTAGAACAAGAAGAGCAACTGCTGCTAAATCTAATGATATCATAGACAACACATCATCATAATCACACAGCTCTCTCCCGTCAGCCATCGAAGGTCGCAGGGAATTTCATCCCTTCAACTCTTCAACAATGTGTAGAGTGTAGAGTGTAGAGTTCCCTTTCGAAAGGGAACATTATAATAGTTCTGGCTAAAGATTCCTCCTTGATGGAATAAAATTAAAATGACTGCCAGTGTGGGGTAACACTTTATTAAATTTATGTCCAATTTAGACATTCTAACTAAAAGTAACTTTGCGACTACATGCCAACTACTAATCATAATCGTATTAGACTGTCTGCTTAATATCTGATAACGCTTTATTTTGATGCTCCCCCAACAGATATTATACTGACTATAAGTAACTTTGCAACTACACTGTAAAATATATATATATAAATAACATGTTTTCTTTTGTCAGATCAACTTAGATAATTAATGTGGTTCAGATAACATAATATTTTGAGTTTCTGTTGATTAAATCAGTCACCTTTATTGTATTAACTCAAATTTTTTAATTTCAATGAACTCAAAATTTTAAGGCAACCAGGTAACTTACAACAATTCTTTTTTACAGTGTACATGGCAACTTATTCTACTAACCCTAACCCCTTAACCCTAACCCCAGTCTACTTATACTCTGATGAGAGTTAGTTGGCATCTAGTTGCAAATGAATGAGAGTTAGTTGACATGTAGTTGCAAAGTTATTTAGTTAGAATGTCTAAATTGGACTATCAAAATAAAGTGTAATCAAGTGTGGGTTTACTGAGCAGCTAGTAAAGGTATTATCACATTGTTACTTCCTACACAGATAGTCAACCTGATAGTAGCTGATTACTTATTTTTGTCACGCTATCTGTAAATATTGTTGAATAGAGAGCACAGATTCTTCTTCTTGATGGTGCTTTGCACATGAATATGAGAGTTAAGTGGAATGCCTGTCAGCTGACTGTTCCCTCCACCCATCCATTTAAAAGAAAACAAACAATAAGTATTTGTGCTATTGGTCATTTTTACTTTCAATTTGGGGACTCATATGATCAGGTGTGGTAGTTTTGTCATGGAGACATAGCACATAAACTTAGTAACTATCGTTGATTGATTGACTGATTAATTACATTTCAGTGTTGCGCTGATAATCTCAAATTTCCCAGTCACGCCATCACCCTGGATGCTGTTTTTGCCTTCTCAACTAACAATTGTTCTGCAACTTCAGTGTAACATCAGCACTTCAACCTGATGAAGATCTAGAAGCAACCCCCCCCACCCCCCCAGGTGCATTAGCAGGTAGTTTTGAATCGCAGGTGTTTGATTAATGAGATGAGGTCATGACTGCAGCTGGTGATGAGGCTGAAACCAACACATCGAGTGCAAGTTGACTTTGACTATTTAATTTTACTTAACATTATTTTATTTACCCGTAATATTGAAGAGACCTTTTTGAAGTTAACTTATATTGGTTAACTTATGCTCTTTTTATGCACTTGAGCTTAACTTAGACTTGAGAGTTTGTAGACGTTTAAGAGGCTGTTGTGTCGACCTTGATTTATTGCAATTTTGAGGTGTTCAGTTTTATTTTGACTTTAGAAATTAAACATGTGATTGCTCTCCTCACAAACCAACTGTTTCTTATTTTCACTGGCATGTCTCTCAGGTGTTGAGGACTAGTGCATCTTTGAGCCAGCATTCAGTACGAGTAAAATACTTAAGTACTGTTAAAATCAGATACTCTAAGACTTTTACTCAAGTCGTATTGGAATTGAGTTACTCAATTATGGTTTTCAGGTACTCTTCACACCTCACAGAAAGTTACTTTTAAAAGTAATGCATTACAATATTGCGTTACTCCCTAAAAAGTAACTAATTGCCTTACTTAGTTACTTATGCATATGTACACCTGTACAGTAGAGGGCGCAGCTCAAACAAACTTTTCTGCTGTGCTGCCATTCTGGATTAAAGAAGAATAGGATACAGGAGAAGGAAGTTCAACACTCTTATTTCTAAATCTATTCTAAAGTAATTTTTGCTTATTAGTATGGTTGAATTAGATCATTGAAGGTCAGCAGCAAAGACACTGGTTAATAAAGTGAGATTAAATACATAAAGTATATTCGTGTAATTTAATATAGTTAATTACAGGTTTGCGTAGAATTCTGAGATTGTATTTCACTGCTTTTATTCATTTTCAGGAATACTGAATGTTTTCGTGCAAGTGAGATGAGTAAATGCATGTTCACATTTAGTCTACTGTAGAATTAGAATTAGCATCATGTTCACACAGCGCACACAACACCTCTGCACTTTATTTCTCTTAACATGGGGACAGGAGAGCTGTCAGTCAATAAATGTGAAAAAGTAACTTGCATTACTTATTTGAAAAAGTAACTTAGATATTTTGTTGTAAATTGAAAAAGTAATGCGATACTTTACTAGTTACTTGAAAAAGTAATCTGATTACATAACTCAAGTTACTTGTAATGCATTACCCCGAACACTGATGGTTAATAATTAGTGTTCTTTAAACTTTTTCATGGTTATTTTATTTATTGAGTCCATTTGACATTGATTTTGATTCACTTGTTGCTGTGAAAGCTGTTCAACATAAATGAACCACCATTGATAATATATATGCCTGCTATATAATAATGCATGTATTTTTAATGCATATGCAGTCTAATTCTATAATGCAATAATGCATGCATTTCTAATGCATAATAATACAATATTTTCTAATGCTGCTTGTATTCACAGAAATGTGCCTTTGATGAACATGAAAAAAGACTAAAAAAACAATACAGAGGAGGTATGTTTATTTATTTCTCTTTGTGGATGTACATTATTTGAACTCTTTTTAAATCAATCAGATTTTTTTGTCATCAGCAATTTAAAGGGTGCAAGACAAAGATACGCACTAATAGACCAAAACAGATGAAAAATAACTTGATTAAAAGTGATTAAACAGAAACAAATCTTTCAAAACTATAATCTTCCCCAAGAGAGCAAAGATTAAATAATTTTGTAGTCTTACAAAATTGTAGTCCATTAAATGTCATTTGTCTGTAGAGGTTGATATTTGACCTCTGGTCTCCTGGTTTTGTAGATGAGAACACCACACACCATGCCAACAGCTGCTAGGAGACATCCGGCAATGAAAACCAGATTCAGGTTTAAGACACTGGAGGACACTGTGAAAAACACACAAGGGGTGGGTTATTAGACATTATTTTAAAAGACTCAATTGTGATTTCAGCCAGCACAACACTTAATGCGCCTTGAAAATAGTATCACATTCTATGAAAATATTCTTATATGTTGTCTTGTTTCTGAGGTTTTACCTTCACCCTCTACACTCCTCTTCAGTCGCAGGGGCCCCTGGGAGACCAAGTGACTGCCGGTCTGGATGGGAGCCTCTCTTTTGCGATGGTGGTGGGACGGTGGAGCGACTGTGCTGTTGACGCAGCCCTGAGAGCAGCGGGTGTTGGGATTGTTTGCCTCACACAGAATCACAGAACAGCTGATGAATACCTAGAGAGAAAGATAGAGATGATGTCATGTCTCTCAAGAATACTTGATTCTGATTGGTCAGTGGCGGCATTATGTTTTTGTATGTCTTCAAAACTGCTTTCATTGTAGTCCAATTAATAATCATTTTTACCTGCTCATGCATTCCAATAAATTGGAAGGCCTGCAGGCCAAAGCGGACCATTGGCTGGTGGCTTGTGTAGAACTCTACTGTTTCATCCAAGATGCACCTGAAGAAAATAATTGATATATAGTAAGTCTAACAGCTCCGTTTTCCTGTGCTAATTTGTGTCTGAATCTCATGGTCGATTGTTCTTACCCATCTTTAATGATTGTGTAGGACGTTTGATAGTTGGGGTCATTGAATGGTGTCGCTACACATGATTCGACAAAAAGCTCAGTGTTGTTGATTGAAGACTGGGATTCAATCTGCATGTAAATCATGTCCCCAAGCTCATACTCTGCTGGATATGCGATCACGTCTATTTCTTGGTAGTAGTTTGCTGTTCTGAAGAGCCCAAAGCTGTAGGTGAGGGTTCCAAAGCCTCTCTCGGTGATGGTGGTTGTGTGTCTCCGTGCAGTGAACTCCAGTGAGATGTTGTTTTTCTTCTCAAAACGACATGAGAACTCAATCTCTACCTCGTGTTTTCTGGTAATTATGCTGTTTGGGTCATCAGTTGAGAAAATTTCATTCTTGAAAATGATGTACTGATCATCCTCCTGTAATAAAAAGTGGATTATGAAATATAAACTGCACCAAAAATATTTCACCCTAATATTTAATTTTTGGCATAATTTGCGCATACCAGTTTCATTCCAACCTGGGAAAAGCTAAAGGAGATCATTGAATGCCTAAACTTCTGTTTTCCATACAGTGAAAGATGGTTAAAAAAAAAAAATAAAAACAAAAGAAGTCATATGGACCATATTATGATACTTTTTGGTGCCTTTTTTGAGCCTTGTAGCATAAATCACCATCCACTTTCATTGTTTGGAAAAGACAAGTTCTGCCTAATATCTCCTTGTGTGTTTAATGGAAAATGGGTTCAGAGGGACATGAGGATGAGGAAATGACAACCATTTCATTTTTTTTGGTAAACTGTTCCTTTATTTTGAGCCCACGAGAAAAGTTTTACCTCAATCATGGTACCACAAGCATTGAGGGAAAAGTTTGCCAACACATGAGTGCCATTTGAGTCCAAAGTGCAGGCAGGATCATTGAGTCGCAGATAGTCTTTGTGGAGTCCAACAGAGTGCAGCTGCTCAATTTCAATGACTATGTTGGTCCCAGTGCAAATCACATTTGCATCCACTGTAAATGGAATCAACCATTCAGAATTATTTACCAAAATTACATTGTGTTTGTGCTGCAACACATAGTTGTCCCAAATAAAAAAGTGAATTACTAACCAGTCTGGTGTCCAATGGTGACAATGACACATCTCATTTCAGACTGATAAATGCTGCTTCTGTAAATAAATATATAAAAAGTAGTAATATTTATCAAATTCAGTTCATGGTAAAGGTTGCTAGTGTAACCCCTCACCCAGGTCCTACTCGTCCCGCTCTGTGCGGGCCTCAAACCTGGGTCTCCGGCGTGGGACGTGGGGCGCTCTAACAAGGAGGCTAAAGGCTGCAACATCTAGTGTCAGTGGCTAGACCACCTCTTGAATTTAGGGGACTGAGGTTTACACGTACAGCTCTTACTAGCTTATGTCTGTTACACTAGCTGCTAGATTTTGAATAGGATGAATAGTTTACCCACCCGCTCATGCTCTCAGCAATGAAACACACAGGGAAATGATCCCCGAGGTCGTTCCTTGTTGGTGTCCATCTGATGGCGTACTCTCCAGTACTCAAAGCATGCTTAGTTATATTCAGAGGACCACTGATAATGACATCAGAAACCCTGGGAATTAAAAAAAAAATTTATACACCCATTTAATAATCAAAATAACATTTTATTTTCTTTAACATTGTGTGCATTAGGTCTAATTCACACATGAGCCCTCACGTTGAATAAGCTGCTACAGCCTTAACCCGAATTTCCAGTTCATGGAGTGGTGTAGCTTGGATTTCTTCTCCGTTGCGTGGAGTTGGCGACACAAAGTGAGGTATGTAATGTCCCTCAGTGCAGGAAGGAGCGGCTGAATCAACTGCAATGATTCAAATCAGAAAGACATGCATTAGGCACACTGATAACACTAATATGAGGATCTTGTGTTCTTGTTTAGCTAATCATTGAGAAAGCTTTACCGAGAAGACTGAATTGCAGAGGGATCTTGCTGAAAGGTTCATAAGAACGCTGATGTGAACCTATGGTAGTCGTGTACTGTTGTGGTGAGCTTGTTGTTGTGGTTGTGGTTGTGGTCTGCAGCCACCACCACCACTGGGATGTTATCGGTGGAGTTGTGGTCAATTGTTGCTGGTGCCACCACCATGGTGGCGTAGTTGTAGGTGCAGTGGTGGTCGATTGTTGCTGTTGCCACAACCACCACCACGGTGAAGCGGTGGTAGTAGAAGATTGTTGCTGCCACCACCATGGCGTAGTTGTAGGTGGAGTGGTGGTCGATTGTTGCTGTTGCCACAACCACCACCATGGTGAAGCGGTAGTAGTAGAAGATTGTTGCTGCCACCACCATGGCGTAGTTGTAGGTGGAGTGGTGGTCGATTGTTGCTGTTGATACCACAACCACCATGGTGAAGCAGTAGTAGTAGAAGATTGTTGCTGTTGCCACCACCACCATGATGTAGTTGTAGGTGGATTGGTGGTTGATTGTTGCTGTTGCTGTTGCCACCACCACAATGGTGAAGCAGAACTTGTACTTTGTTGCCACCATGGTACATTTGTGGTACTTTGTTGGTAATACCATGGGTATGCTGTTGAGCCTATTGACCTTTTGTATCTTCCGTTCAGAGAGCATCTGTAAGAGCTGGAGCCATCAGTATAGGCCAGAGTGGTGTGTTTCCTTGGGAAGTCCTCCAGAATCAGCTCAAATCCATAGACGCCTGTGTTGTAGGTATAGCTGTAGTCTAGTGTACAGGCACCCTAATGAAAAAATGAGATGTTCATTATAGTGAATGTTCTTTTTCTTTTATTTCTAGACCAGCAGCTTTTACTGAGTGGATCAGTAACCAGATTGAAAAAAGTTGAAACCAGATGAAAAAAGTTGCCAGAATATCCTAATGATGTGGAAATAAAATGAAACTGCAAAATAACATCTTCTGTTGTGTGTGTATGTATATATGTGGATGTGATAACATCCCAGTGGTGGTGGTGGCTACAGACCACAACCACAACCATATATATATATATATATATATATATATATGACTTCTATATGAATGCAGCATGCGGAACAATTAGCTGTTTTGCGCATTGATCACTGTTTTTAATACAGCATTTGTATTACTTTACTGTTGAGCGAGTAGAGGTTAAACAACCAAACTGGTTCTTTCTCTTATGTAGCACTGAAAAATCTGATTCACTCTAGTGAATTAGTTCATCTTAAACTGTCTGTCTCTCATTTCTAGCTTTGGAAAAATTCATTCTAGTACATCGTTTCATTCTAATCTGCTCTCTTTCTATGTAGCATTGGAAAGTCCTATTTATTCTAGCGAAACGGTTTCGTTCTAAACAGGCACAAGCCGCGTCTAAAATCCCATACTGTATAGTAAGTAGCTTTGGTTTGAAATTACTTTGTGACTTGCTTCTTTTTTTGTATAAGAATGTTTTTGTTTCACTTATATTTAGTAAAAATGCACCCACCCACATGAAGATTTCTGGCCTCACCACTGGTTCATATTCTCAATATACATCAATAAACATGTCAATATACATCAAATTATTACAGCAAATTATTTTGTCTGTTTCTTACTTGATTTACGTTGAAACCACTTGGCTGGTTACATGTGGCACATTCAACTTGTTGCTGATTTCCATATCTGCATCTGACCTGGTCACCATCTGGGTCATAGGCCATCAGGTGGTATGTACGAGGACAGTTTTGGGGTACGCTATTGAAAAAAAAAGCAGATTTCATCATATTTTCTAATTTAGAGGTTGGTGTTTTAACAAACAGTCAAAAATCATTAATGGATTCTCATTAGTTTGATTAATCTTTTTCATAGGAAACTATGTTCAATAAAAAATAAGGGTTACCGTAGAAATGGTAAAATAGTGGTGACAGGTGATCGATTGGGTTGATTAGTATCAGCCCTTATGCCTAGATCTACGTGTGTTCGGAGTAACCAAGAAGAAAGATGGTTCACTGTGGGCACCCAACAGCATGATGAGTCCCTATGAAACAATAATTTATTTTAGGTCATGTTGAATGAACATTACAATTTAAATTACGATTTAAAACTAACTGAGTTACTTACTGCAGGTCAAAGGGTGTGTTTCCATAGATGTTTCTTGTGACAACGGTTTCCATTTGGCACCAGCTGTTAGTATAACCACTTCTACCATTTGAGCTCCTATCGATTTGAGCTTCTTCACTTGTGTATTCATTGCCACAATTCCCAGAAGCACAGGACCACCAACTGGATATACACCAGTCATAGGTTCGCTTCATTCGAAACTCAACCTGTTGGAAGAACCGGTAGAACACTGGAAGAATTAGAACACTTGATGTATTGATGCATTTCTTTTTTATATTTAGTTGTTATTATTAAAAAAAATACACAATAAAAATGCACAATGCCAACAATAAACACAATATCTTAATAAAAAATTTGAATGTAATTTAATATTTACAAATTACATTTTATGCGAATTATGTATCATTTTAAGGGTAATAATCATCTCTGTTTAGACAATTAATGTGAAAGTTTAGATAGAAATACTATTCATTTGCAAATATATTTTTTCTTTTTACATTATTTTAAACAACTATTACATATTACTTTATCTTATTTATTTCCATGATTCCTTCTCCCCATCTTTTTACATTGATACAGTTCAATATAGCATTAGAACACTGTGAACCGAGTATTTTATTTTATTTTATTTCTGCTTATTTTACCCATGTTGCTTCTTTTCCAAGTAGGAAGAAAAAGTGGCAATTTAGTTAGATGTACATGCGGGGGACCAAACAAGTGTGGAATTTATTTTCATGAATATTATATTGCTATCGTTAACTATTAAAAGATATTAAAGATTTACTAGGTAGGTTGAGGATTCATGAAGACACATTATTTTTTATTGGGCCAGTTTAAAAAAAAAGAATAGTAAAAGAATTATTACATTATTAAAAATTAGTTTAAAATAAAAATATAAAACAATCATAAAAAGACAATTCTAAAAGACATTTAGAACATTACACCCTTTTAAAAAATAATCTGATTATCTTTATTTATTTATTTATTCATTTTTACATTTTTTTAATAAAACTTTTTTCTTCAAATAAGAAATTACTTCTCACCCTCATGCTCCCATCTGCATTGGCTCCTTTAGGGCTGAAGGTCACTGAGCCTCCATAATGGTGATCTGCTGAAGCAATGGACACCAGAAGCAGAAGATTCAACAGTAGTGCTGAGGACATCATGGTACCTGAGACCCTGAGCTCACTCTACATGTGAAGTGCACCCAGGCAACTGCTTTTATACATCTCAGGTGAGCAGGAATTCAGGGATAGGTTCCTAAGTGATGCATTGAATCACAAACACACATACATACACACACACACAAATAGAAGGTAGTAACTTGCTTCTTCTGAGAAGTCACATGGTTAAAATCTGAAACTAGACACTGATCTGACTGTATTTGCAAAAGCACACACCTTTTCATCCACATGTAAAGTATTCCATTGTCATGAGTGTCCACTAGGGGCAAGCTGGTCTTAAAAGATTACTAACTGCTTTCAATCTTTTATTGCACGGCCTCAGTGCCAAATATGGTATTACATATCTAACATTTTCAGTGGAGTTAAGAAATAGAAAACATCATTGCAAATAATGGATATCTCTGCATCAGTGGAGAATTTAAGTAGCTCAGTAAATATTTTGAGCTCTGTTGTCATTTTTCCTGGATGCCAGCACTCTATCATAACAATGACCTGACTTAAGACATCAATCTATTTAGACAATACCAGTTTGTTTTCTCAAATGCCACCTGCCTTACCCACAGTGCAGCGAAAGAGCAAATCTCAAACAAACAAAGTTTATTTCAGACTTTGAAAGGTGCTTGATGATGATTTATAAAAGTTGGAATGATAGAACTGCATTAAACTCATAATCATATGTCAAGCTTGAGGGGAAAAATGTTTTTGTTTTGATTTTTTTGCATGATGGATGTGTCAGTGATGGAACAGGGAAATGTTTTTTACAGAAAACAATGTAAATCAGGTAAAACCTGTAATTTGAGAATTCCAGGTTAGACAGGTAAAATATTCTTTCACTATCGATTACACAGAATTAAACATAATTAGGCCTGAAATAACCAGCAAAATAAAATAAATTAAAATTCTGCACTTTCCATGAAAAGTTGTGAAGATGAAATCTAGAATAAGCATTTTTTTTTTTTTTTTTTTTATTGGATAAAATGTATCCAGTTTTATTGTCAGTAAAATAATTGTTGTTTTATATGTTTTTGGATGCAAAGAAATGCTGATTATAAAATGTACACATATTTCATGACATTAAACACTCATTTTACAGAGACTAACCTCATGACTTTTGTTCTCACATTGGTCTATAATTGTGCCATCTATGTCAGATTTACCCTCACCTAAACGGCACATAAAACCAAAACAAACTGTTGTTGGTCATTATACAGTATGTCAATCAGGCTATTTATTTTACCTTTTTTATCTAGTGGGCAGTTTGTGGTCAGAATAAGTTAGTTGATAGTCAGAAAATCTGGCTACATGAGATGTCCTGTGAGTCTTTCTAATCAATTGCATTAAATTACATGGACTTTGCTAGAATAAAATATTTGGGATTTTCTGTGTTTGTGGCAGAAGTCTGAGCTCTAGTTTTGAGTATATGCTATTCAGATTATCGTCTGAGCAGTATGGAAACTGATGAATGCATTTCCTCATGGTGACTAATGCCCAAGGGTTGGTATACCTTAAACATCATAATGACAAGAATGCTTGTCCTGTGTCCTACCCAACCTTGTTAACAATGTATTTGTTATTTTCACTTTAGTTTAACATTAGTTACCTGTTCAGGTGCAGTATTGTCATAGAGTCACGCAAATAATGTGACCATTCAAAGGTTGCACGAGATGTACTGATTGATTGATTGATTCATTCAAAGGCACCTAATAAAGTATTGCATTCAATCTACAATTTTTTTTTTTTTAAAGGTTTAAGGTTGTTAACTTTTGTTGATGCATTAGCTTTTAGGAGCTTTAGACTACCTATTTGATCCACTACTGTTTTCATGTTTTGCTATAGTTGTTTCCTGTTGAGTCCCTTGTTATTGTAAAAAAAAAGGTAATTGCAATTTTTTATCTCTCAATTCTGACTTCTCAGAATTGCAAGATTTATACTCATAATTGCATTTTAGTTAGAATTGGGAGATATAAACTCACAATTGCAAGTGACTTTTTTTCTTGCAATTGCGAGTTTATATCCCACAATTCAGACTTTTTCTCAAAATTGAGAGTTTAGATGAACAATATCGGAAAAATATTAATAAATATCCTCACGCATCCGAGCTTTATAATGGCAGTAAGCGTTACCAAATGAGTATGAGCTGAAGAAAGTGTCTCATCCACATCCATCCATCATAAACATACTCTACATGGCTCCGGGGTGTTAATAAAGGCCTTCTGAAGCGAAGCGATGCATTTGTGTAAAAAAAAATCCATATTTAACAAGTTATGAAGTCAAGTATCGAGCTTCCGCCAGATCGCCTTCCGTATTCTACTTACGAAGCAAGTGTAAAACTCTTGCAGTTCAAAAAGCTTACGCTACGTCCTACGCCTTCCCTATTCAACTTACGGAAAAAGACTTGAATACGTAACTTGAATATGGAAGGCGGTCTGGCGGAAGCTAGATATTTTACTTCATAACTTGTTAAATATGGATATTTTTTTTACACAAATGCATCGCTTCGCTTCAGAAGGCCTTTATTAACCCCCTGGAGCCATGTGGAGTACATGTTTATGATAAATGGATGTGGATGGAGACACTTTCTTCAGCTCATACTCATTTGGTAACACTTACTTTGGTAACATTATAACATTATAACATTATAAAGCTCGGATGCGTTAGGATATTTATTAATATTTCTCCGATATTGTTCATCTGAAAGAAGAAAGTCATATACACCTAGGATGGCTTGAGGGCGAGTAAAGCTTGGGCTAATTTTTATTTAAAAGTGAACTAATCCTTTAAGATTAAGTTACAAAACGTGGGTAATCTAACGAAATACATTACAAATTACTTTTTAAAGCATGTATTTTGTAATCTGTAGGCTAGTGAAATACATTTTAAAAGTAACCTACCCAGCCCTGTTGGCAGCAGAATCAAATCCTTGTACGGTCTATAATATGCCTGTTTTAAATACATAGAAAGCAGGTGTGTTCATGCTGAAAAGAATGACAATAATTTAATATAATAAAATAGGCATGCTGTAGGCAATATAGTGAATAACGCCTAGTTAAACTAGATTTCTGGTGGTTTGTGACTAATTCTGAAAATCTGCAGTCGGAAATGGTACAGTTATTTCGCACGCTCACACCTTCATGTTTGCCTGAGGCACTTAGTCATGTGAAAACCTATATGCAGGACAGTTTATTCTGCTTAATACAGTCATTACTACTTAATTTTACTTGCGTTATTAATTAATTTTTGGTAACACTTTATTTCGATAGTCCACTTTAGATATTCTACTAACTTTGCAACTACAGTACGTCAACTACCAGTTATTAGAGTATTAGTAGACTGTCTTATACTCTAATGAGAGTTAGTTGACATGTAGTTGCGAAGTAACTTATAGTTAGTAAAATATCTAAAGTTGTCTATTGAAATAAAGTGTTACCTAAGTTTTTTTTATTTATTTTGAGACTAACCACACTTTTTTCTCACATCATAATTTATACTTTATAGATTCTATTGTTCATTGTTAATTCCCTTTCATTCATAATGTCATAATTTGTACAACTTCAAATGTATACATTTTATAGGTAGAAATTAATAAAAACGAGATGATAAATGCTGCAAAAGTGTTGCTCATTGTCAGTTAATGATACCTAAATGCGTCAACAAATTGAACCTTACTGTAAAGTGTTGCTCAAATACCAATGCTTAAAACTTTGGCTCCACTTTATGATTTGCTCTCTCTAGAAGTTTCTGGAGAAATTTCACGGCAACCCAGTGTAATTCAACTGATATTACCTGCAACGTGTCAGGTTTCTTTAGCGCAATTAAATGCGGTTGACAGTTTGCACATGGGTGTGCTACATACTAGTAAATATTTTAGCTTCTCTTTCAGTTCTACAGTTCTGATAGTCTTGATGGATGACGTTGATCATAGTCACAGGTTTTTATTTGTGAACACTGAAACTGGACAATAACAAGAACAATTGTTGAACATGTAGAAATTCGACAAGTACTGCCACAATCCATTCACCTGCCCACCTGATGTGTAAAATGTCTAAAAGGCTGCAACAATCAGTGCTTTTAATGAAGAACTACATTTGTCAGGCTAGCAGCAGCATCAAATTCTTGTACACTCTGTAATATGCCTGTTTTAAATACATAGAAAGCAGGTGTGTTTATGCTGGAAAGAATGACAATAATTTAATAAAAAAGGCATGCTGTAGGATATATGAATAATGAGTGAATAATTCCTAGTTAAACTAGATTTCTTTTAGTGTGTGAATAATCCTGAAAAACTGCACACGGAAATGTCCAAGTTATTTAATAAATTCATCCTTCCAGGCTTGCCTGAGGCACTTAGTCACGTGTAAATCTGATAACAAAATAAAGTAGTACACTCTAAAAAAAGATGGTTCTTTGAAGGTTCTTTACTGTTCTATTTAGAACCGCATGACCCTGAAGAACCCTTTACATGCTGAAATGGTTCTTTTTGTAAGAGTTTAGGGTTCTTTTTCCCGCTTTCTGTATCTGTAACTGTAAAAGCCACATCATTACTGGTTTTCTGTAGCTTACCCATTCAATTACATAGACTGTCAACACACTCTCAACAGGTAAATGATTTCTTTCTTAAAATGTCTACAAATTTTAACTTTCAAATTGTAACTGGTTTCCTACCAATCACCTTTATCACACTGTTGAGGTCCTATAGCACTTTCAAAGCATGGTTATTTATGGAACCTTATAAAAAGGGTTCTATTTAGCACCAAAAAGGGTTCTGCTGTTGTTACAAGCTGAAGAACCCTAATTTGATACTGTTTAGAGTGTAGTAACTTAATTCACGTAACTTAATAAAATGTAAATTAAGTTTATTCTGCTTAATTTTCAGTTACAGTTCAATTTTATTGCGTTATGTATTTTTTTGTGTTTTATTTTGAGAATAGCCACACTTTTTCCTCACATAATTTAATCTTTAAAAATTCTGTTTTTCTTTGTTAATTCCCTTTCATTCATAATGCCATGATATAACTTCATTAATTTGTTTAACTTGAAATGTTTAAAACTGTATAGGTAGAAATTAATATTAAAGGATTAGTTCACTTTCAAATGAAAATTACCCATATATATAATAAAGGCCTTCTGAAGTGAAGCTATGTGTTTGTGTAAAAAAAAAAATCCATATTTAACAAGTTATGAAGTAAGATATCTAGCTTCCGCCAGACCGCCTTCCGTATTCAAATTACGGAAAAAGCGTAACTGGTGTCGTGTCAGTTCCGTAAGTTGAATAGGGAAGGCATAGGACATACAGCTTAAAGGAACACTCCACTTTTTTTGAAAATAGGCTCATTTTCCAACTCCCCTAGAGTTAAACAGTTGAGTTTTACCGTTTTCGAATCCATTCAGCCGATCTCTGGGTCTGGCGGTACCACTTTTAGCATAGCTTAGCATAGTTCATTGAATCTGATTAGACAGTTAGCATCTCACTCAAAAATGGCCAAAGAGTTTCGATATTTTTCCTATTTAAAACTTGACTCTTCTGTACTTACATCGTGTACTAAGACCGACGGAAAATTAAAAGTTGCGATTTTCTAGGCCGATATGACTAGGAACTATACTCTCATTCCGGCGTAATAATCAAGGAACTTTGCTGCCGTACCATGGGTGCAGCAGGCGCAATGATATTACGCAGCGTCTCTCACAAATGTCTCCATGGTTGCAAGGCACGCTCCATGTGCAAGCAGGGGGTCACAGGCACTGCGTAATATCATTGCGCCTGCTGCACCCATGGTATATATTAATTAATATTTCTAAGATTGTGTTCATCATAAACAAGAAAGTCAGATACACCTAGGATGGCTTGAGGGTGAGTAAAGCTTGGAGTAATTTTCATTTTAAAGTGAACTAATCCTTTAACCAAGATAATAAATCCTGCAAAAGTGTTCCTCATTGTCAGTTCATGATACCTAAATGCATTAACTAATATTAAGAAATTGAACCATATTGTAAATTGTTACTTAAATGTCAATGCATATAACTTAGACTCCACTTTATGACTTGTTCTCTCTAGCAGAACTCAGAATGAAGATTCCGGAGAAATTTCACAGCAAACCATTGTAATTGAACAAAAATGTTGTCGATACCTGCTACTGTACGTGTCAGATTTCTTCAGCACAGTTGAATGCTATTGACAGTTTGCATATGGATGTGGATGTGCAATAATGTCATATAACTATATTCATTTGTACAACTTCAAGTGTATACATTTTATAGGCATGTAACTTGGACTCCTCTTTATGACTTGTTCTTTCTAGCAGAACTCGGAATGAAGAAATTTCACAGCAAACCACTGTAATTCAACAACTATATTGTTGATATTTGCTACTGTACGTGTCAGATTTCTTCAGCACAATTGAATGCTGTTGACAGTTTGTACATGGAAGTGATACATAGCAAATGGAACAACGCTGGTGAGTAAATGGCAGATAAACAGTCTCTAGAATGATAACTTGGTTGCAGGTGTAGCGAATTAACTCAAAGGGGAAATATTAATAATTATTCATAACTCATTATGATTATTAATTATGACTAATTATGAATATTTGAATCAGTTAATCAGATTAACTTGATGTAGCTACATTAAAATTACAATCAATCAATCAGTTCATTCTGTGAACACCCAGTATTGATTATTAATTAATTCTAAGAGAAGGGTATTTTTCATGGTCATAGAAAAATAATTCTTTCTTAGCATTTACAGTGCTGAGAGCTGGTAATAGGATCTAAATCATTTAAGAGCCAATTTATTCACAGACGGGGAGTCAGAACCAAATATGTATTGTGCACAAGTTTTATTAACTAAATCACAAACACATAACTACACTACCAAACACATACATACACAGGTAAAATGAGGAATGATAGAGTGGAACCGAAGTGGGAACAGGAACTGGAGCTATGGAGAAGCCAAAAACCAGGAAAGAATCATCAGTATTCATTACAAAACTCCTTTGTTAACAAAGGAGGTTCACAACTTTAACTAACTAGAAGCAATTTAATATATTGTACAATACTTGCATTAGGCCTCAGCCTTTTTGAAGAGCGTCCCAAATATACCATTGCAGTAGAAAGTCCTGAGGGTTCAGGCCGATGGTGCTGAAGTTGCAATCAATATCTTCTGCTTTGAATGAAGAACCGATGACAAACTTGCATGGTTAGTTTGAATCTTAGTGGGAAAAAGTCCTTTTCTCTCCTAGTTAAGCACATGGCTGGGGTGCAGGACAGGCCCAGGCCCACAGGCCTTGGCCTGAAGAGGCCGCCCTGCAGGGCGTCAGTCCGTCGAAGAAGCAAGAGAGAGAGGGAGGAGCATTGTGCGCTGGCTTTTAAGGTCCGGTGCTGGCCATTCCTCCTCTGGGTCAGTGGACCAATCATACATGAGCTTCCGACAGGAAAGTTTACGATTCTTTTGTCTTGAGCAGATTGTGTGCATGTAACTGGATTGGTTACAGATGGACAAGAAACTATTAAAGATTCCTGTAATACTGATATGTTGCACGGGTATCGACATATCATATACACAAGCATTTAAATCTTCACGATACGAACCCATAGACACTAAACATGGCATAATTGAAGTTACGTTAACCATTGGTTATCCTAAAATATGCATTACAAAAGAATACCATACACAAGACGTTTAACAAAAAAAGTCATAATCATAAACCCAATGTCAAGTCACCTTTATTTATATAGCGCTTTTTACAATGTAGATTGTGTCAAAGCAGCTTTACATTGATAACTGGTACATTATTTGGCTGCACAGCAGCTCTTAAAGAATAGTGTCAATGCAGGTAGATCAAAGCACTGTTGAATATCAAATGTCAAGTCAAATGTCAAGTGTCAAGTGTCAAGTGTCCCCAACTAAGCAAGCCAAAGGCGACAGCGGCAAGGAACCCAAACTCCATCAGGTGACATCAGGTGGCAGACAAGTGGCAAATAGGTGTTTAAATGGAGAAAAAAACCTTGGGAGAAACCAGGCTTAGTCGGGGGGCCAGTTCTCCTCTGGCCAACAGTGCTTTGTTATGATTCAGGTTGCCATCGTAAGTCCAATAGGATCGCAACATTCAAAGTATTTATTCCAGTTCCATCCAATTGAGGATCGTATTCATCACGCCGGTATGGACGGTTGTTGAGGAACTGTGTCGTGGCTGTCGTGTCAATGAGGCCCTCACAGTGGATGATCTAGTTGACTCAATCTCTGCTGATACTTCAGGGCTGCGTTGTGGTCGTGTCAAGGCGCAGGTCCTTGGTCTCACCTGGATACGGCCCGGATCCGGTTTACTACGGTGAACCTCGGGATAACCAGAAAGACTAATATTAGCGTAGATGCCATTCTTCTTCTGATGTAACGAGTACATCATGTGTTATAGGAAGTGTTCCCGGTTCCGGCTGACCTAATTTATGCAGCCTAATAATCCTTTAACGGATTTGAAAATATAAATTGGTAATGTGTTATGTGTATGCCAGGTTAAAGAAATGCGTTTTTAGTCTAGATTTAAACTGACAGAGTGTGTCTGCTTCCCGAACAATGCTAGGAAGATTGTTCCAGAGTTTAGGTGCCAAATAGGAGAAGGATCTACCGCCTGCGGTTGATTTTGATATTCTAGGTATTATCAGCTGGCCTGAATTCTGAGATCGCAATAGACGTGAAGGACTATAATGAATTAGGAGCTCGCTCAGGTACTGGGGAGCTAAACCATTTAGTGCTTTGTAAGCAATTAGCAAGATTTTAAAATCTATACGATGTTTAACAGGAAGCCAATGCAGTGTTGACAGAACTGGGCTAATATGGTCATACTTCCTAGTTCTAGTAAGAACTCTAGCTGCTGCATTTTGTACGAGCTGTAGTTTATTTATCAGGCGAGCAGAACAACCACCCAGTAAAGCGTTACAGTAATCTAGCCTTGAGGTCATGAACGCATGAACTAACTGTTCTGCATTTTTCATTGAGAGCATATGCCGTAGTTTAGATATATTTTTAAGATGGAAGAATGCGGTTTTACAGATGCTAGTAACATGGCCTTCAAATGAAAGATTGGTATCAAAGAGCACACCCAGGTTCCTAACTGACGACGAAGACTTAACAGAGCAGCCATCAAGTGTTAGACAGTATTCTAGGTTATTACGTGAAGAAGTTTTTGGTCCAAAAATTAGAATCTCTGTTTTTTCTGAATTTAGTAGTAGGAAATTACTGGTCATCCAATTTTTTATATCAGCTATGCATTCCGTTAATTTTGTGAATTGGTAAGTTTCGTCAGGGCGCGAAGAAATATAGAGCTGAGTATCATCAGCGTAACAGTGAAAACTAACGCCATGCTTCCTAATGATATCTCCCAAGGGTAGCATGTACAGAGTGAACAGCAACGGTCCTAGTACTGAGCCTTGTGGTACTCCATATTGAACTTGTGATCGATATGACATCTCTTCGTTTACTACTACAAACTGATAACGGTCAGATAAGTATGATTTGAACCATGACAATGCAATTCCACTAATGCCAACATAATTTTCGAGTCTATTTAAAAGAATATTGTGATCAATAGTGTCAAATGCAGCACTAAGATCCAGTAACACTAATAGAGAGATACAACCACGATCTGATGATAAGAGCAAATCATTAGTAACTCTAATGAGAGCAGTCTCAGTACTATGGTACGGTCTAAATCCTGACTGGAAATCCTCACAGATACTATTTCTTTCTAAAAAGGAACATAGTTGTGATGATACTGCCTTTTCTAGTATTTTTGACAGAAAAGTGAGATTTGAGATCGGCCTGTAATTGACTAATTCTCTAGGATCAAGTTGTGGTTTTTTAATAAGAGGTTTAATAATAGCCAGCTTAAAAGTTTTTGGTACGTGTCCTAGTGATAAAGATGAATTGACGATATTAAGAAGAGGATCTATAACCTCTGGAAGCATTTCTTTCAATAGCTTAGTCGGTATAGGGTCTAACATACATGTTGTTGATTTTGATGATTTAACAAGTTTAGACAGTTCTTCCTCTCCTAAAGCAGTAAATGAACTGAATTTTTCCTCAGGGACACTACAATGCACTATCTGACGCGATACTGTAGTAGACGGTTGCATGGTTATAATTTTTTCTCTAATATTATCAATCTTGTAAGTAAAGAAGTTCATGAAGTCATTACTGCTGTGCTCTTTGGAAACATCAGAAGTTGAAGCTTTATTTCTTGTTAATTTAGCCACTGTATCAAATAAATACCTAGGGTTGTGTTTATTTTCTTCTAAAAGTTTTGAAAAATAGGCAGATCTAGCAGATTTTAGGGCCTTTCTGTACTCAATCATTTTCTCTCTCCACGAAATGCGAAATACTTCTAGTTTTGTTTTCTTCCAGCTGCGCTCCATTTTCCTGGCTGCTAACTTTAGGGCCCGAGTGTGCTCATTGTATCATGGCATTGGATTAATTTCCTTAATCTTTTTTAAGCGCAAAGGAGCAACTGAGTCTAATGTGCTGGAAAAGACAGAGGCAATAGTTTCTGTTGCAACATCGAGGTCTTCTAAGCTTTCTGGTATGCTAAGGCAATGAAACTGATCAGGAAGATTATTTATAAAGCGATCTTTAGTGGTAGAAGTGATGGTTCTACCATATTTATGGCATGGAGGCAGTTTAGCCGCCTTGACTAAATGTAGTATGCACGAGACTAGATAATGATCAGAGATGTCATCGCTCTGCTGCAGAATTTCAACAGCATCAATATCGATTCCATGTGACAATATTAGATCTAAAGTATGATTACGACAATGAGTGGGTCCTGACACGTGTTGTCTAACACCAATAGAGTTTAGAATATCTGCAAATGCCAATCCTAATGCGTCTTTTTTATTATCTACATGGATATTAAAATCACCGACAACAAGGACTTTATCTGCAGCTAGTACTAACTCCGATAGAAAGTCAGCAAATTCTTTGATAAAGTCTGTATGGTGTCCTGGTGGCCTGTATACAGTAGCCAGCACAAATGTCAACTTGCATAATGTTACGTAAAGTACCATCACTTCGAAGGAATTATATTTGAAAGACTTCTGACTAATACTGTAAGTATTACTATAGATTACAGCAACACCACCCCCTTTGCCTTTCTCACGGGCATTGTGTCGATAATCATAACCTTGAGGACTAGACTCATTTAAAGTAATGTAATCATCCGGTTTTAGCCAAGTTTCTGTCAAACACAGCACATCTAGATTATTATCTTTGATAATATCATTAACAATAAGTGATTTTGAAGAAAGAGATCTAATATTTAGCAACCCGAGTTTTATCATTTGTTTAGCATTATTATCTCTATTTTTTTATTTGTTGAACATCAATTAAATTTTTACCATTAAATGGGTTTGGAAGTTTTTTGTTTTTACTAATTCGGGGTACAGACACAGTCTCTATTTGAAAATATCTAGGTGTAAGAGTTTCTATGTGTTGGGAGTTATCTGAATTATCTGACTTCTGTAACGTGAGGCAGCTAGCAGACGGTCGGTTTAGCCAGTCTGTCTGCTTCCTGACTTGGGCCCCAGTTTGTCATGTTTCAGCTCTAAGACTATGTGCCATATTACTAGAGAGAAGAGCAGCACCATCCCGGGAGGGATGAATACCATCTCTTTTCAACAGGTCAGGTCTGCCCCAAAAACTTTTCCAATTGTCTATGAAACCTATATTATTTTGCGGACACCACTTAGACAGCCAGCCATTGAGTGATGATAATCTGCTAACTATCTCATCACTCCGACGAACAGGAAGGGGGCCAGAGCAAATTACTTCTCCTGACATTGTACTTGCGAGTTCACACACCTCTTTAATGTTAATTTTAGTGATCTCTGACTGGCGAAGTCGAACATCATTAGTGCCGACGTGAATAATAATCTTAGAGTATTTACGATTAGCATTAGCCAGCACTTTTAAATTTGCTTTGATGTCAGGTGCTCTGGCTCCCGGCAAACATGTGACTATGGTGGCTGGTGTCTCTATTTTCACGTTCCGTGTAATAGAATCGCCAATAACTAGGGCACTTTCAACAGGATTCTCAGTGGGTGCGTCACTGAGTGGGGAGAACCTGTTTGATGTTCTTATTGGAACGGAAGAGTGGTGTTTTCCGCGGCTAGGCCGCCTCACAGTTACCCAAGTGCCCTGCTGCGCGGGCTCTACAGCCGGAACCGAACAATGTACAGAGTTCACTAAGCTAGTCACATCCAAAACAGTATCTGAAGCCCTTGCATTCTTACTATCCTCGATTAAAGTTTGGATGCGTGTCTCTAATTCTGAGATTCTCTCTGTCAGCCTGACTATTTCCCTACATTTATGACATGTAAATCCCTCGTCGCTGACAGAGAGAGCTATTGTGAACATGTGGCAGATGGAACAGGTAGCAATGCTGGGAGAGGATGACATGACTCACCGTGTTTGTAGACTGATTCGACTTACCACAGCTGTTTGAAGAACGCGTTGAAAAAGGAGCGCGCGAGAGACTGTTAACAAGTTAACAAGCTAGCGCTGCAAATGCAAACGCGTTGTAACAGCGATTTAGATTCAAAGATTACAAGCTAGCGACGTCAGATTAGTGTGGTAGGCAATATTACATATAAGGTAATAAAAAAAATAATAATAAAGTAAAATAAGCAACAATGAATAAAAGTAAGAGATTCAAAACAAAGCTATACGGAGTTACAGACGCAAACCAATCTGAGCAGCGAGGCAGACAGGAGCAATCGAGCAGGCAGTCAACCAGGTAGCTATCATAAGCTATCATAAGCTATCAATGTCTTGGGATGCATGTTCATTTATAGATCAGTTCATCTATAAATTAATGCAGGTAAGTCTGTTTTGAGGGTTTTCTATGGGTCTCTTTGTCTCTGCTTTTTCACATGGCCACATAGTTTTGGTCAATAAAACTAAGCCTTATCTGATGGGCCATGGTAACTGAGGCCCTTGCACAGGCTGGTCCGTGGGGGAAGGTCCCACAGTTTTAAAGATTATTTGTTAAATATGACAAATAATTGTGTGTGATTTGTCTCAGTCGTTACACAGGTCATGATTGGATGGCGATGATGACTGAAGGAACCGGGGAAGCACACAACTCTGAGCATGGTAAGTGTACAGATAACACTTTCCCACAGGATTTTAGGCACAAAGATGAAGGAGATTGTTGGAGATTCACAGGAACAATAATTAAGGTTAGTATCGCAGGTAACAGACTGTATCCACATTCGAGTCCACTGATCTATATTATTATAAATATAGATTAGTGGGTGATTCACGGAATCTAGATAAGGTATGTCTAAGAAGTTGCTAGCCTGTTGCTAGGCTTTTAAAAAAAGTCAAATGGGGTGGGGGAGTCGCTAAATCTAGCGACAAAATCGCTAAATTGTTAGCACTGAAAGTGTGGCTGTGAGGTGTGCTTTTATCCTGGTGCAGATTGGAGTGCTGATAGGGAACAGGTGCTGGTGATGGCCGAGTGAGTAGGTGAGGGACACGAGGGATGCTGGGAAATGTAATTCTGGTGAAGAGTGTATGTGATAATTGCAAACTGGCTCTTTTATTTGGTTTCTTATAGAACTGAACAGTCACACTTTGTTCTGTTGATTTAACAAAAGTATCTTTTGGTGGATGTTGTGAGCAGCTATTTATAAATAAGTTTTCTTACCCTTTTGTTAGTTTGTTTATAATATTTTTTAAAAATTACATTTCATTTGACTCAACATTTTCTCTTTGGAAAGCTAAGGGAGATCAGAATATATGTGTGGATATATACAGTATGTGTGGTAGACAAACTTGTACCCTTAGAAGTTTAAGAACTAAAGGTCTCTTAACAGTCTTCTTGTGTTTGGGTCTATGTGGTTATTTGGTGTGAACGTGATTTCACCAAGTGTAACATGTTCCTGGAACAATATTCCAATCAACCAGATTTGAGGGGACAAGTTTATAGTTTATGTCAAGTTTAGGCTTACAACCAGGGTTAAGTGATTCTTCATCAGTGTTATTCACCTATCATTTCCCTCTGATTTTAGGGATAATTTATGGGTAGGGTTAAGTTCAGGGGTAGGGATAGGGTTAGGACTAAATATTCGGGCAGGAATGTTGTTCCAGAATCAACAAAATCATCTTGACAAAATCACGTTGACCGAGTTATTTTTACATGTTTTGATAGTATATTTGTTTGGTGTTGTCTCTATACCCTTTCATGAAGACTTTTGCACTATTATTTGAATGAATTGATGTTTTTTTGCAAGTCTGGCTATGTGAGACTCGATCTGGTCTCGTCACATGTTAGTGCACTTGTTAGAGATGTTTTATAGTGGGGCAATATAGCCAAAAAATAATATCTAACTATTTACAGTATGTTTGCTCTGAAATATGGCTTAAAAGTATGTATCAAAACAGCCATGATGAATCAGAATGTTTAATGCAGAAAGTATAATACAGTAACAATCTAATTTACACAAGTTCGTTTGCCCATAATCTTCAAGCTATTAAGGTTAAACATATTTGGCTTGCTGTCCGCAGTGGAGGGGCTCGAGGAAGCAGCTTCGACTCAAGCTTAGATATACCCCCCCAGTGGGACTACTAATGCTTGGAAGATGAATATGACATCAAAATGCCTAAATTATGTTGGTGGAATGGGGGAGGTAGGGATGCCAAAACAGCTGATGCCGTAGCAAGTTGTCCGGCTGCTTATATGCAGTTAATCGAAAGATTAGATGGGTTCGCTCCTCCCGAAATTACGTTTAGGAACTTCACAACAAGAATTTCAGTTTTTCATGAAGAGTTACATCAGTTATATGTACCTACATAATACATACAAATGAAAAGCCAACATATAATGCAAAAACAATTGAATACTGTATGAATAAACCCACAGAGAATTCTGTGAGCTTTTTTAGTAATGCCACAGATAAACTATTGAATTTGTTGAGAATGGGATAGCTGGAACTAAATTACAGAAATTAATCAAATTTACCAAGTTTAGGTATGCCAGTACTTAATTGGTCAGTAAGCAACCAACTTAAAGGGTTACTTCACATAACAAAATAAATAAATGGTAATAATTCTGTCATTATTTCCTCATGTCATTCCAAATTTGACTGACTTTCCTTCTTGTATATAAAAATAAAAATAAGGGGGAAAAAAGTCATAAGGGTTTGAAATGGCATAAGCAAATGATCACAAAATTTTAACTTTGGCTGAACAAGCCTTTTAAAACCACCACAAAATGCCATTGAGAAAACCCTAGCAACCATATAGTGACATAGCAACCACCACAACTCTAGTTCTGTTTACACATTTGCTTTTATATGATTATATAAACCAGTGAACAACATTTGGTTTAAGCTGATGTATTCCCAATCAGTTTTAAAGTCACATTACATTTACATTACTAAAATGATTACAAATGAAAGAAAAACCCTTTTCCAAAGTTTCTCATTCTCATTCACAGCTTTCACACCAACTATCTTGTAAATTCTCTTTTTTTTTCACAGGAAAAATAGAGCATTGTGCTTTGAAAAAAAACAAAACAAAACTAAAAACAGCTGACATGCTCAAAACTCATATGATGGCAAGGGTTGGTATCTGATCCTTGGGCTCCTGGATCTGTAGGCAATCACTCCACACACCATGGCAACTGCTGCCACGAGACAGCTAGCGACCACAACAAGGTTTAGATTCAGACCTTGGCTTACGGTGACCTCTGAAATGTGAGTAAGAGTAACTATTAACGCCATTTTTTTAGTATACAATCATTTGATGCACAAGCTGCGTGAAGTAGAGATGTCTTACGTGATGCACTGCTCCTCTTCAGCCGCAGGGGCCCTTGGGATATCAAGTGGCTGCCAGTCTGGATGGAAGCCTCTCTTTTGTGATGGTGGTGGGATGGTGGAGCGAATGTGCTGTTAACACAACCCTGAGAGCAGCGGGTGTTGGGATTGTTCGCCTCGCATATGATGATTGAGCAGCTGATGAACACCTAGAGAAGAGCACGAAGAGAGGAAGCCAAAAAGGCAAGAGACAGTGACAGAGGCAGAAACAGAGTTAAAGACAAATATATTTTAGTTCACTTGTCCATATGAGTCCATATCAGACTATATGAATGGAAACAGAAGTTGCTTGATTTTGATGGTTTTCTTTTGCTCCAAAATCACTTAAAAAACATGTAAATGGCCCATAATGCAAATGCATGACAGCAAGATTTTACCACGTTAAACACAGTGTTACTAGATCATTAACTGTCACAAAAATCAATCTAAAATTAAAGCTGCAAGCAGCAATGAAAGGGCCCTCACACCCGGCACCAGGTGGCTTTAGGAAAACAGAGCACGGTGGGCAATATGCATTTAAGTATATAAATATAGGAGGACTATGTCAGTCATTTATATTTGCCATACTTCCTGCTACCAGCTGGTGGCGATATTACTATAACTCAATTTTGGCGTGTAGATGTCTTCAGGCCAGGACTCTTATCAAACATGTGAAGTTTGTGTCATGTGAAGTTTGAGGCAGATTGGACATTGTATGCTTGAGTTACAACAACTTCCTGTTACATGGCGAAACATCGAATTTTGTCAGGCTGCCACGGACACACCGTTCAACAAAAACTCAAGATCTTCGCAATTTAACGTCGCAAAGGCCTTTAGATTAGACTGACCAAATATGATGTTGATCTAATTAAAGATCTAGGAGGAGTTTGTTAAGATACAACGTCTGGAAATGGCAAAAACTGCACAAATTTTGCAGAGAAAATTCAAAATATCTCACTTCCTGTTGGGTTTTCAGATTTTGGGACTTTTTTGTAGGTATTGGGCTGTTACATGTGTCTACCGAATTTCATACCTGTACGTGAAATGTAGCGTGAAGGGCACGTAATTGAAATTTTGTAGGTGGTGCTATCGAGCCATTTTGCCACACCTAATTCTGAAACCCATATCAGATGTAAATTTTCACCACTTCTGATGCATGTGCAAAGTTTCGTGAGTTTTCGAGCACGTTTAGGCCCTCAAAAATGCGCTGCATTTTGGAGAAGAAGAATAATTGACCGAGCAATTACAATAGGGTCCTCACACCATCGGTGCTCGGGCCCTAAAAATGTTTCTTTGAAAATTAATGACAAGCTTGGGGATGACAAATATATATGTATATATATATATACAGGTGCTGGTCATATAATTAGAATATCATCAGAAAGTTGATTTATTTCACTAATTCCATTCAAAAAGTGAAACTTGTATATTATATTCATTCATTACACACAGACTGATATATTTCAAATGTTTATTTCTTTTAATTTTGATGATTATAACTGACAACTAAGGAAAATCCCAAATTCAGTATCTCAGAAAATTAGAATATTACTTAAGACCAATACAAAGAAAGGATTTTTAGAAATCTTGGCCAACTGAAAAGTATGAACATGAAAAGTATGAGCATGTACAGCACTCAATACTTAGTTGGGGCTCCTTTTGCCTGAATTACTGCAGCAATGCGGCGTGGCATGGAGTCGATCAGTCTGTGGCACTGCTCAGGTGTTATAAGAGCCCAGGTTGCTCTGATAGTGGCCTTCAGCTCTTCTGCATTGTTGGGTCTGGCATATCGCATCTTCCTCTTCACAATACCCCATAGATTTTCTATGGGGTTAAGGTCAGGCGAGTTTGCTGGCCAATTAAGAACAGGGATACCATGGTCCTTAAACCAGGTACTGGTAGCTTTGGCACTGTGTGCAGGTGCCAAGTCCTGTTGGAAAATGAAATCTGCATCTCCATAAAGTTGGTCAGCAGCAGGAAGCATGAAGTGCTCTAAAACTTCCTGGTATACGGCTGCGTTGACCTTGGACCTCAGAAAACACAGTGGACCAACACCAGCAGATGACATGGCACCCCAAACCATCACTGACTGTGGAAACTTTACACTGGACCTCAAGCAACGTGGATTGTGTGCCTCTCCTCTCTTCCTCCAGACTCTGGGACCCTGATTTCCAAAGGAAATGTAAAATTGACTTTCATCAGAGAACATAACTTTGGACCACTCAGCAGCAGTCCAGTCCTTTTTGTCTTTAGCCCAGACGAGACGCTTCTGATGCTGTCTGTTGTTCAAGAGTGGCTTGACACAAGGAATGCGACAGCTGAAACCCATGTCTTGCATACGTCTGTGCGTAGTGGTTCTTGAAGCACTGACTCCAGCTGCAGTCCACTCTTTGTGAATCTCCCCCACATTTTTGAATGGGTTTTGTTTCACAATCCTCTCCAGGGTGCGGTTATCCCTATTGCTTGTACACTTTTTTCTACCACATCTTTTCCTTCCCTTCGCGTCTCTATTAATGTGCTTGGACACAGAGCTCTGTGAACAGCCAGCCTCTTTTGCAATGACCTTTTGTGTCTTGCCCTCCTTGTGCAAGGTGTCAATGGTCGTCTTTTGGACAACTGTCAAATCAGCAGTCTTCCCCATGATTGTGTAGCCTACAGAACTAGACTGAGAGACCATTTAAAGGCCTTTGCAGGTGTTTTGAGTTAATTAGCTGATTAGAGTGTGGCACCAGGTGTCTTCAATATTGAACCTTTTCACAATATTCTAATTTTCTGAGATACTGAATTTGGGATTTTCCTTAGTTGTCAGTTATAATCATCAAAATTAAAAGAAATAAACATTTGAAATATATCAGTCTGTGTGTAATGAATGAATATAATATACAAGTTTCACTTTTTGAATGGAATTAGTGAAATAAATCAACTTTTTGATGATATTCTAATTATATGACCAGCACCTGTATATATATATATATATATATATATATATATATATATTCCACTCCACTCACATACATTTTCTGGACTAAATGCCACTCTCACCTGGTCATGGAGCCCAATGAATTTGAAGGCCTCCATTTCAAACTGGACATATGGTTTGTGGCTTGAGAAAAACTGGACGGTTTCATCCACTTTGCAACTGAAATAAGAAAAAGCACTTGATTAATCTGTGTGAAAAACTGAAAAGAGAAGCATATTATGTAACATATGTAGAATGTGTAAATGTTGAGGAGTTTGTAGAATCTCACCCATTGGTGATGATAGGATAAGAGATTGGGTAATTGGGATTATCGAAAGGTGTAGCCACACATGACTCAAGGAAGACCTCAGTGTTTGGGACTGGAGTGACAGGTTCAATCTGCATGTAGATCTTATCTCCCACATTGTACTCAAGCGGGTAGGATTTTGGATCCCTGCTGTTGTGGAAATTGCCAGAAGAATAAAACTCAAACTGATAGTTGAATGTGCCAAAACCCTTTTCTGAGAAGATGACTGGCGGTCTGTGAGTATCAAACTCCAATGTAAGGTTTGTCCTTTTCTGGTACTTGCACAGGATTTCAATTTCTAGCTGATTCTTCCTGGTTATAATGTCCCTGGGATCATCGAATGTAACGACTTTATTCTTGAAGATGAGTTCATTATTGTTCTCCTTCAAAGAAAAAGACGTTTTGAAATAGTTTAGCTCTGGAATTCACAAGATCACAAGATTGTAAATGTTGATTTTAAAACTGCAAGGATGTCTCACCTCAAACTGCGTGCCACATTCATTTAGAAGTGTGTTGGCAAAAATGTAAGTACTGTTGGAGTAAACCTGACAAGACGGATCTATCAGTCTGAAGTGATTGCCATGGAGTGTTTCGATGGAGGATCTCTCAATTGTCACTGACATTGAGTTCTGTGTGCAGGTTACATGTGCCACGGGTCCTGAAAATAACATTAATAATCATATATGATTATTATAATAGGCATGCATACACATTTCTTCAGAACAGGATATTTGAAGTAGGAGGGGACAAATATGTACAGTAGTGCAATATGAGTTATCAATACTAGTATTCTGTTTTCCAAGAAGATAATGTAGATTTTAAATGTACTATATATATATATGTGTGTGTGTGTGTGTGTGTAGTATATCTGCTAAATATCTGCACACAGCATATAGATGCTTTAAAGCTGGCAAAATGCCACAGAAATAAAAATGAATCACATTTTTTTTTTCTTTTTTCATATGTTAGTTATTTCAGTCATTCATCTTAAGGGATTATCATTTTGGGTCTGCTTTACCTACCTTCAGCATTCACCTTTGCAACGACGCACCTCATCTCAGAGTGGTAAATATCAGACCTTAAAATAGAATGATTTTTTATTAACAATCATAACATTATATTAAAGTGGTTAAAAAAAATAAAAAGTACTTTTACACAATGAAGCATACCCATTTTGTCCTTCTGCAATGAAGCAAAATGGAAAGTGTTGGCCATAGTTCTCTGTAGTTGGTGTCCAGTTAATCACATATTCCCCAGTTGTAGTTTTGTACTTTGTGCTGTTCAGAGGTCCACTAATGATGACATCAGTGATTCTAGATAGCAAAAACCACAACAAAACAAAAGCATTGCAAGATGAACAACTTTACTAGCGCACAACCATATTTCAAAATTTCTTCACAATTTTACACCAACTAATCATTGTAGAGTTTGTCCGTGTATCTCTATAATTCTCTCTCTCTCTCTCTCTTTTTTTTTTTTTTTTTTTTTGCAGCTACCAATTTGGACAAGAGATAGCTACAACAGACTGGTGTGCCCCTTTGCTGCCCTCCAGGACTTCTATATGCTAAAAAATTCACAGTCCCCACACACCAAAAAGCACAACCTTGTTGAACTCCAGCCCTCTAGTAGGTGCAAAAGAGCACTGCACCCAAAAAGTATGGCAGAAATATGTAAGGGTTCTATGCTTATATGCTATTCCAAATTCAGTTTAGTTAAAAACACTGTTTAACTTTTGTTTCAAGTATGTTTATAATAAATAGTATGTTTAAATAAAAAGTTTTTTTTCTTAATACCTTGAAAAATATGCAAAAGCTTTCACTCTGATCTCAAGCTCATGATTTACATGAGCCTGCAGGTGTTCTCCATGATGAGGCGTTGGGTGGAGGAACCGTGGTAGATATTCACCCTCAATGCAAGATGGTGCTGGACCATCAACTGAAACATATATACAGTAATTATTTAATCAAACATATCAGTATCATTTTGAAGCACACTTTACAAAACTTCCAAACATACCTTGTAGAGAAAACTGAAGAGGTATTTTGCTCAGTGGTAAAGTGGTTGTTTTTGGTGCAGGGGTTGTTATTGCAGATGTATTTGTTGTTTGTGTAGTAGTGGCTAATGTGGTTGTAGTAGTGGTTGTTGTAGGTGTCGTCGTGGTTGTCATAGATGTTGTTGTGGTTGTTGTAGGTATCGTTGTGGTTGTCATCGGTGACGTAGTGGTTGTCGTAGGTGTCATTGTTGTTGGTGTCATTTCGGTTGTTGTAGGTGTTGCTGTGGTTGTCGTGGGTGTTGTTGTGGTTGTTTCCGACGATGTTGTGCTTGTCAGTGACATAGTTGTTGTCGTAGGTGTTATTGTGGTTGTTTCCAGTGTCATTGTGGTTGTTTCCGGTGTTGTTGTTGTCTGTGTCATTGTGGTTGCTTCCAGTGTTGTTGAGGTTGTTTCTGGTGCCATTGTGGTTGTTTCCAGTGTTGTTGTGGTTGTTTCCATTGTCATTGTGGTTGTTTCCGGTGTCGTTGTGGTTGTTGTTGGTGTTGTAGTGGTTGTTGAAGGAGTTGTGGTGGTTGCTGTTGGTGTCATTGTGGTTGTTGTAGGTGTTGTTGTAGTTGTTGTAGGTGTCGTTGTTGTCTGTGTCATTGTGGTTGTTTCCAATGTTGTTGTGGTTGTTGTTGGTGTCATTGTGGATGTTTCCAGTATTGTTGTGGTTGTTTCCAGTGTCGTTGTGGTTGTTTCCGGTGTTGTCGTGGTTGTTTCCGGTGTTGTTGTGGTTGTTTCCAGTGTCGTTGTGGTTGTTTCCGGTGTTGTCGTGGTTGTTTCCGGTGTTGTTGTGGTTGTTTCCAGTGTTGTTGTGGTTGTTTCCGGTGTTGTCGTGGTTGTTTCCGGTGTTGTTGTGGTTGTTTCCGGTGTTGTTGTGGTTGTTTCCGGTGTTGTCGTGGTTGTTTCTGGTGTTGTCGTGGTTGTTTCCAGTGTCGTTGTGGTTGTTTCCGGTGTTGTCGTGGTTGTTTCCTGTGTTGTCGTGGTTGTTTCCTGTGTTGTCGTGGTTGTTTCCGGTGTTGTCGTGGTTGTTTCCAGTGTCGTTGTGGTTGTTTCTGGTGTTGTTGTTGGTGTCATTGTGGTTGTTTCCAGTGTCGTTGTGGTTGTTTCTGGTGTTGTCGTGGTTGCTGTAGGTGTCGTTGTGGTTGTTGTAGGTGCCGTTGTGGTTGTCATCAGTGACGTAGTGGTTGTCGTAGGTGTCGTTGTTGTTGGTGACATAGTGGTTGTTGGGGGTGTCATTGTGGTTGTTGGTGCCGTTGTAGGTGATGTGGTGGTGGTTGTAGGTGTCATTGTGATTGTTGTAGGAGTTGTTGTTGGTGCCGTCGTGGTTGTTATCGGTGTCGTCGTGGTAGTTGTCATGGTTGTTGTCGGTGTCGTCGTGGTAGTTGTCGGTGTTGTCGTGGTTGTTTTCGGTGTCGTCGTAGTAGTTGTCGGTGTTGTTGTCGGTGTTGTCGTGGTTGTTGTCGGTGTCGTCGTGGTAGTTGTCGGTGTTGTTGTCGGTGTCGTCGTGGTTGTTGTCGGTGTCGTCGTGGTAGTTGTCGGTGTCGTCGTGGTAGTTGTTGGTGTTGTTGTCGGTGTCGTCGTGGTTGTTGTCGGTGTCGTCGTGGTAGTTGTCGGTGTCGTCGTGGTAGTTGTTGGTGTTGTTGTCGGTGTTGTCGTGGTTGTTGTCGGTGTCGTTGTGGTTGTTGTCGGTGTCGTCGTGGTAGTTGTCGTGGTTGTTGTCGGAGTCGTCGTGGTTGTTGTCGGTGTCCTCGTGGTAGTTGTCGGTGTTGTCGTGGTTGTTGTGGTTGTCATACGTGTTGTTGTGGTAGTTGTAGTTGTTATGGTTGTCCTAGGTGTTGTTCTTGTTGTAATTAAACCTGGTGGAAGAGCTCCAGTTCCTTGACCATTACTAGCACGTCGGTTTCTGATGAAACTGATTGGAGATCTTTCCTCTGAAGGTTGGTTGGTGTAGGACAGAGTAATCTTGTGAATAGGGAAATCCTCCAGCACCAGCTCAAATGAATAAACTCCAAGGATTGATGTGTGCATATATGACAGAGAGCAGTTATGCTACATTTTAAAGAAAATAAAAATGAACTTTGGTCAGGTGTAAATGAACTGAAATACTTGAGTTAAACACTGACCAAAGGTATACTATTTGCTTACAACATACACTACAATGTCTTAGAATGTAATAACTTCAGTCATGGGAATAGAGCTGTGCATTTCATCAGGCAAATGTGTATGTATTTATATTAGTGCTGTCAATTTTAACGCGTTAACGCATGCAATACATTTTTTCAGTTTAACACGTTAAAAATATTCAAGTGCAATAAGACGCAAAAAAAAAAAGCTCATAATAATAAATAATAAACTTGCTACAGTCTGCCATTAATGTTAATCAAAGAACAAAAGAAAAAGAAAATCACTCACTACTCTTAATTGATTAACTTTTGTAGCTGTAATAAAAATTAATAAAATTTAATCTAAATTTTAATCTAAATTATGCAGTGAAGACTGTGAAGTGTTTGATAACTTTATTCAATTTCTGGACATTTCCTACCTGTTAGATCAAATATTTAAAATATACTGTCTTTATGTTGTTTCCACATTAATTTGGAGATTAAATGTGAAATTGTTACAATATAAAAATATATTAAAAACTTTAATGTTATGCCACTGGTTGAGCTCTTAACTTGTACTCTCAATTACTTGAGCAAAAAATAAATTTTGTTGTTACATAAAGCAATGTAAGTTGTTCAGTGGTGTTTTACAATTGATTTAATATGTATGATTTTAATGTAGGTATTTATACATTTTTTTTTTAAACTTAATCTATGTCTTTATCTGTATCTTTTGGTGTGTACACATCAACCTTGAATAAATTCAAAGGGGCATTTTAAACTTTTTATTTTCAGAAATAGTTTAGCAAAATAATACCATATGTATGTTTTAGTTTCTTTGAATTTGAATTCACATTCAGCAGTTATTTAAAGTGCTTTAAACAATAAGTATTCAATCAAAGGAATCACATGCTCTCCCAGCTGATTAGATGTCAAAACCATTTTTTTAACAGGCACAATATCTATGAATGCCATGTATGCCTTATGTGTTATTGTTCCTATTATTATTTGTTTCAAGATGGAGTTGAACTGGAGTTTGTGGATTGATTGTTTGATTATAAACGTCTGATCATACTCACTATTGTGTATAAAAAAAAATCTCTGAGAAGTAGTGAATGGGTACATTGAAGAATGCTGTTAGCTGAAACACTTGTATTACTTTTCCCCTTTTGTGATTTATTAAAACATCTTCTTTAGTGTGCAGACCATTTTTTGTAACAATAAGCTAAAAAAGGCAGAAAAGAGGTTTGCTCTTCAAGGTTTTTAAATGAAATCCTAACCTGTGGAAGTTATTCTTAGATCTATTGGTGTAAGATCTAAGAGTATTGCAGCTGAAAAGTACTTTTTGTTCTGAAAGTGCTACAAATACTATCAAGAAAAAAAAAAAAAAAAAAAAAAAACTTGAAAAATCAGTCACAAATATTCAGTATCCTATTTTTTCATACCTGATCCAATGTAAAACCATCAGGTTGGTTGCAGATTCCACACTCATTGTTTTGTCCAAGTCCAAATCTGCATCTGACCTGGTCACCATCAGGATCAAATGCTAAGAGATTGTACCTCCTGGGACAGTTCTGAGGAACTCTGCAACACAATATTACAATAAGGCAACATCAATGTAGTATAGTATTGTATTACTTTATCATGTTGAATGCACATCATGATTAAAAAATATAGAAATAGACACTATAAGCTTCCATTAATTCTGTTAAAAAGCTGTTTTACCTAACAAAGGGTAGGGTGGTGGTGATTGGAGATCTGTTGGGCTCTGAGGTGTCCGATCTCACTCCAAGGTCAATGTAAGTGAGAAGATTCCAGTTTCCAGAATTTGTGACTGTGTTGTAGATCCAGCAGCAACTACTTTTGCTGTTGAGATATGTTGACATTTCATTCTTGCATTTTGTTCAGATCTATATTTTGTGAATTAGTGAATGATTCTGTTCTTCTAAATAATAAATTTACTTACAGAAGCTCAAAAGGGCTGTTGGTGGAAACCATCTTTGTTATGACACCTTCAGACTGACACCAGTTATTGCCATTGGGACTTGAATCTACTTGACCAATCACAGTACTGACATCATTTCCACAATCTCCAGAATTGCATGGCCAGTAATCATATGCGTCACATGAATGGTAGGTCGTCTTGAAGCGAAGTTCCACCTGAAATAATAAATGGTTTATAAAATGAGAGTACGTTTTTAAACATGTATGGCTGCTGTAAAAATGAGCTACAAACAAATGTAAGGACTAAACTGTAAAAAAAAAATCCCATTTTAAAGAGTGAGAACTGTCATGTTTGGTGGTTAAGATGGAACTGGTGTGCTTAGTTTATTTGACTATTTACTAATATTTAATATTTTATTTTAATATTTAATGTTTTACTGTTATATATGCAACACTGTAAACCCAAATAAGATGGCAAAACGAAACAAATTTGAGGTAATCAATTACATAATTTTTTTTAATTAAAAAAATTCAAAGTTAAAGTAAGCAGAACTGACAGATTTCAATTTTGTAGTTGTACATTTTAATTACTCCTAACTTTAATTTAAATATTAACACTTAATTTTAGTGTTTATTCTCCCTTTCTAGTGTCATGGCAAAGCATGGTGGGAAATAGAAATCCCAGCCCAGTTTCAGGTAAATTTAAGTTTGTCTAAATTAAAAGAAACAAGTTCATAAAACTCAAAACAATGAAACAATTCAGATTCCTTAAAATGTGTCAGTTTCGTGAAATCAAAAGAAAAAGAAAGTTATAAATACTCATAAAAGTTAATTTGATTGAACTAATTTGTTTAATTTGAGTTTGCCCTACTCAAACCAATTAATTATTTTGAGCGTTAGGGTTTACAATGAATTGCTATATTGACTGTATTTATTTACATGTATTTTGCAATGCATTTTTATTAAAAATCCCTAGCACATAATTTAATTATGTGTGATTGGTCAGAGCATGGAGATTTATTGTTTCAAATGTCTTGTTTTACGTCACTGTTATGGTGATTAGTATTCCTTTTAGTGAAGTTTCTTCAGTTTTGTTGATTGTATTTAACTAGCTGTCAGTCATGTTTAAGTTTAATCCAAATAGAGATTAGGTTGACATGTGGCTTTAGTAGAAATTAATGTTTATGAAACAATGTACATATGCATAAGTTTAGCCAAACTTTAAAATGCACATTTACTGAATATAAAAACTAAAAATACAATGATGACTCAAAAAAAATAAAAAAAATAAAAATAAAATAAAATAAAATAAATAAATAAATACAACAACAGCTGCAAAGACTGTTGAGTTACAAAACTTGTTTGAATACTTAGATATGTCTTTTCATTTCTTAAAGTGGTAGTTCACTCAACTTTATATAACTTTTAACAACCTTATAAAGACTATTCATTATGCAGTTTTTTGTTTTCTTCACATATACATTCACCCATCAAAGAATATGGCTGCTGTTTAGTTAAAGTATATTCAAGGAGTTCTCACCTTGTACGATCCATCAGAGTTCCTTCTTGAGTTGAAAGTCATTGAGCCTCCATAGAAGTGTGAGGCTGTTACTATGGTGACCAGCAGAAGCTCGGTCAAGAGCAGAGCAGCGAAAGACATGCTGATCAGATCTGAGCTCTCACCATCTGAGAACAGGTTTTTATTTAAACGTACCTGATGGAGGAAATGACAGTCTATGATCTGTCATCATTCCAGATAAGGGAAAGATGATCATATTAGTTACTGCTAAGGAATGATTGGCATTTGAATTCTTTTCTATTTGCCGTTGAGCATACCGCGGTACTGTGACCGCAAGTTTTGATTAAAATTTTTAATATATTTATTTTGATATAGTATGTATACAAACATAGCTTGCTACTTGCATATCTTGAGAATGGATAACCACATTTTATTTTTATGATTTGCACAAACATTTCAAATGCATATACAAAAGGATGCAACCACAAACTCACATCTGACTAATTTGTTTTGTTTAGAAGAGGCGTTGTCTGTATAAACTAAATATTGTTTTCTTCTGTTGTCAGATTATCAAAGCTTTTGTTGCTCATTCACACTCAAAAAAATGTTAAGCCTTTTTTTTTTTTTTTTTTTAAGATTTATGAATTTCTATTGTACAGTAAAAATCCAACTAAATGAACTGAATAATCCTAGGACCATTTCAGTTTATGTGATTTGTACAAATTCTGAAAATTCTGAAATGATCCATTCCCTTTGCTCTATTAAGATTTATACAAAATGTTTTATTAAGCTCTATTTTTTTTTTTTTTTTTTTTTTTGATTCATTTAAAATTCTTTATCCATAATATGAATACTACGTAAGGATTATTCAATTCAATTTGATGGAATTTTACTATACAATTGCAATTAGTAAATCCTAATAAAAGGCTTAAAAACATTTTTGTCTTGAGTTTAAAACAAGGCTTATTGCTAACACATATGACATCCTGAAAAGAAAATTACCTGTTGAGCTAGATGAGCAAATGAATTAACGTACAACTAACTGATGACGAACTTCCTTCTAACTGATCTGCAGCTCATGTTTTTGGAATTTGAACTGTGATTAAAATGTCAATCATCAGCTTTATGTGAGAGTGAATAAAATAAAAACCTGTTTAAAGAGGTTTTTCCACATTATTAAGCAAATCACAGTTCTCATGCAATATGGGGAGGAAGAAAAATATTTCTGAAGATGAAAAGAATTAAATGGTGAAGTAGGTGTAGAAATATTTTTTCAGTTTTATTGCTGTGGTGTTTTTTGCAGCATAGTGTGTTGCAGTGGCGTGCACAAGTGCCCTTTGCGGTCGCACCGTGGTCGCACCGCGGTGCCCCCGCGTTCCCATTTCTCCCCCCCCGGAACGTGATTTTGGCCAAGGGAGAAACCCACATGTAGTAAACACAGTGCAGTGCTTCTGGGTTCTACATCAGAACGCCGGCTCGGTATTGACCGACGTTGTCCACATGAGCAGCACGACGCATGCGTGTGATGTTGATGCAGGAGCTGGCCAATAATAAGCCGTTCTGATGTAGAACCCGGAAGCGCTGCACTGTGTTTACTATGTGAACAGCATAGGATACTGACAAGAGAAGAAATTGATGAATAAAGTCGTTATTTTTGTTTGTTTTTTTGTACACAAAAAGTATTATTGTCGCTTCATAACATTAAGGTAGTCACATGGACTATTTTAACAATGTCTTTACTACCTTTATGGGCCTTGAAAGTGAAGTGGTAATAACGTTGCAGTCTGTCGGTGGTCAAAAAGCTCTCGGATTTCATCAAAAATATCTTGAATTAAGATGAACGAAGGTTTTACGGGTTTGGAACGACATGAGGGTGAGTAATTAATGACAGAATTTTCATTTATGGGTGAACTAACCCTTTACTAAGCCTTAGTTCTTCTATGCTCTACATCACTCACAAATCTTTTGATAGTTCGATAATCTTCATTCAGTTTTCACACAATATTAGTTGTTTTCATGCCTTTTGCAAGACATTGCACCATTTCATGCTTTTTATCTTCAGAGAGATCTTTCTTCCTCCCCATATTGCATGAGAACTGTGACATGCTTAATGTAGATTGTGGAACAACCTCTTTAAGTAGGTTTTCCATTTACCTGGCAAACTACTTAACAAACCTGCCTGAGATTGATACCAGTTATCTAAAAAGGCCTATGAGAAACTAAAATCTGAATGTTTATTGTACTGAAATCCTACTGATATGTCACATCCATAATAATTTGGAACACAGTGTAGCCTATATAAAGAAAAAAAAAATGTTAAGATTAAAAAGGAATAAGACGATTGACATTTTTTTAAATTGGACATAAAAAAAAACTTAAACAGTAGGCCTACATATAAATCTATATGTAAACATGGTTTGGAAGCAGTTTTTCATTTACTCAGTGAAATGCTTGATTCTGATTGGTCAGTTGCCGCAAATATCTGTCAAATATTTTTGTATAATGACGGATAAATATTATGTTTGCAGTGTTGGGGAGTAGTATGTTATTAACATGGCATCTTACCTCGAGTCCTCTGGACTCTGCTGGTGTATGAGGTAACCCTGACAACAGTGGAGACCATGGAGAAGAAGGTCAGTAGCTGCATCCGTAGGTGGCTGGGATTGCCACGCAGCTTGAGCAGCAAAGCACACTTCGGAAAAAGAAACAAGCTCCAGCTCCTGTTTAGCAGCCTCAACGAGGAGTTCAAAGTCTCTCGCACCAGAGAGGCACTACTTTATTGGGACTCCAAGGACCCGAGGATGGCATCAGCAGGCAACACTGTGTGGACAGGTAGGAAGTGGAGAGCACAGAAAGGCCTTGAAATTGCAGAGTCCTGGCTGAGACACAGGGCTTTGGTGGGCACTGTAGCTATGGGCCAGGCAGGGTTAAGAGCCAACCCACAACCTTGCTATGACAAGGCCCATGGTAGGGACTGGCACCAGCTAGTCCTGGAGGAGGTGCGGGCTGGTGTTGAAGAGGAAAGGACCTGCAGGTGGTGGGTATGCGGCAGCAGGGAGCATGGACGAGGTGGGAGGGTGCACTGGAGAAGATGTCCTGGACGGAGATTTGGCAGGCAAATTGGCAAATTCTTAGTCCGAGCGGTCTATGATGTCCATCCTATACCGGCAAATCTCCACATCTGGGGCAGGAATGGCTCACCAGCATGTCCTCTGTGCCCTGGGAGGGGTTCCCTAGAGCACATCTTAAGCAGCTGCGCAACAGCCCTGGGGGAGGGGTGCTACTGCTGTCGGCACGATCAGGTGCTAAAGTCCATTGCAGAGTCCATTTTCAAAGCTATGGCCAACAATAAGCACGGCTGCCACCGGAGGAACATCACCTTTGTCAGGGCCGGTGAGCAGCCACATTCATAGCCCAAGCCGGCAGCTGGGCTGTTCACCTCGGCTTCGGACTGGGAGCTTCAAGTTGATCTGGGGAAGCAGCTCAAGTTCCCGGTCCACATCGTGCATTGAGACCTGCATTGAGACCAGACATCAGACACTTCGAAGCAGGTGCTCTTGATAGAGCTCACAGTTTCCTGGGAGGACCCCATTGAAGAGGTGAATGAACGGAAGTGGTCCAAGTATCAGGAGCTGGTGGAGGGGTGCAGAAGGGCGGGCTGGAAGGCACTATGAAGTTTGGTGCAGAGGCTTTGCTAGTCGGTCACTGTGTAAGGTCTACATGCTGCTTGGCATTACTGGAGCTGTAAAGAAGAAAGCCATCAAGTCCGCTATGGAGGCTACAGAAAGGGCCTCCAGATGGTTGTGGCTTAAGTGGAGTGATCTGTGGGCCAGAGCTGCTGGGACAAAAGCCAGGGTCTGATAAGCCCTGGCTGGGTCACCTGGGTGAGGGTGTTTGATGTTGAAAGACCTGAAATGCACTGGTTTAATTACGTATAACACTTGACTAAAGAAAAAAGATAATTGACAGCCTTTAGGGCAACAAGGACAATTATTTCTCAAGAAATGAAACTGATAATATGTTTTAGAGTGTATATTAATAAATGACAGCTGACATGTGGCACGTGTCCTTGATGTTATAGGGAAGGTCATAAATAAGCTTTTTATGTCAAAGAAATGACAGCTGACATCTGGCATGTGTCCTTTATGTTAGGGAAGGTCATAAATAAGCTTTTTATGTCAAAGAAATATTGTTTTTATCAAATGCATTTTTGGAGGGTATTTACAATACATGTGCACTAATATGCATTAATTTGCGCGATCCCAGTTCTCTCAGACAGCGCGCGATTGGTTCTCCTTGCACCTGAATGGTCAAATGCACAAATAGTTGTCAAAATGTCCATCGTGTGGAGTAGGTATCTCATGTAAATACAGTCGGTTATAGCTTAAGTGGACGTAAACATTTGGGTGAAAACAGGATATGTGTCAGTATCCATGGATTCGGTCTTAAAGGGACCGTAGCCTATATTTGTCATTAATGTTAATAAAACAACAAAAGATGTTAAATAAATCTATACATGGTAAATAATGACCACTGTATCTGAAAAACAAGTTTATTTAATTTTTTATCTCTATAGTATTTGTTGTATTGTTTGTAAATTTCTTTATATATAACAACAATTATATATATTGGTAATTATGCCCTTTGAAGGTTATTGGACACAATTTTTGTTCTATAAGTTTGTGACAAGCACGTAAAAATTATTACTTTTTTCATTAGAGTAATAATAAAGAAGCTGTCCTACATTCATTAGTCTCACTGAGTTGTGCTTGGAAAACTGCAACATCACCAAAAAAAAAAAAAAAAAAAAGAGAGAGAGAGAAATTAAAAAATGTATAGACATCGGTATCGGTATCGGTATCGGCGAGTACTAGAAAAAAAAGTATCGGTACTCGTACTCGGTCCTTAAAAAATGGTATCGGTGCATCCCTAGTATTAACCCTATCGACTAATAGTGTAAATTAATGTGTTAATTACCAAAATGTGTGTATTTTAGCGTCCAGAATTCTGTTTTAATAAATAATTAGCATGGTTTAGTTTTTTATGAGTCATACATTAACTCAAGATTATCTGTGCATTAATTAAACATTAAATTAATGCATATTAGTGCATCTGTATTGTAAAGTGTTTCCTTTTTTTTGTAAATGCTTGTCTAACTATGTGTCTAATAACAGCTTATGAGCAAAATGTAAATCAAATAATTCCATAATAATAAAAAAAATAAATAAATCTGTTTGGACTGGAATGAGTATAGACAGTCAATGAAAGCTGTGAAAGACACAAATAAATAATTTTGAATTGTTTTATTTAAATGATTTTGTAGCTTTCATTAACTATTTTATTTGATCATTCATGTAAATAAAAAAAAAAATAAAAAAATGAAGAAAATTACAGAGATGTGCAACATTATTGAGATCTCTTATGTTTGCCTTCTACTTTCACTAGCAAATTATTATATCATATAAAACATGATTTTAAAAAAAACATTTAATGCATATAACTTTATATGACACATAAAATTGTATTCTCTAGTATGCTGAAACAAAGTGTGTCCATAGAAAAAAGTGATAGAAACTCAATGTCATTTAAGGACATGTACTTTCTCTGAAGTCTTAGTCTTAGAATACTCTTGCACATCCTGTCCTGCAGCTTCTGCAGCATTTTTGTCACATAGTCATTTGTTTTTTCACTACCATAAGGAAGTTGTGCTTTCCAGTAAGTCACCTGAGGTATAGGTGACATGAATCCAAGATTACTTTCTATTGGTATAGCATTTCAACACCAACCTAATAAGCAGGTTTGTTGCTGAGAGTTAGTGTAACTTTGGGTGTTATTACTTTTGATTCTTCTATAACCTTCTCTTTGCAGAGGAAACACCCCAGTCATGATGACTCAATGGAAACACTGCAATAGTTTTGAGATTTGAGTGATGATCTTTTTTAGATTGATTCATTTTAACAGATATTGTTATTGTTATTCAAAATAAATATGAATATTTTTTATTAAAGGTGCCCTTTTCCTTATTTAACTTGGCCTATCCCTAGTAAAAAAACCTATACCAAAATACATTTAAAATAAATTTATTTCACACTAAGTATAGTACAAATCCATTAACATGTTTACTGACATATTGCTTGAGACTTACTGATATAAATATTATAATTAAACTTTATTTGGAGTACTTCTGTATTGCACAATGCACATTATTAAGCCTAAAATGTGTTTTAATATCACTATTGATAGTACGATCACTGTATAATATCTGTCTTTAAATGTGTACCTACAGTATACCTGAAATAGTTCCATTTTAGATAATCAAATATGCTAAGTATATCTCAGCACTACTTCTGGATAAGGTAAGGTAAGGTAAGGTAAGGAGGTAAGGAGCTTAGATGGAATGAAATTAGATACCGAGGTCCGGTTAAAACCACTCACAAATAAATAACTAAACTACACATCATAATAAATACAAATAAAATACAAACAACCATTCATACACACCCATATATAAACACTAAAAAAATTCACAGCATATTAATAAAAATGCAATATAACTTTGAGACAAAAAGTTCAGTTTGTTCAATTCTAGAGTATGGCAGAGTTAATAAATCTAACAGCTTATAGTTCTGATGCTGCACAGCCTCCTGCCTGAAGGGAGAGGGACAAATAGTCTATTGGCAGGGTGGGAGGAGTCCTTCATGATGCTGCTGCACCAGATCTGCAGGCTGAGAAATTCTTGATGGTTTGGTCTGATGGTGTTGAAGTTGCAATCGATTTCTCCTGCGTTGACTGAAGAAACAATGACAAACTTGCATGGTTAGTTTGACTCTTGTAGTAGGAAAGAGTTCTTTCTCTCTTCTAGGTAAGCACATGGCTGGGGTGCAGGTCGAGGCCTGCCAACAGGCAGCACCCAGCAGATGTTTTAGAGTGTATATTAACAAATGACAGCTGACATGTGGCATGTGTCCTTGATGTTATAGGGAAGGTCATAAATAAGCTTTTTATGTCAAAGAAATGACAGCTGACATCTGGCATGTGTCCTTTATGTTAGGGAAGGTCATAAATAAGCTTTTTATGTCAAAGAAATATTGTTTTTATCAAATGCATTTTTGAAAGGGTATTTACAATACATGTGCACTAATATGCATTAATTTGCGCGATCCCAGTTCTCTCGGACAGCGCGCGATTGGTTCTCCTTGCACCTGAATGGTCAAATGCACAAATAGTTGTCAAAATGTCCATCGTGTGGAGTAGGTATCTCACGTAAATACAGTCGGTTATAAACATTTGGGTGAAAACAGGATATGTGTCAGTATCCATGGATTCGGTCTTAAAGGGACCGTAGCCTATATTTGTCATTAATGTTAATAAAACAACAAAAGATGTTAAATAAATCTATACATGGTAAATAATGACCACTGTATCTGAAAAACAAGTTTATTTAATTTTTTATCTCTATAGTTGCAGAATGTCAGTCGGAGGAGGCAAGAGAGTGAGGCTGAGCTGTGCGTCGCTCTTTAAAGTCTGGGAGAAGTCACACCTCTTAGGGTTGACCTGACCAATGAGAAAGGTGGAATTTCTGAGCAGGAAATTCCTCTGTTGGGGTTTTATGGCTTTTTTCTGGGTGGTTCCTGTTGGTCTTTCTGAAGTCCACAATCATTTCTTTAGTTTTTTTCACATTGATACAGAGATTGTTATCCCTGCACCAGGCCACCATTTGTTCCATCTCTAATCTGTAAGCTGACTCGTTATTCTGAGAAATGAGTCCCAACACAATAGTATCATCTGCAAATTTGACAATATGGTTACTCGGCTGTCTGGCGGAGCAATCATAAGTCAGCAGAGTGTACAGCAGTGGGCTCAGGACACATCCCTGCGGCGAGCCGGTGTTAAGAACAATGGGGGAGGACATGATATTATGGATCTATACGGTCTGTCTTCTATTGGTTAAAAAGTCCAGTACCCAATTGCACAGTGAGTAACTCAGTCCAAGAGTCTTCAGTTTATGTATCAGTGTCTGCGGAATGATTGTATTAAAAGCAGAACTAAAATCCATAAAAGCAGTCTCACATAAGTGTCTTTGCTGTTAAGGTGGGTGAGGGCCAGATGTACAACTGATGAGACAGCATCTGCAATGGAATTGTTCTTTCTGTATGCGTACTGATTCTGGTCAATACTAACATCAATTTTCCCACTGATTTGAGTCATGACCAGCCACTCAAAGCACTTCATCACTATCGGGGTGAGTGCTACCGGGCAATAGTCATTCAAGTATGACACTGTAGTAGTCTTAGGCACAGGAATGATGGTAGCCGATTTAAAACATGACCATACAACTGCTTTAGAGAGTGAGATGTTAAAAATGTTAGTCAGTACCTCTGAGAGCTGATGTACACAGTCTTTCAGGACCCTGCCTGGAATGTTATCTGGGCCTGTGGCTTTACGTGGCTTGACACCCTACAGGACCCTCCTAACATCTTCTGTGGTTACACTGGGTGGCTGGACACCAGGTGGTATAGTGAGTCTAGCGCTAGGGTTGGTGTTAGAGTCCTCAAAGCCAACATAAAAAGCGTTGAGAGCATCAAGAAGAGACAGGTCTCTAGGGCATTCAGCGTCTCTTCTTTTATAATCAGTGATGCTCTTAATGCAGGCCCACATGCTCCGGGGGTCGTTTGTAGAAAAGTGACCCTGTATCTTAAGAGCATAATCAGCCTTGGCTCTTTTAATCCCAGTACTCAAGTTTCTCCTTGCCACTCTAAGCGCCTCAGTGTTGCCGTTCCTGAATGCCAAATCTCGTGCTCTCAAAAGGGATCTGACCTCTGCAGTCAGCCAGGGCTTCTGGCATCAGTAAGTGTGTGGACAGAGGATGCATACTCCTCCAGATCCACCTCTCCAGCGTTTGTTGCTGCTTCCCTGAAGACCTGCCAGTCAGTACACTCAAAGCAGTGTTGAAGCACAGAGGCAGCGTTATTGGGCCACACTGTGATTGACTTTTGTGTTGGTTTCATTGTCTTCACAGCAGGGCTGTAAGAGGGAACAAGCATAATGGAGATGTGATCGGAGAGTCCAAGGTTAGGAAAAGGGACTGCTCTCTAGGCTCTGCATCTGTTTGTCTACACATGATCTAGGGTATTATTTCCCTGGGTCACAATAGTGACGTGTTGGTAGAACCTTGGTGTAACGTCCATCAAATTGACATTGTTAAAATCTTCAGCAATCACATTAAATGTATCCGAGTGATTGTTTTGGAGAGAGCATATGTTTTCATGTAGTTCTCCTTGGGCCTCACTAGCTTTTGCGCTCGGGGGGATGTAAACAACTACAATGAACACCGCTGTGAGCTCTCGTGGCCGGCATTTGATGGTCATGTATTTGACAGCTTCAGAGCAGTGAGTGCAAATAATAGAACAATTGGTGCACCAACCTTTATTGAGTTACACGCAGAGTCCACCTCCCCGAGTCTTCCCCGAGAACTGACTCCGGTCAGCCCGGTGGAGTAGCATGCCGCTAATCTGGAGTGCCGAATCTGGAACATTGCCATTGAGCCATGTTTCCGTCAATAAAAGCACGCAGCAGTTCCTCATCTCCTTGTACACATTCATTTGCAGCCTTAATAAATCCATTTTGTTGTCCAACGCTCGAACGTTGGCTAAAAAAAGGGACGGAATCACCAGTCTGTTGTTGTTAGCCTTTAACTTAGCCAACAGGCCGGCTCGCTTGCCCCTCTTCTGCTTCTTGCCTCTGAGCCAGCATATCGTCCAGCGCCATGCTACTGTCCTCAAAAGCTCCATCCTGCCCAGCTCTGATTTCAGGTTCTGTGGTAGTTTTGCTTCATACTTGCTGTTAAGTTTGCAGAGTTCAAGTGGATTGTATCACACAAATCTCTCTGCACACGTACACTCACTATCTCTTACTATAGCCAGAGAAGCCGGCAAAACACTAAGGGCTGAACCGGGAGCTTGAGAAGCCGCTGTGCTGCTGCGTGCCTCCATTACGCTAGAGATAACTAAAGTACATGAAGTACAAAATTAGTTGTTCCAATTTAGCAGACTTATCTATTTAGTATACCAAAAGGTCAATTGCAGGGTATTTATATTAAGTACATAAATATGTAAATACTTTCTTATAATCTGAAAGATTGCAATCGGAATTGGTTTAATGCAATTATATAATAGATATGAGTGAGTAACAGCAAGGTAAAAGTTGTGCATAATGCAAGCATCGGTGAGAGAGTGTGAGAATAAAACAGGTTTGGGTTGATGAGTATGATTGACTTTCATAAAGCAAGTCCCATAAAATATAGCTTTTTAATGTTAAAGATATTAATAGCTTCTTTTCAGTGGCATGTGGTTTATATTTTGATCTCATGAGGAGAAAGTATGCATGAAAAATCCAATAAAACCACTTAAACTTAATTCTTTCAGAATTTTTCTGTTTGCTCTTTGTGAGCTACATGCTTCTCTATTGAATTCAGTTCTTTATTTCTTATAATGAATAAAAGTGAAGCAGTTTTCCATGCAATAATGACTGAATACACACTTTATGTATACAACATTGACTAAGGAGTGTGGTTTATGCAAATTACCACACACCAACACAATAAATACCTCAATGTATATTTTATTTCAAGAATACAGAGGCATGCATATTGCTTATCACATAACACCAACATTAATTTTTAAACATTTATTTTCTTCCAACAACATTTTATCCCAAAAATGTCAGATCATTCTCAATATTCAAGTGAAAGTTCATGTTTTTTTCCCAATAATTATACATCCTGGTAAGCGTGTTATGTTCAGTGAAGCATGTTGAGTGAAAGTGAAGAAGGAAATAAGTGGGGAAAAAATACAATATGCTCAAAGAATTAGGACAATACCAGCCACACCAAAGGCCATTGTTGTGCATTTATACCATTTCCCCTCAAAAACTGTTCATTTACTGCTCTTGTGTGAGATATGCAATCAAAACAGAAAGACTTTAACTGGTATTTTTAACCTGGTTGGATGTAGGTTCTTTGTCTGCCTACTCAAACTGGCCACTAAAGGATCTCAGAAAGTGGACAGTAGTTGCATGCGGTCAACTGATCTTGTTCTTTTGGCATTATATACCAACATCCCCACCACCACTGCAATGGAGACAACAAAGAGTCCTGCAAAGACCCCGGTGCTTGTTCTCATGTGTAGAAATCCACTGTCATTTGAGGCTACAAAATGAAAGAGCAACAGAGTTACACAGAAAATAATGACATAGGAATACAGTCACTGTTTGGCTATTCAGCCAAAAATGAGAACTGTTGTTTTAAAGTCATAATTTTATTTTTGGGATGTGCTAGAATAGGTTCTCATGTTTTAATGTTTAACACATTATTATTCATATATTTCACATTGTTGCAGCACCTCTCTTCCCAGCCTGTCAGTAACGCTCTGTTTAGTTCCTGTTTCTATGAAGCCCCTCCTTCTGAAAAGCGCAATTTGCTCTGATTGGTTGGCTGGATCAGTGTGTTGTGCTTGGGCAAGTGCCTCAAGCGCGTTTCGTAAATGTCATGCCATAATGTGAGTTTCATATAGAGAATATAGAAACTCGCATTATTCTCTATAACTGATATAGAGAATAAATCCCTTTGGAGTGACTTTGTACTTTGTAACTTTGCAAACCTTTTTTATGCTCAAACAGCAACATTTCACACTAAAGAAAGTTGAACATGTAAAAAAGCCTAATAGGACCCCTTTAAACCATATTCATATACCTGCAGAATTCTGAGTCTGTCTTGCCACACGTAGGGGACCCTGGGTGATGTAGTGCCTGGCTGTTTCTTGGCTCACGTCTCGCCTACGTCTGCGTGCGGCTTGACCAAGACAGCCTTGGGCACACCTGGAGTTTGGGCTGTCTTTTGCACATAGGATCACGGAGCAACTAATGTACACCTGTTGACAATTATTATATTGAAAGGTTCCTGCTTAACACAATTTACACATTACTGTTATGTGAATGTGTCATACCTCATCAAAGCCTCCTGTGAACTTGAAAGCTTGGATCTTAAAGTCATATTTTGTGGAGTCACCTGGGTAAACCATGACTGTTTCATCTTTAACACACCTGAAATAACACAATCAAAGAACTGAATGACTTCTGAACACGTCTTGTTCAGTTTCATTACTTGTTTCATTACAGTTTCAAACCTACTGAAACTTTTTTGATACTGGTGTTCCCATCATGCAATGGGGCATAAATAATTAATAAGGTTGATTTTTTTTGCTGTTTTTTTTCAGCTGTATTTACATTGTTTTATCATTGCTTTTGTTGTTAGGTTTAGTAACTTGCGATTTTGTGACATGTCTCAATAGCAGATCAAGTGTTTGCTGATTAAAGGGTTAGTTCACCCCAAAATAAAAATTCTGTCATTAATTACTCGCCCTCATGTCGTTCCACACCCATAAGACCTGGAACACAAATTAAGATATTTTTCATAAAATCCGATGGCTCAGTGAGGCCTTCATTGCCATCAAGACAATTAACACTTTCAATGCCCAGAAAGCTACTAAAGACATATTTAAAACAGTTCATGTGACTACAGTGGTTCAACCTTAATGTTATGAAGTGACGAGAATACTTTTTCTGTGCCAAAAAAACAAAATAATGACTTTATTCAACAATATCTAGTGATGGGCGATTTCAAAACACTGCTTCATGAAGCTTTGAAGCTTTACGAATCTTTTGTTTCAAATCAGTGGTTCGGAGCGCATATCAAACTGCCAAAGTCACGCCCCCCAGTGGTGAACCATTGAAATTTTGAAACACATGACGTAAGAAAAAAAACATCATTTACTGAAATCACGTGTTTTGAACTCACCTATCAATAGATACTGTTGAATAAAGTTGTTTTTTTTTTTTTTTGGCGCACAAAAAGTATTCTTGTCGCTTCATAACATTAAGGTTGAACCACTGTAATCACATGAACTGTTTTAAATATGTCTTTAGTAGCATTCTGGGCATTGAAAGTGTTAATTGTCTTGCTGGCAATGCAGGCCACACTGAGCCATCGGATTTTATGAAAAATATCTTAATTTGTGTTCCAAAGATGAACGAAGGTCTTACGGGTGTGGAACGACATGAGAGTGAGTAATTAATGACAGAATTTTCATTTTTGGGTGAACTAACCCTTTAAGTACTTTGAGTAACTTGACCTTATTTTTAAATGACAAATCATTTTTCTTTCACTAATACAGTTCTTTACCTTCACACTCGTTTTTTCACATTACTAAACCACACCTGCAGCCACAGTAAATGATTAATGGTTTTGAGGAAAGCCATTGTGAGGTTTTCAACAAAGCCTTGAAGGCCGACCGTGTATTTAAAGGAGACCATTTGTACATGGCCTTGAACCTGAAACCTTTTTGTTAGTAGACAAAAAAGCTTAATCCAGTGAGCCTTTAATTCTGCAATGATCCTGCAGTGTTTTAAACATAACCAATGACAAGCTTGGGATATAATGAATAAACTTCTACTCTATCATTAGTGCATGCTATTGCTCATTCTGAAAATCTAGTTCATGATAAAGTCTTACCCATCTTTGATGATGTCATAAAAGACAGGACTGAACGGATTGTCTTCTGGAGTGGCCCTGCAGGACTCAACGAAGAGTGTGACCTCTGGGAGAGCAGTACGGGCTTCAATACCCATGTAAATGGGGTCCATCAGCTGAACCTGCACTGGATACTGGCTGGGATCTACCTGACTGTTAAAGCTGCTGTCGGTGAAAACTTCAAATGAGTAACTAAATGTACCAAAGCTGGATTCAGTGAAGATGTAGTCAGATTTATGGTTGACGTAGCGGTTTGACACACTGGCTATTTTGGGATACTGGCAGGAGAAGCCGAATTTAACTTGATTGCGTCTGGTGATAACAGCATTCGGGTTCTCAAAAGAGTTTATCTCGTTTTTGAAGACCATGAAATCTCCAGAGTCCTGATTGGTGATAAGTGAAGAAAAAATAATCAAAATGTAAAGGACTTCAATGCAACACTCATATATTCAAAAAAGAACTTAGAATAACATAATACGCAGTTTCCATACATCCATCGTAGTGCCACAGGTGTTGAGGGACATTGTTCCCAGGATGTGGGTTTGATTGGAGGTAAGAGAGCAGGTGGGGTCTCGCAGTTGGAGCCAGTCCTGGTCAATGCCATCCATGGAGGCTTTACTGACTACAATGCTGATACTGTTATTGTCACAGATGACCTTTGCTTCACCTTAAAAGATATGATGCATTTATTAAGTCACGATTAGAGTATTTTTATGTAACCTGCATTTAAATCATAAAAAAACACCAAGGGATGACACATACAGTGGCTTATTCTACGCAAGTATATGAATGCAAACGCATCTAGCTACATAATTTGTGAGATGAGCAAGAACGCAATTCATAACTCACTGCAATCTCAGCGGACAGCGATTAATCTATTCTAAATATATTTGAAGGTAACTTGCTTGAGCACAAAGGTTTGTTCATCCCCGCCCCAGCAACACAATGTACTGTTAAGTTTGTTCAACCGGACTATACCCATTTGCTAGAAATGGTAAGGATTTTGGTTGATCTGCAGCAAAGACTCTAGATATAGAAAGACAGTTCACTCCTTTTAGTTATGAATGGGACAAACTGCAACATGCAATATGGCGGAATACATCCCGCCTTCTAAGTAAAAGAGCCAATCGCTGATTGATATAGTCATTGCGTCACTGTGGCTGCCGTTAGAAGGTCCGGTTCCCATAGAAACCTGAGACTCGCGCTTAGGACTGCACATGCGCATTGGCTCGTCTAGCCTAAAAAAGTTTTTCAACGCTATTTGAGCATAAGAAATAACATTTACGGGACAGTTCATGTCAGATTTTTTTGCTGATTTGAAATATGTTATTTAATTGTGAGTTCACCAAGCAGTTTTTGAAATTTCAGGATTCCCCCATTCAAATAGATAGGACTTGGTCTTGGATGCCCAAAATAGCTGCCTTTCCTTGAAAGGGACTTTGTCCACAGCGATTCACCAAAAAGATTTGTTCACTAATTTGTTCAGTGGCTCTTTCTACAAGTTATCGTTGCCGTTGCGCCAATATGTGGCAATGAGTGAATGTATTTGTATTTTATGAGTGAGTCAGAGAATCATTCAGTTAACCGATTCATCAAAAAATGTTGCGTGTCTACAAATCCAATAATAAAGAGCATTAAAGCATCATTTTCTCCACAAATTACAACAAAGCAGCCTATAACACACTGATAAAAATGATTCTGTGGTGAAGTAAATACTACAAAAAACAAAACAAAAACAAATGTAATTTCTATTGAAAAAATTGAAAATTGAATTGAAAAAAACCTCTAAGGTAAATTCTGTATTAGTACTCAATTCAAGCTTGTAGAAATTAAAGCGTAAATGTCAATGATATAAAATTAAGTAAAACCTACTCAACTTTTTGATACTGGTGTTCCCATCATGCAATGGGGCATGAATAATTAATAAGGTTGATTTTTTGCTGTTTTCCCATTGCTTTTGTTGTTAGGTTTAGTAACGTGCGATTTTGTGACATCTGGAGTTCATTTTCTACTCAAAATGACACATTCATGCTCAAAGACGATCTATTGAATGGGTAACACTTTACAATAAGGTTCATTAGTTAAACATTAGTTAATGTATTAACTAACATGAACTAACCATGAGCTATACATTTGTTACTGTATTTACTAATCTTCGTTAACGTTAGTTAATGAAAATACAGTTGTTCATTGTTTGTTCATGTTAGCTCACAGTACATTAACTAATGTTAACAATATTTTAATAATGTATTAGTAAATGTTGAAATTAACATTAACAAAGATTAATAAATGCTGTATAAGTGATTAGTTCTTGTTAACTAATGTAGTTAACTAATGTTAACTAATGAACCTTATTGTAAAGTGTTACCATTGAATGTTACCTTCACTGTGCATTGTTTACCAAGTATTGAGGACTCTGTGTTCAGGTGAGTGCCGCATTACTTCTATATGTAGATATGGTGTCACAATATCTGTTGTATTATTAACTTAGATGTTTCTGAGTAAAGCATACACTTTAAAAGCATGCTTATAATTTAATGTTATATAATTTGAGCAAAAAATTAATTTGTTAAATTTACTTAGATAAGTCAATTTTATTTAATTGTATATGAGAAATTAAATAAATGAAATATAAATAAATAATATTTATTAATTTCTTTATAATGTTAAGTTATAAAAAAAAACGGATTCATTCACAAACAACACAGAACACACCAGTACTTAAGCATTCACATTTGTATCTAAAAACTTTAGATTTCTGCTAATGTATTAGGCCTACCTGATAGAACCCTTGCTTTTGCCACAACCACAATAATGCACCTCATTTCTGACTGACTGATGAAGAAAAGACAGAAAAGAACTCTTGAGAAATTATACAGAGAACATGAATAACCGGTGAACTTAAATACAGATCCCAGCTTACCTGTTAAGTGTTTCTGCTGTGAAACACAAAGGTACATGACGATACAGATCCGTCTCCTGTGGAATCCAGGTCAGTGTTGCCATCATAACCCCATTACTTAAACTTGTCAGGGTCTTAGACATATTAGAGGGGCCACTGACCTGGAAGTCAAAGATGCTACACAAAAGGAACAGAAAGATCACATAACATTAACTCAAGTGACTTTCACATATGGAAAACCTGCTTCAGCAAACATTGTCAGTTGAGCATATCAAAGTATGCTTTTGATCTGAAGATAAAAAAAGAAATTCAGTTCAATTATTCTCCTCACCAAAGTCACTGCACTAAGAAATTACATTTTGATACAGCATATCAACTCTCCCAGCTAACAAAAATGTTCTAAAACCATTTTGCTAATGTTCGCATTTAGTTATTAAAACATTACTTCAGAATGTTCTCTGAATGTTCATGAACAATTTATAAATAATGTTTTTTTGCTTAAAGGGTTAGTTCACCCAAAAAATGAAAATAATGTCATTTATTACTCACCCTCATGTCGTTCTACACCCGTAAGACCTTCATTCATCTTCGGAACACAAATTAAGATATTTTGATCAAATCCAATTTGATCAAATTTCCTCTCTCAAGATCCATAAAGATACTAAAAACATATTTAAAACAGTTCATTTGAGTTCATAGGAGATCCGAGTCATTGATTCAATTCGTAAAGCTCTGAAGCAGTGTTTTGAAATCGGCCCATCACTACATTGTTGAAAAGTCGTTATTTTGTTTTTTTGGCGCACAAAAAGTATTCTCGTCACTTTATAATATTAAGGTAGAACTACTGAACTTGCGTGAACTGTTTTAAATATGTTTTTAGTACCTTTATGGATCTTGAGAGAGGAAGTGTCATTGCTGTGAATGCAGGCCTCACTGAGTCTACGGGTGTAGAATGACATGAGGGTGAGTAATAAATGACATTATTTTCATTTTTGGATGAACTAACCCTTTAAGTTTTGTGTCCATTGTTAAAGACCAGATAACCGACGGATAATAACCTTACTGGAAGAATGTTTGTTCATAACTTTGAGAGAACAAAGCCAAAAGTCAAAGTTTTGGGAACGTTCCATGTTAGCTGGGCTGTTGAAGTTTGGTAGCATCAGAAATGTAAAAAAGTGAAATGCAATCAAATCCAGAGGTCAGAGACAGAAGTGTGGAAGAGAAATATGTAACACCAAATATTATTCGGACCTGTTGTCTGAGACCTGTGCTCGGAGGGTGATCTCATGAGCCTGTCCCACAGCAGCATGATGCACATCTCCATTCAGAGGAGTTGGTGTCAAGAAACTTGGCTTGTTCACCCCTGGCACGCAACCCTGGGCTGGTGGAAGAACTGCAAGATTCCGTAGATTGTGTTTAAATCCGCAGAAACAATGCACACAATACACGCTATTCATTAATGAGCAGAACAGACCTAAAATACACATTCAAGTGTTTCATCATCCACAAACTTTTTGTAAGTACAGCATGTTCACTTCTACTTTCAATTACATGATATAATTAACCACTGAGCCTGTTCATCCACAGTTTTTCTTTTGACATGTATTGCATCGTTTCTGGCTCTTGCATGCATGTCAAATGACAGAAACTGGTTGTTCAGGTTAATTAAACACAAAAGAATGTCTAATGTTCTGTTGGTGGTGACTGATATCTCTGTTGGTGGAATTATACTGTGTCTCCATGTCTAGTTTACACTCCTTCATATGCGCACTTTTGACTTTAATTTCTTTATATTTTATCAATGCCTTTATTTAACAACAGATTATACATTTCACACCTTCTAGTATTTTCTGCATGGATCTGAGCCATATATTTTAATTGCCTTTTCCATTAATTAGTGATTATTGCATTAAGAATTTTAATCAGAGAGATTGCTCTGAATATTTCTTACTTTTTCAAATGAATTCTTCTGATATTCCTTTCAATTAAATTATTAGAATTCTGTAATTTTGTTTAGAAAAAAATTTGAAAGAGATTGACCTTAATATTTCTTACTTTTTTATTCATTTGAATCCATTTGTTTGATTTCTGTCAATTTCTTCTTAAATGCTATATCTATACAATTAGCTTCCTAATTTATTTTATTGCATAACTCTGTCTGACCCATAGCAGATGTGCTAAAATGTGATTCTCACTCACTTTCAACTCCAAACTGCAGAGGCACTTGACTGAGAGCAGTTTGATTACTGTCTAATGCATTACTGACTGAGAGGACCCCATTATCTCCCATCACAGTTATGTTTGAAACAGGATAATCCTCCAGGATGAGCTCAAACACATGCACACCCAGAGCCAGTGAGTGTCCTCTGTGCAAAGTGCATGATTCCTACAAAGCAGAATAAACATTTATATATATATATATATATATATATATATATATACATACATACATATATATAAATGAACATTACCTCGTGAAGATGTATGTTTGGATGTTGATTGGTGTCATTAAACCTGCATCTCACAACATCGTCATCTGGGTCATGTGCCAGCAACTGAAGGTTCTGGAAGCAGTTCTGAGGAATCCTGAATATTATCAAAAGGAAGAGCAAGATGCATTATTTATTTATGGAAGTAGATGTGTCTGTTAATGAAAATGCAAATGTAAACTATATTAATACATTAAAATGCACAAACCTTATGTTTGGAATTGCTGCTGAAACAGGGGATCTGTTTGGAGACTGAGTGTCAGATCGTCGGCCAGTGTCAACATGAGTGCGAAGGGTCCATCCACCGACACCCTGAACATTATCCTCCCAGCAACAACCAGAGGAACTGAAAGATATTTGATCAAATGCATGTGCATTCTCTTAATGTCATGTATTTTATGTGTTTAAAGGGTTAGTTCACCCAAAAATGAAAATTCTGTCATTAATTACTCACCCTCATAAGACCTTCGTTCATCTTCGGAACACAAATTAAGATATTTTTGATGAAATCCCAGAGGTATATGACTCGTCCATAGACAGCAATTTAACCACCACTTTCAAGGTCCAGAAAGACATACTTAAAACAGTCAACATGACTGCAGTGATTCAACCTTAATTTTATGAAGCGACGAGAATAACTATTGTGCGCAAAAACAAAACAAAAATAACGACTTTATTCAACATTCTCTTCTCTTCCCTGTCATTATCCTTACACAGGTGACGCAGTAAGCACAGTGAAGGCTTCCGTGTTTACGTCCGAATGCCGACTCAGTATTGGCCAAAGCTGATCACGTGAGCAGCACGACGCATGCGTGTGATGCTGACGCAGGAGCCGGCCAATAATGAGTCGACGTTCTGACATAGAACCTGGAATTGCTGGACGTAAACAACATATGAGAATGACACAGAAGAGAAGATATTGTTGAATAAAGTTAATTTTTGTTTTGTTTTTGCGCACAAAAAGTATTCTTGTCGCTTCATAAAATTAAGGTTGAAACACTGCAGTCACATTGATGGTTTTAATGATGTCTTTACCTTTCTGGACCTTGAAAGCGGTGATTAAATTGCTGTCTATGGACGAGTCATATAGCCTACCTCTCGGATTTCATCAAAAAATATCTTAATTTGTGTTCCAAAGATGAACAAAGGTCTTACGGGTGTGGAACGACATGAGGGTGAGTAATAAATGACAGAATTTTCATTTTTGGGTGAACTAACCCTTTTAAATGCTTGAGTTCACTTTACGCATTAACTACAGAACTACTAATGACATTAATTTGTAAGGTCTTTAGTATTTGCATTTTAGGATTTTATTATTTATTATGTAGGTATATTTTGTGACCATTTAAGACTATTATCAATAAATTAAGGTAGAATATAATAGTTCTATAAGATAAAAGCAGTATCAGAATTACCTCAGAATGAAGGGACCATTAGTAGTGACATTGGTGGCCATGTGAACCTCTGATTGGCACCACAGATCTTCAGGTCCGCTGTCTGTCACCATAGCTTCTGTGTTGGTGAGGACGCCACAGGATCCACTCTCACAGATCCAGTTGATGTGAGAACCACAGGGACCCCTGCTGGACTCTCTGTAGTAAAAGTGCATCTGCCAAAACACATGATTCCGCAGTTACCACATGATTTAGTCCAGTAAATTTTTTAATTTTACTTTAAAATCTAGGCTAAAATGCCATATGTACACTGTTATTGCCAAGGAACAAACAATACATATGACAGCTAGCAACGCCATTTGTTATTGTTAACTAAAACTATTAAAATCATCAATTATCAATTATATTGATCAGTTTCTCATTTGATCAGTCAATATAACTTCAACTTTAAAAAGTTAAATGAAAATTAGAAATGTTGCCTTGGCAGCTAACTGAAATAAATGTTTAAGTCAAAGTATTAAAATGACAAAAACTAAAACTGAAATAAAAATAAATTAAAGCTAAATATTTTCTAAACAAAACAACAAAAGCACATAACAATATTTCTAATAAAAATTAAAACGAAAACTGAAAATGAACAAAAACGCACATTCAAAATATTAATAAATACTATATATAAATAATACTAAAATAACAATGTATTGCATCACATAAACCATCTCTTTTTTCTAAGAAACTTCACCAACTATTAACAAGTTTAGATTGCTTAATTTTATGTATAATTAATCTTACACATTATTTTGTATGACAGTAAAAAATAGAAAATTAGCAAAAATAATGAATTAAAAATAAACAGAGTGAGACTCTTTCAGTTCTAAAATGTTAAAACTGGATTTACCTCCACTGATCCATCTGGAAATCTGTTTCCAGGCGTGAACATCATGGAACCCCCGTAGAAACCTACGGCTGGTCCCACAGCGAGAGTCAAGCTAATCAGCAGCAGCATCGTGCCATGTGCCATTGTGTCTGAAGAAATCACACGGTGAGCAATGCCATACATAGAGAAATGGGTGGATACTTTCTGTTTCCAAGTTATTGTTTAAGTTGTTCCACCAACTGAAGACAAGCATGTGATGAATGACAGGAATCAGCTTCCTTGAAAAGCCACAAAAACATTGATTATTTATATCTGGTTACTGTATTAATGTTGATTTCCTATTTATAGAAAAATTATACAGATACAAATATCATTCATGGATAAGTATTTTGTCAAAACTGCATAAGATATTAAGAAATTGTTTTCATAGTAAATATGTTGAAATAAGATAAAAATACAAATTTATAAACTGACTTTTGCAGTCTACATTCCATTCGAGAGGAAATTCACATTCCACAAACAAGAAATATTTCAGATGATCTAACTGTCACTAACCATAGTGGCTAAATGTTGATCAGTCAGTATGTTTTACAAAGCAATATAATCTGTAATACTAATCTATAAAAAAATAAAATTAGGCCATTGTTTACTCAGCCTCATGTCATTGCAAACCTGTATACTTCCTTTCTTCCATGTAATACAAAAGAAGATGTTAAGTATACACCGATCAGACCTCTGTCCACCGCCAAAAGCACCAACAGTGGGCACGTGAGCATCAGAACTGGACCATGGAGCAATGAAAGAAGGTGGCCTGGTCTGATAAATCACGTTTTCTTTTACATCACGTGGATAGCCGAGTGCATGTGCGTCGCTTACCCGGCGAACACATGGCACCAGGATGCACTATGGGAAGAAGGCAAGCCGGCGGAGGCAGTGTGATGCTTTGGGCAATGTTCTGCTGGGAAACCTTGCTGCTGCCTTGCTGCTGCCATCCATATGGATGTTACTTTGACACGTACCACCTACCTAAGCATTGTTGCAGACCATGTATTGTACACCCTTTCATGGACACGGCATTCTCTGGCCTCTTTCAGCAGGATAATGCGCCCTGCCACAAAGTGAAAATGGTTCAGGAATGGTTTGAGGAGCACAACAACGAGTTTGAGGTGTTGACTTGGCCTCCAGATTCCCCAGATCTCAATCCAATCGAGCATCCGTGGGATGTGTTGAACAAACAACTCCAATCCATGGAGGCCCCACCTCACAACTTACAGGACTTAAAGGATCTGCTGCTAACATCTTGGTGTCAGATACCACAGCACACCTTCAGGGGTCTAGTGGAGTCCATGCCTCGACGGGTCAGAGCTGTTTTGGCAGCCAAAGGGGGACCAACACAATACTAGGAAGGTGGTCATAATGTTATGCCTGATCTGTGTACAATGATCTCAATCACCTTGCATTTTCAAGGAGAAAATTCAATGAAAGTAAATGGACACCTGGGCTGTCAGTCCTTAACATCTCCTTTTGTAATCAATGGAAAAAAGAACAAGTCACATAGGTTTGTAAAAGAGTAAATTACAGCCACCCCATCCACCCCCCGTTTTTAGATGAGCTATTTCTTTAACTGAAGGGCAGCTTGTACGTTGTAATGCTTGGGCAAATCTGAGGTTCATATAATGAACCTTGGCTTATCTCCAGCTCAGGGGTGTCCAAAGTACGGCCCGGGGATGAATTTCAAACGGCCCGCAGCTTGTCTATTAAAATATATTATATGTGGCCCGCCATGCATAATTTACAAATTGTGCAGTTTCACAATGTCAACACAAGGTGGCAGTACTAGATTTTAGGCCAGGGAAACATTAACATGCCAAAAGCGGAACGCAACAGCGCTACTTGTGTGCACTGCGCATCCATGGTATTTTGTAAGAAATGTAGGTTAATATCTCACTTTATTTAATTTTTAATGTAGACATGTATTAAATGAGTAATAAAGGCCAAATTACAGACTATTTTTTTTCATAAACTTGCAGTTTTGTGCATTTGTATTTATATTAAATGTGTTTATAGACTAAATAAACACATTTAATATATTTATACCATAAAGCCATTCTAGATATAGAAACAATAATTTTACTTTTTACCATGTAGTGAGGTGCCATGTGCGGTTTTACCTGCGGTGATCTAAATAGAGTTCTTTTTAATTTAAATAAGAATAGAGTTCTAACTCAGTAATATTATTTAAATTTAAAAACGAGGTTGTTAAAAATGTTGCAGATATTGTTTGTGTATTAAATTTACATCTGTGTCCTATCTCAAGCTACTCTACTGTCAGTTCAAGCTTTTGTCAAATCTGTCATGTTTTCAAGAAACAGAACGTTATTTACACACACACACACACACACACACACACACACACACACACACACATATATATATATATATATATATATATATATATATAATAGAAAAGGATCCGGCCCCCAGATGTGTCCACAACATCGAATCTGGCCCCCTTTTAAAAAAGTTTGGACACCCCTGCTATAGCTCATGAGTCAGCTCTAACTCATTATTATAATGCTCAATAAGGTTGTTTTATTGTTAAGTCCTGCCTTTAAATTAAAAGAGCCAACTGACTTTTAATAGACTTCTTTACTCAGAGAAACAGCTTTGGTTATTTTTCATAACATTTCCTTCAAGTGTAGAGTTGAGAGGGAAAGAGAGTGAGAGATCTAAAAAATAACTAGAAATTTTGTTTGCAAAATGATTAATAAGAAACAGTTGATCTGAACAAAAGGGTTTTGTGTAATGTAGAACATCCACAGCATATTTGCCTCCTGCTGCAAACAGTCAAAGCGTTTTATTAATTTTGAATAAATCTCCTACAGACAGTTCCAATGTCTTCTGTTATTGTGTGTGACGTTAAAAGTTAGAATAGATAGCTTTTATACATTTACAAAATCAAAAAGCCTGTTGTAAAGATGCAGCCTTGCCAGATTATGTAAACAGCTATAATAATACATGAATGTTAAAATTACTGAATATTAATGACTTCATTCAGGACTGTGTGATTGTTATGTGTTTTATACACAAAGGCATTCAAAATTTTAAAAGTAAAATTTAAAAATGTATAATTCTTTTATGCTCACCATATTATTTAATAATAATCATTTAAATACAGTAATAGTAATATTATGGAATATTATTACAATTTAAAATGACTCTTTTCTAATTTAATATATTTTAAAATGTAATTTATTCCTGTGACGCAAAGCTGGATTTTCAGCATCATTACTCCAGTCCTCAGTGTCACATGATCCTTCAGAAATTATTCTAATATGATGATTTATTATTATTATTATTATTATTACTAATGTTGAAAACAGCAGTGCTGCTTAATGTTTTTTTTTTTTTTTGTGGAAACCGTGATCTTTGATGAATAGAAAGTTCAAAGAACAGCATTTATTTGAAATAGAGATATTTTGCGACATATGTCTTTACTGTCACTTTAGATCAATTTAAAGCGTCCTTGCTGAATAAAAGTATTAATTTCTTTAAAAAAAAAAAAAAAAAACTTTGCATACTTAATGCCTTACGTTTTTAAAAAACAAAATAGTTTGTTTTCATCTCGAATAAAAACCAGACACACGCCCCTCCCATTAGAGCGAACCTCTTTTGATTGACATGAACCATGACCAATCAAAGCAATGGAATGTTTGAGGGGGCGGGATTTCCTTCAGCGCTGGATGATCTGCTGCAGCTCTAGGTGACACGTAACGAAAGGTGCGATTAGGCCTCTCTAAACTTAAGATAATTAGTAAAAAAAGACTGCTTTTCATTATGTAAACATCTTCACAGAGCTTGGACTAACCACGAGGACCAAATACAACCGGATTCGTTACTTTTTTTAAACTAAAAATCTTTGGAAAACTTGGCAAAACGTGAGACATTTCAGTATATATGTCGTTTGAGCAGCAGTCCAGAAATATAATGTTTCATGAGAAGTCTCGGAGGGGACAGAGTTGTTTCTATACTGAAGAGTGAAGAGAAAATAATTCCCAGGAACGTTTCTGTGGAATCCAGGAGAGGAGGGAACATGGGCAACGGCGTGTGCTCCAGGAAGCAGAAGAAGATTTTCCAATCTCTCTTACTGGTCACGGTGGTGTTCGGGATGATCTATGGTGGGATGGTGTCTTATGAGATGCACAAGCAGCTGAAGAGGACAGAAGAGATGGCCCTGAAATATCAGCAGCACCAGGAGTCTCTTTCCGCACAGCTTCAAGGTAAAAACACACGTCGTCGCGATGACGTCACAGCGCAAGAAACATTCTCCTAAACTTTGGCAAGCTGCGAGCTCTAAAAAATATGTAGCTCACTGTATGTGCTTATTCAGGTGATACTTTGTTTGTGGTGTTGTTGCTTAGAGGTTAAAGATCTAGAGTGGTAATCAAATGTTTTAGGTTTAAAGCACATAAAAGAATGTCACATACAATCCACCAAATGCATTGAAAACATTGACTGAGGTTTCTTACTTTTCTGCAAGTGTCAAAGCTTTTTCACTAGAATAGAATAGAATAGAATAGAATAGAATAGAATGGGGTAACGTTGTCTAGTGGTTAAGAAAGATCTGGGGTGGTAACCAAAAAGTCTCTGAAAAGTTTCAAATGACATAAAATAATGTCTGACACAAGTTGTTTAATTGGTGACAAATGTTTCTGAATGTTTCACACATTTATTTTTGGAATAGAATAGAACAGAATAGAATGGGGTAGCATTGTCTTATGGATCTAAGTCACCATGAAATCAAAATGGAGTTAATAGAATATTGCAGTATTTATCTGTGCACATGATTTAAAAAAAAAAAAAAAAAAAAAAAAAATTCATTAGTCTCTTCTCTGATAAATTGTTTATTGGCACTAGGGTGGGACAACATGTTACTTACATGAGATCACAGCAATAGCAAACCACAATGATCCAATCAATTCAACATGGACAAAATCAAGTCCCGCCCTACCATTTTACTTGTTCAAGAAGGCATTCACTCGGATATATGTCACAATGGGGGAAAAAAAATGATTGCAACTTCCATTTCATGCTGAATTTATACCAAAGACTTGTCAAATCAAACCATATAAAATGATTCCATATAGCAATACAAGAATGTTATCATCTACATGACACTTGACTGACACATATTTAATGAAATGCCGCGGTTTGCAAACCTTTTTCATGGAAATCTAACAGGGTTTTGCTGCAAATTCAACTTTGCTGCAGTTCACACAGAGCTTGAAACTGATCAGGAAAAAATGTTTTTGGATGTTCAGGTATTGAAATCCTAGACATGTTTGATTGTTTTTTCTGTGTGTAGCTACTGCAGTGTTTCCCTGCAGCTGCCGTTGAAGATGCTCATTTTTATGCAGAACATTTTGTTGGCAACCACATTGTTTCAACCTGTGCCTAAAATCACAGCCTCTCATTGTCCTAGTCTTACAGAGATTGGCTTCGCAGTTTGTCTGCAAAGAGGGCAAGAAGAAATGGCCCTTGTTTTTAGATGAAATACAAAGGAAGCAGATCTATGTTAAACTGTTGCCACTTGACAGATTAAACTATAATTTTGTTACTTTGCAATATTGAGTTAAATGCCACATTTTCTGTTCAGTTCTTTTCAAATGTTTGGAGTTTGGAGGGGGTTTTGTGTGTGCAAAGATTTTTTTTTTTTTTTCGGCTAGTCTGCAGTCCATATTTTTGTCTTGACTACAACAAATATTATTAAAAAATGTCTTAAGAATCATATTTATTTTTGTAAAAAAGAAAAAAAATTATAAGATTATTAATGACTGTTAGAAACTGTCATGCATAATTTAGCTATTTTAATTATATAACAAATAAAAATAATAAACTAATAAATTAAATCTTTTACTATAGGAAAACAAATAAATATTTTTGTATGATCAACTATAAAAATATTTTTTAAAATAAAATAATTAATTATTATTCATATTTTTCGTTGTCAAGACACAATCTGACAAATATAAATAAATATAAAACAATTTATTATAAATGACTGATGAATTAATTATATAACAATTATAAAATTAATGAATAAAAAATCTAAATCACTTACTGCAGGAAGTTAAATCATTTCTTATATATATATATATATATATATATATATATATATATATACATATAAAAATGTTTCCCAAAAAAAAAAGAAAAAAAAGAATCATGTTTGTTGTTGTCAAGATCTGAACTGTATTAAAAAAAATCTAAACTATATAAATATAATACAAAAATACATAAAAAAATGTTATTTATGGCTGTTATATATAATAACTATAAAATTAATAATAAAAAAATAATCTCAGGTTTCGACTGTAAGTAACCATGGTTCCCTGAGAAGGGGAACGAGACACTGCATCTGGATCGATGCTATGGGGAACGCCATCAGCGTTTTTTATTATGTTTTTTTTAATTATTTAATTTTATAGTTATTATAATTCATTAATTTATAACAGCCATGAATAATAATTTTTAATGTATTATATTTATATAGTTCTTTTTTTATATAGTTCAGATCTTGACAATAACAAATATGATTAACAATTTTATGGAAACATTTTTATATTTTTGTAAAAAATTATTTATGTATTTATTTAACTTCCTGCGATTTAGATTTTTTTTAATGTTTAATTCTATAATTGTTATATAATTAATTGTAATTTATCATTTATAATAATTTGCATAATATTTATTATATTTATATACAGTATCTCACAGAAGTGAGTACACCCCTCACATTTTTGTAAATATTTTATTATATCTTTTCAGTGACAACACTGAAGAAATGACACTTTTCTACAATGTAAATGTGAGTGTACAGCTATTATAACAGTGTAAATTTGCTGTCCCCTCAAAATAACTCAACACACAGCCATTAATGTCTAAACCGCTGGCCACAAAAGTGAGTACACCCCTAAGTAAAAATGTCCAAATTGGGCCTAATTAGCCATTTTCTCTCCCCGGTGTCATGTGACTCGTTAGTGTTACAAGGTCTCAGGTGTGAATGGGGAGCAGGTGTGTTAAATTTGGTGTTATCGCTCTCACTCTCTCATACTGGTCACTGGAAGTTCAACATGGCACCTCATGGCAAAGAACTCTCTGAGGATCTGAAAAAAAGAATTGTTGCTCTACATAAAGATGGCGTAGGCTATAAGAAGATTGCCAAGATCCTGAAACTGAGCTGCAGCACGGTGGCCAAGACCATACAGCGGTTTAACAGGACAGATTCCAGTCAGAACAGGCCTCGCCACGGTCGACCAAAGAAGTTGAGTGCACGTGCTCAGCGTCATATCTAGAGGTTGTGTTTGGGAAATAGATATATGAGTGCTGCCAGCATTGCTGCAGAGGTTGAAGGGGTGGGGGGTCAGCCTGTCAGTGCTCAGACCATACGCCGCACACTGCATCAAATTGGTCTTCATGGCTGTCGTCCCAGAAGGAAGCCTCTTCTAAAGATGATGCACAAGAAAGCCTGCAAACAGTTTGCTGAAGACAAGCAGACTAAGGACATGGATTACTGGAACTATGTCCTGTGGTCTGATGAGACCAAGATAAACTTATTTGGTTCAGATGGTGTCAAGCGTGTGTGGCGGCAACCAGGTGAGGAGTACAAAGACAAGTGTGTCTTACCTACAGTCCTGCATGGTGGTGGGAGTGTCATGGTCTGGGGCTGCATGAGTGCTGCCGGCACTGGGGAGCTACAGTTCATTGAGGGAACCATAAATTCCAAAATGTACTGTGACATACTGAAGCAGAGCATGATCCCCTCCCTTCAGAGACTGGGCCGCAGGGCAGTATTCCAACATGATAACGACCCCAAACACACCTCCAAGACGACCACTGCCTTGCTAAAGAATGTCTCCAGACCTAAACCCTATTGAGCATCTATGGGGCATCCTCAAACAGAAGGTGGAGGAGTGCAAGGTCTCTAACATCCACCAGCTCTGTGATGTCGTCATGGAGGAGTGGAAAAGGACTCCAGTGGCAACCTGTGAAGCTCTGGTGAACTCCATGCCCAAGAGGGTTAAGGCAGTGCTGGAAAATAATGGTGGCCACACAAAATATTGACACTTTGGGCCCAATTTGGACATTTTCACTTAGGGGTGTACTCACTTTTGTGGCCAGCGGTTTAGACATTAATGGCTGTGTGATGAGTTATTTTGAGGGGACAGCAAATTTACACTGTTATACAAGCTGTACACTCACTACTTTACATTGTAGCAAAGTGTCATTTCTTCAGTGTTGTCACATGAAAAGATATAATAAAATATTTACAAAAATGTGAGGGGTGTTCTTGCTTCTGTGAGATACTGTATGTCAGATCTTTGTCTTGACAATGAAAAATATTATTAATAATTATTTAAGAAAAATCTTTTTATATTTGAAAATATTTTATATTTGAATGTACAAAATATTTATTTATTTTCCTACAGTAAACGATTTAATTTATTTTATTATTTTTATTATTTATAATTATTATATCATTATGCTAAATTATGCCTAATAGTTTATAAGTCATTAATAATACTTATTTTATATTCGTATATAAAAAATATAGGACTTTTTTATGCACTTTGGAAGCCTAGAGCCAATGTATCTTTTTTTTAATTTCCTGACCATATGTGCTGCTCATTGCACAAACGATTTTACTTTTAATTGTTATTGTAACCACTAGGAGGTCCTGTGATTACTGCCTTCTTTGAGTCCTAATCACTGCACAGCCTCTTTAATCAGCATAATAAGTACTTGATGTGTCATGTAATGATGATTGTAATGGGAGGATACAAGACAAGAGGCAAGGGGTCAGCAGACGCATACCATGACTTCACTGTAATAATGCAGTTCAAGGAACAGCCTACGCTGCTGGACAAACACAAATATGGGGAGGAAAGCTTCTGTCAGGCTTCATTTCCTGTGGCATTTCAGATTTTGGAGGAGGACTGGCGTAGCTCATGTTACGTGTAAAAAGAGCAGACGGGTCAACCTTTCATTCTGATGCCATTAGAGAGAAATTAAGAGGGTCGGATGTGGCACTCGACGGGTCAGTGGTTCACACAGTGGGGAAGTCTTCAAAAATAGCTCAGCTTACTTTATTTTCTGACTGTGGTACTGTAAAAGATTCTGGTTGTAAGGAGATTGTGTTGGTGAGGGGTATGTAGAATTTTTTTGTTTTGTTTTTTTTTATATATTTTTAGCACTAGTGCTTGTTAGCAGGATGCTATACTTTATTTGTTAGACTGACTGCACAGTAAATACATGTCAAAAAATTTACATCTTTAAATGTATATATTTTAAAACACAGCCTCTATTGCCATATGCATTCAGACAGATGTTTTGCGTTCATACTGTTTCAGAGTAATTGTTTGCATTAGTCTGTTTACTGTGTTTAGTAAAATCACTTTTTGACTGGACTGTGCAAAACTATATATTTTCAAATGACAGTTTAGTGTCTACATAGGACACATTATTGTATTATTGTATTTGAAAACACACATGGTGCATAATACAGGGGTTTCAAGACACACCGTCTCAAAAACACAACTCTCATTGTGCCAGATGGTGAAAAAAATGGCATGAGATATGACATGAGTCATGACAGACAAACACGTTTGTTTGCATTTTTGCAGAAACCAGAAGTTAAAAAATAACTCAAACTGTAGCTAAAAGGTAACTGAGAAATTTATCTAACCTTTCATTGCACAAAACTGTCATAGACCTTTGGATTGTGCGTTCAAATTTTAATGTTACACACACACACAGCTGATAAGTAATTTGTTTCAAATTATCTTAAAAGGTGTTGTTAAATGTGGTGAATGAATGTTACTTAAGCAGTGCGTTGATGATCAGCGGTCACTTCCATTTTTGATGTTTTTAATAAAGCATATTGTTAATTTTTTCTTTAAAGAAAAGCGTAGGTTGTTTTGAAATAATTTTTGATTATATTGTTTGTGAATAAATTTTATATGCAACAATTTTATATGCATGTCAAACCTGCAATAATTAAATATTAATTAAATAAATGTAAAATACAATGTGTTTAATCTCACTTTATTAAACACTTTTTGCTGCTGACTTTGGGGATTTTTGACAATGGGGATTTTTGGAATGGGTCAAATGCAGATAGAACATTCTAATTCTAAAAAATCACTTTTCGCTTGGAATTATAAGGTTCTATCTTGCAAAACATTAACTGAAGCAATAATTTTCAAGAAACACAAACAGTAGCAAATAGACTACAAAACCCGAACCTATCCTCTTAATAGCGCTGATGGCTAGCATGGTGTTTAACTATGAAAATATCTCCTCAGCAATAGCTACAGCAAAACACACAAAAAAAAGACTGAAATTCGCTGGAATTTGGGCTGCTGTCATTGACAAGATCATAAATAAAATAGTCGATCATGAGGTTTTTAATAAACATCGTGTTGCGTGGAATTGTCACTGATTTAGCGTTTTCTGCGCTCTTCTGTGTTTTCTGCACCGGAGCAGTCCGGTGACATGATAAAGAAAGCTGATCCTGATTGGTCCTCGTGTGTGCATTCAAAGTGCTGATTGGCTCACAGATAGAACCTTATAGAACCAAGTTAGAGTTCGACTTTGTAGATAGAAGCTTTTTGTTTTCTAAAAAAAGTCCCAAAATGTGCACAACTTAAAAAAGGAAACATCACATAATGTAAATAAGTTGTCACAGAATATGAATATGTGAATAACTCAATTTTGACAAAAATGTCAGATAGATTCCAAGGGGATGATTTGGAATGTTTGTGTGCTGCTGCACGTCTCTGTGTGTGTAATAAGCAGAGTGTACACGTGTTGTGCACCCTCCTATAGGCACATATTACTAACTAGCTCTATAAATAACAAAAAAAAAAAATTGTGCCTTTGACTTTAGACCAGGTTTTAGTTGGTCAATGGCGCAGTCTATTTCAGTTGCCTCAAAATAGCAACTCGCCAACAATGTGCAAGAACACACCTCGTTTTCAGCATGCCCATGGGTGCACAAATGTGCATTTGCTATTTAAACAACGTGGCGCTGGACATGAAAATGATAACTGCGTCGGGCTGAAACTAGCAAAAAACACTTGTCGCACCTGGCATTGCATTGCGCTGGGTGTATGATAGGGCCCTAAGTGTGAAAGGACCTTTACATTTGACAAAAATAGAACTTTTGTTTGTTTGTTTTTCTCAACCCAGCCTAGTTGAGAAAAAGTAATGCAAAAGTAACAACTCATTGCTTTCTATAAAAAGTAGCCAATTAATGCAATTAGTTACGATTTTAGGGAGTAACGCAATATTGTAAGGCATTACTTTAAAAAGTAACTTTCCCCAGCACTGGTCAACACTCAACACCAATACAAAAGACAAATATATTTTGTTCTCTCTCTCTCTTCTTCTCAGTTGTGTACGAGCATCGCTCCAGGTTGGAGAAGTCTCTTCAGAAGGAGCGGCTGGAGCATAAAAAAGCCAAAGAAGGCAAGATTGTTTATAATATATGACAACATCAATGACTAATTGATGAAGAGGAAATGATGAAGTGTAATGACATCCTGTAGCTTGCATGATGGATAAACTGGTGCAGCCCAAAGCAGCTATGTTATGCCAAGTGTCAAGTTAATAAGATCCTAAGAGTATTTGGACCTTTAAACCACTCTTAAAATGCATGAATGTCATTGCAAAATAATGACATACAATTTAGTTAATTAATTAGTCTTGCATTTGTCTCTCTGCTGTAATACTTGTTTTTGCCTTTTCCTCACAGATTTTCTTGTGTATAAAATAGAGTCTCAGCAGTCTCTCAACAAAGAAAAGGTATGTTTTTTTAAGAGTTACGGCATGAAGAATGTTTTTTTTTTTTTTTTCAGTAAAAACTTGTGTTGTAAAACTAGATGAAATGCAGGCGAAGCTACATTTTTTTTCCGAGAGCAAACACTCACTTGCCCTGCAGTCAAATACTCATCTGGTTGTTTGTATGCGAAAAGCTCATATATTTCTTGAATATCACGGCCTGTGGCTTTCTGGCATGGCATTTAGAGGTACAGTGATGCCATGCTTACAAAATGACCAGGTTTGTTTGTATTTGTTTGTTTACAGCAAGATGCCAGTGTCAGGTTTAATTCTCTGCATTCCCAGCATCAGATTTTGAAGGTCAGTGGGAAAAATGCATGCTTGTTTTTAAAAACTATGTTTTGTGATGTAATGTAAAATATGCAGTATGTATTTTCTTCACACAACGAACACAGATAACAAACTGTTGTGTATGTATATGTGTGTGTGTTTACCATCAGAACCAGCATGACGACCTAAAAAAGCAATATTACGAACTACAAGAGCGACATCAGCTACAAGGAGATGAACACAACAAGGCATTAGATGAACATAAACAGAGACTTGACCAGCTTCATCAGACCAAAGAGTCTGAGATTTCTAAGCTCAAAGGTATCATGTTCTCACCATCTTTCTCTTAGCAACCACAGCCTGGCAACCACCAACTAAAAGGCTCTAGCATCATGGTGGAATTACAAGCTATGGTCATTTCAGTTGCCTCTCTTTTTCTCTTTCTTCCCCAGAGAATGTATATAACCTACGTGAGGAGAACAAGCAGTTGAGAAAAGCTCATCAGGACGTCTATGTGCAACTTCAGGATACCAGGGTAATGCCGAAAAGCACTATAGGTCTTTTTAGAGCAGTAGTACACAATATGTTTTATGGTTATTATGGGGTAATTTAGCCATGTGTACCGTTTGCCACAGATAAAGCGGTGAATTTGGTGAAAATATGTCTGGTTATGGCAGCCCCAAAATTCACAGAATTCACAAACAAACAAACAAACAAACAAACAAATAAATAAATAAATAAATAAAATTACAAAATATATTTAGCATAAAGAAACGGAATCATATTTCAAGACCATTAAGATTTTTTTATTTTTACATAAAGAAAAAAAACATAATTCTATTTATTTCTCTGTTACTTTATATTTAAGTATGTTTATTTAATATATATACTATAATGTAATACATTTTATATTTAGTTTTTTAATTAAAATATTATAAATGACATCAGTACAACAGATATTACAATGATGTAATTGTTACCGTGCTTATTTTTGAAATTCAAAAATGACAATTACTTATCAGTTTAAATAATATGTGGTTATTTTGTTACATTACACACATAATTGTGCTTAATTGTTATGATTCTGAAATAATTTCATATATATATATATATATATATATATATACACCGATGAGCCATTACATTATGACCACCCCCAGCCTAGTGCAGTTCACAGAGCAGTATATATACCAACTGAGGACCGGCTTTCGGTCAGTAGAGTGTTCAGTGTCAGAATGGGAAAAGCTGCCGAGTTATCGGAGTTTGATAAAGGACAAATTGTGATGGCACAGCGCTGAACTTGATCGATCTTGGAAACGGTGCGCCTTCTAAGTTGTTCACATGCCACTGTAGTTAGTACTTATCAAAAGTGGTGCACGGATGGCCAAACGGCGAACCGTCATCCAGCCGTGTGTCATCCGCAGTTCATTGATGCCAGAGGGGAGCGGAGACTGTTGCGCATTGTTCACAGCAACCGCAGGGCCACAGTGCGACAAATCACCAGCAGCTACAACAGTGGTGACCAGGGGAATGTGTCACAGCACACAGTTCATTGCAGCCTTCTGCGTATGGGCCTACATGTTATTAGATAGGTGGTCATAATGTAATGGCTCATCGGTGTGTGTATATATATTGCATAAAAAAAGTCTGTTTTTAAGAACCATTACAATTTTTTGCACTTTTACACCACACACACACACACACACACACACACACACACACACACACAGGTTTGTTTTGCTATCTTAGTGAGGACATTCCATAGGCTTAATGGTTTTTATACTGCACAAACTGTACATTCTATCCCCCTACACTACTCCTACCCCTAAACCTACCCATCACAGAAAACTTTCTGCATTTTTACATTTTTAATAAAACATTGTTTAGTATGTTTTTAAAGCCATTTTAAATAGCAGACTCATGAAATGTCCTCATATTTCATGTTTACGTCATAATACCAGTGTAATACCCATGTCATTATACAAATTTGTGTCCTCATAAATCACAAAAGCGCGCACACACACACACACACACACACACACATTCTTATTTTTTTTGTGAAATGTTTTTTTTTGTTTTTTTACATTTTCGTGAACTTCACCCAATTAGAATTCATATTCAGCCTAATTTCCATGACATCTTATTGCACATCAGGCGATTGTATTTATGATGATAATTCAGCTTTATCATGATAATGATATTTAAGATATATATTTGTGATGATAATTTACGCTGTCCATATGAATGCTTGTATTTGAGCTTTGCCTGTTATGGTTCCTCTTATAGCAACAGCACAAGAACCTAAAATCTTCCCACGACCAGCTTGTGTTGACCCTGGAGGACCACAAGAGTGCGCTAGCTGCTGCCCAGGTGTGTGTGTGTGTGTGTGTGTGTGTGTGTGTGTGTTTGTGTGTGTGCGCTTTAAGCAGGTGCAAGAGTGTGTGTGCCATACAGAGGATATCCTGTGGGAAAAGCAAGTGCAATTTCACACAGCACATGTAAGCAGCAAAAAAATGGTGTTCTATTTATTTCTACACCCATATTAGCAGAGTACAATAGTCACACTGTCTTTGTAAGCAACGCAACGCTGTGTAGCTGCAAGTAGTGTTTCAGGAATTACTCTATTTTTGCTGCACATAGAGAATTATTTTGCTGAACTTAGCAGAAAACATGGTGAACATGAGCTGTAAACCTACTTATCTTTTGCAATATTTTGCTATAGTAATTTAATAATTACGATTGCCACTATACATATATACTAATGCAATGGGTTTGATAAAAGAAAATTACCAATGAAGCTTTTTTTTTTTTTGTACAAACATACACAAAACAATTTTGTTATATAATAATTTTAACACAATTTTTTTTTTTTTTTTGCATATTTTATTATATTTGTAAGTAAAGTTGTTTTCTTCCCCATGGAACTGCTTACATTAATGTAATTAATATGATATATATTAGTAAAAAAGTAAATCTAAGACCGTGGACAAAGTGAGAGAAATGTCAGTTATATATTTCTACATATAAAAATATCTTATTCAATACTGAAAAGCATTGATTAATGGTTAATAGCATTTATAGTTTAGTGTAATTAAATTAGATTATTGCATGCATTTAACAACATAATATCAAATGCTTACTGTAAGTTGCAGCAATTAAGTTACTTTTCCTGTGCAATTTAGGAGTGTTATTTATAGTGATCGACCGATATTGATTTTTTTAGAACCGATACCGATAATTTTTGTGTTTATGTGCCCGATAATCGATATGCAGAACCGATATTTATTTACTGTTATACTTCTGTTTTTGACACGATTACAACACCACTGAACTGAACAAACCATTTTATTTATAACAATCACTCCCTCCTTGCGTAGAAAACAAATCAAATCTTTTTTATACACCAATAAATTTTGTTAATTTTAATCTTCATATTACAAAATAATTTTATTTATAAAAAGCATCAGCAGCAACATTTAATGTTAACAATAGCAAAATAAATGTAGAATGTCTAATGTTTTCAAATGGAGAAAATAAATTAAAGACAGGAGTCGTATCAACTTGGCAGAAATGTAATACTTCATTTTAAACTACAGTTTTAGTTGATTTATAAGCTGTTTAATAGGCTAAAGAGTGAAGAATAATTTGCTGGATAATGTTAAATAACTGAATAATATTCTCTGGAATATTGGAATATAACAAACAAAACATTGTATTTTATTGCATTTCTGAACTGGTATGTTATATCAGAATTATTAATAATGTTTTTGTCATTCTAGATTACGAAATATCTGCTGGCAAAGCGTTGTTTATCTATGCATTTACACAGAACTATACTTAAACTGCGATCGCTCGCGGAGATAATAAATAATTAATTTCCAGAGAGTTGCGTTTACTTGGATGTTTATTAGCGAATTAATGGTTATATAGTAAATGTTTATATAATTACGGTGTTTTAAACAAGTGAATCTTGTTAAAAGTTACATGCGGTGGCCGTGGAGCATTTCCTGAGCATCAACCCGCTGAGTGAACAGCAAAATGCAGACGACTTCACAAGACTAATGATGAGCATAGACAACAGAGAGAGAATTAAATTCAGCGCTTTTATTTCCAACATGTGCTCATTCATGGCTGTATTATTTAATTCAAGCAAAGTTACATCTTTATTTGGACAGGACTTGACGGATTATCTTACGTGACTCTATTTCTTAGAGACAAGCTGCATAAATTAGCTACATTTCAGGCATTTATGTAACACATCCAATTTGTGCATTAATGGCTGTTAAGTTAAATAAAGTTTACTAATTACAGCAAAGCACGTAAGTATACTTTACCTGTGCACGCCGTTGTCTCGTCTCCCCTCAGATGCGCTGTAATGGCGATCCTCAAAACACCCACAAGTTGGCGGCATTTATCGGTAAATCCGATATTACAAAACCGATATCCGATTATGGTAAAATGCTTAAATATCGGGGGAAAATATCGGTAAATCGATATATCAGTCGATCTCTAGTGATTTATGTGGCTTCATCCCAAATTAGTTGCCATGACGGTTAGGATGCTGCCTATGTAGGAAGCGAGGCAGCTCACTAGGTTTTGCAGCAGCTAATATTTTTTATTTCTGCATAGCACTTCATATCAATTTTTCAGTAGAAATGCTCTCAGTGTGAAAGCAGCACATGATCCTGCTGATTCAGTTAGACTGCAGTGCTGCTTTGCTTATGCAAGCTGTTTCAGACTGGATTAAGCCTGCATTTCAAGTCCGGTCGCATTCCACAAGGCCATTATGATCGCTTGCACACACATTCTCTCTCGTTTCTCAGAACTTCTTGCCCTCGTTTAGTATGCTAAAATGTGCATGAGTCTGATAAGCCATACATGCTGTACTTCTTGTTTACTCGCTTTTTCTCTGCAGCTTTGTAAAACCAGATGTACAGATGCTTGTTAATTAGAACTGTCACTATCTGCTTTCTCAGGATGATAGAGAAAGGATGCTGGGAGGCAGTGGGTTTAGCGTGTTTGTGTGTATGTGTGTTTGCACTTGTTCTCCTTTCAAACCGACACATCCAGAGTGATATTTTCGTTCCATATGCTGCCAACACTTGGCACTTAAACAGAAAAGAAAACAGGTACGCTAGTGAAGGAGGACTGGGAGAAAGGTTTAATTAGGATTAAAGGATCTTGGGTATGAATTGAGAATGATAAAACAATAGTATGTTTTAAAAGAATAATCTTTTGAAGTCATACATTAGCATTGTATGAGGAACAGCCCCAAATTTGAAGTCTTTGTTTACTTTCCTTTGTACCTCTTGCATCTTATTGTACAAGTTGATGTGCAAAGACCTACATTTAAATTAAATCAATACTAATATTGAAACCAGAGCAAAAAATATGCTTTTGAACACTTTTATTGAATATAAATATTAAATATAAAATAAATTTAAAACCATGTAGTTCTCTAGTATTTTTTTTTTTTTTCAATTAAATACATTCTGCTTTAAGTTCAAAACAAAATCTTTTTATTTTAAAAAAGTAAAAACATTAAATTATTAAATATCAAATAAATAAATAAATACAATAAAACCATGTTGTTTTTTTCTATTTTTCAATTAAATTATATTTGCTTTAAGATCTAAATAATATTATTAAATTACGTTACATTAGTAAATAAAATGAAAACCATGCAGTTTTGTAGTATTTTGTCGGTAACACTTTACAATAAGGTTCATTAGTTAACATTAACTAATAATGAACTGCATTTATACAGCATTTATTAATCTTTGTTAATGTTAATTTCATTTACTAATACATTATTGAAATCAAGAGTATTTGTTAACATTAGTTAATGCACTGTGAACTAACGTGAACAAACAATGAACTGTTTTTTTTTATAAAGCTTTTTTTTTTTTGTTGCTTTTTTAAGATATTGCTCATGGTTAGTTAATGTTAGTTAATACATTAACTAATGTTAACAAATGAGAACTTATTGTGAAGTGTTACCATTTTGTCAATTAAATAAATGTAGCTTTATGTTCTCAATTCATTATTCAAGTAATTATACAATTATTGATATAGATTGCACTAGTTTTTTTCTGATATTGATGTATTTCCCTCATGATGGGAGGAAATGCTTAGGCTCTTGATTTTGGCTTGCTGTATTTGTTGTCTGTTTCAGTTAACTACCAAACCATCTCTCATGTAACCCTTCACCAGTGTATATGAAGCCTTCACTCTGATATGTGGTGTTGTACTGATGTTGTGGGTCTCCATGGGTTCCAGGTTCAGGTGGATGAATATAAACAGCTGAAGGAAACACTCAGTAAGATGCCCAGTCTGAGGCATGCTGCAGGGCAGCCCCAGCAACATGAGGCTGCTAAGCCCATCCAGAACGGGAACGCAGAGGAAAACAATCAACCCCATGATGCTCAGCCAGAGGTATTGAAGCTGTTTACCTATCATGCATTCAAAACTGAGGTTTTTCCCTACTCATGTCACTGGTTTAAATGGTCAAGAATGAGATCTGTCTCATGTGGATCTCCATCAGAAGGAGAAACATGACGAGGTCGAGAAGCCTCAGTCGCACCACAGGGAGGAGGTTGGAGAAATGGGAGGAGCCGAGGAGAGGAGGAGAGAGCTGGCAGAGGAGGAGATGGAGCAGGCGGGGCAGCCTCAGAAACTAGAGGAGGAGTTTGATGGGCCGCATAATGAAGTGGAGGAGGAGGAGCTACAGGCCAACCAACCAGATGAAAACGCGCTAGAAAGGGAGCAACGTGACGCTCAGGAGGTCAGAACTCATGCGAAATGATTCTGAATGCAAACATTAGATAAATGACAAATATACTAGTATGGCTACATTACCGTTCAAAAGTTTGGGGTTGGTATGATTTTTTTTTTTTAAAGAAATCTGTTATGCTGCCCGAGGCTGCATTTATTTTATCAAAAATAGAGTAACAAATGTAATATTGTAAATCAATAATATTACAATTTTAAATAACTTTTATATATATATATATATATATATATATATATATATATAATATATTTTAAAATGTAATTTGTTCCTGTAATGCAAAGCTGAATTTTCAGCATCATTACTCCAGTCTTCAGTGTCACATGATCCTTCAGAAATCATTCTAATATGCTGATTTGCTGCTCAAGAAACATTTCTTCTAATTATCAATGTTAAAAACAGCTGTGCAGCTTAATATTTTTGGAAATTGTGATGCTTTTTTTCTTATTTCTTTAAGAACAGCATTTATTTTATAACATTATAAATGTCTTTACTCTCACTTTTGATCAATTTAATGCATCCTTGCTAAATAGATGTATTAGTTTATTTAAAAACAAATACATACACTGACCCCAATCTTTTAAAGGTAGTAAGCTGCCTAGTAAGCTGCCTACCTAGACAACATTTTTAGCCATCATAATGTGCTGTTTCAAAGGGTAGGCAGCCAAGTTATGCTGTTTTATAAGATAACTTATAAGACAATTGGTCAGAAAGACAAAAAATGTAGTTTTAAATTATTTTTATAAAGTATTAATCGAAAACAGTTCCATCCAATTAAAAACGCACTATGGCTATGTTCAGACTGCGAGCAAAAATCCAATTTTTTACATATCCAGATTTTGCATATCCAAAAATGATTTTTTTCAAATCTGATTCAAACCACATTTGGAGGTGGTTACAAATGCAATTCCAATCAGATTTTTACAGCTGCGTCTCATTCTGGACACACTGGCTTCAAATTGTCTTTTGCGTGACACACAGTAATAACGTCAAAACAGGTGACGGAAATGCCGGAAGTATACATATGGTATTCAAAAGATTTCGGCTGTGACTACAGCACGGAACATCACTATATATATACCAGTTTTTCTTGTGCAATAAAGTAATTCCCTGCAGTCTGAACATAGCCTATTTCACCCAATATTTGTGTGTGCTTCAGTATGTGTTTTCATTCTGTATGTTTTCATTATTATTATTAATACTGAGTTGTTAACTTAGCCAGTCCACCTTCCTGCATTGTCCTTCAGCATTTAACTCATTTCCCATTGTAAGGCCCTCACTCTTCTGTTCTGCCCCCAGGTGGCGCCAGCTGAGGCACATGTGGAGCACGCACAAGTGGAGCGGGTGAAGTCTGCATACGAACAGCAGCAGGAGCAGCAGCGTCTGGCTGCGCAGCTGGCGGAGGAGCGCAGACAGTTGCACCTGCGTCAGGAAGCCCTGCAGAAACAGCAGCTGCAGCAGCAGAAGGAGAGAGAGGAAAGATTACGTCTGCAGAAAGAGAGAGAGGAACAGCATAACAGAGAAGCTGATCTCAAAGAGCAACAACTCCAGCAAGAGATGCTCCGGTTAGAGGCCCTCCCTTTAGTTTTGTAGTTATTCATTTATTTTAAGTTTATTTTTATTATGAATGATGTTTATAAAAACTAAAAGCTACGAGAGACTGTGTTGCTGTGATTTTCCACAGTTAGTCATCCAACCAAATGCAATATTAATAAAGAAAAAAAGTAAATAATCAGTCATTTTCATTTTTTTTTTTTAACAATACTTGTCGTGTGCATGTTTATTTGCTATTTTGCTGTTCTTGTCACAGTGATCTAAGCCAGGAAACTGTAATGGTTTGTTTAATAAATCATTTTATTTTCTCTATTTACCAGGAAAAAGGCACAGTATGAAAACATGGATGCTGATATAGTTCAGGGAGAAGATGACCCACAGATAAATGAGGAGAAAGGTGACAATTTATGTGGTTTGATGTAATAGCAGTGCTACTTTTACCCATGGTGTCTCAAAAATGTTTTTTGTAATTTTAATATCTGGTCCCAGTTGTTCAAAAGTGATCTGATCGGATTTCGGCTATCGGATTGGATCAAATCTTGAAAATGCATTGTTCAAAAGAAAAAAATGATTCTGAAATCGGATTAGATCATAAAATTCAATCATTTGATTTGGATAAAACCGCCAGTTTGTGGTGTTCAATTTTTAGTAAGATTGGGATACCTTTGATCCCCCCAAAAAATTAGGATTATCCTGATCCCAGCAGAAGGGTGGATTTCAGGAACAAAAATGTAATATAAATGTAATATTATTTTGCTCTTGATTAGTTTAACTGTTAAAGTAATAAAGTACACATTATACTACCTATTAAGACTTTCAGTACAATAAAGTAAAAAAAAAAAAAAAGAGAGATTTTAGTGCAATAAAATTATCTCCCAAACAGCTGTCAATATGAAACAAAAATAATATATTTAATTTGAAGTGTTTTTTAATTACTGTATATAAATTACATTGGCACAATCATCAGAGATGAACCAGTCAAAAGTAGTTTCTAACAGCTGCATCCCTTATTGCATTCATATTTGTTTGTTTTTGTTGTGGGTCACATGAGGGGCTACAGAAACTCTAAAGGGACATGGTAATGGGAGGAAAAATATGAGATGGGAGGAAAAATGAATTTTAATGCTTTTGCGTTCTCTGCAAAAGTTTTGCGCTTCCCTAAGAAAATTTGCATTCACTCTCAGAAGTTGAGTTCTTTATGAAGTTTCTTGGGGAAATGCAAAACTTTTGCGAGAGAACTAAATATATAAATTATATATTAAAATATAAAAATTTTTCCCATTTCATATTTTTTTTTTCCATCACCATGTCCCTTTAGTGCCTTCGTAGGGGACTGATAGTTTAATGGGTTAGTTCACTCAAAAATGAAATTCATGTTATTAATTACTCACCCTCATGTCGTTCCACACCCATAAGACCTTCTTTCATCTTTGGAACACAAATTAAGATATTTTTGATGAAATCCAAGAGGTATTCGTCCATATACATCAATATAATCACCACTTTCAAGGTCCAGAAAGGTACTAAATACATCGACATAACTTCAACCTTATTTTTATGAAGCAACAAGAATACTTTTTGTGCACAAAAACAAAACAAAAATAACGACTTTATTCAACGATCTCTTCTCTTCCCTGTCATTATCCTTACACAGTTGACGCAGTAAGCACAGTGAAGGCTTCTGTGTTTACGTCTAAATCACGTGAGCAGCACGGCACATGCGTGTGATGCTGATGCAGGAGCCGGCCAATAATGAGTCGGCGTTCTGACGTAGAACCTGGAAGCGCTGGACGTAAACAACGAATGAGAATGACACAAAAGAGAAGATATTGTTGAATAAAGTCATTATTTTTTGGGGTGGGTTTTGTGCACAAAAAAGTATTCTCGTTGCTTTATAAAATTTAAGGTTGAACCACTGCAGTCACGTCGGCAGTTTTAACGATGTCTTTAGTACCTTTATGGACCTTGAAAGTGGTGATTATATTGCAGTCTATGGACAAGTCATATACCTCTCGGATTTCATCAAAAATATCTTAATTTGTGTTCCGAAGATGAACGAAGGTCTTACAGGTGTAGAACGACATGAGGGTGAGTAATTAATGACAGAATTTTCATTTTTGGGTGAACAAACCCTTTAAAGAAAATTGAAAATGGAAGGGGATGTTTGTTTGTTTATGTTGTTTTCTTTCTCTTCAAATAAAACACTTTAAAATGACCCCACATTGACTATTCTACCTGTTGTTCTTTACATATTTAGCAGCCTACATTGTGAAATGTAACCCCATTTGGAGCACTGGTGGATGGATTATCTGATCTTGGATAGCAAAACATGGGATTTCCAAATCTAGATAATTCTGAACCCTATTAAACTTTTTGAACAACTGGGCACTGAGGATTATATTTTTGTATGTCTCTGTCATTTGTAGAGGAGAATGTGCACCATGAGGAGCCAGGGCAAGGTGAAGAGGACCATGCTCACCATGAGGATGAGGTGTGTTCCCTTATGTTATTATAAACGCATACAGAAGCACCAGTATTCATATAAACATGGCTTGATTCTTACTTTTCCTAAGGAGCACGTGCTTCTAAGTTTAAAAAAAAAAAAATAGGAGCACATTATAAAATATTTCAAATAATGTATATTTCAAAAAGTACACTAGTTTTTTTATATTTCTGCTTAAATTATATTATGTTTATATGTTTATATATATATATATAATTGTTATATATTTTAATGTGGGACTCTTATTTTGAATTATCAATGCTTTACTATTGCTGGCTGCTCATTTAAAAAGATAATCATGCTCATTCATATAGCCATCTACAACATGTTACAATATTAATATAAACACCATAAAGTAAACATTGTCACAATTCATCAACAGTAGATCATAAGCAATGGATTCACATAAATCGTTGGTATTTATTGATTGCGAACTGCACTGAAACTGAGAACCTGTCGAATGCACAACAACAAAGTGTTTTGACTTTGAACATGCAGTGCTCATATTTATTTAATTCTGTCATCTCCTTTTGAAATGTAATAATCACATTTGGCTGTATCATGATTCCTTTTTTTCATCCCCAAATTTAAGATGTGTAATTGTTTGTTATACCATGTAAGATATTTAAGACTTTTATGACCTTAAATTTAATAAAACTGAATTTTTTACTTTATGAGTGACTTTTTAAGGACTTTTTATTTTTTGCACGTGCTTCTAAATACATTTTACTGTTCGCACATCTATTTTTAGTCACAAATTGAGTAATTTAAGCCATTGTGAACATGTGTACTGATGATAAATACATTGATCTTTCAGCGACCTGTTGAAGCGGATGTTGATCCAGAGGACGACCCCAACAATCAGGGCGAGGATGAGTTTGAGGAGGCTGAGCAGCAGCAGCAGCCCCGTGAAGAAGAGGAGGAGGAAGAGCCGGCACCCGTAGGCCACCCCGACATGCACCTGGCCGAAGAGAATCAACACCAGCCGCCCGCTGAAGAACAACTCGTGGTAAGCGACCGGTTATTTGCAGCTGGAGTCTCCTAACTGGCAGACGTGACATGTTTTCAGCATGATGTTTAACAGCATTTTTTAATTAAAAAAAACAGACTTGCGGTGATTTAGTTTGGGAATTTGACTGTTTATTATGCAATTGTGAATGTCTAACATGAGTTTTGTGTGTTTTATGCAGATGGCTGGAAACCCAGACCAACAGGAAGATGCTCTGGATGAGCAGTACCAGGAAGATGGTGATGATGAGGTCGAATAGCAAATGCAAACACACACACAGTCCTAAAAACAAAACAAGAATGGTTATTTGTTACCTAATTGGGATGACTTTCTCTTTCCAGGCTCAAGATGAGCTGGTAGAAAATCAGAAGCCTGAGGTGGTACGAGAGGAAGAGGGAGACCCGTATAATGAGGAGAATGGAGAACAGGTACAAAATATTTATAATTTGTGGCTAGTTGAGAAGATCAGACTTGATCAGACTTGCACCTGGAAGATGATAAAATAATGAAATATAATCCTTAAGATTTACGTAATTTAATTAACGCTAGGGTTTGCAGTTTTGTGTATATATATGTATGTATATATATATATATATATATATATATATATATATAAAAATTTAAAAGCAAAGTTTAATATTAATTGTAAATTAATATAATAATTAAATGAATATATTATATTAATTATACATATTTATAATATAAATATAAATAAATAAATAGCAGCAGGCAATTAAAAAAGGCAATTTTGTCTAAAATTCTTTCACTCTAAACTGCTTTAATTTGGAGCAAGAGATACAAGGGGAGTGGCTTTATTGCATCAGATACATGTCACTTTGCTCACAGCTGATTGGTCCAGTTTTGGTCTGCGATATCTAACCCAGATTAAAACCTGCTCTGGAGCAGGTTAGCTGTGTAGCATAAGTTCCCATGGTGATGAAACCAGCTAAAAACCAGTCCACCTTCTTGAGCCTGAAAAACCAGAGTCTGCTCAAACTAATCTTAAACTTACCTGGGTAGCAACTGAAACCTGCTTTATGCAGCAAACCACTGACTTGTACTACCTGACTGCTGCAGATTCATTTCGGCGTTGATAATGTTGTCGTAGAAAGGCAGAAATCCGAGTCTGAGGACGTGAACAGCTTCGAGTAGTAGAACATCACGGGTTTGGTTCAGGAGGAACTGTAAAAGGCATCCTATCATTGTATTCGGACCTAATGCAATAATTGGACGAACATTTTTTGGTCTTGAGACTTCCACAGATATATGTACATTTTTTAAAATATTTAGACCACTAATATTATTGATTGCTATCAGGATGTAAAGAGATTTTCAACCATTATTACAAAAAAAGTTTATGAAAAATCTTGCCTACCCTAGCTTTAAAGCAGCAGTCCGTAACTTTTGGTGCTCTAGCGGTTAATAAACAGAACTGCATGCGTCTTGCGGAAGAACCCTGAAATATAAAGCTTCTGCAACATTATAAATGTCTATGCTGTCACTTTTGATCAATTTAATGCATCCTTGCTGAATAAAAGTATTAATTTCTTTAATTTCTTTCAAAAAAAAAAAAAAAAAAAAAAAACTTACTGACCCCAAACTTTTGTATGGTAGTGATATTACAAAAGCATTCTATTTCAGATAAATGCTGTTCTTTTGAACTTTCTATTCATCAAATAATCCTAAAAAAAAAAGTTGTACACAACTGTTTTCAACATTGATAATAATAATAAATGTTTCTTGAGCACCAAATCGGCATATTAGAATGATTTCTGAAGGATCATTTGACACTAAAGACTGGAGTAATGATGCTGAAAATTCAGCTTTGCGTCACAGAAATAAATTGCATTTTAAAATATATTCAAATAGAAAAGTTATTCGTATAAATTAGTATAAATGCAGCTTTGGTGAGCATAAGAGACTTCTTTCAAACACAATTAAACAAATTTTAAACAATACATATTTTAGTATACATTAAATACATTAGTATCTGTTAAGCATTATATATTTGTTAATGACTTAAATTAGCAAATAATTGTAGTGTTCATGTACTTTCTTGTCAAAAACGTAGAAGGCAGGACCATGAATCTCTAGTTAAGCTGTCTGTTCCAAGACAACAATTTTATGGTCTCTGCCACTGTAATGTATCACAGAGAGTTATGTAGTGCTTACGTGTGTGTACGTTTTCACTTATTCTTTTGTACAAGCTGCCGCTGTAACCGTAGACTGGTGGCAGTGCCACAGTTGGGTGAGTCAGATCGATTGCAGCGTCCTCCACGGTGTTCAGTTACTGCCATGAGTCCAGCTCTACTTTAAACATCCATCCTCCATTTTCACATCATCTCTTAGATTTAGGGAATGTTCTTCCTGCTTTATTCACATCTGTGCACTTTTAAAATTACAATTCACTCAAGATTGAAAAGTCTGTCATCATTTACTCACCCTCATGTTGGTCCAAACCCATAGCTGTGTCTGAAATTGCATACTGTATACTAGGTACTACATTTGGTTACATACCTGACCAATAAAATAGTATGCTCGATATAGTATGAATGAAATTCGGACATACTACATCCGCCATGTTGTCACTGTCTTGCGACCTATGGTGTCAGTTGTGCCACTTCACTGCCATTCACAAACCCTCTCCCGTGGCCTTGTGGGATAGTAAAGTGTCCAGTGGATGAGCTCTTCAGAATCTCGCTGGAATCCATTTACACCTGGTGTTTTAATCCATCTCTTTTATCCACTTTTAACCACTTCTGTCCTGATTTCTTCGAGGGGAGGGTTTATAGGTGGGTAAATGTATGGTTTTTTCAGATCTTTTGATCTAATGAACAATAAGCTGTAGAAAAACATACAGAGAACATCAGCTTTCGTTCCTGCTCTGACAGCCACAAGACCACGGCGAACGTGGTGAGTGCATTTTAGAAATAAGAGAACATTGTGCTTGGTACGTTATTTGTCGTCAAACCAAACTTGGGTCTCCAGCCAACAAGTTTAAATCCTGTCCAGCTAGCACGCTTCCAATAATGTTTACGCATTAAAGGATTAGTTCACTTCTGAATTAAAATTTCCTGATAATTTACTCGCCCCCATGTCATCCAAGATGTTCATGTCTTTCTTTCTTCAGTCAAAAAGAAATTAAGGGTTTTAAGAAAAATATTCCAGGATTTTTCTCCATATAGTGGACTTCAGTGGGGTACAACGTGAGGAAGGTCCAAATTACAGTTTCAATGCAGCTTCAAAGGGCTCTACACGATCCCAGCCAAGGAATAAGGGTCTTATCTAGTGGAACAATCAGTCATTTTCTAAAAAAAAGAAAAATGTATATACTTTTTAACCACAAATGCTTGTCTGGCACTAGCTCTGCGATCCGCCACGCATGGCGTAATCACATTGGAAAGGTCACGCGTGATGTAGGCAGAAGTACCGATCCAGTGTCTACAAAGCAAACATGCAAAGACTAAGCCAAATGGCCTTTACAAAAAAAAAGGTAAAACAACAGTGTCGGACGATTTTGAAGTTGGGAGAAAATGAGATGGAGTTTTTCACCCTACCGCGGCACGTCATGCTTGACCTTTGTAACGTAATGCGTGGCGGATCGCAGAGCAGTGCGAGCATTTGTGGTTAAAAAGTATATAATTGTTTTTTTTTTTTTAGAAAATGAACAATTGTTTCGCTAGACAAGACCCTTATTCCTCGTCTGGGATCGTGTAGAGCTCTTTGAAGCCGCACTGAAAATGCAATTTGGACCTTTAACCCGTTGTACCCCGTTGAAGTCCACTATATGGAGAAAAATCCTGGAATGTTTTCCTCAAAAACCTTAATTTCTTTTTGACTGAAGAAAGAAAGACATGGGTGAGTAAATTATCAGGAAATTTTAATTCTGAAGTCAACTAATCCTTTAAGTTAGCAGACGGAGAATAGGTAGTCTTTCGTGGCCATTTGAACACATTCGACTACCTCTGGAAATGGTCGAAATGGACAAGCTCAAAACGTTTTAGACCCCTTTTACACCCGTATTTAGCGTCATCCTCTTGTGATTCCATCAACCAAAATGCCTTAACACCAGGTATAAACAGGGCCTTAATTTCTTCTGTGAAAGAAATTTGATGTGGTTTGTAACAAGCAACCAGACTCAATGCTGATTATAGGTGTGTGTAACAAACATCATACTTGATTATTTTTATTTAAAATGCTGTTTTTTGTATCCGTACAGGAAGAGGCCAGAGGTCAGGTTGTGAAGGAGGATAATCAACCCGCCCAACATCAAAATGAAGAGAACTACGAGGAAGAAGAGGAGGAAGAAGGTAACGGGGATAAACCGCCCATTCGCAGGGCAGAAATGTGAGGCGATTGAAGGACAGCCAATTGCTGCCACGTTTGGATTGGGTTTCCCCACCCCACCCTCTTAAACATTATGCCAGGAGACGGTTCTGTTGGGTCGTTCTGATGAATAGAAAACCGTTTTTTCTTCCGGTCTGTGTAACTCTGAAACCGAGATGCACCAAAACGCCCAACCACTTACAGACCAAACACCTGCTGTCTGCCTTTACTGTACGTCTGTCTGTTGTTTCTTCTTCTAAGGAGCAGTGAATAAGTTCAGTTTAAATGCATTTAATTTCTTTGGCTGGACGAAAATCTGAAAGCACAGATTTCAACAACCAGAATCTCTTGCACTGAAAGATTTGCCATTTTTTGTTCAGTTGTGGCTCCACATACAAGATATATTCCATCTTTGAAGTAAACCTTTTAACAGTTAAGACTGATCTTGATGGACAGGCAGCAGTCACCAATCAGCCTTAAATCCTCACTTGGCCACGCCCATACTTGTGTTGGTAATTCATCTATCTTGTTGATGAATAACGCTATGCAGAAATATTGTATCATGGGTGAGTTTGGCAAGGTGCTTGGGTCAACAGATGTCACTACATGAATGTTTACATGTAATTCAAGCAGATAATTGTAGCTGTCGAAAGTTCGTCATTTTTAAATGTTGTACTGTATGTGCTCATTTACCATAGTGGGATTACTGCTGCCTAAACATAAACCAAATTCATTTAGTTAAATACTGATTTTTATTTGCTTTTCACCAAGTGCCTCATCGAGATTATAAGGAAAACTTTGTCAAATGTTGCCCATCTTGCCAGGGTGATTTGGTTCCTGATATCTTTGTCAAATGTCTCTGTTATGGTAAACTATTTTTATTGTTTTTTTCTTTCTTTCTTTTCAAGCCAATCTGCCAACTACTATTCTAGTATAAACTAGTACTAGTGTTACTATGTGCTACTGGACCTGGTCCTCTAAGTCTTATTGTCACTGTTTAACATATGACAACAGAGAAATGAATGGCACATTGAAAATGAGAATTAATAAGAGACATAATATTCAGATGTAGAATTTGAATATGCAAAAAGTAAACAAAATGGTTGGATTAGCTTACTCAAAATGATTTGTTCTGAATGTATGCTAAATCACTACAATACTGAAAAATTGTATTTATTTTGTTTTGTATTTACTTTGTTTTTTATATTATATAAAATGAAATAATCTTGTTTTGTCACCTTTTTATTTTCTGGGACACATGATTTTTAGATTTATTCGTTGATGTAATATTGGTGAAACCAGCTTTCTTTTTAAGTGTTCAGCTTTAATACTTTATATTTAAAATAAATATCTGTATGTTAGATTTTTTTCTCAAGTTGTCTGTTCTGAAAGTGATTTACAAAGAAATATTTTTGTGCCGTTTTGTTGATAATGGCATTGTGAGCGGAATAAAAATTGGTGAAGGATTTAATGCTCATCCTCTTTTAATCATGCACAAAGTCTGGCGGGTGTGCTGATGTTTGAAGTAGAGGAAAAATCTCTTCGCTCTGCTTTCATCCTGCAGTTCCTGGAAGGCTGATGAGATGCAGCAGAAGTGACACAGAGGTAATGTGTAGATTCAGGCGAGAGCTCTGCGCTTCTGCAGTCAGTCTTAGAGGAGAGCAAGAGCCTTGGATGAAATGGTAAAACAAAATGGACTGAGATCATCCCAAAAACATTTTCTACCTATCATTCTTCTTGAAACAGAACAAAATTGGTCTGTTACATATTGATACTTCTATCATGACAACTCTGAAGAATTTAGCATGGTAATGGATATGACAATGTTAATGTATTTGGTCTTGGCAGAATAGATTTGCCATGCTGCTGTTGATTATTGCTGCTGCTGCAGAGCAAGTACAGAGACTTGCTATAGCCAATACATACACACTCTGCTATGAGCATGTAAGACATGCTGCTGCTGCACAAATAGCATAATATGAAATTACCTGTAGCAGATCTAGACAGGTGGAGGGTTTCAGAGAAACTCTGAAAGCGTGCTGCAAACTGCTACACAAACATTGACTAACTATTTAAATTCTGTTCAGCAAATCATTGGCTACAGATGCAACAGGAACCAATCAGCTTGTGCCGTGTAGTTAACAATGTGAATGTCAGCATGTAGCGTCAAGTACCCCTCAGCCTGCGTCATCTAGAGTTTCATGACAACCTGGTATATATGTTTTAGGCTATAATTGGTGTGTGTGTGTGTGTGTGTGTTTATATATATATATATATATATATATATATATTTTATATGGATCAGATATTTGTTTTTATAGACCCTACAAGTTTTATTAAACCGTTAAAATTTAAGGAAGGTATATTTTGTAACACTTTACAATAAGGTCTCATTTAAGTTGTATTAAATGATGTAGTTAATGTAATAACTAACATGTACTAACGATGAGCACTGTATTTTTACAGCATCAATTATAACTAATAAAAACCTTTGTTAATGTTACTTAATAAAAATGTTCATGTTCATGTTAGTTCACAGTGCATGAGATTAGGGTTAGTTCACTCAAAAAAAGAAAATTATGTCATTAATTACTCACCCTCATGTCCTCCCAAACCCATAAGACCTTTGTTCATCTTCAGAACACAAATTAAGATATTTTTGATGAAATCTGTGAGCTTTTTGGCGAGAATACTTTTTGTGCACAAACAATCACGACTAAAATAACGACTTTATTTAAAGAAATTGTTGAATAAATTTGTTATTTTATTTAGTTTTTTTGCGCACAAAAAGTATTCTTGTTGCTTCTTAACATTAAGGTTGAACCACTGTAGTCATGTTGACTATTTTAACGATGGCTTTACTACCTTTCTGGGCCTTTAAAGTGGTAATAATGTTGCAGTCTATCGGAGGCCAAAAAGCTCATGGATTTCATCAAAAATAAATTAATTTGTGTTCCGAAGATAAACGAAGGTCTTAGTTGTTTGGAACGACATGAGGGTGAGTAATTAATGACAGAAATTTCATTTTTGGGTGAACTAACCCTTTAACTATAAGATTGATGCTGTAAATGCTGTAGTATTGCTCATTGTTAGTTCATGTTAACCAATGCTAACAAATGAAACCTTATTGTAAAATGTTACCTATATATAGTCTATATAGTTATTTTTTTTTTTTGTAGGTATGTAAATGTAGGTATGTATTTGGGGCAGTTGTGACCTAATGGTTAGAGTGTCAGACTTGTAACACATGAGTTACAAGGTCATGGGTTCGATTCTCAATACCAGCAGGAAATGACTGAGGTGCCCTTGAGTGAGGCACCGTAACCCCCGCAGTGAATGGCTGCCCACTGCTCCGTGTGTGTGTGTGCGTGTGCGTGCACTTGTTTTCATGATTTATGAGGACAAAAATTTGTATAATGACATGGGTATTACACTGGTATTACAACGTAATGTTTTATGAGAACATTTCATGAGTCCTCATATTTAAAATAGCTTTAAAAACATATTAAACAATGTTTTATTAAAAATGTAAAAATGCAGAATGTTTTCTGTGATGGGTAGGTTTAGGGGTAGGGGTAGGGGTCCTCACTAAGATAGCAAAACAAACCTGTGTGTGTTCACTACTCACTGCTCCTAATGTGTGTGCACTAACTTAAATGGGTTAAATGCAGAGTACAAATTCTGAGTATGGGTTACCATACTTGGCCTTCACGTCATTTCACTTCACTTTATACTTATTTTTGTGTAGGCCTGTTTCTATTTCTTTTTAGCCTTTTTGTTTTTCTGTTGTTGTGATCTAGCATATCTGCATTGTTATCATTTTTCAGGCAGCTGTGATGAATCCTTTAGGAAACGCTGGAAAAAATGCTCTCCGAAGGGAAGCAGAGGTCTGCTGACAAACAAAACCGCTTCACAGATTTAATAAGCTGTAGGCCTATAATTTTGTCAGATCTCGTTTTTCTGTTCCTCACTTTCCCGCGCGCACAGTCTTCTCGGCTCAGGTTTCAGTGGCGCTGAAATTGACACCAAAATTAAAACAAAACACTGAAGCGCATATGAATTAGTGATCGCCGCTGAAAAGATAAGCTGAACTTAACAGGACAATGGCTTTTGAATGTGAAGCCTCGAGCATATGCGGTGGTTACATAGCCAGTGTGCGAATTATGCTTTATTTATATGTGTAGCGCCATCAATTGACGTATATGTCGCACTCAAAGTGTCAGCTAAACGTCAAGATTTCTTAACAAAATACAATGTTTTGTGCTTTTTATATGTAAATCTATGATAAATAATGACAGTATGCTACCTATGTTTCGCTGATGCAAGCGGTTGCATTTGCGACAAGTAAAATTTTTTCAAAATGTAACTTGTACTCTGATTAAATATTAGAACAAGTATGTTTGTCTTAAAGGAGACAGTGACGTACAAAGAACAAGGCCCAATCTTTCCTACATGACCATAGTCACAGTTTTAATTTCAATTTAAGATATTATTCATATGCGTCTGTCCACAGAAGCCTTTGAGAACATGAAACGCTAGCTGTGACATCATCAGTTTTATCTGCTGCTAACCGCAGTGTCACATGACTGTATCTGATTTAATCTCTGTGCCCTTTCTTCACACCAGCCAAGCATCAAGCAATACCACCCAAGAACGGACTCGCCTGTCAAAACAGCCCTCAGGACAAAGTGTGAACTTAACAAAGCCAAGGGTTGGCTGGTCATTGAGCAACCAAATAGCCTGAACTACATACAGCAGACATACTGGGACATGAACAGTCCTAAATACAATAGAAGCGCTATGATCCATTCTATATGTAGCCACCCGTGCTTTGATAATAGTCTTTTCTCAATTTATTTCTCGGCTGCTGCTGTCTTCAATCAATGCAGGTTTATTTTGAAATGTGTAAATGTGAAGTTCAGGTACAAAAATAGCTTTAATAAGTCATAAAAAATGTACTTTTATCAGCTCAAAAGAGTACATTTGAGAGTTTACAACTATATACAAGTGCATTTATGTGCATTTACGGTACAGTACATTGGATTCAGATCTTGGCTTCAGGTTTTGCTGTTGTGATGTCAGAGAATGGTACACAATCTGGATGCTGCTGGTGAGGAGGGAGGCACGGAATCTTCCGGTAGCTTTGGAATGCCATCCAGAACTTGAAGTTTTGGCAAACAGAAGAACACACTGCGGAGGAAACGGCACAAATCTCAAGGTTAGACTTGGCTTTGAACGCTTGGAATGAACTATCACATCTTTGGTCAGCTCTTTTTTTTTTTTTTTAGTAATTTATATCTGCTGGCCTAGCTATTAACTTGGGGCATTATGCGATTTCTGAGACAAATGATGCTGCATGGCGTTTTATAATAATTAAAAGCTGTAATTAGCTGATTAGTTTTAATCAATCCACTGTTTTGACAGCAAGTTATTAAAAGCTCAGTGGTGATCTATGTAGTAGTAAGTGCACTTGTAGTGTACTTTAAATCTTAAAATATATATATATTTTTAAAAACTGTACTTGGAGATAATATATTATGGTGAAATAAAAGACCATTTATTTCCAATACACTTTTCATGTTTCTTAACACACTTAAATGGGAAAAAAATAAAAATAATTCTGTCATCGTTTACACAAAAGAATGTCGGTAACCAAACAGTTGATGGGCCCCACTGACTTCCATAGTATTTTTCCATCAACAGTTACCCATATTCTTCTAAATATCTTCTTTTGTGTTCTGCAGAAGAAAGAAATTCATACAGGCTTGGAACAACTTGAGGGTGAGTAAATGATGACAGAATTTTCATTTTTGGGTAAACTATCCCTTTAAGTACACTTTTAAAAAACTGCACTTTGTAATAATGTCAAGATTTACTTTAAAGTATATTTTAGATTATAATGTTTAATATTCTTTTGCTGTGCTTTAAAGAAGTACACTTATTTTGATGTGTTGACTAACAAACTAAAGCATATGCAAAGTACTTAATTTTTAACTGTAGCATGTTATTCAATATTACATTTAAAGTAAATGTATTTTTTTCAAATATTTTTAAAAACATGACATAAAAGTTTCAATAGGAATTACATTAAATTTTAGTTTACCATAAATATTTGTCAGTATCATTCACCAGTACACTGTTAAGAACAGTGTACTGAACATTTCAGATAAGTAAATAGAAGTAATTATGAATTTACATTTAACCCTCTGGTTCTGCTCGTGTAGTAGTCAAAAATGACAGCTTTTTTTTTTTATTTCAATGAAATAAATGTACTATATTTTAGTTTGATAGTTTTTTTTTTAATTTTTGTATTTTTAGGGGATTTTATGGTACTAAATTATATTTATGGAATAGTTATGATCCATTTATTGCCTAATCATAGACCTATAAATGAAACTGTCATAAATCTTGAATGCTTTAAAGCACAGACTTAGGTTTGGTCTCTTTTTAAAGAAGACACATGGTAGAATATTGCTGAAGTTAAAAAAATAAAAAAAGTTACAGAAGTTTATTATTATGAAAACTGCATAAAATACTATTTTTTAAATTTTATATGAAATATACGTTTATTTTCCAAAATGTTTTACTCTAAAACTGTGAGAAAATCAAAGCCATGAATCTTAACAAGTTATGTTCAAAATTTGAGGTTGACATCTCTAAAAATGAGCTTTTAGTAAGATTTTGTTTGGATGCAGTACCAAACGTTTCCACTAGATGAATTTTGCTTCCCATTTATTTCCAATGCGGTCATTTTTTGACCACGAACAGTACAAGTGTGACTATTTTTTCAGGACCATTTAACCTTTTCGAATCATGCCCATAATTTTTGTGTGTTCACATAGCAAGTCCCAAAACTATTACAAAGTTTTGTACCATTCCATTGAAGTAAAAAATTTCTCTCACCGTGAGCGGTAGTCCTCCAGAAACTGGCAGGGGTTGCATTTGAGGGTCAGAGATCGGAGCGGCGCGCTCCTCAGCAGGGACAACTCGCCCAGAGAGGAAATACTGTTTTCAGACAGGCACAAGTGCTGGATCTCAGGAACCTTTGGCAGCTGACGAATGGACGTCAAGTTGTTCCGGTGAAGATTCAGGATTTTACATCTATAACACATGCACATTCTCAGTCACAGGTTTTGTTAGTGTCACAATGTTCTGCCTTATATACAAACTCACATTGTATGAAATTGTATGAATTGTATGAATGTCATTGCACTAGATGATAAAATATTAAAGCAGGATTATTCTAAAGAAAAAATACAATGACATTTTTGAAGCCAAATATTTCACACACAAAAAATGTTATGTGTAATGTGTTGATCTACAGTGAAGAGAAAAGATTCTGCATTTGACTATATTGTATGTATTATATATATTGTATCTAGTGAAATGATATTCACTGTCACTAAGTGTGACCAAATCCTTTTTGGAGCCACTGTATTTATAAGTCTCATTCAGTATGGCTGAAAAATATTACATTTTTTATATTTAGTTTAGCCCATAAATTGAAATTTATGACATTCCAGAAATTGTCTAGAATATCTGCAAGACAATTTGAAGTTCTGGAGAAAAAAAATGTAAAATTCATTTTATGTCATTTAATTGTAAAATTCAATTAATGTCATCATGATTATAAATGAAATATTATAGTAATATTAGCAATGCAAATATAATCTTTTATCAGTAAGACCCATATTCAAATAAAATAATGTGATTAAAGAGGCTGAGTTTGATGCTGATACATAATTAACAGTTTCCTTCTTACTGTAAAATAAACTCCTCATATGAGATTACAGCACACAGCTAAAGTTGCACTACATGTATTTATACATGTACACAGCCATACACTACAATGTTACAAAACAACCAATGCAATATAATAGGACAACCTCCACTGAAAGATCAAGGGGAATTTGTGTTATAACCAACCAGATCTGCACTCCATCAACTCATTTCCATCAGTATTCAGAGTTACATTCAAGTGCACTAAAATAAATACATCTTGCAGTTATTATAGTGTAAAGGTTAGTTTGGTACCTTGGCAGTCTGACAGAACTGAGATCCCTCAGTGCATTATCCACCAGTTGCAGACGTTCCACCCGGATCAGTCTCCTAAGGATGCGGATGAAGTTCTCCAGCTGGTATGGATCTCCCAGGTCCTGATAAGACAAGTTCAGCACCTGCAGTGACAGAGACAGAACTGTGAATGCAATACGAAGCTAGATAAGATAGAATTTACAGCATCATTACTCTAGTCTTTAGTGTCACATGACCCTTCTGAAATCATTCTAATATGCTGATTTGCTGCTCAAGAACCATTTCTTATTATTAGCAATGTTGAAAAAAGTTATGCTGATTAATATTTTTGTGGAAACCGTGATACATTTTTTTTTTCCAGGATCCTTTGATTAATATAAATTTCAAAAGAACAGCATTTATTTGAATTAGAAATGTTTTGCAATTATTATAAATGTCTTTACTATCACTTTTGATCTATTTAATGTGTTCTTACTGAATTAAAGGGTTAGTTCACCCAAAAATGAAAATTCTGTCGTTAATTACTCACCCTCATGTTGTTCCACACCCGAAAGACCTTTGTTCATCTTCGGAACACAAATTAAGATATTTTTGATACAATCCGATGGCTCAGTGAGGCCTCCACTGACAGCAAGATAATTAACACTTTCAATGCCCAGAAAGCTACTAAAGACATATTTAAAACAGTTCATGTGACTACAGTGGTTCAACCTTAATATTATGATGCGATGAGAATACTTTTTGTGCGCCAAAAAAACAAAATAACAACTTTATTCAACAATATCTAGTGATGGGCGATTTCAAAACACTGCTTCATGAAGCTTCGAAGCTTTACGAATCTTTTGTTTTGAATCAGTGGTTCGGAGTGTGTATCAAACTGGCAAAGTTACGCCCCCCAGTGGTGAACCATTGAAATTTCGAAACACTAATGACATAACGAAGCCTCGTTTACTGAAATCACATGACTTTGGCAGTTTGATACGCACTCCGAACCACTGATTCGAAACAAAAGATTCGTAAAGCTTCGAAGTCGTTATTTTGTTTTTTTGTCGCACAAAAAGTATTCTCGTCGCTTCATAACATTAAGGTTGAACCACTGTACTCACATTATCTGTTTTAAATATGTCTTTAGTAGCTTTCTGGGCATTTGAAAGTGTTAATTATTTGCTGTCAATGGAGGCCTCACTGAGCCATCGGATTTTATCAAAAATATCTTAATTTATGTTCCGAAGATGAACGAAGGTCTTATGGGTGTGGAACGACATGAGGGCAGGGGTTGAGTAATTAATGACAGAATTTTCATTTTTGGGTGAACTAACCCTTTAAAGTATTAATTTCTTTCACAAAAGATGGATGGATGGATGGATGGATGCATGGATGGATGCTTGTTTGGTGTCTCACCACACAGTTCTCCCAGTTCTCCTGGAGTCTCTCTTCCCACTTCTGTCCTTCATCCTCCCTCCTCTTCCTCCTGCCTCCTCTGAGAAATACGTCTTCACTGTTAACAGACAGCTCGTCTTCAGCAGGTCCTGTTTGATGACATCACTGATGGTCTGTGTCCAGTGATTATATGATGGTAAAACTGAAAAAATGAATAGTGACCCAGAATGTCCTCTTACCCTCTCTGACCCTGGGACAGGCGAGCTGGTCTCCGCGGACATCATGCTCCTCTAGCCAGTGCCACGAGGCAAACCTGAACCGGCTGGATGGCAACTACACAAAAAAACCACAACGACAACATTCAGTGTCCGTATAGTATAGACACATAAGGTGTCAGTCAAACCACACATGATACTTTGCAATCATATCGACTTTGAATTGACTCACTGGTGTGGCAACAATGCCAGAGTCTGGAGTCAGTTCCACAGAGAAAGGAGTGTGTGCGTCACTTAACTCAGAGTAGTGCGAGTGAGACTTCGGAAAGCTTTCACTGCTGGTGTTCACTCCAGAGGAACTAGACAGAGTGAGGCTGAAGTCATTACCAAACATTACATTGGCCTAGTCATGCTTAACATTCAATTTACATTCAAATTTGAATAGATATGAAAATACAGCTGTTTGACTTCACATTACCTGCTATGATAAGTATTATACAACTAAATAATATTTGTTAATGTTATTAATGACAAAATATTTTCAATAAATTTGCACAAATAGAGACAGATCCTTGGCTGTGTCCCAAAACATAGCGAGTTGACTACTAAATAGTTGACTATTTGTATTAAAATTTTGTACTGTCCCTGTTTTAATTCATATAGGTGATAAAAAGTAACATTTTACTGATATTTTTACCAATAAACTAGGAAATCCCCAGTTCCATTTCAGAAATTCCATTCAACATACAACATACTGTGCGGTTGTTATAAAGACTTTTTTTTATTTAAAGCTGTAGTCCGTAAGTTTTGCCTCTTTGTCGCCATCTCTGTTCAAAACCTGCAACTGCGGTTATTTGCGGAATTATCATCTTTATGTGGGTTGTGCATCGGCGTGGCTCCTCAGCTTGGATGAATCTAATGTTTTGAGAATATTGTGTGGCTGTCATTCACCACACCGGTGGATACAGTACTTCGGAATCACAGATTGTAGTCTTTGAAGTATGACTAAAATAAGAATTTTCACCAGAAAATTGAACAAGTAAGTAACAAATCTGCCACTTTTGTTCTGACCAACTGAGAAAAAAAAGCATTACAATAAATTGCACTACCAATGGTGATTAAATCTAATGATCTCTTAGCTCATATCACATCAAACCATGCAAATTATTATTATTGTTATATTTGGTTCTCAAATTGTTAATGTTAACAACATCAGCATTGCGTGACTATGTGTATTTAGTGTGTATTAGCGTAACCTGTAGATTTCAATTTCTGTACAGTCTAATCTCTAATGTTAATTTGTCATACCATACAATCTGCCATCAAAATGATAAGTTTAATTATTCCAGCTGTTGTGAGAAAAGGCTATAAATGATCCGCCACCTGCAGCATCCTCACATGCCATAGCCTACTAGCTGGGACTCCTTCTTTATGTAAACAGATGTGATGTAATGACGCAAAGACGAATGGTGGCATGCTCGAATTTCCCGCAGAAACCTACCAGTACCACTCCAATTAGAAAACATTATTTCAAGCTTACCTTTGTGAATCAGGCTAAGGTAAGGAGATAGTTTTGAACACTGGCTGGTTATGTACTTGCTCAAAAATTGGTTTTGGATACTTTTTAACCAAAATAAAGTTATGGACTGCAGCTCTAATTATTACTTCCTCTGTTCATTAATTCAGATTCAATCATATTAAATTACCACTTAATTTATATGTTATAATATGACAAAACATCTTCATAGTGTACAGTACAACACCTACGCTGCCCAAATGTGCTGCCTATGTAGGGAGCTCAGCAGGCTTTGAGACACATCTTCTGTGTGTAATAAGAGCCTGCGCGTCCTTACATCCGCTGGGCTGAGGTTCTGGTGTAGATTACCGTGAACTCTGCACCCTGATCCGGATTAAAGTCACCCACGTCACCCAAGCACACCGGCACATTATATCAGAACATTATATATAAGATGTGCTCACATTAACGCTGTTATATTGGTTATGTGCTAGGTTTTGTGAAGCTGCTACTTGTAAAAACACGTTATTTTCACACAATGATTAATTAAAATATCTTGTCATATTTGTAACATGGACATCGATTACATAATGTCTTAATAATATTTTAATATAATGTCTTAATAATATCATTATAACCTAAAGCCTAATAGTCCACGAAAGAAAATGGCTTTAAAGATCGATCAGTGGTAATTCCCATAAATTATGCAGAAAATTAACTATCAACTATTCCAATCACGAATGAAGCAGACAGATCTAAAATAAAAGCCAGATGACCATGCGTTTCTGTTCCAGACAGTGTTTAGAAAAGTTAAACAAAAAAAAAATACAGCAATTGTGCTCCATATTAGGATATACAAAACTTTTCCTACCTTTCGGACATGTCCGTAGGTTCTGACAGATCCTTTTGGCATTTGACATGCAGTGAAGAGGGTTATTTACAAGGAATATGGTGCGGTTTCCCATTGATGATGGATGAATAGTGTGCTAAAGTGCGACAGGTGAGTGTGAGCTCTGCGCACGCGCGCAGCAGCGTCAGCTTCAGTGATCTGCGCACGGAGGTCATCCAGGGCAGCAGTGTGTCTAAGGTTGCACTTCAGTGACTTTTGGAAAATGCAGCATAGCTGTAAATTGTCAGTATAGCTGTACCCCTTTTATCCGGTATAGACTTTATTTTTGCATTGTACATGCAGGTTTTTTGAGATCATATTGAGATTTGTACTTTTGAAAATGAATTTGTCACACCACAGGACAATTTAAATAAATGTAAATAAATATATAAATATAATATGCATATATCCTTTCAGCAAAGCAAAACTCTTTTTTGTAAACTAATTTTATAAACTAATTTTAGGTATATAATAGGCCTGAGCGGCTTGAACATGGTGTCTGTCAGAGATGATAATGTACCTAACAATACACAACTGACTCTCATAAGCATAGATTCAAGAACTTGACAGGTGATTTTGATCTTCTCAGTTGTTTAAAAGATTACGGCAATTATCAAAGTTTGATAAAATGTTGTTTAAATTTCTAAAAAATTTTTTTGATGATTTGCTACATTATATATATATATATATATTAACTTTTTCTGACTTTTTCTGTTATATTTGTGCACCAGTAGGTGGCGACAAGTGACCGTCTTTATGAGTGAATTATTCAATAAAACAAAAGTAATTCATTCTAACTATATACTAGGAGGGCCGGAGGGGCTGATGAAGTGGTGTCCTTTAAGCCTGCAAAATCAAAATCTGTAGTGCCGAGGAAGGGGAGAGTCTTAGAGAAATTTTGATTCTCAGTGGAGGATACCAAATCCCAACTATCACAGAAAATCCTGTTAAAAGCCTTGGGAAGACATTTGATGCAATACTCAAGGACAAGGCAGCAATAAGAGATACTTGTGGGGAGTGTGAGCAAGAATTTGACTAGAGTGGCCTCCCAGGGCGGTTCAAAGCTTGCATTTATCAACAGGCCATACTACCAAGAATCCTCTGACCACTGCTGATGTATGAGTTCCCAATTTCCACTGTTGCCAAATTTGAGATGGTAGTAAGTCGGTTCTTGCAACGATGGCTGGGTTCCTTATTGCTCTGAATAGGAGCTCCTGCAAACTGAGACTCCCCTTGAAATCTATTGAAGAGGAGTTCAAGGTAATGCAAGTGAGAGAAGTGCTGCAGTACTGTAAATCTTCAGATCCAAAGGTTACCGGAGCAAGAGTGGCAGTGAGAATGGGAAGAAAGTGGAGAGCAGAAGCTGTAGTGGAAGGAGCTGAGACACGGCTGAGCCACAAAGTGTTGGTAGGAGCAGTTGCCAAGGGAAGAGCTGTTCTTGGAAGTGAATCATTGAATCATTCATTCAAATGATTTATTCAAACACACTGATTCATTGTGGGTTTGCTCCGAGATACACAATGGCCAATTCTGCTTTGACTTAATTCAGAAGTTTTTCCATTGGTGGAGCAAAAATACCCTAAAACAACATCCATCCATCTATCTATCTATCTATCTATCTATCTATCTATCTATCTATCTATCTATCTATCTATCTATCAAGTTGGTCTTAACATAGACACTTTACTCTGAACACTGCTTTGAGCATCTTCTCTTGTTTTGGCATATAATCTCACTGACATTTATCATACAAAATAGCACACTAGACATATTTTTAAACATTAATAACCTGACTCAATTAGCGACATAAGTGCATCTATTGTCAGTAAAGTAATAAATGTTTGTCTTTAAAGTGGTTTGTTAATAGTTTTCAATAGAGGTTATTTTAGACATCAAAAGTGTGTGCTGACAGTGTGTGAACAGCATAGAGGCTTTTTCTGTATTTATATTTTGCATCAACTCTGCAATTTTCAAAACATCTGTCACTAAAGTAGCACAAGACGACAAGTTGAAGACATTCATCTTTATTTCTGAAATAGAGAATACAGCTGGTATTTTTTTTTTTCATCATTTATACCAAATGCACTCTCTCTCAGTCTGCCTGAGTCTCCATGGCAACAGCGCTTCACTACCTGTACATTCGCAACCTTACATTAAATCAAAAACTCATATTTATATAATAAGGCATATTAGTATGTCAGCAGTAGTTCAGCCATGTACAAAACCAAACAAAGGGGGTCTCACCTTAAGTGAGTCTACATATAGAGAAGTGCACAAATCCTTGCAATAAATATCAACATTTCTCTACGAAACACAATAGCAAATATACATGAGAAGAAATACAGGAATTACAGGAACAAATGATGCTGGTGTGGAATAAGACGTGATAGAATGTGAGTACATGGAATGGAGTGGTCGCAGAGACTTCAAATATTTACAGCTCTGTATTTCCTGGTACGGTTAAAGCTTATGAGTATCAAAACACAATCACTTTTATAATATAAATATCCTGTTTATATAATATTTTCTTGTGTGTTTAGAAAACCATGGCAAAGTAATGAGTTTCCTTTCTGTGATGTAACTCGTGGTTGGTAGAAGATAAGCATGAACTTGGTTGAGTGTCACGTTGTGATTGCTGGGCTTTTACATGTCAAAGTTGCCATCAAAGGGCTCGATGACTTCAGGATTCATAACTCTGCCCATGAAGAGGATTGATCCTATGAGAAAACAAAGTAAAAACAATGAATTAACAGCACAACTGATAACATTCACAGATAATATATATATATATATATATATATATATATACATATATATACACTAGACCCCTGAAGGTGTGCTGTGGTATCTGACACCAACATGTTAGCAGCGGATCCTTTAAGTCCTGTAAGTTGCGAGGTGGAGCCTCAATGGATCAGCACATCCCACAGATGCTCGATTGGATTGAGATCTGGGGAATTTGGAGGCCAAGTCAACACCTCAAACTCGTTGTTGTGCTCCTCAAGCCATTCCTGAACCATTTTTCTTTGTGGCAGAGCGCATTATCCTGCTGAAAGAGGCCACAGCCACCAGGGAATACCGTTTCCATGAAAGGGTGAACATGGTCTGCAACAATGCTTAGGTAGGTGGCACGTGTCAAAGTAACATCCACATGGATGGCAGGACCCAAGGTTTCCCAGCAGAACATTGCCCAAAGCATCACACTGCCTCCGCCGGCTTGCCTTCTTCCCATAGTGCATCCTGGTGCCATGTGTTCCCCAGGTAAGCGACGCACACGCACCCGGCCATCCACGTGATGTAAAAGAAAACGTGATTCATCAGACGAGGCCACCTTCTTCCATTGCTCCGTGGTCCAGTTCTGATGCTCACGTGCCCACTTTTGGCGCTTTCGGCGGTGGACAGGGGTCAGCATGAGCACCCTGACTGGTCTGCAGCTATGCAGCCCCATACGCAACAAACTGCGATGCACTGTGTATTCTGACACCTTTCTATCAGAACCAGCATTAACATCTTGAGTAATTTTGGTCTGTTGGATCGGACCACACGGACCAGACTTCGCTCCCCACATTGGCCGCCCATGACCCTGTCACCGGTTCCCCACTGTTCCTTCCTTGGACCACTTTTGATAGATACTGACCACTGTAGACCGGGAACACCCCACAAGAGCTGCAGTTTTGGAGATGCTCTGACCCAGTCATCTAGCCATCACAATTTGGCCCTTGTCAAATTCGCTCAAATCCTTACGCTTGCCCATTTTTCCTGCTTTGAGGACAAAATGTTCACTTGCTGCCTAATATATCCCACCCACTAACATGTGCCGTGATGAAGAGATAATCAGTGTTATTCACTTCACCTGTCAGTGGTCATAATGTTATGCCTGATCAGTTTATATTAGTAGTATAGACAGTACACTACCATTCAAAAGTTTGGGGTCAGAGCTTGGGGTTAATTTCTTACAGAAAAATTCTATTTCAAGTTAATACTGTATTTTTGGACCTGAAAAAAGTAAAAAGTATCATGGTTTCCACAATTCCAAAAGTTTCTTGAGCAGCAAATCAGCATATTAGAATGATTTCTGAAGGATCATGTGACACTGAAGACTGGAGTAATGATGCTGAAAATTCAGCTTGCATCACAGGAATAAATTACAATTTAAATGATTTATCAATAGAAAGCAGTTATTTTAAACTGGAATAATATTTTACAATATCACTGTATTTACTGTATTTTTGATTAAATAAATGCAGCCTTGGTAAGCATAAGAGATTTCTTTCGAAACATTAAATAATCGCACTGACCCCAAATCTTTTAATGTCAATGTATATATTGTTTTGTTTTTAATCTGTGTTATGGTCATGGGTATTTGAAGATGGTATGTACCTGTCTTTCTGTTTCTGATGACGAAGAAGAAAGGGTGGTCAGCCATGACCTGTGGGTAAAGCACCAGCGTCCTCGTCAATGCGATCATACCTGTAGAAGGGCAAACGATAGAGGCTCAGTGATGTGAAACCATTTATTTTGACTGGATTAAACAATTTGATAAAATACATTGAATGCACTTTTCATTTTAATGCTCTTTTATGATAAACAAGTTTTTAATTTTTGATTAAAATTAACTGATATTTTTGTGGGGTTTAAAATGCAGGTGTTGTAAAAAAAATTCTCATTAAATCCTTGGGGAAAAACTAGTTTAAAGTAGTTTTGGTTTAAAATATCAATATTTAAAAAATGTTTTGTTCACTAAAAATCTGTTGTTTAGAGTCAATGCTGTTTAACCAACAATGCAGGATGCCACATCTTTTAACGTGACAAAAACCGGGAATTATATCATATTTTTCCTTCAGGCCCTCAAGGTTAGTAAGTTCTATTTGAATAATCCAATTTGACCTTGTTCTGCTACTGCTAAATGCTATTTAACGTGCATAAGCTAATGGAAAAAATGGATTCGCGCACGGAGATTTGGGGCAAAAGTTCTCCCAAAAATCTTTACTTTGAAATTTACAGAGGCCACAAATAGGTGCAAAACGATATGCATCTAAAGTATGTGGATATATACGACCATGACTCATTTCTATATGTGATAATGGCTTTTATCTTGTATTTGACAATATATTGTGCCAGTACATGTATTAGGATGTTTACGGTAATACTGCATGCTTTAAATGGACGGAGGTGTGCACTTGCAGTATATGGCACTGATGAAGGGTTGATCCTTAGAACGTTTTCCATTTTTTTTGTGCCTTGTGGCCTCTGTAAATTTGAAAGTAAAGATTTTTTGGAGAACTTTTACGTCAAATCTTTGTGTGCGGATCCATTCTTTACATTTGATTTTGTGTTGGATTTACGCACCTAAGCTTTTTGACGTTGGACTTTGGGACGTACATTTGGCTCTATACCATTCTCTTTATGCTTGAAATTTTTTTTTTTTTTTTTTTAAATGGAAGAGAGTTTTTTAGAGAGTTTTTTTCTTTGATACTTGAAAAAATAATAAAATAATTAAAGGGGGGGTATAATGCTATTTCATGTATTCTGACTTATTTACACTGTTAAAGAGTTGGATTCTCATGCTAAACATGGCCAAAGTTTCAAAACACGAGTTGGACGTATGACGGAGTATTTCTGTGCCAAAAATACTCTTCCAAATCCTCATAAAATCCTCTTTATGCGGGTCCCAAATCCTCTTTTTTTCCCAAATCCTCTTTTTTTCGAGTATGGGGCTGTGTGACGTCAGATAGGTCGGAATTACTTGTACGGGCACTTCTCCCGGAAGAGCGCGCGCGCATACGTCGACCAGAGCGAGAGAGCAAGAGCACGCCCATCAACATGCGTTCGGCTTTATGGAAGTCGTCGGCAGCGCTGCACAGGTCACAGGACTTCACGAAATCAACAATGTCACCAAAGAAGTGTGTTTTTGGTTGTGAGGGAAAGATAACCTTGCTTCCTAAAGAACCCAGCCTTAAGTGGAGCTGAGAGATTTGTTCTCACGCATTACATTGATGCGCTCTCGATATTTGTTATTAAAATAGCCATAGAAACTGATAGTTGCAATCACTTTTTTATTGGTTAAAATGAATGGAGAATATCTCGTGTTTTTCCGTGGCTGCTCGAGCCCTCAGGATCAGCGCTTATGGTTTTATAAACAAAGCCCAGTTCTATGCTGGATTTACAGATCGTTTGAAACTGAAAGATGAAGCGGTCACAGCGATAATGATCCCAGTCATGAGTCAGAACTGCAGGTAGTGAGTAAAACCGCTTCAAATGTCTGTTTTGTTGGCAATAGGCGCCTAAGTGCATATAATGTAAACAACACGAACGTAGTGAATTCATAAATTCATTATTCATCATTCATCATTCACTATACGCTATATTAATTATAGTGATTTAGAAGTTATCCAGGGATAATGCGATGGTGTATTGTGTGTATTTAAATACATTTGTTTAGCTGACCAGATGTAGACGATCGCTACGCAAAAGCTGCGCATGCTCGTGATAGCTCGTCACTCTATCTCCGCTCACACGTCACGCCTCCAGTCGCTTGGCTGTTTTCGGAAATACTCGGTGCAGCGTATGTATCTTTTATAAATATGATAAAACTAAAGACTTTTTGGAGATATGAAGGTTGCACTACTACTCTATAGGGTCTCAAGATTAACATGAGATTGGAAGAAACTGTGTGTGATACCCCCCTTTAAAAACAAAACACAACTTTTCACCACACCCAACACAGTAGACAAGACAATTTCAGCTGAATAAAAACATGCTGTATTCATTTATTTAATCTTCAAATCTAAGCTTAACAACATTAATAATTATTATTGTTATATCGAATATATAAATAGATATATAAATTTGTGATTAAAAGGCGCACCATTTGAGTCATTAATTTTTTTTATTTGAAAATGGTAAAAACATAAAATGAAATCAACCTGAATACAAAGATTAAACATCTAATAAGAAATAGGCACATGCATTATTTTTTAAAACCTTTTCATATTTTTGGACTTCCTTATTTGTTTTTGACATCAATACAGAACTGATATATAAAAACTAATATTAAAAGGATTTAACCAACACTACATGATGACTCAGTCAACCTTTTATAAACCTTGATTAAAAAGACAAGAGTTGAACAGGAGGGGGCGCTTTTAGCTTGTCAGAATGTACAAGATTCTCAAAGCAATTTACTGCAGTGAGAAAAAAGCGTATAGAGAACAGATGGAAAAAGGAAGCATGGAGGAAAGTAAAGGTGCACAAAAGAAATGCAAAGGATGATCGAAGCACCGACGAAGACAGACAGAGTGAGAATTTTAAATATGTAATGTAATTATAGTAGAATGTGCCAGTAAAAAAAGAGATAAATGTTACCTGATCCTGCCGCCCCCTCAGCCCCTTCCTCCGTTACCTCCAGGTAAGCCTTCTGTACAGCCTTCCCGATAAACAGATCCTGTCCATCTGTAGACAGACAGAATATGAAAAAAAAAAAAAAAAAAAAAATTCTGAATATGCTAAGCAAGTTATTTCCATTTATTTATGAGCTGGTGTAATCAAGGATGCAGAGCAGTGTATAATACACATACAGCTCATTCATAGATTTAATTTAATAGATTTAGTTACATCCTGTCCTTGAGCTGTCAATCACATTTTGACCATCTGTGTACATGTGCAGAATAACAGAGCGTTCTCATAGGTCAGTGGGTGTGTTTTATCGATTACCTGTCACCTCGGCTGTCATGGCTGACAGATCGGCATCTTTGGTGAAGATGTTCTTGATGCCCAGCTGCTGCAGTGTGTCTCTCAGATCAATCTTTTGTTCCACCTTGAATCTAAAAATAATCAGGTCAGCGTGAACTTTGTCCAAAAACAACAAGTACAATGGTTTTACATGAATCATAATGCATTAATAAATGAAATGAAAACACCTGGTAAAACTTAACACCGTGTGCCTCACCTGGGAAGGTAGACCTCCACCTTTTGCCTCTTGACGTTGTTGGCCCACTCCTCCAGCAGCTGGGCTTTGATGATAGGCTCCAGGGTGGCCAGAGGAACCTCCTGACGGGGCAGAACGATCATCATGCTCATGTCTTCACCTTCATAGAGCATCTCCAGGACCTGGTACACTCCACCCGCCTCTGTGGTGCCATCGCTGAACTCTCCTGATGATGAAGAACATGGCGAGGTTAGTGATTATTAAATCTACTGAATGTTTGACAAGATGGAGAAGATTTCAGCCATATTTTATTTTTTATTTTAGTATGATTGGGATACTATAATAGCTTTTAGTGGTTCGGAGCGCCAAAATCACGTGATTTCAGTAAACAAGGCTTCGTTTACGCGATCCAAACCACTGATTCGAAACAAAAGATTCGTAAAGCTTCGAAGCAGTGTTTTGAAATTGGCCGTCACTAGATATTGTTGAAAAGTCGTCATTTTGTTTTTTTGCAGCACAAAAAGTATTCTCGTCGCTTTATAATATCAAGGTAGAACCACTGTACTCACATGAACTGTTTTAAATATGTCTTTAGTACCTTTCTGGATCTTGAGAGGTTCAGTGACATTGCTGGCAATGAAGCCATCGGATTTCATCAAAAATATCTTAATTTGTGTTCCGAAGATGAACGAAGGTCTTACGGGTGTAGAACGACAGGAGGGTGAGTAATTAATGACAGAATTTTCATTTTTGGGTGAACTAACCCTTAAAAAGTAACTCTGTTGTGTTTTCGTCACTTTTAAGTTTTTGTTTTTTAAAAATGTCTATATAGTTAAGTACATTTTATTTTATTTCAGTTAATGTTAATTTTGTTTTAAGTAATGAACATTTTTTATGGTTTTATTTTTATTTTTAGTTAACAATGAGGTGGACAATAGTATAAATGTGAATATGTAATTTGGCCAAGTAGGACATGGTTGCTGGATTGACATACTATGTTGGTCCTGGAAGAGCATTCTTATCAACTAATTATGGCATTTAGCGGGATGTTTTGAAGCTAAGGTTCTGTACTGAGCCATTTTCAATGTCCTCTAAAGCTAGGGTAGGAAATTTCAGAGAGGCTAGCAATAGCAAGCTAGCTTTAAAAGCATAAGATCCCACCCTCCCTTCAGAGCGCTCTCCAAAGCCACGTCACCTCCAAAACACATGAACGCGCAAAGCCAGAGCAGAGTCTGCAAAGTGCCACGAAAGACGGCGTTAAATTACACATAACATTATAATAATAATGAACGTAAACAACTTATAGAGCTCTTACTTGTACCACCTGACTGCTGCAGATTCATTTCGGCATTGATACTGTTGCCGTAGAAAGGCAGAAATTCGAGTCTGAGGACGTGAAAAGCTCTGAGAAGAATGTTATGGGTTGCCATCTCGTAATTACGGTAGTTATGGCGTGAACGCAGCATAAGCTCATTGTTTTGGCTCAGGAGGAAATGTAAAAGGCGGCTGCTGTTTGTTTGTGGCGCTCAGTGACTGTCTGTCTACAACTCTGCATAGCCTCATCATGGAGTACGCTGATGACGTGTGATGTCTGCGCAAGAAGGGTGCGAAGAGGTATGCAAATACATACATTGACAGCAGGGTTGCCAGGTCTGTGCAACAAAAGTAGCCCAATGGCTAGCCAAAAAAATAGCCCAATGCAATTTTCTCCATCAGGCGGCCGAATTATCCGCTGAATTTGTACGTGTTGGAGTACGTGCGGGGGTAGAAATCAACCTGCGGAAAAAAAAATTTACCCACAGCAAAACCCGCAGATTTGGCAACACTCATTGACGGGCAGGTAAGACATCCTATCATTGTATTCAGACCAAATACAATGATTGGACGAACAATTTTTGGTCCTGAGACTTCCAAAGAAGATATATGTACATTTTTTGATATTTAGACCACTTCTATTATTGATTGCTTTCAGGATGTGAAGAGAGTTTCAACCAGTATAACAAAAAGTGTTCAACCAGTATAACAAAACATTGCCTACCCTAGATTTAATGTGACTCTGATTTTCCCGTTTTTAAGAGCTAGAGAATTCAAATGTTGAAGACAGCTCTGTGTCTCTCATTTACCATCATCTGTCTTTTTTTGTCGGAGAAATGGATGGGACAAGCGCACTGCAGTGATTCTGTGGGATCTGAAAGCCTCAGCCCGACCGATCAGCAGTGAGCCACGCATACTGTGTACAGTACTACTGTTTTTGAAAGAAGTCTCTTCTGCTCACCGAGGCTGCATTTATTTGATTAAAAATACAGTAAAACAGTAATATTACTCTTCTCAAGCCAACATTCAAACTTTCCTTTTCTAGTTAAACTCCTGCAATCACTCCACAGGAAAACCTGTGCAGCATTTTAACAAAACAAATAATCAAAAAACGACTAAATCTACAGACTTAAGCTTGTTTTCTAAACCCTGAGGTGCATTCAAGCCTGTTATTACCGTAGTAGAAGTCTCCCTGCTGGTACATCATCAAGGTCTGAACTTCACTGCCGTCATCCTTGGTGAAGGAGAAGGTTCTGGTGTTTTCTGGTCTGAACTGGTTCTTCCAGCTGCCCCTGAAGTACACAGCATTTACTAACATGATCATGGTGGAGCTGCTGAAGTCGTCTGCAGACACCAGGTTGTGGATTTTGCCTGCAACAACAACAAAACCCAGACTGAAATAAATGCTGCATATCACAATCCTCTCTTTCTCGGAACAGGAAAGACAGTATGATCTCTTCAGTAGCATAAAATCATCTCTCTTCCAAAGCTCTGGGATTTGTGCTGGTATCTGACAGTCCTCCTGCAAAGGCTAAAGCTGACTGAGAAAATGGATCTGCCTGGAAATGGATTGGAAACATCATTATCATGCAGAATATGACTGATCTGCCATTATCTACTTTAGTGTCCTCATTCACTAAAGTCATAGTAATTCCTCTTAACGCCATCTATTCATTTTGAAGAGAGTTTTACTTGAAAGTAAAATCACTCTAAATTGGATTATACACTATGTTTTTATTCAGTGCTTAAATGACATATGTATTTCTTTCTATATAATATATTTGGGGAAATTAAGACTTTTATTCAGCAAGGATGCATTAAATTGCTCAAAAGTGACAGTAAAGACATTTATAAATGTTACAAAAGATTGTAAATAATTTTGATTAAAAAATATATATCAAGGTTTCCACAAAAATATTTAGCTATTTTCAACATTGATAATAATAAGAAATATTTCTTGAGCAGCAAATCATCATAATAGAATGATTTCTAATGGATCACGTGACACTGAAGGCGAATATATTCAAATAGAAAACAATTATTGTAATAATATTTCACAATAATACTGTTTTTTGATCAATTAAATGCAGTCTTGGTGAGCATAAGAGATTAAAAACATTAAAAAATACTGCCGACTCCAAACTTTTGAATGGTAGTGTGTGCATATAACTATATTTAAGAATTTTGTGACTTCTAGTCCATGTCTATTAGATTTGAGGCCATCTATATGCTTCTATATGTACTTATAAATGAACGAACCCTTCAAGATATCCCAAGACGCCCCAAGATGTCAATACTGGAATGAAAACTATTTGTCAAGCCATTCATCAGGTCTTAGTAAATAACAAGGACACAATTTCAAGAAATCTTCACAAATACAGCAGCACACAGCCAGTTTGAATTTTTTTTCCAAAGTGATGTAAGATGACTTACTCTCTGTGTGGTTCAGCACCCAAGAGTTGATGCGTTCAGCCACGGCTGCTGACTCGCTGAAGTCCACCGTCTCCACCTCTGCTTTGAAGTACTTCTTCATGAGCTGCAGGAAGTCCTCATTGAAGTGAACCCCCCTCTGCAGAAAGAGGGAGTTAGCCAGCCGGACCACATACTGCTCTTCATCTGTGGACAGGGCCTGGGTCAGGTTGCTCAGCAGAGAGAACTCCTCATCTGGAGCAGGTGAAGAGAATAGTAAGGTCTGGTATTAATAATCTCATTAAAAATTCAAAATCTCTCTGAGCCTGTCAAGAACATTTCTAGGACATATTTCACTCCAAAATAAAAAAGTAAATTTCACATTACTGTAATGCAAAATAATAATAATTAAATAAATACATTTGATTTGAATTTAATTTTTATTATTATTTTTAATTATTACTTTAAACTGTTTGTATATAACCTCCAAACTTCAAGTTTTTAAAATCATTTTAAAATTTCAGACTAATCTTTTTGAGCTAACAGTCAAATTTCTCATTACTGCAATAAAAATAAATACATATTATTAAAATTTTAAAGTTTAAACCATTTGTTGTACTGCCTTTAATTGATATAGAATCACTACTAAGAATAATGGGAATCACACATTTTTTGTGGAAAATTAGCTTAGAAAATATCTTATGAATATGAAAATTTGCTTAAAGGATTAGTTCACTTTAAAATGAAAATTACCCCAAGCTTTACTCACCCTCAAGCCATCCTAGTTGTATATGACTTTCTTCTTTCTGATGAACACAATCGGAGTTATATTAATAAATATCCTGACGCGTCCAAGCTTTATAATGGCAGTGAATGGGAAACAACGAGTATGAAGCTCAAAAAAGTGCATCCATCCAAAGCAAAACGTACTCCACATGGCTCCGGGGGGTTAATAAAAGTCCTTCTTAAGCGAAGCAATGCGTTTTTGTAACAAAAAAATTTCGAATACGGAAGTACATTTATGATGGATGGATGCACTTTCTTGAGCTTCATACTCATTGTTTCTCATTCACTGCCATTGTAAAGCTTGGATGCGTCAGGATATACTAATATAACTCCGATTGTGTTCATCAGAAAGAAGAAAGTCATATACACCTAGGATGGCTTGAGTGTGAGTAAAGCTTGGGGTAATTTTCATTTTAAAGTGAACTAATCCTTTAAGTTTTGATTCTATTCATGCAAAATATTATATATTTTGTTTTTTGATTTGTGAGGTAAATGTCACTTGTTTTTGTGAGATTTGCTTGTATAAACCCTTCAAGTCAAACCGAGAATGATACCTATACTTTTTTGCGCTTTGAATCAAATGTTTAATGTTATAATTCGTTTAGGTTTGGTGCGGTTTGGTGCAGAATTTGTTGAAATGCCTTTGGAGAAAATGTATAGGAAAAAGTATGTGGTCACTGTTGCGGCCAATAGGGAAAAGATGAAAGAGAACAGGTAACCTCTCATGTACTATAGATTTTGTTAACTGTACCTTCTCTGAAATGACTGTAGCCCACGGCCTGTCTGATCTCCTCTAAAGAAGAGCCGCGGGCGCCCAGCTCCACCATGCCCAGAGCCAAAGCCACGCTCAGCGGGGAGAAGATGATGTTCTCCTCTCCCCCTGTGATCTGGAGCTGGTGGTAAAGTCTGACCGAGAACTCTGCCGTCACATCCTCGGGAACGTCTGCCGCCTGGCAACCACACCCCCGTAGCAACATCAGCGGCAAGAGTCCGAGCAGCAACATGGTAAACGAGGGATGAGCTAATGAGAGACAGGAGAGAAAGTCAGAGTGAGTCAGAGTGAGAAGGACATGGTAAATATAACCCCACGCGAATGAGAGGTATCTGTATAGTGTGAAAGAGACATATCATGAAAATATTCACCATATTCAACATATTCTAATGTTCATGATGCAAAACTGCCATTTCACACAACACAATCTTTTCACAGATTTTTGCCCCGATTTGCAGTCTGGAAAAGCCAGCGTTAATTGCCTAAAGCCAGAGCCAGTCTGCAGATTTTACAGAAAATTGCACAGTGTATGATGGGCACAGAATAGGTTATTTACATACAGACATCTGAGAATTAAAAAAAAATTTAGATTTTAGAAAAAAAATTACAAATAAAAATTGACCTGGTCTGGTCTTATTTTGTGCCTTTTTGAATACTGAAGGCGGTCTGGTGGAAGCTAGATATTTTACTTTATACTTGTTAAATATGGATATTTTTCTTACACAAACGCATCGCTTCACTTCAGAAGGCCTTTATTAACCCCCCGGAGCCGTGTGGAGTACGTTTATTTTGGATGAATGCACTTTCTTCAGCTCATACTCGTTGGTCCCGTTCACAGCCATTATAAAGCTTGGATGCGTCTGGAAATTTTTTAATATAACTCTGATTGTGTTCATCAGAAAGAAGAAAGTCATATACACATAGGATAGCTTGAGGGTGAATAAAGCTTGGGGTAATATTCATTTTAAAGTGAACTAATCCTTTAACATTACTGTAGTATGAAGCAGGGTGTGGCCAAAGACTTTATATATAGAAAGACAGTGCACTCGTATTATTATAAATGGGAGAAAGTTCAACGCGCAATATGGCGGAATGAGTCCCGCCATACTATCATCAAAGTCATCGCATCACTGCAGCGGCCATTAGAAGCTCTGGTTCCTATAGAAACAGTCAAACGCGCGCTTCATATAGAGACGCACACTTAGGACTGCGCATGCGCATTAGCTTGATCCAGCCTGAAAAATGCCATTTTTTGTCATGATTCCAGCGTTTAGAAACAAAATTTATGAGACAGTTGTTGTCAGATTTCATTGGTGATTTCAAATATGAAATTTAATAGAAAGCTTGGCAAACAGCTTTGGAGAATTTGATGTTTCCCCATTCAAAGAGATAGAAGCTGCACTTTCATGCTCGAGAGGCATTTCAAAAACTTTTCATTTTCCGTCGGTCTTAGCACGATGTAACTACAGAAGAGTCAAGTTTTAAATAGGAAAAATATCGAAACTCTTTGGTCATTTTTGAGCGAGATGCTAACGGTCTAATCAGATTCAATGATCTATGCTAAGCTGCAGCTAAAAGTGCTATCGCCAGACCCGGAGATCGGCTGAATGGATTCGAAAACGGTAAAACTGTTTAACTCTAGGGTAGTTGGAAAATGAGCCTATTTTCAAAAATAATGGCGTGTTCCTTTAAAGGGACTTTGGTGTGGCTGAAAGACGTTGGAGCGGAACGAGGCCGCTGGGGCGATTGGTAATGAGAGACACAAGGCTCGAGAGCAGTGGAGCTTTTATTATGCCGCAGACGACCACTTCCGCTTCATCCGGTCGTCATTCCGTAAAACCGGAAATCTAATGTAACGTGGTATGATGTCATTGTTAGGCAACGCACGGACACGATCCGTGTCCTGGTTAAAATTGCTTATTTCTCTGGATTTAAACATTCTTGGAAACATCTGGGATAATGTAAGTACACAAATCAACAAAATATAAAATATTTTAATCCAAAAATCTTACATATTGTGCCTATAATTGTATTACTTAGTTACTTTTTATGGAAAGTAATGCGATGCGTTGTGCAGAAGAAAATTCACCACTTTTAGTTCAGCAAAAAAAAAAAAAAAAAAAAAATGAAACACAAATGTGATGTTTAACTAAAGTCATTTTGCTTATTTATATGGTTGATTTGGATCATTAACTTGCATTACTTATTTGAAAAAGTAACATTTGAAAAAGATATTTTGTTGTAAATTTTAAAAGTAATGTACTCGTTACTTGAAAAAAGTAATCTGATTACGTAACTCACGTTACTTGTAATTCGTTTGCACCAACACTGGTGCAGAGTTTATCAGTGTACATTATTCCAAAGAAAAAAAAAAGTGTCATTTTTACTAGTACTGAATCAGTCCTAATTTAGGTTAAAATCAGGGTTATTGTTATTCAATCATATGAGTACATGAGGGAATGAAATTGTGTTTCTCTTCTTACAGTTACTGGTGCAATTTTACATCGAAAAAGTATGGAAACTGAGACCTGCGTTGAAAGTAAAATAGGTTCAGATACAACAGTGTTAACAGTCTCGCTTCCCCACAGGGTTAATGCCTCTGTTTCTCCTTCTGACTGCATAGCCAATGTTCAATGCACCAGCATAACTACTTATTCAAGTGAACGAACCCACATTCACCCTCACATATGCACACATACAGCTCTACCTTCATCCTAGTATGGCACAGTCTCCCAGCTTTAGTCGTTGCCTGGCAACAGTGTTTTCCACACAAACAAAGAATGCAGGGGAGAATGTGGCCTTGTGCCATTGTGTGATGGAGATGGATAGGAGCAGGCATGCCCTGCGTAAAGTTATAGTATGTTCTAGAATCTAGAATTGTATATGTTTATAAAAATTAGAAAACTTTAAAAAAGAATAAATGAAAATTAGACTGAAATAAGTTTATGTATTACAATTACTAAAACTGAATTAAAAATAAATTAAAACACAAAACTAATAAAAATGACAAAAATCACATAACAAAAGTACTAGCTTTACACGCTTTTTACTTTTTTTAACAAAAGTACTAGCTTTACATGCCCATTTTCTCAGACTTTTTCAGCTCCAAGGTATGAACGACCAGGCTAAAACGGGGGGGTTCACTTTAAAGCTGCAGTCCGTAAGTTTTGCCTCTTTGTCGCCATCTCTGTTTGAAACCTGCAGTTGCAGTTTTTTGCAGAATTATCATCTTTACGTGGGTTGTGCATTGGCACGGCTCCTCAGCGCAGATGAATCTAATGTTTGCTGTCAGTCACCACATCGGTGTGGATACTGTACTTCAGAATCACAGATTCTACGTCTTGGAAGTATGACCAAAATAAGAATTTTCACCGGAAAATGTCATCTGAACAAGTAAGTAACATGTCTGCCACTTTTGTTCTGACCAATTGAGAAAAAAAGCATTACAATAAATCACGCTACCAAAGGTGATTAAATCGAACGATCGCTTAGCTCAGATCACGTCAAACCGTGCAAATTATTGTTATTATTATACTTTGTTCTCAAAATGTTAACAAAATCAGCATTGCGTGACTATGTGTATTTAGTGTGTATTAGCGTTACCTGTAGATTTCAGTTTCTGTAGCCACTCCGCAGTCCATTAGGACCTTTCTGGATTATAATCCGCCATCAAAATGATAAGTTTATCATTAAATTAGAAAACATTATTACAAGCTTACCGTTGTGAATTGAGCTAAGGTAAGGAGATAGTTATGAACACTGGCTGGTTATGTACTTGATTAAAAAATTGATTTTGGATAATTTATAGAATAAAAAATAATAATAAAACAACTAGTGACAACAGTGACACTGGACCAGAAAATTTTAAAAAGTGGATTCAAACTATATTTTACATGAAGAAATATTAAATTTTTACACATCTTTTAATGTTTGCCCATGCATAGCTTGCTGCCACGTACATTAAACTTTATTATAAATTCAATTTGTCATTGAACAGAAATTTGCCTTTGACACTGGCACAAAAAGATTACAGACATACATACACAGTACCTATGCATGTAAAAAGACATAAAATAAACATAAAATCCAGGCATATAAATTACGATAACAACAGAAGTTTAAAATTTCGTAATAACCTGTAGCAATAAAAAATTAAATAAATGAATAAAAACCCTTTACTTAAAAATAGTACTGTGTTTTATGATCTTGAAAGGGTGTTGTTGCAGTTGCTAGGGTGTTGTTGGTGATTGCCAAGGCATTGCAATGTGGTTGCTTTGGGAGGTTGCCAGGGCATTGCTATGTGCTTGCTAAGGTGTTCTGATTGGTTTCAGTGCATTGCAATGCATTTACATTTGCTTTTGTCCAAAGTGACATACAATGTGCTCAAATGTGGCTGCTACGAAGTTCTATGGTGATCTGAAAAACGTCTGATGCACCACTCATCAATTTCGAAACTATCAAAACTATATTATTATGTGCATCTATTCAGCACCACATGGAATTTAAGCGAAACAAACAACTGATTCAAAAGCTTGGTTTACAATCCACAGACAATTCATCTGTTCTCATTCCTTGAGCTTTCCTGATCTCTCCATTTCAGATACTCTTGGTTTAAGACTCATGTGCGCAGTCTTGTGTAACTGGACCTGACCCTGGTGACCGAGGTCTGGGCCGAAAAACAGATGGTCGCTTGTGAATGGGAGAGAAAAGTGGGAGGACAAGAAAGGGTTTGCCTGTAAACAGCACCAAACCTGCCTGACCTTTCGCTCACCCGTGCGTGATTCTGTACAAAGGTCTGATGACCACCTGGGAGAACTCAACGAGACCACCAACCACCCTAATGGGACCAACCAGAAAGAAATCAGCAACAATGAAATTCTGGCTCTTGTGTGATCTGTCCTCTCTGGTGACACTTTGTCAGTAGAATTTCACTGAGCGTAACAAAACTAGTGGTGCCTGCATATGCAAAACCATGTGGTTTTTGGTATGTTGCTAATTGCAATGCAGTTGCTTGGGTGGTTGCTAAGTCTCTATGAAATTCTGTTCATCCTGTTCTGTCCATATACCACAATGCAACACGACTGTGACGGCACTGCATATCGCGTTTAATTTACCCCAACACAAACAACTCTATGATATATATATATATTTTTTTTTTAATTTTATTTTATTTTATTTATTTATTTATTTTTTTTGAATATTTAAAACAACCCAAACACACCTATATACATATAGAATGCTGCATTAAACAATTTCGTAACGGAAAAAATTAAATAATAAATCCAACTCCATAGTGGATTCCAAGTGATCAAGGGCTTAGGACGTTCCAATTCAGCCCATTTCAATGGTTCCGCCAGTAGTGGGCACTCATGCAACGTAAGCAATGACGTACATCTGAGTCAACGAGACTGAGGGCAGTTCTGCGGTTGAAACACTCTCAACCAGTGTTTCAACCGCAGAAAGACATCAATAAAACAGCTTGAGAATAACATCTCACGTAGCTTTACATTTACCTCAGGCAAGTCATTTAGTGTCCACAGCTTGTTAGTTCACTAGAGAAATGAACTCTAGAGGGGAGCATTTCACTAAATATATGCACTATATTAGCTTATATATTCATTATACTTACTTTACCTGTTAGTAATGTCTTATAATTATTAAAATACAGTATATGTTTAAATAAATTTGTCATGAAAACAAGTTAAGACAGTAACTGTGTAAATGTAGAAAAATAATTGAAAAATTCTTTTATAATTGGATTTAGAAGTTAATGCAAAACCTGCCTTATGTGCAATTTACATGTTTTCTTATTTAAGTGTTGAATATTAGCCTATATCTAAAAATAAATAGCAACTGAATTTAATAGTTTGGGCTCTGTTGTTAATTGTAACCTTTAATATTATAATAATGTGCAAGAAACGGCTTCCAGTATATAATTTACAGCATTAGCTGCGTACTGTTTGTGTAGCCTACTGTTACACCCCTACTAGATATGGATCCCACCTTTGGTTTTGTGGAATCTTTTGTTTTTTTGGTTTTTATGGTCTGCCAGGTGAAAATCATATGCTGATTGCTTGATTTGAGATGTCATTAAGGCAAAATCTGAGGTATAATTCGAGGTATAATTTATACCAAACAGTGAGGAATATGTTTGATGGCAAAGTTTTGTTCAAATCACTAAGAAACTGCCAGTGTTTTTATTACCTCAAAGCACAACTCCAAAATTTTTCTAAACATGTCTGATACCTGGCTGTCATCTCAAGCAAAGCCTAGACAAACCCATCAGTATCTGCTCAAGTGAAATCAAGCTTCAAAGTGCCACAAAACTCTTCTCAATTCCTTTCACACAAGCACAGAGCAATTGCTCTAAATATTCTCCCAACTGCCTTCTAAATGTACTCAACTAGCAAGCACATAGTGAAGACGCTTCCAAAATGGGGGCAGCGTAGGCGCCCTTTTCATCTCTTACTTTTTTAAGCTTTTCCTTTTGAGCTCATGCTGAAATACAAGAGTGTAGAAGGATATAGAAAGACAATCTGATGGGAGACCAGCTTACATATCATGAATATCCATGCTTGATAGCCGGTATTTCAAGGTTGAAATGTAATTAGGCAAAGACACAGAGAACAATAAAATACTGCTATTTCCTAACTCAGGAAACTGTAAGAAACCTTTGGAGAAATAAGAATGATAAAATTGGGAATTGAGACAAAATTGAAAATTGTTATAATAAATAAATAATAATATAAATACATTTTTAATGATACATTCATGGACAGACATGTATGTCGAGAAGAAACAATTACAGAGATCTTTTCTAAGCAGAGTGATATTTTAAATGTTAAATCTTTAACAATGGAGGCAAACGAAAGCAAACAAACTTGGTTTTCCATCAAGTTCTGAATGGAGCTCTTATTTCCCAAAGACGATCATTCATTCATACAGGTGCCTCTGTCATCATCAGAGGGAGAATCACAGTTGGTGGCACCAGAACACTTCCACATCCATCAGCCTCCTCTCTACTGACATGATGGCCCAGATAGCGTAAAGCATGCTGGGTAAACTGCCATCTCTCTCCTTTTCTAGCTCCAGAAGTCTCCAGAGGACAGACACAGTGGTGCAGTGCAGGATTTGACTACAAGTGAAATGTCAAGCAGGTTGAGGAATCGGAATGAGACCAAAAATAGTCAGATAGAAGGCTGCAGAGGAGAAGACATACTAGTTAAGGAGTTAAAGAGCCATGCACTGACAGTGCAGTGGTGAGGGAACTCCACTGGAGACCAGAGAAGTGCAAGACATGGGTCAGCTTTAATTAAACTCTATTCAAGCGAGTGACACCCACAGGAACCTGCTGAACACTATAACAAATGACTGTTATCACTCTGAAGATGCAAATGCAGAAAACTGAGCTAAACAGACATATGAAGACTTCAGACATACGTTTTTGCTGCCTTCAAGTGCACATGGGAAATTTTTACTTCTGAGTTGGGCATTTGTTATTATGACATGAAGCTTTGAAGGTTTATTTATATTTATTTTATTTTTTTATTTATTATTTATTGTATATTTTTATTTGACATCATTTTCATTTATGCATGGTATCTAACAAAAACCTTTCACATAAAACGTGACTGGTTAACTTTGTGTTTGTTGTCTAAACACTCTTTTGTACATAATGCATTAATATTATTTTTAAAATACAGCACGGAAATGAATAAAAAATGAGCAGTGTAGTCTGATTACTGAACGAATGACTCTAATAAGTTGATTGTTTCAACTGAATCAATCACATACAGCTAATTGTGAGACTCAAATGAGTGTAGTTACTATGATGCACATTATGAGATGTATTATAGCATTTTCTAAAATATAAATAAATAAAAGATGTTACTAATTTTTTTTATTTATAGTGGTTAATTGGATTGGCACCTCTAAAAATGTAATTAAAAAGTTTTAAAGGCACAATATGTAAGAATTTCGCAGTAAAATATCCAAAAACCACTAGGCCAGTGTTATATATTTTGTTCAGTTGAGTACTTACAATATCCCAAATGTTTCCAACTATTTGTAAATCATGAGAAAATCGTGATTTTAACCAAGGATCTGGGACGTGTACGGGAGTCGCCTGTCAATGGCGTCATACTGTGTTTACCCTCGGTTTCTGGTTTTATTTTGTAGAAACCATGGAAACACCAAAGATGCTTTAATATATTACATGTTTTATTAGACAATGGAACTCTTGATTTTCCGAGAGTACCATGCTTTTACCATGCCTCAGAGAAAACACTATTTTGTCAAGTAGCTAAGTAATACAGCATTTTCTCCATCATACAATACGTTTTAAAATTAATTGCATGCCATTTATCAACACAAGCCACACAGCATTTATTAACAGGATATTCTAAAATCGATCTAGCTTACTGCAGTGTGCAACAAGTGTCTCACAGCAGCAGCCAAGCGAACGCACAGAGTAACGTTATAACATAATTTTCAACACAGTCAAATGTATCTAATATGATAAACAGTGCTGTGTTACCTCATACGCTTGACTGGAAGAAGCGGCGCCGGCGACTATGGCATAATAAAAGTTTCGCTGCTCTCAAGGCGTGTCGCGTTCGTCTCTCATTAGGAATCGCTCCAGTAGCTTGAGTCCCACTCCAATTCTTTTCCACTGGCTGTGAGGTGAAGACGACATCTTCCAAGATTCCGCGCTCAAACTCTGCATCATCAAGCTACGCCTTTGTTTTGAAAAGGCAACCTCTAGCGGCGAAAAAAACTTTAACCTTTTGTAGCTTTAACCTTTTGCAATTTTTTATTTTTTTTTAAATGTATTTATTTGTCATGATTACCAGCTAGAGTGCCCTTGATAGCCACCAGAGGGCACTCCACCCCAGACTATTATCATTCTCTCACAAACTACATCTCCCAGAACTCACTGCCTGTTCTCATTATGCATGATTGTTCTCAGCTGGTTCTCATTACCTTGTCAGTGTCTACCTATATACGCCTGGTTCATTATGTCATTCATTGCGAAGTCTTGTATGTGTCACCACTGCATTTCTGAGTACTCATATGGGTTTTACCCTGTTTGTCTGTTTTACCGTGTTTGGACTGTTTACCCTGTGTTTATGACCTTTTGTCTGTTATTGGATTACATCTTTGGATTACCCTTCAATAAACTACTGCATTTGGATCCTCAACCTGTGTCTCGGAGCAGTATATGACATTATTATTACGGTTATCATTTTACACAGAAAATGCATTTCTATTCCAAACATTTAATCCTACACACAAGAAAAGAAAACTCTTCTACTGTATATAGAACCTTAAAGGGTTCTTTCAGGTGCTTCATATGTAGAACCTTTTAGGGGTTCCCATCATGGGATCATCAATTTTGTTTTTATTCGTTTTTATAGTTTAAACAGCACGTAAACATACTTTATCACTAGGGGGGAAATGAAATAACCATTAAATATGAAAGTATTATGCAATCATTTAAGACATTTCTCCTTATGCAGAACCTTTTTGGCATAAAGGGTTCTTTTAAAATTGAGTCTAGAACCCAAGAAGAGTGTAGAAGAATTTCTAATTAGTTGGTGCAGAATCGTTAAGAGGAATCTAAATTTAATTCTTTATGATTCCCATCCTTACGTTTAAATCAGTACAGTGGGAAATATTTGTAGGCTCAAAACCAAAGGAATACAGATTGTATGGTTTTACAGTAGCTGAGCTCTCATCCTGCCAGCAGTCCTGTACCACCCAGGTCAACACATGGCAGCATCCATCTATCATTAGAGGGTTAGCATCTGGCTCGTCCTGACAACGTTGTGGCAGAGGTTCAGAGTAAGAGGCTTTGACCACAGTATGTGTGTGTTTGTAATATTATCTCCTTCCGTCTACACTGGCACAGCTGTCCAAAAGCATTGCCCACTGCTGGAAATAAACAAAGCAGGGCCATAAATTGCTGCCACCATAGAGACCACCAGGCTGATGCACGTCACTCTATTATAAATGATATGAGGCATCTTTGCTCTCTTAGGCTAGCAACACATCTCTCTTTCCATCTGTCATTTGAAAGTCATTTCCTTTGACCTTTGCCTGCACTTCCTTAAAGGAACAGTCCACCCAAAAATTTTTTTTTTTTTTAGTGAAGCTCAAACTTAGCTCATATAGCAAGATACAATTCATAGCGACCACATCTGTTAAAGGGTTAGTTCACCCAAAAATAAATATATATATTACTCATCCATAGACAGCAATTTAACCGACAATCAACGTGACTGCAGTGGTTCAATCTTAATTTTATGAAGCGACGAGAATACTTTTTGTGCGCAAAAACAAAACAAAAATAAAGACTTTATTCAACAGTATCTTCTCTTCCCTGTCATTTTCCTTACGTTGTTGCCGCAGTAAGCACAGTGAAGGCTTCCGTGTTCACGTCCGAATGCCGGCTCAGTATTGGCCAAAGCTGATCACGTGAGCAGCACGACGCATGCGTGTGATGCTGATGCAGGAGCTGGCCAATAATGAGTCGGCGTTCTGACGTAGAACCTGGAAGCGCTGGACGTTAAACAACATATGAGAATGACACAGAAGAGAAGATATTGTTGAATAAAGTAATTTTTTTTGTTTTGTTTTTGCACACAAAAAGTATTCTCGGCGCTTCATAAAATTAAGGTTGAACCACTGCAGTCACGTCGAACGGTTTTAACGATGTCTTTAGTACCTTTCTGGACCTTGAAAGTGGTGGTTAAATTGCTGTCTATGGAGGAGTCAGATACCTCTCGGATTTCATCAAAAATATCTTAATTTGTGTTTTGAAGATGAATGAGGGTCTTATGGGTGTGGAATGACATGAGGGTGAGTAATTAATGACAGAAATTTCATTTTTGGGTGAACTAACCCTTCAAGCTTTAAAAGTGGCAACAGCTGCTATAGTTAAACAGCTACTATCACACACACACACGCACACACACGTGTGTGAATTGCTTTAAGACAGCAAATTACCTGAGTTTGACTTTACCTCTCCCTGCAACCCAGAGTTAAAAATCTTTTATCCTTCCCAAGTTCAAAGGCAGAGTCACTTTCTCCCTGTGCTGACGAATGAAGACGTGACTCAGAAATGCAGGCGTCCTTCAAAACCACCCCCCAAGAGGGCAAAACAGTGACAAACCCAATTGCTCATGGGCTGCCAATGCTCAGACGCTTCAAATCTCCTCATCAACATTCACGCCAATTCAGCAGTTCTACAGGAGGTTTATCAGCGGCAGAACAGCCTAAAACATATAACAAAGTCAGCAATGCTTCTATTTTAATTAATTAATAAAAATCTATAATTTAAACTACTTAAACAGGGTTTCTGCAGGTTTCATCAAATCTAATTTAATGCTTTTTAATGCCAATTTTTAAAATTTTAATGCCCTATATTATTTATATATATATATATATATATATTCATTAAAAGTCGATAGATGAAGTCATATGGCAATTAGAATATTCATTATGTCATTAAGTTGCATTCGCATTCTACCAAGTGTCAGCAGCCCTTTACATTTATTTGCTTCTCTGCTGGTACTCTTTGTGCTTACATAATGTATTTTAATGCAGCCAAAATCCCAATAAAACCATAAAACCATCATCTATTTATTTTTCTTTTTGTTGTCAGACAATTTGAAATAGTGAGTGAAACGCAGCCCATTAAGACTACATGCAGGGCTTGACATTAAGCCTTGTCATGTGCTTGTCCTATGGAGAAGTAAATCGGTCATTTACTTGACCAAAAATTTGCTTGTCCGGAAAAAAATAGGATTTTTGTGTGTTGTAAATATAAATTTATTCTGAAGCAATATTCTTTTTTCAGAATATTCTTTATTCTGAATATTCTTTCATAATATTGCAGTTTTGACATTTAAATCTGCATATTTGTGATATTTATCCCAATTTTTTTTTTTAACCTTTATAAATTCTTAAATTTGATCAATAAATTTAATTAGAGTAATAACACACTATAGGGCTGTTACCAATCAAATTAAATAATTTACAATAAAAAAAAAAAAAATAAAAAAAAAATACAACTGCATTAAATAATGTTATGAGATTGTTTTAAATATTTTTTTGAAAATACAAATAAGAAATGTTGGGGTGAAAATGATAGTAAACCATCTTAATAAGTGACTAAACCACTGATAGTGACCGTCTTAATAAGTGAGTCATTCATTCAAATGATTCGTTCAAATGGCTGATTCATTTAAGAATGAGGCAGCTGTTTAAGAATGGGTCACTGAATCATTGACTCAACCGATTTGTTCAAAACGCTGAATCACTCAAAAACACGGTAAAGAAAACACGGTCGAGTGTTGCTGCGAAATGCGCTATGGTTCTGCTGTGATGTTTATTTTAACTATTTTCGCTGCTGAAACAGAACAAAAACAGTCAATATTCCTTCTAAAATGTAAGTGACTTAATATTAACTACTTGTTTATTAACTGTTGTATGAAATCAGTGTCACGTTTACAATCATGATGGTATTCAGGAAGACAGCACTCTTGGTTGTGTGATGTTGCTTAACTGTATCATGTGTTATAAATATAAAAACTCCACATTTTTACAGCAGCATTTAACCGAGTTCTTGTTTGTGCTGCGCTCATTTGTTTCGATTTCTCCTGTTACGTCAGTCCATTATACATTATATAACCTATTATTATCCACTATCGATCGCCACTTGCACTAAATGTAATAAATGAACAGAGCAGACGCAGATAGAGGTGCGCCTGCGGCAGGAAAGCAATATCTCGCGCTTGTGAGGCAGTACTGGAGAGTCTACTTGGGCCGCTGTCCAAAACAGTGTTACGGCAATTTTGCACCGGCCGGAGGCAATTACCAAACTGGTTCCGTGTGTGTATCACACCAATGTTCATATTTTGCGACAGCAAATCAAAGTTATTAATTATGAAGGCTACATTCAGAATAAACTGGTAGTATTATTTTTCTTCAAAACTATCTAAAACATTTTTTAATGCCTTTTAAGGCCTTAATTTTCGCAAAATTCATTTAATGACTTTTAATGCTTTTTAATGCCCCGCGGAAATCCTGGTATTAACTTAATTTACACTAAATGCAAATAAGATTAGTGTGATACAATGGCATAAAGATTAACTCCTCTCATGATCATATTAAGCCTATAAAACTTTTACACGATATGCACAAGGATATCAGTAAGCAATAAGGTACGAGAGGCTGTGCTGTATCGTGAGTAAGTCCCGGCTGAAGGGCGTTGCAACCCCTTCAGCCGTGACTTATTCACGATACAGCACTAGCCTCGAGTACCTTATTGCTTTTATAAATCGGTTACCAGACAATACAAATATTAAAGCCAGAAATATGTATCAATGCAACTTTCATGAAGTAAACTTTTTCTAAAAGCCTTCCTTCCGCCGGAAAAAAATAGTCCCTGACTGTGAACAGCAACAGAAGTTAAATTTTCACGCCATTAGATGGCGGCAAAGACTTGAGTGTGTCAGTCAGTAGCGAAGACTTTTATATTGAAAAGACTGAATTGTTTTGAAAACGGAACAAGACGCAACTGACAAATGATTTGACTAGCGCTGTCAGTCAGGTGAAAACCCTTTAAATGTTAAAAGGACAAGATAATACATAAGACATTTAAACAAATTTTTATTATGAACATAGGACTGATCTGAAGAAAAATGCTAAATCTGAATGCAGGTAATAAACTCGCTCACTCGATCTTCTCACAATACTCTTCTACATAATACAGTAAGATTCAACGAACAATATCAATTGAGAACATACAGTTTACTTTGCTAAGAGTGGTTGCTAAGGGTGTTGTGTAGTGATACACAGAACCGTTGGGTGAAGCTGTGTTTTATCGTGAACAAAACACAGCTATTGACCAATCAGAATCAAGGACAGGAACTAACCATTTTAAAATAGAAAATATATAATAAATATATAAATATTGTTAATTAAAGGAATATAACCCTATATATAAACTACACAACAAAAAAGGAGGTATTATTTATTTGTATTTTATCTGCTATAATTCATCCACACCTTATTATTGCACACATTGACTGAGTTTTATTGATGGAATTGGATCTTCCATCACACAAACCTGACTGAGAGGAGAGCAGCACAGGCTGTACTCAATGTAGAGGACAGAGAAAATAAGAAAGATGGAGATTAAATTAAAATGTACTCGCTTTCCAGAAAACAAGTCCGCATCCTCTCAGAAGCACAGAAATAATTGGTTCATGTCGGTCAGTTGTTCTGACCCAGTCTGCTTTCTGCTATAGACCGTATTCAGAGCAGAGCCATAACAGGTATGAAAGCGAGGCTGTGGGGGAAAGACTTAGCGTGTTTTCAATGGCATCTGCTTTGAAAAGCTGCATAAAGCTCCTAGATCATTTATAATTTTCCACAGCTCATGTTGTCTGGAGTTTTTTTCTACTGAAATTTCTTGGAAAGATATTTTGGCAGTGTTGCATCAGCAGAACAATCCAAAAACACATTTAATAACTATACAATCCACTGAAGAGATGTATGTCTATCCCTGACAGCCTCACTTACATTCCCCTTAAAAATCAAAGATGACGCTGCTGTGAATAAGGTCTATAGGGCATGCTTAGCAGATGCAGTTCACAGGGGCAAGCACTTATTTTGTTCACAGTCTTGACACATAACTGAACAGTGATCAATAACAGGAGCTTTGCATACTGTATGTTTAGAAAGGCCATCACAGATGCTCAAGGAACATGTTCAAAAAGCAACAGTGAAGTTCAATATATTCTGCACACTTAGTGACAAAGACTTTGAGAGAACACAGATGTTTTTAATACTCTTTATGCCATCTGTGCTGTCCTGAGGCCAAGCGAGTGTTGGCGGGAAGACAGTACTCAGTCAGACCCGAAAAAAAAAATCCCTTCGCCACCACTAAAATCTGACAAAGAGCCTGCTCGTTTATGATATATATGGCTGTATGTGCATTGTAAACCTTAAAATTGAACAATAGAAATGTAAAGCCTTATTTAAAGGGTTAGTTCACCCAAAAATGAAAATAATGTCATTTATTACTCACCCTCATGCCGTTCCACACCCATAAGACCTTCGTTAATCTTCGGAACACAAATTAAGATATTTTTGTTGAAATCCGATGGCTCAGTGAGGCGTCCATAGCCAGCAATGACATTTCCTCTCTCAAGATCCATTAATGTACTAAAAACATATTTAAATCAGTTCATGTGAGTACAGTGGTTCAATATTAATATTATAAAGCGACGAGAATATTTTTGGTGCGCCAAAAAAACAAAATAACGACTTATATAGTGATGGCCGATTTCAAAACACTGCTTCAGGAAGCTTCGGAGCGTTATTAATCAGCGTGTTGAATCATGATTCGGATTGCGTGTCAAACCGCCAAACTGCTGAAATCACGTGACTTTGGCGCTCCGAACCGCTGATTCGACACGCTGATTCATAACGCTCCGAAGCTTCCTATGGAGGCCTCACTGAGCCATCGGATTTCAACAAAAATATCTTAATTTGTGTTCCGAAGATTAACGAAGGTCTTACGGGTGTGGAACGCCATGAGGGTGAGTAATAAATGACAGAATTTTCATTTTTGGGTGAACTAACCCTTTAACTTGTTCAAAAATCACATACCCATTGACCAGTCTTTTTTAAAAAAGGAAAACATCAGCTAAAGTATGCAACAAATGATAAAATAAAATAAAAAAGTAACATCACACCTCTCTTCAACAAGCAGCATGATTTTAGAAATCATTTGTTTGTAGCAAAATGGTGCAGAGCAAGCTACACCCTTAAAGGGATAGTTCACCCAAAACTGCAAATTCTGTCATCATGTCGTTCCACACTTGTAAGACTTTTGTTCATCTTCGGAACACAATTGAAGATCTTTTTGATGAAATCTGACAGCTTTCTGTCCCTCTGTTGACAGCTATGCGACTACCACTTTGACGCTTCAAAAAGTTCATAAAGAGATCGTAAAACTAATCCATATGAATTGAGTGGTTTAGTCCAAATTTTCTGAAGAGACACGATCGATTTATATGATGAACAGATTGAATTTAGGCTTTTATACACATAAACATTCATCAACTCACACATCAGTTGTGGTAAACGGAAGCTCAAGTATGCTTGCTTGATGTGCGAGAACCAATGAGGTTCATTCTCGTGTGTTACGAAGCACATCAAGCAGGTTCGGTTGAGCTTCTGTTTATGTTCGATATCAATGTTTATATGGGAATAAAAGCATAAATTCAATCTGTTCATCATATAAAGCGATCGAGTCTCTTCAGAAAATTTGGACTAAACCACTCAATTCATATGAATTAGTTTTACGATCTCTTTGTGAACTTTTTGAAGCGTCAAAGTGTCAGTTGCGTAGCATTCAATGGAGGTACAGAAATTGGTCAGATTTCATCAAAAAGATCTTCATTTGTGTTCCGAAGATGAACGAAAGACTTACGGGTTTGGAACGACATGAAGGTGTGTAATTAATGACAGAATTTTCATATTGGGTGGACTATCCCTTTAAGCATATTTAACCCTATACATGCAATAATAACAACAGTGATGCTTGTCTTATTCACATCATTTTTTTTTTTTTAGAAAACATATAGTGCAATATTTCCTATGTTGCAAACTGTGTTGGTTCTGTCAATACATTTGAGAAAGCACTTGAACTGTGACCGTTATTCATGCTTTCAAATGAATGGCTCATGCACGCTTGCAAACCAGCAATCAATCTAGGAATCAATATCCACTGATTGGAGGTGACCACCAAGGAGTCCACATATGTATAGTGTGAGTGTGAGTGCGAGCCCTGAAAAGTGCTGCAATTCTGTTCCAACTCCTTTGCACCTTGCAGCTTTTTTCCACCGTTCCTTTCTAGTCCTCTCGCTTTCCTCATCCTTTTCCTATCGATCCTTCACTTTCATTGCCTCCCTACTCATACCGATTGCACTTTAACACCTCATTTTCCTTCCTTTCTCCTTTAGTGGCCTCTCTCTCTCTCATATACTCCACATTACACACACTCTCCAGCACACCTAATCTCCACGTGAATGCGTCCCACAGAACAAACCAGCTATTTTACACCAGCAGTAGCAAGGGGGGTTTGGAAAGGAGGTTCGTTCTCCATTCTGCTCTCCCCGCGTGTCTCATTTACAGAAACATGAAATAGGATTTTCTTGCAGGAGATGATTTACGCATCCCCAGATACGCCCAGATGTGGGGATGCGTTGCTGTCTGCAGTTTGCACATACCCTCCGCTGCCCTCCGTGATTCAATACAAACATTTGAATTATTGAATCAATAACGAGAGGGTTTAAAATAGAAAATGAAGAAAAAGCCCAAGAATATCACTAAAAAAAAACAATACTATATGCTCAACAAGAGCAGGAGAATAAATGGTTAAAAGATATTAAACAACAGCAGAATTATCCTCAATTTTCTTCACCAAGGATTGTGATGTTTTTGATTATTTTATGCAGAAAAGATGTATGTGAATTGCATGTAAAACTGCAAATGTATTTAATATCATTGCAAGTACAATTCTAAGCTTTAAAGAAATGTTATATTGCTAATGTACAATCAGACCAGAAAAACATTTGAGAGGAAAATGTATACATAGATTAAATAATAAAAAAAACAAAACATCACTTGTTATTAAAGGACATTCATATCTGCACACCCTCACTTGTAAAGAATAAACCCATCACACCAATAACATAATGATGAATTATAAACCTTACGGAACACATTTGTCCTTGTATTTCTGAAAAGATGACATTTGGATAACATAAAAAGACGATGCGTGGATGTCTCTTACCGTGAGATGTCAGAGAGATGCTGATGCTCTGGGATGCTGATGTTAAATCCTGCTCGTCTCTGCACCCTCACACACCTTTATTATGAGAGGCAGCCCTGCCCCTTTTCTCTTCTGATTGGTCAGACCTAACCTTCGCTTTAAAGCGCACTTATTTATTGACAGCTTTTTTGTTTTTCGTCTTTTATTTGTTATCTTACCCGTACTATTTTATCTTAAATAAATCTTATTGCATTTAATTTAACATTTAAAATAAAGAAATACACATTAACCAAACAGAGTTTGTATGAATGCTGCGATATGGCGAAACAGACGCCAGTCTTTTGACTGCATGTCGTAAGCGTTAGAAATGGCGGTCGTGGGAGTTGTAGTTCTTTGTCAAAATTATGCGCATTACATTGCACCGTTTGAAGTCTTTTAAAGGACTACTAAACGTCACACCTCACGCCTCGCTGTTCTCTGATTGGTGCGCACCACCACATAGCTCCGCCCCTCATTCTTCAGATTGGTCATGCAGAAAACTTCCGTCTTTAGCGAGCGATTCCAATCCTCACAGAAAGGAAAATATTCAAAAGAGTTACCGAGCTCATCGGCAGTCAAATAAACATCTATACGAGCTTCACACAGGTAGGAGAGGCTGAAAACACACTTTTAAAATTTAACCTTGAATTAACAATGTCGTTTCGCTGCGGTTTCTATGAAAATAATTTGTGTTGGGACTAGCAATCACCTAGCTAACAGAGACTTTAGCAATCCAGCTAATCAGAGCCTCACAATAGATCACAAAGTAAGTAAAGTAATGATTTTTAAATTTGATTTATTTTGTTTTATACAAGGCCAGGAAGCCCATCTCAGATCAGTATTTACCAGGCCTCAAGTTCTAATGGAGAGTAAATCAGTTTTGAAGACAGTAAAAGCAGGCCTGCTGAAGACTGAGAGAAAATACAGTAGGAATTTACTCAATCAGGTTGTGAATGACACAGTTTAAATATTACATAGCCTTTGGTCTTATACCAATCATTCATCCGAATCAGGTTAGATAGCTGTTAGAACGTTACAAATGTTGAAACGTTGATATCCTGGATCTGTTTCAGACCAGACGTTAGAATCAAGCTGCTGCTACAGTGTTTCACACAATTGCAGTTTTGATAAATATGATGACGTCACAGTTGGGTGTAAACCTGAAATATCTTGACAGCTTAAATCAGTCATTAGAATCTGTTTTGATGCCATTATCCACTTATGTAAGAGTCAGATATAGTTCAACTTGTGTGTATAAAAACCCGTTTATGCTGTGTGAGAAAAATTGCTGGATTGATTAAATTGAAGTGAAGGAGACCTATCATGTATATCAAATAATTATTGTATATATTTTTAATACTGAGGGTCCTTGAATTGTCTGAGAATCCCTGGCTCTGTGAAAGTTGAAAAAACCTGCTCTAGAGCGACATTGACGACTTGTTTTTTGTTAACTAACCAATGTTCGTCAGTTTAAAAATGTTTGAGTGGAAGAAATGATTGTTTTTATTCACATTACAAAAAATATATATATATTTCATTTTTTGGTGTGTATTTACTGAAAAACGGAGCAGGAAAATGACTGATGGAAAATGATTCGGTATTTGTCTTGTTTTATTACTGTAACAAGCATTAAGAGCTGATTTGTGACAGCTAGTCAACATCAGATTGAAAAACCATCATGTTTTAACACATTCAAGCATAATAATGTATAAAAGCTGATTTTTAGATGTATTGAGCATGATGACAGTATTTATATAATTACAGTTAAAGCATTGTGAGGTACTGAACAAAGTGCTTATTTATTATGTACTCAAAATTACAACAGTGCAATAAAACCGAGATGACCTATTGTCATGCATAGCTGAATTATTATTTTATATTGTGGTGGTTCAATAATTGGCAGAACTTTCCCTCACTTGACAGTGAATATGTTGTTTCACTTTAAATTCACTTTTTAATCTTCAATGCATTATAAGGTAAAAATGTAGTATAGGTGGATCTGATTCAGGATTCACCTGTGTTAGGGTGTTACCCATTTCAGTGCCAAGGTCAGACTCTGACTAGAGACACTACAGGAATCAGGTGTTGGTTGGCCTTTGTCAAGAGGAAAAAGGTGAGTCATAATAATGCATATGTAACCAGGCAACCATGTTTTATAAGAGGAGTGCTGGTATTTCCAACTATTAAGTGAAGCAACGGCCTGCTCTATGTGAAGACGTCACAGTGATCCCTATGAATGTCACCCAGATAAGGCTGCCTCCCACAGTGGGGCCAAAGGCCTTCCGATCAGGTGGGAATGACTCACGGCCTCCTGTCCATTAGCCTGAATCGGCGGCATTGAGATAAGCGTGCCTCGCTTTCAATGGTTTGTAAAGTTCCTTGTAGCTTGAGAGGAACTGTGACCTTCTGCAGATAACAAGAAGCGCTATTGTTTCACACTTGTTGGGTGAAGGAATAAACACTTTGGCATGTTGTTGTAGACTTTGAGAAGAAATGAAGTGACTTAAGGCCCGTTCACACCAAGGACCATAACTATAATGCTAACTAATAATCATTCTAATTCTTTGAGAAGTCTATACCACAATGATGACAATACTGATGAGTGATATTGTTGGAATCAATTTAAGAATGTTTTTTTTTTTCCAGTTGATGAATGATATACCATGCCAATCAGAATCCACTTAAATTTTAAAAGGTTGAGCATTTAAAGAGGCAGATGGCATAACTGCAGCACATGTTTATAATAAATGGAACATTATCATACATTGGATGCTAATTTGTTATTGTGTTATAGTCATCTTTCAAAGTTTTTGGTATGAATGGGCTTTTTTGGCCCTTTTACAGACTGTAATGACGCATTTCCACAGTTATTAACATCATAAATTTAGCAAAGAGTTTAATATTTTCATTTTTACAAAAAATTAATGTACATTTATAACACTATACTTTGTGATTTCTTGCCTTGGAATTAAATTACAGAAAACGGGTTAGTGACAGCAGTTTTGACGTCATTCTTCTGACCACTAATCAATATCTCTTTGTTTTTCCTCTTTTGGAAAGTCATAGAAGTGCTATCAAGGATTTTTTCTTTTGCTATTGGGGCAAATGGAAACGCAAAAGTTATATTTGTTGTAGTTTCCCTTTAACACTATAGAAGTTTACCCAACTATGATAACTTCTGCTTCTGAGAACTCTGGAAATGTGAAAAGGGTCCATTTGTTAAATTTAGTAACGTGTACTTAAAATTATCGTTACAATCTGTGTTGTCTTCGGGCTGTACAACCTGAGAAGGATCATTCAAAATCTAACATTATCATCATAAAGTCATGGGTGCACCGTCCAGGAAATAGCCTTTATTTTTCTTACACTGGCCACGTGTCTCATACTTTTAATCTTGAGGGGCCCAAATCACCTAAATCTCACCTAAATCTCACCGAAAACTTGGCGCTTTCCCATGGCTATCACGTCTACCTTTGAACGCAGGTTGAAAATGTCATTTCCTTACTTGTGAAATGGAATCCCGCTACCCTTTTATAATCTCTTCCTCATTGGTGCCCCTTTCAGAGATCGTCTGGGCCCCCCTCATCCCGAGCCCCCCAGGAGTGAATGACGCTCCCCCCGTCCCTTCCGTGCCCTGACGAGGATGACAATGGAAGAGATGAAGAATGAAGCGGACGCAACCTCGATGGTATCCATGACTCTCTACGCCGTGATGTACCCTGTCTTCAATGAGGTATGGTGGTTAGTTTCCAATAGGAGAGATTTCAGTTATGGTTTTGTTGACATAGACTAAGGATCAGGATTAGGAGATGCAAATGATGCACACCCACATGCTCTGAGAAAGTGCAGTCACACTCATTTTACGGCACTTCTAGTTCTGGTTGCACTAATATTTTTTTTTAACAGACAAGTTGGATGCTGAGGTTGTTATCTGGCTGGCCAGCATCTTTGAATATTTTTTGAATGTTTTTAAAATAAAATGAAAAAAAAGTTGTTCATATTTTAGAATCCATTTTACTTAAGATGAGCATTGGGGGAGGGAATGACTTAAGCCCCGTTTACGCTAGTGCGTTTTCATTTTAAAACAGCGTTCTCTTCATCTACACTACGCGACTGAAAACGCATGTCACATGACCGTTTATGCACACTGGACATGCGCGTATAAGTGTAAACAGTTGCCTATTGCACATGTAGGTAGCAGCAGTATTAAAAAAAATGCTAAGTTTAACTGCACAATGGCTGCTAAAAATGACAACAAAGCCAGCAAAGATTGCAGTTCAGTCTACATGTTATCGTTTACACGGTCGTCAAGGATACGCAGAGCGAACGTGGGCAGCCACGCCATCGTTTTCAAAAGACTCGGGGTCTGCAGAAAGTCTCCCTTTTCGAGTTTCGAAAATGTAGGCGTAGTGTAAACGACAGGCGTAACCGTAGCAAAACTTATGCGTTTTAAAACGAAAACGCATTAGTGTAAACGGGGCCTAAATGAAAGGAACTTTGCTAACTTAGCTTTTTAAAAATGTGTAACTTTTTCTCTAACAGTTAATCTATCTTTTTTTCAAAAAAAAATTTTTAGTATTGTTGTAGACACAAGTGAGGTTAATAATAAAAAGATCTCTTCTACAGTGCCTAATTCATTTCAGTAAATAGTTTCATTAGTATGGATCTTTTCAGTTATTGAAAGGTTAAAAATGATTCTCAGTAGTTTCCCTGAAGTTCCTGTGTAGAGATGGGTAGCGAAACCCGGTATTAAATGGGCCCCAGGGCTAAATTATTAAAGACCACTGTATCGATAAGCTCCGACGTTATCGGTTCTGCTGTCGGTACTAGAGAAATTAAGAAAATACACTTAACATCTATATTGCAAATTAAATAGTATCTTGCCAGCCGTTTCTTTATGCAATAATATGAAGACATTGATGCATTTTTTGATATTCGCAATCCAGAAGAGAGATCTCTCTCATGGAGCCACAGCACGCATGGCACGAAAGCCCCTGCTTAATGAGTGATGATGAAGGAGAGAACTAAACAGTGAAATGTTTGGTTTCAATGTTTAGGGCTGTGCGATTAATGTAATTTTATCTAAGGATTACAAAAAGAAGTTATTTGAGGTAAAACTAGCCACATTCCATCTAGCGCACATTCCTTTAATTCGTTTTAAATTCGCATCAGCAAATTTGGTGATTTTGTAAAATGCAGTCTAATGTTGCCAAATTGCGGTATGTGTTTTATAATAAAGAGTTAGTAAAAGCACAATAATCTGCACAAGAGATGCTTTCCCAAGACGACTTTCTCTGCTCCAAAACGGACCGCAACTAGACAAGTAAATTATACTTTGGGCTTCGGGTGTGCGTCTAAATGATCAAATACACACAAAAATATGTCAAAATGACCGGCTTGGGGAGTATTCACTTAAACACAGTCCAGTAAACCTCGGATGCCACTTGGGCCATTGATATTAGTCAAACAACAAAAGACAGAGAAAATCACTCTCTGCTCTTGACTGAATAACTTCAGCTTTAACAACATCTAAACATCTATCAATTTATACAGTGAAGAATGCAAAGTGTTATTTTAAATTTTGATTACTTTATTAGATTTCTTTTGTAGGCTATATCTACTTACCTGAACAGTAATGTTAATAGATGTTCCTGAAAAAAAAAAAAAGAGTAAAGGACAGTTTTTCATTTGTATATTTGTATATTGTATTTATTTGGCAGTTTGTTTGTACTTGTTCTTATTGTATGTTATCTATTGCAAATAAAACACTAAAGATGCCTGCACACTGGTGCATTTACAAATCAATGTTTTATATTAATTTGTTTTATTTTTGCTGTTTCTTTTGCTATAGATATTTATTTTACATTTCAGAATATATAAAGCAATGTTAATTCTTATTTTGTTTCTTTATTTTTAATAACAAAATATAACAAAAAGAACCAATAAGAATATCTTTAAGTACCGGATCGATAAGCAGTATCGTGAGATTAGTAATACCGTTAAAACCTTAACGATACCATCCCTATTCCTGTGTGACATTTTACCATATTTTTTTGTAGCTAAATAAATGTTTTAAGTTAGATATTAAATGTAGCTGTTTTTCACAGTTTCCAAGTAGTTTTTAAGGATTTTTTAGTTGTAATTCAATTGATTAGATGGTTAGGCCTACAAAATTAATGCATTTTAATGTATTTAGATGCTTTTGTTTGTAACTTGTATTGTATATATTCTGTTTTAATATATTTTAAAATGTCATTTATTATCATCATTACTCCATTCTTTACCCAGTGTCACATGGTCCCTTATATGCTGATTTTCTGCTCAAGAAACATGTATTATTATCAATGTTGAAAACAGTTGTGCTGTTTAATATTTTTGCTTAAATTTTTATATATATATTTTTTTATATATTTTTTTTTAGGATTCTTTGAAGAACTTTCAAAAGAACAGCATATTGCATACTTTGGGGTTGTATTTACTGCAAAATTAGTTCTGTTGTAATTAGGGCTGCACGATTAATCGTATTTTAATCGCGATAACGATATCTGCTTCTCTCGATTGATTACAAATAATCGTCACGATACTGGCCCGCTCGTTATTTATCCTGAAAACGTGTTTTTTCTTTGGGATATGCCTGTGGTTGACATATGCAAAGAGCTTAAATCCCCAAATAGAGCTTTTTCCTTTAAAGGATATACTTTCTTGCCGGTGTTTTACTTAATCTGTGCAATCTGGCAACTCTGTGCACGCGCTCCCTCTAAATGCGGAAGAAGTGCTGATTATCTGAAAACAAACATGTGCGCTGGAGTTTAGCGATCTCCACAGAGAAATTCTGCTTCAATGAAAGTGTCATACAGCCAGTCTTTGTTTCTTCACAAGCCACTTGTACTATTTGTGTGACTAAATCTGCCATGATCAAGCGATGAATTTCAACAAATGCAACACGGATCTCCACCTACTGTTTGCAGAATGCACTTTTGCAACCTATGTGACAATTCAGTCGGGAAAATGAACATAATTTGGAATTATTGGAAATAATATTAGGAGTTTCGCCGTTTTATCTTTTGAAGTTCTTAAAGGTTTTACCAGTTTTCATAATGTTGATCAGTTGATCATATCGCCACTGGGATGTTCTAAAACGCTTAACATGAAAACGCTTAACGTGGCTTAATTTACTAAGACAGTGTTATTAACAAACCAAACTTAGTGAACACCATACTAATAAAGCATACTATGTACAGAAAAGCAGATGAGCCCAGAATATGAACGCAACATGTTTAATGAAGCATTTTCCTCCCATAAAGAAAATGCTTAACGTGGATTAATGTACTAAGACCGTGACATTAAAAGACCAAACTTAGTAAACACTATACTAATAAAGCATACTATACAGAAAAATACTTAAGTAAATACTCAGTACATTAAGCCACGTTAAGCGTTTTTCACGTTAAGCATTTTAGAATGTCCCTAGCCAGGGACATTTCTTTGCTTTACGAATTTGCAGGGCAATCTGAATCTGTGGTTTGTCTCATTTGCAAACGAATTGTGTTGCTTTAAAATCTAATGTGAATACAGATTACAAAGCGCTCACCAAAACCATGTGTTTTGTATAGATTTACCATCTAACGAAGTTATCATAGTTGGTTAAATGAAGTCGGTGTGCCACCTACAGGCCTTTTGGGTGAAGTGTAGGTTGGTAAAGAACGTGCAAAATGGCCATAACTACATTACCCTTTTTGATAGAATAATCGTGATTATCAGTTTAACCATTATCGAGCAGCCCTAGTTGTAATATATACTGTTACAGTGATATAATATTTCTGTCAAACCCTATAATGCAATAGATTATGGTTGAACACACTATGCTGGACTATTAACTTTGGTGATTTTCTTTCTTCAAGAAGAGAAATGCAAATATAGTACTGTTTTCTAAAAATCTGATAACCATTAAAGTTGTCCCATTTTATACCTAAATAAGTACGCTGACTCAATAACATTGGTTAACACTGGAACCTGTCATATTCTTCAGTCATAAATGATCTTCATTCTCGCTTATGAGCACAATTAACACACAGCACACATGCTTTTTACACAGTCTACATGTGCTGCTGTGGATTAATTCATGTCTCTTTAATTAGAGGCAAAATCTACACCCACGACCAACTATATTTCCATTTTAATGTGGTGATAATGACTATGTATAATGTATGCAACACTAAAACCAAACAACCTGTTTTATCTGGCAGTAAATTAAGATGGTGTGTCTGTGTGTGTGTGTGTGTTACAGCTGGAGAGAGTAAATCTGTCTGCAGCACAGACTCTGAGAGCAGCTTTCATAAAGGTGAGTAAACACACCGTGATTCTGTCATTACCTGATCGACAAAACCCTGCGCTCTTCGGCTTGTTTTTCTCTTCTTCATATATTTAATTTGTCAGAAAATCACCTTCAGACCATCTGGATTTTAACTACCTCAAGGTAAAATCAAAATGAACCCCATAAACTTGTTTAATACCCGTTTCTGGTCTTACTGCGCATGATTCATCAGTGCATGTTATTCCAATGTCTAATGTAAAAACTTGCTCCACCTCTAAAACAACTTTCCTTTCCTGCTGATGTCACCAAGGCCAGAAAGTGATGTTAGTCAGAAATCAAAAAACTATTTAGGCATTAGTTTCTGTCTGTTTCATTGCTCTCTTGAGAAAAGAGTTAAATGTACTTTGTAGGCTTAGATGAAAAATCTAAAGGTGGAATCTAAGCTGCAGAAAGAGGGTCATTTGGAAATGGTCATGTTATTGACATATGAACATACTGTATGTTAAAGCATTCACATATGCCTGCTGATTTTACATTTCATTTTCAGCAACTTTGCCTATCCTGATACACCTGATATAAACTGTGCTGATAGGCTAAGGTAGCCAATTATAACAGAGGACATTTGCACATAAAGATTACATTTCAAACATACATTAGCAAAACGGCCAGTTTAATTCTAAATTCCAAAGAAAGTTGGTCATGAGTTGGTTTTAATGCAAGTAACCTTGACTAACATTATAAGTAGACCACAGGGGAAAAATAAAATGCTACAAAAGCACCATTTTAGTTTTGATTCAGAGTCTTCAGAATCAGAGAGCTTTGTAAAATTTCAGAAAAAAAAATCTGGTGCAGACTGCTTTTGCTGTCTCAGCAGCACCATTTCTGCTCATGGCTTTGAAATATTGTTGTGTAACAGTAATAAATTAATGTTAGAAGACAGATTTATTAATCATGAAAACATTTTGACATGGTTATCTTTTCCTGATAGTAATATACATAGATTTATTTGTCTTAAAGGGTTAGTTCTGTCATTAATTACTCACCCTCATTTTGTTCCACACCCGTAAGACCTTCGTTCATCTTCGGAACACAAATTAAGATATTTTTGATAAAATCCGATGGCTCAGTGATGCCTGCATTGCCAGCAAGACAATTAACACTTTCAATGCCCAGAAAGCTACTAAAGACATATTTAAAACAGTTCATGTGACTACAGTGGTTCAACCTTAATGTTATGAAGCGACGAGAATACTTTTTGTGTGCCAAAAAACCAAAATAACAACTTTATTCAACAATATCTAGTGATGGGCGATTTCAAAACACTGCTTCATGAAGCTTCGAAGCTTTACGAATCTTTCGTTTTGAATCAGTGGTTCGGAGCGTGTATCAAACTGCCAAAGTCACGTCCCCCAGTGGTGAACCATTGAAATTTCGAATCACTTATAATGTAACGAAGCCTCGTTTACTGAAATCACGTGACTTTGGCAGTTTGATTCACGCTCCGAACCACTGATTCGAAACAGTGGTAATAATCTTTGAAGCTTCATGAAGCAGTGTTTTGAAATCGCCCATCACTAGATATTGTTAAATAAAGTTATTTTGTTTTTTTGGCGCACAAAAAGTATTCTCGTCGCATCATAACATTAAGGTTGAACCACTGTAGTCACATGGACTGTTTTAAATATGTCTTTAGTAGCATTCTGGACATTGAAAGTGTTAACTGTCTTGCTGGCAATGCAGGCCTCACTGAGCCATGGGATTTTATGAAAAATAGATGATGAACGAAGGTCTTACGGGTGTGGAACGACATGAGAGTGAGTGATTAATGACAGAAATTTCATTTTTGGGTGAACTAACCCTTTAAGTTTCAATATAAGAATAGTATGTGGATCAAATTATGAAACTCTTATTAAAACAAATATTGTGTATTGTTAGGTTTTCCTCCATAATTTGGCACTTAAAATGTTTACTTTTTTAAATATCAGAAATAATTTATTTGTTGTTGTTTTGGATTGATTTGTGCTATTTGTTTGTCCATGTCAGGCAGAGAAGGAGAACCCTGGACTGACTCAGGATATTATCATGAAAATTCTGGAGAAGAAGAACGTGGACATCAACTTCACAGAGTCTTTATTACGCATGGCTGCCGACGATGTTGAGGGTGCGTTTGAGTTTTTACATATTTGAAGAGGAGAAGAACATGCTTCTATGGTTTGCAATGCAAAGTCTTGTTAATGTTGCAGCCTTGTGCCTCTAGGGGGAGCTGTTTCCCCATGAATTAAAACAGTAATGACTAATGTATTTTCCCCTCATAATTTAATTTCTTCCTTTTTTGCAAGTGTTTTTGACATGTTCAGATGTATTCCACTAATGAATGCACAGAAACGCACTGGGTTTCTGGGTAATGCTCATTTTTGTTGATTTGAAATGTAAAGAATACTAAATGTACCTCCAAATTTAATCCAAGCCAATTGTAAAATCCTTGTTTTGCTCTTCCTACTGTAATCTATCCTTGTGTACTTTGTGTTTATGAGGTGCCTGATTGTGTTTACAGGATAATATAGAAGTTTCTGCTTTGTTATATTTATAGAGCCATCTGCAGTGCATTTAACATTTCAGCATTTGTTCAATAGCTTGTATTATGGTCTCAATTCAGATGGTTGTCCATCATGATTGGCCATTAAAAGTAGTTAAAAGTGCTATTATGTCACATTTTAATGACAGGTCATTAAAATTCAACTGTTGTTGCCATGGTGACTGAGTTGTTCTTGTGGGCGTGTTCTTTGTGTGCAGAGTACATGATTGACAGGCCCGAGCGGGAGTTCCAGGACCTGAATGAAAGAGCTCGTGCACTGAAACAGATCCTCAGCAAAATCCCTGATGAAATCAATGACCGAGTCCGTTTCCTGCAGACAATCAAGTGAGAACATATTCATGCACACATTCACACACATAATTACAACAAAATTCACTTGCCTTTTTTTTCCCCCCATTTGTGTCATGACTTTCGTATCATTTCGTCAGTCTTTGCATGCACACTTGCCCTGACAGAGTTTCTTTTTGAAGTATTTATTTAATATTTAAAGAAATGTCTGGTTCATGTTTCACTCTAAAATCGAAAAGAAAAGATAGGACATTTTTGATATTTTAAAATGAAGCCTGAAGAGCAGTTAGATCTGTTTTCTTTTTCCTTATTTAGATTTTTGGGGTGATTTTTTTTTTTTTTTCTCCCCAGACAGTTTTAAAATGTAAGAATTTTGACAGTTGTATGTAAAAAGTATTAGTAGTAAAATCTTAAGTATTCACCACAATTACTTTTCCCCACTGATGGTCATAAATATGGCTGATGAGTGGAAAAGTCACATGACTCAGACATTAATACAATATGTCTGAACATTTGTTTAATTGGTGTCCACAGAGATATAGCCAGTGCCATAAAAGAACTACTGGACACAGTGAACAATGTCTTTAAGAAATACCAGTACCAGAACAGAAGGGTGAGTGAACACACACACACACACACACACACACACACACACACACACACACACACACACACACACAGTCATTATTAAATCGATGCAGCCAGTCTCACTTACTGAAGGAAAAAATGAAAATGGCTTTGTGTTTTTCAGGCACTTGAGCATCAGAAGAAAGAGTTTGTGAAACACTCAAAAAGCTTCAGTGACACTCTGAAAACGTACTTCAAAGACGGAAAGTATGGAAGTTTTAAGAATCACCCATTATCTTCACTGCACTTCTCTCTCCCCCCCCCCCCTTTTTTTTTTGCCAAAGTCTTCTTTTCTCTCCATATAAATTAATAATGGGTAGTTCTTGGCTTAATTCTTGTCATCTTTTGTGCTTCCATCAGAGCATGTCATGATATTTAACACAACAAAGAACTAGTAAATTGAATTTGATTTGGAAATTAAATAACAATAATGCATAGATGAAATTACTGTTGCACAGTACTTCTGGATTTTTCAGACAAGCAGTGTTGTGATTCCAATGATCTGTTAGATCATAATTATAATTAAATTAAATAAATGGCAGTGATGTTTGATCATTTTAATTAAAGTTATAGTGATAGCTATGGTTAATAGTGAAGGAAAAATTATTATTATTATTATTATTTTTTTTAACAACCAGTTTCAACATAATTAATTATTGCATAGCATTTAATATTATTCTCCATAAAAAAGCACAGAGAAATGTGGCATATTAAAGTAAAAAAAAAAAATAAGTTAAAAGTACCCTTTAGAGACACATGTGATAGGCATTTGACAACAAATATTAGTATTCAAAAGTTTAGGGCCAGTAAGATTTTTTTGTTTTAACCAAGGCTGCATTTATTTGATCAAATACAATAAAAACAGTAATATTGTGAAATATTATTGCAATGTCAAATAACTGTTTTCTTTGTAAGTATATTATAAAATGTAATTTATTCCTGTGATGCAAAGCTGAATTTTCAGCATCATTACTCCAGTCTTCAGTGTCACATTATGTTTCAGAAATCATTCTAATACGCTAATTTTCTTCTCTACATTTATTATTATTATCAATGTTAAAAATGGTTGTCCTGCTTAATATTTTTGTGGAAACTGATACATTTTTTTTGCAGGATTCTTTGAATAGAAAGAACAGCATTTACAAAATATAAAGCTTGTAAAGCTTTACTCTCTTTGTACTGTCTTTACTGTCACTGTTGATCAATTTAATTCATCTATGCTAAAACTAATCTTACTGACTGCAAACTTTTAAACAGTAGTGTACCTTATTAGCACTGCGAAAATTATAATCATTTGAGCAGATGCGACAATAATGATGGTGGTTTATGAACTCATAATTTGTGTAAAATTTTTTGTCTTTCCATGTTTTTGGAAATGGCATTTCACCCACACGGACTTTTTGGTTATTTTCAGCTCATTTTGTAAATGTGCTGCATAACATTTGTAATATCACCTGTAACATTAATATGTGTTTAGATCTAATTCGTATTCCTTCCCTTTCCACCTTTCTTCCAGGGCAATAAACGTGTTTGCCAGTGCCAACCGGCTCATCCACCAAACCAACTTGATACTGCAGACCTTCAAAACTGTCGCGTAGGAGTCGTAGAAGTGTATTTTTTTTTTTTTTAAATAACCTTTATATGAACAATGTAAAAAAAAAAAAAACACCTTTGGACTGTAATTTATGATTCTTTTCTCTGGCAGTAACACTTAAGGCAAGGATGGCTTCTATTATGGTTTCTAATCCCATCTAAATCTAATCTTCTTCATGAGCTGGAGTGACCGCCCAGTGTTTCTCATATCCTGAGCTTTACAGTCACACTATCGCTGTAGAGACTCTCTCGCTTGCTTTCTCCCTCTCTCTCGCTTCCGAAGTGTTTTTGTTCTGTCCGGTCAGTCCAAGAGAAAGCCAAATGCCTGGGGGCCTTAACGGTGAGGGACACGGGGTGTTCCAGACGTGCTTGTAAATGCTGGGGTTTAGCTGTCTCCTCAGATGCTTTGAACTTGAATGAAAGATGTATATTTAATAGATATTTGGTAACAGAATTGTTCAAATAAACAGCACACGTCAAACAAAAGTTGTTTGGATTTATTCTTTTTAAAAAATATTTTTAGTCCCCATTTCTGCATTAAGAATAGCTAAGGTAAGAATTACTATTCCTACCTTAAAACTATTACTCGCACTTTTGGATAAGGATTTTTCAAGGCCCCTAACCTTAAGTATTAAACTTTGGGTGCACATAAATGATACTTTATTCATGCTAATACTTTGGAAGGAAAAAAAATGGATGGAAAAAACTGATATGGACATGCACACATTTTATATTTGACATTTCTGAGCTAATTTTGGATGACTTCTAACCGTATTTGTCAGTGAATTTTAAGATTGGCTTCAACACAATGAATTTAGCATCTGGCGTGCCTATAATTTCTTGAAATGCTCCCTGAATGGTAAATAATCTTTGGTTTTATGTGATGTCGTTCTAAGCAAAGAAATTAGACAAATTAAAATTTTTTTTTTTTTATTAAATTCATAATGTCTGTACTGAGATAAACTAATCAATGTTTCTTAATGTGTTTGCTTTGGCTTATTTTAATTTTGAACAAGGTCCAAGCTTCACTTATTTTTAACAGTTGCAAATTGTGTCCAAAGTGTGTGAAGCTACTGCTATAAATTGGCGTATTCAACATTCACCAGTGTTGGGGACAGTTACTTTTAAAAGTAATGTTACAATATTGCGTTATTCCCTAAAAAAAAAAAAAACTAATTGTTACTTAGTTACATTTTATGGAAAGTAATGTTACGTTACTTTTGTGTTACTTTTTCTCACCTGGGCTGGGCATGCTTGTCTGTTTTTTAATAACAAAAAAAGTTCTATTTTTGCAAATGTAAAGGCCCTTTCACACCAAAAGTGAAATGAATAAACCTTAGGCTGAAGGAAATGCAAATTCACGCCTGGCCCTAAACAGTAGAGGGCGTAGCGCAAACCTTTCAGATGTGTAGCCATTCTGAATCGCAGAAGAATAAGATGCAGGAGAAGAAAATTCAACACACTAACTTCAGCAATAAAAACAAAAAATCTATCTAAAGTCATTTTATCTCATTTTAAGTCATGTTTGCTTATAGTATGGTTGAATTGGATCATCAAAGGTCAGCAGCAAAGACATTGGTTAATAAAGTGACATTAAGTACATAAAGTATATTTGTGTTATTTAACATTCAGTTATTTCAGGTTTGCGTAATATTCTGAGTTTGCTTTTCACAGTTTTTATTCATTTTGAGGAATACCACCCGCATTTAGTCTAGAACAACCATCAAGTTTACACTGCGCACACAATGCCTCTGCTTACTACCGATTTCTCTCAACATGGAGACAGGAGAGGTGTTCATCAATAAATTAAAAAACAAAGTAAATTGCGTTACTTATTTGAAAAAGTAACTGATATTTTGTTTAAATTTAAAAGTAATCTGATAACATAACTTGCATTACTTGTAATGTGTTAGACCCAACACTGACTGTGTTGGGAATATTGTGCTCTGGTCTCTAACATGCTCTTTTCTTCTGAACGGAGAAATGTGTGAACATACACAGTCCTCACTCACTCATATCCTGGTTTCCATGAGACATACCCATGGCTTTTAAAGAGGACTGGTAATGAAAGGGTAATATGTGTGGGCTTTGACATTACTGACAGCTCCCTCATACTCTCTGGACATACTCCTACTCATGCCTCACTTACTTTGTCCATCTCATGGAAGTGCTCTTCTTACTCTAGGAGCTTGAACTTAAGATCTTGGTGTTCTCCACAGCAGTGCAGAAATCTGTAAAGATCAGAGTTTTGGATGCATTAGATGATAAGTAGGAGGTGGATTTTAAGTTGTGTTATATCAGCTTTGTATTTTTATGAGAACTAGTCTATAGGTAAAGTTTTGAAACAAATTTGTACGCACACAGCCACTTAATTTGGTAAGGTAGGTGCATTGAATGTTTTCTTGTCACCTAAATTGTAGTTCCCTCTGTTTTATGCATTTGATACATGATACAACATTCAGCCTTGGAACTGAACCCATGACCTTGCGTTTTTAGCACCATGCTACTGTTTAAACAACAGGTGTGCTTTCATATCCTGTTTACAATATACTTCAGTATATTTCAAGTGCCACAAACCTTTTTGCTTATGATTGGGTTACTGGAGAAGTTGTAAAGTGTCTTTAGAATTCTATTTAGGAACTTATGGGTTCTATAAGTTCTTCAGAATACTGCCCTATTTGAAAACATGCCTAGAGTATCTTTAAAGGGTTTTCATCATTGTGGCATTTTGAAGATCCTTCAAGATGTTTTCATGTTTATAGTGTTCTTCCCTTCCTTTATGATCTTGATGACTTGAGAACCTTTAAATGGTCCAACAAAGTTATTTTATTACTATTCCTTACCTTTATGATCTCAATCATTTTAAAACTGCCCTTTTAAAAATGATGCCTAGTGGTTCTCTAAAGTTTTCTGCCAAGTAGCAATCTAAAAACCCTCAATGTTCCCTCAAGTTATACTTTTATATAGTTGGTGTCCTTTACATTTATGATCACTGATACCTTGAAAACTTCTTCAAGGTTTCGAACAGTGTGGGTTTATAAAGACCCTTGAATGGTCCTTCAAGGTGTTTTCATGTTTACAGTGTTTCTTCCTTCCCCATTATAATTCTCACCTATAGATTCTCCAAAATACATTCTGAATGACCTTAAATGGTCCAACAAAGTAATTTTTTAATAGTGTGTTTCTGCCTTCTTTTTATTCTGCTAATTATTTAAAAGCCCTTTTTAAAAGGGTGTCTAGGTTCTCCAAATATTTCTGCCAAGTTCCAGTCTGAAGACCCTCAATGGTCCCTCAAGTTATCTTTTCATTTATGATATTTCTTCCTTTCCTTGATGATCATTGATACCTTGAGACCTTCAGAGGTCCTTCAAAGGATTCCATCATTGTGGCATCCTAAAGAACCCCAGATGGGCCATCAGCTTATGCTTTAATGTTTAATGTGTTGCTCTTCGGTAGCTTGAGAACAAGCTTTGAAATGATACCATACAATAAGATGGCTTTGTTTTGTAGTTCTCATAGATTTTACTTTAGGTTCCTGGAAAAGTGTTCTGCGCAGTACTGTGTGCCTACATTTTATTCAAAGCAACTTCCAATACTACAACACAAGATATTCATCGTAAGCCAATACTTGCACTGTTCTGGAATATGTGTGACTATAGATTTACCCCTTATACTGTATGCTTTTAGTCTCCTGCAGTGGAGCGGTTTTGCCGTTCCTCTTATGGTTCTTCTTTCCATAGCCAGACTGCAGTGAATCAGGATCTTACTACCATCCCTTATTCACAGCATGTCCTACTGTTTCTCCTCAGGTGTTCTCCCTATTGCTGTAATGCATAATGCATGTTCTCCCTGTATGAACTCTAGGCTTCATGTCCCAGAGCAAATTCCCCCCTCTTCACTGCACTTTGATTGACAGCTGTTACGGGCCGAAACCATGGAGACCGCAAGTGTTTGGAATATCTCCTGACTTCAGAGGACCTTGTGAATACGCCAAGGCTCATGTTGTGAGAGGGAATATTTTAACGTGAGCGGCAGAGCTTTTGAAGTCCACTTTGATAGAGCATGTCTGAGTTTTAAAGCTGTCTATTCCAGCTCAGAATGCATTAGGTGGCTTGTGTAGGTGATGTCTGATCTCTGTGTTTACCGAATCTTGGTATGTGTGAAACTTTAAACTTAGGTTTTGGCAGTGCATATTTTAATATAGTTTTTGAAACCTGCATTGCAGTTTGAGTTTCAACCAATCCCCTAAATAAATAACACAAGGCCGTAAACCAGATTTACATGAATCAAGTTGAGTTCATATGGGAAGCCTGATTTATAAAAAGATGCTATCTAAGATTTACTAATAAATAAAAGGTTGCTAATTGACTTTTGGGCAAAATATTTTAGAAATATTGTCAACTCTCAGTAAGGTCTATTATTTTAATTCAGTTGCAAGCATCATATAGTGTGTCAGTGTACTAATAAACAAAAGCTTGTTAAATGACTTTTCAGCCAAATTATTTAAAAATATTATCAACTCAATTAGATCCTTTTTTGTCTCCATAGAAGTCATAAAATTATTAGTAATACATTATTAGTAAGGCTATCAATATACCAGGAGTATATTGCAATTATTGTTTATCTCAAACTAATGTTTGTGAAAAAAAAAACCGCATTACAATTAAGTCAACATAAGTTCAGCTAAATGTTTTATTGTATCTTCCCACCTAAAATGATTTTATATGCAAAAGTGATGCTCAAAATTATTTTAATGACTTTGTGAGCATTGTAAAGTATGTAAATACATTAATATAGGAGACTCTAAAAAATGCTGGGTTTAAAACAACCCAAGTTGGGTTGAAAATGGACAAACCCAGCGGTTGGGTTAAACGTTTGCCCAACCTGCTGGGCAGTTTTATTTAACCCAACTATTGATTAAAAATGACTATATGGCTGGCTTAAAATGAACCCAATATAGGTTGGAAATTAAAAATCAGACACATAATTACTAGAGGCAGCAATTATAATCAAGAGGTGAACATTTATTAATAAGAAATTTAATAAATGTTTATTGTTTAATTATTATTCATTAAACTTATTAACCTGTTAGCGTTCCACTGTACCACCCAGTACACAATAGTTCAAGAACAGCATGCAATTTACTTTTGGTATGCCTTTTTTAGGCGTTTTAGGCAAATTTTACAGGAATTCTAAGGGATTTATAAATGTTCATTTATTAAACATATTAATAAATGTTAATTTCCAACGTATTTTGGGTTCATATTAAGCAAGCAATACAGTAATTTTTAAACAATAGTTGAGTTAAATAAAACTACCCAGCAGGTTGGGCAAACATTTAACCCAGCTGCTGGGTTTGTCTATTTTCAACCCAACTTGGGTTGTTTTTAACCCAGCATTTTTTAGAGTGTACTATGCTTATTTTATTAAAATTCATTAAAAAATAAGTTTACTTCTACCTAAAAAAGTTAAGCTAAATGTTTCATTGTTTCTCATACCAAAAATATTTTAAGTGATGATAAGAACTATTTTAATTCCTTTGCAAGCATTGTAAAGTAAATAAAGTAATATGGTACCATACTCAGTTTTATGCATGTAACAGTCCTGTCCTTCCTCTTTATCCATGAAGGGTCCTTTGAAAAGGATGAAAATCCTTAAAATGACACATTGTACATTCTTAAGGAGTCCATTTTATGGTTTTAATACTGGTGTTGTGTTTGTTTTGTAGATTAATAGGATTTGTTTTAGGTCGCCGCTCATCCTTTATTCTTTGGCGTTGAGACTTGGTTATCACTATGAAATACTACTGCGACACAGTGGACATTTTGAAGATTCTCAAGTTACAGGAGTTGAAAAGGTGATTTGGAATATGACAGTTTCAGGTAAGCTCCAACCCGACATAATTCTACTTCCTGTGTGTCACTTTGAGAAGTTCCTCTTATTTTTCCAGAGAGCCGCAGGTAATGAACACATCACTGTCCAAGTGTCTAAATATCTTACGACGTGTCACGCCAACTCACGTTTAGGCGGACGGGGAGTTTGAAGGACGCCACATCTCGCATCGTCTGCGTTGTGCACTTCCCGCATATCAATTAATATGCAAATCAGTGGCGCTTTACTCTCAAGGCAATCAAGTAGATGCCTCACTGGCTTTTTTTCCTTTTCTTTTTATGTCTTTTTGATGTCACACCCAATGAGTTTCAACAGGGCAATTAGGAGTTTTAACGCCTCACTAATATGAAAGATCATGTTGTCGCTCTTGCTTCTGTATAAGCACACATACATGACCTCCTACTGAATTATTAAGGAGCGCTCGTCATTCATAACTGCGCTTTTCATGATAAAGGCCCTCGAGCGATTGCTCACTTTAGCTGTCAGCACTTCTTTTTGCCTCTGGATTCGGCCTTGTCATCAAAAATGTGCTGGGGTTATGCCCTGTTGCCTCATGGGATATCGCCCCCCATTTTCTTGCAACATGTATGTGAGTTTTTAACTCCTTTTAGTGTCTCTGTTTGACTTTCGCTTTATTTCTTGTTTAATTTCATTTAACGGCAGACCTTTCTCAGTCCGTGGAAATCACAGCCTGAGGTGTATACTTGCCGGGGAGAAACATTTTCCGGGTTTTTCTGTAGATATTATTGACAGGCATGCACAACAAGAAGTCGACAGTGAGTATCTTGGGACTATAGCCTGAAGCCATGATGCAAACGCTCTGATGCGGGCTGTTATCGTTATTTGTCATCGTTACAGTAAGGGACCGTAACTCGGCGCTTGATATGCGTCTCACAGTGTGAAGAAGACAATTTGTGTTCGTTTCTTCGTGTGTGGGTACTTTTGCCCTGGAAGATAGCGAAAGGAATGATGGAAATAATGGAATTTTAAATAAACAAGAAAAACAAACCGAGGGAACACAACGAAACATGAAAAAGACTAGTTAATTGAAAATTGTGGGGTGCTTTATCTCTGTAGCTGTGGGCGGGATCCTTTTTGAAGTCTCACCTCCTTGGGGAATCGTCTAGTGTTCGGGATTAGACACGCAGCACGTCTCAGTGTGTTTGTGTGTGTGTGGAGTCCCAATCCTGTTGGCACTCTGGCCCGATAGATGCTATTTCCCATAATCCCTCAGTCGCTCTTGAGTTTATGGCATCAGAGTTTGATTTGCTTTATTTGGAGTCTTTTGTTGGTTATATGCTCGTCCTAATTTCACTATGTAACATCAATCTGATACTTAAGAACCAATGCATCTCTCAGCTCTAGGTCAGTGCTTCAGGATGCAGATTTTACATTTTACATCCTTTAGCAATCCAACATGGTGCTAAAATTGTTTATGGTACAATGGTAAAGAATGACTATGTTTACATGTGCAACAATAATGTGATTATTTCCAGTAATCAAAGCAAGGACTTAATCGCAGTAAGATGTTTACATGACGAGCAAAACTCACTTCCATTTACATGAAGTTTTCATTTTTCTGATTATTCTCTAAGAATTGTAGGAATTTTACCGCCATTAGCTATTTACATAGCCCAATGCCAGTGGCGTGGCGTGCAGTGCAGTGGTGTTCTGAAATGAGTATGTAACTTTTAATTATAGAAAGTTCATGAAGACGGAAAAAAAAAACATCAGCTCATTTTATCCAAAGGCAAAGTGAGAAGGAGGGAAAAACAACGAGGAAGATGATAGAACCGAGAGATGCTGACAGAGGGAATGAGACTGCCGAGGTGACGAACAATTGAAGAGGTGATGGGAGGAGGAGGCGTCAAACAGAAGCGTCAAGATAGAGCCATGAGAAGGAGAAAAGTTTTGAACGAAAGGTGAAAATGACACGTTAGAGGAAAGGTTTGGGCTGTGCTCAAGAAAATTTTCTGTCAAGTTTTTATTTTTAACTCAATCAACACTTGATTTGAATGTTTTACTGTGTGATGTTGGTGTCTTACCCCGTTTCCGGTGGAGTTATTTAGCGCATTTTCAGCTGGAAAAATTACCAAGTTATGCATTTAACATGTCGTTGAAATCTTCTCAAAGATTCAGGAATGATTTCATGAAACTTATTTTTATCTCCTCCCACAGCACACTGCTTCTCCGTGGTCGCGTCACCTGCGTCCTGTACAGTACTGTGTTCAAACAGGAGGGGGCAGTGTGGAGCTGCGCATCATATTCCGGTCTTGTTTACATGCTGAAACCTTTGTGATGTTTGAGGGAATTTTACCGCATTTCATTGGATTAAATGTTTACATAATGATTTAGAGTGTTTAAGAATCACGTTAACTTTTTAAATAAAATGCTATTTAAAAGATGGGAAATAGAAAATGGGATTTCTTTAATATATCACTTGTTTCTAGATAAGATTAAAGAGAGATCAACTATATAGGGTTTTATTTAAGTCTGTTTAAGCAAAAGAAAATATCCTAGTATCACATCACACTTAGAGGTTCAGGAGAGATCTCAACGTCTCAAATTGTGTTAAGATTTGCCAAGACACAAACGTCTGCAGCAGTGCTATTTTAGTGTCATTGATAGGTACTATTATAGTTTTTATTTTATTTTTTATGGTTTTAGTTTTAGTAAATTATAATAACCCTGGCCTGTAGTTAAAATGCAAAAATCTCACTATGAACTCAAACAATTCCCATTAAAATGAATCCAATATTAAATGATCTGAGATGCTATCCAAATTAATATAGCTCCCTCGTTGTATGACAAAAATTGTCTTGTACCTGTTTTCTCTAATGTATTTTAGGTACATCAGAGATGAAGTTGATACTTAAAAGAAACAGAGTTTCATAATTTTCCTCTGGGAATATGAGCGAAAACACAGAGGACTGTAACTTGATAGTTCTCTCTTATTCTCTTATTCCTGTCTAACACTAATTGAATCTTTGACTGAAACACTGAAGGATCATGTAATCCATAATGCTCTTGTCTTGCTTCTCCTTTAAGGTCATTTGTGGGGTTTCAAGCTGTGCAGTGACGTGTTGGCTGGAGGACGCAAGTCAAAAGGTCAGCCAATTTACCTGTTGTCATGGCAGCACAGGTTTTAACCGCAGCGCTGGACGAGAGGCAGACACTACAAGCATGGAAGGTCAGAGGTCATTGATACAGGTGAAATGTTCTGCGATGCCACATACTAAATGCAATTTTAAATAGCATTTAGGTATTTATTATTATTATGCATGGTTTTTATGATCTAATATTAATTGAGAATACCTGTAATGAAAAATATAGTTAATTTAATTAAAAAAAAAAAAAAAAGTAATGTAAAAATCATGAAAAATGTCTGTCTGTGTGTTTGGCCATTAGCAGGAAGTCAACATCTTATCATCTGAACAGAACTGTGTGTGTTTGTGTCTTTCTTAGTTTCTGTGTGTCAGTGTCTGACAGCATCTTCATCTTTCATTTTGCTCTCATACTGATGAAACAAAGTTGTTTGTTGTTGGTTAAATCACTTTTATTGTCGAGAGACACAGTTAACAGTGGGTTGTAGGAAGAATAACAGGTAGAGCAGCAGATGCGACAATGAGAGTGAAAATGTTTGTTTGTGCTTGTCTTTTGCCTGTGGTTCTCAAGGCACACACACACAAACACACACACACACACACACATCTCACCATCTTCTCCAAACACACAGAATTTGCTGATTCTTCTACAAGAATGGTTGATGTGAAAATGAAAATTATCATTATTTATACTCAATGTAATGTTGTATGATGTAAAGATATGATGATGCAGACTTCTCTTATGCTCACAAAGGCTGCATTTATTTGATCAAAATTACATTAAAAAAAGTGTACAATTTCAATTTAAAATTTTCTATTTTAATATATTTTAAAAAATATAATTTTTTCCTGTGATGGCAAAGCTGAATTTTCGGCATCATTACTCCAGTCTTCAGTGTCACATGATCGTTCAGAAATCATTGCTAATTTGCTGCTCAAGAAACATTTCTTATTATTATCAATATTAAAAACAGTTGTTCTGCCTCATATCTTTTTGTGGAAACCGTGATACTTAAAAAAAAAAAAGTATATTTTTTTTTTCAGGATATTGTTTTTTCAGAATTCTTTGATGAATAGAAAGCTCAAAATAGCAGCATTTGTTGGAAATAAGTCTTTTGTAATATTATAAATTATTTTACGGTCACTTTTTTAATCAATTTAATGCATTAATTTAACCACAGTTATAAAAAATGACAAAAATATGACTCCAACTGTTCTTCCAACGGTCAATTATTGTATATTATTAGATAGTATATATTATAATTATTATACCTAAATATGCAAAAAAAATAAAATATTGAGAAAAGTTGTAAGGTTGTCCAAATGAAGTCCTTAGCAATGCATATCCACTCACAAAAATAAATTTTTTATATATTTACAGTAGGAAATTTACAAAATATCTTCATGGATCATGATCTTTACTTAATATCTTAATGATTTTTAGCATAAAAGAAAAGTCGATCATTTTGACCCATACACTGTATTGTTGGCTATTGCTAAAAATATATAACCGTGTGACTTATGACTGTTTTTTTGGTCCAGGGTCACAAATAAAATGTATGGACAAAATTCACACTATATATTTGTAAATAAAATGTTTGAGTTTAGATGGATTGGAAAAAAACTGTAGCTGTATTCAACATCTTATTGTGTGTTGCTTCACCACATTGGACATTTCCATTGCGACATCTTTCTTGATTATAATGGGAATTTTGTTTTGCTAGACTTCTAGAACTAGTAGTTCTTGTTCTGAGTACCATTATTATACAGTTAATTATAGCGTTTGATGACCAGCAGGTTTTAGGGCCCACAGTGTGGAGGTGTTTTTTCCGACACCCTGTTGGTGGAAAAGTGTCTGGGGTGGACGGGTGGCGTGTGCCACAGTGGTGGCGCTCCTCGCAGGCATAAACGCCTCTCATCTCTCATTCTGCCCATGTCCTGCAGTCCTCCTCTGCCCTATGGCCCTCTCGTCTCTCTCGTCCTCATTTCCTGGAAGATATAACCAGCAGGTGTTTGAAGAGGCTTCATCTGTTTCACCAGTGTTATTTGGCATCTTAACATAATGTGCTTGTCTCTGTCCAAGACTCATCAAAGAGAAAATCAAAACAGCTCGCTTTTATCTCTGTCCGGGTGTCTCAGAAAGACACAAAACAGTTTGCGTTTATGTAAATGAAAGTCTGTCTGTCTGTCTGTGTGTACGTCTATGCGTCTGTGTTGAACGCTCACGCTCATCAAAGACAATCTCAAACAAATTCATCCGGGCATTGAAAAAGAATCTGAGAATGATAAAAGCTTCATTAGTATCTGCTCTTGTTTTATCAAAGCTTGCTGTGTGTTTGTGTGTTCACTTCCTCCCTGTGATGCTGAAATGCATGTTGCCTTCCTCTAAAGGAAACAATACATATTCTACGGCGTAATGAACTCCGGTTCAACTCCACGAATACGCACAAACACACACGCTGGGTTTAATAATGCAAGTTATCTCAGACTACACAGTCATTCCAGGAGGCAAAAACATTTTTGCTCAATGGTTTGAGTTTTTTGGGGCTTTTTTTTTCAAAGACAAAATGGACTGTTGAAAATTGTACTATTCTGGGATGCATTTCCCGTACAACGACGTAACTCACTGCTTCACTACCATAGTACGATACATCATTGAACAAATCAACTAGCTAGTCATGACTGTTTCTCGAAACAGTATTGTTGCAAACCTGTCGTTCAGCTATGTTGGTGAATGATGTCACGCAGGTGGTGGAGTAATAACTTCTTTAAATGAATCCGTTTGAGATCGAATTAATGCTAGATTTTCTGCTATAAATTGCGGACATGGCATCTGAGGACTACTTCTCGTTTTTCTCAGTTATTTTGCTTTATTTCCAGATTCAATCATAGGCTTGTTCTTACGTACTAGAGCACGTACGCACATGCGCACTCTTCAAAAACGGTGCTTAGAATCTCTTGACAAACTAAAATATGTAAATGACATTTGTATATATTCGAACTAAAAGATATACATTGTACTTAATGTCAGCTTGCTTATTTTGCTCAAGATACCGATTTTTTAAGTCCACATGTCATAAAAACAAGAAACTATGCTTCTAACCACAGCTCGAGAGCTGTCGTTCCAACCACACAAGTTTGCGATGTAGTTTGCGAATGTTCGTTTGAACGATGGTTTCGGGAAATACCAAATCGTTGAACTATGTTAGTAACGACGGAACTTGCGATGTTAGTTGGCTAACGATGCTTTTGGGAAACGCACCCCTGATTGGCCAATTGACCCTTCGCCAGGAGTTTGATTGACAGGTGATCTAACCGATCATAACGCCGAATCTGCCATTTTGTCTGACAAAGCAGTCAGGGGAGTTAGCTGATTAACATAGGTGGACTTGAACTTGAAAAATGGTGTGTATTGACGTCTTTCCGCGATTGAAACAACATTCCTTCTGATGTTCATTCATGTTTATTTGATGCTATAAATGAACTAGTAGGAAGAGATGATCGGTTCACGAGCCGCTTGAACTGAGGCGCTACAGCGATCTGTCATGACACATTAAAGAGCCACAAAACGGTATTTATTGTTTAAATTTCTTTAAAAATGACAAAATTTGAAATTTGAGACTTTGTTTCATATCAAAAGTAACCTGCTCTGTCTTGTCTGTCGACGCGTTGTCAGTGTCCTCTTTGATCCGCGATGTATTTTTCACTGCATGAGAACATGATGTGTGGCGAGAGATCGGCATGGCTTGTTGGACATAGCAACAGTAACTAAAGGGGGTGGGTCTTTGCGAACGGTCAATTGCGAAATTCTGCAGGATAATATTATAGCACAGTGACTAAACTTGACTGTTGGCCTATACTCTTTCTTCTGTGCATAATAAAAAAAATTCAAGTCAAATTGATATTTTTTTAATTTATTGTTTTATTTTGCCTCATTTTTATTGTATTTATTATTATTATTATTATTGTTTATTTTATTTTTTGCTTTGCTTGTTTTTGTTTTAGTTTTTGTTGTATTTTTATTTATTTATGTATTTTTTTTATTTTATTGTTTTTTGTTTTTTATTTTGTTTTATTTATTATTTATTATTTTTGTTTTAATTTTTTTTTTTTTTTTGCTTTCCTTGTGTATGTTATTTGTGTTTTGTTATTTTATATTATGTTTTTGTTGTTATATTTTATGTTATGTTTTTTATGTTATGTTGTTGCTTTTGTTTTATTTTATTTATTTATAAGTAGACCTGCATCATCATGATGCCAGGTTTTGTTACAGGTAAGCACCCACTCACATTTTCTTCATAAAATCTAGTTTTAACAGTTGTATATATATTTTTTTTTAGAAATTAATGAGGCGTATATCCTGTACACTAGTATTTTGAAAGCCATAGAAGAGTAGAAAGACTGCACCAGGGTTTAGTTTGTCCTGCAATTGAAAACTTCACAGAACACTGAGGGGACAATTAGAGGGTGATAAAGTGGAGATTTTGTGTGTGCGTGCTTCTGAAAGAGGGGACGCACTGCAGTGTGAACGGAGCATAACTAACAAGCTATTTGAAACATTCCTCCTGTCTGGATTATACTGATGCTCAAATTAAATTATGTTTACTGGAGCGTCGCAGGCGTGGATGGCGGCGCAGTGAATCTGCATAAGAGAGAAGCCACTTCTCCTCATCAATATTCAAATTCACTGACTTTTTCTCTCACACAGACACAGCTGTGACAGCGACGCTCGCGGCCAAGCACACGTCAAGACTGTGGCTGCACTCTGTAGTGAGTTTTTTACACAAACGCACATATTTTTTCAAGTGTTTGTTGACTTTACTGTATGTCAAACTACATGATTATGTTCGCACACTGCCCATCTGTATTTCTAGCATTTTTAAGTTTCATAACTAAATTTCAGATCCTTGAGGGCATGAAAAAAAAACAAAAGCAATGCTCAAAGTCTGAACTATTAAAGGAGTTGTTCAACCAAAAATGAGAACACAGTTAATTTATTTTAAATATTTTTCTTAAAGGGTTAGTTCACCTTAAAATGAAAATTATCCCATAATTTACTCACCCTCAAACCATCCTAGGTGTATATGTCTTTGTTCATTCAGCCGCACACAATCGGAGTGATATTAAAATATATCCTGGCTCTTGCAAGCTTTATAATGGGAGTGAATGGTTCCCTAGATTTTGAAGCCCAAAAAAGCACATCCAGCCCTCATTAATGTAATCCATAGGGCTCCAGGGGGTTAATAAAGGCCTTCTGAAGCAAAGTGATGCGTTTTTGTAAGGAAAATATCCATATTTACAACTTTATAAACTGTAATCATTAGCTTCTGGTATTGGCCATCTGCACGTTCATGAGAGATTTAAGTTACAGTGGAAGGGTGACCTCTGACCCGACGTATGACGAAGGACAGAAGACGAAGGACGTATGACGAAGGACGTATGACGAAGGACATATGACGAAGGTGTAGCTTAAGCTTAGGTGAGAATTGATGAACGCGGAAGCACAGAAGCAAAACAAAATGCGGGTCACAAATTAGAAGTCTAAAACGAGAAATTTTAAAGAAAAATGTCGGAGGATTTTGATATAACAGAAGAGGAGCTACGTCATACGTCGGGTCAGAGGTCCCCATTCTGCCGTAACTCGACACGCTTGTGAACGCGTGGACGGCTGTTACTGGAAGCTAGTGATTACACTTTATAAAATTATAAATATGAATATTTTTCTTACAAAAATGCATCGCTTCGCTTCGCTGCTGCTGCTGTTGCTGCTGAGCAAATACAGATTTGTTCAACAAAGAAAAGGCTGCTGCAAGAATGGTAGAACCCCGTAGCAGATCTCTACAGGTGGCGCTGGGGAGGAGGAGGGATAATGGCGCTTCACGTTGCGCGCTTGTCGATCGCAGGCTAGGGTACGATATATATGGTTGCGTGGATTTGGAATTACTTCTGATTGGCTGGTGCCACGGCATAGAAAGAACCAATCAGTGCTCGGTTAGAGTTTCATGACTGAACTTTTTATTTCAATCATGACAACTCTCGGAGTGGATTAAATTCAACCAGCATTTATTGGCATGGGGCATGAAGTATACATGGCTTGATTTTGGCATACGAGATCTGCTACGCTGCTGCTACTGCTGCTGCTGCTGTTACTGCTGCTGCTGCTGCTGAGCAAATACAAATTTGTTCAGCTTAGTCAAATAAATCAACAAAGAAAAGGCTGCTGCAAGAATGGTAGAACCCCCTCAAAGCAGTGGACCACATGGTCCGTGCTACCCAAGTTAAGCAAGCGGCCGAGTAGCTTCGGCCTGATACCCCCCACCCAGCAGATCTGAATGCCAAAATATGTGTACTGATGCTGCTCCATAGAGCTATAGGCACGTGTATGACTATCTATGTGTGCCTGGGCATGCTTTGCCGAGTGGCTTAACGCTATTGAGCTTACCTATAAATGTGCATCTGACCTAGTGGCCTAAACTAGAATGATACTGAGCCAGAGCTCATATGCATAAATAACATGCCTATAGAATGTGATTGGTTTTATCTAATGCAGTGTATGGTATGCTGGTTTTTTGATGGTGACCGCTCCGGAACATTTGTCCCCGATCCCCTGCATCAAACTCAAATCTCGCAGCCGAGATCTCCCCTCCACTAGCTGAGGATTCGGCTACTGTAAAATGCTGCATACACATCGTTGCTAACCTCCGCAAATGATCAAATCGAAATAATTGTATCTGAATAAAATAATTAATATACCCGGATGCCCAGCACCACCTGATAATTTAAATCAGAGATGTTTCTTGTCCTTTCAAGTCTTTGGAATTAGGTCTGATGTAGCATTTGTGGGCTGCCGAATTCCAGCGGCCCATTTCTTTAAGGGTAGTGGATGGTACTCTTGGAGTGCTGACATTGCTGCGCCGGTTCTGGATGAGTGGTAAGTGTAGACTTCTAGGTTTAAGCCACATGGATGACATGGGTGTTTTAACAGAACCAGGCCCTGGTCATCAGTTTCCATCAGCTGTAAGGAAACAGTGGATCTGAGGAACTGCATTTCTCAGAATTTGCAGGAATCGTGACATGAAAGAAGAGCAAAACACAGAATTAATGCTGGATAATAAAGTGTGACCTTGTTAAATCTGCCGTTTTTGAGTGCATAGTGATCACTGTAGGTTGGGAGTTGACATGATTTGAACCTCGTGTATGATACTTTAAGAAATTGAAAGCAGACTACGCAAAGCAATGTGCAATATCACAAGAAAACCTGTTTACTTATCTTAGATGTTGAATTTCGGAGGATTTCTGAAAGCATTCTGCTCATAACGGCACTTCACGTTGCGCGCTTGTCGATCGCAGGCTAGGGTACGATATATATGGTTGCGTGGATTTGGAATTACTTCTGATTGGCTGGTGCCACGGCATAGAAAGAACCAATCAGCGCTCGGTTAGAGTTTCATGACTGAACTTTTTATAAATCTTACTGACCCCAAAATTTTGCATGGTAGTGTATATATAATTTGTGACTGAATCATTTATAGTGTCAGATTTTATCAATAATTTTGTTGATCAAGTTTACAAAACTGACGAATTGAATTAGACTGATTTGGTTTTTAAACTCAAATGATTCAATGACCCGGTTGCAGGTAACAGTCCAATGGAATGGGAGTTTATTACTGAATTACAACTTAAATTTGTGTCTGTTTGTTGCACAAAGTTATATTATGACTTAAAAAGGCTTGAAATATAGCATGTAAAGCTCCAGTTTCCATTCATTGTTATTGCATTTAAAAGAACAACCAGTTTTATTTAAAACATCTTCTTTTGTATTCCACAGAAGAAACAAAGAGGGTATTAGTGTGAGTAAATTACTGAATTTTGATGAACTATTGCTTTAACATTAACATTGTGAATCACAAGGTTTGAGTGTACGATATTCACCCAGGAGAGTTGAGATCCCGGCCACTGCCTTTTCTGCACACCTCAGCGGCTGCATTAGCACACTGATTGGAATGGATGACTAGCGTGTATGGGACAGTTGTTCAGGACCTTGAATAAGTATATGGCCAGTGGGCAGATGAATAATGGAAGTTGTGTGCCGTGGCTTATTTTCTCCACACCAGAAGCCATAACACAGACGTCTTTAACATTCCTCGCGTTGCTCTCATGTGTTCAGCATCTGAGTTTGACACACAAAATGAGAACTTTTTGAAATGAGAGTTTGATGGTGTTTTTTGTTAGGAGCAGTGATGGCGAGATGATTGTATATGAAAAAAAAAACAGCACAGAAAATGCCTGCGGCCCCAGGGCAAAACCTTTGTCATATGCACTTTGCAACTTAACAAGTGAGCTGTCAGAATCCTGTCTTTCAACCGAACCTTTCAATGAACAGACTATCAATACCGTTGATGTTTAACTTATCAGAGAGGTCACTTCTTCCTCTTCTTTTTCTGCAGACATTGCCTTATGCTGCATTCAGGTCCTGTCGGGAAGTTGTAATTAAGAGGTGATTTTGGTCAGAATAAAACGCACTGACCAACCCAGGAAGCTTTTTTTAACACTTCAATAAAATGAAGAGCAAAGGGTGCACATTAGATGTGTAATTGAAGCTTTTTCTGTGTATTTTATCATTTTCATGCTGCCACAGAGAATGATGACAAATGTTGTTCGGTTATACGAGTGCCTCCTCATCAACTGACTAAATGAGTAGTGTTTTCTGGCAAGCTTCATCACTGTTCTTCATTAAAAGTACATGAAATGAGTACAACATTCAGTTTAAAACTTATCAATACTAATTTGCTTTCTCCACAATTCTTAAATTCATCATATTCAGTGCTTAAAGGAGAATCTAAGTGCTAATTATGTCTTTATTGTGTCGTTAATGTGTGCTTATCTTGTAAATGCAATCATTCCGACTTGACTTCAATGCAACATTCATAAAATCCTTATTTTTCTCATTTATTTGTTTTATTTTGGACTTTTCTGTCTTTTGTAGTGTGAGGAACTTCAGACCCTTTTTCCTAAGGGAACACAAAGGTGTAGCAGCATCAAGAAGGTCACAGACAATGTGATGGTGTTGGACGCTTACAATGATGGTATTGGTGTTAACATGGTACTCCAAGATACACTGTTCAAAAGTTTGTAGTCAGTAAGATTTTTTTGGTTAAAAATTATCCCAAATCAATTTTTGAGCAAGTACATAACCAGCCAGTGTTCAAAACTGCTTATCTTAGCCTGATTCACAACGGTAAGCTTGTAATAATGTTTTCTAAATAGAGTTATACTGGTGGGTATACTGGAGCATGTTCGTCTTTGCATCATTACATCACGTCTGTTTAACATAAAGGAGTCCCAGCTAGTAGGCTATAGGGCATGTGGATCATTTATAGCCTTTTCTCACAGCAGCTGCAATAATTAAACTTATCATTTTGATGCTGGATTGTAATCCAGAAAGGTCCAAATGACAATCATTAGTGACTGGAGATTCACCCATAGTCAAAAGCAAAGGACTTCGGACTGCGGAGTGGCTACAGAAATTGAAATCTACAGGTAACGCTAATACACACTAAATACACATAGTCACGCAATGCTGATGTCGTTAACATTAACAATTTGAGAACAAAGTATAACAATAATAATAATTTGCACGGTTTGACGTGATCCGAGCGTGAAGTGATTGTTAGATTTAATCAACATTGGCAGCGCGATTTATTGTAATGCTTTTTTTCTTAGTTGGTCAGAACAAAAGTGGCAGACATGTTACTTACTTGTTCAGATGACATTTTCCGGTGAAAATTCTTATTTTGGTCATACTTCCAAGACGTAGAATCTGTGATTCTGAAGTACAGTATCCACACCGGTGTGGTGACTGACAGCAAACATTAGATTCATCCGCGCTGAGGAGCCGTGCCAATGCACAACCCACGTAAAGATTTACAAACAACTGCAATTGCAGGTTTTAAACAGAGATGGCAACAAAGAGGCAAAACTTACAGACTGCAGCTTTAAATTAAATTGATCAAAAGTGACAGTAAAGACATTTATCATTTATAATTTCTATTTCAAATAATTGCTATTCTTCTTTCTCATTAAAGAATCATAAAAAAACCTTACATGTTTCCACAACAATAACAACTGTTATCAATATCGAAATAGTTATTTCACATAGAAAAGTTATTTTCTACTGTAGTAATATTTCAGTATTACTGTTTTTACTGTATTTTAATGAAATAAATACAGCCTTGGTGAGCATAAGAGGCTTCTTTCAAACAGCGATATTTTATTATCATTTTTTTTATTACATTATTATTGTTTTTTTTGTTTGTTTTTTTACATAGTTATTAATGTATTTTCAGTTTATATTTACATTTTTTGTCATTTTTATTATTGTTTTTTAAAATATGTCTATAGAGTTTATACTAATTAATTTAGTTTTAGTTTTAGTACCAGTATATTAAATTAAACTAAATGAAAACAGTTTTAGTTAACTATAATAACCCTGCTTTCAAAAACATTAAAAAATCTTACCAACCCCAAACATTTCGAAAGGTAGCATACTTCATGTTATTAACATGGTAAATGTCCAAATACTTTTGTATGACAATAGTAGTTTCGGTAATTAGCTTATACCATAACCCTTATTTTCATTTAACCTCAATGGCTTACCATAACCTCATAATAGTCATTTTCATCTTAAGTTCTTCTTCCACAGGAGAGTAGATCTAGTGTTGTTTTGGAGTTTCAGTAAAGGAACAAAGTATCTTCTTTTGTGTTTTTTTACTGAAACAAAGTAATACAGATGATGACAGAATTTTCATTTTGAGGTTAACAATCCCTTTAACTCAGGGTTGCTCCAAGCAGATTGTTCCTATAGTTGACATGTGCTTTAAGTTGCTTCAAATGGAAAAGTGTCTGCTGAATGAATGATAATAATGAAAGCTGATGCACGACTCTCACGTTAGCTATAAACCTCCCTCTCAGTTAAATCCATCGATTCTGCTTGTAAGCACAACTCAAAAAAATCATTACCATCTTCATGACGGATGATATTTTTCGGAGAGAAATGTTTCTGCTCATCAGCGCTACTGTCGGATGTACCCTTTTGTCCTTGAAAGACAAAGCAGGCCTGACATCACAATAGAGTGATTGATGACTTGAGAGAGGGGTGTTTGTCAATTCCCCATAACTTTTGCCGAAATATAACCGCTCCTTCCAATGAGGATGAATTGGATATTCATTTTCATTTTACTGCTATAACAACTCATGATAATTTGTGGCTCCACATTTACCGGTTAGACAGCACGCTTGTTTGATGTAATGGCCTAACAGACCATGTAATGGATTACTACGGTATCTCTCCAAGAGACTGTGGCAGCGGTTCAGATACCTGTCTGTCTCTCTTTGTTGAGTTGCAAAGTTGTGTTTAAAACTTATTTGCCTTTTAGAAACTTTGTGGAAAGGGGTCAAAGCTCAGCCTGGTTTGTTTGTGTCCTCCATAAGTTGCTTTGACTTTAAGCTGATGTTTTCTGTATACCGAGTTTCTTGCATATGTTGCATAAAAATCTAACACAATAATATTTTCTGTAACAAACAATGTAGATTTCTGGTCTGACAACTGTAGTAGACCAATATCTATCTGTTTTAGTCAAAGCCGGAAATTACGCACGACGTGCTAACCGCCATAGTTTTAATTGGCCAGTCTTATTTTAAGATTGTTTTAATTTTTTTTTAATTGGATTATATATGCTTAATCTTACCTCTCCACTCCAATAGGAGGAGCACTTGCACCTGGGGTGTCTAGTTAGCTTCAACGTTAGTTGAGAAAAAATAGTTTTTTGTTTTATTTATTTAGCTCTTAATTGTAGACATTTACACATGTGAATAGATTATTTTGCTGCAGCATTTTAAACAAATGTTTATATCATTCTCCCCTCAAACCCCCCTAGTAAGTTGAATTTAGAGACCACTGTAATTATAAAACCTTATACGGCCCTGCTGCTATTGTGTTACGAAATGTAGTTTTAAAAGTTTTTCAGGCTAGAATGTAGTTGTTTAAAGGGGCCATGAACTGCGTTGTTTTATTGTTTTATAATGTTTCCTGGGGTGCACTTATAATGTTTGTATGCTTTTTACATCCAAAATTGTCATAATTTAGAAATAAAAGGCATTTTTGCTACCCTGATTTTAGGGATTTTAAGGGGCGTGTCTGCTGTGAGACTTAAGTGTAAACGCCCACTGCTCTGATTGGCTAACATCTTTCCATTTTAAATAGCCAAGTATTGCTCTCTCTTTTAGTGCGTTTTCACTATCACAGCTCTCAAGGTTAACTAATCGTAAAAAGTGTTGCATTACATTTAGATCTATGGCATTATATTTAGATAGTGGCATGAAAGGTTGCAGTGATAAAGATTGTAGCCGATCACAGACATGTTGAGCGCATGAAAGCAGTGATCTCGTCACTGCAACTCAATTTCTGCACACTAACAAATGCTTTCATTATCACTAACAGTGCAAACGCGATATAACTAAGAGATTTGTTGAATAAAACGTGAGTTTTGGCACTTGTCCAGAACTCAGTCACTGATAAACTCGTGCTGTTTGATTGACAGCTCCAACGATTGCAAAGGGAGTTTTCTTTGAACGCTTTCTTTATATAATTTAATCACTGTTTAAATAACAGGTTATTTTCATCCTACTATGAGAAACAACGTGAAGTTGACCATTTAGTCACTGGTTTGATTTACTGACACATAGACAAAGAACATATGACTGTACACGAATCATTATATCAGATCAGGCATTAGAATAAAGACAGTTACTTACATGTTGTTGCATTACTGTTGAGTTCATATCATAAAAGTCTGTTTGCAAAGCCTGCGCCGAAATGCGATTGATTTATCAAAGAATCCACAGGAAATGTACCGCATACTAATAACTGACACATTCACATTGTTGAAAATAAATAACCATATTCCTAGCACAAGGATCCTTTGAAAGGTAATATTATTTTTGTCCTGTTGTATTGCTCTTCTCTCCTTATCTCACTAACACGCCAGTGGGCGGGGCTAACGTTGCAATGATGAAGTAGGCGTTGATTTCTTCTGTGGAGGTGGCGTTTCAACTATAGGCACATAGGATCAGTCGTTCGATGGGCCTGGTGTCAATAAAAGCTTTTATTGGACTAAAAAGGAAGTTTTCAGTTCTGAAACTTACAGGATATTCTTATAGTACGATGACCTCTTAATATATCAACAGCTCAAGGAAAAGTTGATTTCTCAATTCATGACCCCTTTAAAGCTCAAATATGTGGTTTATTTATAAGGATAGTGCCTATTTGAAAATTTACTGTTGAATTTCTTTCTTCTGCTGAACACAAAAGAAGTTATTTTGAAGAATATGGGTAACCAAACAGCTGATTTACCTCACTGACTTCCATAGTATGAAAAATATATATATGGAAGTCAATGGGGCGCATCAACTGTTTGGTTACCCATATTCTTCAAAATATCCTCTCTTGTGTTCAGCAGAAGAAAGAAATTCATACAGGTTTGGAAAAACTTGAGGGTGAGTAAATGATGGCAGAATTTTCATTTTTGGGTGAACTATTCCCTTTAAGTTTCATAACTTTATATATTTATATGCCGTTGCACTAGAGCGCAGACTTTGTACATTGGACTGAATTGTTTGCTTGTCTTTATTTCCTATTGTATAAGCTTCTTTTACTTTATACTTATACTTTTATAATGTCTATTATTGTACATTAAAGACTGACATTTAACAAAAAGAGACAGGGTTGTGTTTTATGTCTTACCTTTATTACTTGAATGAACATAAAAGTAGTAAGAGCACAGCAAGATTCATGCTTTCTGTTTTAAATGTATAAATTATATATGGCTGTACATTTCTTGTTAATAATCTGTGTGATAAAATATAGAAGACCTTATTTACATCTTGCACTTCTGCAGGGGACCATGCAGATGGAGTCAGGACAAGCTCTAAATACACTGGATCTGTGGAATGTGTTAATCTGCTCTTTACAAATAGTGAGATTAACCACCTACATCATGCTGTGCAGAATATGTGCACTTAAAAAGCAGATGTATTTTTAATAAGGGGCCGAAAGCTTAAGTCAGCGTTCAGTATGACCTCTGGATTAATTATGTGAGGCTCGTAACCAGCAAGGTTTTGAAATTTATATATTCCGCTTTTATCCTTTGATCCGGTGGCCTCATCTCATTTTGGGTTTGATTGCAGAGACTTTTGTGACATTTAAAGTTCTTTCTTTCGCACACGGAGCAGGAGGTAATGGATCACACAGATTTATGAGATTTCAAGCGGATATGAGGAACGTCTCACAGTGGTAAGCAACTTGAGAACTACATCAGGGGTAAATAACTCCCTGAGGTCCCCGTGAGATCAATTATTCTGACAAATGTTGGAGAATCAGGGATTTTTGTGTGTATCACAGGAAAAAATTCAAAATAGCTGCTGTTTTCACTTCATATCTAAAATGGAAACAGAATTCACCGTTTACTTTCTTAATACATTTTCCTGGTGTCCTCTGAGACAACTTTCCTTTCCGGGTGACATCACTAATGAGTTTTTAGTTCATTTAATATACAAATTATGGCAGTAATAGCAAATACTTATAGACAAGGTCTGACTCTATTTTTTGTGCCTCATGTAAAGCATTTGTCTTTCTAATCTGTGTTAACTAGCTAAGGACAGACTGTTCTGAATACCCAGACAAGCTGTATTATATGAGCTTCCAAATGAATAGTACCTCCTCCAGAGAAATCAAGTGTGTGTGTGTGTGTGTGTGTGTGTGTGCTGTGCTTTGTCCAGATGAGTTTAGTCATACAGTACCAGATGTTAGGACAGACCTGCTGGTCACCTGGTTGTCCTTTTACTCTGTCTGTTTCTATAACAGCTGCTCGGTTTTGTAGGGCTGATAGAAATCAGGAGGCCTTTAAAGTATACAATTTTTATATGATGGAAATGATTTTATATTATGATTGGCTTCATGTGCTGCCACGGTTCAAGTTGCTGAATTCTAATTAATCATTGATGTCTAAATGTGGGTGGTCATATGTTAACATGCTCTTGGCTCATAAATCTGGGATTTTGTTGTTCTTATACTGAACTGAATAATATATTGATATCTGCTAATTAAGTGCTAATTAAGTCAGCATTTGCAGTCTTTATTGCAGTCTCAACTTTGATACTGTTATTGAATGGAACCGAATCAACACTGAACTGATTTCAGTTGAATGTCTTTTTTAGAGCTGCATTACATCAGCATTTTAATTTCTCATATTTAATGAAGTTCGCATCATTGATCGTGTTTGCCACCGTGAAGGTGATTTGAAACAATCTGTATTGTATAAAGTGCTATATAAATGAAGGTGACTTGACTTGACATGAAACGTGGGTGATAAATTCCAGAATGGAGTGAAGGCTGAATGTGAGTTTAAAACAATGTCTAAATAGCCATTTGTCTATTAGTTAACCTTGACCAATTAGCCTGTGTGGCCTTCGTGACATCAGCTGAAAGAAAAATAATTTCAAATGCAGAGCAAGATATTTCATTTTGATTACAAAGACAAACATTTTTTTTTTTTAAATTAAAATTGTGTGCACTGATGAATACAACCAGCAATGTGTTAGGAGTACAAATGCTTTAAGAAGTGTTTGATTTCTGCCTTTTTGCATTTCCTGTGCACTCTTAAGAACTAAATCTATACATCAGTGTTTTTGTAAGCTAGTGGTTGTTCTTTCAGACCAAACAAATCTTTCTAATGCTTTGTGAGAGAGTTTAATTGTTGTCCTCCATGTTTCATTTGCAGCTGTCAGGTACATTTACCGTGTTGAGGACAGATGTGCTGGAGAAAGTGCCACAGAAGTGGTTAATTTGGGCAATTCCCATTTGAATTTTGGCAAGACATGAAGGTCCTGGTTACTCGAGACGGTAAGAAAATACATGATTTTGCTTTACTGTTATTTTTAAGTAGTGACTAATTCAGAGTTTTTGAAGGTTATAATAAATGTGGTAAAAAAGTAACTTTACCAGACCTGGCTTTGTGTGTTCAGTGATTTTTGGGATTGCATAATTTGCATTTTATGTATGAAAAGTGCTATATATATAAATTATTATTATTAATTTTATACTTTATATAATTTCATGTGTAATAATAATAATAATAATAATTATTATTATTATTATTATTATATGAGTTTGAATAATTTATCAGTTTAATAATATAGTACTGTTATTTTCCTTGGTGATGCAATAACGCCATAATGGATCGATATGTGGCAAAATGATTGCGATTTGTGATTTTACAATATTAATTTACCTACATAATAATAATAATAATAATAATAATATGTTTTATTATTATTCATATTCAGTGTTGGGGAAAGTTACTTTTAATAGTAATGCATTACAATATAGCGTTACTCCCCAAGTAACTAATTTTCTTAGTAATGTACGTTACTTTTGCGTTACTTTTTCTCATCTAGGCTGGTCTTGCTGGTTTGTTTTTTAATAACAACAAATTAGTTCTATTTTTGGCAAATGTAAAAGCCCTTTCACACCAAAAGTGAAATGAATAAGCCTCAGGCTGAAGGAAATGCATATGTACGCCTGTACAGTAGAGGGCGCAGCTCAAACAAACCTTTCAGCTGAGCTGCCATTCTGGATTTAAGAAGAATAGGATAAAGGAGAAAGAAGTTTAACACTCTTTTTTCTAAATCTAATCTAAAGTAATTTCTGCTTATTGGTATCTTTGAATTAGATCATTGAAGGTCAGTAGCAAAGACATTGGTTAATAAATTGAGATTAATTTGTGTTATTTAATATAGTTAATTATTACAGGTTTGCGTAAAATTCTGAGATTGAACTTCACTGTTTTTTTTATTTATTTTGAGGAATACTGAATGTTTTCGTGCAAGTGAGATGAGTAAATGCATGTTCACATTTAGTCTAGAACTACAATAACCATCATGTTCACACAGCGCACACAACACCTCTGCACTTTATTTCTCTCAACATGGGGACAGGAGAGCTGTCAGTCAATAAATATGAAAACGTAACTTGCGTTACTTATTTGAAAAGTAACTTAGATATTTTGTTGTAAATTGAAAAAGTAATGCGTTACTTTACTAGTTACTTGAAAAAGTAATCTGATTACTTAACTCAAGTTACTTGTAATGCATTACCCCAAACACTGTTCATAATACATACCTAGTGTGCATACTTTTTAAAGAAATGGTATGCAATTGTTAAAGTTGAATAACTTTTGAGAATATTTCTTTTGGAATGAATTAGCTGCCAGTGATTGTGTTGTTTTGTTGAACAGTAGCAGAGAATCCAGCTGTGTCGGATAGATTTACATCCCTTGTGGCTCTCTGTTCATTTGTGTGTGTGTTCAGTCTGTGTCCAGGTGTTGTGTTTTGGCAGGCCTTGCTGAACAGATGCTATGGTGTGTGTCCCTGCATACTGTGATATCACCGTGCCCTTGAGTTAGCAAATTAGCAAATTCCAGAGATCTCCTCTCAAGCTGTTTGTGTGAGTGTCCATCTAGCCGTATGTGTGTGTGCCTCTTTGTTAAAACGCTCCTCTTGCAGCACTTAGCTTCATACTATCAGGATGTGTTGCTGTCTGATATGCGGTGCCGACGATGTGTCATCTTAATGACATTAGTAATATTCAGATTCAGAAAGTGTTTACATGTAATGTGAGCATTAGGGTTTGATTCACACTCAGTAAACACTAGGGCAAAGATCACATGCTAATAAAAGTCGGAAAGCGGTTTTGGCTTATGCTACATTCACGTTGATTCCCATCTGTTCACATCCTCAAACTTATCAATTATTCCTTTCCATGGAGATGCTAATGCCAAATGGATCCATGTGTGGCTTTGTAATGATGACAAAATGCTTGAAATCAGTGATTTAACTACAGACCTTATGCGCCAAAGAAACAAGCGCTTTAGAATTTTGTGTTTAAACTTCCATTTTAGGGGGAGCTCTGTATATTTCTTTGGCATCGCTGTTGAAGAGTAATTAGCTGGTGAAGTGAATTAACTTATTGCAGGGTTAGCGAAAGTTAATGTTGTAATGTTTGAAGTGGATGTCACAACAAATGTCAGTAGACTGGGAAGATTTTAAAACAAGTGGCTCATTCATAAATCCATAGCATCTTACCTTCATGCTGTGGAAATACAAACTGGAAGACAGAACACAATGAGCGCAGTGCTGAAAAGGGGTGGGGCTACATAAGGTCTATACATTAACCTTTAATTCACCAAAATAGTGTAGAGGTTCCTAACTGTTTTTAAAAAACCCATAAAATCACTTGATTAACAGTTCTCTCTCATGTATTGATGTATTTCACATTGAAGCAGGATGGAGATTTTTTTATTGCTATTAATAATTTGTCTCTTATGCTCACCAAGGCTGCATGTATTTTAGTAAAAATGTAATATTGTGAAATATTGTCTCAATTTAAAATAACTTTTTTCTATTTTAATATAATTTGGTGCTCAAGAAATATTTCTTATTATTATCAATGTTGAGAAGAGTTGTGCTTAATATTTTTGTGGAAACCATTGAAACACTGCCATTCAAATGTTTGGGGGAAGTAAGATTTAAAAAGAAAAATGAAATGTATACTTTTATTTAGCAAGGATGCACTAAATGGATAAAAAAAATGTGACAGTAAAGACATTTATAAATTTCTATTTCAAATACATTTGGGTCTTTTGCATTTTCTGTTCATCAAATTATCCTGAGTTTAACAGTTTCCATGTATGTATTATTCATTTTATCAATAATTTTGTGGCTTTAAATCCATGACTGTTAGCTTTAGCTATATAGTCAATGTTTATTTACTGTATATAGTACATTTAAAGGGATAGTTCACCCAAAAATTAAATTAAAGGTGATTAAATACTCACCCTTATGTCGGTGAAAAAAATATAATTTACCACTTTATTTACAAAATACGAATGTCTTACGGGTTTACGGGTTTATGACCATGTTTTGTTTAAGTGTTATCTGACATAATTAAGATTATATATATATATATATATATATATGTATAAATGCTTTTAAAGGGTTAGTTACCAAAAATGAAAATTCTGTCATTAATTACTCACTCTCATGTCTTTTCAAACTCGTAAGACATTCGTTCTTCACAAATGAAGATCTTTTTAATGAAATCTGAGAGCTTTCTGTCCCTCCATTGACAGCCTATACGCAACTACCACTTTCAAGCCGAAAGGTAGTAAAGACATCATTAAAGTAATCCATGTGACTCCAGTGGTTTAACCTGTTATATGAAGCAACGTGAGTGCTTTGTTTGCACAGAAAAACATAATTTACCACTTTATATACAAAATATTAATCTCCAACATTCACGCAACAATGCTTGCTCTCGCGTCAACAAAACGTGTATGCGATGGAGATTAATATTTTGTAAATAAAGTGGTCAATCATATTTTTTTCACCGACATGAGAGTGAGTATTTAATCACCTTATTTAATTCATTTTTGGGTGAACTATCCCTTTAAATGTACTATATACAGTAAATAAACATTGACTATAAAGCTAACAGTCACGGATTTAAAGCTACAAAATTATTGATAAAATGAATAATTTAATGTCATGGCGTCTTTGACTGCTGAAGCTGCTGTCGTTTTGGTTGGTTTTACGTGATAGTTTCTAAGTGGCAATTACGAGTTTAAAAAAGACTCCGGAAGTAACCTCAAAATTATATAAACGGAGCATTAAACTATATTCAATATTAAGTGATCTGCTAGGTCAGTAAGTCTTGTGACTAGAACTTGCTTCCAGTATCTTTAGAATGAATTAAAGTTAGTCTGCAGTTAATTAATAAGGTTAATGACCTCTGCAGATCTGTAATATATAGAGGAATCCTGCTTGCAGGTACAATGAAACAAATGTAGTTATCTTTTTAAAACAGGAAGCAGTGCAGGTTTTCGGGTGCTGGAGTTGCGGCTTCCAAAGCAAAATAGAAGAAAATTAAAAATCGGGCTACCAAACTCAACTGAGATTAGTTCCCCTACTCGGCTTTGCACAGGAAGCAATTGGGTTGGTGTTTTGGATGTATGCCAGTCTGTGGGAGAAAAAATGGGTGCAGTTCATCAGAGCGGTGATTCTGCCGTGAATAAGACCATCCGTCCGTTACCAAGCAACGGTTCCACTCGCTCCATCATCAGTGCCGGCCCGGGAGACGGGTGCAGAAACGTTGTTATTGATGGCTCCGTACACCCGTCTAATCTCTCGGCTGACACAGAGGGTTTAAATAACCACGAGAGAAATGAGGACAGACGCCCACGACTACGCAAGCCGCCTGTGCCCCCACTGGCAGAAGAGTCAATTAAAGTTGAGGAACTTTTGGATGGGAGTTAAAAGTCAAAAGTGACGTGGATAGAAGCCAATTACTAACCAAATCTTTCCTTTGTGGAATGTATTCCAGATGCTGAGTGTACCTGTTGCTTTAGTGAGTCCTGAGAGATGGGAGGCAGTCATGTGGAAACATCCATAAATGCATGTTCTATACAGTGTAACTATAAAGTGATATTGACATTTTTGTTTTCTACTCTAACATGTTCCTACACTATTGGCATTGATGGTTCCATGAAGAACTTTTAATATCTATGAAACCTTTCCATTCAACAAAAGGTTCTTTGGGGAACCGAAAATGGTTCTTCTATGGCATTGCTGCGAAAACGCCCTTTTGGAGCTTTTATTTTTAAGAATATATTGACATTCACTCTCTCACCTGATGACATCAGTATCTTGGCATCAAAGCACTGTTGGGCACTACAGTCCTCTGGTTCTGCTTCCAATGTGTATTGTATTGGCACAGTTCATTGTAGCAACTCTAAACAGCCATGTACAGTAGGATCTTTCACAGGTGAGTTGCTTTATTTGTAATACAGTAAACATCAGGCTTGTAATGCATATGAGGATTTGGAGGATTTACTTGTTTTCTTCTCCTGTTTGGTGGAAATGCATACGTTCTTTGGATTTTATTCCTGGTAGACAAGCATTATATCCTTATAGCAAGATGGTGAGACACTATACACTACCTGGTCAAGTGCTGCTGATATTTTTTGTTGAAACCATGATACCATTCAAAAGTTTGGGGAAGCAAGATTTTAAAGAAATTAAAGCTGCAGTCTGTAATTTTTTTTTTTGGTTAAAAATGATCCGAAATCAATTTTTGAGCAAGCCAGCCAGTGTTCAAAACTATCTCCTTACCTTAGCCCGATTCACAACAGTAAGCTTGTAATAATGTTTTCTAATTCGAGTGGTACTGGTAGGTTTCCGCTGGAAATTTGAGCATGCCGCCGTTCGTCTTTGCGTCACGTCTGTTTACATAAAGAAGGAGTCCCAGCTAGTAGGCTATATGGCATGTGAGGATGCTGCAGGTGGAGAATCATTTATAGCCTTTTCTCACAGCAGCTGCAATAATTAAACTTATCATTTTGATGGCGGATTGTAATCCAGAAAGGTCCAAATGACAATCATCAGTGACAACTGGAGATTCACCCGTAGTCAAAAGCAAAAGACTTCGGACTGCGGAGTGCCTACAGAAATTGAAATCTACAGGTAACGCTAATACACACTAAATACACATAGTCACGCAATGCTGATGTTGTTAACATTAACAATTTGAGAACAAATTATAATAATAATAATTTACATGGTTTGATGTGATCTGAGCTAAGCAATCGTTAGATTTAATCACCATTGTTAGTGTGATTTATTGTAATGCTTTTTTTCTCAGTTGGTCAGAACAAAAGTGGCAGACATGTTACTTACTTGTTCAGACATTTTCTGGTGAAAATTCTAATTTTGGTCATACTTCCAATACATAGAATCTGTGATTCTGAAGTACAGTATCCACATCGATGTGGTGACTGACAGCAAACATTAGATTCATCCGCGCTGAGGAGCCGTGCCGACACATAACCCACGTAAAGATGATAATTCCGCAAATAACTGCAGTTGCAGGTTTCCAACAGAGATGGCGACAAAGAGGCAAAACTTACGGACTGCAGCTTTAATATTACGTATATTTTATTCACCAAGGATGCATTAAATTGATCAAAACTGACAGTAAAGACGTATAATGTTACAAAAGATTTCTATTTCAAATAAATGCTGTTCTTTTGAACCTTCCATTCATCAAAGAATCCTGAAAAAAATTGTATAAATACAACCTATTGCAAAAATATTAAGCAGCAAAAACTGTTTAACATTGATAAGACCTTTTATTAAAGGGTTAGCTCACCCAAAAATGAAAGTTCTGTCATTAATTACTCACTCTCATGTCATTCCAAAACCATAAGATTTTCGTTCATCTTAAATCTGAAAGCTTTCTGTCCCTCCATTGACAGCCTATCCGCAACTACCACTTTCAAGGCCCAGAAAGGTAGTAAAGACATCATTAAAGTAACCCATGTGCCTCCAGTGGTTTAACCTCAATTTTATGAATTGACATGAGTACTTTGTTTGTGCAAAAAACAAAAACAAAACAAAAAACAATTTACTACATTATTTACAAAATATTAATTTCCAACGCACAGAGATTAAACTCCAATGAGCGGTCTCAAATTCCACGAAGGAGCTCCGGAAGGATAAAAGGAAGAGTGACAAGAGAGGACCAGGCCTGGACTTTATGTTGTTGTTATATTATGTTTATGTGCGGCAGTCATCTGTGAAGGACTGCCGCTTTACTTTCGTTTTGTTGTTTGGTTATTTTTGGGATTAAAGTTTGTTGAACGTTCGGCGGTTACCGTCTTCTTCTTCCCTGAACACAAACCTCATTACACAGTTATTTTAAATTGTAACCTAACCTTTTTTGCTGTATTTTATTAGCATAGGAGACTTCTCTCCAAAAAAAAAAAAAATCTTAATTATTCCAAACTTTTGACCAGTAGTGTATGTGCAGTTAATGACCTTTGAAGAGGACCATTTTCTGACTATCTAATTGCATCTTCAGATCATGAAATGTATGGAAACCATTAAAGGTTGCTTGGGCAGCAAAAACCATGTTAAACGGATGATCACACTAGACTTTATGTCCCATTCATTGCCATTCATATGCATGTTCAAGTTTTGTGGAGCTGCAAATTTGCATAACGAAAAGACATTTGAGCAGCAGACAATGTTAACACCACAGATTGACGGAGAATGAAATTCTCATTTTGGCAATACAAGTTAAAAAGGATGCAAACTTCAATTAAAAAGATATGCTGTGGTTTGCAGTCGTGGGAAACTGATGTAGATGGCATATTTTAACATTCTGAATTTATAATTCAAAACAGAAGCCTTGAAGCATCATATCCTGCCAATATTTGTTGTGGACACAAAATAATTTTGCATACTTAAAATGTAGTGTGACTTTTTTTCCCATCTCTGGCTCTTCTAGGAGTTATAGCATGAGGTTTCTCGATCTCATTATGTATGCCGTTCTCACTCAGTAGCGTTTGGCCCTATTTTGCCGCCGTTAAGATGGGCTGTTGGGTGCTGCGGTTCCACTTTAACTAATCTGCTAAAATGATCTCAGCAATGCATGCTGGATGAATGCTGCGAAACTCATTATCATTCTCGCATCACTCCTTTGCAAACTCTGAGCCTCCTCAAGCTGCCTGAAGAAGCATGTTCATGAAGGAGGAAAATACGCCACTGTACTCATCTGAAATTCAAATTCGCTCTGTACGAATTATTTGAGGCCCAGATTCTCAATTAATTTTATCCACAGCGTATAATATATGTGCTGCATACAGCTTTCGGCAAAATACAAAAGCAGTAATTGCCTGAAAGGGAATTTCGTAGTCATGTGCATTAGCTCATGCCAGTATTAGCATTTCAAATTGAGTTATGTGCTTAAACAAGCAATGGAGTTGCTCCTGGTGCTCTTTTCAAGAGACCACTGTTGTTTGTCTTGCATGCCTAAAAAACGTCTCGGGTTACTTGTGTAACCCTGGTTCCCTGAATAGGGAACGAGACGCTACGTCATATGACGTTATGGGAAATCCCATAACGTCATATGACGTAGCGTCGACAGTTCCCATGAAAGGGAACGTCTCGGGTTACTTGTGTAACCCTGGTTCCCTGAATAGGGAACGAGACGCTACGTCGTATGACGTTATGGGAAATCCCATAACATCATATGACGTAGCGTCGACAGTTCCCATGAAAGGGAACTGCAGTTGGGCTGTTTTTACTGCAGTATTTGTTTGAACACTTACAAAAAAGTATCATACAGTAACATGGTATTAGGGTGTTTTTCCCCCCCGCACATAGTAATACCATGTTTTTGTTTTCTTGGACAGATTTTAATGGTTTTCCATTTCATTTGAATACCCTATACATGAACATGGTAATCATTATGGTATCTTACACCATCACTGTACCTGGTGGCACCATAACTTGCAAATAGTTCATAAATCGTAAAAGACAACATGAGTTTTCTTTGCTATGTTGATTTCCTGTTGAAATAGGAAGTATTGAAGTAATGTACTATAGCAGATTGTCCTCAAAGATGACAGATAAGGACGAAAAGCTACAGAAAAATAATAATTCATGGGGTCTTTTATATTCTCCCCTGAAACCCGTTACAGAAGTGGTTAATTTGGGCAAATAAAATTTCATGTCCTGTAAGATTAATAAACGTTAGGAAGATCTCCTCCGCCTACTGTAGGCCTAACGATCCTCTACACTGTCATAACATTACCATAGCATCAAAGATGGTGTTTTAATGCCCACTCCCTGTCCTTCCTCCCAGCACTCACTGATATGATGCCATTATTGTTGTTTGTAATTAAGCAATTTCATATAAGTGAGTGAAAAAATACTTTAATTAAATTTCTGTTCAAATCATAAGTGCAATGCTGAGGGGGCTGAAATTTATGCAGATTACTCTGTGTGAGGAGATGCTTCCTCTCAGACTCGTGCACACACACACAGACACACACACACACACACACACACACACACACACACACACACACACACACACACACACAAAAACTCACAGACTGTGTGCAAAAAACCAGGAACTTACACTTGCATATGAACAAAGACAGCATTATATTATATCATTTTCACACAGATGTACAGTACTGTGGGAGAATGAAATGTATTTTCTGCACCACATCCTAAATGTCATTTTGATGTTAACTATTTCTAAGCTTTCAGTGGGTTTACTTACATTATTATTCTGTTTAAAACACAGTGTTCTTATGGAATTCCTAATGCATGTATAATTTAAATGATGCAATGTAGTGAATATTTATGCCTCCATTAAATGTTTATGTGAAATGTCATATATATGTATATACTGTATAGCTTTCTGGGGAATTAAGGTCAAATACACTCCTCCATACTGTAGGTGCTTAGTAGAGAGTGAGGTAGAAGTTCATTTGGGATAATGTTCGGAAAAGGTGCTGTGGGCTTTTTCTTTAGCCCAGTTGTAACATGATGATGCTGATGTTGTTTATGTTGATATATATACAGTGTAAATTCATAGAGGTGGTTTGTAAGTCAACTGGTCTAAGGGATGTAGCTAGATTATAATAAGTGAAAAGATAATATGATTGGACCATTTAAGCTGTCCTCATTTGCCCATTTTTATGTAAATGAATGCAGACACCACTTACGACATTAAGTCGTTAGCATTGGTTTGTTGATTCACATTTTTATTTGCTGTTTGATTGCCAGTAAACATAACCTTTTCTGCACTGCAGCTGCTAATGGATTTTTGGATCATTTTGGCATATATAGGATGGCCTTCTCAGATTTTTCTACCAATTAGGTTTTGTTTGTGAATGGGTGTCTGAAATATTTTTCTAGATTCTCTGTCATAGTTGGACTTTTGACCATCAGCAGTCCACATTGTTTGATTTGTAGCCAAGAACATAGATATATTTGCTAGAAAACAAACACAAAAAGTGTTTTCATTTGCTTTCATTGACTCTTGCACATTTGAATGCTTTTCAAGCTGAAAATGTCACCAGTAACTAGAGGTAAGCTTAAAGGGTTAGTTCACCCAAAAATGAAAATTCTGTCATTAATTACTCACCCTCATGTCGTTCCACACCCGTAAAACCTTTGTTCATCTTTGGAACACAAATTAAGATATTTTTGATAAAATCCCATGGATCAGTGAGGCCTCCATTGCCAGCAAGATAATTAACACTTTCAGATGCCCAGAAAGCTACTAAAGACATATTTAAAACAGTCCATGTGACTACAGTGGTTCAGCCTTAAAGGAACACTCCACTTTTTTTGAAAATAGGCTCATTTTCCAACTCCCCTAGAGTTAAACTGTTGAGTTTTACCGTTTTCGAATCCATTCAGCTGATTTCCGGGTCTGGCGGTACCACTTTTAGCATAGCTTAGCATAGTTCATTGAATCCGATTAGACCGTTAGCATCTCGCTTAAAAATGACCAAAGAGTTTCAATATTTTTCCTATTTAAAACTTGACTCTTCTGTAGTTACATCATGTACTAAGACCGACGGAAAATGAAAAGTTGCGATTTTCTAGGCCGATATGACTAGGAACTATACTCTCATTCCGGCGTAATAATCAAGGAACTTTGCTGCCGTACCATGGGTGCAGCAGGCGCAATGATATTACGCAGCCTGTGACTCCCTGCTTGCACAGGGAGTGTGCCTTGCAACCATGGAGACATTTGTGAGAGGCGCTGCGTAATATCATTGCGCCTGCTGCACCCATGGTACGGCAGCAAAATTCCTTGATTATTACGCCGGAATGAGAGTATAGTTCCTAGCCATATCGACCTAGAAAATCACAACTTTTCATTTTGCGTCGGTCTTAGTACACGATGTAACTACAGAAGAGTCAAGTTTTAAATAGGAAAAATATTGAAACTCTTTGGTCAGTTTTAAGCGAGATGCTAACGGTCTAATCGGATTCAATGAACTATGCTAAGCTATGCTAAAAGTGGTACCGCCAGACCCGGAGATCGGCTGAATGGATTCGAAAACGGTAAAACTCAACTGTTTAACTCTAGGGGAGTTGGAAAATGAGCCTATTTTCAAAAAAAGTGGAGTGTTCCTTTAATGTTGTGTGCCAAGAAAAACAAAATAACGACTTTATTCAACAATATCTAGCGATGGGTGATTTCAAAACACTGCTTCATGAAGCGTCGAAGCTTTACGAATCTTTTGTTTCGAATCAGTGGTTCGGAGTGTGTATCAAATTGCCAAAGTCACGCCCCCCAGTGGTGAACCATTGAAATTTTGAAACACTTATGACGTAACGAAACCTCGTTTACTGAAATCACATCATTTTGGCACTAGATATTGTTGAACAAAGTTGTTTTTTTTTTTTTTTTTTTTTTTTTGTGCACAAAAAGTATTCTCTTCGCTTCATAACATTTGTAACGCACTGGTTGTGTAAACACACACAAAGATGAAGATGAGCATAAACAGGTACGATCCAACAGAGAAGCAAGCAACACAACCATAACCGAAATGAGACCAGACCAAGACACATCAGCTGAACTGAACTTAAATACACAGACGATTAACTCAAATGACAAACAGCTGTGATGATTAGTGCAGTGTCCATGGTGACGGATTGTGGTGGGAAAACAGAACAAAGGAGAACATGTGACTGATGAAAACAAACAAACTGAAAGTCCATTGGCCTGTTGCATGAAGCTAGTTGAACAAACTCTGAGTTTCAGAGTTGGTTTGGAGTTGACAAATCCAGATAAATCCAACCTGGTTTAGATCAGGATCAACTGTTGCACAACGCTCGGTATAAACTTTCTCTGTCAACTCAGGTTTAATCCAGAGTTTGCAAAGCGCGTGCACCTGAAAGTGTAACATGTGCGGCAAACAGCCAATCACGGAACAAGGAGAATGTCAGTTTGATTCACTTCTCGCGAGAGAGCCGCACAATTCAAGTCTCTTCCGAAGATCGTTATGAAAAATATGAAATTAAACGCATTTACAAAGCAGGAATAAACACTGCTGCTGCAGTGAAAGTTTGAGAAGGCAGCTGAAAGAAAATATCTGACTATATCAATGCATGTGAATCAAACAAATAGGCCAAATAATTAATATAGTTTCACAAAGAGCTCAAAAGAATACATGTAAGCTTAATCTGTTTAAAAGCTTTATATATTATGCATGTACCTATTATATTTATTTTAATTTAAAAGCAAAGTTTAATATTGTCAATTAATATAATAGGCCTAATTATATGAATATGTCATATGAATTATTCATAGTTTTAATTTATTTAAAATAAATATAATGAATAATTAGCAGCAAAAGATGAGCAATTTTGTCTCTAAAATGTTTTCACTATAAACTGATTTAATTTGGAGTGAGAGATACAGGGGGAGTGGCTTTATTGCATCAGATACATGTCACTTTACTCACAGCTGATTGGTCCAGTTTTGGTTTGCGATATCTAACCCAGAATAAAACCTGCTCCAGAGCAGGTTAGCCATGTAGCGTAAGTTACCATAGCAATGAAACCCGCTAAAAAACAATCCACCTTCATGAGCCCGAAAAACCAGAGTTTGCTCAAACTAATCTTGAACCTACCTGGGTAGAAACTGAAACCGGCTTTGTGCAACAGGCCACATGTGGTGTGAGCGTGTGATAACATTAAGGTTGAACCACTGTAGTCACATGAACTGTTTTAAATATGTCTTTAGTAGCTTTCTGGGCATCTGAATGTGTTAATTATCTTGCTGTCAATGGATGCCTCACTGAGCCATCGGATTTTATCAAAAATATCTTAATTTGTGTTCTGAAGATGAACGAAGGTCTTACGGCTGAGGAACGACATGAGGGTGAGTAATTAATGACAGAATTTTCATTTTTGGGTGAACTAACCCTTTAATGTAATGAACTTAAAACTTTTTTTTTTTTGAGCATGGCAAACTGGACAAAATTTTTTTTATTTTCAAAGGTGCCGTTCTGGATGGTTTCGGCCTACTTTAATCCACTTGAAAATCACTGTGAAGGTTACAAGTCATAGAAGATAACCAGCCCAGGTATTATACAGACAGCGATTTGCATTTTCACAGTAAACGATCAGCAGGGCTTTTGAAGAATCTGTGAATACTGTCAAACTTCTGGTCCACAGAGCTAAGCTGAATGATAGCAGTGAAACAAGAGGAGGGAGTCCATTAGTGAGATGTCAAGAGATATATATTTCAGCCGCTTGTCTTCCTCACTTCTGCGCAGAGGTAACGAGATCTGAGACTACCTTTCCTTCTCTGTCTCTTTCTCTCAAAGCTCACGTAATTTTTTATTTTTTTTTGTCTCTTTGCTCAGATAAGAGTGGGGTTTCCCCTGGACGGCGGGCGATCGGAGATAAACAGGCTGAGAGCAAATGGAATCTGAAGAGAACTTGTTCAGGAGGCCTTTGTGTGGGAGCACAGATGGGGAAGAGGTGTCAAAAGTGCCTCTTCACGTCTCACTGCCGACAGAGGCAGATGAGAGGCAGATGAGAGGCAGAAATGAAGGGGTGGCCTTTACTGGTAATAAGAACAAAACACACTTTCAAGGAGAAGAGCAGCTCAGCGTATAAAGGGAAATGCGCTGTACACAAGCGGTGAACTGCACACTGATGAAGTCTGGACAAAGTAGAGTAGTGTTCTTGATTCTGACATTTCCTTTTTATAGCAATGAGTACAGATCTGCTGCTCAGTTTATAAAGCATGATGCTTCTCTGGGAATACACATACTGATCAAATATATACCGTGAACACACTGTAAGTCACTTTGGATAAGCGCATCTGCCAGATGAAAATGTTTTAAGCTGACATTTATTTTCCTGCATTTCAGGTGCATCAGAAGGCTGCGCTTTTCCTGAATGTCAGAGGGATGTTTGACCCTGTGGGTGAATGTTTAGAGATGACAGGTAGGACATTTTAGAGTTTTTTTTAACCTAAAGCTACTGAACTTTTCAAGCCAAATACTAGCAACACTGAGATGAGTTCAATTCTCGGATAGACAGATAGAAGATAAAATGTTCACTTTGAATGCAAATGAAATAAATGCATACACTACCTTTCAAAAGTCTGCGGTAGTTGTTGTAAGATTTATTTTTAAAAACATAAAATTAATATTTTTATTCAGCAAGTATAAATTGATCAAAAGTGAAAGTGAAGATTTATAATGTTACAAATGTTTCAATTTCAAATAAATGCTGTTCTTTTGAACTTTCTATTTATCAAAGCATCCTTAAAAAATGTATCACGTTTTCCACAAAAATATTAAGCAGCACAACACAACTGTTTTCAACTGATAATAATAAGAAATGTTTCTTGAGTACCAAATCAGCATATTAGAATGATTTCTGATCATGTGACAATGAAGACTGAAGTAATGATGCTGAAAATTCAGCTTTGCCATCACAGGAATGAATTACATGTTAAACATATTCAAATAGAAAACAGGGTAACACTTGATTTTACAGTGTCCTTGTTACACGTTACATGTACTTACTATAGTAATAACAGTAAATTATGTATAATTACAAGGCAAGCAACTAACTCTAAACCAAACCATTTTACTAACCCTACCCTAGAGTAATTGTTAATGAATATTACTCAGTACTTAAATACAAATTACTCTGTAACACAGACACCTTAAAATAAAGTGTAACCAAAAACAGTTATTTGAAATTTGAATTTTAAATTTTTTTTTTTTTTTTGATCAAATAAATTAAGACTTGGTGAACATAAGAGACCACTTTCAAAAACGTCTCAGGTTACGACTTTAACCATGGTTCCCTGAGAAGGGGAACGAGACACTGAGTCTGGATTGACGCTATGGGGAATGCCATCAGCGTGACCGGTGTGTAAAGCATGTGTGCCAACACAACAATTTCAGTGGCTGAAGACAGTCCATGACATCACTACCGCACCGAAAATCCACTAACAAATAACCACTTCGCCATACTGAGGGATTGCCTGCCTCATTAGCTGTGCCTATGCACAACCATAATGGGCATAGCATAAACTGACTCTAAAGAGGTGCCACTGGCCTGACCTGCTGCCGCCATTCAAGTGCAAGGTTGTCCACACTAGCTTAGACAGCAGGGTCGGAGCCTTTAAAGAGGATGTTCCACTCTGAGAGAGAGCCCGCAAGTGGCACATCAATAGAAGCATGCTCACATATCCCTATTCACACCATCCCTCCACATTGGAATAGTCTGAATGCTGAAAGGGATAGATGTGAGCTGAATATGGCCTCTTTCACGACTTCTCCATCTCAGCGTGAAGTTCTGGAAGAAACGGAAGGCTCATTGGAGCGAGGTGGTTATGGCCACGACAGGACCCACTCGTCGAGTCTGCCACGAGCTAATTCCTGTCTCTCACGCCCCCAAACTAGATACAATCTAGTCGTGGTGCTCCAAACTACTAGTGACCTCCAGCAACTACTCGTATGCGGGGCTGGCAGGCTGAGAGGGCTCACTACAAGCGATATCTTCACCCTCCTCAACCACATCCGTCTCATTCTGGTTGGATGGTGCCAGCCACATGCCATCTGCTGGATACGAAGACTCAAGAGAAAGTACATCATAATCCAGCAGATTGCTCAAGCTGGTGACTGACGAACGCGCGAGAGACATAGCTTTCATAAACTCCTCAGCCAGCTTGACCTGCAATCCTCACGACTTCAGTCGCCGCTGTGCCTCAGTTACCGCAGGGCCGGTTACACCCTGAGCTGAGGGGTGCAGACACTTGTCCCACATCCCTCGAGAATAGTTCCTCATTGTGAATCTCTCACAAATGGGCACATTCAGCTCCCTCAAGAACTGAACACGTGTGCTCCTCACCCAAACACATATCGGACAGGTCGTGTGTGTCCTCAGGTGTCAAAAATCAGGCATCAGGGCTAAAGTGAAGAGAACAAAGACGCGGATCTTTAGGAAGTTTTATTCATCCACATTCTTCACAACTTCCCATTCTTTTCTCCTCTTATCGCTAGTAAAGCAGTAAAGACTTACATCGCTTCTCTTGTGGCTCATCGACTGAAAATTACAACCAAAAGCTGCACAATGTGGCATTGTATATTATATTCCGAGTTGTGTTGCAGTAAAAATAGCAATGGGACAGTGTCAGTAGCTCAGTGAGTGCAACCATTTGATGTCATCGACATAGAACGCACTGTGCACCTAAACAAAATGGCGCCGCCCATTGTCAAAATCGGTCAAAATATGTCATGGATTTTTTAAATAATGTAAATCTTTCATGGATTTTCTACTACATATTTCAGTAAGAGACATCATTTACGTTATATTAAGCCATACAAGTCTTAACACCAGGGGTTCCCTTTAAGGTTTAACCACTGTAGTCATGTTGACTATTTTAACAATGTCTTTACTACTTCTCTGGACCTTGGTCATTTCATTGCTTTCTATGGGAGATAAAAAAACCCTCTGGGATTTCATCAAAAATATCTTAATTTGTGTTCCGAAGATAAACATAGGTCTTGCGGGTTTGGAACGACATGAGGGTGAGTAATTAATGACAGAAATGTAATTTTTGGGTGAACTAACCCTTTAAATTAATTTATATTTTAAAGAGATGTTTTATCATGTTGAAGTATTGAATCCATGTCATATGTTGTATTATTGGTTTAAGAGTGTTTTAGAGTTATCTCTCAGTGCATGTTTTTTCATTTCAGTTGCCATTTTGAGTGTTTAGCACATGCGTTTTTCAGTGTGTGTGGGTGCATATGTAAAATGGAAGTGAAACAAATACATTTCTATTAGTCAAATGTTTAAAAGATTTGTTGTTTGTACAATTGTATTTCCCAAATGCACTTTGAGAACTTTGTTGGGTTTTGAAATGTTGAATTTTCAGAATTTGTAGAATTTAACGAGGACTTATTTCAGTAATAAACTGACTGCAACTGCAGAAAAACGTAACTTCTCTGTCTTTTTGTGTTTTTCACAGTTTATTCACTGATTCACATGTGCACATCACCTGTGTATCATTTTGCTGCCGGCACAGATGTCCCCTAAGTCTGAGACCCTTAACATGTACATTTCAGGTGCCTTCTTATACTCACGGGTGTTCCGGTAGTGACGTCATGGACTGTTGTCGGCCAGTGAGATTGTTGTGTTGGCACAAGTGCTTCAGACACCGGTCATGCTGACGGCGTTCCCTATAGTTTCCCAAGTGTTGAGTTCTACTTCAAAACGGAACACAGAATCTCACGAATGCCAAACTTTTGAACTGTAGTTCATGTGCATTTATTTACCATAGCTAAAGTCTCTTTTGCACACATGCTCCATCCCAATTGCTTACTTGCACTAAAAGTACATACTTACTGTTGAAGGTAAAGTAGCCTACATACTTTACCTACAACTCATATATACACACAGCATGTTGCTTCATGCTGCTTTCCTAGCCTGATTCTAATCTCACTGCCAACCTTTCACAACAAAGTCTGACTCAGAAACACGCTTATAATGCTAAAATGCTGCCTACAAAGGCAGCTCAGTAGGTTTTGGAACAGAGCGATATTCTTCATATGCAATCTGCCATAGCTCAGAGTCTCTGACAAATAAAGATGCACAGAGAGTCTCTTCATGTATAGACAGTTATTTGAGTATTTGTCTTTCTGCCTTCGCTGTCACTGTTTGTGTGTGTGTGTGTGGCAGGAGTGCATCAGAGGCCTGGGTGCAGAACAAAGAGACAGGCTCATTAGAGTTTGATCTGTTCAGTGGAGTGACTGACTGCTCTGTCTCTTTTTCTCTCTTGCTCTTGACTGCAAGGGAATGTGGTCCTAATGATGTGATTCCTCGTCTCTGATCACCCTCTTCCTGACTCTCATTACCGCAGGGTGGCCAGACTGTCACAGCCCACCCGTGCCCACGCATGCCCACTTACTTACACACACTTCAGAGTGATTAGGACTTTGGCTTAGAAGTCTGAAACCATGTGCGGTGAAACTCACTCATGCCGAACCATAAGTGGACTGGCCCATAGGGAAGAAAAATTCATTGTTAACAGTTTTACTATGGTAAACTAAACTAAATGAAATCATTACATTTATACATATGAATTTGTGCAAAAAGAATAGGTTTTATTGGACAAAAGATATAAAAGCATTTTCTCCTCGCTTTTAAAGTTGATTTTTATTTTGCTATACTAATTATGCATGTTTATAAGGTTAGATGCATTAGATTTTTTGCATCTAACTTTGTATTTTCCATACGACTCATATTTGCATAATCACCCACCAGTTGAGAACCATTGATTTAGATGTTAATGACATTTAGTTGAAACCAAATACTTTTAAATCTCCTGCTTCTCATGTTTCTCCTGAGAAAAAAAAAAAAAAAAAAAAAATAAATAAATAAAATCTTTCTAATTTCACGTCTCCAGTTTCTGAAGAGATCTCAACAATATCTCAAACTGTGCTCAGATTTGCCAAAATGCTAAAGTCTGCAATCAAAAATCAAATATTGATCAAATTTTTTAAAATGTTGAGGATGGAAGTGCAATTATTGTGCTGAGCGATTAAACGTGTTTTTTCCCTGATGGATAATGAACAAGTGAAAAACATTTTGGGAACACTTTAAAATTATGGTCAGTCATTAATAGGTAACTATGCAGGAAGTATTAACAAGACACACCTGGGACAAATTAACTGAAATGAGGGTAACTAAGGGAATAAACTAGTGGCGAGAAAACTGAGAACAAGGAACATGTGACAAAAAACAAACACAGAACCCTGACATTACCCCCCCCCCGGAAGGCACAACCTCACGCCTCAAAAGAGTCCAACCGGGGAGGGGGGGTGGGCAGACCGGCTAGGATGCCTCCAGGGTGGCCCCGGCCATGCAGGTGTCCAGGGCGGCGCCGGTAACTCAGGGGGCCAGGGCCACGCCGGTAGTTCAGGGGTCCATGGTGGTGCGGGCAGTTCAGGGCCCCATGGCGGATCAGGCCCTCGGGCTCCGTGGCCTTGACCTTAGGCCCGGCCACGCTGATTGGAGCCATATCGCCCCCCCCCCCCCCCCCCCAAATTTTCTTGGGAGGAGCTCTGGGCTTCTGGGTCGGAGCGGACCCTGGGACGGGGAAGGGAGTCGCCTCGGACCCTGGGACGGGGAAGGGAGTCGCCTCGGACCCTGGGACGGGGAAGGGAGTCGCCTCGGACCCTGGGACGGGGAAGGGAGTCGCCTCGGACCCTGGGACGGGGAAGGGAGTCGCCTCGGACCCTGGGACGGGGAAGGGAGTCGCCTCGGGGCGGGGAAGGGAGTCGCCTCGGGGCGGGGAAGGGAGTCGCCTCGGGGCGGGGAAGGGAGTCGCCTCGGGGCGGGGAAGGGAGTCCATCACTGAACTGAGGTCAGGGACTCGATCCTGGGTGAGGAAGAGATACAGAGCCGTGGCGGCAGCCATCTTGACCGAGGGCTCAGGCGTGGCGGCGGCCATCTTGACTGAGGACTCAGTGGCAGCGGCCATCTTAGGACGAGGCTCGGGAGTGGCGGCCATCTTGCGACGAGGCTCTGGGATGGCGGCCATCTTGCGACGAGGCTCTGGGATGGCGGCCATCTTGCGACGAGGCTCTGGGATGGCGGCCATCTTGCGACGAGGCTCTGGGATGGCGGCCATCTTGCGACGAGGCTCTGGGATGGCGGCCATCAGGATCCCTGAACTGAGGACGTGGGGAAGTGCCGGAGGGCAGAAATGGGCCGAGTCATTGGAGGGGTATGTGGAGGGAGCCGGTGGGGATTGAGTTGACCAGGCCACGTGTGTTTCTGATGGGGCTGGATGAGGACGATACTTCTATACTTTAATTTCTTCAACTTCAAAATTTGAACCATTTAAATAGAGAACACGATTAATTGACTTGACTAGAGAGAAATAACCAGTTTCACTATAACGAATGGTATCCTCATCCAGACCCATCAGAAAACAAGCACTAAGGGAAGCATCAGGCCAGCCCACCTGACAAGAGAGCTCAGAAAACTCCTCCACATACCTCTCCAACAGACAACCACTCTGCCTTAAACCACACAGGCGGTCCTCAGCCAGGATGGTGTTGTTTTGGTCAGTTCTTCTGTAATGTGCCATGGTGGATAAACACTCACGATGAGGAGAAATGTAGAAAGGAAGACCTTAATAGTCCAGGAAACAAGAGTATCACCATCAAACACACACAAAAAATACAGACGAGAACCAACAGAGACTGAGGGAGAACACAGGGAATATATACAGGGCAAACAGAGGGGCAAACGAGTCTAATTAACAAGACACACCTGGGACAAATGAATTCAAATGAGGGTAACTAAGGGAACAAACTAGTGGCGGGAAAACTGAGAACAAGGAACATGTGACACAGAAAACATAAACACAGAGCCCTGACAGCAGGACAAATGAGTAGTACTATATTAACACTTCAGCTACTACTTATAACTAATATGGAAACAAGATTAACTAATCTGTAAATAATAGCCAATTTAGCAGATACTGTATTTCCTTATTAGGCAATCAGTAATTACTGAATGAGATTAGCCTCATTAAGAACTATTAACTAACAATGACCAATTATAAAGAATTACCAATTAATTACTAATCACAACATTAATTAATGTAATTTATGTATTCATTTATTTATTTACATAGCAAACCCAATAAAAACCCTGGCATCATTCAACTCACTGATGACCCTCACATTTTCTTCAAAAAATATGTAAAACATGTCTAGTTTCTATTCATTTTTCCTTTAGGGAACATTATGAGATGTTTGATACTTGAATGAATCATGATTGAGAACTCGATTAAGTTAGTGAGTTATGAAAGAGCAACCTCTGGGATTTGTCGGTTGAGTTTGACCTGAACTTTTAATCTAGATCTTTTTGTGAAGCTAATGACATGTCAATATCTAGCTTATTCAATCTTTCACTGCCTGATTTCATCTGCTGTGTCTCTCATTGCTCTTTCCCCCCTCTTTTTTGTCATTCTTTCACCCAGCCCTTCATCTTCTACAGATACTAGTCAACTGCTCATCTCGACAGCTGTCTGTCAGACCATCACTGAGGTTAATGAGAAGGAGAACTGAGCCGAAGCCTCACACTTTTCCCCAGCTACCCGGCACTTTCATCATCTTGACTTGAGGGAGAGGGCCATTAGGACAGTGACAGATGATTATGCCGACCAGTCGCGAACTGAGATTGATAGATGTGCGTGTGTGTGTGCGCACGCTCATGGGTTCATTCATAAGGAGCCACTGTTGCAGCCATCTTCAAGGTCATTGATTCATGGGTAACTGTTTTTTTTATGTTATTCATAAGACAGATCCACACATTTAACTATCGGCTGAATTGAATTCACCCAAGCAGATATACATTAAATGATCTCTTCTTTTGTGTTTCACAGAAAAATATTATATGGGTTTGAAACGACATGAGGGTGAGTAAATGAGTTTTCATTTTTGGGTGTGCAGTCCCTTTTATAGGTGGTGTCATTTGTTAAAAATTATTTATTTTATCTCAATAAAAGATGGAACGACAGGTGCATTTACTGGAAAAAATGTAGACTGGAAGTTACATGCGTGAAACCTGCTTAATCTCCATTTATCTTTTCTTTGGCATGTTGTCCATTATCCTAACAAGAAAATAATTTTGACACGTCCCTCAGCACCGCTAACACCTCGAATGAGTAGTAGTAGTTTAAGCCAGTATTACGTCTTAGTTCAATTTAGACATTTAAGTAGCTTTTATAAACCTTAGAAAAAAAACATTACTGGTGTGCATCTTGAAACAAAACAATGGCACTGACATATTTTAAGATATGTCAGTGAAAGATTCTTTCAGTTAAAACAGCTCAAACATGCATTTTAGAAAGGGTCTAGGCTTAAGCCTTTTGTGTCAAACTGGGTGTACATGTGTTATTGAGACTAGTAATGATAAAACTGTTATCAACGATGGTTGTGCAAAGTTATAAGTAGGCCTATACAGAAGCTGTACACTTTTCATACTTTCTCTGTTGACTGTAAGGGGGGAATTCAGTGGAATTTGCATATGATAAAATGTGTTAAACAGAGCTGTGAGGAATTTATGCAAAACTCTTTGAAATGCAATTAAGCAAATAAAGGAGTTTGCAAGTTTTGGGGGATGTTGAATTTTGTGACTGTTGGGCCTTTGAATTCTTCTTTCTACATACATTTTAGTGGTATCAAAAACACTTTTCAACCATTGTGCCGAACCGTTCTGAGCATGACAGACAGTGGTTCTAGTTGCTTTTCCACTTGAGCATGACTCAGCATGAAACTTCGCAAACCGTTCCCAGCTGGGCTAGCTAAAGGTTAAAGTCAGAGTCAGTCTGCTGTTTTTTGACTGTTTTGAGGTTGACAGATTTCACAAAAAAATCATTGATGGGCACATACTGCTTTTAGGCTTTAGACTATTAATCCATCCAATTGGAGGATATCAAATATGTTATATTTTGAGCCGATTTTAGAACACTTTTTTTTTTTTTTTTTTCATTTGTAATTCGTCTCCTAGCAATCAGGCTAATGTTTCTGGGTCAGTTTGTTATGTTCAAAATGACATGAAAGTCTAGTGTGTGTGATCCTTAGTCGTTTTAGTGTATGATGCCTATTTTTTCTTTGTAACCATTTACAAAGTCGTTAAGTGTATGATACATAGTGTTTTAAAATCTGTTCAGATTATAATTGACTCCACATTTGTCATGCAGTGTATTCCAGCCTTAAAGGATTAGTTCACTTTCAAATAAAAATTTCCTGATAATTTACTCACCCCCATGTCATCCAAGATGTCCAAGATGTCCATTTTCATCAAAAACCTTAATTTCTTTTCGACTGAAGAAAGAAGGATCTTTCTTCAGTCGAAAAGAAATTAAGGTTTTTGATGAAAACATTCCAGGATTATTCTCCTTATAGTGGACTTCAATTGGCCCCAAACGGTTGAAGGTCAAAATTACAGTTTCAATGCAGCTTCAAAGGGCTTTAAACGATACCAGACGAGGAATAAGGGTCTTATCTAGCGAAACGATCTGTCATTTTCTAAAAAATTCCGCCAGACCACCTTCCGTATTCTTCAAAAAGCTTACGCAGTATGTCCTACACCTTCCCTATTCAACTTACGGAACGAACGCGGCACCAGTTCCGTTTTTTCCCGTAAGTTGAATAGGGAAGGTCTAGGACATACTGCTTTTTGAAGAATACGGAAGGCGGTCTGGCGGAAGCACTTGCGAGGCGATCATTTGTGTTTATAAAGGATATACATTTTTATTTTTTTTAGAAAATGACCGATTTTAGAGAAGATAGACGACTAGAGACTATAGTAGAGAAGCGGCTCGTGGGAGGATAGCCTACTGAAGGCAGAAGATCTGGACTCCATCGCAGCTTTCATTGGCCAAGGACCGCCCAAGAGGATGTCTGACCGACATGTAAAGCATCCAGTCACAGTTCGATTTGTCTCCACGTCATGTTTAGTGGCTACAAAATGTAAAGTCTATGGGCCTACGATAACAGACCGGTGTTGTGTAATATTCGGTTCCTGTGAAAAACTGTTCCAGTGGGTGAAGTATACGTGAATATTCATGATATTTCCCCTGTTGTGGGCGTGACCTTGAGACAACGCGCAGACAAATGGAACTGAAAATATTAGTGCTGAAATCGAACTCGTTTAATGGATTATTTCGAAATGGTAATGAAAATTCAATGTTAAGCTTTAACTGCAACAGTTTACATTTTCAAAATAATGAATATATTGTGTAATATGATGAATCATCTGCTGTTTTGCCTGATTGATTACAGACACAGCAAACAATCAGCGAATAACCCATGCTCGTCTAGGCTAGTAGCCTACAGTTTATTACTATTTGATGTCTTTATCTTTTATTTTTTTATTTCATTTGTGAGGTTTTCGATTTAATTTGAATATTTTGGTTAGTAGCCTGTACTATACCTTTTTGCCATTTGGTGACAGCAGAGTGTTAACAACAATGCCTGAAATAAACAACTGTGCCCTAATAAAATGTATATAAGCTAGCCTGGTGTGAGTATTTGTGTAATTCTTAATTTTTTTTTATAGCCAGAGTTTCCCAGCCTCCACAGCCATGTCAGTAAGGCTCAAACTTCCTTTATCAACACCAAACTACACATTTTTCCTGTTTTCTCATATTATACTGGATATTATGTAAAATTGTAATTAAAGTAACACAATTGCACATTTACTTGTATCTGTCACAATTTTTTTTTTTTTTTTTTTTTTTTTTTTTTTAAAGCTTTAACAAAGCAACATTAAAATCTTTCCACACCTATTTGGGAATCATTAGTCTCCAAGTACTAATTGGTTATAATAGATTAAAGGTATAGTCCATCCAAAAATGAAAATTTTGTCGTCATTTACTCACCCGTTCGAAACCAGTATGTTTTCGTTTCTTCTGTGAAGAAGATATTCTGAAGAACATTGGGAACCAGTAGAACTAATTTTGGTGCCCATTGACTTCCACTGTATGAAAAATACACAGTCATACAACTTTGAAATAAGATGAGGGCATCAGAATTTTTATTTTTAATGAACAATCCCTTTAACATGGACCCTCAAAAGAGCACATCCTGTTTTCATTAATAAAAACAGGTTGTATTTAGTTAAGAGTAAAACACCGTTTAGAGAAATAACTACTACTACTAATTATTATATTACTAAATATTTCTTACACACGCACAGACACTTATATATATATTTATATAAAGCATACATCGTGTCTGTTCTTTGACCATACGTTGCACTGAAAAACAACCTACTTTCATGTCATGTGTTTTATAATGGTTAGCGAAATCATCCAAAATTTAATAATCCATAATGTTGTCTTAATCGTGTTTAAGATTTGAAAATATTATTCAAAAGTATTTCTTCTAATTTTACAAGTATACATACAATTTCTGATCTTCAACATTGTAGGGCAGGGATTCCCAAACGTTTTTGTTAGCCAAACTCTGTTGAACTAAAATATTTACTTAAAGTCCCCCTGAGATTAATAAAGTTAGTATTTCAATAATTCAACAACACACTTTCATGTTTACTGTTCTCTGATGTTGGTTAATGTGACGTGCATGTAAAATTAAATATGTCATCTTTTCAGTGTTTTATTTGGATTGTTTTTACAGTTGTATGCTTTTCATCAACTCTAACAAAGCAAAATTAAGTGAATGTCTGGTGTCTGAGATTATTAAAACAGGGCACTCAATGAGAACAGCTTCCATGTAAGTCCAGATCACACACTGCCAGAGCTACCATTGACTTCAGCACTCACATCCAGTCTGAAACAGACAGTAGCTTTACATGATGATATGCATCACAAAAGCAAAATGAAGCTTCAGAAAAATAATAGAATAATATTCTTGAGGTAACTGCTGGCCTATATAAGAAGACTGGGCCATCAGAACAATGCTTTAAAGGTTTATGCACTGTATTATATAATAAAGTACAAATTGCAATGTTTATGATGACTACAAGATTAATAAAACATTCTCCTCAGGTATGTAGTTTATGTAGCTAACAGAAACACTGGCTATATGCGAAATAAACAAGAAATTAAGGATGACTCACAACAGGCTAGCTTATAAATATTTTAATAGGGCACAAGTAATAAACTGTACTATCCCAGATTAGAATAGGTTATTCGCTCATTGTTTGCTCTGCCGTGTCCTTACCTAAATCCGAATTTCTGTAATCAATCAGGCAAAACAGCACAGACGATTTATCATATTACACAATATATTAATAGTTTTGAAAATGTCAACTGTTGCAGTTAATACTTAACACTGAATCTTCATTACCGTTTCGAAATAATCCATTAAACGAGTTCGATTTCAGCACTAATATTTTCAGTTCCATTCGTCTGCGCGTTGTCTCAAGGCCACGCCCACAACAGGGGAAATATCATGAATATTCACGTATACTCCACCCACTGGAACAGTTTTTCACAGGAACTGAATATTATACAACACCGGCGTGCATCAAATAAATTATTCATTCAAGAAAGTTGTGCAAGATTACTGCAACAATGGAGCTTCAAACTTCACATACTTATGACATCAAACTACCGTGAGAGCGATTCATAAGCATATAGAGCTTTATTTACGGTAATTACGACATGGTGTGAATGCAAAGAAACGCAAAAATCCTCCAAAGACACTAGAGGTGGATTGGACATACCCTCCGCAGGCCTGCAGACAGCATCACAAGGCAAGCCCTCACCTGGAACCCCCCAAGGGAGGAGGAAGAGGGGCCAACCAAGAAACACCTGGCACCATGATCTGGAGGCAGACCTGAGGAGGATGGGCCACACCTGTGGAGGCAGCTGGAATGACCGAGATGTCTGGAGAAAGCTTGTTTGGTGGCCTATGCCCCTGACGGAGCCACAGGCAGAGAGAGAGAGAGAGAGAGAGAGAGAGAGAGAGAGAGAGAGTGCCCATGCATCAGACGTTCAACCCACGGTCCGTGGGCATGATGTCTGAGGCTGAGACTAACTATAAATGGACATGAATGGGACATGATGAAACTCTCTGTAAAGAACTGTGTACATGACTCAGTTCATCCATTTGAAAAACTAGTTTCATCCCAAAAGGATGATGTAAACTACTTTACAGCTCAAATAACAAACATTCCTACTGAAGATTTTATGTAAGTGCTTTAACAGAAATACAAGCAGCACATCTTGGCTTTTAAACCCTTCTTGCATTGTGCATTACTGTAAACATGCTTTCCATTAGTTTTTACAAACCGAGGGACAAGTCAAAATCATTTTTTTGTGATAACAGACAGCGGGTTGTTGATGCTGTCTGTTCACATTAAATTGGAAATAACCCGAGACATTCCTATGAACTCTTTGCAGTACATGTTTCCTACTTTCAGAAGCAACATCAATGTATAATGCAGGCTGGTGTGTATCTCTTATGCCAGCGGAGAGGTTGTAGCAGACTACATTTTCTATTCAGAAGACATGAGAGCGTTAAGGAGATGCATTAGCGCCTGGATATTACTCTGTGGGCGCTGTGTCATTTCAGTGTGTTAAATCATTCAGGAGAGCTATGGCTTTTACCTGCTCTGCCAGAAAAATACCCAGAATGCAGTGTGACAGTGCAGCCCCTCGGCCACGTCCACAGATATAACTTCAGCTCTAATATCTCTCCTTGTCCAATTTCTGTGGGTATGGGGCAGAGGGGCACGGGAAGGGTTATGCATACAGAACATTTAGTCCTCCTCCTCTGGTCCCCACTGTTATCGCATTCCCTGGAGAGACACCCAGCCGCTCGGGGAGCTCCGAATAATAAACTCTCACACAAATAGGATGCTGTCAGCAAGCACTCATTTTAAGTGACTGGTCTCGGTTGGGAATCGAGAGCCGGATCCTTTTATGAAATAAATACCGGAACCAAATTAATTTTATAACCATCGTCTCTGTTAATGGTATTTGAATGTCTGTATTATTCTATTGATGGAATGTTGTGTAACACCATCTTTACTGTTGTCATGACGATCAGTGCACATATTGTATTAAGACCACAGAAGATCTTTCCAGCGTTTGTGATTCCTGTGCAAATAGGACTATATATTTTATTCTTGGTATATGCCACTTCAGATTGTTTTGCAAGTGTAACATCTAACAAATATTGGTGGTGATTTATTATTTATTGTTATTTTCAACAGCTTGGGGTTGTAAGTAACCACCCAGAACACACTAGCAACACCTTAACAACCACTCAGAAGTTAGAATGTTATTGCTGAAGTTATTTTGAATTGCTGTTTTGTATTGGCCACTATACGTAAGCCGTCCGCCATATTGGAATGGTCATAGCCATTCAGAACACTCGAACACTCGAAAGCAAGTTGACTGAGTGTCTGCAACCATAGTTTGCATTTATGAATATCTATATATCTATATTTCCAGTAGACTTCAGCACATGATTTTGCTAAACTAACACAAGTTATACAAGTTATACAAAACCTGTAATATTGAGTTAAAGTGTTAGTTCACCCAAAAATGAAAATAATGTTATTTATTACTCACCCTCATGTCGTTCTACACCCATAAGACCTTCATTCATCTTCGGAACACAAATTAAGATATTTTTGATGAAATCCAATGGCTCAGTGAGGCCTCTATTGCCAGCAATGTCACCAAACCTCTCAAGATCCAGAAAGGTACTCAAAACATATTTAAAACAGTTCATGTGAGTACAGTGGTTCAACCTTAATATTATAAAGTGACGAGAATACTTTTTGTGCGCCAAAAAAACAAAATAACGACTTTAAAACAATATCTAGTGATAGCCAATTCTTCTTTTGTTTCGAATCAGTGATTCAGATCGCGTATCAAACTGCCAAACTGCTGAAATCACGTGACTTTGGTGCTCCGAACAACTGATTTGAAACAAAAGATTCATAAAGCTTCGAAGTGACGACACACTGACCATTCCAAGATGGCGGACACGCTAACGTGTCTGGAGCATTCGAATGTGGCATCTACGTATACATACCCCCCCCCCCCCCCCCCAAGAATGTTTGAAAGGAATCTGAATCAGAATCAAACTTGTTTTTCTATCCTAGTTGAACTCTATTGTATTCCATCTGTGCACTTTTTTGTTTTATTTTGTCTTCAGTGTTGTAGTTTACCTTTATTTTTGCCCCTTTTTTTCACTTTCTTTCCTTCCTCTTCCTAATTTTGGATGTTATAATGCTCCTTTCTTGTTTAAATCAACAAATCTTTTGGTCTTTTAAACATTTATGCTGGGTAAGTTTAAAGGGAAAACACTGGCGTGTCAGAAATGGATAGTCGCTGTGGAGGAGGATGCATATATTGCTATATTGTTATGATCATTTACTTTATGATACAGTTTACAGAGTTGATATTACCAAGATGTTTTGCACTCAATGATGCAGAAACAGCTCAACTTTTAGAAGGAGATGGTTTAAAATCAGAATGATCGAAAACTCCATGAGGCTCTGTGTGGGACGGCGCTGTTTTTGAGCTGTCTAATGTGGCACAAAGCATTGTGGGTTTGTTTATCTTGTGGGGGGAGTTTGACTCATGCCTACTCTGCTAATTAAATCTCAGTAACACATCAAAGCAGGGCTAAGCTAATGTTTCCACCAGCTTACTCTTGAGGTAAGACTCCGCGCTAATTCATAATGAGGGAATTAAAAGATTATCCTAAGAAGATTACAATGATGCATTGTATCACCAAAGTTTTATTACATATTATAAATAATGCAAGCCATTTATTTGCCATAATAATCACTGTGCTTGGAGGCTAGAGGAAAGAACTCGGTGTGTCAGGTTTTCCTTCGAGGGGCACTTCATCACTTTTCAAAACATCCATTATGAAAAAATTACCTTATAGGAAAACAGCATCATTTAGTGGTCCATCAAAGGCTGTTGAGATGCAGGACGCTGCAGGCCTGCGGCGCTGATAGAGACGGCTGCATGCTTCCATAGTCAATTCCAAACTTGCTAAACAAATTTTTCTCTCGCTGAACATTTGATACTCATAACACATTTTTAATTAATGTGAGGTGCCAGGGGCCACTGAGACTTAATTTAATAGTAATTGTGGCTCATAATCGCTGCTCGATGCTTGTAACTTCAGTATAGTGTGGCACAAACAGTATGATATAATTGAACCCATTCCAAAAGGTTTGCTAGAACATTGCGAAAAGTTACAATAATAGTTTTGTTATTATAAGAATTAACATGATGAAAATATACTATGTAGTTTTTGCATAGTAAAAATGTGATGTTACTATGAAGAAAACAATCATTGCTTGATAGTGAGGTGGTAGTGATGCTATCGTTTGAAATTGTGTATGATAATATTTTTAGCTATCAATTATAGATATTTATTTATTTAGAAATAAAATAAATTTATTTTAATTAAAGAAATCTTTTTAAGAATATTAGAAAGGTGTATTTATTTATTTTAAATAAAATATTAATTTATTTTAAAATATAATTATTTTATTTAAAGAATTTTGTTTTGAGAATATCAGAGAGATTTTAGTTTTATGGCTATGAAATTCATTCATTCATTCACTCACTCAATTCATTAATTTACTCAATTCATTCATTCACTCACTCACTCACTCACACTCACTTCATTCACTCACTCACTCACTCACTCACTCACTCACTCACTTCATTCACTCACTCACTCACTCATTCATTCCATTCACTCACTCACTCAATTCATTCACTCACTCATTCACTCACTCACTCACTCATTCCATTCACTCACTCACTCACTCACTCACTCATTCCATTCACTCACTCACTCACTCACTCACTCATCCATTCACTCACTCACTCACTCACTCACTCACTCGTTCACTCATTCACTCACTCACTCCATTCACTCACTCACTCACTCCATTCATTCTCTCACTCGCTCACTCACTCACTCATTCCATTCACTCACTCACTCACTCACTCACTTCATTCACTCACTCACTCACTCACTCACTCACTCAATTCATTCACTCACTCATTCACTCACTCACTCACTCACTCACTCATCCATTCACTCACTCACTCACTCACTCACTCGTTCACTCATTCACTCACTCACTCCATTCACTCACTCACTCACTCCATTCATTCTCTCACTCGCTCACTCACTCACTCATTCCATTCACTCACTCACTCACTTCATTCACTCACTCACTCACTCACTCACTCACTCAATTCATTCACTCACTCATTCACTCACTCACTCACTCATTCCATTCACTCACTCACTCACTCACTCATTCCATTCACTCACTCACTCACTCACTCAATCCATTCACTCATTCACTCACTAACTCACTCACTCACTCACTCAATCCATTCACTCATTCACTCACTCACTCAATTCATTCACTCACTCACTCACTCACTCACTCGTTCACTCATTCACTCACTCACTCACTCACTCCATTCACTCACTTACTCACTCCATTCATTCTCTCACTCGCTCACTCACTCACTCATTCCATTCACTCACTCACTCACTACATTCACTCACTCACTCACTCACTCACTCCATTCACTCACTCACTCAATTCATTCACTCACTCATTCACTCACTCACTCACTCACTCATTCCATTCACTCACTCACTCACTCACTCACTCATTCCATTCACTCACTCACTCACTCACTCAATCCATTCACTCATTCACTCACTCACTCAATCCATTCACTCATTCATTCACTCACTCAATTCATTCACTCACTCACTCACTCACTCACTCGTTCACTCACTCACTCCATTCATTCATTTACTCACTCACTCCATTCACTCACTCACTCACTTCACTCATTCACTCACTCACTCATTCACTCACTCACTCACTCACTCACTCACTCACTCACTCACTCACTCCATTCACTCACTCACTCAATTAATTCACTCACTCACTCATTCACTCCACTCACTCACTCACTGACAGGCAGACACATATTGAGCAGCAAACACACAGCAGTTCTTGCATTCTCCTAACAGATATGGCAGTTTCTCCTGGTTTGAAAGAGTTTTAAATGTCGGATGGATCTGCTGTATTTTATCATAGAACACTGTCCGTATGTCCGTGTATTTGGAGCATTCTGTTAGGAAGTGCAGTTCTGTTTCCATGTGATTCAGATCACAGTGTAAACACATCTCTGCTCCGGGGGCAGCCATGTTTTTCTGTGTCTGCACATCTCTATCATCAGCTTGTGTCCGCTGAGTCTGTATCTGGTCAATGTGCTTCTGATTTTTTTATCTGACACTATGTACAGATACTCTGCCATACTGTCTCTTTAGGGCCGAATAGCATTGCATTTTACTCTGTTGTTGTGTTTGGGTTTGCCAATGAGTGATGTAATTCTGTTTGATTTGTGCAATAATCTGATTGATTCTGATGTTGTGATTCAGAGCATCAGTAGATGTTCGTGAAACATCAGGACTGAAGCTCTGGATCAGAGGGAAGGGGTTGCTTTCTTTGCTCATCTCTTGGTATTGCAGGGCTTTATAATGATATAATTCGGGGTCACTTAGTTTCAGATGTTTCCAGAATTTAATTGCCCTTTTTTGTATCTTTATGATTAGAGAGTATTTGCCTAATTCTGCTCTGCATGCGTTATTTGTTGTATGCCGGTGCACGTGTAATATAGTTTTACAGAGTTCTGCATGCAGGGTCTCAATTGGATGTTTTTCCCATTTGGTGAGATATTGATTTGGATTTGTCAGTGGACCCCACACCTCACTGCCATAGAGTGCAATGGGCTCAATTACTGATTCTAATATTTTCAGCCAAATTCTAATAGGGATTTCTATAGGACATTGCCGTTTTATGGTGTAGAAGGCCCTGCGTGCTTTGTCTCTCAGTTCTGTCACAGCATTATTAAAGTTTCCTGTGGATGTAATTTTCAAACCCAGGTAGTTGTAGTGTGATGTGTGTGTTATCTGCTTAGTGCCTAATGTAAATGTGTGTTGTGTTCCCTGGGATCTGGATCTTTTCTGAAATATCATAATTTTGGTTTTATTCAGGTTGACCGTCAGGGCCCAGGTCTGGCAGTATTGCTCTAGCAGGTCCAGGTTCTGCTGTAAACCATGTTGAGTGGGAGAGAGCAGAACCAGATCATCTGCATACAGCAGGCATCTGATCTGTGAGTTGCGCAGGGTGAGGCCAGGGGCTGCAGATCGCTCCAGACTGCTCGCCAGTTCATTGATGTAAATGTTAAATAATGTTGGGCTTAAGCAGCAGCCCTGTCTCACTCCACGCTCTCACTCACTCACTCAGTTGCTCACTCACTCACTCACTCACTCACTCACTCACTCACTCACTCACGCTCTCACTCACTCACTCACTCACTCACTCACTCACTCACTCATTCCATTCACTCACTCACTCACTCACTCACTCATTCACTCATTCACTCACTCACTCATTCACTCACTCACTCGCTCATTCACTCACTCCATTCACTCACTCATTTCATTCACTCGCTCGCTCACTCATTCCATTCACTCACTCACTCCATTCACTCACTCACTCATTCCATTCACTCACTCGCTTGCTCGCTCACTCATTCCATTCACTCACTCACTCACTCACTCACTCACTCACTCACTCATTCACTCACTCACTCCATTCACTCACTCATTCCATTCACTCACTCACTCGCTCGCTCGCTCTCTCACTCACTCATTCACTCACTCCATTCACTCACTCACTCACTCATTCACTCACTCACTCCTTTCACTCACTCACTCACTCATTCCATTCACTCACTCACTCACTCACTCACTCACTCATTCCATTCACTCACTCACTCACTCACTCACTCACTCCATTCACTCACTCACTCACTCACTCCACTCACTCACTCACTCACTCACTCACTCACTCACTCACTCACTCACTCCACTCACTCACTCACTCACTCACTCACTCACTCACTCATTCCATTCACTCACTCACTCACTCACTCACTCATTCCATTCACTCACTCACTCACTCACTCACTCATTCCATTCACTCACTCACTCACTCACTCACTCACTCACTCACTCACTCACTCATTCCATTCACTCACTCATTCACTCAATCACTCCATTCACTCATTCACTCACTCATTCACTCACTCACTCACTCCATTCACTCACTCACGCCATTCACTCACTCACGCCATTCACTCACTCACTCTCTCACTCATTCCATTCACTCACTCACTCACTCATTCCATTCACTCACTCACTCATTCACTCACTCACTCCATTCACTCACTCACTGACTCATCCATTCACTCACTCGCTCGCTCGCTCACTCATTCACTCACTCACTCACTCACTCACTCACTCATTCCATTCACTCACTCGCTCGCTCGCTCACTCATTCCATTCACTCACTGACTCACTCACTCCAATTTTTAAAAAGCACACAACAGGTTTACATGTTTCATGTATGACTATAATTTATATTACAGAACAAAACATGTCTGTTTAGAATTAAAACCAATTTGCAGTCAAATGACTCTTGTGAAAGCTTTGTTACAGTATGGTTGCTAAGGTCTTACTAGGGATTACTAGGGAGTTGTTAGGTGATTGCTAAATAGTTTTGGGTGGTTGGCTTCTATTTCTTCTAATGTGGACCTTTAATTTTATAATATTGTATTGTAAAGTATTACATGTGTTTTATATTTATTCTTATGTTATTAATGTGTTCTTGATGTAATATTTTTTTATAACATTTAATTTCCTTGCCTCATTAATGAAAAAGATTTACTGTAACACTTTTTTTTTTTTTTTTTTTTGTCTATTATACGTCTGAAAACTAAAAGCACACCTCTCCTCAACAAGCTGCATGATTTGAGGAATCATTCATGTCCGTTGCATCAGCTTTTCACCCTAAATGCTATAGGAACTACAGTTAGTGTTATAATAGTAAACCCATGGTAAACTTTCATAAGCGGGTAGTTGAGAATCTGTGCACAGATATATTCACACAATTCTTAAAAGAAACCCAGCTTCTAGACTATCAGCCTCTGGTGAATGGTATCACCCGTGTTGGACGTCCATGGCTGCTGGTCACATGGGGACATGTTTCTTATCTCCCTACAGCAGCCCTGACTGTGAAGAGGTCGTCACACTTATCTTCATGCTGTCTTTTTTTTTTTTTTTTTTTTTTTAAATCATGCTTAATCAAACATCAGGTGAGAAACCAGCCTTCTGGCCTAATAAATAAATAATGCTGGATCAAACACATGGTAATCTCCTTTGACTTATAAATGAAGGGATGGTTTGATGTTTTTAATCAATTCTGGCTAGAAAAATGGCAAAATGGACATTAAAGATCATGCGAAAAAGACATTCTGGTAAAATCTGGCCAAATTGTTCCAGTAGTGACCTCTAGATGGCAGTGTGGTTATTAAAACAGTTTAGCTGGGCAATTCAGTGAAGTATATTTATCTGACTGTTTCTAAAGTAATTGAATTGCTCTATGTAACCCAAACAGGTTCAATGCTCAGGAAATGCTCGAAAAGGGAAGGTTTTTAAGGTCAAATCATGTTGTTTTCATTGATTATAATGAACAGCATAAGAAAACATCCTGGAAGGAAAAAGCCATGCCGGATCGAGTGCTTTTATCGAGGGCTGTGGGTGATTTACTTTCACAGACGCTGAGCAGCACCTGAAACTCGCCAGAGGTGAAATAGGAACGTCATAAATTTTCATGAACATCATAACAAAGTCGTTTGGTCACACCCTAAAAAGATTATACAGGATGGAAATGGACGTTGTCTGGAGTGCAGAAGTGTGTCCTCAAAGTCCTGGGGCTTTGGTGAAGAGATGTCTGTCTGTCTGCCAGGTCTGAAACACAGGATGAGGCCTGACACATTTGGCAGGTGCCTGTGTCAGTGCTTTAGCAGACTCTCTTTTTAGATGTGACACTTTTTTTTTTTTTTTTTTTTTTTTTACCAGTCCTCACTACCTAACTACTTTTTGACCATACTTTTTCAGGATACATCTTAAATATTTTTTTTTCAATGACTTTCTGAATAAATTAAGTAAAATAAATATTAAAGTACTCACGTTTAAATTAAATTATCCATATTTTGTTTGTGTTTTCTGTATACTTTTTAATATTTTTCTTGACTCATCCACTGCACTGTTGATTTTTTTCCAATGACTTTCTAAAAACATTAAATTACAATAAATAAATAAACCATTTTTTAAAGTAAAATCTTAAAGGGGTGGTTGATTATGATTTCACTTTTTTAACTTTAGTTAGTGTGTAATGTTGCTGTTTGAGCATAAACAACATATGCAAAGTTACGACGCTCAGTTCAATACAAAGGGAGATATTTTACAGAAATTGCTTTTTAAGGACTACAACAAATGGCTGGCAGGGACTACAACGAGCTTCCCGGGTTGGTGACATCACTAACTGTAAAATTTACATAAACCCTGCCCCCGGTAACATGCAACAAAGGGGATGAGGCCATGTTGGGCTGCTTTAGAGAAGAGGAAGAGTTGTTGTAAAGTGTTGTTACCATGCCGTCATTTTACGCCAGACTGCTTCACAAACGAGGGTCAATTCAATGCTGGATTTGCAGAAAAGATTAACATGACGGCACATGCTAGTCGATGAGTTGAATCAGCTTCACAGCAACTACATAAATTTATCCACTAACCATTCAGAAATGTCCAGATGAATCCTTAAAGTTGTAACTTCATCCTGAGTCTCTCCATCAGTGTCCGACTCCGTAATGAACAACGTAAGGCTGAACACTGTTACTGACAATCATCATTTTGGCTGCGTGAGATTCTCCAGCTTTGTTGTTGTTGAGCAACCGAAGTGTGAGCTGTTAAAGCTCCACCCTCTTCTGGAAATGGGGCCGGGAGCAGCAGCTCATTTGCATTTAAAGGGACATACACAAAAACAGTGTGTTTTTGCTCACACCCAAATAGGGGCAAATTTGACAAGCTATAATAAATGACCTGTGGGGTATTTTGAGCTGAAACTTCACAGACACATTCTGGTGACACTAGAGACTTATATTACATCTTGTAAAAGGGGCATTATAGGTCCCCTTTAACTAAATTATTTAATTTGTATTTGTTCTATATGTTCAGCATACGTTTTAATATTTTCCTTGAATCGTTGATTATCTTAAATTATTTTTTTCAGTAACCTTCTAAAAAAGTTAAATAAATAACAATAAATAAATAAATAAATATTGGTTAAATAGTAATATTTTAAATAATTTTATCCATACCTTTTCTGTAAATGTTTTTCTCGACTCCATTATTTTGAATTCATTTTTTCCCAACCAACTTTCACTGCACTAGAATGTACTTTTGGGAGGCTTTTGACTAGGATGTTGAGGTCAGTGTCAAACTTGCCCTTCATAGGCATAACAGAAAAGAATACTCTTGAAAATAAAGGTTCTTTATTGGCATTATTGGTTCCATGAAAAACGGAAAATGGAACCTTTCCATTACCCAAAAGGATCTTTATAGTGGAAAAAAAAAAGTTCTCCAGATTATTGAGTGAAGGAAAGTTGTTTCAGAGATGGTGGAAGTTAATACAATTTGATGAAAGACTATGAAGTCAAATTTTTCTTTAGAGTAAGATGCACTGACAAATCGCTCACAATATGAACAGGAATATGTTATGAAAGTAAATAGGATCAGTTTTGATTTCATAATGACTTTAATCGTGCCCTCTAACATTTTTTCTTTCCAGATTTCAGGAGGACAGTCATGATAGGATGTTGTGTTAATGTGAGGAGTGAAAACACACCCCTCGATGTCAGTGGATCTGAGCCAGTGACAGCATCATCAGAACGCTAGTCTGTCACAACCGGCTGCTTTGGCTCAGGCCCGTGGCTTTGTGGAGCCCAGCGGGCCGCAGGCTGCCAGACCCTGATCAGAGGAACTTTCACGCCTGTCTGATTTCCATCAGTTTCATATTTCTCAACATAATCTCTCACTCTGCAATAGTCAGTCTCTCATAGCATGCTTATCTCTTACCCCATACTATTCTCTCTCTCACTAACAGTGGTGAGGTTTGGAAATCCTGCTGTCAAAAAGAGTGTCTGCTTTGCGAGTGAAAAGGTCACTTTTTCCTGCTTCTTCCCCAGAGCGGCCAGCACTACATGCGTTTTTGCCCTTATATCACGTTAATCTCTGGCTGCTCCGAGATTGACACGTCTTGACAATCTGACCCTCGGACTTTTGCGACCTTGTGACCTTTCCTCACTGGCAGCATGGTGGAGGTCACTGAGTGGTGAGAAAAATCTGACCGAGATGAACTAGCTTGTCAAACCGACCCATCAGGTTGTGACCACAGCATCTATTACAAGGTCTGCATGCCTTTTTACTTTATAAGCACCATGATCAGCTCACCGCTGTCTACTGCCTCCATAGGCATCTGTCTTCTAAGACAGCATCCTAACTGAAATGGAACCTCATAAGTAATTGATTTGGAATGCTCTACATAGGCGATAGGAGACTACATGTGTCCAATGGGAGACTCCACTTACATCTGATTCCCACAGACATTGATATTAGCATGCTGCTTAGCAGATGACATGATGTTGCAATGTGAAATTGTTAAAAGTCACTTTTTAATTGAATTATTTTAAATGAAGTTTTCTGTTTTCAACATTCAATACTTTGAATTAACTTTTTCAATGAACTAAAGAAATAAATAGCATTCACAAATACTGGTTAAAATAGTTAAAATTTAATGTTTTTTCCATAATTTTTCGGTACTTTAAGTATAGTTTTCAAAATTTTCTTGACTTTTGAATTATTTAGAAAACAACAACAACAACTTCCAAATAGCATGCACACATATTGGTTAAAATAGTTTCTTTCACTTTTTAATTTATTTTTTAAAACTTTTTTTTATATTATTTAGTTTTCTATTTTGTTTATAATTCACTATTTTGAATGATTTTTTCTTAATAACAAGCAATAAATAAATAATGTGCATAATTTTTTAAAAATAGTTTTTTTTTAGTATTTTATACCATTTCTGTATTTTTAGTATCATTTTCTCATTTGTTCTTAACTCGCTTAACACTATTTTGAGTTATTTTTCCCCCCAACAAACTTCTAAATAAATAAATAGCATGCACAAATATTGGTTAAAATAATCACATTTTTTAATTTTATTGATACTTTTTCTGTATTTTCAATATACTTTTCAGCATTTTCTTGTATTGTCCACTATCTTGAATGATTTTTTTTCTTTCAATGCATTCTGGGATTGCAACCGCTATGAGATACATGTGACGCTGCCTTAGAATTTGGCTAAATTATACAATACCTTATGATGACTGTATTTTAAAGGCACAGTATGTGAATTTTAGGAGGATCTATTGACAGAAATGCAATATAATATACATAACTATGTTTTCAGTGGTGTATAAAGACCTTAAATAATGAACCGTTATGTTTTTATTACCTTAGAATGAGCCATTTCTATCTACATAAACCGCAGCTCACCTTACATGTTAAGATGCCATTTTGCGCCGGCATGTTTCTACAGTTGCCCTAAACGGACAAACTGCTCTAAAGAGCGTGTTTAGTCACTGTGTTGTTTTTCTTCTTCTTCGTTAGTGTTTTTAGAGGCAGCTTGCATTGTCACTACGTTGAATACGCACAAAGAAGAAGTAGTAGTAGTAATAGTCGTCTGGTTTATTAGAAGCAGAGACCGTTCTTTGTAAGAAGTAAGAAGAAACCTCATTGCTTGACTGGCTCCTCTCTGCTGTCTCAGACGATGACATCTTTGTTCTGTGTCGGCCACCATAGCTTCAACCTCACCGCTAGATGCTGCTAAAATTTACACACTGCACCTTTAATGTTTCATTTAATAACCCTTTATAAAACAAGAGATATAACTGCTTTTTTTGGGAACGTGTAACATATATGCAGCACAATATGTGTGTAAACGCTGAGAAATAGAATGTCTTCTTAATAATGGTACATTGCCACCTAGTCAGACTAATGATTTTAAATTGCTAACCGCCCTCTGGTCGTAGTTCAGCAGATTTCACAATATTTTAAAATCAGTCGTCCCGAATGAAAGCCAGAGTTAACAAATGACATTTGAATCAGCCGCTGTGATCGAGCACCATAATGGATTAAATAGCCTTGACATTTCAACACATGCGCCACATTTTAGCTCTCATCTGTCACTGTTACACCACATGACCTCTGTGCTTTTAATCTCTCTCTCTCTCCCTTTCTCTGATTGTAATGTCCAGCTCATTTGTATGCTGTCCTAGCCTGAGTGTCTTGCTGGTGGCTGGCCCCAAAGTTGTGGCATTGGATAGATTTGAATAGATATTAAAGTGAATCTCACAAAACTGTCAACATATCTGGGTCGTATTTAATAAGATATTTTGCTCAAAGACAGTGAAGCTTATTTTTAGGACCAATATGATTTGTTTTTGCACTGTGACATTATTATATAACAAGTAAGCACATTCCCCAAATTCATATCAATCAATCAATCAATCAATCAATCAATCAATCAATCTGTCAGTCAATCAGTCAATCAATCAGTCAGTCTGTCAGTCAATCAGTCAGTCAATCAGTCAATTAATCTGATTATTGTAGGCCGGAGATTGTTTGGGAGATTTTTAACAGTCATTATTTTTGCTATTCCAATTATTGCACAGAAATTACTTATTTAAAAAAAAAATGTTGTAAAAATAGCCTTCATTTATTTTATGCAAAACGTTTGTTTGTTTGCTTGTTTATTTGTTTGTTCATTTAGGGGTGCAGTGTGACCATGTTTTTGTGAGATTCATATTTCATTCATTTTTCTCATACAAGAAATAATTTTAAACCTTTGTCACGAATATAATGACACAGTGCAAAAACTCTTAATCATTCTTAAAATAGGCTATACTTTATGCAAAACTATTTGGCAACTTTATGCAAACTATTTTGGAGTGCAATGTGACTTGGACACATTTCATTCATGTTTCTTTATATATAAAACGTTTGTCATGAAAATGATGGCTCCTGCATTACGTGTGATACTTCTGTGTATATCCATAGGTCACAAACTCTTTGGTCAGTGTCATGCAGGAAGGTGAAGCAGATGGGGACAGCAAAATCTACCATCAACCTTCATCTGTGTTGCCTTGAGAAAGGGAGGGCAATGCCTGCCTTCCCTCTCTCTTTCGTCTTAGTACAGAGAGAGGCAAGGAAGCAGCAAGGAAAGAGGAACGGAGAGGCAAGACCAGATCTGGAAGAACACCTTTGCAATAGCAGATCTGAAAGTTTGAACTCCAGCTGAATACAAATGAGGATGGCCTGTGTTGAGGATGGCGCAGGCTGAGTTTCTCTTAAGGGACACATCTGTGAGCACACACACACACGCTTCACGTCAGGGTCCCGATCACCATGTTGGGGTTTAGTTTTCAATAACGAGCGATTATTACACGGCTGCAAATAAATAAATAAATAAATGGACATGAAATATTGATTGGATTTTAAATTAGTTTATTATGTGAGAAGAAAGAGTGCACAGAGTGATGCGAGAGACTTGAAACTAGCACAGCTGTGTTGGAAATCGTTTTCCTGGATGATGCTCAATTATACAGTTTAGCATCAATATGCAAAAATATTTTGGAATGAAAATGATTTTTAATAAACATTCAGGCCAAAATATCTGTATGTGGCTCTGAGCATTTTATTTGGCAGTCAATTTAATTTATATAATTACATCTGGACATTTTTCTTAAATGTTTACATGAAAACATCTGTGTTTTGTACTATATCACCAGCCAGACAGTTACTCGCATGTTTACACTGATTTTGCTTATTGTTTCAAATATGAATTAAAGCAGGCTATTGTGTGGTTGATTATATAATAATGTATTTAAATAGAATATATGATTCTTCAAAGATGAATACTTTTGATGAATGAAAATAAATGTTGAACAGGAATGGCTGACACAAAACTCTCGAGAAAACAAAACAGTACGCTAATTTTTGTAGACTAATTGAGACATACGGTGCTGACGCTTTAATGAGTGTTCTTATGACTGCAATCAAAACATCCACATGAAATTTGATTTTAGTGCTGAAATGATTTTAATTAGGGAAATCAAGCTGTCCATAATTACAGGAGCAACAGAGGTCTCTCTCCTCTGTGTCAGAAAGCCACAGGATGTTTGATGTACATCAGGACTTCATTAGCACAGACATTAGAGTTGCCAAACACAAAGAAAACAGTAAAACTGCTATTTATGTTCCCTCGAGAAACTTTTTTAACAACCCCTCACACAATGTAAGCTCACATTCTCTGCCAAAACACCTCAACACAAGTCCTGAGCTCCTTTCACTGTTTAAACACTGTCATTTGGGTTTTAAAGGTTATGTAGCCTATTTATTGTTCAATAATAATTCAGCATTTCATACGCATTTAGGTTATAGAAGATTTAAATTTAGGCAAATTACATTTTTCCACTTATATCATGTAGCCTATTATTCCTTCTTCTACTTATTATTATTATTGTTGTTGTTCCTGTTGTTCTTTGTTGTTGTAATCATTTATATGGTTGTAACCATAGACATATGGTTGTAACAAAGAATAGTGTAATCAGCCGGCTCAATGCACGAGCACCTGCGCATGCCCGCTGCTGGAAAATCTCTCGCGAGACGCGTTGCTATAACGACAGATGTACACAGTTTCCACAAGCGGTATTTCGGGAGGAAGATGTGTTAAGGTAAGTGCTTTAAAAACCTGTGCAATTTGATAAAATATTGTTGAAAAAGTATCTTTTAACTCTGTACAGTAAGTGCAACAACTCTTGCATTTGTTTTGGAAAGCTCTTGTAATCATTCTAACGCCCAAATGTTCAGGAAATAAGACTAATGAGAATATATTTATCAGCTTTTTCTCTTTTAGCTGTTATTTATTTAATCTTAAATGGTTAACAAGCAGAAAACTATAAAACGGGAAGGTACTGTGGTAATACCACGTTATTTAGACATGTACCATGTCGTATACTCTGACGTATCTTTGAGTTTCATATTATATATTACAGTATGTCAAAAGTTTACTTTAGGAAAATGGCACTAGATTTTTTTTTTGGCCATGTACTATGGTGGTACCCTGGTAGCCTATTCTTTGACATAGAGTACCTTTGAGTACCATGCAAATGCTATGCCATTTATGTCAAATGTTTGCAATAACAAAATGGCACTACCATGGTTTTGGAGTACCATGAAAATACCTTGGTATATACCTAAATAAATATGCTAATCATTCAGTACCATGATATGATACCGTCACTGCACCATGGCACCATGTTTTTTATTGTAAAGGTTTGCTGCTGTTATTCATTTCATTGGCCTTTTTGTAGGTAAATTCAGTGAAATTTGTTCTATTCTGTTCTGTGTGTTTCTCAGAACTCTTTTTTTTTTTTTTTTTTCCTCAGGACACTTCAGTGGAAATTACAGCCTGTGAAGCTTACAGTCTGATCAGAGAGCACCATGAATTTAAACAACTTTGTGGTACTTCCCAGCAAGCCCAAGTCAATGAAGTTAAATGTCAGGTTTGAACAGTCGGTTCCCTTGAGTTTCTTTTCACGCTTCAGATTTTTCACATTATTAGCACGTAACACGTCGCTTTTGCAAATGGCGGTGCTCCAAATATTAGAGTAGTCTGTTGAAAATTACATGATTTTGTGTATTCAGTTGAATGATTTTCTACTACAGACTGACACAAATAAAACAGGAAAAAGTCAGGGTCATGTTGGTTTGTACAAGTAAATATGCAGTAGTATATCAAATAGTATATTTCTGTATGTGTATGTTTTTCCTAGGAATCTCCGGGAACTGCGTATGGAAACAGTGCAGTTGGATCAACATGCCAAGGAGATGGAGAGCAGACTGGAGGAGCTCAGACAGCGTATGAACCAGGAGAAAGAGGAGAGGGAGTGAGTAAAATAGGGAGGGGAGGGACAGCTTGTTGAATTAATGAATGAATGAGTAGATGAATAAATTAACGAGCCAAACAATGACTGTGACAGAGAGCGTTGAGATAAAAGAGAAAATGTAAACAATGAAACGGTGATGAATAAAATGAAAAACGTAGGAAGAGATAGCAAGTGAATGAGAGATTATGAGGGTAGGTGTGGAGGCAAAGACAGAGGAATTGAAACGAACAATTCACCCAAAATTAATATTCTGTTAGTGTTTTTTCACCCTCCCAAAACTTGTGTGCAGATGTTTTTCTACCTTGAATTTTTTGAAAGATTTTTTTTCACCATACAGTGGCAGTTTACAGTGACCATGGCTGTCAAACTCCAAAAATAAAAAAGAAACAACAAAATTTCTTCTTTTGAAGCAATACATTTACATTTACTGTATGCAGTTGGCAGACACTTTTATCCAAAGCAACGTACCTTGAAGCCATACATTTTTATCAGTTCATGCATTCTCTGGGAATCGAACCCATGAACTTGGTGTTGCAAGGACCATGCTTTACTTTTCGAACTTTGTGTGATAAACAGATTTAAATTTAAATTTAAATTTTACTACTAAAAAACTTATGTAAATCTAGAAGTAGAAAAGTAATTTACATCTTAAATTTGGGTCTTTTACACAGAGTTATCATGTGACTTCAGATTTGAACTATATGGCAGGAGTTATATGGGCTATATTTATTATTATTATATATATATTTTTTTTATAGAGCTTGACTTTTCTGGTCACTATGAACTGCACATTACATAAACTCAAAAACATACACAAACTCAAAAATATTCCTTTTAATGTTGTACATCTTTATTTTAGTTAGTTTTTAGCATTTTAATTAAGATTATTTTAATATAACAAAATGTAAACACTTTTAATACTGGAAGTTTGCAGAGGCCCTGTAGTGGACCCTTGCTCCCTGGTTGAGAACCGCTGCTTTATACAATATTTGATTCAGAATATTACTGTAATATAAGGGGACTTGGTCTTAAAGGGATAGTTCACCCAAAAATGAAAATTATCCCATGATTTACTCACCCTCAAGCCATCCTAGGTGTATATGACTATCTTCTTTCAGACGAACACAATCTGAGAAATATTAAAGTCCCCCAGTGGTGAAAATCAAGTTTTTAATGTTATTCATATGTCCATCTGGTGTTTTTAACATGCTTTAAGACAAACCATGTGCAAATTCATAAGTCAACACCATTGCTGAGTATTTTCTTTTTAAAACTGCACTAAACCAAAGACAGTCTCAAACCCGCGGTTTGAAATCGCTGGTGTCTGTGACGTCACAAACTACCTTGTAACCAATCACGTCAACGTGCCAGCGGGCATTAGCATATCATTAACTGACCGCGCAAGGGAGTCTCAAAAGAAGGATATCCCGGTATATTTTTCTTTTGATACGAAAAATCGGGTAGATTTATCAATATGACGGGTGTATGATGTATATTACGATGTTATGATGAACTATATGCCTTTCTCCACTGATGTTCTGAGTTGTTCAAAGCATTTCTAAGGATACTGATTGTTAGAAGGCAGCTGTCTGACTTGTGAATGTGAACATGGTTTGTGTAACATTAGCAACACATTATTAGCTGTTTGATAATGTAGTCAAGCAAAAGGCTAATCATATTAATTACCGTTATGTGTCCGACATTGTAAAAAGCGATACCATTGTGCAGCGTTTACCTCAGTAAGTTGACCGAGTGGATCTCGTCTGAGCTTGTGCGAGTGAGTGGAGGCGGGGCTAATTATCATATTCATAGATCTGTGTATATTAAATGAGGCAAGGGTGTAGAGTTACTTTCAAGCTATTTTAAGGCATTAAGATTTTTTTTTTCCTCAGGAAAAAACATTTAAAAATGTAATTTTGGTGATCAAAGATGAGTTTTAAGGGATAAAATTATTGACTACAGGGGGACTTTAATAAATATCCTTGCTCCTTCAAGCTTTATAATAGTTGTGAATGGGGGGCCACATTTTGAAGCAAACAAAATATGCATCCATCCATAATAAAAGTAGTTCATACAGCTCCAGAGGGTTAATAAAGGCCTTCTGAAGCAAAGCAATGCATTTTTGTAAGAAAAATATCCATATTTAAAACTTTATAAATTCAAATAACTAGTTTCCGGCAGATGACTGTACGCATACTGCGCAAGCCGACTTGACTAACCCCCTGACGTGATGTATGACGCAGGATGTTGGAGTATGGTAAGCTTAGCCGCCTCTCGCGGTCAAAACAAATATGGGCTGGGCAACGAACTCAAGCTCCTCTTCTCTTATATCAAAATCCTCCGACATTTCTCTTTATAAATGATCGTTTTAGATTTCTAATTCGGGTTACTCTTCCGCTGCAAATCGATGCATACGGCCGTCTGCTGAAAGCTATAGTTAATAAAGTTTTAAATATGGATATTTTTCTTACAAAAACCCATCGCTTTGCTTCAGAAGGCCTTTATTAACCCCCTGGAGCCTTATGGATTACTTTTATTATGGATGGATGCATATTTTTTTTTTGCTTGAAAATGTGGCCCCCCATTCATAACCATTATAAAGCTTGAAGGAGCAAGGATATTTTTAAATATGTCTCCGATTGTATTCATCTGAAAGAAGATAGTCATATACACCTAAGATGGCTTGAGGGTGAATTTTTGGGTGAACTAACCCTTTAAATTATGCGTTTACACAGTAGTTAAATGTGGCCCAAATCTGATTTTCTTTCCTCGGATGAGATGCAGAAATAAAGCACATGCATATAAGTATTTTTTTGCAATGTGACTTTGTAAATATACATTAATCTAACTTGACATTTGTCATAAAATGTCAATCCATCTAACCCAGTGCATACCGTACATACTTTCTCAAGGGTATGGGTCACCTACTGTAAGTGCAGTGCCTTGCAGAAAAGCCCTGACATATATAGTTGAAAGTTGCCAAAGACATCCTAAAGTTCTCAGAGTTCCAATTGTACATCCATGCACTTCTGTTCTGTTTCATAGAATTGTCTGATTAACATGTGTGGGTTAGTTTAAGATCAGATATGGACAACATTTAACAATTTATGTAAACAACTGGCTACACTTTAATACTTAGGATAACGTGAGAAGCTGGAAACAGCACGTATATATGCAAGTATATGTAGCCAAGGTAGAAAACAAATGGAAATGGAGTGACAGAGATGACATTAGCTTTAAAATCTGATCGGCATATGGAGTATGCAGCTCCTGGCCTGCTCTGCAGGCAATCTCGGGTGATGGTTTGACTTCTTAGCGATCTGGTTTGATGGAATCAGCATAGCCATCGAGTGGAAGGAAATTGAGTCATCTCGGCTCCAGCAGCTCTGCTCTCGCCACACATCCCTGCTTGTCTTCCCATTTCTCCCAAAACAAATTAAGATTAAGTGGGACCCTATGCCAAAACGAGGAAGGCAGGAAATTAGTTTTCTGTCAAAATAAAAGAATAGGAAAAAAATAACATCAGTAGTTATTAATTTGATGTCTCTCTCTCTTTTCTCTCCTCTCAGCCCGGCCCCTTTCCTACAGCGCTTCATTAATAACACTAAAAATGTGACCTGTGTAGGTCCACCTCATGAATTTATAGTGGCGGCCGTTTTAGGTGTACGTATCAGCTCATAACTCAACAGGGGTGGGAAACAGTACGGTAATGGGGTAGATGCAGTGAATACATCATATTCCCATATATACTTCCAAACAAACGCAAACATATACATGCAGTCGGTCAGGATGAATTATGTTGTGGTAGCGTGAGGAATGAATTTCCGGATGAATTATGTTGAGATAGCGTGAAGAATGAATTTATCCGTAATTTAACATATTTGTGCCGGGAAAGTGGATATATCAGTGAGGTGGAAAGCAGAACGGAGACAATAGCATGAAGCTATACCTGTGAGTTCTTCACAGGGATGGACGGCACCAATTGCACCTGTATCAATAACACAAGGCAGCGCTTTCCGATAATCAGATGAATGAATGCAGCAAGAATGCAGCTACAGACAAGATGTCTGTGAGATCTGGGCCGCGTACTGGAACTGTCATATTAAGGAATGTAAGCGGTACCATATCTAAATTACGATTGCCTCCATATGGACGTTTTTAAATAAAACTGTTTTAGATTAGCTCTTATCGGCAGCCATTAATCAAAGCAGAACTTCTGTTGCGGGTGCCATGCTGGGAATGGTTGATGTTATCTTCCTCCACGCTCAACCTGCTCGCTGTTTATTGTAGTGAAGGCAGAGGACTAAAGGGCCACAGGTGAATTCATAAGAGTAGATGAGAGCCGATAGGCTCTGGCCTTGTGCTCGGTGTAAGTTGTGCTTACAAATTGAGCCGTTTTTTATACTTTGTTGTTGTCTGTCCTTTCAGAGCTGGTCATCAGTATACACTACCATTTAGAAGTTTGGTCAAAAGTGACATTTATAATGTCACAAAAGATTTCTATGTCAATTAAATGCTGTTCTTATGAACTTTCTATTCATCAAAGAATCTGGAAAAAATGTACCGAGGTTTCTACAAAAATATGAAGCAGCACAACTGTTTTCAACATTGATAATAATAAGAAATGTTTCTTGAGCAGCAAATCAGCATATTATGATTTCTGAAGGATCATGTGACACTGAAGACTGGAGTAAATTCAGCTTTGCCACACAAGGATAGATTACATTTTAATTTGATTTATCACAAGGTTAAATGTGCAGTAGTTTAACCTCTCACCTGTCCCACTACCGCCACACGATGTACTCGAGTGGCAGAAGAGTTGGATGTCTGTGACCCTGACAGGAGATAAGTGTTTGTCTTGTTGGTTGGCACTCAGTGTGTGCGCCTGATGGTAATCCGCCAGTTGTTAGCACAACTGCCACGTTGCTTGTGCGTTTCCCCATAATGCTGACAGGCAGGCTTGAGCGCGGTTAATCCCCATCCCAAACGCCCGTCTCCATCAGACTGATAAAGGCCAGCACATAAACAGCCCTTAATGAGAGTGGACAGCACGCAGAGGAAGTGTCCTCTCTCCCTGCTGGCCCCTTCCAAAGTCTCTGACTTTCTCAGTCTTTTATAATATAAGATGGATTTAAGTGGAGCTGCTGAGCTGTGTATTTTTAGTATGATTAGGCATGATCTATTCATGACTTTTCCTATTGCTCATACTTAGGGTTAGGTATTTAAGATGGTTCCAACCTCCTCTTATAGTTAGTGTACTGTAAATCACTTTGACAAATTAGTAAATCAGTTATTAATAAAAACTCAAACACGAGTGCCAACCCTACTTTCTCTGAGCCTGTGAACACATTGTGCTCAAGCATTTCTGTGGTAAAGTCACATGATCTGTCACCGAGTACACATTCCTCTGGGATTTTGACCCCGGAGTGGCACCAACATGAGAGAAAGATACATTTCAAGAGCACGGTTTTGTCTTTACTTTTTGAAAAATTATATCGTACAAGCAAACACACATAACATACATTTCCATCCTTTGAACACACTCAGGCTTGCGGCTCTATGCCAACATGACAACCCACCCTAAACAAACGGCCTCCCCCGCAATCACACCGTGAATTATTTAGACTGTTGATTTGATGTGGCAACCAAAACAACAAATCAGAAAACAAATGAAGTCGACCTCCGTCTGTGTATCTGTGTGAATTATGTAGGGCAAAAGCTTTCATGTACTGTTTGTGTTTGTTTTTCACCATTTGACATGTGCTTAATTAAAAGTTACCAATCAGCAAGTGTTCTTGTTCTGAGTTTATTCTTTCTTTTTATTTATATATTGACTTTCCAAAGAAAATATGGTGCTTGTCTGAGGGAAAGTCACCGCCACAATGCTAGGATGGTGTGGATAGTTAACAGGGCGATGCTATGCAGTTACTATGGTGTTCTGAATGGTAGCAAGGGCGTTGCTTACTGGCTCAAGTCAAAAGAGATATGGCTCCTTTAAGTTTGTAGGATTTTCGCTTGTTTCATCATCTGTCAATCAAAAATTATATGTTTGCTTTGCTGTCTGTAGCACAGATGTGGAAGAGTTAAGCACTGGATTTTAAAACTTAGGGCTAAGGGTTTTTCAAAAAGTAAAATAGTACGTAAGTACTCTAAATGATGCAGTTCTGTGCTGAACTGAGCAACTTTCTGTGATATTTCCACACAGGAAGATGGGAGCTTCTCACTGGCGTTCTGCACAGGCTCTCGCCCCTGCGTTTCAAAGTATCAAGACGAACAAGGGGAACGCACCTCACAGAGTAAGTCTTTTCTCATCAGACATTATCTTTTCATGCACACAAATAAACTCTCTGTTTAAGATATCCAGTCTCAATCAGGCCGACTTCACTTTCATTCATGCCAGTGATGGGCCAAATCTTTGGACGCACTTTCTAGAATTAACTGCTTGAACAATTTAATGGTGGTTTTGGTGATAATGTGGTGTTTGAAATATGTTGTTTCGGGCAGCTCTCTCCAGGCAAGATGAAGATTAGAGTGCTGAAGGATGAGTCTGTGCCAGGTGGGTGGACTGGAATCTGAGATGTGTTTTGCCCGGTTTGTTTTGAACTCTTTTTTTCTCAAATTTATCACTTGGACACTAGTATAGTAAAGTCTTAGCTTCATACCCCTTCTTTTTCTGTGTGTGAACTCATTTCAGAATGGTGTGAGCCAAAATTGTCTTTAGCACTGTTCCAAACACTTGTAAGCTAACTATTTCATGACACAAAGCTTGTTCCAAACAATAGACAGCATAACTATTAAGGCATCACATGTACTGTATCTATCACAGAGATTGTACTGCAAAAAGTAGTTTTCTTGATCATTATGTTTGACTTGTTTTTGTCTCTGAAAACAAGAAAGAGATAAAGATGACAATAATGGTCTTTTGCAGAGTTAAAAAAGTAATACAAAGTAAATGTCAGTTATACATATACTTGTATTTTATCAAAGTTTTGATAAAAATGGCTCCATCTAATTAACAATTGACTATTTTACCCAAAAGTTTTGTATTGTTAGAGTACTGAAGTGTACAGAACTCATGTATAGAGTTCTGAATTTTTTGTGTTTATATAAATGCAGCAGTTCAGAAGCAGGAACCAGCCAGCAAGGCACATGGCGCTAACAGGAAGCTTAAACTGAGTGGAAAAGTCTGTGGACAGTGTGAAGTTCAACTGGCCGGACTGGTGAGTTTTCATCCATTCTGTTATGTGGACCATTTTTAATCCCAAGCTATTCATCCCTTTCATTCATCATGCATCATGTCTCAGAAGTCTCTTTTTCTCACCAAGGCTACATTTATTTAATCAAAAATCCAGTAAAAATAGTAATATTGTGAAATATTACTACATTTTTTCTTAAATATTTTATTGTTTGAATATTTTAAAATGTAATTTATTCCTCTAATGGTAAAACTGGATTTACAGCATCAGTCTTCAGTGTCACGATCCTCCAGAAATCATTCTAATATGCTATGCTGATTTGCAGATGTTTGCAAGGTTCATGGAGATTCATCTTTTAAAACACATTCAATAGTTCTCTTTGAGCCACTTTGTAGCAAGTAAACAAGATATCCTTGAGCAACAGTTTGTCTGTGAAACTAACATGATGTATTTCTGCATGTACAAACAATTATACATAGAGGGCTTTCTGTACATCTCTTCATGAGGACTGCCATGCCACTTCAGTTATTGTCTATTATTATGGTATCATCAATTTGACCCATCCCTAATCAGACTTATCAGTCAAACAGTCTTTCTCGACCAGAATAAGCTAAAGGGTGGACCAGACTTCATAACAATAGTCAAACGTCTGGCTCTGCAAGACTAAAGTGCATGACACAAAGGTTTGTTCACACTTTCTACTCTGAGCCATGACTGGCAGCAGTAGATTGAACTGCTCCCAAATACAATGCTGCAAATATATTCCTACTCATCCGACATGATTTCTTAGCAAAGAAGACATGAACTGCAGATTCTATAGTCCGGAAGCCCTCTTAAAAATCAGTTTGGGAAGAATGCTGCTGCTGTCCGCCACTGTGCTGCTGTAATTTATTTCAGTGGTGTCGTGCTGAAATGAGACCTTTTTTATGTGGCCATTAAAAGAGCTGGTAATGGGCACAGCTGTAGATTCACAGAGCAGCACTGTATTTACCCTTTTCTTTATTCACTGAGTGTGTGTGCGTGCTTGTGTGGTCGTATTAAAGGGGACCCTGTCACCCCTGGGAGATTTGGGACTTTCATGCACTCCTCGACTGTGTGTGTGTGTGTGAATGGGACTTGAGTGCTTTGAGACAGACAGTCTCGAGGGGACATGTACCTGTGGAATTTGCACACAGGCATTTGGCTGTCAAAGACAGCAAGTGTGTTAAAGTGAATGTTTGGTGTGTGTGTGTGTGTCTGTCTCAATGTATTTATGGATGTGTAGAGAGCCAAAGCTTCCTAAGGGTTTTCTCCATGCTTACTCACACAACCCTAGAGGAACCCACCGGAACTAAAGTTGAGCTGAAAGCTGTTGTTTTGTTCAGGATGAAATGTACTATTTACTGCAAACTGCATAGTATACACTGAATACTGCCTGCTTTTTTTTTTTTTTTTTTTTAAATAGTATGTGAAATATAGTTTCAGACATCATGCTTACAGATCTGCCCTGTCTGATGCACAAAACTGTACACAAAAATGACAAGCACTTGCTGATACTGTATCTAGTGGCTTTGTTTAAAGTTCTAGGTAGAAAGTAAACTAGAAATCCACAAGCAGAATTTTATTTTTAGATTCGTTAACATTTGGACACACATTACAAAGCCTACACATTTTCACTCATCTTTTGTTTCTAAATGAGTTATTACTTCATTAACTAGTCCTTAAATCGCTTGTAAAAACAAAACAAACAACTGGTTGCTTTACTTGTCAGTTGATCTCTTCTTGTCTAAGAGGGTGGATCTTAGCTTAAAAGAGCTGCAAAGTGCAAAACAATGGCTGGATTCTGAATAACATACTAACTTTGAAATAGTGAGAGTTGTATGCTACTATGCTCTTCCGAATTCAGCCTTATTTTAAGTTGCAAAATTATTTCCAGTTATAGTCAGTGTTATTTTAGTATTATTTCTGTGCAGTTATTTATTTTGAATTGCCTTTTTATATTTTCTTTTTTTTTTCATGTGCTTTTGTAATTTTTACAGTATTCATTCTTAATATTTCTATTTAGATTTAAATTTACTTCAGTTTTAGTTTTAGTAATTTTTGTCAAACTTATTTTATTTCAGTTAGTTGCAAAAACAACAATTCATTTCTAATTTTATTTAGTTTGTTTTTCATTTAATATTAATATTTTATTATATTTTAGCATTATTTCAATTAACAGAAGTGATTTTTAATAGTTTTAGGTAATGATAACACAGACTATATCATTCTGCATTCTTGGTTTTTAATTTTTTAATGTTTAATTTTGTGTTAAACAAGTCTTGATAAACTAGAAGTTAAGAAGCCATTGAGTTCATTTGTTATGCTGGGTAAAGGTCAAGCAGAGCACATTGCATTGTGGGACAATATTTTCCGCAAGGTGCTCTGCATATACTTCACATTTTGATAAATTATGTCATAGGTTAAACATATATTCAGTGCATACAGAATATTCACATATGCCTACTGTGCACACTGCACAGTGCACATATATACTGCAGAAATATTATTCCAAACATATCCCAAAAAATTCAAACTCTTCCAAGCATTATGCATCTCTCAAGTGCTGCATCATCATACAGAGAGGGCATGCAGAAGTTCAGACCGAATTAATCAAGACAGCATTGCTGGGTAGATACATTTACAAGTGGCTCTTCAGCTGTGGGTTTGATCGACCTTCCTTTAAATTCATGTGCCGATATGCCGTCTGTCTCTCTACCCGTCTGTCCATCAAAAGGATTCTCTTATCGCCCTCTGCACTCATTTACAATTGGTAACAAAATAATGAGCTCCCTTAAGATATGTGCAGCTCCCTTCTCTCCATTTTAATATGTATCGTGTTGAGCAAAAAGTGCAAGATATTTAAATATATTGCTGATAATGAAGTTTTTGGGGGTAAATATACCTTGCCGTACATATCCTGGGTTTATTTAATTGTTTTTGATCTGTTTCAGATGTGTTCGGAATGCGGAGAGGATTATTGTGTGGGCTGCTTTGTCAGATTCCACCAGAAGGGGGCACTAAAGCGCCATCGCATGGTTCCTGTACAGGTGAGGAGGTGTTCTGGCAACCTTCGTCCTTCCCACGCAAACACACACACACCTACACACGCCTGCAGTAGTGCCAGGCACAAACCCCGTCACTGAGCAGATTCCATCTTCCTCCTCCATTCCGTTTCTCAGAAATGTAGAACGCTGGCCACCATTAGTGGACAATCTGCTCACTGTAACCCTACTCTGATTACACACACCTGTTTCCGGGTTAGAGAGCAGCCATACAAACACACACAGCACGAAGGACAGCTGATGTGTGTTCACACACACTCGCTCTCGTCAGCTGGAGTTTGTTTTAGAGACTTGAGCGGCCCCGTGGTGAGGTGTTTGATTGAAGCTTTTATCAGGCGGTCAATACATCCATCATTGCACCGGATCGGAACATCAGTGCCAGAGGAGGGGGTGCTGTAGGGACCATTGCAGTCCTGTTAGCAAAAGATGCACAAACCTTAGTTTTTCTTCAGTCTTTGCAGTCACATTCCCTGCTTAAAAAAACAACATAGATTCAAAGACATTAATTTTAACCCCAGCAAGTGTTTTTATTAACAAAAATGAAAGAAAAAAGTCAAAGATACATTTTTATGTCGACTTGACTGCCTTCTTTGGGAAGAAAAAAACTGTTTAAAAAATCTAAAAAGTGTTATTATGCCTTACAGACATACATATTGTAGATTTATGAAACAAGGTGGAAGAATTTATTTGTTGAATTTTTGTTGAATTTCTTGGAATTGCAATTCAGAAAAGACTTTCTGTCATTTAAATTCCAATTCTAAAACATTGCTAAGTTGGTTAATGTGGTTGTAGTGTGTTGCTATGTGGACACTAGGGTGTTGCTAGATGATTTAAAGACTTCAGAGTGGTTGCTAGGGTGTTTATGCAGTTACTAGGGTGTTCTAGGTGGTTGCTTAAGGCTGGAATACACTACATGACTTTTGTTCAGATTTTTGCCCAGATTCGCAGTCTGGATGAGTTGACAATAGTTGTAGAAAACCGGAGTACTGGTAACTACACATATCTTCTCAAAAAGCCACATGATTTGAGGTTTTATTCATGTTCAGGACAGGTTACTATAGTGCAATAGAAGCTTGCCTTAGTAAACTCGACTAATAAGCAGCATAATAATATTTTTTCTTTTTCTTAATTTCTCTTTGTACCCATTAAATTAACTGTGTGTATGTAAAAATAACTGTGCTCATTAAATTACCTTTAAGCTTTATGTGATTTTAATATTATAGTATCACTCTGAACTACAGTTACTTAATTGGTAGTGATTTGAAGGTTGACACTAATTACACTAACTTTTGTGTACAGAACTATGTATAACTGTAATTAGTACATTTCTTCCAAGAAAAGAAAATCAACAAACACTATACCGTTCAAACGTTTGGAATAATTACGATTTTTTTTTTTTAATGTTTTTTAAGCAGTTTCTTATGCTCACCAATGCTGCATTTATTTGATCAAAAATACAGTAAATACAGTAATATTTTGAAATATTATTACAATATGGCCCACCACGGATTCCAGCGTTTCCAAGTCTGGTGATAGCTAGTCCAGTGCTCTCAGCGCTTCCTAGTCTGGTGGCCACGCCAGAGCCTCTTTTCATGTCAGAGTCTCTTCACATCATGGCTGCCACGCCAGAGCTTCTTCACATCATGGCTGCCACGCCAGAGCCTCTTCAGGACATGGCCGCCACGCCAGAACCTTCAGCCATAATGGCCGCAATGCCAGAGCCTTCAGCCATCATGTCCACCACGCCAGAGCCTGCAGCCATCAGGGACGATATGCTAGAGTCTCCAGCCATCATGGATGCTGCACCTGAAGCTACTAAGGTGGTTCCTAGGCATTTGAGACTAGCTTCTAGTTTGGCGGACCCACCACTGATGTCGGTGCGAACATCTTCAGTCCCGTCTACTCTGCTGTGGGGGTCTTCTGCTCCGCCGTTGGAATCTTTAGTCCCATCTACTCTGCTGTGGTGGTCATCTGCTCCACCATTGTGGTCTTCAGTACCGTCAGCTCCGCCCTGGCCACCTGAACTGCCTGCTCCACCCTGGCCACCTACTCTGCTGGCTCCGCCCTGACTCCGCCTCAGTCTCCAGTGTTGCCTTCTCTCCATGGACCTGGCCCTCCGTCCGGCCCCTCTCCACCTCCCTCCTGTATTTCTGTGACTTTGAGCATCTCGAATACACTCCCTAAAGGGTTAGTTCACCCAAAAATTAAATTTCTGTCATTAATTACTCACCCTTATGTCGTTCCACACCCGTAAGACCTTTGTTCATCTTCAGAATACAAATTAAAATATTTTTGATGAAATCCAGAGGTATATGACTCGTCCATAGACAGCAATATAATCACCACTTTCAAGGTCCAGAAAGGTACTAAAGACATCATTAAAACAGTCGACGTGACTGCAGTGGTTCAACCTTAATATTATGAAGCGACGAGAATACTTTTTGTGCGCAAAAACAAAACAAAAATAACGGCTTTATTCAATAATCTCTTCTCTTCCCTGTCATTATCCTTATGCAGTTGATGCAGTAAGCACAGTGAAGGCTTCCGTGTTTACGTCCGAATGCCGGCTCAGTGTTGGCCAAAACTGCACACGTGAGCAGCACGCATGTGTGCAGCTTTGCCGGCCAATAATGAGTCGGCGTTCTGACTTAGAACCTGGAAGCGCTGGGCGTAAAACAGCATATGAGAATGACACAGAAGTGAAGATATTGTTGAATAAAGTCGTTATTTTTGGGGGTTTTTTGCGCACAAAAAGTATTCTCGCTGCTTCATAAAATTAAGGTTAAAACCACTGCAGTCATGTCGACTGTTTTAACGATGTCTTTAGTACCTTTCTGGACCTTGAAAATGGTAATTATATTGCTGTCTATGGACGAGTCATATACCTCTTGGATTTCATCAAAAATATCTTAATTTGTGTTCCGAAGATGAATGAAGGTCTTATGGGTGTGGAATGACATGAAAGTGAGTAATTAATGACAGAATTTTCATTTTTGGGTGAACTAACCCTTTATTGGTGGTGGGGGTATGTCTTTACCAGAGAGCACTCCTCCCATCTCATTTTGTTTCACTGTCTACCTGTGCTCTGGACGTTGTTGATATTTGGATCTTTTGCCTATTATATGGATTATGATTCTGCATTGCCCTAATAAAGCTGCGTTTGAATCTTCAACCTGTCTGTCATCGCCGCAAGTAACAGAAATAATGAATTTTAAAATATACATAATTTGTAACATAATATAAACATTATAAATCGATTAATTCACTGTTCTTGCTTAATAAAAGTATTAATTGTTTTGAATTATGTATCACGGTTTCCACAAAAGGATCATGCTACACTGAGTGTAGTGAAGACTGGAGTAATGATGCTGAAAATTTAGCATTGCCATCACAGGAATGAATTACATTTTAAAATATAGAAAACAATTATTTTAAATTGTAATAATATTTGATAATATAACTATTTTACTGTATTTTTTATCAAATAAATGTAGCCTTGGTGAGCAAAAGAGACTTCTTTCAAAAACATTTTTAAAAAATCTTACCGACCAAAACATTTGAACTGTACTGTATACTCTCCCAAACCAAGCAGTCGAATAATCTCTGAGTCATTCAGACTGTGTTGAGTCTACTGGGAGAAATCAGCTTATTATGGCCTCCATCGCAAGTTAAGCGCTAACCCCAGGGCATACAAGAAACATATGCCTCACAATGGACACATGACCAAAAGCTCCACATAAGCTATAAATATGTATATACATCATCATGTGTGTGTCAGTGTTGTTTGGAGCATGTGAGTTGCTCCAATTATTGCATACTGCAGGTATGCTGGCAAGGTGTGGTGATTGGCTCTTCCTGGGAGAGGATGACTCTGAGTGACCCACATAAGCCCTTCACATCTGTCCTCATGTTTACATCCAATCATTCAGCATTAGTGTGCACCACCAAACTTCCTTTTGCCCTGCTTGATGCTTACTCGGCACTGCCGCATGCTGGAAGATGTTAAAGTAGTTACACAAACACAAGCAAACAAGTCCAGATGGAGGAGAACCAGAAGAACCCATAGGCTCTATTCATAAACCTAGTGAGTTGCCTGTTATTTATGTACATTTACATTATCCAAAGTGACTTACATTGCATTGAAGGCATACATTTTATCAGTTCATGCTTTCCCATGGAATCAAACCCATGACCTTGGTGATGCTAGCACCATGCTCTACTGTTTGAGCTACAGGAATATACAGCAATGCAGAAGAAGGTGCACTGAGCGAAAAAGAGAGAAAATCAGAGAAAGAGAGTGCAGTCACAACTTTGCACTCACTTGGCAAGAAACTGAGAATTGTATTTAACTACGCTTGGCTCTAATGCAGCTTTATGCATCCTAATCCTGTTTAATTTGCTTCCATGGGGGAAAAAGAGAACAAATATTAATATTTTCGTCCTCGGGTTTGTTCTTTGCAAGCTTGGTTTGTCTTCGTCTGTCTTTGACAGAGACATTTCCCCATCTGCTTTTGATTCACTCTCTTTTATCTCTGTTTTCAAGTTGCATGCACTTCCCCCATTAATAGTTTCCTATTGCTTGCTATTGTCTGCAAACATAAACTATTGATATTCAGAGATAAACTAATTAATTTGCTAATGTTTACTCTAGTTTGAGTGCATAATAAAAATGTATTCACAAGACAGTAGAGGTCTTATCTGATGTGGTAAGAGAAAGCATTATTCAGCAGCCCTGACCACCATAATGGCCACTAACAATGTTATCTTAAGGACATGATGTCGTAAAGAGGAATTAGATGACTGGCTATCGGTTATTGGGTTAATTACATAATTTAATCAAGCTTTTCTTCTGGGCTATTATTCATTTGCACATTTTACAGAGATATTTGATAATGTTTGCAGTAATCAGTAATAAAAACTGCAGTTACCTGGTGTGAATGTGATAAACTCAAAGAAGTCCTACCAAGCTACCTGTAGGTGGTTTTCTGGTTGAAAGCCTGAAAATCGATGTGTATTGCTTTTTGCAACCTATTTTACTTCTGTAGTATGACTTATGTCATGGTGGCTGTAATTTCGAAGCGAGAAGTGTGTATTTTAATATTTTTCCCATGTACAATGTCCTGCATTATAGACTTCCATTGTAAGTGCATTATTGCTTACATGACTGTTGTTGTTTCTACGAACTGATAGATGAAAATTTCATTGGAACCGACAGCATGCTACAGATGCTGTCTATAAAGCTTGTTTTGAACACAGGACATCCATTTAATGATTTGGATGAATGCTTTACCTACAGAGAGTGTGCATTCATTTGGTTGCATCAGTACATTAGCCGAGTCATTAACAGAATGCATTTGTGCACTTTGAATTAAAGGTCTGTTTGAAATCTATGTTTCATCCCCCAGGCAGAGCTCCAGACCCCTATCAGCACTCGGGATGTGTTGGGTCGCCTCCAGCAGCAGGTAAGCAGTGAGGAGAGTCAACTTGCACAAGCTCGAGGTGCATCCTCGAAATCCACTGATGAAAGAGAAGCCACAGAGAAAAGATCAGCTCCTAGGAATCTTCGGCCCATGTCTGATAACCAAACACACCCCACACAGGTAAGTCACTGATTGTTTTGGATGGTACATCAAAGTCCTCATAAACAAAATTATAAATTTAGCTTCATTAGGTCAAATCCTGTTACAAATGTATAATGTATTAAATAGGTATTCATAATGTTGTGTACATTGTAACGCATTATATCTTTTCATAAATAATTGTCAAGCTATAGGCCTTTTTTATGCTTCCATGTTCGCCAAACAAAACACTTCAATATCAGTATTCCATATCTATATTTTGCCCATTATTAGCAGCAATATTGTCTTTCATTGATGTATAATTATTCACAAATCCATCTAAAACCATAAACTTTGCATAAACTTTGCCACTATGTTAAGACTGTGTCATAAAGGGATAGTTCACCCAAAAATGAAAATTCTGTCATTTACTCACCCACATGTTGTTGGTTTAGTCCACAATTTCTGAAGAGACATGATCACTTTATATGATGAACAGAGTGAATTTAGGCTTTTATTCACATTATAAACATTGATCAGTGAACATAAACAGAAGCTCAACCGAACCTGCTTGATATGCGAGAACAAACCTCTTGCGAAAGCTTAAATGTTCTGCATAACACACGAGAATTAACCTCATTGGTTCTCGCACGTCAAGCAAGCACGCTTGAGCTTCCGTTTACCATAACTGATATGTGCGTTGATGAATGTTTATATGTGAATAAAAGCCTAAATTCAATCTATTCATCATATAAAGTGCTCATGTCTCTTCAGAAAATTAGGACAAAACCACTCAATTCATATGGATTAGTTTTATGATAACTTTATGAACCTTTTGAAGCATCAAAGTGGTAGTTGCGTAGCTGTCAATGGAGGGACAGAAATCTTTCAGATTTCATTAAAAATATCTTCATTTGTGTTCCGAAGATGAACGAAAGTCTTACTGGTTTGGAATGACATGAAGGTGAGTAAATAATGACAGAATTTTCATTTTTGGGTGAACTAACCCTTTAAGAACTAGTTTTTCCAACTAGCAGTTAACCAAGGGGTAATCAGTCTTACTTTCCCAATTCAAATTAGACCAATCTACCATTTTATGTAACTGACTTTAAAAAGTCTTGATGAAAAAATGTATGCATGCACTGCATGCATTTGATCAAAAGTACAGTAAAAACAGTAATATTGTGATTATTATTATTACAATTTAAAATAACTTTCTATTTGGATACATTTTAAAATTTAATTTATTCCTGCGATGACTAAACTGAATTTTCAACATCATTACTCCAGTCTTCAGTGTCAAAAGATCCTTCAGAAATCATTTGATTTGCTGCTCAAGAAACATTTCTTTATTTTTTTCAATGTTGAAAATAGTTGTGCTGCTTAATATTTGTGTAAAAACCGTGATACATTTTTCTTCAGGATTCTTTGATGAATAGAAAATTCAAAAGTACAGTGTTTATTTGAAATATAAATCTTTGTAGCATTATAAATGTCTTTACTGTCACTTTTGATCAATTTAATGCACCCTTACTGAATAAAATTATTTTTTTTTCTTATTGAACCCAAACAGTATTATAATTTTAAATGGTTTCCAGTCCAGAGTTTTGGTGTTAGCATTCAACAAAATAAAGAGCAAAGGATGTGCATTAGGTGTCTAATTGTATTTTATCATCATTGTACTGCCACACAGAATGATGGGAAATGAAGTTTTATTGCACACATACAGTATGTTGCCTCATAAAACGTTCAAATGAACATTTCTAGCCAGCTTTATCTCTGTTCAGCGTCAAATATCAATTGATATCTTCCAACTCCTAATGTCTCTTTCTTATACTGTTTCTGGGTAGATTCAGTTTTATTGGTAAGTTTTTGTTGGAAGGAAGGAAGTAGACGTTTGAACACGTACCTGCTCTCAACTTTCTGTACAGTGTGGAAACTTGGCCATGTGCTCCATTTAATTTAGTCTCCTTCTCTCACTCTCTCTGTCACTCTCATTGTGTTCTCTGTGTCTCGCCTCAGGTGTTGTTTGTGAATGATGGTGTTGACGTGGAGGATGAGGAGACTGGTGAGGAAGAGGACAGCTCTCTGTTGAGAGGACGCTTTGATGAAGAGCAGTCAGCCAGGTCCTTCCAGGAGGCTCTGAAAGAGTGGAGAGAGAGAAAGCAGAGACCAGGTAACAAACACACACACACGCAGTCTGTGCGAATATGCTACAGTCAAACCACAGTAATAAAGTGACATGCTGTCAGGTTTGTGTGAGCTGCCCCGTATATTCTGTGGCAGGCTGTCAGAACACACACAAACAGTCTCTCATAAAGCATACTCATGTGTGGCATTGACTGAAATAACGCACACCACGAGCGTGACAGCACCACTGATTGGTTGCCAGGTAACTACATATATGCATGACAAACATGTGCTCTGTGACGGTGCGTGTGTGTTTCCAGGTGCTGTGTACAGTTTGCAGAATTGCCTCCGTGATTTGACAACTAATGACGCAATGAGTTTGAGAAATTATATGCAGAAACTTGAATGATGATGCCAGGTCACAGGAAATCAATCTGTTAGGGATATTAGTCGAGAACTGCTGGATGCAGAGGAGGTATTTGTTGCTAAATGAAAGCAGATGTGAAGTTTCCACGCACTTGACTCCTTTAAGAGAATCACTGTACCTCTGACGTGTTCAGCTCTGCATGAATTCAAATACTATCTTAGTTCATCATATGCAGTATATACTGTTTAGAAATATATAAATCAGTGCCTTATAGTGCACTCCATAAGTATTGGGACAGTAAAGACAAATTGCTCTTTTAGCTGTGGTGTCAAGACATCTATAAATATTATTAAAAGATTAATATGAGGCAGAAGTACAGAATGTCACATTTTATTATTAGCTGTTTCAACACAAAATGTTTTACCAACTAAGTAGTACAACACTTTTAGAGTTTCATCCCTCTGTCTAATGTGAGCATAAGTATTAGGATGGTTTAACAAAGTAAATGTAAAAGTGCAAAAGCTCATATTTAGTTGTAAATCCCTTGCAAGCAAGCACAGGAGCGAGTCTGTGACCCATAGACATCACCAGACTGTTGGTTTCACACTTTGAAATGCTTTTCCAGGCCTTTAATACAGCCATTTTCAACGGTTGCTTGTTTTGGGGAGTTTCTGCCTTTAGGTCTCCTCTTCAACTGGTGAAATGCATGTTAAATAAGATTTAAATCTGGAGATTGACTTGGAATGTCCAGTTTGGAATGTCCTGAAAAGATAGATAACACTGGCAAGCTTCAGCAACTGACAATGACCAGGTCAGCTGAGAAAATCAACAGCAGTTGATGATAGACAGATGACAAGGGCTTTGAAAAAAACCCCTCTAAAATAATTGTCAGTAAAAGCTGGGGTGATGGTCTCACAATCTGCTGAGACTTCAGCAACAAAATTACAGAGGCTACACAGCAAGATCAAACATCTGATCAGTACCAAAAATAGGAAAGCCAATTTGAATTTGCAAAAACATGAGCCAGTAGAGTTTTAGAACAGAGTTTTATGGACAGATGAGACAAAGATTAATCTTTATCAAAGTGGAAAAGCAAAAGTGTGGAGAAAAAAAGAAACTGCAAATGATCCAAGGCATACAACCTCATCTGGAAAGCATGGTGGAGGTAGTGTCATGTCATGGGCATGCATGTCTGCTTCTGGAACAAGCCTACTTATCTTTATTGATGACTTTTTCAATGATGGCAGCAGAAGAATGAATTCAGAAGTGTACAAAAGAATCTTGCCTACCAGTGTTCAAGAAAATGCCACCAGACTCATTGGGAAGTGCTTCATATGGCAACAGGACAATGACCCAAAACACTAGTACTGCCAACTCAATCAAGGAGATTATCATGGTAAAGAAATTTTGGGTCTTAGATTGGCCAAGTCAGTCTCCAGATTTAAATCCTAAGCATTTCACTAGCTGAAAAGGGAGACTAAAGGCAGAAACTCCCCAAAACAAGCAACCGTTAAAAATGGCTGTATTAAAGGCCTGGAAAAGCATCTCAAAGTGTGAAACCAAGAGTCTGGTGATGTCTATGGGACACAGACTCGCTTCTGTGATTGCTTGCAAGGGATTTACAACTAAATATGAGCTTTTACACTTTTACATTTAAGTTAAACCGTCCCAATATTTATGCTTACATTAGACAGAGGGATGAAACTCTAAAAATGTGTACTTCTTAGTTGGTAAAACATTTTGTGTTTGACTGTGTGTGTGTGTGTGTATGTGTATATATATATATATATCTATATATATCTATATATATATATATATATATATATATCTATATATATCTATATATATATATATATACACACATACACAGTCAAACCAAAAATTATTCAGACATTTTTGATATATTTTTTACTAGTGGGTGCAGGGCACTATAGTTCATTTATGTAAGTGAGGATAGCAAAATAAAGTAAACTGTGACATATTATACCCCAAAATTCTTCATTCAGTGGACTACCAGTAAAACTGATAAAAATTTGTAACCAAAAATTATTCAGACACTTTGACCTGACCATGTTTTGCTTAAGTGTTATCTGACATAATTAAGATTGATGTTTTCTGACACAGTTTAACTCTGAGATCTTGTCATATTTTATTACAATTTTTTTAAATTATAGTGAATAAACTGTATTAATGAATGAAATGTTCAAGGTGTCTGAAAAAAATTTGGTTTGACTGTATATATATATATATATATATATATATATATATATATATAATGTTTAGTAGCAAATTATTATTTAAAATAGTAAACCATAGAACGGAAACATCATGGATAAAATCTGTAGCAGTCATCTCACACACATGATATTTGTAATCAAAGGAATTTTATTTCACTTGGACAGGGAAAATAACATGGGTGGAGTGTCTCTGCAGCATGTCAGCAAATATAAATGGGAGGTCTGTTAACTGAAGGTGCTCCTCCTAACATATATTTTATGGTTTTTGGGGGGAGTTAAAACTAAACAGGACAGCTGTTCTTACACTCCTTTAAGCTTAATGGTCAGATCATACTGCAGCAAACTAAAGTAACTCCTTATCCTGTGTCAGACTCGTTGCATTTATTCCTTTCTCTGACTTCTCTTTCTGTACTTGGCTAGCAGGAGTCTCGCCTGCTGCAGTGCTGCTTGGCTTGTGCTCAGTGTGATAATGACTGCTGTGTTAAGGGGGTTTCAAAAGCACTGAAGTCTAACCGGCCTTTATATCCTCACAATACAGCAAAAGAACTCTCAAAACAAAGACAGAATTATGTCAATAGTACTGCTTGAATTCTGCACCAGACAGGTTATTTTTCTCATTTAGTCTCATGTGTCTGTGTTTAATATAAATTCTTTAGTGGTTTGCTTTAAGCTCTGGATGGTAGTACTGTATGTAATCGGGTTATACATACTGCAGTTAAATATGATTACTATCCTGTTCTGTATGCACACAATTCAGATTTTAAGGCCTGATTGGTGTCTTTTTTCTTTCTAGTGTCTGTGATGGAAACACAAACAGAGAAAGGATCCCATCAGTTAATTCATGTAGAGTTCAAGGAGGACACTCTGAGCTACATGGAGAAACTCCTCCTGAAAAAACACCGCAGGTTAGCTCTTGACACTTCACACTTTATAACCGAACAGACACCAATTGAATAAAAGCATTACAAGCTTCATTTACCTTCCCAGGCCCCAATTAAGGTCCATTTAAGATCAGTTAATGACTTATGTTTGCTAATTACACAGCCTCACCTTTAAGTTGTTCCACCACAGAGCTGCTGGAATTTATTGAGCTAATCAGCCCCAAAGCAGTTTCGTGGTATTGTTTAACTTTGTAAAATGATTCTTAAACACACACACACACACACACACACACACCGGCACTGTTCCAAAACCTAGTAAGCTGCACATGTAGGGACTACTTTAATGCACTGTTTACATTAACGCTATTTCAAATGGTAGGCAGCAACATGCTGTCTTCTAAGATAGCTTATTTTGGTACTTTAAGGTAGCATTCATAGAGAATGCAATCCCAGAATGTATTGCAACAAGCTCAATGAAATAATAATCCAAAATTAATGAAGTGAGAGAAACGTAATTTTAGAATAATTGAAACATATTTAAATGAAGCAGAAACAGAATATAAATATTAAAGGAAATACGTAAACTTAAAAAACTTAACCTTAGTTTAAGTACTAAAATGAAGTAAAAATAAATTAAGCTAAATAGAAATATTAAAAAAATAAATAAATAAATAATGGAAATGTCAAAAGCACCAAAAATTACTAAAACTAAAATGAAAACTGAAAATATAAAAATACAAGCTAATTCAAAATATTAATAAAGACAATAATAGTATGTAAATAACACTAAAATAACACTTTGTAGAATGTTCCAGATCAGTCATTTACAAGATTCCGTTTCAGTTAGGGTGCTGCCTTTGAAGACAGCTACCTATGTAGGCTGCACACTAAGTTTTGAAACAGAGCCAATAAACAGTTGTTCTGCCCCCCAAAAGATTGCGATGCTCGCCTACGAAATGAGAAAGCCTGACAAAAGCACGCAAAACAGTATCTGTAAACCCTCCTAAGCGCTTTGAACTGCATCTCGAGCTTCTGGAGTGTTATGGTATCTGTGACAGCGGTGGTATTTAGGTCGGCTATTCAAGAAGGGTCTAATTGTGAATCCATTAAATTGCCTTCTTTTGAGGCCGGGTGTGTGAAGAATCACGGAACAGGAAGCTGGATTTTTCAAGCAAGCGTGTGTGTGTGTTTGGGTTCTGTGGGAGGAGGGCAGACGTGTGGCCCAGGGCTGCAGCTCACACTCTGGAGGAATGGAGTGTGTGATAGGGGAGTCTAATCCCTTCACATGCTCACAAACACACACACGCACACACAAAATGAGGAAAGCAGGTTGTGCTGCTGAGGCAGCAAGAGTTGGCTTCAGGAAAGGAAACGAGAGCACAACGAAAGAGATAGAGAGAGACTTGTGTTTGGGAAGACAGAGGGCTGATGGCTTTTCTGCTAATGCATTTGTATGGTAAATCACCAGTAAACGGACAGAAAAGGTTTAAAGGACTAAACCTGTGGGTCTGGGGAATCTGGCTGAGCTGAGATTTAATCACATACAGGAAGTCTGGGTCATCAACTTCCTTCAGCCCGTTTTCAAATTATGTCGATTTCATTGTATGCATACACTGTTTGTAATGTGACATGGTACAAGTACAAGTGTGTGTGTGTGTGTGTGTGTGTATACCACTGTTCAAAAGTTTGGAGTCAGTACATTTATTCAGCAAAGATGCATTAAATTGATCAAAGTGGCAGTAATGACATTTATAACAATACAAAAGATTTCTGTTTCAAATAAATGCTGTTCTTTTGAACTTTCTATTAACGAATACTGAAAAAAAGTTTCCACAAAAATATTAAACAGCAAAAACAGTTTTCAACTGATAATAATAAGAAATGTTGGAGTAATTGGCTGGAGTGATTGCTGCTGAAAATTCAGCTTTGCCATCACAGGAATAAATTACATTTTAAAATAAATTCAAATAAATTTTTTTTTTTTTTTAAATTGTATTTTAAATTATGCTTTTACTATATTTTTGATCAAATAAATGCAGCCTTGGTGAGACTTCTTACAAATTAGTATATGCTGCTCTTGTTTTTCACTTTAAATATTTAAGTATGCATATCTAAACAAACTATGGCAAATAGGTTTTTCTTGCTTTCAACATGAACCTTAAAAATGTATAGTTCAGACCTCATATCTTACCAAATTTTATTTTTTTTCAAGGATGTTTAAATATTTATACTGAAAACAAGAAAAGTGTTAAGATTATTTATCTTTATTATTTAATAATCTTCATATTCATAGTATGTCATAAGTTACTCTATTAAAGGGCTGTGTTTAGCATCAATATTTCACTAATAAACACAATTGTATTTGGAAAAGATGATCCAAAACTGGCCTAATTTTACAGACCGTATTGAACACTTACAAGTAGAGCTGCATGAATAATCGTAAAAAGATTGCGATCTCGATTCAAACACCCACGCAATCTTATTTTATTAATGGTGGCGATTAGCCCATGTATTAAACCTTTGACAAAATCATACCTGAACATTCAAATCTTTGTTTTGACCCACACAGTAGTTATTTCTGTGTTACAAATATTCAGATTATCACAGAGGTACTGAGAGAAAAGTTTAAAGTTAAAATATAAACACTGATATCTAAGATAGCGATCAAAATAGAGCAAGCCACCTTTTGAAACTAACTTGGCGCCTCAAATAACGGTTGTTTCAGTTACATTTGTGTAAATGGTGGCGACAAGTGACTGTTAAAAAATGTATTTGTCATTGAATCATTCATTCAAAAGATTCGTACAAGAACAATGATTCATCCAGTAATGAAACAAGTATTTATTAATGAGTCATTGAATTCATTCAAAACCATTTTTTATAATTAATTCAAATTAATTTAACTTTTTTCCAGCAATTAGTGTCCAGCTATTAATATTTTGTCAGCACCTTTAGTAAATTACATGTTATTTTGTTTAGTTTTATATTCAGAATCGTCTGAGAATTGTGATCTCTATTTGAAATAAAAAAAATGTGATTCTCATTTTATCCAGAATCGTGCAGCTAAACCAGACAGCCCACCAACTAGCTGTTTTTCAAAATGTGTAGTTGTACATATTCCTAAAATAATGTAGGGCAGGACTTGATTTTATACATCAGGAATGGATTTGATCATGAAAACTGAAAAAAAGTGAAACATGTCAGCCTATTACATTATTGGTTGATAATATTTTTCCCTACTGGTGAAACATTTTTCAGAGGTGGATAAAGCTGTTACTAAAGTGCTGTGCTGTGCTGAAATGTTGTTTATTTATAGTTGCACTGTTGAGGAAAGGGAGGCTGATTAATTATCCTCAAATTTCTGAGTGTGATTTACTGGGAACAGCATTATTTTTTTCTCCCTCAGAGGACAAATTGAAGAATTTCAGTCCTTGTCTGTCGTACAACGCCGGCCAGAGCCACCCACACCTCCACCTGCAGAGACGGATGAACTGAGCCAACAACTGACAGGTGTGACCCGTTTCATCACACACACACACACACGCACACACAATTTTAGGATATACCTTTTTTTCTTGCAAGCATTAGATAATGATTAATTGTGCAAAGTTTAAAACAAAAACTACAGTATATGTATGTATTTTGTCGTTGGAAACATTTCGTGTCATACATGGTTTGGACAAAGAATGATAAGGAGTAGTGGGTGACTGGTCGTGTACATGCCATGCAGCAGGTGTGATTCACAAAGACCCATACAACTGCACTCTCTCCAAAAAGTTGGAGAAATGAGCTGTGAGAGTCAGTGCGGAGGGCAGCTCTCCTCTCACAGCCGGCAACTCGGATCCATCACTGCGTCCCTGAAGTGTAATCACAGAGCTCTTATTACACTGGAGGGAGGGCGATCGTCTGACAGAGCACTCCGACAGCTGATTGAGAGAAGTTTCTAGGTGCTGCTGGGAGGCCAGTTGATCACAGCTGTCAAAGATTTGACCACCTTCAGCTTTTCCCAAACAGCCCCATGATGAGCGCCGTCTCTCTTCATCTGCACCAGCCCAAGCCTGTCGCATCTTTTCTGTAGCCCACATCCCTGATGCTCATGACCAAAACATTTTTCAGTTACTTTTTCTTCTTCAAATGCAAAGGCGTTATTCTGAGCATTCGTGTGATTTGGGTTCTATGGGTTGAATTTAAAGACATACAATGGCATTTGCAAAGCATTTCACTTCTGTAATGTGACATTCTTCTGTTTGCAACATAATATGCGGCAAGAATTTGATAAGATCATTAAGTAATTGGTTTCTATTATTTTTCCCCTCTTGTACGGCCTTGTTTACATCAGGGGGAAAAAAAGAAAAAGAAAAAAACATTGTTTCAAAGGTGGACAGTTTATTATAAACTACCCTTTAAAATCAGTACAATTTACTAATGTTTTTAGAAGAAGCCTCTTATGCTCACCAAGGCTGCATTTATTTGTATTTATTTATACATTTTTTTTTTTTTTACAGTATTTATACAACATTTATAAATATTATTACAATTTAAAATATCTGTTTATGTCATCTTTACTGATTCCAAATCTTTGAATGGTAGTGTATTTTAAAGAAATATTATGAAAACAATCACTTTTTCTATAAGTAATATGAATTTTGCACAGATGGGGTATTTATTCATAAAATATGTGACCCTGGACCACAAAACCAGTCATAAGTCGCACGGGTATATTTGTAGCAATAGTCAACAATACATTGTATGGGTCAAAATTATTGATTTTTCTTTAATGTCAAAAATCATTAGGATATTAAGTAAAGATTATGTTCCATGAAGGTATTTTGTAAATTTCCTATACCATAAATATATCAAAAATTTATTTTTGTGAGTGTATATGCATTGCTAAGGACTTCATTTGGACAACTTTAAAGGCGATTTTCTCAATATTTTGATTTTTTTGCACCCTCAGATTCCAGATTTTCAAATAGTTGTATCTCAGCCAGATATTGTCCTATCCTAACAAACCATACATCAATGGAAAGACGTATAAATTACATATAAATTTTTTTTTTTTTTTAAATTGTCCCTTTAAAGTTTTGTGGTCCACTGTAACATATATAGGTAAAATTTTGATTTAATGTTTCATAGGGCATGGACTGAAATAAATCAAATTCAGCTATTAAACCAATGTATAATGCAGAAATGTAATGTCTTTTAATGTTAATGTAATAGTTTTCTGCAGTAATAGCAAATAATTATAGATTTGAATTGTGGTATTTAATGCTTATTTTACACTATCCAATCAAATCATGATTAATAAAATCAAGTCCTGCCCTAAGTCATGTGTTCTTAGCTGGCGATCTGTCACTCTGTATTATGAATAAATACACACATTTACAGCAATAAGGCCATTCAGATTATTGAGCTGATTTAATTTCATTGAACATAAGTGCAGTTTTACTGCATCTGATTTGCAGCAGAGCGGATGGAGTTGCACAAATACTTTAACTCTCTCTTCACAATTGGTCTCGCTGAGGATGCTGGGAAAGTGGACAGCCCTGCAGAATCCTGTTTAAGCATCCTAGAGTTAGATGAGGTAATTATGAACCCCACCACCCCAGTCTTTGTAATGGACTGCTGGACGATGGCCAGTGAATAACTCCTCAATGCCGTTTCCATACACTTATCATTCTGTCTTCCCCATTTCTCCTGTCATTTTTTTTTTTTTTTTGTCGCTTTAATTTTTCTAGATGGTTGGAGACGCTGAAACGTACAGATCTTTTGGAATCAAGCAGGGAAATAAGAGCAAAATGTAAGAAACAAAAGATCAAGGTAAAAAACTGAAACTTTTTGAAAGGAAACGACAGAAAAGTTCACAGTAGGAGTGTCGTCTTGAAGCAAGAATATAATTGAAGAAGCTGTTTTTTCTCAAATCAGAACTGACACTAATACAGTGTCATGTAGACATTTGTATCAGCCACAACTAGACTTAAAATGAGGCTGTTAACTGTGGCAATATGTTTCAGACTTGTTAGATGTTATATATGCATGTCTGTTTTTCTTCCTAAAGGTTTGCGGCTGTTGAAAATGAAGATTTATCTGGAGGAGGAGAATTTGGATTTTCAGTTTTGACTTCCACACCGTCCTTCTCTTCAATGACCAAAGGATTGTTCCAGGAAAGTAATTCTGACATAAATATCAACTCTTCTCATGAGATGTGGCCGCCGTCACAAGAGACTGAAAAATTTACGTCATCATTGCCAAGATCAGAAAGATTTTCTCCACTTCAAATGAGGCTTCAGAGATCACAGCACCTTTCAACTACCTCAGAACCATTTCTGTCAAATTCGCGAAGAGGAGGCCAGAAAGCGGAACTGAGTGACTCTCCAAAACCAAGCCCACAGACAAGGTTTTCTACAGCACAACCGGACAAACCCTTAGAGATTCTGCCAACATCATCTCCTTCACTCCCAAAAACCAAACTGAATCAAACTTTTCCAGACTCTGAGGACCATATTTCTTTTGTCAGCCCCTCTTCTGCTAGAGTACCGTCTGCTAGGTCTTCTCAATGTCATTCTCCTGCATTTCTTCTCATCCCTAAACGAAGTCCAAAACCTCCAGGCTCTCCGTCCCCAAGGTCTAGACCTGTATTCTCTCCGGTCAACCCAATCCAATCTAGATCTGCTCATTCAACACCAGATTCTGAAACGAAATTAGCTCAACTGTCTCCAGAAAGTGCCATCACTTCCCCAAGTACTGCAGTTCCTTCATTAAGGCAGTTACCTAGAGAATCATCACAGTTTGGTTCGGTCTCAGATAGAGGTACACCTACTATGCCTGTCCGTGAGTCCGTCAGGTCCTCTACACCAAGGGTTGAATCCTCTCATACTGATGAGCACCATTCACCCCTGCCCTCCAAATGGTTAAAGGGCTCACGAAGGTCACCCAAAACTACTGTGCTCTCCCTACAGCTGAGCACGTCAGGTTAGTTTAACTTCTACTGGTAGATTTTTATTAAAGTTGACTGAACATTGAAAATAGCAATGTCTAATTGCAATTTAGTTTTTCTGGTGCTTGAGCCACTGTTTATATTCTCTTGCAAAAGTGTTTGTGAGCAATGAAGACTGTTTTCCTAATGTAATGATTAGCGATTTAAATACTTTTAAAAGCAATAAGCCACTTAAGTCTGTGTGTTACAGTGTTTTTCCAGGTTTGCGAGGTATTAGACAGAATGTGAAGGCTTTTACCATTTAACCATTGGAAAATCACTGTAATAAACATCTGGCTTATTGCTTTTATACAATGGTGACAGCAGCATTATGATAAATGACACTACTATTTAATACATAAATAATTTCAAATAATAATTTAAATTCAGTAACTAGATAAAAAAGTTAATCAAGAAAAACTTTGATGCTAGCATGAGAAAGCCTGGCGAAAAGTAGTTTTAAAAGCTAGATTTAAAGTTTTAAAGTAGTTTTAAAAGCTCGAGTTCAGTTGCCAAGAATAAAGAGAGTGTGGAGTGATAAGAGAGACATGAAACTAGCACAGCTTTGAAGTAAATCAGATGCTTCATTGTACAAAATATTTGAAAGCCAAATGCAAGATTGACCAAGCTGAATCAAATATTTAATAAACATTGAAAAATTCTTTCTAAATGACAAGAACCTGATTTCCAGCATCCCTTGGGGTCCAGTACATCTGCATCAGAGAGTAATGATTATGAGAAAACACCAGTGTAGACATCACCCTTCATTCACACAGCGGTTGTTTCTGCAGTATTTGCTGACTAGCAGAGTGATGGAAACTTCAAACTGTGTAGGATAAGCATTATTAATGCAGGAGGCAGCAGACGGGAAGCAGGGAAGAGAAACATACAAGCTCTGCTAGACTATGTCCAGGCGGCTCGCTGCGAGCATTAGATAAGGGCGCATGTTTGCATCCTCACTGCCGGCCTCCTGCTGGAACATCTCTTCTCTGCCTCAGTGTTTTCTCTCCTCCTGTCCTCATGGTTTCTCCTCTCTCACTATTTGTCACTGCTCAGATTCAGAAGAGGAAATGACAGGTGAAGATGCTTTCCTGGTGCCCAGTGAGGAAGACTCATCTGATGAAGAACTGAAACGAATCACAGATTCAGAAGAACAAAAGAATAACATTTCCTCTCCGTGTCCCACCACAAACCCTCCAACAGATCCTCATTTCACATTCCCGAGCCTCTCAAAGTCAGAACACAACAACACAGAACCGGTCCTGGTTATAGGATCTTCACAGGTGAACTTCAGTTACTTGTAACAGGTTACCGCCAAAACTATTTAAAATAGTTAAAAGACTACAATTCAAAAGGTTGTGGTCAGTAAGATTTAAAACATTTTTATGTTTATATCTCTTATGCCCATGTGAGCATCAGACCAACTGCAGCAGTGAGCAATTAAAGACCCATTAAGATCATTTTAGGCAAAGGAGCTGAAAAATCACAAATACAGTCAATAATCAAGATTTACTGGTTTATCACTTTCGACCAATAGGTGGCGCTGTGAGCAAATTAATGTGGTATGGTCAGACTGAGGTGACAATGACAATCGCAAAGTTTGGTGTCAATATGTCAAAGCATTGCAGAGATGCAGCCTCAAGAGTCATTTTGGCATCAAGCCTCAAATTTGTTGCTGTGGTATACGAAAAGGGTTTCGTCCATCAACACGAAATCCATACGTTTTTGCCGACATGGTCTGAAGATGATACGATTCAATTTTGGTGAAAATTGGACCAACGGCCTAGGAGTAGTTCAAAAATAGTAGTTCAGAAAATCAAACTGGCGGACAGGAAGTTTGGCTGACTATGGCAAAATTGGCATTAATGTTCTCAGCATGACCCACGGAATCTATTAAGACCAGTCTCAGTACAATAGGCCACATTTATATAAAGCTATTAGAATTTTTTTAAAATGTTATTACAACATTTGTCTTGAAACCATTTGAGAACCTTCAGAGCAGTGTGCCGATGACACATACTGAGTTTCGTAATGGTACACCAATGCATTCATATAATATAGCATTTTATATCATAATACTGTATTGTAATTAATGGCAATTTCATGTTTTGTTCAATTATAGCGCCACCAAGAGGTACAATCCCACCACTTTTTTTATATGTCCTCAGAGTGAGCCCATACATGTGTGTGTCAAATTTGGTGAAAGTATCTCATTTCGTTCTGGAGTTATAAACATTTATATGTATGAGAACAAAAACAAAATGACCCATGGATGACTTTGTTTTGATTTTTTTGCCGTTTCCTATCAAAATTTTGACATTTGGGTTGTAACATTTAGTTAACCAGCTAAGGTTCCGTGTTTCCTATGGTGGTTTCGTCTCAATCGGACTAACGGTTTTGAAGATATTCGCAAAAGTTTTTTAAGCGCTAAATCACCAGTTCGCACAAACCATAAGGTGAAACCTAGCATGTTTGGTATCCTTGGACTCGGCAAGGATTCAGGAGCCTAAGGAGATGACTCGGGTGAAAACAAGTCGACCACACCCAGAGTTATAAGCATTTGAATATTTGATCTTACCACTAGGTGGCACTGGCTTGAAACTTCTCAGGCTTCTTCACGGCATCGTGCTGATGATCTATACCGAGTTTCGTAACAATACGTTAATGTGTTCATAAAATACAGCATTTTAGCACAAAATACAAAATGGCCGACGCCCAAAATGGCTGATATGGGAAAATTGTATATCATTCAACTCAGCATGATGCCCCAAATTGCATGAGACCACTTTTATGATTTCTGGACAAACCCTTCAGAAGCTATAAGCAAAAATAGCCATTTTTTGTATCTCCGGACCAGTAGGTGGCGCTACACCGAAACCTAGCCTTGAGTCCAATTTGGGGTGCTCTACGTTAAATTAATTTGCGTGTTACTCAAGAACGGTTGGGTTAATCAAAAAACGTTTAATAAATTTTTGCCAGCATGGTCTGAAGATGATCTGGTTTAATTTTCATGAAAATCGCACGAAGCGTCTAGGACGAGTTCGAAAAAGTAGTTTTTTCGCAAAATTCAACATGGCGGACAAATTATCATGACGCAAAATGAAGTCATAGGGTGCAATCAAATCGGTATGAGCCAAGGAATCAGAGGAATTTTGTTTCTAACCCTTATGATTCAAAAGTTATTAGCATAAACATGAGTGAAACTTTGGACAGGTGGTGGCGCTAGAGGAATTGAGTTAGAGACTCCAAATTTGCTATGGCCACATTTCAGAATGACCTCTATCAGTGTGCCAAATTTCACAACTTTCCTGCATACGGTTCTATGGGCTGCCAGAGACTTCTATGGCGGAAGAATAATAATAAGAACACTAACGATTTCAATAGGTGCCTACGCACCTTCGGTGCTTGGCCCCTAAATATAATTATGTACAATGCTGGTTTGGTGCTCAAGAAAAAAATCTTATTATCAATGTTGAAATAAAAAATAAAAAAAAGCATTTATTTGAAATAGAAATCTTTTGTAAAATTATAAATGTCTGTACTATCAATTTCGATAAACTGAATGCATCCTTGCTGAATAAAAGTATAAATCTTAGAGTAAAAGTAAAGTAAAAAGTAAAAATCTTACTGTTCCCAAACATTGTATAGCCAATATAGTCATGATAGCTGCTTTGATGGAAATGCAACCACACTGATGTAGTAAAAAACTTGATCTTTCGCAGACTCTGTTGGAACTATTAAGGCCAATTCACACTGTGCCGATAGACAGCAACAGACACTTCGTCGGATTTTGTCGGATCAGTGTGTTACCCCTGTCGGAGTCTGTTGCCGTCTGTCGGAGCTTGTTTTCTCTGATTGAACATGCTGAATCGGATTTAGAATGTCTGAGAAGTGACGTGCTGTAATCTGGTGATTCTCGCCATTGGTCTCCGTCTGTCGCTGCAGTGTGAATTGACCTATACAAAGGGAATATGAGAACTATTAAAAGAATTCTTTTGGTAATATTGAATGGTCTTGCAGGAAACTCTCGGATACCAAAGACTTTGATCAGTTAGATATTTCAAATAGATAGTCCTATGTAATTTAATTGCAAGCTGTGTGAAAGGTAACAGCAGGCACTGACTACTTTCATATCTACTCAGCTGATGAGGGACGAGAAGAAACAGAGCCATTAAGTCGGCCGCAAATGGAATATCAGAGTTTAATGGCATAACAGAAAGAGAGAGAAAAGAAAATGAATTAAACACCTGAAATTAAATGTCTGATCAGAAAGTGGACTTATCGCTGCTCGTTTGTCTGAAGATCAGAAAATTTGTGTTCTTAATTACCACCCGCCGATTCTTTTTTCCGCTACCTCATTTTCCGTTTAAAGGACACCAACTGGGACTCAATCAAAACATAATTGTTTCTCATTTTCTTTCAATTTAATATATATATATATATATATATATATATATACCCACAAATTGGTGACAGGGTGTTGGGCTTATCGATGCACAAGGGAAACGAAGGCTATCCCATCTGGTCCGAGCCAACAGAAGGTCTACTGTTTCACAAGTCATACAAAATTTTAATGATGGTTATGGGAAGAATGTGTCACAACACACAATGCATTGCACTCTGCTGTGTATGGGGCTGCATAGCTGCAGACCAATCAGAGTGCCTATGGTGACCCCTGTCCACCATCAAAAGAGCCTACAATGGGCATGCGAGTGTCGGAACTGGACTTTGAAGCAGTGGAAGAAGTTTGCCTGGTCTGATAAGTCCCGTTTTCTTTTACATCACGTGGATGGCCGTGTACATGTGTGCCATTTACCTGGGGAAGTGATGGCACCAGGATGCACTATGGGACGACGACAAGCCAGTGGAGGGAGTGTGATGCTCTCAATGTTCTGCTGGGAAACCCTGGGTCCGACCTTAATTTTGTTGCAGGCCAGGTACACCCCTTCATGACAATGGTGTTCCCTGATAGCAGTGTCCTCTTTCAGTAGGATAATGCACCTTGCCACACTGCACAAATTGTTCAGGAATGGTTTGAGCAACATGATGAAAGTTCAAGGTTTACCCTGGCCTCCAAATTCCCCAGATCTCAATCCAATTGAGCATCTGTGGGATGTGCTAACCAACAAGTTCGATCCATGGCGGTGCCACCTCGCAACCTACAGAATTTGAAGGATCTGCTGCTAATGTCTTTGTGCAAGATACCACAGGACACCTTCAAGGGTCTTGTAGAGTCCATGTCTCGGTGGGTCAGCGCTGTTTTGGCAACATGCGGAGGACCAACAGCATATTAGCTCACTGGTCTGTCTGACTGTCTTTCTTTCTGTCTGTCTATCTATCTGTCTGTCCATCTATCTATCTTAATACTTTTCTTCAGCAAGAATGCATTAAATTGATCAAAAGAGACAGTAAAGACTTTTACGTTATTACAAAATTTCTATTTCAAATAAATGCTGTGTATTTCCACATTTTTTTAGCAGCACAAGTTTTCAACATTGATAATAATAAATTTTTCTTGAGCACCAAATCGGCATATTCGAATGATTTCTAAAGGATCATGTGACACTGAAGACTGGAGTAATGATGCTGAAAATTCAGCTTTTTCACAGGAATAAATTACATTTTAAAACATATTCAAATAGAAAACTGGTATATTGTAATAATATATCACACTATTTTTTTTTTTTTTTTTTTTACTGTATTTTTGATTAAAATGGCATTGGCAAAGATTAAAAAATCTTTCAGACCTTAAACTTTTATATGGTAGTATATACAGTATGGCACCGAGATAATTAGAAATGTGCTTTGTTTTTTTAAGATTTTTTTTTTTTTTTCTTAATTATGATCTCACAGTGATTACCATCCACACATTTTTTACTTTAAGCCTCACAGATATGTTAAATGAATTTTAATGCAGAAATTGAAATTTACTTCTCTCCCACAGGCCCTCCATTCTGTATCCCAGCGACATCACATCCAGTCGGGGCAGTACCAAGACCTAGAAGGGTTCCTCACGCTGGGGCTGGACCCTGGAGTCCTGCAACACAGTCCAACTCCAGCTCAAACCCCTAGAGAAGAGCAGAACCACATGGAGAGTTATCTCGGTATGTAGAGAAACAAAATAAAGGCCCTGTTCTGGCAAAACAAAGCTATATATTTCTAAAGGATTAGAGGGCAGGATATAGTCCTTTTTAAAAGTGGAAATTATATAAAGTCAGTCAATCAGCTTATAACTTCCCATTTTAAAGAAGCTCTTGACATTTTTGTGCGCAGTACACCTGAGATGGTTGGATCAAGATGCCTCTACTCTTAATAACATTTGTAGAGACACAATACATTCTGTACACTTCAGTAAGGTTCAGTATAGTCAAGTTTTACTGTGCAAACAGCACATTATTCTGTATAAAGCCCGGAAGAAGGGCTGACCTCACGGCAGATTTCACAGGAGCACAAGTACACGGAATATGAATTTTCATAATAACAGAGCTATCTCGAGTTAAGATACACCATAATCTGACAAAGACAAGAGGTTAACAACTTCATACTGAAGTCTGAACATTCATAATGGATCAGATGCAATCTTAAAAAAACATACACTACTGTATGTCTATTATGCTAACCAAGGCTGCATTTATTTGAGCAAAAAATACCATAAAAAGTTGTATTGTGAAACTTTTTTCTATTTGAATATATTTTAAAATGTAATTTATTTATTTGATGTTAAAGCTGAATTTTTAGCATCATTACTCTAGTCTTCAGTAGCTATGTTTCCATATTCCATATTTTATGCACATTTTGGGATATCGCATAAAAAAAACAAACAAAAAAAAAAACACTGGATGGAAATGCCGAGATGCGCATAAATTCTAAAAATGTGCATAAAAAATGTATGTGCTCAATTGAGGCGGATACATTTTTTATTTGATAAGAAGACATGCACATAAACCAGATAAACTGCTCAAGAAACATTTTTTTTTATTATTATCAATGTTAAAAACAGTTGTGCATATTTTTGCGTAAACCGTGATCTTTTTTTTTTTTTAGGATTCATTGATTTATAGAAAGTTCAAAAGGACAGCATTTATTTGAAATAGAAATCTTTTGTGACATTATAAATGTCTTTACTGATCCATTGGATGCGTCCTTGCTTAATAAAAAAAAATATTTCTTACAAAAAAGAAAAAAGAAGCTTTTGAACAGTAGTGTACACACTCCAAATCATGCCTCTAAAACCATACTCACTGCAAATTCAATACTAGGTGTTATTTAAAACATCCACTGTGTGCTATTTACATTCTTACCAATACAAATGCATCCCTTATGCTCTAATAATAGAGATAAGACATTTGGAATGCAGCACTTATGTGGTTCCAACACTAATATATGACCACACTTTAATGAAAACCACAGTCATCTCTCTTAACAGTGCATTTTGTGCAGCAAGTGTTATTTAGATACCTAATTATTCCATACTTAGATGGATTGGCCATTGAAGAGAGCTGCTAGCTTAAAGATGAGTGTAAAATATGCCTCTTTCTTATACATTCATTATTTCCTGGAATTATCCTTTAGCTCCTTAGCGTTAATGTGCTACCTTGGCGAGGCCATTAGCCCATCTGTAAACACTAATATATCTCTTTAAACAGCTGAATTTAAAGCCTTTATTTGAGTAGGCAGAATCTAAATATGCAAAAGGCATTTTTTATCTAATATACAGTAAAAAAATGAGGCATCTATTTGGTTCATTGAGCTTCAAGGTTAATGAAAACCAAGGATAAATAAGACCCTGTTTTAGTTTCGTCTCTGTTTTCATTGGCTGGTAAGTCTCTCCATCAGTTTCCTGAAAAGTCTTTTCCTTTTCTCATTTTTTTTTTTCTCTGTCACAGTCGAGTTGTTTTTATCGGCCTGTCTGTGCATCTGCAATCCCTGACGTGCACTGACAGGAGCAGCGGCCAGTCGGTCGGAAAAAGGCTTAATTACAGCGGGCGTTTAAGATGGCAATAGAAGGCACACATGTTTAACCTTCAAACAGTCACTGTGTGCAGTCATGCTGGTGTGTGTTGGCTCATGTGGTTTTCCAGCTAAAGCTTAGGGCTGGCAACCAGTAGTTTGATGGTTTGAAGCCCACAAGGACTGAGCCATGAATTGCTATTGTGTCCTTGAACCTCAGGTTAGATTAGTCCCTTTAAATGATGTACTGCAAGTCATTTATGATAAGAGTGAATCTCTAAAACCAAGAACATGCCCGGTTCACATTTCACACCAAAATCAAAAGAACAAAAGTTAACACTTTAGAATACTGTTCCGTCATTAATGAATAACTACACAGGAACAAATGAGTAATGCAATATTAACATTCTAGTAATTGCTATTAACTAAGAAACTCTGATTAACTAATTAGTAAGCAATAGTGCTCAGTTGAATGAGATAGCTAATCAATAGCTAATCAATACAGTAACTACTATTTTTTCATACCTCCCAGAGGACTACTAAGAACTACTACATACAGGTTCATAATTAATGTGAATAATGCATAATGTATAATTAAAGGTGGACTCAGTATAATTTCAAAAACACTGTTTGGAAGTTAGTCGGGCCGACACCAACAACAAACGTCTAACCAATCAGCATTAGGGGGTGTATGACGGTCAAGGAGAGAGAATGAGCAAGAGCAAGAGGGAGATTTGGAAAAAAAACAAAAAAATAAAACAACAACAACTGCAGAACGAGATATGGAACACAATACAAAAGCTCAAAAGAATATCACTGGAATGAAGGTTTATGACTGGGCAAGCACTTTAGGACCGCGTTTATATTAGAAAAGCTTTCCAGCGCTGGAGAGCGCTAAGTGGGAAGGCCTGAAAACAGACGCAGAGGCTGCTTTGAAACCGCTTCAAATGTGAGTAACACTGGGTTTGATTATCTGGAGCTGCTGTGTTATTGGCTACTAACAATGGACACTTTGTATTTACTCTTGTGTACTGTACATTCATTTTTTGTGCTTCCTTGTCGTTCGTTCATCATCTGCACTTTATTTTTCGTGAAGCATTTTGTTGCGCGTCAGCTGTGATAAACAGACATCCACTCGCATTGCGTGTGTAACAGTGGCCAGATAGAGAGAGTTGTGCAGGTAAACCACCGCACACTGACGACCGTGAGAGAATGTGGTGTTTAGCGTCATTGTTAGTGCACTCGCCTCACCTACCAGCAGCGATCGGGCCGGGGTTTGAGACCAACTCGGAGCAGGGTGGTTAGGATTGGAGTGTAAGTTTTGGAGGCGGAGCAATGAAGAGTGGGGTGGGTTTGTTTGGGTTGATTTCAAATATCAACAATGTCCAACAGTGTTTTTCAAAATCTACTGATCCCACCTTTAATTCTAAAGTGAAGATCATGGTAACCCACTAGTAATGACTCAAGTATTACCAAATCTTTCAGAAGGAATTACTAATTATTTGGAACAGTTTTCTAAAGGGAAATTAGTAGTCTTCTTGGGGGTATGAAAGAAATAGTAGTTACTGATTAGCTAATAGTGAACTACCTCATTCAACTAAGCGCAATTACTTACTAATTCATTAACCAGAGTTTAATATTGATGTTACAGATGTTAATATTGCATTACTCATTTGTTCCTGTGTAGTTATTCATTAATGACGGAACAGTATTCTAAAGTGTTAACTTTTGTTCTTTTGATTTTGGTGTGAAATGTGAACCGGGCATGTTCTTGGTTTTAGAGATTCACTCTTATCATAACTTAGTAACTTGCAGTACATCATTTAGAGGGGCTAATCTAACCTGGGGTTCAAGGACACAATAGCAGTTCTCTAAATAACAGTATTATAAAGTGTTACCGAACAAAATAATATATATATATTTTTTTTTTGCACTGTCAATTTTTTTGAAAATTGACCATATTGTCCCACAAAATTCTCATTATTGTAATGCAAAAAAGAAAATCAAAGGATTTAGAAGGAAAATGTACTTAACCTTCATGAAAATAATGTTACAGTGCAAAAAATCTTAATGGACCTAAATAGCTTCATTTTCTAGGCATAATAGGCTGTATTTCTTTCTTTTTTCTTTAGCATCCAAACGTCCATGAAAATGAGGCAGTGTATTTTCGTAAGATGAGATAAAATGTTACCGCATAGTATTTGGTAACACTTGATTTCGATAGCCCACTTTAGACATTCTGTTTTGCAACTGCATGTCAACTACCAGTCATTAGAGTATTAGTTGACTGTCTGCTTAATATCACTTTGTTTTGACACTCCTATAAGTAACTTTGCAAATCCACATTCTACTGTTCAAATTCTACTAACCCTAACCTAACAGTCTACTAATACTCTGATGAGAGTTAGTTGACATGTAGTTACAAACTAATAAGAGTTAGTTGACACATACTTGCAAAGTTACTAACAGTTAGTAGAATGTCTAAAGTATACTATCGAAATAAAGTGTAACCTTATATTTACCTTAAAGGGTTAGTTCCCCCAAAAATGAAAATTCTGTTATTAATTACTCACCCTCATGTTGTTCCACACCCGTAAGACCTTTGTTTATCTTCAGAACATAAATTAAGATATTTTTGATGAAATCCGAGAGGTATATGACTCCTCCATAGTCATGAGAGTGAGTAATTAATGACAGAATTTTCATTTTTGGGTGAACTAACCCTTTAAGCTTAGTTGATGGTGACAATGAGAAGTCAGATAGCTGGTGCATAGTGTGCACACAAATGGTGTGTGTGTGAGTTTTGCAAAAGAAGGGCCAACTTATATCTTCTGGCACAAAAATCCTTTCCATCTTTTGTATTTGTTTGAATGTGGTCCTCTTGCTTTCTGATGTTGAATAACTCTAATCTGAGTCTGCATGGGATGCTGTTAGAAGGTTACACATTCAGTGTGAATATTTAGAACTGTGACCTTCTAGTAAACTGTATATTAGTTCTGATCGTGGCTCACCTTCACAGTACATGATGATTGTTGTCTTGCTGTGTGGAGATGTCATTGTTTGTTTTCTTGCATCCTTTTCTTGGTACTGTAGTTGCAGGGCAGGAGTCTTGGAGATCTAGCAGCAGTTTTCAGCATCACGCAGAGGAAGGGCTAGTCACTGCGCTGGTGGACGGTAGACCCATCAGTAACACCCCTCGTCCATTCACACCATGCTATGGCAGAATGTCATCACAGAGGCTGTGCTTCTCAGGTAATTAGCCTTCATTTCTTGAGAAATTTTAGATTTAATTTGATGTGAATGAAAAGGGGCTGTGAAGAACATAACCTTATTTTGTGACTTAATTTTTTTTTTTTTTTTTTTTTTGTGGAAACCATGATACTGTTTCTCAGGATTCTTTGATGAATAGAATTTATTTGAAATAGAAATCTAAAATAGAAAAATTATCACTTTTGATCAATTTAATTCATCCTTGCTAAATAATTTTTTTTCACAAAAGAAATAAATCAATAAAAATATAACTACTGACCCCAACGTTTGAAGAAGTGTGATCCCAAATGAGAAAGAGCAAGATTTTCAATGAATTAATCTCTTATGTAATGCACAAGTCATATGAACTACTTTTATGGTGCTTTTTCATACTGTTTTAAGTTTGAAAGCCCCTGGTCACTGTCTGCTTCCATTGAATGGACAATTTTTTGTGTGTGCTCTGAAATCAAACCGGTTTGAAAGACATGACGATGAATAAACAATGACAGAATTTTCATTTTTTGATGAACTATCCCTTCAAAGGAAGGTGTCTATCGTATTAATTGTTTCCTATAGTCTATTTACCACATCTAGGCCCTTGTAATACACTAGAAAACAATCTAAGTAAAATAAAACCTTCAGCTCTCCTCTTTCTTTCCCTTCTGTGTGCAGACTTAATCCAGACTTATACAGCTAAATCAGTGTTTAAAATGTTGAGCCTGTCTGATGTCATATCTTTGCCGTGACTAAACGATCATTTACAGAGAGTGTCCGCCAACCCTTCGGACACGCTGTTACGGCCAACGGGACATCAATGACATGGCTGTAGAAGAGATGCGCTAACGCTCGGCAGTAGCATTTATTGGCTCGTGCCCGTAATTAAAGCCGAGCTGATTCCTGAGCTTTCTGTGCCAGCACACGCGGCTGAGGTTTCATAAAGAGATTACTGTGGGTTGCCGTATGCGGGAGTGCAGGGAATGCGTCCAACGGCGCGCTCCTCAATCTCTCAGCTCAGCTCAGATCAGCTCAGCTAGCTAGCTTGGATTATCAGTCTTGCTTTCTCTACCTCTCGACATGTCTTCCTCTCTGTCTCTCGGCTCATCACTTGCAGGTCTGCAGAGGAGGGAAAAATAATCTGTTTAACAGCATGACAGCTGTGATTTCGGCTGGTGCAAATCAAAGCGTCAGATATCTGTCCATGCTCTCTTGCCTGCTTTTCTCTTTCTCTCTCTCCCATTCATTCTCTTTTTGTCTCATATACTTGTGTCAGGTTAGACACGCTAGAATGAGCCTTGTGCATTGGGGGACACTCAATATTTCCCGAGTCCAAATCGTAGGAAGTGATATCAGCTAATACACAATCACTCCTGCTACAGTATGTCACTTGGGCATTTTAGTTTTTAAATAAATCTTTTAGGTCAATGAATCATTCTTGTTTGCTTCTACATTGCCGTTCAAATTTTTGGGATCAGTAACATTCTTTAAAGAAATTTATTCAGCAAGGACGCATTAAATTGATCAAAAGTGACAGCAAATACGTTTATAATAATACAAAAAAAAAAAAAAAAAAATTACTTAAAATAAATTCTGTTCTCCTGAACTTTCTCTTCATCAAACAATCATGAAAAAATGCATCAAGATTTCCACAAAAATATTAAGCAGTAGAACCATTTTCATTATTGATAATAATAATAAGAAATGTTTTTTTTTTTTTTTTTTTTTTGAGCATCAAATCAGCATATTAGAATGATTTCTGAAGGATCATGTGACACTGAAGACTGGAGTAATGATGCTGAAAATTCAGCTTTGCATCATACACAGGAATAAATTATGTTTTAAAATATATTAAGATAGAAAATATAACAATATTACTGTTTTTACTGTATTTTTGATCAAATAAATGCAGTCTTGGTGAGCAAAAGAGACTTCTTTCAAAAACATTTAAAAAATCTTACTATCCTCAAACATTTGTACGGTAGTGTATACATTGACAAATATTTTTGAGTTATATCTACTTGATAAACTTGATAAATTTACTTTTAAATGATTCAGTTGATTCATGTTATGGAAAAAAAAACACTCACTGGCTGCCACTTACAGGTGTAATGATGCAGCCTACAAAAGGAGTCACTAAACAATTGAACAGTCTTTGGTGAACTGATTCAAAAGGATGAATCTGTTTCTTCACCCCTACTATAATGTTAGCTTAGCACTGTTAGGTGAACACGCAGCCATCCAGTTGGGAGTTCAGTTGACTATCAGCAAGTGAAAGATCATACAAGACAAGAGGAAGCTAGGGAATATAATGAAAAAGTCACATAGAAGAGAGAAAAGTGTGTATTATTGTGATATGCTGGATTAGAGAGCATTTAAAGCTCTGTTTGATTGAAGCTGATTAGGTCAGTGTGTGACAGTAAATAATTCTGACCCAGCTAACTTAAGCCGCCCATCCCAGCACTGTCTTCCCATGTCTGCTTTACTGTCACTTGCTTTAACATCTCTCTCTTTCTCTCTCTCCCATAATCTCTCTATTTCTTGCTAGCCACAATTATTAGAATTTGCTAGAAACTAGCCCTATTACTGTTATTCATACTTGGGGTTAGGAATCTGAACAAACAAATTACTGAACAAATTACTAACCGTAATTATTAAACTTTGATATGTAACTCATCCTGTTCTGTCGTTACTAACATCAATGATTTGGTGTTTCCCAAAATCATAGTTCAAACGAACATTCGCAAACTGCATCGCAAACTTGTGTGGTTGGAATGACAGCTCTTGAGCTGTGGTTAGAAGCATAGTTTCTTGTTGTTGTCGTGCTCTAGTACGTAAGAATGAGCCTATGATTGAATCTGGAAATAAAGCAAAATAACTGAGAAAAATGAGAATTTGTCCTCAGATGCCATGTTCGTAATTTATTGCAAAAAAATCTAGCATTAATTTGATTTCAAACAGATTCATTTAAAGAAGTTATTACTCCACCACCATGGTAATCATTCACCATCATTCACCAACGTGGCTGAACAACAGGTTTGCAATAATACAGTTTCGGGAAACAGTCATGACTAACTAGTTGATTTGTTCAATGATGCATCTTACTATGGTGGTAAAGCAGTGAGTTACGTCATTGTATAGGAAACACACCCCTGGTTTTGGTCAGACATGAATGATTCCTCACATCAGAGGGTGTGTTAGCCGCTGTTTTCTTACTTTTTCTCTCACGTCTTCTTGTATTCTCATCCATCTCTTATTATTCATTTTAGGCACCATAAGCAGATGTTCTCCCATCCCTTTTCGGCCCCCGAGCACCGAGTCTCGTCGGCCTGACTCGTCAAACTTCCCACTATCTCGAGCCGCCCAGGAGATCAGGGAGGTCCAGACTGTGGAGCAGCTCGATCTCCAGGACTCTGATGAGGAAGAGGAGGATTGCCTGGCCCTGGCCTGCCTTGAAGAAGAGTTCAGAAATATAAGCACTACACCATTAGATCAGGGTGAGGAGGCTTAGTAGCTTAGACTTAATTAATAATAACTGATTTTATTTTTAAAAATTATTTTAAAAAAAAAAAATCAGTGTAATATAAATAAAAGACAAGAAGATAAGAAAGAAGAAGAAAGAAATTAGATCTATAGCTGTATAGTTAGTTAGGCTTTTATAGATATTAATAGCCATTATTTGGTGCAGATTATTACAATAACATCTCCAGACATATTAGTTCAATTTCAAGATTTCTCTTTTTTGGGGGCGGGAGAACTGTCACTAAGTGTTAAGGGCTTTCAATGCTGAAAAAATAAAAATATTGTTAAACATTTGTATATGAATTCTGAAAGCTTCTGCTGTTTTTTACCGAGTAAGAACCAAATTTATTTTCTAATATCTACTCCCATATTAAATATCGGTAACACTTTAGTTTAGGGTCCAGTTCTCACTATTAACTAGTGCTTAGTGGCTGTTTATTAGTACTTATAAAGCACTTATTAATGCCTCTCATCTGCATGACCCTTAATCCTACCCAATACCTAAACTTGACAACTACCTTACTAACTATTATTAAGCAGTAATTAGGAGTTTATTGAGGCAAAAGTCGTAGTTAATAGTTAGTTAATAGTGGGAATTGGACCCTAATCTAAAGTATGACCCAAATATTTATTTCATATGAACTGCAGTGAAATTGTACTACAATATGGTACACTTTATAATAACACCTATATAATTTTAAACATTATATACTGTAAATACATAATTACATTTTATATATACTGCTAGATTTTAAAAATGTTTTTGAAAGAAGTATCTTTTGCTCACCAATTACAATTACAGTAAAAACAGTAATATTGTGAAATATTACAGTTTAAAATAATTGTTTTCTATTTTAATGTATTTTAAAGTGTAATTTATTCCTGATGCAAAGCTGAATTTTCAGCATCATTACTCCAGTCTTCAGTGTCACATGATCCTTCAGAAATCATTCTAATATGCTGATTTGCTCAAGAAACATTTCTTCTTATTATCAATGTTGAAAACAGTTGTGCTGCTTAAGAATGAAATGTTTATTAAAATTAATAAACCATGATACATATTTTTCAGGATTCTTTCATGAATATAAAGTTCAAAAGAACAGCATTTATTTAAAATAAAATTATAATAGTAACATTATAAATCACTTTACTGTCATTTTGATTCATTTAATGCATATAATGAATGTACATAATGTACATGCATCATTAAGAATGTTTGTTAATAACTTTCATGAATGATAAATGAAAGTCCTTTTAATGTGCTAATCACACATTTGTGTTTAATCACATACCTATAACATTAATATGTTCTGATTTTTCCCTAGCACACACATATTTGCCTAACCGCCCATCTGTGTGACGAGAGATTCAGAGATGCACGTGTCCCACAAAACAGCACACACCATGCGCTGGGTACCTGCTACCGTGGCAACTCTCTCATTAGATCCCCTTATTAGAGTCAGCTCATTAGTGTTCAGTCTGCACACTCATTAAAAAAGCCTCTCTAGCCCAGCACACGCGTTCAGCCTTGATTAATTTGCTTATTTCAGCATTCATTCACATCCCGTAGGTGAACAGACACACTTATATGCTTACACACAAATACAACTGCCGAGACCTACCGCAGAGGTGCAACTCTCACGCGCACACACATGTAAATCCAGCTAAACCTAGCCAGATCTCATCTTCTTTTCCAAGATTACTGCCGATATCTGTGTGCTATGGTTCTTATTCGCTTTTAAAAGAGATTCAGCAATTTAGTAATGATATACAGAAAGAAAGAAACCTCGAGTGGACATCTTTGTGTATTTTTCATAACATGGTTGCAAAGAGTTTTTTTATAACCAGATTTTTTTTTGTTTTGTTTTTTTTTTTGTTTTTTTTTTGAAAAGTTGTATTTTCTAAGTTGTGTCGGTTAAATGATCAACAGCCAAATAAAAAACATGACAATTAATGATAAAAAAGTATGTGGTATAATGACATGTCATGTACACTACCATTCAAAAGTTTGGGGTCAGTAAGATTTTTAAATGTTTTAGAAAGACGTTTCTTCTGCTCACCAAGGCTGCATTTATTTGATCAAAAATACAGTAAAAACAGTAATATTGAGAAATATTAATAATTTAAAACAATTTTCTATTTGAATATATTTTAAAATATAATTTTATTTCTGTTAAGGCAAAGCTGAAAATCAATCAATCACTCTAATATGCTGATTTGCTGATGTTGAAAATAGTTGCGCAGCTTAAAGCTGCAGTCCATAAATTTTGGTTAAAAATGATCCAAAATAAATTTTTGAGCATGTACATAACCAGCCAATGATCGAAACTATCTCCTTACCTTAGCCCGATTTACAACGGTAAGCTTGTAATAATGTTTTTTTAATTCGGGTGGTATTGGTGGGTTTTCGCAGGAAATTTGAGCATGTCGCAGTTTGTCTTCGCATCATTGCGTCACGTCTGTATACATAAAGAACGAGTCCCAGCTAGTAGGCTATATCGCATGTGAGGATGCTGCTGGTGGTGGATCATTTATAGCCTTTTCTCACAGACAGAAATTGAAATCTACAAGTAACGCTAATACACACTAAATACACAGTCACGCAATGCTGATGTTGGTAACATTAACAATAATAATAATTTGCACGGTTTGACGTGATCCGAGCTAAGTGATCGTTAGATTTAATCACCATTGGTAGCGTAATTTATTGTAATGCTTTTTTTTCCTCAGTCAGAACAAAAGTGGCAGACATGTTACTTGTTCAGATGACATTCTCCGGTGAAAATTCTTATTTTGGTCATACTTCCAAGACTACAATCTGTGATTCTGAAGTACAGTATCCACACCGGAGTGGTGACTGACAGCAAACATTAGATTCATCCGCACTGAGAAGCCGTGCCGATGCACAACCCACGTAAAGATAATAATTCTGCTACAATTGCAGGTTTCAAACAGAGATGGTGACAAAGAGGCAAAATTACGAACTGCAGCTTTAATGTTTGTGGAAGCTGTGATACATTTCATTCAGAATTCTTTGATGAACATTTGAAATAGAAATATTTAGTATCATTATGGGCCCTATCATTCACCCGGCGCAAAGTAAAGTGTTTTTTGCTAGTTTCAGCCCGACTCAGTTATCATTTTCAGTTTAAAGGTGCAATAAACGAATTCTGAGAAACGCTATTGAAAGTGGATAGGACCGAGCACCAAAACACACTTGTAGCCAATCAGCAATAAGGGACATATACACTCATGAGGGGGGAGGTGCCTGTGTTGCATAGCGTGTTCGTGAATTTGGGGGCAGAGTTATCAAAGTGTTATCCTTTTGGGTAGAGGCGTGTTTGTTTTGGTGATTTCAAATATCAACAGCGTTTCCCAGAAATTACTTACTGCACCTTTAAATAGCAAATGCACTCGTCTACATCTGTTTGTGCTGGTCTGAAAACAAGGTGTGTTCAGCCGCATTGTTGGCGGGTTGCTATTTTGAGGCAACTGAAAACGACTGCACAAAAACCTGGTCTAAAATCAGTATTTTTTAATTTTTTATTCTTGTTATTTAAAGGGCGCGTTAGTAGGCTAATATGCGCCTATATGCAGGTGCACAATGCGTGTACACTCTGTTTGTTTCACACACAGGGACGTGCAACAGCACATAAAAATAAAAGGATTACAATGTAAAAGAGTATTATTGTATACACAAAGATAAAAATGCCTACATGTCATAATGGATAGTCACTGCATGTATCAGAATTACCTATTTGCAGTAATGACAAATGAAACTGGCCGATTAATTGACCAATCGTGGCAATACACACATGTATTTAAACTGTGTCTATATTCCACCGTGTAAATAGCAATACACCATGGTGCTTTTAAAGGGAATGGGAGATGACACTCTGATTGGTTTATTGCACGTTACTCCCAAAACACACCCACAAGTCATTAAGAGACTAGATACAACCCTTTTGGATATGCTCCTGGCGCCAACCATTTTTTCCATCGTTAAACTAGGAAAAGTGGATTCGGACATGCCCTAAGTGCACCTGCGCCATATGCGCTTCAGACCATGCTCTTAGATCGTTAAAATAGGGCCCTATAGATGTCTTTACTGTCACTTTTGGTCAATTTAATGCATCCTTGCTGAATAAAAGCATTAATTTTGTTAAAAAAGAAAACATTTCACCTATACCCTAAACTTTTGTACGATATATTTCTAATGATTTCTCTTGACTCGTTCACCATATTTGATTATTTTTTCACAAAACTTGTTGCAGTTCATTCTGCTAAATGCCTTATATCTGTGAAGGGTGAATGTGATGCTGTATTCAAAATGAGGTATGTTAGAAGGTAGCCTACAGTAACTTAAAATGTTGTCTAGGTAGGAAGCTAGGAGAAAGATTTACCAAATACCTCCCCCCTCTGTTGCTAACATCGTCCACATTCTTAAGTTTCAAGATTGCTACAAGCGTTTGTTAAAGCATTAGCTGTAAACATGACAGCTTGCTCTGAGCAATAATTTAATGTGTGTGTTTGTTGATGTAATGACGGTATAGATGGTACACATTGGTCCTCCAGCAGTGTTGCTTTACCTTTCCTGTCAACATTATGTGTGTAATATAATATTAGCATGTCTAAAGGCTGTGGCATATTTTTGGAAAGTGTTTTGTATTTTCACCATGGCTCAAGAATTGCCTGCAAAACGGTCTTATCTGTGAGCCTCGGTTGTGTATATGTGTATTTGTGTACGTGTTTGTGCACGATTAGACAGACAAATCTCTGCTGGAGGCTGACTGCTGCTTTGCTTTTGTTGCGTAGTGTGCTGTATGGTGCTGTAACGGGATTATAAGGCCTACTGAACACAGTATTTGTGTGTGTGTGTGTACAGGAGTACAAAATATCTCTTCTATCAACACACTTTCAGACTGACCAGAGCTCTGTGCTCGACATGCACCCTGCCACACACAATACATCTTTACTCCTTTATATATTCTCTCTCACTTTATGTAAAAATTTGCACAAACAAGAACATTAATATCTATGTCACACTTTCACTCATGTTTCTTTCATGTCATGGCAGCAAGAGCATGTGTGTGTGGGTGAATCTTGTGGAAACTGAAAAGAAATGTCCTGGTTATTTCACGCCAAAGTCAAACGAGAAATTATATTTTGCAAAACCAGTTTGAAGCTGAATTTAAAAAATTAGGATGCATTTGTTTTGCTTGAATGACAGCAACACTGGAGCTGACATGAACAAAACCTGATGATGATCATGTTCTCCAGAAAGATTTGAGATGATCCAAAGAGAACTTTGTTCTTCAATGGAAGATCTGACCATCTGTACAAAGAGTCACATGATCAGTGCCAGTAATTATTTGTTTAGTGTCCCAGGAAGAGTGCAGAGACTGAAATATTTCTGTCATTTCACATCATAATTTTTTTTTTTTTTTTTTACATTTTTCAAAATAGTAAAACACATTCTGTTGTTGTTTCAGATTCATTTTCAAGGACTTTTATGCTGCGCCCGAAATAGGGTTGCAAAGGGACGGAAAGTTTCCGGTAAATTTCCGGAAACTTTCCACGGGAACTTAACCTGGGGAATTTTGAAAATATTCCAATTTGGAAACTTAACAGGAATTTACGGGAATTTGTGGGAATTAATTGGAAATTTTGGGAAATTTATATAAATTTATAATATTTATATAAAATGTATCATATAAAAACATAAATATAAACATTTTGTTTGGTCATAACATGAAATAACAGTTATTTATTTTTCGTATTCAATTAATTCTAATTTAGTAAATATGTAAAATAAATATATTTTTATTGCAGCAATTATGTGTTATTTCAGTGTCACATGATCCTTCAGAAATCATTCTAATATGCTGATTTGATACTCAGTTATTATCACTGTTGGAAACAGTGCTGCTTAATATTTTTTTGGAACCTGTAATACTTTTTTCAGGATTCACTGATGAATAAAAAGTTAAAAAGAACAGAATTCTTTTCTAACAATATCAATTTAATATCACTTTTTATCAATTTCAAATTCATTTCTTTCAAAAAAAGAAAGAAAAAAATCACTGACCCCAAAATTTTGAACGGTAGTATATTGTTACAAAAGAGTTCTATTTTAAATAAAAGCTGTTTATATTTTTATTCATCAAAAATCCTGAAAAAGTATAACAGGTTATTAAGCAGCACAACTGTTTCCAACATTGATAATTGAGTATCAAATTAGCATATTAGAATGATTTCTGAAGGATCATGTGACACTGAAGACTAGAGTAATGATGCTGAAAATTCAGCTTTGCATCACAGAAATAAATTATATTTTTATGTATATTAAAATAGAAAACCATTATTTGAAATTGTAGTTATATTTCAAAATACTACTGTTTTTTCTGTATTTTTGATCAAATGTGTATGTTATGGAGGAATGCACAGTGCATGCAGGGGGTGTGGCCTTAATAGCCCTGCAGTAAGTAGTGTGCTGTGTGAATGTGACTGAGGAATGTGCAGGGTAAAAAATCAACTGAAATTGCATTAAATCTGGTTGTTTTAACCAAAATTATGCTGCAAGATGTTTTTTTCAACTACATTTAAGTACCCTGTTATAGGCTAACCTGCAATTTTGCAAATTCCCTGTTTATTCCCATTAATTCCCGTTAATTCCCATATATTCCCGTTAATTCCCATATATTCCCGTTAATTCCCATGGAAAGTTTCCAGCTTTGAAAATTCCCGGAATTTTGCAACCCTAGCCCGAAATCATGTACTGTACTTAGTAGGTATTTGAATTTGAATGTACTTCATGACCATTAAAAAAGTATGCTCTATATAGTACGTATATTGGTATTATGAATGAAATTCGGACATACTACATCCGCCATGTTGTTACTGTCACGTGACCTACCAGCGTCAGTTGCATCGCTTCACTTTCATTCATAAATCCCCTCCTGTGGCCTCATGGGATAGTAAAGTGTCCATCGAATGCGCACTTTAGAATCTCAGCTGAAGTAGTAGGCCATCCAGGGATTTTTTGCCTACTGTTTATCTAATACTATGTATTCGAACATACTACTCTGTCTATATAGTAGGGAAGTATTAGATTTCGAATGCATTAGTTTGTCTTTATTATTTTCTGTTTCCTGTATTGTTATGGTTACTATGCATGTTTTCATTGTTGTCATGGTGATTCATTGGTTTATTATCTCACACCTGTTTCTGTTCAGTTCATTACCTTGCATAAATATTGCCCTTAGTTCTTTCCGTTCTTTGTCTAGTGTCATTTGTGTTCACATGCACACTGTTTCGTTTGTTTCTTTTGCTGGATATCGTTTTTTTTGTTTTGTTTAATAAATGTTTAAGCTGCTGTTAAATTCACCTACTTATATACGCCCTAAAAGTATGTACTGTTTTTGTGAAGAAAAAGTACATACTTTTGAGTGTGTAGCAGAAGACAGGACATACTACTTCGTCATAATTGCGTCTTTAACGGATGCTCTGTCGCTTAGTTACGTGCATCCTGTCGCCGTTTAAACTGCCCTTGAATACTCATTTCAACATACTACGATTTGGGACATACTAATTCTATTTCAAATACTATTTAGGACGGATAGTATGCGAATTGGGATGCAGCAAAAGACTTTCTATAAAACTGTCTGTTTCCATGATTCTATTAGATTTTGAATTACATCTTTTCATAGTGATCTCAGATGTTTGGACTTCACAATAAAATTATTTAACAACAATAGATTCTGTAACAATTTATTGGTTCAATTGTAAATATATTATGATTAAATTGTAATACTATACTGTAATTAAATTATAAATTACATAGGTATCAGTGATATTTTATTATTTATATACAATTATAGTATTTATTAATATTTTGAGTTAGCTTTTATTTTTATATTTTGAGTCTTTATTTAAAAATTTTAAATTAAGTTTTAGTAAGTTTATGCACTTTTGTCACCTATTTGTAAATTATATTTACTAATAAATATAAAAATAAAATAATGTAAAAAATAATGTCAAATTATATTTATTAGTAAATATTTAAATATTTCTATTTAGCTTATTTTTATTTCAGTTTTAGTTTTAGTAATTTTAGTACTCCAGCTTCAACTTATTTTATTTCACTTAGTTGCCAGAGCAGCATTTCTAATTTTTTTTTTTTTTTTTTTAAGTTTTTCATTTAATATTTATATATATATATATATATATTTTTTTTTTTTTTTTTTTTTCAGTTTTTTTTTTTTTTTTTTCAATCACCAAAAATTATTTTTTTTATAGTTTTAGTTAACAACAACACTGTATGGTAGTAGTATTTAATTTATGCTTATATAATAATAATAATAATAATAATTATTATTATTATTATTATTATTGTAATAATCATCATCATTGTCTGCATGGGACATCATTATATTGTTTTTTTTATTATTATTTTATTTGAGGGGACAATGAAAATAAAACATCGCTTCATTTTTTTCTGTGCAAAATATATTTCTCTTTTTCCCTCTTTTGATTGTAAGGTAAAATATGTCATTTCTTTCTGGATATTTCTTCATCAGTGCATATGTGTGTGCGGGTTTTTAAGGGTTTTAGTGGCTTCCAGACACCGGCGGCTCAAAGCCTCGTCTCTCTCTTTGATGTGGCATGAGTATTGACAGGGTCACACAGATGAAGAGGAAGAGATCTTCATCAAGAATGCTCTTGCTATGGGGCTTCTGATGACCTGAGACTGATTTCCAGGCTGTGATTACAGCACTATCTCTATCCTCCTGGAATCTGTCCAAAAAAAGTCAAAACCCTCCATGCTACCTTCCTCTGTGATTATGGTTTTGATCCTAAGTAAATTGCAAAGATATTCACACTCAGTCAGTTTGTTTTCATAGAAACTGTTTTCAGATATTCACACACTGGTGGAATCCTCCATCACCACTGTGCCCTGGAGCTGGACGCTTTACCCCGGGCTTGGAAAGTGTGCTGCGTGTTGCTTTTGTCACCGGTAAAATATGTGCTAAATGACTAGAATCCAATTGCTGCTTCAACTTTTCTAATTAACTGCTTATGGCTTGACAGGGTTCATGAGAGTTCAGCAGGAAGGGAAGATGAAAGCGCTGAAGACATGCACAAAGCAACAGCGTGCAAATGAAGGATGGAAAGCAGAGGGATTTCCCCTACAGAGAGAGAATCCAGCACTGGTCACTGAGAGCAGACAGGAAGCCATTAGCACCGACATAAGTGGTCCCGCCGGAGGTAAGAAACCGAGAGAGAGAGAGAGAGGAATCCTCATTTTGAGGGACATCAGGCAGGCAGAAAAGAGTTAGTACTGAGAAGATGGTCCTTGAATTCAGTGGGGCTTTATTTACAATGGCTATAAAATGTCTTTATCAAATATTGAAACCATTATTTTACCCTATTTATTATTTAAAAAAGGGACTTTGTCAGCCAAACATCTTAAACATAAACCTCTTAGACATCAAATATTTACTTGAATAATTTAACGACACATTCGCATTTTGTGGTTCTGTGATGTTTTTTAATGGTCACATGACATGCATAAAAACAGATAAAATATTTAATCTTTTTTAGTAAGTGTTTTATTTTGATGTTTTTATTTGAAAATTATTTATATATATGGCTGCACATATATACTGTGGGGCTTCCTCTTCTATTATTAAATTCTTCACTTTCAAACGATCAAATTCTCGAGCTTTTATTTAGACGGAATACTGGTAAACGTCAACAATTCTTCAATAACGAGTTATATTTCAACTACTAATAAAAGCAACCAACATTACAACAAAACAACAATACTACTGGAAAAGAACTTTTATTAGATATTATGAAGGATTTAACTATTCATCCCATGAATCCAAGGTCCAAAATTAACTTTTGCCATTCCTGCCAGTGAGAAGTGAATTTTTACCGACTTTAAATATTTTATTTTACAACCCGAATTCCGGAAATGTTGGGACGTTTTTTAAATCTGAATAAAATGAAAACTAAAAGACTTTCAAATCACATGAGCCAATATTTTATTCACAATAGAACATGGTGTAGCATCTCTTCTTTTCAAAACAGTTTGAAGATGTCTGGGCATTGAGGTTATGGGTTTCTGGAGTTTTGGTGTTGAAATTTGGTCCCATTCTTGCCTGATCTAGGTTTCCAGCTGCTAAAGAGTTTGTGGTCGTCTTTCATTTAATGAATTGCCAAATGTTCTCTATAGGTGAAAGATCTGGACTGCAGGCAGGCCAATTCAGCACCCGGTCTCTTCTACGACGAAGCCATGCTGTTGTAATAGCTGCAGTATGTGGTTTTGCATTGTCCTGCTGAAATACACAAGGCCTTCCCTGAAATATACCTTTCAGCATTCATAGTGCCTTCCAAAACATGCAAGCTGCCCATAGCGTATGCACTTATGCACCCCCATACCATCACAGATGCTGGCTTTTGAACTGAACGCTGATAACACGCTGGAAGGTCTCCCTCCTCTTTAGCCTGGAGGACACGGCGTCCGTGATTTCCAACAAGAATGTCAAATTTGGACTTGTCTGACCATAGAACACTTTTCCACTTTGAAACAGTCCATTTTAAATGAGCCTTGGCCCACAGGACACGATGGCGCTTCTGGACCGTTCACATATGGCTTCCTTTTTACATGATAGAGCTTTTAGTTGGCATCTGCAGATGGCACGGCGGATTGTGTTTACCGACAGTGGTTTCTGAAAGTATTCCTGGGCCCATTTAGTAATGTCATTGACACAGTCATGCCGATGAGTGATGCAGTGTCATTTGAGGGCCCGAAGACCACGGGCATCCAATAAAGGTCTTCGGCCTTGTCCCTTACGCACAGAGATTTCTCCAGTTTCTCTGAATCTTTTGATGATGTTATGCACTGTAGATGATGAGATTTGCAAAGCCTTTGCAATTTGACGTTGAAGAACATTGTTTTTAAAGTATTCCACAATCTTTTTACGCACTCTTTGACAGCTCTGCCCATCTTTACTTCTGAGAGACTCTGCCTCTCTAAGACATCCCTTTTATAGCTAATCATGTTACAGACCTGATATCAATTAACTTAATTAGTTGCTAGATGTTCTCCCAGCTGAATCTTTTCAAAAGTTTCTGCTTTTTCAGCCATTTGTTGCCCATGTGCCAACTTTTTTGAGACCTGTAGCAGGCATCAAATTTGAAATGAGCTCATTTAGTGGATAAAAGTGTACAATTTCTCCGTTTAAACATTCTCTATGTTATCTATGTTCTATTGTGAATAAAATATGGGCTCATGTGATTTGAAAGTGTTTTAGTTTTCATTTTGTTCAAATTTAAAAAACGTCCCAACATTTCCGGAATTCAGATTGTATATTTTTTGCCCATTAAACTATATTTTGCATGATTTTTTTTTTTTTTTTTTTATATTATTTTACTTCATTGAACAAGTTTTCTGAAGGAACAAAATGTGTTATAACAACAGATATTTTTGGAATTGTGAAAATGTTTTGCACAGTCTCCATTCTCTTTGATTTCAGATGAGAATAATATGCAAGCTCAACCATATTATTGTGCAATTGCAAAAGTTACTGAGTGGTGTAATTGAATCTGTCTGTGCTTATAATATATTTTTGTATAAGAAAATATGTTTCCCTGTCGTGGATCTCACTTCACTGTCAATTAAATAATTATACTGTTTTAGTTTTTATTAAAAAGTAAAAGTCACACTGAAGACACTGAAGACACACTGAACTCTGAGGTCATGGTGAATCTTGAAGTGTTCATACATTATCATTACAATTCGGTCTCTCTATGCTAATTTTAAAAGGAAACCCTACAGTATGATGTTCTCTATCACGGAAGCCAATAACAAAGTACCAGAAAAGACATGACAATCACAATAATAACAAATCTGGAGATTCAAAATGACCAAATCTTTCTTTGTCTCCCATCCAGATGCCTTCATAACCGGTGAAAGTGAGAATGAACTTGGTCATTGTTCTTCCAGGACAGCTAGTTCCTGCAGCCGTGGACTCATGGTCTCTGAAAATAATGGCTTTTATAGTTCTCACCCTTCACTGGGTCTGTTTTCTTTCAGAGACACAAGAGATGCGGCCCGTGACCCGGTTCATTGATTCCTATCAGAGACGGGCTTGCAGAGGCAGTGTATGGAAGTGCCCGTTATGACAGATACACACTATTACATTTTTAAAACACTACTGTTGTTGTTGTTGTTTTTTTTAACTGCACGCTCACTTTTCACTTCTCAGTGCATTGTGGGAAATAGCTGCTGGGGTTTTGACACTCATACAAGGTTTTGCCCAGAGGACATACACAACATGTGTAATATTTTTACTCCATGTTTTTTTTTTTTTTTTTACCTACCTTTATACCTGTAGTCTAATTTATTAAAAAAACTCATAAATGATCAACATGTAATCAATTCATGCATATAATGATTTTAAACAAAATCATTATATTTGAGTTCAACGGATGCTTGGAAGTTAATGCAGTAATTGCAGTGTGTCAAGAATAAAAACGAGGCATATGTCAACTGAAATATGCACAATGCATTTATTGCATACTGGTAAGTTGAAATGACTTATTTGTGGTCTAAATGCATGTGTATTTCCTGTGTGTTTATGCATAAATTTTCCCTGTGCTTTGTCACTCCAGAGCTGATCAATCATTCTGGTGACGGTCTCTATCCAGACAGGTGGACAGATCTCTTCCACCCTGTGCATAATCCAGCTGCTAGAGAACAGCAGCGACTATCACTCATGGATCACTCATGCCATTATATGTCACAGAAGGTTTGTTGATGTATATGTTTACACAAAGGAATGCTTAGCTATGTGTTTGTGTCTGCATCCACTCGTGTTAGCATGTATATATGAGAATGTTTGAGTTTGTCTAAATGTAATGCAATGAACAAACAATGTGCAGTGGAGGGTTTATTTCTGTAATCCAATCCACAAATCCAGAATCAGACATAAGCGATGGTCAAATAGAGACAAACTGTTTAGTTAGGAACTGATAAAAAGAATGATAAAAATGTAGACAAATGATAAACGTAGACAAATGATAAGAAAAAAAAAAAGATAAAAAATGTAGACAAAAAGGGCATGGATATATTAAACATCCAGAGCACCAGACAGCGATCAAATACAAAGGTGTTTCTTAAACAAAATAAATGAATAAATAAAGAATAATAATGATAATAATAAAAAAGATTGAATTATAAGGGCATAAAGAGAGTGGAAATTTCTCATGAAAATTAAATTATTATAATATCAATAGAATCTTATTCATACAACATATATACAACAGTTCGTTCTGGTTTTCTAATCTGATTGGCTGAGAGGTCTTTCCAGCCATGCGGTATTTTACTATGCGATATTCGTATCGCCACAGAAACCGTTTCACCATTTGAATCACTCTGCTCTCAGCATTCTCACAGCAAGTGTCATGGCGGACGAGCAAACCCACCATATTTTTTTAGAGACTACTGTTATTTTGTAACGGAATGTAGTTTTAAGAGTTTTTTTAGATGAGAATGTAGTTGTTTAGACCTCAGATATGTGATTTATATGTAAATATAAAGTTTGAATGTCCTCAGCGGATATTCAAACTTATTTTGTGATTATGGATATAAGATTGACCTGAAGAATATCAGCTAGCTCGCTTAGTCGATCTCTCTCTTATAATTCTCTACTCTACATATTACAATGAGTTTCAATGAAGTGACTCAACGTTCCTTCGTTACTAGTTCTAAAGTGACGTTTTAGGATTAGTAACAGAGGCTTGGGCTCAACTGTTTAATTGTTAACTTGAGATTTGAATCCGTGGTGGAAGGAAGTAGTTCCTCACAAAAGAGGGTTTTATAAATACAATCCATTGTGGTTTCTTATTTATTTACACACTTGTGCTGTCGAACTGTTGTATAAACGCAATATCACGCTTGTAGCTGTGCGATATGGTGTGATACGAGTGTGATATTGCTCATATATATATATATATATATATATATATATACTGTATATAGCCTATGTTTTTACTACTGAAAAAATTGAAAAACAAAATGCTAATAAACAAATTTGGTAAAAAAAAAAAAAAAAAAATGGCATATATGAATGCCTGTTTCTGTCTCAGAGTAAAAAATAAAAAAGGTAATTGTGAGATAAAGATTGAAATGAGAAATAGTTACACTGAGATCTAAAGCAACACAGTTGAAAAGTTTGAGAATTTTTGAGAAATAAAATCACAATTGTGAGAATTTTTCTTTTCTTTTTTTTTTTTACTTTCTCAGAAGCAGGCTTCTATAGATATAACCCATTTAATATCATATTATCATAACCCATTTAATAGTCTCTCTCCTACTAGATCATTCACCAAAAGTCAACCAGTCACATGATTGGGTAGAAGAACCAGGTTCATTCTGTCCTTATTGATTTAGGCTCGTCTTGTAAAGGCTAATCAGGTCTGTTTGAGATGTGAATTGCCATCTGAACCACAACCCCCTTTTAAATAGAAAGAAGCTGATGGAGAAAAAGAAAATGAGGGGCGAAGAAATGAGTCAGTGTCCTTCAGAAGGACCTGCAAGATAAATTGACATTTTTTAAAGAGGGTCTTTGAAGAAGTTACAACATATTTGATGTACTGAAACTTTTGGTTTGACAGGAAATATATAATCAAATCCACAAATAAGCCTATTTTACTGGCAACATTTCAACTCATCTGCCTTTATCAGAAATCTATTTATGCACCAAAAACTACAGTAGTTTTGTCACATAAACAAGCCATCTATGAGCCAATTGAGTCACTCGCTGTCCTTTCATTAGACAGTTCTTTTATGTACCAGAAGGTCACGTAGGCTGTTTATTTGTCATCATGTCTCATTGTCCTCCAATCAGGTGTGCTGTGAAGAATGAGCTAATGAATGGGAGTGTGATATTTTCTCAGTGGGGTGTGAGAGCTGAAGCCGACCAACGTAATGGGCACTGAAGGCAGAGGGCAACTAACAGGTGCTTCTCATTACTGAAAACAAGAATAGGAGAAAACAAATGAGGGAGCACAACTGAAAGTGTTTCATTAGCGGCCGTCTGTTTGACTTTAAAATGAAGCGTACAGAGTTTTATAACATAACGTTCAAAAGTTTGGGGTTGGTAAGATTTTTTAAATATGTTTAAAAGAGGCCTCTTATGCACACCAAAATGATATTAATATTAAAAAATAATAATAATACTGTAATTATAATATTATACAGTCATGTGAAAAAGAAAGTACACCCTTTTGAATTCTATGGTTTTACATATCAGGACATAAATAATCATCTGGTCCTTGGCAGGTCTTAAAATTATGTAGATACAACCTCAGCTGAACAACGACACATGACATTACACCATGTCATAGTTTATTTAACAAAAACTAGGCCAAAATGGAGAAGCCATGTGTGACAAACTAAGTACACCCTTACTGCTTCCATATGAATTAAGAGAGTAAGTAGCAGTCAGATGCTGCTAATCAAATGCCTTTGATTAACTGATCATCAGCAAGTGTGACCAACTCTATAAAAGCAGAAGTTTTGGCAGTTTGCTGGTCTGGAGCATTCAGGTGTGTGTTAACACAATGCTAAGGAGGCATCAGCAATGTTAGAGGAGCAATTGTTGCTGCCATCAGTCTGAGAAAGGTTATATGGCCATTTCCAAACAATTTGAAGTCCATTATTCTACAGTGAGGAAGACTATTCACAAGTGGGAAAACATTCAAGACAGTTGCCAGTCTTCCCAAGAGTGGACGTCCCAGCAAATTCACCCCAAGGTCAGACCGTGCACTGCTCAGAGGAACTGCAAAAAAACCCCATGAGCTACATCTTAGACTCTACAGGCCTCAGTTAGCATGTTAAATGTTAAAGTTCATGACAGTATATAATGAGAAAAAGACTAAACAAGTATGGCTTGTTTGGAAGGGTTACCAGGAGAAAGCCTCTACTCTCTAAAAAGAACATGGCAGCACTGCTTAGGTTTGCAAAGTTTCCTCTGAACAAACCACAAGACTTCTGGAACAGTGTCCTTTGGACAGATGAGACCAAAGTGGAGATGTTTGGCAATAATGCGCAGCACCACTTTTGGCAAAATCCAAACACAGTGTATCAGCACAAACACCTCAAACACGGTGGTAGAGGGGTGATGAGTTGGGCTTGTTTTGCAGCCACAGAACCTGAGCATCTTTCAGTCATTGAATCGACTATGAACTCCTCTGCATACCAAAGTATTCTAGAGTCAAATGTGAGGCCATCTGTCTGACAGTTAAAGCTTGGCCAAAACCGGGTCATGCAACAGGACAATGATCACAAGCACACCAGCAAAACAGAATCTCAAAAGATCTCAACCTGATTGAAATGCTGTGGCAGGACTTTAAGAATCCATCCATCCATCCATCCATCCTGATTTTATGGAATGTGATTTGCTGTATTTAAAGTCAGTGCAATAATTTGTTTAATGTCATTTCATTTATTTGATACACTTAAAGCATTTAGCCAATTTGATGCTGAAACTCTTTTATTAGTCCTTATTTATTATTTAGTTCTTTTAGGGCAGAGTTTCTCCATCATTTACTGAAGAGTGAGAGTCGCACCAATATCTTGTTTGTTCCTTTTAATACTCTTACTTAATTATAAAGTAAGAGAATGTAATAATAAAATTAAGTCACCCAAAACAATTTTTAGTGCAGTTAGGAGGCAGTTTGAGTAATAAAACTGCAAAAAGGAGCTATTTTAACTTGCACCAGTATGTTGACAGGGGCAACCAACAAATATATTTTAGTGGTCATTATATGTAAATATTTGCTGTGATCAGAATCAAGTATTCCAGATAGTAATAATCTGGTGTCGACCCAAACATTGCTGTTAAAATGTGTTAGAAGCAAGAAACAATCATCTCTTCATGCACATGGAGAAATTATACACATCAATACATAGGATAACTTTAGACTCCCATCATTTGATTTGACATGACTGTAGTTAGTCTGATGGACTTATCGTGTGCCAAGAAGATGAGCTACCTATTAACCTTGTATTCCCCCATTTCCCTCTGTTGGCTGCTGCCAGGGCAGTAACTTGGATCTTGCCAATGCAGGTGGGAGGGGTAGAGCTAGTTAAACTCATTAGACCAGGAATCAATTTTAGTGATGCA